>CM060902.1:190260000-192745833 GCA_030737815.1 Allium fistulosum | reverse complement strand
GCAAGTGAATATGGATTGGTTTTCAAGTTTAGTTCAAAGCTTAGAATCGGCTAAGTACCCATAGATGTTCCCTCTATCTAAAACAACTGATCCCTCTCAAAAAGCCCATGACCGATCCCTCTCGAATAGCCCATGACCGATTCCTCCATCCTCAAACACACCAATACCGATCCCTTCACTTAGCCGCTTTCACAATTCTCCTAAACCCACAGCCGATCGCTCTCGCAAAGCAAATAGCCAATCCCTCCATATTCCATAAATGACCGATCCCTCTTCTTAATAATGTCACCGACCTCTACGCCTAACCCAACATAACCGATCCCTCTTTGAACTTCAATCCCGATCCCTCCATGCTTCACACATAATGCACGACTGATCCCTATGCTTCCTTTGTGCTTCATTCTTTTCTTTCTCCTCCTCTATTACCTCGCTGAACCATGCATCGCCATCATCCATTTCATCTCCTCCAAATTTAACCCACAATTAACACAAACAAAACCCATTATCTTGTCACGAATCAAAGTAAATACAAGGAACTCACTTAAATGTTTAGAGTATGATTTGCATAAAGGGAGATATTGGATTTCGATTTAACTCGAAGATAAAGCGATTGTTTAAGGCAAAAAAGAACAATGAGTTTAAGGACGAAGGCGGTGTTGGGTTGTAAGAGAAGGGATCAGATGTCAAGTTGAAGGGGGAGAAGGGCAAGTTCAAAGGAGAATGGGAAGAAGGGTTCGGTCGAGATGAAAGTAATGGCGAGTGAAAACGAAATAAAGTAAGGAGGGAAGTCAAATGTTGGTTTATATATGGAGACCAAGGGTTCGGGCCACTTTCCTATTTACGAAGTGAAAAAAACGGTTAGGTCCTTCAAGTAATAGGGATAGGGTACGATTCCTACCCTAAAGAACAAAATTCCGATCCCTATTATATAAAAAAAAAAGGAGGATTGGCTAGAAGAATGCCGAACCCTATGAACAAAAAATAAAAAGGAAGGGATCGACCCTAAAAAAAGAATAGAGAAGGGGGATCGGCTAAAAGAATGTCGATCCTTATATACATAATGGAAAGAAAAAAGGGATCGGTTACGAACATTATAAGCATGCAAAAATGGACATAAAAATTATATAAGGTACATATATATAAAATGTAATGAAATTGCATCTAGTTCAATGAAAATTGGCAATGACCCGTGAGCATACGAACACGTCTAGGAGCCAAAGACAAGAACGTGTACCTTAACGTGCACGTGTATAGTCTAAAAGTTCAATTTTTGAAATTGATAGAAATTGAATTCAAACCTGGAGCTTTCAAGGTCGAGACCGAATCAGATAGCCAAAGCTTACTAGTTTTGTAGAATCAGACATAGATATCAACTGATGGAATATAATCCTGAATTTATGCTATTGGAAATCAACCAAGCGTCTTGACGATCAAAGAGAGAAATGACACTTTAGGAAAATAATTCGATGGAAGGACATCGACTATTCAAAAAACTAGATGGATTTCTTGTCGACGACTCTAAATTGCTTCAATTCAAAGCACATCATGTTCAGCACAAGATGTACTATGAGGGGGCAAGTGTTCTCCGGTATTTTGACTCACCTATATCCGAACTGATTAGACAAGTTAGATTCGACTGTCATCAAGGCTAGTAAGTCCAGAGCGATGATTATGGGGTCCAAAGATCAAGTATATATGATAATATGAAGCCATAATCGAACAGAATTGAGAGATATGCAATGCAGAATGTTCAAAGTATGGAATATAGTTTAACATAGAAAAGGGATCTGCTATAATCATTCTCCGACATAAAGATCGGCATATTTCAACCAAACAAATGCAAGTCAATGGGAAACAATCAATATCTCAAGAACCATAAGTTCAATGCATATGAAATTTTAGGAACAAGGGAGCCTACCCTAGGGAGCCTACTTTAGGGATCACACTTCAAAAGGATTAAGCAAGAGGGATCGACCATCTTCCCTTAATAGGGATCTGCTGAAATCAGGAAACAACTCACATTGCAGCAAAGATCAAGCAATAACACAAGTTCTACTTGTCGAATTAGCATGAAACTTGGAGGCTAAGCATATTACAACATGGGAAAGCTCCCATAGGGATCTCACTCCCAAATTTCTCCAAATAAAATCGGTATCGATCCCTATTCCTGGGGATTTGGGCCATGCGATCCTTGTCATGGGTCCATATGGTTTTGGAGATCCTTCCCTTGAATTTTTAGGAAGATATTTCGCCATCTTCCTTTATAAATACAAGCATGGTTGTTCATTTTCGGGACTTTTACGTTGCTAGTTGCTTTGTACTTATTATAACTAAGGATTTATCTCCATTGTACTCAGTTTATAAAGTGATTAATAAAACTATATATTCAAAGTGGACGTAGGCAAATAACACCGAACCACTATAAACGATTGTGTTCTTGTTATTGCTTTGATTTTCTATTATTTAATTGCTTTTTTCCTCTGTTTTCATTTTCTATTCTTCATTTATTTCTCTGCAAACTTACTATTGGGTGTTTATACCAAACTTTGGTGCAAACAATAAGGATTTAAATAAGTGTGAAAAAGATGGAAATATAAGTGTACTTACAGAAAAGAAGTGATGTGATCATTTCATAAAATTAAAAAGAAAATAAGAATAAGTAAATGTCTTATAATATGACACGTTAGTACACTTAAGCGTATTACATGGTGGTTAAAAGGGTGGAACCATGGGGGTAACATGTACAGGAAGAAAGGAACAGGAGCGTGATGATGTGGCATGATTTGGATGGAGGGTATTGTACTTAAGGGCGTAAAGGTAATTTCACTCATCTCTTTTACCATAAAAACAAATCCACCAACCTCCTTCTTCTTCATTTTCATTTCTTACTTTTACAAAATCCTCTTCTTCTTTCTTAAAGCTTCTTATGTCCATTAATAGCTTCCATCTCCTTTTAAAAAATTTAATATTTTCTTTTTACCACTTTTTATAAAAATACTTAAAAATACTTCCTTTTCATTTCTAAGAACCTCCTCCTTCTTAAACAAAGCCATTCACCCCCACACCATGTTAGGCCAAGCCTACATCATTTAGGCTGAGCCCATGTTCATTCTTGGCTAAAAATCAAGTTTTGTTTTCTAAAATGCAAGACCTAGAGTTTATTTCAAAGTTTTAAAAAGATTTGGTTTTCTTTCATAATTTTAGTGAGTAAAAACTCATATCCCTTTTGAAAATTACATCTTTGGTCTATGATTTTTGTTATTATATGATATTTCTTGGCTATTGGTTATTTACTTGCTTTGTAAATGAATATATTTGTGGTTATATGTGTTAGAATGTGATATGTAATTTAGACTTGAAAATAAAGTCTAAAAATGATGTTAATATGATAATGATGCGATCTTTGTTTATGATATGGCTTGTAATCTTTTTTGTATGATAGGGACTTGGATTTGTGTATATGTTAAGGAAACTTAGCACCTTTGTACGATGTTGACGATTTGGATTCTTTTTGTGAAAACTATGGTTTTTAGTTTTACAAATAAAATCATTTTTCGAAGTTTCAAACTTTTTTGTCTTTACAGGCACTTACTTATGTTTTGGAAAAGTTAGTAAGCTTTCCAATGTTAAGTTTTCAAAAGAGAAAGCTAATTAACATTTTTTAGTTATGGCATCCATAGCGGTAGTCGTTATGGATATAGTTTCGCTAAAAAGTCCACTTTTTGCAAATTAATTTTTTATACTTAAAACACTTTGGAAATGTTTTATAAAACTTAATTAATAATGATTAAGAAGTTATTTAAGGATTTATTTATTAATTATTAATAAATTATTTATTTATCAAGTTTGGTAATTAATAATTAATTAAGTATTAAACAAGGTTTATTGATTATAATTAAGATGAGATTAATTACTAATTAATTATCTTTTAAAAGTGAGATTAATTTTAATTAATCTTTGATTAAGTAAGATTAATTTTTAATTAATTATGAATTAAGTATATGATGTATTTTTAATTAATTTTTAATTAAGTATAATTAATTATTAAGTAGATGTTTAATTATCCTAATTATAAATTAATAGAGGATTTAATTTATAAACAAATTATTTATTAAAAGTTAATTTATTTCTTAATTAATAATTAAGTTAAGTTAAGATTTAATTAAGATTTAATTATGTTTTTAAAAAGGATTTAACTTGTAATTAATTATTCGAAAAGAAGTTTAAGTTCTTAATTACTTTGTTTTCTAAGGATCAATTTGTTAAAAGGAAACTTTCTTTTACATAGAATAGTTTTGAACACAAGAGATTCTATTGTTGATACCATTAAGTAACCATACAAATATGAATAGGTCGTACTAAACTTTGACACTGTTAGCGGAATAAATCTCTGTTTTGCTATACCTTAATTAAGTAATTTATTAGAAATCTCTTAGTAGAATAAATCCCCATTCTTATATATTGAACTCAACAGATTGTTTGGACATCTATTTAGCAGGACAAGCCACCTTCCTGCTATTATTTTTTTTGGATATGTATCTGCCGGTTGGTTTGTATTGATATGTCATTCCCTGATTTGGCTATGGATTTTATTTACATACATGCTGGCTTATGTAAATAACTGCTATGTGACTTAGAGTCAAAATTTAATTAAAATGGTAACTTGATTCATTACCATTATGGTAACTAAGCCACCTTTCAAATTTGTAAAATATATGTTTTTTATATTGACTTTAATTCTATATCAATTTGAGGTTAAGTGTTTTAAATGATTTTGTAAGTTGTCCAATTATTTTGATAAAGGTATTTACAAATGATATTGTATAAATAATATTTTATAAAGGATTAATTTAAAGGAGATTTACAAATGATATTTGTAAATGATATTTTAAGAAAAGGGAATTATAAATGATTTTAGAGATTTATAAAAGAGTTTATAAATGATTTTTGGAGATTTATAAAAAAAGTTTTATAAATGACTTTGGATATTTATAAAAGAGTTTTATAAATGATTTTTGGATATTTATAAAAGAGTTTTATAAATGGATTTATAATTTAAGCAAAGGAGATTTCATAAATGGAAATAATTTATCAAAAGGACTTGTTGAAGAAACTTATAAAAGAATTAGAGATGAGATTTCCCTTAATCGACCTTCTTAATTAAGGTGGTGTGGACATTCCTTCCGCACTTACACTAAAGGAATAATGTTCGAGGTTATCTTTGTTTACAATTTAAATAACATTTATTTTGATCCTTTTAATATGATTTTGAAATAAGAAATCTTTCACCATGTTTTGTGGATATACTTATGCCAGGGTGATAAGTAAACGAATATTTTGATAAATATTCTGGATAGAGATTTAAATGAATGAAAGATTTATTTTGAGGCTTAGTGGTTGTTATGGGTAATTAAATATCTGGATGGTTGTTTGTCATTTTATAGTATAATAACCGACTATCAAATCTTAGCCAGTTTTGACTCGGGAAGTATGTTGCATATATTTGAGTTCCCCAAGGAGGACTCGGATACTTATTGTATACTTCTGAAAGAACCAGGAATGAGTCAATAAGAAAATATTGGTTGTTGGTTCAGAGAGATCGAGGATTAAATATATTATCCGAAAACCACTTCGAACTAACATATGCGTTCGAATGGAAGACATCTTGATGATGATTGAAGATGAAGCTCTTTGAAGTGCAAGGACTACTTGCTACTAATTCTGAGGGTGATTCCAAAATGGATGTAGCAGAGGTAGTGCCTTCGGTTTCGTTCACTCCCAAAACGAACTTGTATGGATGAATGTTGCCATTGCATTTTCTGCCTAAAGGGTAGTGTTAGCATTCCAAGAGGGAATTACTCTAAGGAAATGGTAAGAGAGTAGCCTCTCAAGCCTCATACCTGGGAAATGGTTTAAATAGGGTTTGCCGCAAGGCAATGTGGGTCGCTCCCTTTAGGGTATGATCATCGCCTTATCTAGAGTCGATATTTATATATATGCTTTGGGGCCCATTTTGGTTGTTGATCACAACCCAGGGGTGACCATATTTGGTACTATCCAGTTAGGGGTATGCCGATCTTGCTAGCAGAGGGTACCGATGAGGCCCTCAACTACATTTTATCTAGAGCTATGTCTTTTAGAAGGTAGTCCCTTACCTTGCCATTTGTTGCTATCCATTCTCCAATACATGCCTTCAGCTTTTGATTTTGTACCTATTATTGTTGTGACATACACATATCACGGCTGCTTGATTATAAATATTTTAAACCTTAGACATTATTATAATATCACTGATTTTTATAATAGAAAATGTTTTGGTTATCGTAAGGTAAAAACCCATCCGTGTTTATGTGTGGCGTGGTCTTACGAGATACCTTTGATTTTAAATGATTTTACAAGTTGTAATAAATAAAATTCCTTGTAATTTGAGTTTCTCACGTTGGTTTTACCAGACTAATCTGGGCGTTATTTTTCTTACAATGCTCGAGTCAGACCAAGCATGTTTTAAATTAGCTTTGGATGCTTTGGATTTCAGGAGATGAGTTGGGTGCCCAATACGTATATTTTTTTATTTTCCGCTGTTTGTTATTGTTGTAGATATCAGCAATTGTAAGAGCAAGTTGTTATAACTGTCCAAGTTGATGATAAGTTAGTGTACTATGATATTGTAAGTATATTAAAGTTCTTTCTATTTGTAAAAACTAGATTTATATATTATATGTTACTTGTCACGTTTTTGTGAGATTCTGTTGTCTTTATTTCTTGCACCCTTAATGACCTATCTTTCGGGCAATTAAATGATCTCCACATGAATAATGAGGATGTATTAAATTTCGTCTTTAGTAGTAAGAAAGGCAGGTCGTTACGGTTGTTTTGACCCCACTCCTCATTACAACCCACAAGATTGCTTTAGAGGGACAGGTACCGGTGCAAGGCAGGAACGATAGAAGGACAAGTGTCCTTATGCATGCTTGACATTCACCAGGACACTAGTTATTAGAAATGTTAACCTTGGTCATGACTATTTGATTTATTATACTTTACTATTCCGCTATGAGTTATATCAATAGTGCTTTGATATGCATTTATTTGTTTATTTGTAGGATACAAAACCAGTGATCCGTACTTTGATGGACTTGGGATTTTGATTTAGTGAAAATTCAAGCCCATTAAGGTGTGTGTTGTTGCATTTGGTATCAAAGCATAGGTTAGTTGATCTTGAAAAATTAGGAAACGTTGTGTGAACATATTTGTATTTTGCCTATGAATATAAATATATCATATGCTAACTCCTATAAATTCCAACTATAGAGTAGTTACAACCATACTCTGAAAAGATGGGTAAGTTGATTATTAGTTGAAATAACAGATGAAGTTGAAGACGTACACCTACACAATTATCCTATAAGAAATAGGTTGTATGGGAAAGGCATGGACTTAAGAAGAGCATGAGTGCAACAAATGGAAGGTCCCTGAAGCTGGATAGTATGTGACTCCTTAGTTGGCCCACCAATAGCCCAATGGTTGTAGATCCCTATAGGATTGCCGATTGATGATGTACAGTAGGTCTAGATAAAGGAAAAGTAAGAGTCCTTTTGCTGTAGATATCCAGAAGCAAGAATTAATTAAGTTCCCGAAGAATGGTGTGTAGCAGTCACTCCAAGATTATAGCTAGATTTTAATATTTTGAAGAAGATAAGTCAATAAGTAAGTTGAAAGAAGAAAAGGTCCAAGAGAAGGAATAAATAAAAATCCACTTTGAGTCCGATCTCATATGAAAGAATTTTGCATAAAAGCGGAAATGATTTTAATATAAAAATTTAAGAAAAATATGTATAATATATTGGAAATGATTCTTAAGGGTCTTATTTAAAAGTTTGGAAAAGAAACGGTATTTGAAATGATTTTCAAAGGAATTGATTAAAGGTAGAAAAACCTATTTTTGAAAAGTAAGTAAATATAAATTTTCGAGAAAAAAAATATAATATCTACAATTTATTTAAATAAAAAGTTAAGTTGGAATTAAAATTAGCTAATTGGAAATTTTAGAAAATGGGGTTTTAATAAAAAGTTCTTTCTTTTAAAAAACGTATAGAGCATATGTATAGCTTGTTGATTTTCTGAAATGAAAAAAAAATTAAGTTGTAAAATTATTTGTAAGGGCGAAAAATAGGAAGTAGTTCTAGTTTTAAATGAGGTAAATAAAATGAGAAAAGAAGACTAGAACCTAAAAATAAAACCGATAAGGGAATGCACTACAATGGTTCAATAAATGAGAGCAGTTTTGATAAAAGAAAGTTGAACAGTATTAACAATATGAAATATAAATAGAAACAATACTAGGAGTTTAATAATAATGTTAGTATTCTAATTAGAAGCAACATAGGAAATTAAAGGCAAAACAACGGAAAATAGATATTTTCCATTGTTGTGTACATTTATTGCAAGTATCTTTTCAAAAGTCCACCTTACATGATATTAGAGACTCCGTTAAGGATTGAGAGTGAGGATAGAATAAGTAAAAAGAAAAAAAAGGATGTAAGTGTCCTTATCTACTCCATTTTTTATTGTTTAAAATTTTAAAAGATGTTTTGAAAACATTGTAAAGTATTTTTTTTAAAGAAATGGTTTAATATAAGAATTGAGTTTTTAAAAGTAAAACTTAATCAATTATTTGAATTAAAAATCCTATTTTTTAAGATGTAAAATCCTTTTTGTTGAAAGGGCTGTAAAGGGCAAAGTTGATTTGAGAAAAAGGAAAAAAAATTTAAAAATTAAATTGTTTAACATTTTCTTTTGGACTTGATGAATAAGCTAAATTCAAAAATCCTAAATCATAGTTTTAAAAGTTAAGGCACCAGATTATTTTTGAATTTAATAAAAAGTTTCTAAGTTGTACTTTTAAAGATAAAATTTTTGGGATTAAGTACTTCATAATTTTGAAGTTTTAATTTTTGAAAAAAGTGACAAAAACCAAATCAAATTTTTTATCCGGAGTAGATAAGGATGACTGCCTAGGTAAGATGGGGTAAAAGGTAAGGCTATGAAGAAAATAGCATGGTCGCTCGTAGAATAGCTTTAAGAAATCCCCGTAGAGTGTAAGGAATGTTGGTGAGAACATAGGAATGTTTTATTAGACATGTGTGCAAGCCATAAGAAGAATCCGCAATGAAAAGATGAATAGTATCAAAGTACATTTCTACGTATTCTAGAGTATGCTCGTAGGAAAGATTAAGGATAAAAAAGTAAATACCAAAAATTTAAGAATACTACAAAGAAATCTGGATTAAAGGAAGATGGTAACAGAGGGTAATGAGATGGCAAACACACATAGAGGACATTGGTAGACTCAAAGTTAAGAAGGGCAAGATAGAGGGTAGAAAAGCTATTCTGCCAAGCCGATTTTCCAATAAGTTATTTAAAATGTGTACAGTTTGTATTTCTTGCCCACTACAGTGCGAGGATGCACAATTTATTTTAGAATTGGATGCGGTAATGTAAGTAATGGATGGACCTTATTTATTAGAAGCCAAAAAGAAGTTAGGACACATGGGTTACAATGGAATGGCATGTTAGAAAGGTCCATCTGATTATAGTAGATTGATGGGGCCACAACATCATTAATGTCAGTTGATGCTGAAGGGCAGCTTCCAGTAATTGTTTCTTTTAGGTTTGGGTTATAAGCATTAGTTATTTCTGTTGTATAAAACGCATACGATATCATAAGAAACGATGCTTTTGTAAATTGGTTTTTGGGTAAGACCGCTATTTTAATTGAGAAACCGTGGAAGTAAGAAAATCTAATGTAGGCACTTAACTAATGCAACATAAATAAATAAAAAGTTGGAAGTTTATAAAATAAATTAGGAAGTTTATTAGCTACTAAAAGTAAAGTAATGTTAAGTCCCTAAAGCCTTAAAATTTTGGGAAGATAAATTTTGGTAAGCGAAATACTAGGAAAGTTTGTTGCGAATCCATGGGTTAGTGTCCTTGTACCTTAAAGTCATAATTTATAAATGAACTTGTGTGCTTGTTGCTACTTTAAGATAACGGTAATTTTTTTGAAAATTCAAAATTTATTGCGTAGTAGGAATGAGTCAATTGTGGATGTTAAACTATTAACTAAACCTCGACTGCATGTGATGTGACATAATTTGTTATGAATATATATATATACACACTTTTACAAAATTTTGTATAAAGCCCTCTTGGTTTTGGAAAATAAAACGCTTTTGTGAAAAGTTTTGAAAAAAAAATTTATGATGAAAATTCTAAAATTTAAATTTATTTCTAGATATTTCAAAAGTTATATACAAAAGGATTTTTGTGCAAAAAAAAGAAATTGTCTGATTTTTGAAATGCTACATGCTTAGCATAGAGAAAAATTTAACGGGTTGACAAGTATGGATTTTACTATGCAGTAGAAGTGACCGTAAAATAAAATATATTTAATGACGAGGGAAAAAGCTGTTTTAGCTATAGAATCTTTTTTGCCATACCTTATTGGTTGGTGCACAAAACTGGTTTTAAAATACTTATATTTCAAATATTTTAAAGATTTAAAGCAAACTTTCTTATATGGACTGTACTTGGAAAAGTCGGAAAGGATTGAGGAAAAAGAGAAGTTTCAAGGTACAGTGGAAAATGGTACACAAGAGAAGGATGGAAATATGATATTCTCCATCTAAACCCTCTTTTGACATACGAATATAGGTTTAGAAATGGTGTGCTAGGATTTTGGATGGTAGGAATTGGTGCAACATTGGTTGAACTATACTTTTACTCGTAGAAGTGTGAGAAAATTTGGATGTAAAAAAACAAAGATTTTGATTTTCAAAATTTGCATACATATGGAACTGCCCGTATATATAGGTTGTTTGCATCATATTTTCAATTTTTTTAAAAGATGCATTCATATAGGAGGCGCTAATTAGAATTATTCTGCATACATGCCATATATGTTATAATACACCGTGCACTTGTACACTATTGGTTACAAAAGTAGTTGACACTAACCGATTGGCATGTTTAGAATGGTTTTCTTATTACATAGTAGAAGTCTGCCACCGCAAAGGGCTACCTGAAGTTGCGTATACATTATACCGATGTGGGACATATCCAACTGTAGGACCCGTGTTATTATGTACGCTTGCGTATAGGTGAAGGAATACCCTAGTAGGGTCTGCTTCAATCATTTAGGAGGGTATTTCCTTGATTGTTTTAGGCAATTGAAATAGGATGGTAGGCAAAGATCGATGTTATCTTATTGTGTTGGTACCATATTTGGGAGTAGGAGCTATACATAGGTCCGGAACACCACGGTCTTGAGCGGTTAGCGAAATGATGAGGGTTACACCAAAAGGGCTACACCTCCTACTAGTGTAGGTCAAATTAGTTCATGCATTGCCACAATTGTTTGTTAGTTTGTTTGTTAGAAAGCAAGGCTAGATAAACCTTAAGAGAGGTCTTTCAAAACGATTGTGGTTGTCCTTGGAGCCAAGTCCATAGTCCGAGGAGCCGAGTCCTCTATAGTCCGTGGAGGTGAGTCCACAATAGGAAGCATACAAGTAGAAAATCCTCAAGGCGAGATATAATACAACTAAACTATTATGACGCCGCTATTAGTCATTACGAGGAGTTTCTTGATACGCACGACGACAAGGACATGATACTGCGATGATGTTGGATCCTAATGAGGTTTTTGGTTATGGATACTAGTGTGGATAGTATATTGGTCCAAATTAGGGATTGTGGTAATTATATATTTATATTTATGTATGTAGTTATGATCTATTTGGGTGGATGACGCATATCGTATGTGTATGTAGAGTTAAGACGATTAAGTAAAAAATAAAAAACATAACATGCAATGGAAGACGATTGACATAAACTAGTGTTAAAATGTATAATTTACTGGTCATCAGAATGTTATTCTGACCCCCTCCTCATTACAACCCACATGATAGCTTTAGAGGGACAGACACTGGTGCAAGGCAAGAACAATGGAAGGATAGGTTTCCTTATGCATGCTCAACACTGACCAGTACACTAGTTATTGTAAGTGTCAATCTTCGTCAGTACTATTTGATTTATTATACTTTACTTTTCCGTTGTGAGTAATATCGATAGTTCTTTGATATTCATTTATTTGTTTATTTGCAGGATACCAAACTAACGATCCATACATTAGTGGACATGGATTTTCGATTTAACAAAAATTCAGGCCCACTAGTGTGCGGGTTGTTACATTGGGACTCACACTATGTATGCTAACACTTTCACTTGCCCTGGTCGACGTTCAGAATTCGATTGATCAACACACGTCGACGTCTATTGGTTTTTAAACGTCGGTCACACAGGTTTGTATTTGAAATAGAATCCAAAGTTAAACATACCTGACTGTGTTGAATACTAAGTTTTCCTATTCATAATGACTCGTCAATCACCTCGCTTTAAGACCGACACCGGGCCATCTACTATACCTGAAGCCGGGTTTACTACTGCCCAGACTTCAAATCCTATGACATTTGGGCCTAGGTGTTCAATCACTACCAATTTACAAGGGAGGATCGTTCCTATGGAGCTTATGTAGAATCCGCCTCCTCCTTTGGATGAGTATATTAGTTTAAGAGTTCTAGATGATCCGCCTAAATAGGTGGCAACCATACTTACATCCAAAATGCTCCCAAACATTAGTTGATAATAGGGAATTTCTGAAGACGATGTGCTTCTCCCAAGACAAATCCAATGGGTGCACAACCCTTTGATAGGCTATACCGCATGTAACCGATATATGTGCTTGGGCGGTGCCTACCACTTTTTAATCTTTTCCTTCGTATGATTCCTCAAGAACTCAGGTTAGTTCTATCCCAAGTTCACCCCAATAGGTACACCCACTTGAGCTCCTTGTACATGTTTTTTCATAAATCGATTCCAACAGCCTCCCACTTTTAGCGAGCTAACTTATCTCTTGTGCTTCAAGCATCAACAACACTCACCATCTTATATGATAATCGAGGCCTAATGTTGATGCAAAGTCATAGAGAAGCTTCATAACAAATGCTCGTACTTCAAGAATGAGTACTTTTTCGTTCGATGCCCGTATGGCTTCAATAGGCGTTGGCTTTCTTGCAATAAGCTTCTTTCTCCTAACTCTCTCCACACTTGGATTCCTTCCTTCCAAGTGATTAAATTTTTATCCAATTCTTTCGTAGATATCCCTACTCGAGATACTAGTGAAGAGTTTGCCGCAATCTTGGAAACTTTGAAAGGATTTAGCTTTCTATACCGCACCACCGCGCACCTTCTAACTAATGAAAACCTTCGCTTGTGCGGACTACTACTTCCCCATCGCTCCATTTTCATGCACATAATCCACCTAGTAGTTCTAGAATGCCCATCTAGAATTCAGCCCCAACTGATAGCTCTATCGACAGTCTTCAAGGGGAAGTTGAAGGTCCATTGAGTATATCAAATGCAAATGAACCTGTTAATAGGATAGCAGAAGAACCTACACTTGGTGAAATTCTGAGAGAAGCCAACGAGGGAGTTGGGATGCAAAATATCCTAGAAGAAAGTGAAGATGAGGAAAGAGAGAAGAAAAAGAAGAGATAATGATATATGAAGAAGAAGAAAGAGAGGGAGAATAAGAGAGTGCTAAGGAAGGCGACAACGACTACAATGCTAGTCCGAAGGAAGACGAATAGTGCGGCTAAACCATTTAAATTTCTTCCTCACCCTACCCAAATCGTATAATCATCAAATCTCCCAAGAAATCTACCCAACTAATCACGTCACCACCAACCGAGGCGATCCCTCTAGTGAGTTATTTTGACAATATGTTTGCATTGTTGAGTGATTTCGACATTTTGATCTCCGACCTTCTCAAGGAAGGATCTCCAATTTCACTTTTCCTTCCTATGATGTCATAATCGAAGGAGGCGAGACTCCATCTTTACTTCCATGTGAACACGGTCTGTAGAGTTCTTAGCAGGGACACCAGCACTCTACGCACTTCACTAGGATTACAAACACACATCTTACATTTGTTTGAATTCTAAAATTCCAAAACTTATACGACCTTTCTTCTTGTTTTAGGCACAATGGCAAGAGACAAATATAGTAAGCTCCAGCACAGTGTTGTTAATTCTAGATGATGCACTTGACCTACACCCACCTCGCTCTAGAGATCGCTAAGAATATGAATCCGAGGAGGAGAGAGCTAGATGAAAATAAAAAGAATGAAGAGCGAAAGATGACCGCCGCACGAAAGGAGAGAGAAAGAAAAGGCAGGCCGCGGAGAGGCAGTCTAGTGCTCCAAGCAAGCGACACAAGGACTCGCTCACTCACTGCAACTCCTCTTCCGGCATTCCTCTGCCCCACTCTAAAACTCAAATTCCCGCTTACTAATAGACTTCCACTTCTCTCTCCTTATCCATAACCATTCTTCTTCATTCCAAAGAAATCTCTTCTCCTCCAACTATTATTCCTGCTACATCATCCAACATGCAGGCTGCTTTTCTAGGCCTCTTCTTACATGGTGTCATGTTTCACCGTGACATCCAAAACATTCTAAAGGAAGGAGCAGACCAAGATGTCTAGTGGATTCAGATGCTCATCGACTAGGGCTATAAGTGGAAGAAGCTCTTCTATACCTTTTCCATGGTCAATCGTATTAATTATTTAAACATCCAATCCTTCGAATCTGAGAAAATGACTTATGATAGCTTCATTGAGGTGTACAAAGGAGACTTTGAGAAGATGAAGGCAGAGAGAGATGTTGTTGTTGAATCCATGGCTAAGGCTGACAGTTTGATTGAGGGGATGAGGAAGGCACACACCAATGCTGAAATTATGCCGAATGACCTATTGAAAATTGCTCACGAGGACAATGCTAGCCTAAAAGCACAGATTACCGAGACGAACCTAGCCTTTACTACAAAAAATGAAACCGTCCGGACTAAGGAAAAAACCACGAAGAGCAGGCATCCGAGATCAAAATGCTTTGCATGGAAAAAGATAAGCTCGAGGAGTGCCTGCTATTGGCGAAGACCAAAAAGTTGGATATGGACGTTGATTATTCCTTTTCCACACAAGAACTAAAAGACCTTAGACCTTAAAGAGGGAAAGGCAAAAGAAACGGTAGAATTTGACAATACTCTCTAGCAATTCTTTGCCAACATGATTAAGTTCAAGGATCTGAAATGGCTAGAGAGTACATATACTGTAACTCTCATGGATGCCTGGGAGGAAGTGCTGCGCCGTTTAGAAGTAGCCGGTGAAGGCCTCATCAAAGAAGAACTAATTACCAAGTATCTCGACGTGGATGATATAGCTAAATTTGAGGAGGAAAAGGCAATCCTAGCTAAAGAAGATGCCAGCATGGCTATTGCTGCTATCGAGGCTTCCGTTGGCCTAAGTGCATCGGGTGTAACGACCCGTATTTTACGTATCGAAGGATCGTAAAATATTTTTATTTATACATATAGGGTCGTATAACTCTATAATTTTAGGATAAGACTAGGGACATTTTACATACGTATGATTTTTCATGAATTTCTATATGACTATTTTGATCCTAAAAACATTGTTCGGGCTATAACTTTGATAGAAGTTGAATTAGGGTCTCAAACCAGTTCCATTGATTCAGGATGATGGTTTCCCATTCCTTAGAGTGGTCAAATAGGAAAACAGACTTATGTTTAAGAAGTTAGGTCTGTTTTAAGTTTAGACAACTATTGGCTAGTATTATGTGTATTTAATTAAGCCCATAAGTTGGCCCATTAGTCTAATCCGAGAATATTATTGTTAACAAGAAAACTTGTCAACATCCTCAAAGCTATGTAGTTAACAAGAAATATTGTTTACTCTTCAAAATTATTAGAAGTGATCACTCCCTTCGAAACCCCCTTTCGATTGGGTTGACATGGACAGCTTACTTTTGGAGGATGGTCTAATGAAAATATTAATGGTAGTTAGCAAATCCAATCAACCTTATCAAAAGGAAGGTTAGGAGAAAGCACCTCTTTCGAAAACCTCTTTTCTGAGTGAGTTGAAAGAGGTTACTTATGTTAGACATTCATTCCTTTCGACTATGTCGAAAGGACCATTCTGCCCTTAGGGAGAAGTATTTGCTTTCGATTCCTGTGTTTATGCTCTTTTGGAGTGAAGTCCTTCATAAGGGTTGTAGGTATTATAGTGTGTGTATATCTTTTGAAGGAATTCATCCATAGAGCATTGCTTATCATTTACACGTCAGATCCCTTTTGAAACGTCCCCTTTCAACAAAGTCGAAAGGGGCCTTGCTCTTTTTTAAGCAGATCTAAATGCAAGCCCTATTTAATATATGCAATGGAAAATCATCTCAAATATCATAAGTTCCATGAACTTATTAAGATCGAAACATCATCATCATCTTCATTTATCATTAAATATCCTTAAACATGATGATAATGTGAATCGTATGCATATTTCCAAGTTGATCCCATGGCATTGCATAAGACAAAAAGGAATTAAGAAGATAAACGAGCATCATGTGCAATTGATCATTAGACAAGCTAATGATCTAAATGATCTCCCACATAATCAAAATCTTTATTGAATCCATGCACTTACTCTTTTCACATTAGTTCAAATTGAGTTACAAGTAAGAGAGCTTTTCCCCAAATCGATTTAGGGTTACAAAGATTTGATTTGCTTAGAAATAGAAGTAGAAAGGACTTTAGATTTCCAAAATTCAGTCCCCAAAATCTGACCACTAGGGTCGTATTTATAGATGCAGGTCAGCCCCCTTTCGCGCCGATCCTTTTGATTTAGTCGAAAGGTCTTTCTCCAATCTTCCGCGTGCATCCTTTCGACATGGTCAAAAGGTCTTCCTTCAGTTTTCTGCATGCTTGCTTTCGATGCTATTGCAAGGCTTTCCCTTTGAGCTTTCTCATTCATTCTTGCGCCTCCACTTTTCAATTTCGGACCTTTCGACCCAGTCGAAAGGTTCACCTTGACTACTTTTCGCTGCCGTTAAAGTCTGAGTGCCTCTTTTTCTTTGCTTTTTACCAGACTGCTTTCGACTTCGTCGAAAGGGTGGTAGAAATGCTCTTCGCTTCGTGTTGCTATTCTGTTGCAAGTGAGCTTTCACATTGCTTCGAAAGCAATAGAGAGTGACAACTGGGTCTTAGCGAAAGGACTCTTGGCCTTCATATGGGATTTTCATTATGCTTTCGAAATGCTTCAACCATTTTGAAAGGCTTATCCTTGCTTTCGAAAAGTTTATTGGAATTAATTCTTCAAGTGGTAAATAGACAATAACGAAACCTTCTATTTTGAAGGAATTGGTTCATGTGTGCAAGCCTTTCGTTCAACACCTTCAAAAGGTGTTTTGAACCCATTCCTGCTTTTCTTATATGTGCAAATCCATCTGCGTTGAAAGGTCTTAATGAGGCAGAAGGGCAATCTTGCCTTCTTTTTCCCTTCTTTTTCAAAGCTTTTTTCCTATTTATCATTTGTAATGGCACCTTGTGCTGCAAGTCCTTCGAAAGCCATCTCAATGCCTTCGAAACGCTCTTCTTTGAACTTTTGTGAGACCCATGTCTTTAATTTTAGTAAAGCCTAGCACTTTTATAAGCCTTCTTTCATACCTTTGTTCTTAAGTGGATTTTATGGTTAACATTTTGCCCACCCGTATGGAAGAAGCTTTTGTTCTTTAGGAAAAAAATTTAACAACTACTTCGTTCTTAACAATCTCATTTTCCTGCAAAATTCAAAGCAAATAACATTTTCTATCGTCAGCTCATTACTTACATAAATATATGCTTCGTGATTTGGAAATGAAGTCAATATATAGAGCTTCTAAACCCTAAATATTAACGGGTCATCATCTTAAGTTAATAAAGGATATGAAATCAATAGTTGTAAATGATTGGGAACCAAGGACTTCTGTCTGGCTATATGATGAGTCCCACCATTCAACTTTTGTAGTTAAAAATGAAGTTCATAAATTGAACTCCCTCGAGATTAATAGCAAACCAGACGTATAATAATTGAAGTCCAAGAACTTTCCGTTGTAGACAACAAATGTTTTGTAATAGAAGGTGTTTAATTACCAACTGGAAATAAGTTATTGTTATCCATGAATCCTTATTTGGGGATAAGTAATAGGTATTTAGAAATTCCTTTTGGAGGTAATAATGATCTAGGGGCCAAGATTCAGATGTCGATAAATGTTGTTCAGAATAGCAAACCAATGACCTTGATTTGGGTATTAAAAAGACAAACCCAAAGTTTTGATTGAAGACTAGATGTCCATTGTAATCCCAATACCAACTGCTTTAAAACCCAGATTCGGGAATCATAGATGAAATCCAAACATTGATGGTAAAAGAGCTGAAACTCAAATTCAAGTATTCGGAAGTTTAGAAATCTAAAACCCAGATTTTGGCATTAATAAGTGAAGTTTAGAAGTCAATGGTAAGATATCCGGAACTCAGATTTGGGTTTTAGTAACTGATAATCAGGAATGGTCTTCATGATAGAACTCTCAAACCCAGATTCGGGTATTAGTGGTGGATAATCAGAAATCCATAATAATTATCTTCATAATAGAAATTTTAAGCCCATATTAGGGCATTAATAAGTGAAGTCTAGTAATTAATAATAGTCCTGAAAACCAGATTCGGGTATGATGAAGACCATCAATTATTGGTAAAGACCCAAGACCCAAATTTGGGTATTAATAAATGAAGTTCTGAATTTAATAATGAAAGACTCGAAACCCAGATTCGGGTATTAATAAGTGAAGTTCAGAAATTCCTCTTTGATGATTAGTTTGAGGCTATAGATTCTTATTTATGCCTTATGTTCTGTTCTGCTCTTTGGCTTTGTCTCTTCCGACATGTGTCAACCCTTTAGGCCTTGCATGTAGTTGCTATTTGATTTGCCGCTTCTCTAGCTCGGACGTCTTAGTCCATCATTTGATATGCCGCTTCTCGGGTTCGAACGTCTTATTCCGTTGTTTGATATACCGCTACTCGGGCTTGGACGTCTTAGTCTGTTGTTCGATATGCCGCTTCTCGGACTTGGACGTCTTAGTCCATTGTTGTCTGGTGCGCTTGGTTAGCTTATCCACAAGCAGGACCTAAGGACTTACCTAACCTCCCTCTAGGAGGTGCCTTGACCTGGCCATAGCGTGGCGCGACCAAGGGCTTGTTGATGCTTTAACCTGGCCATAGCGTGGCACGGATAAAGGCTTACACTTACCTCGCTCTAGGAGGCGCCTTGACCTAGCTATAGCGTGGCGTGGTCAAGGGCTTGTTGATGCTTTAACCTAGCCAAAGCATGGCGCGGATAAAGGCTTACTCTTACCTCCCTCCAGGAGGCGCCTTGACCTGGCCATAGCGTGGCGCGGCCAAGGGGTTGTTGATGCTTTAACCTGGCCACAACGTGGCGCACATAAAGGCTTACTTTTACCTCCCTCCAGGAGGCGCCTTGACCTCGCCATAGCATGGCACGGCGAAGGGCTTGTCGACGCTTTAACCTGGCCATAGCATGGCACAGATAAAGGCTTACTCTTACCTCTCTCCAGGAGGTGCTTTGACCTGGCCAACTCAGCGCAGACAAAGGCTTTGACCGTCAAAGGTAATGTCTAAATGCAAGGAGAATTTTACTCCTAACCATGTAGACTTTTCTTTTTGCGGAATAGGAGTTTTACTCATTCTTTGTAAGAAAATATGGTCACAAGTGTTCCGCATTCCATGTTCCAAGAACCATTTTGCCGTCCGGTCGACACAACTTATAAGCTTCTATTGGAATTACTTTGCATACAATTAGGGGACCTTCCCAATTTGGTCCTAGCGATCCTTCGGCAGGATTTCTTGTATTTGCCATTACCCTTCAGAGTATTAAG
The DNA here is from genome assembly GCA_030737815.1 of Allium fistulosum. Taxonomy (NCBI): domain Eukaryota; kingdom Viridiplantae; phylum Streptophyta; class Magnoliopsida; order Asparagales; family Amaryllidaceae; genus Allium; species Allium fistulosum. The sequence goes on along the minus strand of CM060902.1, from coordinate 192,725,936 downwards.
TCTCCCTCTTGAAATGATCTTGTTTTTACTTTCGAGTTGTAATAAAATTCTTCTCTGATCTTCTGCAGTTCGGATAGCTGATTCATCTCTTAATTCATGTATTAAATCTAACAATTCTTTCTTCAATTCTTGATTTGGGTCAAAAGCATATGCAATTCTTCGATGCGAGGGTATCTCAATTTCAATCGACAACATTGCTTCACACACATATGTTAGGGAGTAGGGGGTATGTCCCGTTGCAGTTTTAGCAGATGTTTGATAGGCCCAAAGTACAAGTGACAATTATTCTATCCAATTCCCTTTGGCTTTATTTAATTGCCTTTTCAAGATAGTCTTAATAATCTTATTTGCGGCTTCAACGGGCCTATTGGCCATTGGATGGGCCACGGATAAGAAATTTTTTATGATCTCATTCTTATGACAAAATCGAGAAAACTCCTCACTTTCAAATTGTGTTCCGTTATCTGATATAATATTGTTGGGGATTCCAAATCTGGTAATTATGTTTATAACGACAAATCTAAGCACAATTCCAGAAGTAATTTTGGGGAGTGGTTCTACCTCTACCCACTTAGTAAAGTAGTCTACGGTGACTATAGCATACTTTGCTCCACCTTTGGAAATTGACAATGACCCAATTAAGTCGATTCCCCATATATCGAAGGGCCATGGACTTAAAATTAGAGTTAATTGGCTTGGTGGAAATCGAGGAATCTTTGAATATTTTTGGCATCTTTCACAACTCCTCACATATTCAATAGCTTGACTTGCCATTCGAGGCCAATAAAAACCTTGTCTTATTATTTTCTTTGCCAACTTTGCCCCGTTGGAGTGGTCTCCGCAAAATCCTTCATGCGCTTCCACCAACAATTTCATTCCATCTTCCAGACTCACACATCTTAAGTAAGGTAATGCATATCCCTTCTTATAAAGAATTCCATCCACTATCGTGAAAGTTGGAGCCTATCATCTGATTTTCCTAGCCTTCCCCTTGTCAGATGGTAATATCCCTTTAGAAAGATATTCAACAATAGGCGACATCCAAGTGTTAATATAATCGTCATTTGTCTGTGGCTGGTTAATTCCCTCATTTGGGATTTCCCTATTAATTTCTTTTTCTTCCCTCTCTCATGACATGGCTTGGGATATAGTTAGGACTAACAGTTCCTTTCCTTGTTCTGGTGTTCCCTCTTCAATACTCGGATTTGCTTGATACCCTACTAGCACGATTCGAGTTTCTAGGGCTCACTTTGAACTAGTCAACTTTGCTAATGAATCCACCTATGAGTTTTCTCCCTATGAAACTTGATGTATAGAAAAATCTTCAAATAAAGCTAGCATCTTCAATTCTTCTTTACATGTAGAGATAGCTTGGCGTCTTTAGTCTGATATACTTGCTTCACTTGATTTACCATTAGTTGCGAATCACTAAAGATTTGAATCTGTGGGATTTTGAGCTCTAAAGCCAGAGCCAATCCTGCCACCATTAATTCATATTCGGCTACATTATTTGTTGCAGGAAACCCCAACTTCATTGCATAGTGTTGGCGGTGTCCGTTAAGGGTGATTATGACATATCCTACTCCAGCCCCTTGCTCAATCGACGCGCCATCCATAAATAACCGCCACATAGGTTTTCATCCTTTTTCTTTTTGGATTGTTCTTTAGTGAAGTTTTTACATTCATTAATAAAGTCTGCCAATGCTTGTCCTTTAATAGCTGACCGTTGTTGAAACTCAACGTCATACTGGCTAAGTTCCATTCCCCATTTTACCAACCTTCCTGAAGTTTCAGGTTTACTAAAGACTTGTTTGAGCGGAAAATTAGTCAGTACTCTGATTGGATATGCTTGAAAGTATGCCCTAAGTTTTCATGCAGTAAGTATTAAGCAATAAGCTAGTTTTTCTATTATCGGGTATTGAACCTCTGTATCCTTTAACCGCCTGCTCACATAATAAACTAGAAGTTGAGTCCCACTTTCCTCTCTGATCAAAATTTAACTAGCTGCATGTTTCGAGACTCCCATGTTGTAACACCCCTAATTTTTAATAACAATATTCAGGAGATTTAATTAGAATAAATTAAATAGAATAATGTAGATAAGGAGATTGAGGTTGATTAATAAATATGTAGTGGCCGTGCTTATTTTATTTAAATGAACTTATAAATGGTTAAGTGTTAGCTAAATAACTATAAGGGCATTAGGGTAATTGCCACCCACATTCTCCACCCTTATACTATTTCCTTAGTCATACAACTTCATTTTATCCTAAAAAAACTAAGAAAAAGAAAGAGCAAGGCCGACCATCAGGAAGAAAGAAGAGAAATTCAAAGTAAAGCTTAGGATTCAAGCTAGATGAAATCAATCTCAATCAATCTTCAATTTCCTTATCCAATCTAAGGTGATTAACAATCACTACATCTCTATTTCGGTTTGATAATCATATGGTTTTTGACTTAAGGGATAAATTCGGTTTTATGATATATTGAATGGTGATATGCTTGGTTTATAACTTATATGGTTTAAACAAGGATGTTTAAATGGAGATATGCACGGTTTTAGGGTAAAACCGAAGTTAAATGATTTTTAAATGCCATGGGAAAATTATATGTTATGCAAAACATGCTTTTGGAGTTGGGTTTCAATTTTTATAATTTTCAAGTCGTGGAGAATTAGTTATGAATATTCAAAAGAAAATATGGATATTTGGGTTTATAAATTTATTTTGGAAAATATATTAAGGATTTGGGTCTGAAATTTTGATATGTCAGATAACATGATTAAAGTGAATTTCTAAAAATTTTGGGGATTTTTACTAAGTGATTTAGTATGGAAATTAAATTATTTTGAAAGGAGGACCTAAATGATTTAAGTGTTTTGTTAATAGGATGGGCTTAGTTGTTAAAGTTATCATGTTTTTAGATCTGAGAAAATGCAGCAAATATTATCCAAATTATTTAAATGTTTATGAAATCTAATCAAATGTTTACAAGTAGGCAAGTTGGTTACAAAAAGTTTACTTTATTTGGTAAAAAACAGGCTTTTGCTCAGAAAAAGGGGTTCCCCCTTCTTTAGAAGGACCTTTTGACTCAGACCTTTCGACCCCAACCTAGTCGAAACCTTCTAGGTCGAAAACAGTAAACCAATACTCATGGTACCATTTCGATGGTATGAAGTGGATTGGAGAAAGGCAGAAGGTAGGGTGTCGAAAGGAAGCTTTCGAAGGGGTTGGTTCCTTTGTTTTATTTTGTTTTAAAATAAAAGCGCTTGCCTATCTATAAATGGGTTTTAAAGCAGTCGAAACCAATGGTTTCGAAAGAATATTTCAAAGAGGCTTTCGAAAGAGAGCCGCCGCCTATGTTTTAAAGAAGTAGCTTCCGAAGGAGTTACTTAGATTTTGTTTAAAGCTTTCGGAAGGGGTAGTTTCGACCAAGTCAAAACCCTTCTTAGAATTGATGACCTTCTGATGGTATTGAAGACATCAATGTTGTCGAAAGGTTCATTTGGTTTTATAAATACAAGCCACTTCCTAACGCTTTCGAAAGAGGTTAGGGGTTAGAAGGCAATGGTTTCGGAAGGGGTTTCGAAGCTAACCTTTAATTTTTTTACCCAAGTGTTTTATTGCTTTCGAAAGGATGGTTTCGATACCATCAAACTTCCCCAATACTTTTTGAAATAACGAATGGTTTCGAAAGAGATGCTTTCGCCTATGTTCACTTTGACCTAAAATTTTGTTTTAAGTATAAACCCAATGTTTTCGAAAGAGGGACTTTCAATGGTTTCGAAGGGTAACCTTCATTTTTTTCCAAAGGGTGCTTTCAAATGGTTTCAAAGCTATACTTTTATAATTATGTGATAATACTTTAACTAGGTCGAAAGGTTTCGAGATGGCTATTTTAAAGTATTCGAAAGGTAGGAGCCTGATGTTTTCAATTTAGCTTTTAATGCTTTCGAAGGAGTCGAAAGGTTTTAAAGCCCAAACTCAAATTTTAAAGGAAAAACCTATGGAGTCGAAAGGACTTTTAGTATTTAAATATGAAGAAGTATTTCCTTGATAAAAATATAAGTTAAAGGGAATACCTATGTTTTATATGAAATGTAATTCAAGGACCTTAAACCCATGGGAGGGTATTGTTAAATTGTTTTGTTTGCTTCTTCAAATATGAATATATTCACTTGATAAAGAACCCATAACTATATTTTGGGGGATAAAGGGGTAGAAGAACCAGCTAGGTTAACCCAGTAGTGAATATAAATTGATTAAACTCCTGAATGAGTAGAATTGCATCTAGGGAGTCAAGGAGACCAAAAATATAGGATGCTTAAAGTTTGGAGTTGTCCAGGAGACAAGTTCATAATAAACCCATGAAAACTATGATAAGGTAGTTATTGGAGGTAACCAACAGGTTCATAGTAAACCCATGAAAACTATGTATTAAGGACAGCTGGTAGGGGCTAATTGGTTTGTAGTGAACCTATGAAAACTGTATCAGGATTAAGAATTGACATCAGTAAATAGGTTCCTAGTCAACCCATGAAAACTAAGATAAGGAAGAAGTTAATGGAAGCATCAGTAGGTTCCTAGTCAACCCATGAAAACTAGGATAAGAAGGGAGTTACTGGATAAACCTATAGGTTCCCAGTCAACCCATGAAAACTAGGGTAATGGATTAGTTATTGGAATGACTAATAAGTTTAGTGGGACCCATGAATTAATTAAGTTAATTGGCAGGAGTCTATAGGTTCTTAGTTATCCCATGAAAACTATGAAATAGGACAGGGTGTCCATGTATAATGAAAAAGGTTGTTAGTATACCCATGAAAACTAATAGGTTAATAGTGACCCTAAAAACTATAACTATGGCGGGGTGTCAATCTAAACCGGGGATGAGAAATCCTAAATGATTTTATATATGCATATCATCCTAATATTTTGGAAATGTATGTTTTAACCATTGTGGATGCAGGAGCACAATATATGGTTTTATAAAGGTTTTAGGATACCAGTGAGGAGAAAACCCGTTCCACTAAGCGACGTGGTCTCACTAGATATCTAAGAGGATTGAGATATTAGATTATTATTCATACTAGGCTTTATGTCTGACTCGAAGTTTTTGTTTTCCTCTTAAACTCTCGGGTACTCAATTGATTTTGAGTAGTTTGAGGTTTAGGATTTTCAGGTTCTCTTCTTAGACGAATAAAGCTTCCGGAGGCGTGCAGGAGGCAATTAGTTATTTAGAGTCATCTTTCTTCGCTGTGTGTTTTGTTGGTAAAGGCATATTTATTTTCATTACTATATACTCTGATTAACCAGGGGGAATCTTCATATGTCGCTCTTGGCGTATGTGTAATGATTATATTTTGTTGAACGTGGTTAACATTTTTGGATTATGTAATGAACATGAAATGTTTTGAATGGAATGTGGAAATATGTTTTTGAATTGTTAAATTTTTTCCATATTCTTATGATCTATGTATCAATGAATGGAGCACCATCGTATTTGGTCACCGAGGATTGATAACTATAGATGACTACATCATCCATAGCCATTAGTTTTGGGCCTCCAACTAAGGGGATGTTACAAGTTGGTATCTGAGTATAGGTTTATAAAACTTTAAAAGAAAAGTAAAACCTAAAAGCTTTTTGAAACATTATCCAAAAAAAATTGAAAATATGACCGGGGTTTGGGTTAACGTTATAGTAACGTACTTGTATTTGATATATAGGTATATATCTAAGTACGTGTTCCCCTCTCTCTTAAACCGTTCTTCTGTATCTTACTAAGGCTCGTATGTAGATTTACGAGAAAGAGGATATGGAAGCAGGAAATGGAAGAGGAAATCTTGGTGGAGGAAGCACCACAACCAACGGAAATGCTCGACCTAATACTCGGAGAAACCAAGGTCGACAAGCTAATGCTAACCAAAACGCTGAAGCCAATGTAGGTGCTGGAAATCTGCCAGTAGATGCGGGGATGGTGTATCAGTTGTTAGCAAATCTTTTGCAAGCAGGAGCGGCTAGTAATGTTGGAGGGGCTAATCTTGTAGCTCCAGCTGGATATAATTATGCTACGCTAAGTAGAGACTATACTAGTCTGGGTGGAAAGCCTTTTCTTGGAATAGAGGATGCTGTTGAAGTCGAGAATTGGCTTTTGAACTGTGAGAGGTTTTTACTGATTTAGGCTTAGATGATGGAGAAAAGGGAAGGCTAGCCTCTAGGCAGTTGCATGGGTTATTGCTTCACTGGTGGAATAGTGTGACAGCCGAAGTTCTGAAAGAAAAGCTGACATGGGCTGATTTTAGAAGAAGGTTTGAGTAGAGGTTTTTATCCGAGGTTGCTAAGTCGGCATTGATGAGGAAGTTCATGGACCTTGTTCAAGGATCGATGTTAGTGACCGAGTACACTGCTAAGTTTGATGAGTTGTCTCAATATGGATATGCTTTGGTTGACACTGATATTAGGATGAATGAGAGATTTATTCGTGGACTAAGGCCAGGCAGAATGACTATGACTCATGTCAGAGAGCCTTGTATTGTGGTGGTGGAGATGGCCATACACCATGAGGAGATGCTTGCTGTGTTAGTTAGAGAGAAGCAAGTTGAATCCCCGGGTCCTCAGGGAAAGAAAAGGAAATTCTTTAAGAAGAAGGGAGCCCGGAAAAGGGAGGCTGCCAAGAAGGAAAATGCTAATTTGGTTTGCTTCAAGTGTGATAAGAAGGGCCATTATGCTCATGAGTGCCGTACGGGAAAGGGAAAGAAGCCTACAGAGAAGAAGAATGTGAAATGCTTTAACTGCGACCAAGTTGGGCATTATAAGAACCAGTATCCAGAGCCAATCAGGGTGGACAGAGGGAAGGTGTTTGCTATTGGGCCACCGTCTTCTTCTAGATCTACTGCAGCAGAGAAAGGGAAATCTATGATGGAAGGTACGCTTTTGATTCAGAGTATACCAGTTAGGGTGCTATTTGATACTAGTGCATCACATTCATTTATATCATAGTATTTGGTTGATAGGTTATGCCTAGAACCTACATACCTTGTTACTTCCTTAAGGGTTGCGAATCCAATAGGAGGGTATGCAACTCTAGGGATGAGATGCGACCAGTTAGAACTTGATTTGTTAGGTCATAAGTTTGCATGTAGTTTATATGTTTTTGATTTCATAGATTTCGAGATCATTTTGGGTATGGATTGGTTAGGTAGGTATAAGGCTGGGATATTTTGCCAAGATAGGAAAATATTGTCGAGGCACGCAGATAGTCATAACCGAATCATCTTCTTAGTGGAGAATTCCAGTAAGAGTGTTTGTGCTTTGTTAAGTGCCATGGGGGTTGGAGAAGAGTTAAGTCAGATTCGAGTGGCAAGGAAATTTGCAGATGTCTTTGAGCCAGTCACAGAACTACCACCGAAACGAGCTATTGAGTTTCAGATAGATCTTGTACCGGGAGCTGAACCTGTTAGTTGACCACCTAGCAGGATGACACCTATAGAGATGAATGAATTAAAGGTGCAGCCAGTGGATCTTGAGGGAAGGAATTTTATTAGACCAAGCAGTTTGCCTTGGGGAGCGGTCGTGGTTTTCGTGAAGAAGTCAGATGGGTCGTTAAGGATGTGCATCGACTATCGTAAGTTAAATGAAAGGACGATCAAGAATAGATACCCTCTGCGGGGGATAGATGACCTGTTTGATCAGTTGAGTGGAGCCAAAGTGTTTTCTCAATTGGATTTGGCAATGGGGTTCCCAGTTGCGAGTGGCGGAGGATAGTATTCCTTTGACAGCATTTCAAACTAGGTATGGTTCGTATGAGTGGTTAGTGATGCCATTTGGATTGACAAATGCACCTGCTATCTTTGTAGACTTGATGAACTGGGTTTTCCGAGAACACTTGGGTAGGTTCGTGTTGGTATTCATAGATGACATTTTGGTGTACTCAAAAGATGAAAAGAGCATGAGATTCATCTTAGAGTGGTGCTAGAGATGCTGAGATAGAATCAGCTGAAGGCGAAGTTTTCTAAGTGTCATTTTTGGAAGAAAGTGGTTAAGTTTTTTGGTCATGTGGTGTCAGAGGAGGGATTGTCGTTTGATCTAGTTAAGATCAAAGCTGTCAATAATTGGAAGAGACCAGAGATGGTAACCGAGATTAGGAGTTTTCTTGGACTTGCTAGCTATTACCGGAGATTCATCAAGGATTTCCCACGGATAGCAGCATTTTTGACTAAGCTTACCAGGAAGGAAGTGAAGTTTGTTTTGTCCGACAAATGTGAGGAAGCATTCCTTAAGTTAAAACATTTGTTGACCAATGCTCCAGTGTTAGTAGTTCCAAATGGCAACCAAGGGTTGGTAGTATACACTGATGCATGTGGAACCAGATTGGGAGCAGTGTTGATGCAGAAGAGCAAAGCTATTGCTTACGCATCTAGGCAGCTTAGACCACACGAAGTAAGATATCCTACTCATGACTTGGAGTTGGCTGCGGTGATCTTTGCCTTGAAGATTTGGAGGCATTATCTCTTATAGGAGAGATTTGAGCTCTTTACCGATCATAAGTCATTAAAGTATTTATTCTCTCAAAAGGAGTTGAATATAAGGCAGCAGAGATGGCTAGAATTTTTGGCTGCTTATGATTTCGGTATAGAGTATACTCCTGGAAAAGGAAATAAAGTAGCAGATGCTCTCAGTAGAAAACATCAGAATGTGGTGTTAGCGATGTTGACAGAATAGAAGGACCTAGAAGCCTTGGCCAGTTGTGGTATGTAGTTAAGATCTACTACTAGTTCTAGTCAAGGTACTGCCATGTTGTCTTGTTTAGAAGTTCGACCAGTGATGATCGAGAGGATAACTTCTAAGTAGAGAGAGGATCCAGATTTAGTTGAGAGGATAAGAAGGCTTGAAGTAGGATCAGAGATCGATGATCTAAAGGAGTTCAGTCTTGACCAAAGAAGATGGTTGAGAAAGAAGAGACAATTATGCATTCCGAATGTAGAGAACTTAAGGAGGGAAGTTCTGGAAGAGTGTCATCCATCAAAGTTCACGATTCATCCTAGAGGGACCAAGATGTATCAAGACATGAAGAGGAGCTTCTATGGGGAAGGCATGAAGACAGATGTTGGCTTGTGGGTTAGGCAGTGTGTTAACTATCAACAAGTGAAGGCTGAACATCAGAAGCCAAGTGGATTGCTTCAGCCTTTAGATATTCCGGTTTGGAAATGAGATTTGATATCCATGGATTTTATTGATGGGTTGCCAAGGTCTAGGAGAGGAAATGAAAGTATATGGGTTATTGTGGATAGGTTGACCAAAAGTGCCTATTTCATTCCAGTAAAGTCGACCAGGGCGACACCTGTTTTGGCTAAGTGTTCATAAAGAACATAGTTAGACTTCATGGAGTTCTTAGTAGCATAGTCAGCGATAGAGATGCATTATTCACTAGGGAATTTTGCAGCAGTCTACAAGCGGTATTAGGTACCAAACTCAAGATGAGTACAACATATCACCCACAAACATATGGGAAGATAGAGAGAGTCAATAAGGTACTCGAGGATTTATTGAGAGCTTGCGTATTGGACTTTGGTGGATCTTGGGAAGATCATCTACATTTGATTGAGTTTTCCTATAATAATAGTTATCAGACTAGCATAGGAATGGCGCCTTTTAAAGCTTTGTATAGAAGGCCATGCAAATCGCTAGCATGTTGGTTAGAGACTGCAGACAGATTGGTCTTAGGTCCGGATTTGGTTAGAGAGGCATCAGAAAAGATTAAGTTAATCTGAGGATGGATGAAGGAAGCTCAATCCAAACAGATGAGTTACGAAGATAAGAGGCATAAAGACCCAGAGTTCTCAGTGGGAGACAGGGTTTTCATTAAAGTATCACCGATGATAGGTGTGGTATGATTTGGAAAGTCGAGAAAGTTGGCCCCGAGATATGTTGGACCATTTCAAATTATAGAAAGGATTAGAAAGCTCGCATACAGAGTAGATTTGCCGAGCAGTTTGGCAGGTGTCCATAATGTGTTCCATGCGTCTCATCTTCGCAAGTATGTGCATGATCTAGAGACTACTATTCCTCAGATAGAGATGGAGGACTTGGTAGTAGAGCTTGATTTGACTTTTGTTAGACAACCAGTTCGAGTGGTAGCGAGAGATGAGAAAAGATTGAGGACCAAGACAATCAAGTTGGTGTAAGTTCAGTGGAGCGACAACGAGAAGGACTGTACTTGGGAGACAGAGGATAGGAGTCAAGATGCTTATCCTAATCCGCTTTGATGGTATTTCTATATTAGATTTAAATAGATTAGTTACTAGTCGGGTAGGCTAGTATGGATGTTAGGAGTTGTTACAGATGATTGCTATGTTTGCTAGTTAGTCCTTACTGAATTTCAAGGATGAAATTCTTTAAGGAGGGGAGCTTGTAACACCCCTAATTTTTAATAACATTATTTAGGAGATTTAATTAGAATAAATTAAATAGAATAATGTAGATAAGGATATTGAGGTTGATTAATAAATATGTAGTGGTGCTTATTTAAATTAAATGAACTTATAAATGGTTAAGTGTTAGATAAATAAATATAAGGCCATTAGGGTAATTGCCGCCCACATTCTCCACCCTAATACTATTTCCTTAGTCATACATGTTCCATTATCCTAAACAAAAACGTAAGAAAAAGAAAGAGCAAGGCCGACCATTAGGAGGAAAGAAGAGAAGAGAAATTCAAAGTAAAGCTTAGGATTCAAGCTAGAAGAAATCAATCTCAATCAATCTACCATTTCCCTATCCAATCTAAGGTGAATAATAATCACTACATCTCTATTTTGGTTTTATAATCATATGGTTTTAGATTTGAGGGATAAATTCGTTTTTATGATATATTGAATGATGATATGCTTGTTTTATAATTTATATGGTTTAAACAAGGATGTCTAAATGGAGATATACCCAGTTTTAGGGTAAAACCAAAGTTAAATGATTTTTAAATGCAATGGGAAAATTATAAGTTATGGAAAACATGATTTTGGAGCTAGGTTTCAATTTTTATAATTTTCCAAGCCGTGGAGAATTAGTTATGAATTTTCAAAGGGAAATAAGGATATTATGGTTTATAAATTTATTTTGGAAAATATATTAAGAATATGAGTCTGAAATTCTTATATGTCAGATAACATGATTAAAGTGAATTTCTGGAAATTTTAGGGATTTTTACTAAGTGATTTAGTATGGAAATTAAATTATTTTAAAAGGAGGACCTAAATGATTTAATTGTTTTGTTAATAGGAATGGCTTAATTGTTAAAAGTTATCATGTTTTTAGATATGATAAAATGCGGCAAATATGATGCAAATTATTTAATTTTTTATGAAAGCCAATCAAATGTTTACAAGTAGACAAGTTTGTTACAAAAAGTTTACTTTATTTAGTAAAAAACATCGTTTTCCTCAGAAAAAAGGGTTTCGCCTTCTTTAGAAGGACCCTTCGACTCAGACCTTCCACCCCCAACCTATTCGAAACCTTCTAGGTCGAAACCAATAAACCAATACACATGGTATCGTTTCAATGGTACGAAGTAGATTGGAGAAAGACGAAAGGTAGGATGTCGAAAGGTAGCTTTCGAAGGGGTTGGTTCCTTTGTTTTATTTTGTTTTAAAATAAAAGCGCTTGCCTATCTATAAATGGGTTTCAAAGTAGTCGAAACCAATGGTTTTGAAAGAATATTTCAAACAAGCTTTTGAAAGAGAACTGCCGCCTATGTTTTAAAGAAGTAGCTTCCGAAGGAGTTACTTAGATTTTGGTTAAAGCTTTCGGAAGGGGTAGTTTAGACCAAGTCAAAACCCTTCTTCGAATTGATGACCTTCCGATGGTATTGAAGACATCAATGTTGTCGAAAGGTTCATTTGTTTTTATAAATACAAGCCACTTCCTAACGCTTTCGAAAGGGGTTAGGGGTTAGAAGGCAATGGTTTCGGAAGGGGTTTCGAAGCTAACCTTCAAATGTTTTACCCAGGTGTTTTATTGCTTTCGAAAGGATGGTTTCGATACCATCAAACTTCCCCAATACTTTTTGAAATAAAGAATGGTTACGAAAGAGATGCTTTCGCCTATGTTCACTTTGACCTAAAATTTTGTTTTAAGTATAAGCCCAATGTTTTAGAAAGGGGGACTTTCAGTGGTTTCGAAGGGTAACCTTCATTGGTTTCGAAAGGGTGCTTTCAAATGGTTTCAAATCTATACTTTTATAATTATGTGATAATACTTTAACCAGGTCGAAAGGTTTCGAGAGGGCTGTTTTAAAGTATTCGAAAGGCAGGAGCCTGATGTTTTAAAGTTAGCTTTTAATGCTTTCGAAGGAGTCGAAAGGTTTTAAAACCCAAACTCAAATTTTAAAGGAAAACCTATAGCTAAATAAAGGAGTTTTGAAAGGACTTTAAGTATGTAAACATGAAGAAGTATTGCCTTGTAAAATTATAAGTTAAAGGGATTAACTATGTTTTATATGAAATGTAATTCAAGGACCTTAAACCCACAAGAGTGGTATTGTTAAATTGTTTTGTTTGCTTCTTCAAATATGAATATATTCACTTGATAAAGAACCCATAATTGTATTTTGGGGGATAAAGAGGGTAGAAGAACTAGCTAGGTTAACCCAGTATCGAATATAAATTGATTAAACTCCTAAATGAGTAGAATTACATCCAGGGAGTCGGGGAGACCAAAAATATAGGATGCTTAAACTTTGAAGTTGTCTAGGAGATAGGTTCATAGTAAACCCATGAAAACTATAATAAGGTAGTTATTGGAGGTAACCAACAGGTTCATAGTAAACCCATGGAAACTATGTATTAAGGACAGTTGGCAGGGGCTAATTGGTTTGTAGTGAACCCATGAAAACTATATTTGGATTAAGAATTGATAATAGTCAATAGGTTCTTAGTCAACCCATTAAAAATAGGATAAGAAAGAAGTTAATGGAAGCATCAGAAGGTTCCTAGTCAACCCATGAAAACTAGGATAAGAAGGGAGTTACTGGATAAACCTATAGGTTCCTAGTCAACCCATGAAAACTAGGGTAAGAGATTAGTTATTGGAATGACTAATAGGTTCAGGGGGACCCATGAATTAATTAAGTTAATTGGTAGGAGTCTATAGGTTCTTAGTGATCCCATGAAAACCGTGAAATAGGAAAGGGTGTCCATGTATAATGTTCGTCGATGGGAATTCTACCGAGTTAGAAATCCGTCGAACGAATTTATAATAAAATTTAACTGCAAGCGCACGGCATACAATTGTTTATACGTGGCGAGTACGAGTCGATCCGTAGGGAATTGTTGATTCTAAATCTCTATTCAATCAAATTATACCAAACTCGATAGAATGTTTATAGAAAATGAGAAAACTAACAAAAAGAAAGTGCTAAAAATATGAGAGTTAAATGACAATTTAGAGATAATTCCACTCTCTAGATCATATAGTTCAACAAATTATGAAATTATGATCTCTCTTTTTTGGTCATTAGCGAATTTAAATGATGTGCTTATCGTAAGTATGGCATATTTGTGCTATTAATTAGCCCAACATAAGCCATCAAACTTTAACACAACCTCTAAACCACTATTCAAGTCTTATGAAAAATGACAACAAGTTGAAAATGAAATCTATTTTAAGCATGGCCTATTAACTATTAATTAGAAATATAGGCCATCAAATTTTAATTTCAACATTCACTTCATTACCATAATCATATGTAGTTGAAGAGGTAATTATTGTTTGTTATTATTTAAGCATAACCTATTTGTTATGAACAACATAGACTATCAAATTCAACATGAAACAATAAATCACATCAACATTCATTTTCCATTAATTACAAAAAGAGAGCAATAATTATCAAAGTATTGAAGCTATATAATTAGAGAGCTTCATTACCCCTAAATTGAAGGGGTTTAGCCTCTCATATTTGTTATCAAATCAACGAATATAGCTTGCAACATGAAACAAAAGAAGAGGAAAAAGAGAGCTAAATGAAAGAAAAGCTAAGTAAAAATAAATAACACTAATCTACTTGCATGAAAAGTAAACTACACTACTAACATAAGAAGAGAAGAAGCATGTAAATAAAAGAGAATACTAATTAACATTGCATAAAAAAAAGGAAAATTACATGAAATAAAATAAAATGGCTAAGTAGCCATGAAAAGAGAAAGGGAGTTTCCTTTTATTTTTAATCTATGCTAAAACTAACTAAGAGGAAGAGAGGTTACATGAAGCATAAGGGGTATTTATACATGTATGAAACCCTAATCCACTTTTTTGGGGAATGCCCAAAATACCCTCTTAGGAAATGTGGAGGCCAAGTAATCATTAGTATCAAATAATCATCATTTATATGTGCATGAAGCTTTAAACTCTATTAGAATGTGCATTAGCCTCTAATTTGTACATAAAAGTATGTGAGTAGGTGGGGTCCTCCATGATCCATGAAATGAATTATTTCCATCTCCATTCCTTTGTATTCACTCTTGTGCATGCATATATCTTCATGAAGCCGCTTGTATTTGAATTTAAATTTCTACAAAATAACATAGAAATTTTCAATTAAATTTTAGAAAATTAATATATGCACAAAAATGACCATTTTGCCCGTGGATGAAGATGAATATGTGACAATTTGAAATAATTTGAATTTTGGTTTAAACAAGTTAAAATACCCAATATGATAATTTATTTAATTTAAATAGATTAAATATGATGGTAAAAATATGCACATTTACGTGCACATCAAATACCCCCACACTTATCTTTTTATTCGTCCTCGAATGAAGAAAAACTAAGATAAATCCATTTTCAAAGGGAGCACGATTGCATTGAGCGTAGGTAACAAGCCGTTAAACCTATGGGTGTCCCTAGTAGGACGAGTGTTGTCTCATGAGGGTTTTTAATGGATACTGCCCACAGAATCCAATTGCGATATGAAAATATTTAGAAAATGCAAGATTTATTTACAAAGAGATGAATGCGAGTTTTTGAAAATATTTACAAATGAAGATTTAATTTTAAATAGACACAAATAAGTTAAATATAAGTTTTGGTCATTATCTTGAAAATTTAAGTCATTTACTCGTCAAAATTTCCAACAAAAATCAAGTTATCATAACAAATAGACAATAGTTTAACTCGTTGTTTCACTTGATAACAAAGTGTAACCATGAAATAGATCCTTAGTTGATTATCAAAGTTTATCAAAGTGGTATTTTCATTTCTTTTCAATAACGAGTCAAATCAAATAAGTTAAAATAGTGCTTGGATTTCATTTGCTTACTCTCTCTATTTTTTTTGAAAATTTTATTGATATTTACAATATTTACATATGCCTAAATTAGATAAACTGAGGCCGGATATATTACCCGTGCACTGCCTTGCGGACTTATGTGAGGGGAATACAGAGCGTGGCGAGTGAACACACAAGTGTGAACAATTATCGACGGTAGGCGTTATTAATAAAATAATTTTTTTATATACACACACCTAACTCAGAGAAACTGAGGCCAGATATACCGATTGTGCATTGCCTTTCGGGCTTACATGAGAAGGGTACAAAGCATTGCGAGTGAACACACGAGTGTGAACACATGACTCTAGGTGTTAATAAAAATTATATACATATATACAAATAATTTTTTTTTGTTTTTTGTTTTTTTAAAAGAAAGTTTTGCAAAATCATCTTAGCACCATTTAACTTAGAAGACAAAAAAAATGTTATATCCTTTACTTTAAATTCACCACTTTTTTGAACAAAGATTTTCATTTAGGATATACTTCATAATTATCACCATGAACCAACCTATATACTAGTTAAATCATCGTTATTTGTCATCAAACTTTATTTTTATTATTGTTGAGACAAATAAATTTTCAAAAATTTCAATTTAATAACCAAAATCTTATACTTATCCTATAGTGTTTCTTTAAAAATAAATCAAAATGCTTAAATTTTTTGTTTTTGAGAATTTTATTTTCTTAATTTTTGAGTTTTTTCTTTAGTTTTGGAAAGAGAATGCAAAAATAAACCATGAAAAATTGAATGAAAATGATGAGACCCCCCACACTTGATTTTGACTGTGTCCCCACAGTCAACCCAAGTGAAAGGAGAACAAATAAAACAAAAATAAAACGATGACCTATATTTACATGAAAATGAAAAGATTATTATTTACAAGGGTTCAGAAAGTATATCATCAAAAAGTAAATGAAACGGTCTTCTAAAGACCGATTCATTTGTCTCGTCAAATATGCGAGACACAGCTTAAGCTCGGAAAACCAAATCGTAAAAGATTTCAAAGTTGAATGCTGATTTGGAAAAACGAATGTCGTTTTATTGAAAATTATACGAGTTATTTTGTTTTCGATGATATTTAGGATCAATATAAAAATTGGTTGAAGTTCAAGTTTATTTTCACCAAATTGAAATTCAAGCTCTTCATTGAAAAATTCTTCAGAATTATTGATTTCAAAGTCAAAATTGTGATTTAAATCTTTCCCATCAGAATTCAACAACTCGTCGTCGAAAAGTCCAAAAAAATCATGTTCGTTAAATTCGTCTTCCTTTGTTGGATTATCAACAAATTCATTGTATATATCATTTTCAAAATCCAAAGTTGTTGTATTCAAATTTTCGACATCGGAAAAAGGAAGATCGAAATTTAAATCGAGTTTCTTACCCTCAAAATAATTGAAATCCAACTCAATTACCGTATTTTCAACAACTTCATTAAGATTGTCATTTTCAATTTCAAAAGTTGTTATTTGAAAATCGTCGTTTTGGGTAAAAATGGATTATTATTTGACTCATCACATGTTAGGATTTGATTTTCGTTAAATTCCTCACGTTGTTTCATATATGTTTCAAACAACAAATCCATGTGTTCATCGTAAATTTCGTCCATTTGTTCAACAAAATCAAAATTATAATTATTAACTTGAGAATTTTTGATTTGAAGTTGTTGAGAACAAAATTTTTCACTCGCATCGTAGTTGAGATTATTCCCATTGCAAAAATTATTTGAATAGTGGATCACATTTTCGTTTTAATTTTGAAATTCATTTTGGAGTTCAAAATTGAATTGGCATGGGTTATACTCGAAATCATTTGAATTTTGAAGTGAATTCAAATCTTGATTATTTTGAAAATTTGTATTTGAGTTATCGCACAAATATGAATTATTTGTCTTTTAATTTTGTTGTGTAGAGAGTTCGAGTAAAGATGAAATCATTTCAATGCTATTTTCGAAATTTGTGGGTTGTTCATCAGTTTGAAAATTTTGTGGTTCAAAATTCGAATCGTTTAAACAATAGTTGTTATTGAAATATCCATAAGAATTTGGTGTGAAATTATATGGATTATATTGATTTTCACAACTATTTTAAATTTCTTGTGAATAGAGAAATTTCGACATTTTCAAGAATGTTTTTGTTTTTTTGGGGAAAATATTTACAAAAAGAATTTATTTTTCAAAAAGGGAAATTGATTTTTTTTTGGCTTTTTAGTTTTTTTGTTTTTGAAAAGGTTTTATAATTTTTTTTGAATTTTTGGATTTTGATTTTGAAAATTTCAAAAGAAAATAACTAAGTTAAGGAATATTCACAGTTTTTTTTGTTTTGGATTTTGAATTTTTTTTTGTTTTTTTTTAAATATGTATGAACTAATGCAACTAATGAATGTAAGTGTTTAATTACAAAATAGCTCCTAACCTAAAATTGTATAATCACACTTTGTCTTAAATCAACAAGATAGTTCTCGGCCAGGTAATGGGCAGGATTTATCGGTGCACCACGAATCACCGTAGTAATGCAACCGAAGATTTAAGTACCTTCAGAGAAACAACCACTATAATATTAACGAATCACCGTAATATTTGTAAATGGTTATTGCTCTACCGTAGCCTAGCCACCAAGAAAGTAAATTGTTCAAAGAAGACAACTTGTCAATATACAATTAAGTGTTATCGGTATCTAACCGTTATTATTAATTAAAATTCTAGAATGATATGCAAAGCAGAAATTAAACGTGTATTAACAATGCAACTACGAATGAAATTTGTTTTTGAGATTTTTTTTGAAATTTATGTATATATATATATATAAATGCAAACAACCAACAATGCAAAGCAAAATAAGAACAATAAATAGAGGTTAAAAGCAGCAAAAAATTTTTATAAGCAGGCAAGCAGTTATTTATTTTTGCCAGTTGTTCTTCTCCTTCTAAAATTTTGCTTTGGCAACCTGAAATAAAAATAAGATATATACAATATTTTTTTTAGACTAAAACAAAACAAAATAAACAAAACAAATGAACAAGATATATACAATTGTTTTTTTATATGAAGAGCAACTAAGAAAAATTTGAAGCTAAAACAATTTGTTTTTTAAGGAACGAAAAACAAATGAATTTAAAACCAAATTAGCAATCAAACAAAACCTTAATAACCTCTCTTACCATTTTTTTAAAAAGGAAAAACTAAAAGCTTAACAATTTAAAAAAAGGAAAAAAAGGAATAAAAATAAGAAAGGAAACAAAACAAAAACTATTTATATATATATATATATAATGCCTGACCCACTTTAGAAAACAAGATCCACCTCACAATAATCTTTTTAACAAACGTAATCGACAATTTTAAACAGCACAAACGAATTGTTCCTTCTCACTTCGCAATTTTCAATTCGAAATTAATATTTTCCCCGTCCTTCAAATTGATTATGGTGTCATTCAAGAGTGAATATGGTGGTGTTCGATTGGGTTTTGGCGAAGTGGAGATGGCGATTTCTACTCGCGATGGAGATTTGGAGCTTTCGGAGGAGGACTGGTTGTTGCACAATTAAGGGTGTCGTGATGGTTGGTGAGGACAGCAAGGGTTTGGAGTGGTTTCGTGCAGTAGTGGCAGTGATGGTCAGCAGGTTGTCGGTTCGAGGGGATTTGGGTCATGGTGGTGGGACAGTGGTAGGATTGGTTTGATGCTATGGCAGTGGTGAAGGGATAAATGATAGCAGTTTGTTAAGTGTTTGGGAAATTTGATGGTTGAGGAGTGATTGGTTGATGGCAGAACTGGTGGCAAGGTTTGGCAGTGTTGTTGTATGACAGCGGAGGGTAGGGTGGTTGAAGTAGTGGTGACAAGGCAGGGTAGTGAAGTGGGATTGCAGAAGATGTTGAATAATGGGTGGAAGAATTTGTTTATTGATATGTTGCTGTAAATGTTGTGGACAGAGATGAGGGGTAGTGACGGTTGTGGAATGTAGTAAAGATGAGCTTGACTGTGGGCAGGAGTGGTAGTTTGTATGTTTGGGGAGTGGTTCAGGTTAGAATGATATGGTGTTTTGGATGTTGGAGATTGGAATGGTATGGCAATGTTGTTGTTTGGAAGTGATGGGGTATGTAAAAGTGTTATGAAACTGATGTGGTGTTTTGATGAAAGAAGTGTTGAATTGAAGTTTGGTGGGATGTTGTATTATGGAGATGGTCGGGGGTTATCTGGTTTTGGTCAGAGGCAGAGTACTGCTGTATTATGAAGTTGATAGTTTAATGAAGGTTTGTAGTATGATATATGTATAAAATGAAGTTTTGATATGGTTGCTGAAAGATGTTTGTGGTGGAGTACCTTTTGTTTTGGCGACAGCTTGATTTGTGGATGCGGTAGTATGAAGTAGTATGCAAGGGAGGTGGTGATGATAGTTGCCGTGGGAAGGCAGAGTGTTGCAGTGGCTTGTAATGGGGGGCTGTAGGCTGTGAATGGCAAGCAGTAGGGAAGTGATGAATGGGGTAATTTGTAATGTTGAACAGTGGGCAGTGGTGGTTGCCGTTTGGTGGATGGAAGGGATGTTTGTGATGGGGATGGAATGTGCACATATGCACATAAGTTGGTTGTTTATGCAATGAAGTGCAGAAATGCAACTGTGCAGAGAGGATGTATGTAGTTGTATAGCAGTGATGGCAAATGTAAAGTTGTAAATGAATGCAAATGAAATGTAATCAAAACAGAAATTGAAAATGAAAATAAAATTAAAATACTTTTTTTAGTTGTGTATGTTTTTTTATATATACAATGCAAATGCAAAACAAATAGAAAACAATAATCACACAAACAAATGCAAGCCACAAACACACAACAATTTTTTTCATTTGCAAACAAACACACAAAATAAAACACACAAAAATCAAACAAAAATAATTCGAAGAATAGAAAATAAATTGAAAACTATTCCCCGGCAGCGGCGCTAAAAACTTGTTCGTCGATGTGAATTCTATCGAGTTAGAAATCCGTCGAACAAATTTATAATAAAATTTAACCGCAAGCGCATGTCGTACAATTGTTAGTACGTGGCGAGTACGGGTCAATCCACAGGGAATTGTTGATTCTAAATCTCTATTCAATCAAACTATACCAAACTCGAGAGAATGTTTAAACTAGAAAATGATAAAACTAACAAAAAGAAAGTGATAAAAATAATAGAGTTAAATGACAATTTAGAGATAATTCCACTCTCTAGATCATATAGTTCAACAAATTATGAAATTATGATCTCTCTTTTTTGGTCATTAGTGAATTTAAATGATGTGCTTATCATAAGTATGACATATTTGTACTATTAATTAGCCCAACATAATCCATCAAACTTTAACACAACCTCTAAACCACTATTCAAGTCTCATAAAAAATGACAACAAGTTGAAAATGAAATCTATTTTAAGCATGGCCTATTAACTATTAATTAGAAATATAGGCCATCAAATTTTAATTTCAACATTCACTTCGTTACCATAATCATATGTAGATGAAGAGATAATTATTGTTTGTGATTGTTTAAGCATAGCCTATTTGTTATGAACAACATAGACTATCAAATTCAACATGAAAGAATAAATCACATCAACATTCATTTTCCATTAAGCACAAAAAGAGAGCAATAATTATCAAAGTGTTGAAGCTATATAATTAAAGAGCTTCATTACCCCTAAATTGAAGGGGTTTAGCCTCTCATATTTGTTATCAAATCAACGAATATAGCTTGCAACATAAAACAAAAGAAGAGGAAAAAGAGAGCTAAATTAAATAAAAGCTAAGTAAAAAGAAATAACACTAATCTACTTGCATGAAAAGTAAACTACACTACTAACATAAGAAGAGAAGAAGCATATAAATAAAAGAGAATACTAATTAACATTGCATAAAAAAAAGGAAAATTACATGAAATAAAATGGCTAAGTAGCCATGAAAAGAAAAAGAGAGCTTTCTTTTATTTTTAATCTAAGCTAAAACTAACTAAGAGGAAGAGAGGTTACATGAAGCATAAGGGGTATTTATTCATGTATGAAACATTAATCCAATTTTTTGGGGAATGCCCAAAATACCCTCTTAGGAAGTGTGGAGGCCAAGTAATCATTAGCATCAAATAATCATCATTTAGATATGCATGAAGCTTTAAACTCTATTAGCATGTGCATTAGCCTCTAATTTGTACATAAAAGTATGTGAGTAGGTGGGGTCCTCCATGATCCATGAAATGAATTATTTCCATCTCTATTCCTTTGTATTCACTCTTGTGCATGCATATATCTTCATGAAGCCACTTGTATTTGAATTTAAATTCCTACAAAATGACATAGAAATTTTCAATTAAATTTTAGAAAATTAATATATGCACAAAAATGACCATTTTGCCCCTGGATGAAGATAAATATGTGACAATTTGAAATAATTTGAATTTTGGTTTAAATAAGTTAAAATATCCAATATGATCATTTATTTAATTTAAATAGATTAAATATTGTGGTAAAAATATGCACATTTACGTGCACATCATATAATGAAAAAGGTTGTTAGTAAACCCATGAAAATCAATAGTTTAATAGTGACCCTAAAAACTAACTATGACGGGGTGTCAATCTAAACCGGAGATGGGAAATCCTAAATGATTTTATATATGCTTATCATCCTAATATTTTGGAAATGTACATTTTAACCATTGTGGATGCAGGAGCACAGTATATGGTTTTATAAAGGTTTTAGGATACCAGTAAAGGGAAAACCCGTTCTGTTAAGCGGCGTGGTCTCACTAGATATCTAAAAGGATTGAGGGTTAAATTATTATTCATACCAGGCTTTATGTCTGACTTGAAGTTTTTGTTTTCCCCTTAAACTCTGGGGTACTCAATTAATTTTGAGAAGTTTGGGGTTTAGGGTTTTCAGGTTCTCTTCCTAGACGAATAAAGCTTCTGGAGGCGTGCAGGTGGCAGTTAGTTATTTAGAGTCATCATTCTCCGTTGTGTGTTTTGTTTGTAAAGGCAGATTTATTAGCCTTACTATATACTCTGATTAACCAAGGGGCATCTTCATATGTCGCTCTTGGCGTATGTGTAATAATTGTATTTGGCTGAACGTGGTTAACATTTTTGTAGGATCGATTTCACCCTAGAGGGGGGTGAATATGGTGATACTAATAATAATAAAAATTAATGCGGAAATATATATAATAATTGCAGCACAGATAATAGGAGAATAATAAATGCAGAAATATAACAACACAGATTTACCCAGCTTCGGCAAAACCCTTCCTACGTGCTGCCCCTAAGGTTTCTACTAGAAATTAAGTAGTCAAACGCTTACACACGTAAACTTGCGACACCCACTAACGACTAACCTAACTCTACGCTTAAAACTCTGCCACAACTCAGCCACTGAGTTGCGAATTCTGAAACTACGCTCCGTAGTTTGTACCTAGTCACACGGCTAGAAAATTACATTTTTAAAGGAATTCAAAATAAAAACTAAAACTAAAAACAAATAAAACCCTAATTAGAAAATAAGCTCAAATAAAAATAGAAGGCCAGCCCAAATTTAATATGCTTTTTCCCTTTGTGAACAACTCTGGCCGAATCCTTTTATTTTCGTGCCGCCTCCTTGATCATTTGAATTGTTCACGGATGCTTCAAAATTATCGAGCTCGAATATTAAAATGGTATGCGATTTTCCCTTTTTTGGTATTCGATAATACTCGACTTTGATTCGAGTTATTGGCTTGTGATTTATTTCAATGCCTTGCTCTGGTAATTGCTTTAACTCAAATGAGATAATTGCCGATGATGAACTAGGTTTATATAGGGAACGAATCCCTTAGTTTACGTTCATATAATTTTGGTTTGAATAATTCATGATTTTGTTTTCTGCATTGATTTTTTATCGTATGATCTTAAGACCACTGATTGGTTCGTTGCTTGATTGTAGCTTGGCATTTGAATTTGAGATATATATATATTTGTTATTTGCTGACTTATTCGATTTGGCTTTGCTTGAATATTTTTTTAGTCGGTTCCATTCAATACTCCTTTGACTTCGGCTCTTTGAATTTTGAGATCATGTATTGGGTTGACGTGATTTTTGACTACGACTTGTTTATTTTGATATCATATTCAAACTGCTACTTTTTCAACTCCTCGACTTTGTTATTCGAACTGCTACTGTGTATATTTAAACTTGATAGAGTTTGACTTGTTACCCTCTGTTCCATTTTCTAAATGCGTGTGTACCATGCTTTGACAATCCATGCTAGGCCTTATTTGTGTGTTACCATGTATATGTACATACATACATATGTATGTGTGTGTATATGTGTTGTGATGTCTCGGTTGTGTTTTGTGCCTTTGTGCCATGCCACTGAACTTTGTAGTGTTGCATTCATGTTGACTTGTACTTGTGTAGTTCAATTTGTTGCCATTGCATTTTGGAGTCAGCTCTGGTTCTGTGTTGGTGCACATTAATGGTTTGCACTAGATTCTAGAATCACTTGTATATATGTATGTTGGTTGATTCTGCACTTCATATGTGTGTTCATAATGTTGCATATTGGTGATGACTAGTTTGTTTGTTAAGGCTTTTCATGTGTGAGTTTCTGAAACTATATACATGTATACATATATATGCATATATGTATACATGTGTATATGAAACTGGTCTCTGTTGCAATTGAGTCTGGTTCCTTTGATTGTTCATAGCTTCACTGTCGAGTCTGTTCTCATGTCTTTGTTTCATGGGCTTGTACAGTTTGTTGAGCTGGTGGTATGTCCTTGTGTACTTGTTGTAGATGTTGAAGTTTGTTCTGAAGCTTTTTGTATATGCACTTGTTATTGATTTCATTTGTACACACTTGTTTGGATTATCTGGTACATTGTGGTCTTGTCTACCTCTGGTTCATTTTGTTTTGTTGCTCTTGCCTTGAGTTTGAATGGTTGAGGCTTGAACTGTATGTATGTTGAAGGCATATGTAGTTGGTCTGAGTCTTGACTCCAGTACTTCCATGAACTTGTGCCATTTGATGTGGTATTGTGTCTTGTTCCAGTTGCATTGATCTGGACATGTTGTTTTTGTGAGACTCGAGCTCTGTTGCATAAGTGTAGAACTGTTCCTGCATCATCCTTTTTACATGTGACCAGTTTAGTGCTTATTCATGTTGTAACTGGACTTGTACTTTTGTTGAAGTCTTTTTGCATGTTGACTTTGACTGGTCTGCAATTGATTCTCTGTACATGTGGTAGTTTGGGTTCATTGATGTGTTATTTATTCCTTTAAGTCAAGTTCAAGTGTCATGTCCACTGTTCTATTTCTCGAGTTCTTGCTTCCATGATATTTGTGCATACATACATACATACATATATATATATGCATACATGTATGATGCATTTGAGACTTTGTGACTTTGTTTTGTTCGAGAGTTATTTGCACTTGAGTTGAATCCAGCTTAGCCTTGGGTTTGACCTTGTGCTCACCTGTCCCTGCAATTTTATCAAGTGTATATTGGTATGCACGGCCTTGAGGCATGTACAATGATACACTGTGCATGTCACAAGTTGTTCGTGTATGAATGGATTCAAATGAAAATGATGACGAACAACCCAAATAACTAAGGCAAATAACATTTTCAAAATACACACTTCATTGTACACTACAAAAATATTTCTTTTTCAATTTTACTGCGTTAGTGTTTATTTTGCAGATAATTCAGATGCTGAATACAAACTGGAATAGAGTTGAAGAACAAATACGAGTGAATGAGTGATATGTAGTGAGATGATAAATTGTAAAATGAAATTTGTGATGTAATCAAAATTGTAATGTAATTGAAAAATGTATATATGTAGTGAGAGCTCAGATTTGTACTATTTGGATTTGTAATAAAATATTTGTTTGAATAAAATATTTGTTTGAATATGAATTCTGTGTTATTTATTTTATTCATCAAATATTTATTTAATTATGTGAAAAATAAAATAGTACAATAGCAAATAAATTTAAACGAATATATATATATATATATGTTTATTATCATCAAACAAAAATCATATACTAGCATATTCAACAATCTCCCCCTTTTGATGATAACAAATATATATTAAGATTTTGAATTTATTAAATGTATTTGGTCATTGATGAAATCTATTTGCTCCCCTTATTTGAATGCTCCCTCTCTACAACAAAGCTCCCCCTTCATTTATGCATGAAAATAAATAAAAATGTGCAATGCATGAAAATAAAAATATGCAAATGAACTTAGATGAGAATATGCAAATAAAAAATAAAATATTTGAACTTTATTTGCCAAAATCATAACTTCTCTCTCTCCCCCCTTTTGTTATCATCAAAAGAGTAACAGTGTTAGGAAAATAGAGATAAAATGATAGACATTAATACAACATTAATACCAAATCGAGTATAAATATTAAATTTCAGAAAAAAAATCAAACAAAAATCATAAATACTCTGTTAGACGCATATTCCACTTTAGAATGATAGGAGTGATGTCGGTATATAAAACCATATAGTTGTATCTATTTGTGGTATGATTATAACAGGAATTTGAATACTTACTAACCATGCATAACCGTTAGGACTTTTAAATGAGATTAGTAGTATTCCCACTTTTTAAAAAATGAATTTCAAGTATCTTCTAACCACGCATAACCGTGAGGACTTTTAAATGGGATTAGAATCTACCCGTCTATTTAATAACCAATTTTGATATGTATTCTATACATGCATAACCGTGAGGACTTTTAAATGAGCATGAAAGCACATAATAAAAAATTCCAAGTAATTCACCCATGCATAACCATGAGGACTTTTAAATGAGAGTGAATACTTTGGATGTTTTTATTTCTAATTAATTCTATAAAAAATGATTAATTTTCCATTTAAAATACCACATTTTGACATACTATATTGGATTTTGATGAGTGATGGTCGTTAGAGATATGATAGAAATAGAGATGGTCATGGAATTTTTACCAACAAAAGTTATTATAAATCTTGTTTAAATTTTTAAAGAAATTTACTAAATATACTTTCTCTAGTCATAATGTATGATTAATATCAACACTCATCACATTTTTCAGTAACTATTTTTCTTTTTGATAATCAGTAGGGAGTCAGTTTAGTTAATGTATTCATTTAAGATCAAATTCAAAAATAAATATAAAATCAAATTTCTAAAATGTCTAATCTGAAACGAAGTCAACAAAAACTATATTCTGGAAGGGGTTTTAAAAAAATGTCTGCTAATTGAAATCAGTTGAAATGAAAAATATGCGGATATTTTTTTGAAAATGATGCAACTAATGAATGTCTCAACATAAAACTCATTCCACTAGTACTTTTTCTATCAACTAGACAACAGCATAATCTGCATCTGAAAAAAATTTAAATCAAGATTATCATAAGGTGGATATCATAGACCAGACCATGAAGTTGCAATAAATACCTTAAAATCCTTTTTACAGCTTTTAAATGAAATTCTTTTGGATTTGAATTGAAATCGTGCACATAAACAACTAGTGAACATAGTGTCAGATCTAGAAGCAGTATAAAAAAATATATCCATGTGTATCTAGAGTAATCATCAACCAAAAAAACATTATTAGTCCAAACAAATCTATATGAACTAGTTCACGGATGAAAAGATGATTGGTCAACATTTTTGCATAAGTCAGAATCAAAATCAACATTCATTTCTTTATCATATATCTGGCTGTTTTAAATCAGATTATGGTGCAGATTTTTAACATATAATATATCGTTCAAGATAAATGTATCATTACCTATTTTACCTTTACCGACAATTTTTCATTGTTGCCCATTGTGATTCTGCCACCTTTGTACTAGGCTAAGGAACTTTGATTTGTCGCCCGTCGTGTGCCTGGAACAGCTAGAACCCAAGTAACACTCTTGTTGTTCCTTAGCCTGCCACCATATCTACACGAGAAAAGATTTTTGTGACCTATTTGTTTTTATAGGTCCATGATTGTTAGTGACAAAATATTTTGAAGAACTAGTTTGTGTAGAACCAAGATAGTTTATGTTTGTTCCTTTTGGCACCCATATTTGTTTGACTTTAAGGGATTTTATATTTTTGCCTTTAGGAACCCAAATTGGCATGGTTTTCGTCTGTTTGGATCTATACCAACAATTATTTTGATTGTGTCCAATTTTTCTACAAATCGTGCACTCGGATTTGACACGATTAGTTTTACTTCTAACACGTTCAGATTGATTATACCCAAGTCCTTGTCGAATATGATTAATAGTTTGTTTCCCTAATAACATATTTAGCGATCAATTACATAGCTTTCGATTTTTATCAATTCAATTTCATTAATACTTAATGAATTATACTATATACGATCAACCAACAATCATATAACAACCAATGTATATTCAACACAACCAAATTTATTCACTTTGTTTACCTTCAATTTGGTTTAACACTTTTTATTTACATTGGTTTAATATTAAATTGGCTTTCATTGAATTTCCAATTTATTAGCTTTTAATGAATTAACACTTATATCCATTATTCCATATCAATTTACTTACATTCGATCGATTAACATTCAATTCATTTGTTAATTCAATCGCTAATTCATTTTACAAATAAGGTTGAATCTCCTTTATATAACTCAAGTTCACATCCATTTAATTCACTTTGTTATTTCACTTCGACATCAAAATCAACTTCATTTAACATCATTTAAGTTATATTCCATTTCAAATTTCCACTTACATTTGCTTTCACTATACAACTTAAGTTATATTCCTTTTAAACATTATTTGTTTAGCTTAACTTAAATTTCCACTTATAAATCCAATTCAGATTTTGTTTTTCTTAACAAAATTGTTTAACCATTTTAACAATTGGTGTTACTTACCTTTTCTCATTCTCCAAGTTATACAACTTATTATTCAACTTTCCAAATCATATTATAATTACTTATCTAATCCAATTCAATTTATTTAACCTTCCTTTAGTTAAATTCACATCATATATTTACTATGCTAACTCAAATTCTTTAACTTTACCAAAGCTAAAATCTTTATTTCATATTATAAGTCTAAAACTCGTTTCACTTATATTCATCAATTTCAATTTGGATTTTAATTTTAATTTTGTTTATCACAACAAAACTTCAATTTTTCAATTTATTATGGTAGCAAATCCATCACACAGAAACTTGAAAATGATATTGATGATGCTGAAGTCATCACCCTTATTATTTCCCAGTAACAGTAGTGAATTCAGTGCTTAATATTCTTTTAAAATTTCATTTTATTTAAAAATCACATTTATAAATCTTTTTCTCATATAATTTCACTATTTTACTTTACTTATACAAGGTTATTTCACAATTGTAAATTATCTTAATTATAATTCTATACTTATACAATTGTTGCTTTTATTTAGATTATCCAAACAACTTTTATTGACTTGTATTATTCTTACATTTTCAACAACCAAACAATAAATTTTATATACACTTTAATAATTCTAAAAAATTATTTCCTTTATATACAAAATAAAATTGAGGTAAAATTATTTCATTTACCCAATTTAAAATGATACTGTGTCGGTTCATCTTGTTTAAGAGTTTAGAAACCCCTATCAATACAGTTAGCTAGATTGCACCGACCAGAATCTATAAACAATCAACCGATAAGTCAACACAATACAAATAAATTTCATATTCACTAACAAATATGCGCTCATATCTATTATTACACTCACACTCATTCTAGAGTACTACTGACTCTATCTCTAATGAGTAACACCCAACAGAGCCAAGGTTATCGCTTAACCATATGCTCTGATACTAGATGTAACGCTTCGGGATTTTTGACTTCCGAAAATCGACATCAATACTTCCACTGTATCAACTACCGAGCAATCGAATGCCGGAAAACCGAATTGTTATGGTTAAAAAGAAGAGGTAGAAGAAGACAGAAAGAAAGAAAGAAGAAACAACAGAAAACAATATCAGAATCTCACATATCGCAGCGGAACAACATATAATAGATAAATGAATAATCTTTAAATCAAAGAACTATATCAGTTTATACATTACATCATCATCAGAGTTTACAACAACAATATACAACACAACTGGACAATTATATGAACTTGTCCTTACGAATGAATTTTTTTACGGCGGAAAAGATAATATCATATACAAATGCTACGTCTCGCCATCCAGCTTGCCACTGAGCTCCACAACATCTCCTGAATCCAGAATGACCTAAGAATCTAACTCTAGGCTGCCCGTGTGGAAAATTATGGGCACCCAGAGTTTAGGAAGGGAACAATAAACTCCAGGTCAGTCATGGTACTGGTGTGAGAACTAAAAACAGTTATTATCTTTAAAACAACAAAGGAAGTAAAAGACATCCGCAATGCTTCTTGGAAAATGAAACTACCATAAGGCCTCCCGCCACACACACAATGCAAACGCAGAATTGGAGGAGATTTCTCCTTATGATAGTCAAACATGCTTACTACGCAAAATCATTCGATTTGATATTATTATTAGTGCATAGTGCAGAAAAAATATTTCGAAAGTATAATATTAATCTTAGCCAGCATAGACATTTCGAACTATGCCTACTATAGCTACCATCTAAACAGTGGTGACCACCATAAGTAAATGGCAGGTTCTACAACTAAAACCGTACAGGGTTCGTATTGGAAATTGGATTTCCAACAAATGGTCAGGCTAAGGAACTTCCTACTGCCAATGAGATCGCCTCTGGCGGGACGTCCCGAGAACTAACTAGCTCTCTGCCAACACAAGGCCGGGTTACCTCTTACACTAGGTAACTACTACACGAATATGCCACCCCCCGGTCCTTTGGGACCTTTATCCGAGGCGCCTCAACAAAACAACAATCACACGGTAAATGAGATTGGAGTAACCACATAGGTTAAATACCAGGGCTCCATACCTGATACCACCCTTTTCCAGAAGGAAATGACATACCCTAAAGGGAGCGACCCTCATAACCTTGCCGCATCATTCCTGTTTTGACCATTTCCGGGGTGTGAGGTCTGACGAAGTCTCGTCCACAAAGCTACGCTTTTTCACAAAGCCATGCTTTGATCAACAAATGATCAGCAACACACAGCAGCACTCAGCATGCCACACTACCAAATTGGGAGTATATCACTGATAACCTTCAATGTAACGACCCGTAAATTTTAACTATTTAATAACGTTATTAATTGAAATTTTGCGAAATTTTAAACAATAAAAGTTTGAAATAAAAATTTCATATTTGGAATGCGTCTAATTAAACATAGCAACTGGTAAATTTTCATCCAAAAATATGAAAGTTTATTTCGTGCGTAAATTTACTTCAATTTAATCAGTTAAAAAGCGATGAAAATAAAATGTTTTCGAAACCCAAATATTTTTATATACAAAAATTCTAAATCATCTTCTGAGCAAGACGTCATTTTTTGTTTTTCCAAATTCGGACTTCTTTAGCTCTGTCGATCTTATTTTTCTGCGTTTTTGCTGCATTTTCCGCTAGTAGAAAATTCGAATTTTTAAAATTCAATCATACCACTGATATCTGTATACCGTTTTGATCGCCCGCCGTACTGATCTCTGCGGTATATTCAACTCTGTGTTTAGAGATATGATACGCAGCGAAATCAGCGAAAAATGGATTTCGTACCGGTTTTAAACCTTTTGATTTTCTACTTTTTATATTCCACCGTTCCAAAATTGAACGGTCATCAGCTTTAATTGTTGCCTTGAATTCAAGCAGAATTTTATACTCTCTAGTTTCAAAAAAAATTATACATCCGTTCAAAAAAATGCACTCTGTAAACAAAGTAAATGTAGCCTTTCACGAACAAAGTAAATGTAGCTTTTCACGTTCTTCTGCCTTTCCTTTTAAAATTTCTCTATCACTTTGTTTACTTCCATTCTGTCACTTGAAAAAATATATTTCGACCAAGCTTTCTACAACCTCCTTCCTTGGATCTGCCGCTGCCCATCAGCCTGCCACCTTCCCCTCACCTTTCCCACTTTAGCTCGGTCTTCCTTTGCTTTGCCTCCTAGCTGTTTGCATATATTCAGGTTGTGGAATGTTTGTACATATATGTTCCACCTGGGCATTTTTCTGGAAAGTGTGTTAACATTTTATTAAGGTAATTCGAATCTGATTGTTAAGGCATTTATATATATAGTATAAGGGTATACATATTGCTTTATTTATTGCTTTCAAATATGATACTGTTTAAGTTTTATATATATATCATGTTAGATTTTATAAGTGAAATTTGCATACAAGCGGTCATAGATCTGTATATATTTGTGTACATATCGAGTATTGTATATATATATGATATTGTAAAAGGTAACATATTATTTATTAAATACTAATTTTAGTTTGTTATATATATAATATATGCATAAGTTATACGTATTCATTAAAGTATGAATTTCCTGTAGAGTTGTACATATGCTTTTAAATACAGGACCAGTCTTCAATTTAGCCGACATATATATATATATATATATATATATATATATATATATATATTGTTTGTAGTTGTTTGTACAGTTTCCTCTATCACATGTTTATTTATATATATACTAGTAGTAATATGGAAGTTGTATACATCTGTTTCAAACGTTTGCAAATGGCTGTTGTGCTATATATATTATAGTAATATTGATTTTTAAAGTATGTCGACAATGACTTTTCTGATATATATATTGTTAAAAATAAAAAATAAAAAAATATATAGTATGCAAAAATTGTAAAGGTTTACTTTATATGTATATGTTTGATCTGGGAAATGGTCGGACAAGGTTGCTTTCCTCCTTTGTAAATTTATGATATGTTTCAGTGTGAGTATAGCACATGTTAAAAAGTATCTATTTGAATGCATGTTTTATTTATAGTCTAGTTATATATATTTGATATAACTATGATCTGCATATTTCATTTATAGTCTGATTTTTTTTAATACTTGTTTAAGTATAATTGCATGTTGTTATAGTCTGGGTATAAAATATACTTTGCATTTGTTTAAAATATAGCCTGCATATTGGTCCATTTGATTGTTTATAGGTATACAAGTTTATATAAGTGTATATGACTTGTTTGCGTTTATAGATATATTATAATAATGTAAGTTATTTTAATTTTATAAGAGATATTGATTTTAAAATATATATTAGGTATATATTCTAAATATATGGGTTTAGTGATCTTAGATCTATGTGTTAAAATCAGAATGGTTTGGAAATAATAATAATAATATTATTATATAATTTCTGTTCTATCAAAATAATTCTAATCGTTCTCGATGCCTTATTTATCAGCTTTGATCATCGAACTCGTGCTTGGATTCGTAACTCAATTTCAGTATCCGTATCAGTGTGCGTATCTGTGTCATCTCCCGTTCTATCTAGCCTCGAAAGGTGAGCACTCACTCACGATTAATGTTCTTTTATTTATTAAATTTGATTTCAATTGAAACAACAATTGAAATATGCTGCTGTTAGTTAATTACCCTGTTATATATGCTATTACCTGTATCAGTTCACCTGTGACATCTGACACCATTATCTGTTAATTATTTATGCGATACTAATCCAGTTTGGTTGATATTTGATTGATTGATGATGTTTATATTGGACGTTAAATTGTTAATGTTAAAGTGATAAATAATATGCAATCGAATTGATATAGGATAGTCAATAATTTAAATTGGATCTATATGTTGAATTTGATTTGTTAAATTTGTATAATATGACCCCCTTTAAATGTTTAATTACTCGACACGTAGTAATATGGTTAACTTCACTTTGAACCATTGAATGTATGTTGCTTAAATTGATGTTGTATGAAATTGAATAATTGATATCAAATGAAGAACCATATTAATATTAGTGTAATAATCTTTAATCTACATGAAATGATAGTGTAGATTCTAGAAATGATTATATTAATTTGCACAAACAACAATGTGAATTAATACGATTATTTTGGGATTATTTGAATTGATAATTGGATTGATATTGATTGTTGTTATTGCTTGTTTATTTACTTTGACATCATCCCAGTTATCACACTACAAGTTCCCTTTTGTTATGCTCTGATTTTTGAATTGAAATGGAATCGGGTTGAAATGATAAATACCCAAAATGAACTTTGACCTAGGATAGAGAATTAAATAAAACCCGATTGGTCAATAATTTGATTAAAAATAAAATAAAGATTTTATTTGAATAAATAATAAGATTTTGAAATGAAGTTGGAATTTAAATTTTTATGAAAGGAAAATGTTAATATGTAATAATCCGAAGCAAAATATTTACATTGTAATTGATGAAAGAATGTTGTTTAAAATTTTAATTATTAAGTTTGAAATTATTTAATAATTAAGTTTTTGAAATTATTTAATAATTAAATAAGATCGAATCATTTAATAGTTAAATAAAATTGAATTCTTTAATAAGTGAAATTTGAACTTCTTGAATAAGTGAAATTAAGTTTCTTTATTAATTGAGTTTGATATTGCAACTAAGTAAATTAATAAGTGAAATTGAATTTCTCTAACAAGAAATAAAATGTGTTTATTGAAATTAATGTAAGACTTGAAATGTAAAGAATTTGATTTGATGAATTTAATTTAATGCAATTTGTAAATTTTGATACAATGAAGTTGAACTTAAGTAATTGATTTAGTGAATTAGAAATTAAATAGAAATTGTTTTGAATGATAAATTAACTTAACGAATATTGAATGAAATCAATCAATGACTTTAAATTGGAATTGTAATTGATTTGGTTTTGAAATATATAAACGACCAATCGGTGTAATAATTACGAAAGTTATTAAAGAGACCGGAAATCGGTTAGGGACATACTCTCTGTCTAAACCGAAAACCACTTTAATAACTATACGCGGAGTATGATCCAGAATGAAGTGGTTGGAATGATGAACGTGATGATTGAAGGAAGAGAACGATAATGGATAGCTTTGACACTTGTGTCAAATTGGAAATAACTAAAACAGGAGCCGTGCCGGGCCAAATAGGGGCAAGCTACCTCGAGCGAACACACTTCTTCGAAAACTACTCATTACTTGTTGTCGATTGGTGCACCCTTGATTTTGGGAGTGTTGTTTTGCGGTGTTGCGATCGTTGCGGCGATGCGTTCTCACCAGTCTGGATCAGGCAAACGGTAGTTTCACTACCTTGGGTATTGCCTCATGTGCCTTGTCATACTTGTATCCCTTTATACGCGACCACTACGATTTGTTTTGTGTTATACCTGTGGAGTACTCCCTGATATCCCACTAGTTTACGGTGGAGTTTACAGTGCTGTATAGACTATAACGCTTATATAAAATGTGTTAAGGGGGATAATGGTAACGCCTTAACACTATTTTGATATTTTATATTACTGATAGGCATTATCTACTTATCGTACACTACTACATAGTAGATAGTTTAACGGATCCTTAAAGGATGGTTATTCTAAACATCCTTTGAGTTACTTGTATCTCAGTTGCTATTTCACTTGAGTTGGATTTATTAATATAAGAATGTTAATCCTGACTCGAGTGTTTTGTATTTTGCTTTACGCTCGGGTCAGACTGAGTGTACCAGTATTCGAGACTCACCTTTGGAGTTGGAGCTTCGCTTGGAGATCCAGCTATCTATCCAGCTTTCAGATATTCAGTTGATTCCAGTGATGTATTCTGATATTGTATTTGACTATTGTATTCGAGACTTCTATTGTATCTTATTTTACTCTGATATGTATATAGTAGCTTCATGAACTACTATCTTTTGTTTCTGCTGCAATTATTACTCTGTGTCTGTGTTCTGTGATTATTTATTTACTATATATGCTCAGTTTTGCCAAATTTAAATTAACAATTCGGTATTTTGAATTATTCAAGTCCGACATGTGCGGATGCGAATAGTCCAAAATAGCGGGTCGTTGCATTCAACCACATAACCTCTGAGCTCGTACGTCTCAGAGAAGGGTGTTAAGCTAAGAGAATAAATTCTCCGCCACCAACAGAAATGTATTTGAAAGAAATCAGCTTTATATCTCAAAATGTAATGTCAGACATGTAACCATACAAGTCTGTTCCGGGTTCGAACAGAACCGAAGGCACTTCTGAAGAAGCCCTTGCAATCCGGGTATTCATAATCCCGATCGAACTTCCCATCACAAAGGAAATCTCTATACCGTAGCTAACGGTGCAGAGACAATCGATAGGTCATCCTATCGTTTTCAAAAATACCCGGTCTTCACCACCGGTCTTCAAATGTTATCCATATCGTCATATCACTTATTCGGAATGGGTTATATGACACAAAGGTCCTTTCCCGGCTAAACCGAATAGTGAGCACAATATTCAAAACATATGGATATAGGGATTTCAATTAAGTCCCAACTTATTACCCAAATCCTTTCCTTTAAATGGTTTAAACAAATTACCATTTTAAATCATTAGACAAAAAGATTTACTTCACAAAGTTTACCCAATTTCACAAAGATTCATTCACAGATTCCCAAATCATTTCCATTTCAATTGGATTAACCCATTAAATCTTTAAATCAAGATTTAACTTATATCTTTCAAAACTATTCACAATTCAAGTATTTTATAATATAAAAGACACACCTTTTAAAATCTTCTTTGATTTCAAGATAAAGCTTAATCATCTTCACAAAGGTTAATTCATAGTTTTTCCAAACTATTCACAATCTCATTTCAACTTGAAATGTTTCGATACAAATTGGAAATCTTTTTCACTTTATGAAAGCTATTATTATTTGAAAACAGATAGTTTTCGTTTTGGGAAAAACTGGTTACAATTACACAGGTTAAAGCCATCCAAGTATAAATCTTGGATTTAAATTTAAATTTCCAAAACCATATTTTAAATGGTTAAAAACCCATATAAACACCTTTTACACTTGTAAAATCTTTTAAACCAAAATTCCCAAATTATTGAATTCAATTTCAAGTATTGAATTCAAAATTTAAATCAAATGATTTAAATTCCGATTTTTATTAAGTTATTTAAAATAACTCTTATTTTTGAATCTCATTTTCAAAAACTTTCAATTCCAATTTCCAAAACTATTTTTTTTGACTCAAAAATTCAATCTTTAGAATTGTTAAAAATTTGTGACTTAACTGATTTCCACGTGAAATCCACATTTGTGTGTGTATTGTGTAGTCCAAGGGTTTAACACAATAGTGCAACAACATTCAACCATCACAGATCAAATATTACAATATAATTGATAAGCGGTATAAACTATAACGCTTATCTTTCATTCACAGATCACAGATATATATATCACAGATAAACAAATTACAGATCACAACACAAATCAGGATATATCACAAAGCATCACATATCTGAGATATCAAACAATTCAACATCCAATAAAATCCAAACATCCATAGATAGGATCAATTTAATCATCTGATTAATTTAAATCAGATAAATTTCTATAAATAAATTTTACTAGTTATGGTAAATTAATAATCAATTAATTTCAAAAACATTTATTAAATTATCCTTTAATTGATCATAAATTAACCCTTAATTAATAACTAATACTTAACTAATTATCCTTAATTAATTACCAAAACCGATAAAATTTCCTTATAAATTCCCAAAGTTATTTCCTTTTTAAAATAAATTTCTTTATCTCTTCAAATCTATTTAAAAATCCAAATTTTAAATAAATTCTTCAACTTATAATAATATTTTCGAAATCCATTTATTAAGCCTTTTTTCCATATTTTGGAATTTAATTCAATATGATACAAAAATAAAACTTTATCTTTTAAAAACTCCTTTTTAATCTATCCAATTCTCAAAAATAAATTTTTCAATAATTTTTCAACTTGAATTTCGAAAATCCAATTTTATTTATTTCTGGTATCCAACGATACCAAAAATACATTCGGCTAAATTATAGCCTTCAACAATTTCAATTCACGAATATAATCACACGAAGATTATAAATAATCAACACACAACATTGAAATAAATTCAAATGTTTGAGGAATCCAGTTGGATCCCTCCAACCTGTTTCCCTGCATCCACAGATGTTAGCACGATACCAATTCCAATTCGAGGTGGAATATCGCGGTATATGGGATTTATAAAATACTATCCGCTATTATGCGACGCAATAGGGTCTCATCCGCTATATAATGCGGGAAATCAACTCCAAATACATATATAATACCAATTCCACTTCAAGGTGGAATATTGGGGTATATGTTTTTAATATAATAACCTCCGCTTAATATGCGGCGTATAGGGTCTATTTCAATACAACCAATAACAATCATCATTCAATTCACACAATCAAGCAATTTTAAATTTAACTATTTAAAATTTAAATCGAAACACAATTCGATTGAGTGAGGAGTTCTCAACTAGAGTTTCTGATAACAGTTGTAGTGTTTTATTTCGAATAAAATTAAACAAGTGTTTAATTTTACTCAAAATTATCACAAGCTCCAATCGACTCCAAACCATCTCCATTGCGTAGTGCTCGTCGAAACAAACCCAACGCAAGTCGTTTCGTCAATTTTCGACCTCGTATGAAGAAGTTATGACATTTAGAAGTTTATACAATTTTATAATATAATAATTTACAATTTCTTTTTAAATTTTTTATTTTTATAACCTAGAATTCATCTCGGCCACACGTTTCTGCATCTACACATCAGGGCCGTGAAATCCATCTTCCCCTTCTTCGTTTCGAAGCCGTGAATAATTAACCCATAGCCGCCAATTTCCCATCAAATTATACTCCCTCCTCGACCACTTTGATGACGATCAGGAGCCACCGAACGATGCCTCTACGTGAGTTTCACCAACGGCATGAGGATGGTCAAACTCGGCTCCATCTCGGCATGAAAATGTGCCCAAACCCAATACGAACATGAGCTATTTGTCGTTGATTCGCTTCATTTTAAACGATCTCCTTCGTTGAGATCGAAGATCTCGTCGCCCTTACCAACATTCCTTTATAAATCGAAGCTTGAAAGTGAAGGGATCGTGAGAAAATTGAGGAGGAACGAGAATGTTTTCTGGCTGTGGAAATGAAAATGGCGGCCAGCCCTAGTTTTCTTTAGGGTTTTGCAAATGAAATAAAACTGGTCCTTTTATAGAAAATTCTACGAAACACTATTCACTCGAAATTTTCCGAACTCCAAACGAAGCGTGCCGGCTGACGTTTCTAAGGATTAACCCCCGTTCCGGACATAATGGAACGTGTTTCGGAGGCCAATTCAATCATATGCGCGAGTTACGGAAATAAACGATCAAATTTAAATTAAATCGATTAAAACGATTTCTATGCGTTTTGGCTTGCTCCGGACAAACCGTAAATCCGATTGACACGAAATTTGAAACCTTACAATAATTTAACATTACAGATCCGATGAAACTAGTTTCGTCGAAATCCGAGACTGTTCGAAAAATGACTATTTCTCGTCAATTAAGTATTAAAATATTCAATTATCACAATTTAACTTTTAATTCAATTTTAAAAGTTCTATAACATCATTCTAATTCCAATATGATTTAATATAACTTTACAAATCATGTTTTATTACATTAAACCCAATTTCCAATTATTTCTGGAATTTCAAATATTAAATTATCAATTTAATTAAACAATTAAATCACTATATTCGAAATTAAAATCTATTTGACTTACAAATTTTACTTGTCAATATTTAAAATCAATTAAATATCTAAATTTCAAATGACAGAAATTCTGGGGGTGATGATTTCCAGAGCATTCTCACCAAAGATATTTCCTCTATTTTCAAAAACTGTTTTCTATATTTTCAATAAAATTATTTTTCAAGTATTTTCACTTGGTGTTGAAAACGGGTTTACCAAGTACTTATAGATTTTCAGTCCTACGCCTGATCAACGTATGACCGAATTTCTGTGAGAAAAAGGATGGACTTGTCGAAACATCAAGTTATAAAAGTATTTTTATAAAAACTATTTTAGTAATATTATATATATTTTTAAAGTATTTTTAAAAAAATGATCAAAGAAAATTTATCTGATTTTAAGCATTTTAATAATTCTGGCTTCGTTCCTTTTCGAGGACGAAAAGATCTAAAGGGGGGAGGAATGTGACGACCCGGATTTTTAACATATATAAATTGGACGATTAACTGAATTTAATTATTGGAGCATTAACTTTTATTAAAACTAATAGATAAATTTCTGATAATGGAAATATCTAGATGAATTGGTTAAAAACAATATTTAATTTTAAATTTATTAATCTCTAGATATGATAAATATTGTAGTCTCTGGTATAAACGTATAAACTCCACCTTATTAACACTTAGTATAAATAAATATATATATAT
Organism: Allium fistulosum; assembly: GCA_030737815.1. Lineage (NCBI taxonomy): Eukaryota > Viridiplantae > Streptophyta > Magnoliopsida > Asparagales > Amaryllidaceae > Allium > Allium fistulosum. The sequence continues at coordinate 192,686,157 of CM060902.1, read as the reverse complement.
ATAGAGGTGAAAATAAATGAAGTGATGATGCTTAAGCTTGAAAAAAATATAAACATGTGTTTATTAGGAATAAGAGTATATAAGTAACTTATAATGTTGTATATAATATAAAGTAAAACATATAAGATTAACCATGGTAAGATATATATATATATATGAATATTTGTGTGTATGTAAGGCAAATAAGACAAAATATAATATGTATACATATGTACGAGATATGTATATACATGTGAATGGATATGTATGTAAACATATAAGGAGACAAGCATTTAATGCACATTCATCTTCAGCATACAATACATCATTTCAAGCAAACAAAACATTGTATCAAGTCAAAGCAAAATCAAAATCAGGTCAGTAAAAAGAAAAAGAAAAAATCAGGTCTTCTTGTTTTCAATCAAAAGAGAAGAATATATGTATAAAATATGAGCAGATAAGAATGCAAAGACTGTAAACAAAAGAATCTCAGCCTGTAGCTTGCTCTGCACACTACTCTCACCCTATATATATATATACATATACAAACCACTACTTGGTGGCCTTCCAGTTCAACACCCTCACAAAAAAAAATATTAATATCAAAACGAAAGGATCTGCTTGAAGCTTGGAGGAAGATCAAAAGGATAAAAATAAAGCTACAGCAAATCAAACCAAAGCAGAGCTATGTTCAAAAGGGAAAGGTGAGTAAATATTTTAACTGTTAATCTTGTTTTAACTTAAGTGCATGTGATGATGTTGGATTGAATCGAATTCTACAGTTCGAAACTTATCTGGATTTGTAAATATATGTATGTGAGTATGACTATATATGTTGATTTCTTGTTCTCTGTTTGTTACAGTATGTGATTTTTGTTTCCAAAAATCCAAATCTCTCTAGCAGATCCATATTAGCCTTGATTATGTAGATGAAAATTGTTTGAAAATGTATAATGAAGATCATAAAAATAGTTTCATGATTTTAAATGCAACAGAAAATTTTAAATAGGGGATTAACAGTGAAACTAAAATTCTTGTTAAAAATCAACTACCTTAAATTCTAATTTGAATTACATGAATGTGATCATGATTGAAAATCGTGAATTTTGATATGCAATTCGTAATTTTTAGATTAGTAATTCTTGAGAATTTGCGTGTTGTTCGAATTGGGTGTTTTGATGGTTTGCCGTTGATCGGCGTGATGGTCGGAGGTGATACCTTGGTCGAAGGTGGTCGGTAGGAGGATGCATGCGGGAAAAATGTTGGAGGAATTTCTCAATGGCTGAGGCGAGAGAGAATGGGTCGAATAGGGTTTTGTCTGGAGTTTTGTTTGAGGTGGTTGTCATTGGGTTTCCGTCGCGAGCAAGCAACCGGAATGTTGCGCGATAGTGGGGATGGAAGCTGGATGGTGTGACGAAGCTTCGGTGGTGATGCCTGGTGGTCTCGAGGTCAGAGGCGATAGGGAGGAGGGGTTTTCCGTCGGGGTATCGTTCCTGATGGTCGAGGTTGTTGCTCGTTTTTGTTTCAGGGAATTTTCGATGGATCTGGGTTCTCGCTTGAGTTCGTATGGGTTCAAGGGGTCGACAAGCATTGTCGCGATGATCACCAGAGGTCGGAGACATTGGTGTAAGTACACGGTGTGCACGTTTTGGTGACAGGGAAAGGAGCAGGTTTGGGAACGAAGGCTGGCTCGGGGTTTTCTTCGTTTTTCTCGCGTTCGTCTCGAAGCAGTTGGAATGGTGGATGACTCGAGGCAGGCACGGGTTGAACATGGGTTCGACTCGAGTTTTCTCCTGATGTGTTAATTTTTTTTTAAAGTAAGGTTAAGATTTTAAAATGATAACCAGTCCAAATTTTATAAGACAAAAGAAAAGTTTTTGAAAAAAGAAGTCAAGGTTTACAACTTAAAGACAAGTTCCTTTCAAGAAATTATTAATTAAGGGTTAATTAACTGTTATTAAGGATTGATTAGTTGATTAATTAATTTGATATTAAGTTTTATTAATTGATAAAAAAAGTTTATTAATTAATGGTTAAAGAATAATTAATCTGTAATTAAAGATTAATTAATTTGTTAAGGGTAATTAAGGGATGAATTACTGAATTGAAATTTATAAAGTGATTGTGGTTAATTTAAGTTAATAAATTTGTAAACTAATTAAAGATAATCACTTGATGATGGATTAAGTATGAATACTTAATGAGATTGATAAGTGTAATTACTTAGTGTAAGAAATTAATGGATAAATTACCGGCTGAACTTAATAAGAAGGGGAATTACTTAATGGGAAGTAATTAAAGGATAATTACTTAGTAGAAGTAATTAATGGATATTTACTTGGTGTAATTAATTAAAGGATTAATATAGGAGCTAATTAATTAAGGTAAGTAATTACAGAATGGTTAATTACTGTTTATGATTAATTAAGGTTGATTTATGAAAGTAATTAATTAAGGATCATTAATTACTAGAAGTGATTAAGGATCATTAATGAATGTCATTAATTAATTAAAGATTAATTAATGTGAATGGTTAAGAATGATTAATCTATGTGATTAATTAAAGATTAATTACTTAATGCAATTAAAGAATAATTAATCAAGGAGGATTAATTAAGATGGATGATTATTGTATGATAAATTAATTGGTTTGTAATTAATTAAATAAGCAGGATTTAAAAGTAATTAAAGTAATTGATTTAATTCAATTGTGGTTAATTAATTAGAGATGGTATGGTTGATTAACCTTGCTTATGAATGATTGAATGATATTGTGTGCCTTAGATTAGTTGATATCTCTGGTATGTGATGTGTGATGCTATGTGGTATAATATATTGGGTTTAAATAGTGATATCCTGTATTTAAAGTTTGAATTGTATTTCATTTGAATAACTGGGGTTAAGATGACGTGGATTCGAAGAGACCGGAGTCGGGTATTTGTAAATACCCGAAACCACTTCGATTAGAAATTTGCAATAATTCTTTATATGTGATATCAATAGGCTGGAATGGAATGATTTAAGTGAATTGGACCATTTAATCTAAGTTTTGGTACTTATAAATTGATGTGTGAAATAAGTGATGTCCCTAACAAATTGTGAATTTGTAAATTGACACGAGTTACCCCGGGTTTTATGTAAGTTTTATGCTGTTGTATTCCATGTTAGATGGGTTTACTTACGCTGGTTTCCAGCCTGACCCGGGTGTTACTTTGATGTAATGCTCGGGTCAGACCGAGTATTACAGATTTTCAGGTAAGGACGTTCTGGAGCTTAGGAGACGAGCTGGATGGCAGGAACGTATGGAGTGTTTCCGCTGTGATATTATTTCTGTTTATCTGAGACATGCGATTTGTATATGTCCAGTGTTTGTGTATGAGTGTAACTCTGATGTAAAAATATAATTGACAGATACAAGTATTCTTTTGTAAACTGTTATTATTTGATATTATATTTTGATCCGTTGCGATTTGTGAGAATCAGTGTTGTGTTTCTGTTTCTTCTTCTACTATCTTTTTCTTCTTTTCCTAACTATCTGGAATTTTCGCGATCGAAAATTCCGGGTCGTTACAAGCTGGTTCGATAACTATCACATATCGTGTTTGTATATATATATATAAATATATATTAGTATGCGGTCTGGGTTGCTAGTTTTGTCTGTAATAATATAAGCTCGGCTTATATATATATAGTATAGATTTGTATATAATATGTTGCTTATATATATTATATGAAGTTACACAAGTTGTTGTTTACGTTCATAACTGATTTGGGAGTGATGCGTATATATATTTGTTAAGCATAGTCTGCATATTTATCAACGTCTGCATACGTGTATTATTAATTTAATAAGCATATATGGTAGCTGGTGGATTTCTAAATATGTATATAACATTTACTTTGAGACTTTACTTTGAAACAGTTTGATATATATATATATATATGTATAAATAGTTATATGTTTATAGGTTCGTTCATATTGAATTATATATAGTATTTTAAAGGTCTGGTTAGTATATCTGTTTATGTTATAAATTGATAGTTTGAAAATGTGGATATATGATTTTATTTTACAGTTATATATATGTTACAAAGTATGTTTAATTTCTATAAATTTACTATGGATACAAGTTACATATCAGTTTAAAAATATAGGGGAACATATATATGCTCTGTTTTAATGTGTGTTTTAAAAACCTGTAGCTTATATAAGTTATACTCTGCTATCCATACGAGTTATAAGCTTTGTTTTTCTGTACATAAATATATATATTGATTTTAGGAATACATATATACACTAGCTTATATATATTAGTCTTATATAAGTAATGATATGGCTGGGTATATATAAATAATTATTTTAACATATATTATATATATTTGACTTTAAAATATGAGTTTAATTTAAACAAGGATTTTGAAATATATCTATATGTATTTAAATTTAAAAATGTGTTTGAATATAAACCATGATTTATATATATATATAGTTATATATATATGTTCACTTATACCCAATTATCACCATTGATCCAATTCTGATTTGATTTCGTCAACTCCTATTTATCAGCTTGTCCGTCGAATTCGTGCCAATTTAGCTTTGCTTTGGAATTCGTGCTTGGATTCGTAACTTGTTTCATTTATTGAACCCTCTAGCCTCGAAAGGTGAGCAATCACTCACGATTAATGTTTTTTTATTTATTAAATTTGATTTCAATTGAAACGACAATTGAAATATGCTGCTGTTAGTTATTTACATTATTATATATATGCTATTATCTATATCTGTTCACCTGTGACATCTGACACCATTATTGTAACGACCCAGAATTTTGACCAAATTAAATTGAGAATATTTAATTAATTTTAAATATTTGAACGGTAATTTAATTTGAATCCCCAATATAACTTTGAAATTGGCGATTAAATTTTAGAATTTAATCTATTGAATGCTGAATAAAAATCTGAATCTTCAATTTTAAGCTGAAGAAAAATATTTCAAGAGCTTTTAAAATTTATATTGATAATACTGAAGATAATAGAAGCTTCAGAATCAAGTTTGAAATTGATTTGTTCAGTTTTGAAAATTTATCGTTTGAATCGATATTTGAAAATAGCGTCCCGAGGCACAGTCTCGGAATTCAACGAAACCAGTTCCATTGGGTCCGTAATATTGTATTATTATCGGATTTCAATTTTTGTAACATTCGGAGTTAGTATGTGAGTGTACGATATATAAATACGTTGAAAATTTATGTCGTGACGTTTTGAATTCGAATTAAAATTTAATATATATTCCCATTCAACTCAACAGTTCAGCTGCTATTCTTTCAAATCGCTGGCTTTCCCTCATATCACTGCCTCCTACTCGTACAAAATAACATTATCTCGTTCCCTCCTCTTCCTTTATCTGTTCAAAACATTTCAAACAAAAGCAAAAAAATCGAAACAAATCATGGCCGAAACAAAATCCCTCCTTTCCTCCTCTTTCTGTTAATCGAGACCTTATCCCCTTCCTTTAAAAAAAAAGAATCGAAGCCAATTTCGCATACGATTAGGCCGGGTTTCGTCGACGTCTGTAGAGGGATAGCAATCGATCGTTTGATGGGAGTTTGGCAGCAATGTATCGGAGATCCATCGTGTGGCAGTCGCGTCAGGGGATGGTCGACCTCGCGAGCGCGTGGGGAGGAAATCGAAGTCGGGGTCGCGTTCGAGAGTCACTGGCCTAGGGTTCGTTCGCGAGTGTTGTCGTTCGAACGACTCGAGTGCGACGCTGGTCATGACAAGAACTAGATGGCGACAGGTGAAGTCGCGATGTTGGTTCGCACTAGCGAACGGCGGCAACGATAATTAGGGGGGTGATGGCCTCGATCTAGGGTTCAAGGCAGTGGCGAGCTCGGCGAGACAGTATGGAGGAGGCTGTTGCGTGTGCTGGCGGCTGTCTTGGTTAGAGCTAGGGTTCGTGATGCTCGTGGTGGCGATTGGGTGGTTCACGAGATGGTGGTGCAATCGGGGGTGGTTCGATTCGTTCAAGATTGTGCAGTAAAGGTATTATTGTATTTTTAAATTTACAAATATGTATATATATTTATATACATGCAGTAAAATTCACAGTAAGGAATTTAGGACCATCTTGTTTTAATTTAATAAATAGGTGGAAGATGATTTTGGGTAATATTAGATTTTAAAATCTTGTAGAGGTTATAAAGATTAGACTTTTGAGATGTATATAGTTTATTTATGCGAAAGAAATTTGTTTTATAAAAAAAAATGGATTTGGTGAATAAATAGTTAGATTAACTTGCTAAATTTATTTTAGCTACTAACGAATTTTTATTTAGAAAGAAAAGTTTAAAAAGTTAATTTTTGGTTAATATTTTATTTCAAGAAATTAAAATATTAGGTTATATAAGCGTTGTTTATATAAAAGGAAAAATCAGTTAAAAATATAATTTTTAGTGAAATCAATTATTAAAGAAGAATTTATTTAAAGTGAATATTAGGCTCAGGTCCCTAGTAAGTTTCAAAATACACAAAAACCCCAGTAAAAAAAAGTGTGTAAATTAGGTCCCTAGAATTAAGTTACTAAGTAATTGCATATAGTTATGCAATTTTTTTGGTGAATAATTGCGGAATTTTCCGCAACTTTTTGAAAAAATTGCGTAAATTTCCGCAATTTTTTGGGTGAATAATTGCGGAATTTTCCGCATTTTTTTGAAAAAATTGCATAAATTTTCGCAATTTTTTGGATGAATAATTGCGGAATTTTCCGCAATTTTTTGATATAATTGCATAAATGTTTGCAATTATTCACTGAATAATTGCATAAGCGTATGTCATTATTCAGTAACTTAATTCTAGGGACCTAATTTACAAACTTTATTTACTGGGGTTTTTGTGTATTTTGAAACTTATTAGGGACCTGTGCCAAACTGTCCCTTATTTAAAAGGGAAGTTTAATTGATTTATCTAAAACTATTTAGATTACTAGAGAAAAATTTATATAAAAAGGATTAGTTTGAAATTAAAAGATTTAGTTAAATAAATTTAATTCTTAGTTAAAAGAAATTGGGTTAAAACAAAATCATTGGATAATTAAAATTACCAAACGAAAATTGGTTATTCGATTATCTCGAATATTAATAGATTGTATAAATTATTTATACAAGGTTAAAGTCAAGGAAACAAATTGGATTGGAAATGGATGGCAAAAATAAAAGCTAAGGTGAGATTTTTCTCACTCAAAATGAAAGTGGAATTTTCAGTTATTGATTGATGATTGCTATTTGGATGTGATATTAGATATGGTAGGATATATCTATATATATAGCAATATATACATATTGGCATATGTATATATTGGATTGATGATTTCCCGCCTCGTATAGCGGATGAGACCCTATTGCGCCGTTAGTAAGCGGATGATATTTATAAAACCCATATACCGCGATATTCCACCTCGAAGTGGAATTGGTATTGTGCTAACGTCTGTGGATGCAGGGAAACAGGTTGGAGGGATCCAACTGGATTCCTCACCAGTATTTATTTATTTACAGATATTGATGTATATTCTGTTATCATATTGATATATGATGTTTGTTGTTGTGATTGACTAATTGGTGCTGTTGCATCATCGGATTCAGTTTTGAAGTTTAAAAATAACGATTTTTACTTTAAAAGGATTTTGAAGTGATTTTTGAAAGTAGACGTTTTATTGAATTTTTGAAGTGATTTATTTTAAATAAATAAACGTTCAAATTTTAAAGTTATAAAGGTTAAGACTTTTGTGAATTATAACCAAAAGGTGATTTTTGAAATAAATGGTTAAGTAATTTATAAAATAGTTTAAATTTGGATTTTTGAATTATTAAAAACGATGTATATAAAAGATGCACAAAATTGATATTTATCAATTAAAATTATTGGAATTTTAAAACGAGTTTTTATAAGGGTTAAAAATGAAATTTATAGAATTATAAATTGTGAAGATAGGAAATTTATAGAATTATAAATTGTGAAGATATGAAATATATAGGATTATAAATTGTAAAGATATGAAATTTATAGGATTATAAATTGTGAAGATATGAAGTTTATAGATTTATAAAGTATGAAGTTATAAAATGAAGGAAATTGTAGAATAAAAGATTTATAAGAAATTAACTTATAAATTGGATTTTTGCCTTCAAATGAAATATTGATCGAATTTGTTAATAAAGGAGATTTACAAATCGAAGTTGTTATAAAATAGGAATGGAATTTATAAACGTTGTTTTATAAATTCGAAAATCAATCAAATTTGATGAATTGAATATAGAAGGTTATTAAGGGAATTTTATCCACGATTTTGGATAGTGGATAAATTCTTGAAATAAAATGCATAGAACATTGAATTGGGTAAATAAAATATATTCACGATTTTTGGACAGTGAATATATTGTTAAGTAAAATGGATATGGTTTTGGGAAAGTAACATTGGAAATGAAGTTAATTGTTTTAACGATGTTTTAAAATGTGGTAAATATCGAAACCATAGATTTCAACATTTATTGTTGAAATAGACGTTTTCGAGAAATAGAAGGAAATGATGGACTATAACACTGTTGTTATAGTAAATGATTTTCGAAAGAAAATGTTTTATGTAGTATTGGAATTTATATATCTATCTTAAAATCCGAATCCCTATACTAGTGATTTTGAGTCGTCGTAATGATGTTTTACGTAACATTCGTTTTGACTCAAATAGATTTCCTTAAAGAATAAACCATATACTTAATATTGATTTAAGTAGATTGAATATTTTCAAATGTTGAAAATAAATAGATTCGTGAATTACTTATTATTAAATAAGTATGGAATTACTTTTCCAATATGAAATGAAACGTTTTTGAGATTTATCTTTGTAAAGATAAGTCGAAAGTGAATATTGAAATCGATTGAAAATCGTATATCAGTAGATATTTTGAAATATAAATTCACTATGGAATTTATAAAAGGAAAGGGAAATTGTTTAGAAAAATAAACGTTGATTTATTTTTGAAGTGGAAATTTTATATATCTAGTAAAGATATTTTGGAAAATAAATAATTTGAAAAATTATTTGGAATCTGATGATGTTGCGCATCTTTATTGATAGTTAAATAACCGACTATCAATAATTACCTTGAATAGGTATTTGTTGTGAATTGGATGAATTTGAATGCCACACTTATTTTTTTAAATATTTCGCTCACTATTCGGGTTAGCCGGGAAAGGACCATGGGGTCGTATAACCCATTCCGGATATGTGATACGTCGTTATGAATTGCATTTGATGACCGGTGTTGAAGACCGGATATTTTTGAAAATGGAAGGATTACCGTCGAGTTACTCTACATCGGCCGATCTCCGGTTTAGAGGTTTTATCACCCTTAGTGACGGGAAGTCCGGACGTGATTAGAAAATTATCCGGATTTGCAAGGGCTTCGTGAGGAGTGCCTTCGGTTCTGTTCGATCCCGGAACAGACTTGTATGGATTGTATGTCTGACGTTACAAATTGAGGTATAAAGCTGATTTCTTTCAAATACATTTCTGTTGGTGGCGGAGAATTTATTCTCTTAGCTTAACACCCTTCTCTGAGACGTACGAGCTCAGAGGTTATGTAGTTGAAATTTATCAGCAATATACTCCCAATTTGGTAACGTGGCATGCTGAGTGTTGCTGTGAAATGATCAGTGTTTGATCATTTGCGATATGATCATTTGTTTGATCTTATATCTTTGTGATCATAGGTTGATCATTTGTTGACCCAAAGCATGGCTTTGTGACAAAGCGTAACTTTGTGGACGAGACTTCGTCGAACCTCACACCCCGGAAATGGTCAAAACAGGAAAGATGCAGCAAGGGTCTAGGGAGTAGCGCCCCTTAGTGTATGTCATTCCTTCTGGATAAAGGTGGTATCATGGTATGGAACCCAGATACCTAACCTCTGTGGTTGCTGCATTATTCTTATTATGTGGTTGTTGCGAATCGGGGATCCTCGGGAAGATCGGTTACGATCGGGGGATGGCATACGCGTGTCAGTAGTTACCTATTTTTGCAGAGGTAACCCGGCCTTGTGTTGGCAGAGATCCGGTTAGGTTCTCAGGACGTCATTCCAGAGGCGTTTCCATGTGGCAATGGGAAGTTCCTTGGCCTGACCATTTGTTGGAAATCCAAAGAAACAATACGAGCCTTTACGATTTCAATTGTATAACTTGTCTCCTCAGGAGGCAGCTATAGCAGGCATAATATAATGGTACCTATGCTGGCTAAGATTTATATTCTACTTTCGAAATGTTTTCCACTATGCACTAATAATAATATCAAAAAACGATTTGATTTTGCGTAGTAAGCATCTTTGACTAACATAAGAAGAAATCTCCTTCAATTCTGCGTTTGCATTGTGTGTGTGGCGGGAGGTCTTATGGTAGTTTCATTTTCCAAAAGCATTTCGAATTGACTTAAAAAAAATTATTTTGTTGTTATAAAGAATAACTGTTTTACGATCTCACACCAGTCACCATGACTGACTCGGAGTTTATTGTTTCCCTTCTAAACTCTGGGTGCCCACCAATTTCCACACGGGCAGCCTAGAGTTATGTTATCAGGATATTCTGGATATTCTGGAGCTTTGGAAGCAAGCTGGTTGGCGAAACGTAGTATTTGTATCTGATAGTATTTATTCCGCTGTGTATTCTGTATGAGGACAAGTTTATATAACTGTCCATTGTTGTATATTGACTCTGATTGATGTATGTATAAACTGATATAGTTCTTTGTTTTAAAAGACTAGTGATTATCTATTATATAATGTTCCGTTGCGAATGTGAGATTCTGATATTGTTATTGTTTCTGTTTCTGATGTTGTTCTGTTGTTCTTCTTCTCTTTTTCTTCTATCTTTTCTTCTTCTGCCTTTTTCTTCTTTTTAAAACACTCATGCTTCGTATTTCCGTGCATCTTGAGTTAATCAATGGAGATTAGTGCTTAATCAAGGAGTACGGATTTGCGGGTCTTGACAATTATCTATTATTTATATTGATGACATATGTCTGTTATCACTCTGCAAGTTCCCTGTTAGTATAGGATTCACTATGGGTTGAAATGATACATACCCGAACGATTTGTAGAATAGGAGAAAATCGTTATGGGTTGAAATGATAAACCCAAGCAATTTTCATTGAACTGAATTTGGGATTGCGGGTTAAAAAGATATACACCCGTATATATTTAAATTGCGGATTGAAATGATAAATATCTGTATCACTTGACCATAGGGTAGAAAATTATATACAGACACCGTGGGTCTATATATAAATATTTTGAAAAGTGATTTCTATGGTTTTGAAAAGAAATATATGGTTTTAATAAATATTGATTTTAAAGACTTATTAAAGTTGATGTATATTATGTTTAAGTATTTATATAAATTTATATTTTCAAATATAGAGTTTATAATGATTCAAGGTGGAAAGATAAATTTGAAATTGACTTGAAATTGTATTTATCTAAGAATTATACTTAAATAAGTTTGATTTGAAGTTTATTTAAATTTGAAATTTTAAAGATATGTTTAATAACTTGAATTTGATTAAAAGTGACTTAAATGAAAATTTCAAACTTATATAAATTTAAATGGGATATTTTATTTATTTAAATTGGTAAATTGAAGTTGTATTTAGATGTTATTGAAATGATCAAGTAAATATTTCAAAACCAAATAATAGTAAAGTGAATTTGATATATATATATATATATATATATATGAAATTATCCAATTTAGTTTTGAAATATTGAATATATAAAGCTTTGAAATAAAAAAAATTTGAAATGGCTTATTTTATGGTTCAAATATGTATTTGAAATCGATAATTTGAAATGGTTTATTTGGAAACTGAATTGAATTGAAATTTACGAATTGAGATTGAATTAAATGTGAATTTTGGAATTCGAGTTGATTTGAATTGATTTATGAATTTGTGGTAACTATTTTATTATATAAAGTATTTTTAAATTATATTTAAACTATTTTTATATTATTTTATAAACTATTGTAATATAAACTACTTTAATTATTTTAATATATATTGTTTTAACTTATAACTATTTTATAAAAATTATTTTATATTTATAAACTATTTTATTATACATACTATTATTGATATCTAAACGGTTTAAGGGAAAATGCTATAATTTCAAAGTGTTATGATTTCCAAAATGCTATAATTTCAAAGTGTTATGATTTCCAAAATGCTATGATTTCAATGCTGTGATTTCCAAAGTGTTTTGATTTTTAAAGACTATGATTTCGAAAACGTTATAACTTTGGAAAGTGATATGATTTTTGGAAATGGATATATTTGAAATGGAAATGATATCATATTGATTTGGTTTGAAATGAAATTGATAATTTGGTTTTGAAGTATAAACTATTTTGAAATGACCGCGGTGTTATAATAACGATTGGTTGTTAAAGAGACCGGGATCGGATATGGACATACTCTCTGTCGATACCGAAAACCACTTTGACAACCGTGTACGCGGTGGAGATTCTAGAATGAAGTAGGATGGTGGCGACGATTCCTATTGAGGTATATACATGGACCCAACTCCCGTGAGTTGGCATAAGGTGGCTAAAATAGAAGCGATTGACGGGCCAATGAGGTAGCACCTCTGATCGGACGCATTTCTTTGATACTATTCTATTACTTCGTGATTGATTTGGTGGCCACCCTTCGATTTTTTATTTGAGAGTGTGTTCCGAGGTGGGCGGTAGTGGCTGCTATGCGTTTCCACCAGCCCGGATGCATAATTGGTATATCTACCATGGCATTGCCTTATTGTGCCGTGTCACCTACCATATCGAGCTTTACTACAAGTTTGGATTTGTGCCGTAGCCTGTGGAGTATTGAGGGTAGCTCCCGATCTGGGGGTATGCTAATACTGGATAGATTACTGGGACTATTATGTGTTAAGGTGGAAAATGTAAAGCCTTAACGCTATTTAAAAGTAAGTTTATTTTATATTAGACATTATTATAGTAGCGTATATTACTACATAGTAGATAGTTTAACGGATCCTTAGAGGATGGTTATCCCACACATCCTTTGAGTTACTTGTATTTCAGTTGATATTTCACTTGAGTTGGATTTATTGATATAAGAATGTTAATCCTGACTTGAGTGTTTTGTGTTTGTGTTTTGTGTTTTGCTTTACGCTTGGGTCAGACTGAGTGTACCAGCATTTGAGACTCACCTTTGGAGTTGGAGCTTCGCTTGGAGATCCACATATATCGATTCTGCTATCAGTTATTTAGTTGGTTCCAATGATGTATTCCGATCTTGTATTTGACTATTGTATTGAGACATCTATTTATTCGAGACTTTTGTTGTATCTTGGTTAACTCTGTTATATATATATATTAGCTTCATGAACTACTATCCTTTTGTTTCCGCTGTATTATTATTATATTACTCTGTGTCTGTGATTCTGTGATTATTTATTTACTGTATATGCTGAGTTTTGCCAAATTTAAACTAACAATCTGATATTTTGAGCAATTCAAATCCAACATGTATGGATGCGAATGGTTGGAAATTTCAGGTCGTTACAATTTATTTAAAGGTCAAAGCATATTCACACTTATTAGTTAAGGTAATACACTTTTAAATAATTTCCACAAAACCACCTATTTTAACTTAAGTGTTAAAATATCCAAACTCCTTTATTATATTTAAAAAATATTTAATTTAATATTTAAAACTTATATATATAGGAATACCTTTAAAATACTTCCTAATATGATAAAACCCTTTTAAACTACTTTAAAATCTATGATAATTATTTATAAAGAATATTATGTAAAAATAAGAAATTTTGAAATAAATAGGAAAACCAAAATAAACATGTTTTATTCAATTAGATTAAAAATTCATAATTAATTGTTAAAAATATATTTAAACTTGAAACCAGTTTTAAAACACTCTATTATAAGTTAGAAAATGTAAGAACCGGGCCAGCCCGCAGCGGAAGAAATAGGCGAATTCAAAATTTTTACCATTTTAGATCATTAACGGGCCTATAAAGTCTAAATGCATTTAGATCTTATCTAAATTTTCTTTTAAATAAAATCAATATTTTATTCAATATGGTAATTTAAGGAACTTTAAATATACAAATGTATGTGATATGATGAATGTATCAAATACATTCATTTATGTCAACTGTAAGTGCGGTGTATAAGTCGTGTATATATGTATAAATGAAACATGTAAAAATAAATTAAGAGAAGGAAATTATTTGTTTCCCCCTGTTACTATATGCAATTAATAAAAGGAAGATATGACAGGATATGAAAGGAGAGATACCTATCATTTCTTTCAACATTTAACTAAGACAATTAATACATTAAATGTCATTTATTACTTATCAATCAAATCTACACATGAATATGCTAGAATATGAAAAGAGGAAAACCTATCATTTCTTTCACCATTTAACTGTGACAATCAATACATTAAATGACATTTATTACTTATCAATCAAATTTATACATAAATATGATAGAATATGAAAAGAGGAAAACTTTTCATTTCTTTCACTATTTAGCTTTAACAATTAATACATTAAATAACATTGATTACTTATCAACCAAATCTACACATGCCTTAGTTGTCTAAATTTTGTTAATGAAATATATGCATACATTCATAATAATTATGGATGCATACATTCATATAAAGAGAAAATCTATTAGTTGTTTTAAATAATTTGAAATCCTAAATTAACATTAAAAGAAAATTCAATTGAGAAAATGTTTTAAAAAAAGGTTGCATTATTGCTCATAATCTTTGTACAAATTTGATTTAAACAAAACATTTATATTACATATAACGGATAATTAAAATTTAATAATTTGGATCTGAAAGCATATATTTGCAAACAATGTAGCATATGGCATATGTGTATATACATTTGTAACATCCTGAAATTTTCAACCATTCACATCCATACATGTCGAATTTAAATTGCTCAAAATATCATATTGTTAATTTAAATTTAACAAAACTCAACATATACAGTAAACAAACAATCACCGAATCACAAGCACAAAGTAATATAAAAATAAGCAGCGGAAACAAAAGAATAGTAGTTCATGCAGCTACTATATATATAAATAAAAGAGTTAAATAAGATACAACAGAGGTCTCGAATACATAGATGTCTCAATACAATAGTCAAATACAGGATCTGAACACATCACTGGAATCAACTGAATAGCTGTGTAACGACCCTACCGCGATGCCCAGTTTAGCAAAGAACATTACAAGTAATGCCGTCTGCTAATCCGAAGAATACGGCTTGTTAAGGGCGATCGAATGTAAATATATCCTTATACTAATATTGACACGTCATTTATACCTTTTTACTTAATATCTGAACTGAATTTGACGTGTACAATATTAATACAAAGTAATAGACACACTGATTTCTCAGAATCAGAACAATATATCATATAAATAACAGTCACCGGATCACAGCGGAATAAATCTCAACTTACACATATACAAATTTTGATTTTTACAAAATGAAATACCAAACTCGATTGTTATACAAGTTTAACAATTCTCTATTCTCAATTGTATGTCTTATAAATATATTCACAAATTTCCTAAATGAGATAAACTAAAAAGTCAAAAGTGTTTATCTCCTTGCTAGCCCAAACATCCAAAAAGTCAACTTATCCTGTAACCTGAAAAGTCTCGGCCTGACCTGAACAAAATAACACTCGGGTCAGACTATCTCTAAATATCCAATAAGGTGATAATAGAATATAACACAAGAAGAAACAATATATAACTAAATACAGATATCCAGGATATAACAAGTAACGGGAATTAATTTAACTTAGAGTTCATCACAAGGCACATGATTATACATTTAAGTAACGGACGCATATTAGCTATTAAACATAAACTAATAGAATGAACTCAACATCCATCACAAGATACAAGAACACATGTTTATTTCACTAACACAAAACACAAGAATATATATATTAATTTCACGAACACAAAATAGTCACAAAATCCAAATATCCAGAATCCAAGAGATCTTAATCCAAACCGATCGTAATGATCGTCCAAAACAATCGCAATGATTGTACTCAAAACCCGTGGCAAACAAACAAACAAATTGGTATCACTCGAACCGATCCGATACCAAGGATCGTACTCAGACCGGGAACACAAAATCACAGAATGATCTCAATGATAGTCCATACCGATCAAGCTGATCGTAGAAACCATGACTCGATAAATCCACATTTATTTAATATTATTAAATTATTATGTTCGAAAAGAAATCCAGAAATAAACTTCTTAAGGATCTAGCAGCCACTTGCCGCACACCAAAAGAGAGTAAACTCTAAAGTGCCAAATACTATCACCTTCAGTAATCACTAGAATTTAACCAATACGTCTCATACTGTATGGTGAAATTCAAGTATTTACTAAAAGCTAGTAAATATCACTTATTACGGATACCACTGGAAAACCTGAACCATATTCTCTTAAGGATCTAGCAACCACTTGTCGCACACTGAAAGAGATTACAACTCTAAAGTGTTAAGTACTTTCCCAAATACGATCACAAGAATTTAACCAAGGCATCTCATACTACCCGGTGAAATTCGAGTATTCGTTAATGGACTAGTAAATTCCACTCAAACATTCTATTCAATGAGTTATACCATATTTGACGAAGCGTTATTCGAAAGCATTTAAACCAATCGATAACACTAAGTCGATTATTAATACTCCTTCATATTATAGAATTAAGGTTTTCAAAATATTTTTCTCAAGATCCAAATGTCGCACAAGAACAACAAAATTGCATATAAATAACCAAAGGCTAAGTACAATGAAATCCGGTAAGGGTTTGTTTTGAAAGCAAATAATATCATTTTACCATATAGAAAATGATTTCTAAAATACTTTATATATATATATAAATACTTATTTCCTAACTTCTCATTTTAAAATTCGTAAACTTATTTATTATTCAATTCCATATAGATATTCACCATTTGATAAAATATTCCATAAATCTGAATCGTTCTAAAATGCACTTATATATATATATATATAGGTGTTACAAATTCTCATTGAAGAGGTATAATAGTCAACAAACCATATTCCAAAAGTTACAAAGATATGTAAACACTTATTTTTTTGAGAAAATAAACGAGTATATTCCAAAACCATACTTTTAAATCTATAAACTATTTTTACAAACTATATTTAATGTATAATTACTTACTAACATCATTTATAAAAAGGAATTGGATTGATCTGGAAACAAGTTGGAAATAGATGAATTATATTAAACTTTCATTTGTAAAATTACTTTTATAAAACTATATATATATTCAATAAATACTCATAAAAATTCTTGAAACTTAGACTAAAAATATATCCAAATCCCAGCATTATAACTCCAAAAGCCAGTGCACAAACCAAAGCAAAAACCACAAAATAATAAGGCAACAAGACTGGGCAAACACACAACAACAGGGAGAGAAGCAGAGACGTACACTATACGTACAAAATAAAAGCAGCAAAATTATAAAAACAACCAAATTCCAATTCGCAGAAGAAAGTAGCAAAATACTGAAAGAGCAGCTCACATTTCAAAATGACAGGGGACGTGCAAATCAAAGCAACAAAGCAATGCAAGCTTGACCAAACTTCCAAATTTTAATGTAACAGGCATGTATAGAGATGTACAAAACCAAAGGTATATTGTTGCTACTATTCCAAATGAAGAAATTCGCATATGGGTCCATTACTAATGTGTACAATTGCATGTAAGATGGGAAGTACAAAGTATAGCTATAAATAAAGTAAGGACGTACACACAATAAAAACAACGCATGACTCATCTCATGGCCAAATGACATACAAAGATCAGTGAATTAAGTAGCAAATGCTGCTATTCACAATGAAGGAATTTGCACTTAAGTCTATATTAAAGTGTACAATTACACATAAGGATAGGGACTTGAAAATTCAAAGTAACTAGATAAAGTGACAGGGACGTGACTCATATAGCACTAGGACAAGTAAAAAATGAAGTCAAGGCAACAAATTTTGGCCTCAGGGACGAAATTCAAGCAAAATGCTTTAGTGGATGGCCATTTTCCAAGGCAAAGTACATGTACAGGACATGCAAATTAAACAATATAGGATGTGCAAAATGTCAAGGCTGTGACCAATGTTTTGAAAACCGAACCGTAAGTCGGACCGTGACGTCTCAAGGTTCAAGGTTCCGAAGGTCGAACCGGTCGGACCGTCGGAACCGTGCATTTTTATTTTTTAACATTTTGTGCATTTAAAACGTAAATTATAGACTAAGTTGCTTAATATAAGATATTAATTCATGTCATAAAAAAATATCATATCATTTCTACATGGACAACATATCTCATGTATATATAACGTAGCCTTAAACACAAACAAATTGAAAATAATTTACATATACAACAGTTGAAAACTACGTATAAATACCAAAATAACATAAACTTAAACAATGCAACTTTGTTTTGAACTCAACCATACATAAAAGTTAACATATATAATAGTTACAGTTTACATATAAATTTCAAAATAACAACCCAAATACTACAACATGGTTTCAAACTCATACATATCATACTCAAACACTACAAAGCTTACAGTCATGTATTCACTGTGTTTGCTATAATACAGAATTGTTGTAATTCACCGTTCACAGTTTTCATAAACAGAATATCATTTTTAGTAATAACAAAATTTGCATTCGTAATTGCTATAATACACCAGTTCATCATTCTGCTCCTAATTCCTGTATGCACTATTTAAAGTATCCATATCATCCATTTCAAACAATGGAAAAATGTACCAAAAAGTTCCCAAAACACTCAATACATGAGATTGTTTGACTATGTAAGTGTTTACCCTGTTTTTGCTGGATCAGTTTGACTATGGCGCAAAGTAGAAAATCATATTGAAGCAGATTACATTGACCATCATGTCACCTTTTAAGTTTACAGGTAAGTGTTTATCTAGAATTTTTGTACTGTAAAAAACTAATATAGCAACCCATTTCTTATATTAAATTAAACTTACATCTTTTAAGTTATTTTACAGTTTCAAATTCAATTTACACTTACAGTTTCAACTTTCAAATCCAATTAACAGTTGCTAAACCTAATTGACAGTGTCTTCAAAATAAATAATTTTTTTAATTAACTGCTCCTTCTACGATCATTATTAAAGCAAGATCATTGAAGATAAATTAAGAGTATGAATGTGTAATTTTAAAAATAATTCCAAGTCAAAATATTATATAAATATTGTGAAAATGGAATTTCACAGTAAAAACATTTTACATCAGGAAATATCGAATCTTAAATTTTTGAAATCTGATTACATAATTAGATTAGTGTTATCAAATGATGATTTTTGGTGGATATCTCATGATTTTTAACTAAGAGATGATAGTAAATTTCTAAGTTGAACGGGAAAAGGTTTATTGGCAATTTCTGGTGATCGGCTAGCTTTCGAAGGTTGAGATTTGGCATGGAGGGGCTGGAATGATTACTGATCATAGGAAAAATATGAAATGAATTTTTAATTCATTGTGGATGATGGTTTGGATCAAACTAGGGTTCGGAGCTTGGTTTTGGTCGAGAAGACAGTCGAGGTGATCGCGGCATCATAGGAGTATCGGAGTGGATCGCGAGGAGGGGGATCGATGCTGGGGTTCGAGACGTGGCTTTGGACGAGGCGTTTGAATTTCTGATGGAGTGGATCATCGTCGGCGTAGAGTTTTTCGATCGGGGTTGGAAGTTCTTGTGTGGTCGAGGTACTCAATTTAGCTAAACAAATTTACCCAAAATCAGATGTAGCAATAATGGCATACCTGAATCCAATAAAAATGACGTCGAATAGGTAGTTGAAGCTAGGGCTGCAGGCGACGGATTTGGGGTTTGCGGCGACGAGGAGCTGGTTGCGATGGCCAAGAGCTGGTTGTGGCGGCGAGCAGTTGTATCGATGGCGAGCAGTTGGTGGCGACGAGCAGTTGTATCGATGGCGAGCAGTTGGTAGTGGCGGCAAGCAGCTAACAGCGGCGACGAATAGAAGTTAGGGTTTGGACGACATTTTTTGTTTCTGGATACGAACGCGAGAAAAATGAAAATAGCAAACGAAAAGGCGGTCAGACCTGGGTTAACTGCAACGGTTCAACCTCGGTTAACGGTTCAACCAACGGTTCACGCTTGTTAGAGGCTCAATTCGTCTCCGGGCCTTCAGCTGAAATGGTTCACGGTTTTTCCCGGTTGAACCGCGGTCCGGCATGGTTTTTAAAACACTGGCTGAGACCATTACTTCTTTTAGTTCATGAATTAGCAAGTACAAGGCAACAGGCACAGACATGCAAATTAAAACAATAGTGTATGGTCATCATTCTCTAAGGCAACAGGCACATGCGTAAGCAAATACAAAACGCAGGGTAGAGGGGTATAAAATTTAGGCAGCAGGCTGATTTGGGAGAGCAACGCAGTATTAAAAGACAGTGAAATTAAATAGGAAACTGATTTACAGCGAAGAGTTTCAACAGAAAATGATTAAACAAGGTTCCAATCACAAAAGCAACAATTCACGCATATAATTCCACCAATATTGAATAAAATTCATACGCATGCATTCGAAAATTCAGAGATAGGTTTTTGTGAGGATTAACTCACCTATACTATTGCTAACAAATTTGCAATCGCCACCAAGCCCTAGGTCTTCGTCAGCCTCTGCCTTGCTCGAACTTGCGCCTTGACCTCCCCCGCAGTCCTAAGCCTTGCTCGAGCTCCGTCTATCGTCGCGACTCGAATTGGAAAAGGAATTAATTGGCGATTTAGGGATTTGATTTGATTTTATCTTTTAGATGAATAGCGAAGTGAATCGAGCAATATTCGTTTACAGGAAAAATAACAGAGAACAGAAGAAGTAAACGTATTTGTTTATTCAAGTAACAGAATTTGGTTAATTGTACAAATGGGCTTGATTTAAACTTAAGGCCCAAACAATTTAATTAAGTTATCAGTCATTTCATTAAACAAAACAATAGATTTAATTAGCCTAACTAATTAAATCAAGTTTGCTTATCTTTCTATATTATAGTTTGAATAGTTACATGCAATACTATTTCAAAATTTAAAAATCCAATAATTGATTTAAGTAATATTCCGACTAAAGCGAAATCCACTTATTTAAATCAATTATTCAAATTAGATTAAGTTTCAAAAAATTATACTTCTAGAATCCCAAATTTAAATTAATCAACACTAATTAATTGTAATTTGTCAGGTCATTAATAACAGGGTTGGTACAAGCTGCAAGCTGAAAGATATAGCTGGATCTCCAAGCGAAGCTCCAACTCCAAAGGTGAGTCTCGAACATTGAGCCACTCAGTCTGACCCTAGCGTAAAGCAAAACACAAAACACTCGAGTCACGATTAACATTCTTATATCAATAAATCCAACTCAAGTGATATATCAACTGAAATACAAGTAACTTAAAGGATGTTTGGGATAACCATCCTCTAAGGATCCATTAAACTATCTACTATGTAATAATATACGCTATTATAATAATGTCTATAGTCAAGTATACTGTTTAATAATAGCGTTAAGGCTTTACATTTTCAACCTTAACACAGTTTTAGGTGTGCTAATAGTCTATACAGTACCGTAATACCCCGTAAACTGGAGCTACCAGAGGATACTCCATAGGTACGACACAAATCAAACTCGGAGTAAAGCACGCTAGGGTAGGTGACATGGCACAACTAGGCAATGCCAGGGTAGATATACCAATTACACTTCCGGGCCGGTGGTAACGCAGAGCCGCAGCAATCGCCTACCTCGAGCCACACTCCCGAATCAAGGGTGCGCACCAAATCAATCACAAAGTAATAGAATGGCATACGATGGAGTGTGTCCGATCAGATGTGCTACTTCATTAGCCCGTCGATTGCTCCTGTTTTAGCCACCTTATGCCAACTCACAGGAGTCGGGTCGACGTATATACCTCATATAGAATCGTCGCCACCATACTACTTCATTCTGGAATCTCCACCGTGTACACAGTTGCTAAAGTGGTTTTCGGTATCGACAGAGAGTATGCCCATATCCGATCCCGGTCTCTTTAACAACCAATCGTTATTATAACACCACGGTCATTTCAAAGTAGTTTATACTTTAAAACCAAAATATCATTTTCATTTCAAAAAAAACCAAATCAATACGATATCATTTTCACTTCAAATATATCCATTTCCAAAAATCGTATGACTTTCCAAAGTTATAACACTTTCGAAATCATAGTCTTTTAAAATCAAAACACTTTGGAAATCAAAATCTTGAAATTGATAACACTTTGAAATCATAGCTTTGAAATCATAACATTTTGGAATCCATAACACTTTCCTCTTAAACAGTTTAGATATAAAAATTAGTATAAATATAATAAAATAGTTTATATAAAATAGTTATAAGTTAAAATAGTTTATAATAAAATAATTTATATTGAAAATGATTTATATTAAAATAGTTTATATTATAATAATTTATAAAGTAAAAATATAAATAGTTTTAGATATAGTTTAAAAATACTTTATATAATAAAATAGCTTCCTCAAATTTCACAAATCGATTCAAATCAACTCGACTTCCAAATTCAACTTAATTCAATCTCAATTCATAAATTTCAACTCAATTCAGTTTCCCAGTAAATCATTTCAAATTATATCGATTTCAAATACAGATTTGAACCACAAAATAAACCATTTCAATTTCAATATATTTCAAAGCTTTATATATTCCATCATTTCAAAACTAAATTTAATAATTTCATATATATCTTAATTTAACTTCATTATTATTTAGTTTTGCAATATTCACTAAATAAATTCAATATCATTTAAATAAAAGCCCAAATTTCAAATCACTAAATATTTCCTTCAATTTATTTAAACTTGAAATATTCATTTTTAAATCATCTTAAACTAAATCAAGTTATAAAATCATATCCTTAAAATTTCAAATTTAATAAATTTCAAATCAAACTTATTTAAGTAAAAGTCTTAAATAAATAAAATTTCAAATCAATTTCAAATTTATCTTTCCAACCTGAATAAATATAAATTCTATATTTGAAAATATATATTTTAAATAAATACTTAAACATATTATATATCAACTCTATTAAATCAACTTTAATAAATCTTTAAAATCAATATTTCTTAAAACCATATATTTCTTTTCAAAACCATAGAAATCATTTTCAAAATATTTCTTTTCAAAACCATAGAAATCATTTTCAAAATATTTCTTTATAGACCAACAGTGTCTATATATAATTTTCTATCCTATGGTCAAGTGATACGGATATTTATCATTTAAGCTTCAAAAGTTTTACAACAAGAATAATATATTATTTAATTATTTAAACGGTAAAAAAATCCCAAAGAATGTTTCCACAAAAATAAATGTTATTTCCCTATAACAAGGAATTTAAATGTGTCGATATAGTGACCTCTTTACTATTAACTTTTACAACTTTGGTTTACATTTTCTATAACTCTCTAAACATATTCTTTGCTTTCCAAATCACTTATAGAAGTGTAGATAATAACAAAAATAAGTTATAGTATGATATGTTCACAAATTATCAATTTACACAAGTTATAGTTAAGGGATTCAAAGTGCGTTTATAGCGGCTATCGCTACATGGACAATTTCATATTCAATTCAATATCCAATATCATTTTATTTTATTCACATATATAATTCCAAACTCAAAACACGTTACAACAAACATGTATTAACATATGTACTTAATTAACATGTCCATATTAAATATCCAAATGTACTTAATTTAAACAACACAATTCAAATCTTTTTTAGGAAAACTAAGTACAAAAATCACATGCTTTAGAGCACATGATTAAGGGTTATAACTTTAATTAGTTAGGGTATATTACCATAGTTTATAATAAGCAATTTAAATATGTTATTAACAAGAAAATTATCAAGTTATTAAATTCATTCAAAGTGAGAATAACTCATTTTCATTCAAACCATACACTTCCTACCAACATTCAAACAATCAACACTACACTTCCCACTCCACCAAAACTCACTTCCATGGTCTCCTCCTCCCGCCTTTGCCCATGGCCTAGCCTTTCCCTCCTCTCATCATGCTCATGGCCATAAAGAGATCTCCCCCTTGCTCCATCATTTCCTCACTTGTTAGATGCTAAACCACATTCTAATGATGATATCAAAACTTTGGCAAAGTTTGATGGAGATTGGATATGATTTGCGTATTTTTCTAGAAAGTTAGAGAGGAGATAAGAAAGTGAAGACGTTTATTTAGAAGTGAATTTGTGGAGATATGAAGTGGCTCTCCCCATCTATTTATAAGCTTAGGAATGTGGAGAATGAAAATCCATAACCCCTCCTTCTATCCATGCTTTAGTACATGTAAACCATATCCTTACGCACACCATACTCTCCTTAAATCACTCCGTAAATCACTCCTTAAATCAAGGGTCAATGTCTCTTTTAAGAAGCGCTTAGATTTTAATTAGTTTTGATTATAAAAAGTGATGTGTTAATACTTGTTAATGTTTTCATATGTTAACATACTAGTGTACAAATATTCAAACAACTTTTATTTAACAAAAAGTTGATTTTCAACAAAACTTTTTCGGTCACATTTTCAATATTTATTCAAAGTGTATATTTTTGTAAACGCATGTTAAAAATAAGTTTTCTAACATTAGTTATTAATTAAAAAATATTTAACAAGGTTACGAAATAATATTTAATCAAATTAAATCATAGACACAAATATTTAAATAATTTAGATATTTAAATACGAAGTGCTCAAAATTCTGGGTCATTACATTCTCCCCACCTTAGAATATTTCATCCTTGAAATTCCCTCACAAGAAACCAAAGAAGTAACCATACGTTAATACTTAACAATATTACAATCATTAGCAAATAAGACTAACGGTTTGCCCAAATCAAAACTCTTCTTATCGCACGATGATGATAAATAAGCTACTAAGCATACCTTTCGCTTAACAACCTCAGGTTACTACTTAGTCGATTATTCATAGTACCTTAAACAATTCGAAGAGTCTTTTTCCAAACTTTCCACAAGCCAAACAAACATAGTATACTAATATGCTAAAGTCTGTATGATGTACATATACAACCTTTATGCAATATTGATCGGACCACTTGCTCGTTCATGTAAATTTCACTTCCGAACTAGTATATCTCACTTAACTTATCTAGTGCGGACGCCGATCTAGTTCCTTGATTACACACTTTTGTTATCCTTACATATCCATAAACTATGGTAGAAAACATCACAATCATATCAAAAATCCATGTCAAGTGTTCGCCATAAAAAAATCTAGTGAAAAATCCTAACTTGGACCGGTGTACGTCACCTCGAAATCATGTACTCAAATCTTAGATCAAGAACTGATATGCAAATAAAATGATCAAGTACAACTTACGTATTTAATTCAATTGGCTTCTTAACTACACCAACTTCTTTCCAATTCTCATAAAATCATTTCTTATGTAATGCTAAAATCATTTATGCAACATTTCTTAAAACAATACTTAGGTATATTAACATTCCATAAAGACCTATCTTTACTTATAAAATATTACTCAATTTCATACTTATTTCAAAATGTCACAACTTTTTGTATAAAACATTTCATTATCTTAAATTCATATTAACTTACCTAAATAGTATTCTATTTTACTACTCAAATTTTATTTTAAATATTTCATAAAATGTTAACTACGTTTATAAACAATTTTACAAAAACTGAACTTTATTTAAAACATATCTAGGAACACAATTTCCTTCTAAAATATTTCAAGACTTAAGTTCATACTTTTTATAATACTCCATTACATCTTAAGAGTATATACAAACATTGTTTTACATTTTACTTCCTAAAATTTTAACGAAGGCCCAAAATAAATTTGGATCTTATAATCGAGTCAACCTTCTAGACTTCTTTATCCATCGGTTAGGCAAGTATCTAGGTAGAGTAGGACTCTGGTATCCAAACTCAAGACTAGAGTCTACTTTCCTTAGATAAGCCTAAAGTAATGAAATTTATTAGTTGGCCCAATAACATAGAATGTTCCATTTGATAAGGATGTTTAGCAAATGTTAAACTTGTTTTTAACTTACTATCCTTTCAAATTAGTTATAAAAATTCAACTTTTATAATTTTACAAAAGTACTTAGCTTCAATTTCTATATCAATTCAGAAATTTCCGACTGTCCAAAGTCACTGAAAATTTCGTTTTATTTCAGTAATTGAAAACCGACAAACAACATATCATAATAAGATGCATAACCAATACACTAATGCATAGGATACATGCATCCATAATATAACCTAACTTAAGAATTAAACACCGGGTTTTATTTTAAATCATTTAAAATAATAATATATATATATATATCCTTTGGGTATCAAATCATATTTTTTGGGATTAAACCAAAATCATTTTCAAAAACCAATTTCCAAAATCTTTTCTTTAAAATCCTTGGGAAATATTCATATAGATCGAGTAACAATAAAATGATACAAGGAACTAGGTCCTACCAAGAAGTATCATATATCCCTTTTATACCGAGAATGGTAATACTTAAAAGAAGTGCTTTTCAATCAAGCACATCTCCTATCCATTTATAGTCACTTTCGAGTCACTCGAACTAGTTAACATAAAAATACCTTATTCCTGAATTGACTTGTCAATTTCGAGGGCAACCTCGAACTCGAACAAATCTTAAATATCTTTGCAAAAACATTATTCCTTTAAAAGTTTCCAATAATACTATTTTATTTTTCCAAACTTTTGTAAACCATTTTAAAAAAAATACCGGGTTTAAGCTCTCAAATTCTCAATTAAAATCCCTTTTTGTTTATAAACCATATTTATATAAACCATATTTATACAAACCATATTTATACAAACCATATTTATATACTTTCTTATACAAAATCATTCCACAATATTTATTCTCAAAGTACCTTATCGTTCTTTTAGATTATCATAAGAACCTTTTATTAAAGTTAACCTTTTTAACCCAACATTATCACCGAACGCCTTATAGTCAAACTGTGAAACTTAATTCACAAGGTGTTCGTTTAAATATTCCCATAGATTACTATCTACCCAACCTATGTCGTGAAAAGGTAATTTACTTATAACTCAATAAACAATAGTTAATGCCCATAAACCGGCCGAGCATGACTAGTCAAACAATAAATGATAATAATCGAATATTATCTTTTCCAAATAAAAAAACATATAATAAATAGCTATATTAATTTATTTGAAAATTATTCTTTCATATATAAAATATAATCCTAGGTAAAATTATTTCATTTACTAAATTTTAAAAACAATACTTTGTTGGTTTGTCTTGTTCAAGTGTTTAGAGGGCCATATCGACAACGTTGATCGGGCGCGTTGACCAGATTCCATAAGAACTTAACAAACCAATCAACATAATATAAAACGTTGTTATAAGAATAAAAAATATGTAATCTCATATATATGTATATATATAATACACTCAACTCTTAATAAGGCATTCCATTACCTTATCTTTGAATGAGTTATACCCAACCAAAGCCAAGGTTCTCGCTAAACCTCCAGCTCTGATACCAAAATGTAACCTCGAATGTCGACACCAATACATCCATGGTATTCATATGTTGAGCACCTAAGTGCTGGAAAGACAGAATATTAGGGTAAAAATAAAAGAATAAAAGAAAACGAACAAGAAAGGACACAATATCAGAATCTCATATGCAGAACGAAAATATATAATATCTCAAATGATCTTTTATGAAAAAAAACTGTATGGATACAATAGTCAGAGCAAACTAACCTATCACCGGCCTAGATAGTTATAACTGCCTGTCCTTATAATTGCTGATATATATAAACAAAGAAATGCAGCAGAAAAAAAAATACCATAGGTAATCATCCAGCTCCTCCCCAAGAGCTGTAATGAACATCAACAAAAATCTAAAAATATTCACGAGGCTAAACCGAGCATTATAAGAAAATAACACTCGGACCAGTCTAGTAAACCAACATGAGAAACTCAAGTCACTTGAATCGTTTTATTTTATAATACCTTTCAAAATATAGGCATCTCATAAGACCATGCCGCATATAAACACGGATGAGTTTTTAACTTATGATAACCAAACCATTTCATAAGAAAATCTATTGGTATTATAATAATGTCTAAGGTTGAAAAATAAATATATAATGTAGCTGGGATGGTTACATTGGTTACATTCAACAACATATTTAGGTATACAAACAAAACCGCAAAGGTGCATTCGCATAATTGATTTTCCATGAAGACTACCTCAGTAAACTGAGGCCGATCACCTATGACAAGGATCAGAAACTACCTTTCGAGCGTCGTATATCTCTTATTAAAATATACTATAAGGTAAACACAACTGGCCCAAAATCCGAACACTTTCACGAACAACTTGAACCAAGTATCATCAACTCCTGCTAGCCATCGTATCGATAAGCATACTCTAGATAGTGGAGTTTATGTACCCCCTTAAGTTTGCTTAGTCATTTTCCTGATGTCGAGGCTACATTCTGCATCTTTAATACGAGTATGCAATACTCGAAAAAATAATGAATCCCACATGGATTCCTTCATCACAACAGAAATTTTGGAACCACTCATGGATTCCATTGTTTTACTTTCAAAACATAGAACCTATATCTCAATGTTGAACTGGTTTTCGATAAATATAACGCTTACCTATTCCAGTCTCTCCAAGACTGAATCGATGAAGTTGATCTTATTTAATAATAATATAAGGGAACTAAGTCCCATATACTCTCCATAAGCAAGTAAACATGCAAGCACTACCAATTCATCCAAAGCACGATCAAGTCACACAAACGACTATTAATCATTTTTTAATTAATTTATCCTTTATTAATTAATAAAAACCCTTTTTATTAGTAAAACACCTTTTTATCAAATAAAACCTATTTTATTAATCAAGACTTCCTTTATCAGTTAATATTCCTTTATTAATTAAAACTTCCTTTATATACTCGTATATATATATGTAACACCCCTAATTTTAAATAACATTATTCAGGAGATTTAATTAGGTAAATTAAATAGAATGATGTAAACATTAGAGTGATAAGGGGATTGAGATTTGAATAAATAATTATAGACCGTGCTTAATTATTTAAATGGGCTTAAGAATGGCTTATAGGCTAATTAATTTACATAGGGCATATTGGGAAATAGCCACATCTTATTGCCATAACCCTTATATATATGTATATATATATATATCCACGGCTTTACCATCCATTAACCTTCATTTTCACAAAAACGTAAACAAAAGAGAAGAATAACCGGTCATTACTAGGAGAAAAGAAGAAGAAGAAAATTCAAGTAAAGCTTAGAATTCAAGCTAGGGGAAATTAATCTCAATCCAATCTCCTTATCCTAATCAAGGTGAATAATAATTTATACTATCTCTATTTTGCTTTTAATCATATGTTTTTGGGTTTAAGATTAAATCCATTTTATGATGTTTTGGATGATGATATGCTTGGATTTATAACATGTTTGATTTAAATCAAATTGTTTAAATATGGATTCATACAGTTTTGAGGAAAAACCGATTATTAGTGATTTCGAATGCCATGGGAAAATTATATGTTATGTAAAACATGATTTTGGAGATGGGTTTCAATTTTTGTAATTTTCTAAGCTATGGAAAACTTGATATGAATTTTCAAAGTAAACTATGTATAATTGGGTTTAAAATTTTAATTCGAGTATTTCATGAAGAATTTGGGTCTAAAATTTTTGTATGTTAGATAACATATTAAAAGTGAATTTCTGTAAATTTTGGGGATTTTTCCAAAATCATTTGCTATGGAAATTAAATTATTTTAAATGAAGGACTTATTTGCATGATTGGCTTTGCTTAATGGAAGGACTTATTTGTTAATTAAACCTTTATTTAGATCAGAAACTATGCGACAGTTTTATTTGGAAAATAATTTGAAAAGTTGAGGTAACCAATCACATGTTTACAAGTAGGCAGGTTAGTTTGAAAGTGTTTGCTTTAATTGGCATTAAATCTGTTTACCCAGAAAAGTGGGTTCCACCTCTTTTAGAAGCACCTTTCGACTCATAGCCTTTGTCTTCAATCAAGTCGAAACCCCACGAAGCTGAAACTAATACACAAGGTATCACTTAGATGGTACGAAGTGGATTGGAGGAAGGCAAAAGGGATAGTGTTGAAAGCATTGCTTCCGATGGGATTGAAACCTTTACTTTGTTTACAAATGTTAAGCGCCTGCTTTGTTTTAATGAAAGCTTTTTATATAGCCGAAACGTATGCTTTCGGGAGGAGTTTTCTAAATAGCTTTTGAAGAGGGTTGCCATCTTATGTTTTAAAAGTAGAGGCTTTCGAATGTGTTCCTTTATTTGTAACATAATGCTTTCGAAAGTAATGGTTCTGACCTGGTCGAAACCCTACTGTCGTTCTTTTTCCTTTTGAGTGTATTGAAGCCATTAATGCTTTCAAAGGTTGGCCTTTGTTTTAAACTTGTATTTAAGCCACTACCTAAACGCTTTTGAAAGAGTTCAAGGGTTTCGATGCTAACCTTTAATGTTTTACTAAAATGTTTTGAAGCTTTCGAAACGATGGTGCCGACGCCATCAAACTTTCCCAAAACAAATTTTATATGAAGATTACAGGTTTCGAAATGGATACTTTCGTATATATTCACTTTGACCCAAAGATGTTTTTGAAGCAAATTCCAATGGTTTCGAAAGAGTTACTTTCATTGGTTTCTAAGCTATGTTTCTAAGGATTATTAAGTAACGGTTTGGTACTTTTGAAAGGTACATTTTGGTTTCGAAAGTGATAATTTAAAGAGCTTCAAAAGGTATATATTTAGTGTTTTGAAAAGAAATTTTCAATACTGTAAGAGGAGGGTATCCAGGGGTTTCAAAAGTAAAGTTTTAAGGTTTCGAAAGCCTTAGTTTTCAAAATATATAACCCAATCTCATTTTAAAGGAAAACCATGGCATGATAAAAGAATTTTGAAATGATTTAAGTATGGAGTTTTTGAAGAAGTTTTCCTTGGTTAATAGGTTAAAGGGATTGACCAAGTTTTATATAAAATGATTTCAAGGATATTAAACCACAGATGTTGGTATTATTATCTTATTATGTTTACTTCTTCATATATATTCACATGGTAATGGACCTATAACTGCATTTTGGGGGAAATAAAGGGCAGAATAACCAACTAAGTTGACCAGTAGTGAATATAAATTGAATTAACACCTGAATGAGTAGAATTGCATCCAGGAGGTCAAATAACCAGAATGTAGGATGCTTAAATATTGATTAAAGAAGTTGTCAAGTAGACAGGTTCATAATAAACCCATAAAAACTATGTATAGGAAAGTAATTGGCAGAAGCCAATAGGTTCGTAGTGAACCAATGAAAACTATGATTAGATTAAGTTATTGGCAGAAGCCATTAGGTTTGTAGTAAACCCATGAATACTATATCCAAATTAAGTTATTGACAGATGTCAATAGGTTCCTAGTCAACCCATGAAAACTAAGATAAGAGGGAAGTTACTGGAGTTACCAATAGGTTCATGGAGAACACATGAAACAGTAAAGTTATTGGCAGGGGCCATTAGGTTCTTAGTGATTCCATGAAAACTATGAAACTGGATAGGGAGTCCATAAGTGTAAAGCAGGTTAATAGTCAGCCCATGAAAACTATCGGTGTATTAGGCTGCCCATGAAACTTAATAGGTTAATAGTGACCCTAGAAACTATAACTAAGACAGGTAGTCAGAATAAAAGAGGATGGGAAATCCAGAATTGATTTTCTTGTTTGCATATCATCATAATATTTTGAATTGCAATGTTTTAACCATTGTGGATGCAGGAGCATAGTATATGGTTTTATAAAAGTTTTGAAAGATACTAGTAAGGGGAAAAACCGTTCCGCCAAGCGACGTGGTCTCACTAGATAACTAAATGATTTGAGATGGTAGATCATTATTCATACCAAGCTTTATGTCTGACTCGAAGTTTATGTTTTCCCCTTAAACTCTCGGGTGCTCAATTGATTTTGAGTAGTTTGAGAGTTGAGGCTTTCTGTAGGTACCTCTTTAGATGAATTAGCTTCCGAAGACATGCAAGAAGCATGATAGCTATTTATAGTTCTTTCTATTTTGATTCCGTTGTGTTTTGTTTGAAAGGCAAAGTTGTTTATTGCCTAGTTGTATACTCTGGCCATCCAGGGGGGCATCTTCATATGTCGCTCTTGGCGTATGTTGTAATAATTGTATTTTCTCTGAACGTTGTTAACTTTTGTGAGATTATGTAATGAATTTGGAATACTTTGAAATAAATGAGAAAGTTGTTTGTTGGTTTTAATTTTTTCCATATCCATGTGTTTCTGTTATATCAATGTACCTAACATTACCGTATTTGGTCGTCGAGGATTAATAAATATGGATGACTGCAGCATCCATAGCCGTTAGTTCTGGGCCTCCAAGTGGGGGATGTTACAAGTCGGTATCAGAGCATAGGTTTATGAAACTTAAAAGAAATTTGTACCTAAAAGAGTTTCAAAACATAATCCAATGAATTAGAAAATAAGATCAGGGTTTGGGATAATGCTATAGTAATGTACTTGTATTTGATATATATATATAAGTACGTATTCCCCTCTCTCTTAGACCGTTCTTCTGTATCTTACTAAGACTCGTATGCAGATTTATGAGAAAGAAGATATGGAGGTAGGAAACGGAAGAGGAAATCTTGGTGGAGGAAGCACCACAACCAATAGGAATGCTCGACCCACCAGAAGGAACTCGGATCGACAAGCTAATGCTAACCAAAATGCTGATGCCAATGTGGGTGCTGGAAATCCACCAGTGGATATGGGGGCGATGTATCTGTTTTTCATCAATTTGATGTAAGCAAGAGCTGCTGCTGGTGTAGTTGGAAATGTTGGATGAGTAATCTCGTGGCTCCAGTTGGGAATAATTATGCGAAGCTGAGTAGAGATTACACCAGTCTAGGTGGAAAGTCATTTATGGGAACAGAGGATTCTATCAAAGTGGAGAATTGGTTGTTGCATTGCGAGAGAATATTTGCTGATTTGGGTTTAGATGATGAGAAGAAGAGGAGGCTAGCCTCTAGGCAGTTGCAAGGGGCAACACTTCACTGGTGGAATAGTGTTATTGCCGGGGTTTCGGGGGAAGAGTTGACTTAGGTAGATTTTAGAAGGAGATTTGAAAAGAGGTTCTTATCAGAAGTTGCTAAGCCAGCATTGATGAGAAAGTTTATGGATCTAGTGCAGGGAGAAATGTCGGCAATCGAGTATGCTACTAAGTTTGATGAGTTGTCCCGATATGGGTATGCTACAATAAACATCGACATCAGGAGAAATGAGAGGTTCGTTTGGGGACTGAGACCTGAGCTTGTTAGGGCGACCCTGACACATATCCGTGATCCTTGTAATGTAGTTATGGAGATGGCAATCTGCCATGAGGAGATGCTTGCTGTTGGTGCTAGAGAGAAGCCAGTTGAAACCCAGGGTTCTTAGGGAAAGAAGAGAAAGTTCTTTAAGAAGAAGGAAGCCCAGAAGGGAGATGCTACCAAGAAGGCAAAAGCTGATTTAGTTTGCTTCAAATGTGACAAGAAAGGTCATTATGCTCATGAGTGTCGGTCAGGCAAGGGGAAGAAGGCTGCAGATAGGAAGAATGTAAAATGCTTTAACTGTGACCAAGTTGGGCATTATAAGAATCAGTGTTCAGAACCGGTCAAGGCAGACAAGGGAAAGGTTTTTGCTGTTGGACCATCATCTACTAGGCCAACTACAGTTGATAAAGGAAAGACTGTGATGGAAGGTACACTTTTGATTCAGAGTATACCAGTTAGGATACTATATGATACCGGTGCATCACATTCATTTATATCTCAGAATTTGGTTAACAGGTTATGCTTAGAACTCACATACCTTGTTACTTCCTTAACGGTTGCGAATCCAATAAGAGGGTATACAACTCTAGGAATGAGATGTGACCAGTTAGAAATAGACTTGTTAGGTCATAAGTTTGCATGTAGTCTGTATGTTTTTGATTTCGTAGATTTAGAAATCATTTTGGGTATGGATTGGTTGAGTAAGTATGAGACTAGGATATTTTGCCAAGATGGGAAGATATCACTAATACACCCTGATAATCATAACCGAATTATATTATCAGTAGAGAATTCTGACCGGAGTAGTTATGCTTTGTTATGTGCTGTGGAAGTGGGAGAAGAGTTAAGACAGGTCGAGAAGCAAGAGAGTTTGCAGATGTCTTCGAGCCGGTTATATGATTACCACCGAAACGAGCTGTTGATTTTTGGATAGATCATGTGCCAGGAGCTGAACCTGTGAGTAGACCCCTAACAGGTTGACACCGACCGAGATAAAGGAATTGAAGGTGCGACTAGTAGATCTAGAAGGAAGGAATTTTATTAGACCAAGCAGTTCACCTTGGGGAGCGGCCGCGGTGTTCGTGAAGAAACCAGATGGGTCATTGAGGATGTGTATCGACAATCGTAAGTTGAACGAGAGGACGATTAGGAATAAATACCCTTTGCCGAGAATTGATGATCTATTCGATCAGTTGTGTGGAGCCAGAGTGTTTCCGAGTTGGATTTGGCGAAAGGTTTCCATCAGTTAAGAGTGGTAAAGGACGATATTCCTTTGACAGCATTTCGGACTAGGTATGGTTCATATGAATGGTTAGTGATGCCATTCGGGTTAACGAATGCACCTTCTTTCTTCGTGGATTTGATGAACCGAGTTTTCAGAGAGTACTTTGATAAGTTCATGTTGGTGTTTATAGATGACATTTTAGTGTACTCTAAAGATGAAAGGGAGGATGAGGATCATCTTAGAGTAGTGCTTGAGACGCTAAGAAAGCATCAGCTGAAGGTGAAGTTTTCCAAGTGTCATTTTTGGAAGAAAGAGGTTAAATTTCTTGGTCACATGGTTTCAGAGAAGGGCTTGTCAGTCAATCCAAATAAGATGAAGCTATTAATAATTGGAAGAGATCAGAGATGGTGACTGAGAATAGAAGTTTTCTTGGACTCGCTGGCTATTAATGGAGACTCATCAAGGATTTCTGTAACATCCCCTATCTGGAGGCCTGAAGCTAAGCACTATAGATGCTGCAGTCATCTATAGTATTAACTTCTGGTGACCAAATACGGTAATGTTAATGGTATCAATATAATCAGAAGCACATGAATATGAAACAAAATCACAAATTTCACAAAAACAACTTTTCTGATTACGTTTCACAAAGCATGTTTCATATTCCAGTAAATAATCCCATAATCGTTTCCCAGGAAAAGATCAAATATAATTATTATAAAATATGCCAAGAGCGACATATGATGATGCCCTCTTGGTTGACCAGAGTATTATATAGTCGTACTGACATAATATAACATACCGGAATCAAACAAAATAGAACAACAACTCCTAAATAGCTATCCGTCAGCCACCTGCTCGTCTTTGGAAGATTTATTCGTCAACCTACTAAAACCTATAAACCTCAACCCTCAGCCTACTCATACCAATTTTGAGCACCCAAGAATTTAAGGATAAAATATAAACTTCGATTCAAACATAAAGCCTGGTGTGAATTATACTATACATCTCAGTTATTTGATATTAAGTGAGACCATGTCGCTTAGCGGAACAGGTTTAAAACATATCTTTTGCAAATCATTTTCTGAAAACAAAACTGGATAAAAATTGTAAAGCATTATCATGTAAACATACATATCAGGTAACAAATGAACAATCTGTTCGAACTATAGTTTTGTTTAGATGACCACAACCTCTGGTTGACTCAAGCCTACCAGGCAATATAAAAAAAATAATCTAACGCCTATTAGATTCTCCTCTTCTGAACGGTATATCCCTAACTTATCTATTAGATACTCCTCTTATGGATGGTCTGTCCCTAACTTATCTTCTCCTAGGGTCACATGATCCTAATGGTTTTGCGGGCTCACCAATAACCGATCTGTATACAAATATATATTCCCTTATGTGTGTAATCATCATTTTAATCTTACCTGTGACAAAGCTCTGCACACTGGAATTTTTGACTAAATTAGCAGGGGCTAATAACTAATGTATAGGGTGCGACCCTATACCAGTCCCATCTGGTATTCTAATATACGAGTCATTTTACTTAGGGTAATCTTCCCAAAATTTTCTTTGAAAACCTTTTCATCTCAAATTGATTAAAAACCTTTAAACCAAACTTAAATAAGGAAAATACATATACTTCATGCTTTACTCAAAATCACCTTGCCATGTTATATATACTTTACTCAAATCTTTGGTGATGAAAACATTTAAACCTTTGAAAGTGCCTCTTTCGAATCCATTGAAAGTACCCCTTTCGAAACCAAGTAAAACACTTCTTTATAACCTAGGCCGAAAGGCCAAAACATTCCTTTCAAAACCATTCATATAAACCTTTCAAGACCATTGAAA
This sequence comes from Allium fistulosum, assembly GCA_030737815.1. Classification (NCBI taxonomy): domain Eukaryota; kingdom Viridiplantae; phylum Streptophyta; class Magnoliopsida; order Asparagales; family Amaryllidaceae; genus Allium; species Allium fistulosum. The sequence continues at coordinate 192,649,380 of CM060902.1, read as the reverse complement.
AACCCTTCCATCGAAAGCTTTAAAAGCCTAAGACACCCTTCTTTAACACTTGTAAACATTGCCTTTTGAAACCATTGGAAAGCCTTTCCTTTTAGACCTTTCGAAACCATTAGGGAACCACCACTTCGAAACCTTCATTTAAAACCTTTCAAAAGCGTAAACACCTTTATAAACTTCAAACCTTTTGAAAGCATCTGGGTTCAATTTAAAACATGTTGGAACACCTTTTGAAACCATTTAAAACTATCTCCTTCAAAACCTTTGAGTTCTACCTTCAATAGAAAAAAAGGGTCATAAAACATTTAAGTCGAAAGCACTCTTTTGAAAGCATTTCCTAAGTAAAGAAATGGTGGCATCGAAACCAACCCTTCCGAAAGCATTGGAGAAGCGGCTAAGTTTTATAACAAAGTATACCTTCCTAAACCATCGACTTCGAAAGGTAGAAAAGCGCCAACTAGGGGTTTCGACCCCATTCGAAAGAATTTGCTTAAAACAAAAGGCGCAACCCATTCGAAACCATTCCTTTAAAACATTCGACTCAGCTAAAAGCCAACCAAGTCGAAAGCACACCCTTCGAAAGCAAAGTAGGTGCGTTTTCAATTTAAAACCAAGTCATGCTTCGACCCCATCGGAACCCATAGCGTCGACCCAGTACCTTCCGCCTAAGTCCAATTTGCTGCGCACCAAGTCTTTGATGCCATGCACATTGGTTTCGAGGGTGATGGTGGTGGAACTACTAAGTTGGAACCCTTAGTGCTGAAAGTGATGAACCATGCTAAAAGCATGAAAAAACCGATTTTAACTTTGAAAAGCAGTTCTTTTCAACTAACCTGCCTTGTTTGTCAAAATATTATTGGTTGTTAAATTCATTTCTAAAAGTGCTTCCAATATTTCAGAAATAAAAAATTTAATATATTTATAAAATACCCCTTCTCCTTTTAAAAATATATAAAACATTTAAGTCTCGTACCATAAATAATTTTATATATCTAATACAACACTTAGGGAAATTCTACAAAATTTCAGAAAATCATTTTAAAAATGTTTTCTAACATATATTAATTTTAGACCAAAAACATATATTATTCAATCGTAAATAATTTTATCGTAAATAATTTTAAACCCAATTAATCATTTTCCTTAAAAATTAATATAAAATCCACATTAATTCAAAAAATAATGAAAATTGAAACCCATCTCTAAAATATCATTTCTAATCTAAATCTAAATTTGCAAGGCATTTGGATGTCATTTAATAGGATTTTCACATTAAAACATATCATAAAACCTATATGAATAATCATAAATCATCAACAAGCATATATAAACATTTAATCGTTCAAAATCATGGCATAACATTGCAAAATACTTTGGATTCATCTTAAAACCGAAAACAATTAGAAAAATGAGATGTAGTCATTATTTAGCTTAGCTTAGAGATTATGGAGTTTGAGGTTTGAATGGATTAAGTTGATTAATCTTCTTCCTTTAGCTCTTTCTTCCTCTTGTTCTTGCTAATGGTGGCCGGCCTCTATAATTTGATTTTTGATTTAGTAATGAACATGTATTCCTAAGGGTTTAGGGTATAAGAATGCTCTTTTTCCAACTTTTTCCTTGCCTATTGCTCTTATCTATTTTAATTCATGTTAGCTCATTTTAATTTATTCATTAACATGGTACACCTACCCCTTATTAATCACAAATCTCAATCCCATAATCATTTTTCATTATTTCATTTAATTTACTTAATTAAATGTTGCTAATAATGTTACTAAAAATATGGGGTGTTACAATCTCCCTTCCTTAAAGAATTTCGTCCTTGAAATTACGATAAGGTACACAACACATCAATCAAAAAGGTAAAGCATACAATTAAAATTAGGATGAGCGTCTCTAATCCTGCTCTCAGTCTCCAAGTATAGTCTCTCTCATCTTCGCTTCACTGGAATTTCACTAATCTGATTGTCTTGTTCCTTAGCCTCTTCTCATCTCTTTCGACTATACGAATCGGCTTTCTAGCTATAGTCAAGTCTGGTTCTACTACTAAATCATCTAACACAGTCGGTGCTATAGTAGACTCCGGATCTCTAACACACTTCCTTAGATAAGAAACATGAAAAAATCATGGACTCCTGCCAAACTATTTGGTAACTATACTCTATATGCGAGTTTCCCGATCCTCTCTACAATAGGAAATGGTCTTATGAATCTCGGTGCCAACTTCCCTGATTTCCGGAATCTAATCACACCCTTCATCGGCGATACCTTAATGAAAACATGATCTCCAAGTGAGAACTCTAAGTTTTTCCGTCTTTTATTTGTATAACTCTTCTACCTAGACCGAGCTTCCTTCATCCTAGCCCGTATCAACTCAATCTTCTTTGCAGCTTCTCTAACCAAATCTGGACCAAGAACCAACCTATCCCCGGTCACTAACCAGCAAACTGGAGATTTGCATGGCCTTCCATACAAAGCTTCAAACGATGCCATCCCTATACTAGTCTGATAACTGTTGTTATACGAGAACTCGACTGAGTGTAGATGGTCTTCTCATGATCCTCCAAAATCTAACACACAAGCTCGTAACAAATCCTCCAAGACTTTGTTAACTCTTTCCGTTTGCTCATCGGTCTGTGGATGGTAAGCGGTACTCATCTTGAGCTTAGTTCCTAAAATATCCTATAGACTCTTCCAGAACTCACTAGTGAACAAGGAATCTCTATCACTTACGATACTATTAGGAATTTCATGCAGTCTAACTATATTCTTCATAAATAACTTAGCCAAAACATGTGCCGTCCTAGTTGACTTAACTGGAATGAAATGGGCACTCTTGGTTAATCTGTCCACTATGACCCATATACTTTCATTTTCTCTATTTGACCTTGGCAACCCATCTATAAAATCCATAGAAATAGAATCTCATTTCCAGACTGGAACATCTAATGGCTGAAGCAACCCACTTGGCTTCTGATGTTCGGCTTTTACCTGTTGACAGTTCAAACACTGCTTTACCCATAAGCCTACTACCCTCTTCATACCTTCCCAGAAGAAACTCCGCTTTATGTCCTAATACATCTTGTTCCTCCCGGATGAATAGTGAACTTTGAATGATGGCACTCCTCCAAAAATTCCTTCCTTATGTCTCCTACATTTGGAACACATAATCTTCCTTTCTTTCTCAACAACCCATTCTGGTCAAGACTGAAGTCCTTAAAGTCATCGCTCTCTGTTCCATCCTTTAACTTCCTGATCCGTTCAACTAATACTAGATCCTCCATCTGTTTAAAAGCAATCTTTTCGATCATCACCGGCTGAACTTCTAAACAAGACAACACAACAGATCCTTCACTAGACCCAACTTCTGATCTCCACTGCACTCTGCAAGTCGACAATGCTTCCAAGTCTTTCCACTCTGCTATCATTGCCAACACTGCATTCTGATGCTTTCTTCTAAGCGCATCTGCAACCTTATTACCTTTCCCTGGGGTGTACTCAATTCCAAAATCATAAGCAGCAATAAACTCTAACCATCTTTGTTGTCTCATGTTCAGCTCCTTCCGAGAGAATAAATACTTCAACGACTTATGATCCATCTATAGCTCAAATCTCTCTCCCAAAAGGTAATGTCTCCACACCTTCAATGCAAAAATCACCGCAGCTAACTCCAAATCATGCATTGGATATCTAACCTCATGCGGTCTAAGCTGTCAAGAAGCACAGGAAATCACTTTACCTCTCTACATTAACACAGCTCCTAATCCTATTCCACATGCATTTATATAAACTACCAAATCCCATTTCCCCTCTGGAACAACTAATATAGGTGCATGGGTCAATAAGGGTTTCAAGCTATGGAATGCTTCCTCACACTTATCGGTCCAAACAAACTTCACATTCTTTCACGTTAACTTGGTCATCGGTGCGGCTATCCGTGAAAAATCCTTAATGAACCTCCAATAATATCTAGCTAATCGAAAAAAACTCTTTATCTCAGCCACTGTCTCAGGTCTCTTCCAATTATTCACCGCTTCGACCTTATCTGGATCGACTGACAACCCTTCTCTGAAACCACGTGACCAAGAAACTTCACTTCCTTCTTTCAGAAATGACACTTCGAAAATTTCACCTTCAGCTGATGCTGCCTCAGCTTCTCAAGCACAATTCTATGATGAAATTCATGCTCCCTTTCATGCTTAGAGTATATCAAGATATCATCTATGAAAACCAACACGAACCTATCCAAGTGCTCTCAGAAAATTCGGTTCATCAAATCCACAAAGAATGCTGGCGCATTAGTTAGTCCGAACGACATCACTAACCATTCGTATGATCCATATCTGGTTCTAAACGTCGTCAATGGAATACTATCCTCTGCTAATCTAAGCTGATGGAATCCTGTTGCCAAATCCAACTAAGAAAAAACCTTAGCTCCACTCAACTGATCGAACAAATCGTCAATTCTAGGCAACAGATATCGATTCTTTATCGTCTTCTCATTCAACTTACGATAATCGATACATAACCTCAACGATCCGTCCGACTTCTTAGCAAACACTGCGGCTGCTCCCCAAGGTGAACTACTCGGCCTGATAAAATTCTTACTTTCCAAGTCTACCAACTGCACTTTTAAATCCCTCATCTCTACAAGTGTCATCCTGCTTGGCGGCCTACTCACTTGTTCTGCTCCAGGCACAAAATCTATCTGAAACTCTATGGCTCGTATCGGTGGAAATCCTACGGCCGGCTCGAAAACATCTATGAATTCTCTAACCACGAAAACTCGATTTAGGTCATCTTCCAACTCTGTAACATCCAACAAAGCATTCACCTCACAACTAGGGTTTTCTACGGTATATATAATCCGATCACTACAGTCAGGGTGTCTAAGTGATATTATCCTATCATGGAAAAATATCCTAGCATAATACTTATTTAACTAGTCCATACCCAAAATAATTCTGAACCCTACAGAATCAAATACATGAAAACTGCAAACAAAGATATGACCTAACAAATCAAACCCTAAGTGGTCACACTTTAACCCAAGTGTCGCATATCCTCCTATCAGATTTGCAACCCTTAAGGAAGTACCTAGTATGTGGGTTCTAGGTTAACCTTATCCACCAAACAATGAGATATAAAAGAATGCGATGCACCAGTGTAACACCCCCTAATTTTGCTGACATTATTCAGGATATTTAATTAGAATAAATTAAATAGAATAATGTAGATAAGGAGATTGAGGTTGATCAAAAAATTAGGTGGCCGTGCTTATTTAAAATATAATGAACTTATATAAATGGTTAAGTAATTGAACACAAGGGCATTAGGGTAAATAGTTGCCCATATTTCTCACCTTTACACTATCTTACTTAGTCATACACGTTCATTTTATCAAAACAAAAATTTATAACCGTAAGGAAGCAAGGCCGGCCATTAGGAAGAAAGAAGAGAAAATCAACTTAAAGCTTAGGATTCAAGCTAGAAGAAATCAATCTCCAACAAACTTCAATTTCCTTATCTAACCTAAGGTAAATAATAATTTCTACATCTCTATTTTAGTTTAATGATCATATGGTTTTGGATTTTAGTGTAAATATGTTTTTATGATATATTAAGTGATGATATGCTTGAATTATGATTTATATGGATTAAACAAGTTTGTTAAAAAGAAGATATACACGATTTTGGGGTAAAACCGAGATGAAATAACTTTTAAATGCCACGGAAAAATTATATGTTGTAGAAAACATGATTTTGAAGATGGGTTTCAATTTCCATAATTTTCTGAATTAATGTTGATTTTATATAAATTTTCTATTGAAGAAATTGATTTATTGGGTTATAAATTATGTACGACTAAAATAATAATTATTTGGGTTTGAGATTTTTATATGTTGGAAAACATATTAAAATAGATTTTCTGGAATTTTCCTAGATTTTCCTAAGTGATTTGATGAATATATAAAATTATTTAAGGTATGAGACTTAAATGTTTTATATATTTTATTAAGGAGAAGGGGCATTTTATTAAATAAAACTATTATTTAATTCTAAAATTAGTGGTAGCACTTTTTTGAAAAGTATATGTTAACCAATAGGAATTTGACAAACAAAAGCATGTTAGTTGGAAAATTATCTTTTTTAAGTTAAAACAAGAAAACCATGCTTTAGCATGTTTAAGCCATTTTAGGCATTAAACCTTCCGACCCAGACCTTCCGACAAAATCGAAAGGTTATAGCTTTCGACAAGGTCAAAGTTCAATGCATATGGTACCAAGTTACTTGGTACATAATGAATTGAACCAGGTCGAAGGGTACTTAGTCGAAAGGTTGGTTGGCAAAGAGGTTGGGGGTATGTTTGTTTTACAAACCAAAAGCTTACACCTACTTGCTTTCAAAAAGGATCTCTCGACTTGGTTGCTTTCGACCAGGTCAATTATCTTAAATAAAGGTTTTAAACCTTCCGACACAGTCGAAAAGTTACTGTCGCTTTATCATTGTTTTGTTTTGAACCTTTCGACACAATCAAAAGGTTATTGCCGCTTTTTCCAACCTTTCGAAGTCGTTGCTTTCGACAAAGTCGAAAGGTTTACTTGTTTTAAAACCAACCGCTTCTCCAATACTTTCGAAAGGTATCAAAGCTTTCCACTTAGATGATTTTCCCTTGTTTTATAATTGAAGTATAACCCAAAGCTTTCGAAGGAGTTTTTTTAAAAGGCAGAGGCCTATTGTTTTAAATGATATGTTTTAAGCTTTCGATTAGAGCTTTCGACAAAGTTGAAAGGTTGCTTAATGAAGTCGAATGGTTTTCAAAGATGGCTCTCCACATGTTTTAAAATTGAACCCAGTGAGTTTTCAAAAGGTTTATTTTCCATTGCTTTCGAAAGGTTTGCGTTTTAATGGTTTCAAATGGTTTTCGAATACTTGCAAAAGGTTTAAGTTTCAATGGGGTCGAAGTGTTTGGAAAGAAGTGTTTAAAGTATAAAGAGGGCTAGAGCCTATTATTTTAAAAAGATACGATTGAAACCCTTCGAAGGGGTTGAAAATAGTAGCTTTCGACATTGTCGAAAGGTTTTAAGACCCACTCTAAATTTTTAAGGAAAACCCACAGCTTATATAAAGGAGATTTGTAATGACTTTAAGTATGTGATTTTGAAGGAGTAATGCCTTGATAAAAATACAAGTTAAAGGTGTTAACTATGTTTTATGAAATGTATTTCGAGGACTTTATATCCATAGGAGTGGTATTGTTAAATTGTTGTTTTGCTTCTTCAAATATGAATATATTCACATGATAACCAATAACTGTCTTTTGGGAAAAGGGGTAGGAGAACCAACTAGGTTAACTCAATAGTGAATATAAATTACTTAAACTCCTGAATGAGTAGAATTGCATCCAAGGAGTCAGGGTGACAAAAAATACAGGATGCCTAAACTTTATAGTTATTAGTGTAAACCAAAAGGTTCATAGTTAACCCATGAAAACTATGAATAAGTAGTTATTGGAGTAAACCAAAAGATTCATAGTTAACCCATGAAAACTATGTATTAAGGATAGTTAGCAGGGGCTAATTGGTTTATAGTGAACCCATGAAAACTATATTCGGATTAAGAATTGACATCAGTCAATAGGTTCCTAGTAAATCCATGAAAACTTGGATAAGAAAGTAGCTAATGGAAGTATCAGTAGGTTCCTAGTCAACCCATGAAAACTAGGATGTGAAGTGAGTTACTGGATAAATCCATAGGTTCCTAGTCAACCCATGAAAACTAGGATAAGGTGATTGTTGGTGAAATGACTAATAGGTTCAGGGGAACCTATGAATTAATTAAGTTAACTGGTGGAGCTTATAGGTTCTTAGTGATCCCATAAAAACTATGGATAGGACAGGGTGTCATATTAAACGAGGGTTGGGAAATCCTAATTGTTTTCAAGTATGCATACCATCATAATATTTTGAAAATGTATGTTTTAACCATTGTGGATGAAGGAGCATAGTATAGGGTTTCAAAAAGGTTTTAGGATACTAGTGAGGGGAAAACTAGTTCCGCTAAGCGGCATGGTCTCACTAGATATCTAAAAGGATTTAGATGTTAGATTATTATTCATACTAGGCTTTATGTCTGACTCGAAGTTTTTGTTTTCTCCTTAAACTCTCGGGTAGTCAATTAATTTTGAGTAGTTTGAGAGTTAAGGTTCTAAGGTTCTCTTCTTAGACGAATAAAGCTTCCGTAGGCGTGCAGGAGGCAGATAGTTATTTAGAGTTTTTTTCCGCTGTGTATTTGTTTTTAAAGGCAGATTTATTATCCTTACCATATACTCTGATCAACCAAGGGGGCATCTTCATATGTCGCTCTTGGCGTAATTGTAATAATTATATTTTGCCGAACGTGGTTAATGTATTTTGGGATTATGTAAGGAACATGAAATGTTTTAATCTGAATGTGGAAATATGTTTTTGAATTGTCAAGATTTTTCCATATTTCTGTGATCCGTGTATCAATATATCTAGCACCGCCGTATTTGGTCGCCAAATATTAATAACTATAGATGACTGCAACATCCATAGCCATTAGTTTTGGGCCTCCAAGTAGGGGGATGTTACAACCAATATCAAACAGAATGCTAATAGACACACCATGAATCTGAAGCGTACCTCCCAACACCGCCTTCCCTTTCTCCTGCACTGTTGGTCTTGATGTAGCAGGTTCCAGTGCAAATACTTTGCCCCTTCCATCCTTAGCAGGCTGTTTGCATTGATTCTTATAATGACCAATCTGATCGCAGTTGAAGCATCTAATATTCTTCTTCCCGATCACTTCCTCTGCCTTCCCAGTACAACATTCATTAGCAAAATGCCCTTCTTATCGCACTTAAAGCAAAGAACCTCAGACTTTCCCTTCTTTGCTACTCCACATTTTTTAGCATCCTTCTTGTGAAAGAACTTCCTTTTTTGACTCTGCCCTACCTGGACCTCCTTTTCCCTACTCTTCTCCAGAGAATCAAACATCTCCTCATGCCTCAACGCCATCTCTACCACAACGTCACATGGATCCCTAAGATGAGGTAATGTAGCCCTCGCCAACTTAGGCTTCAACCCCGTGATGAACTTCTCGTTCCTCTTCATCACAGTACCCACAGTAACATACCCATAGCTTGCCAATTCCTCAATGCTTCTAAAATACTCCAAAACAGACATCTCTCCCTGCTCCAACTCAGCAAACTTTCTAAGCAAAGAAGACTGCGCCATCATAGACATGAACCTCTCCTGGAACCTCCTCCTAAATTCAACCCATGTCATCTCCTCTTCATTAACTCCAGCTGTCACACTATTCCACCAAAATAAATTTGCTCCTTGTAGCTGTCTCGAAGCAAGTCTTCTCTTCTGCTCATCATTGAGCCCCAAGTCTGCAAAGATATTCTCACAATGCAACAAACAGTTCTCCACTTCTATAGCATCTTCAGTTCCAATAAATGGCTTTCCTCCAAGCCTAGCATAGACTCTACTCAGAATAGCATAATTGTTGACCACCGGAGCTCCCTGAACTCCTACTCTAGAATTTCCTCCAACCATTCCAGCAGTAACACCCGCCTGCATCATATTCACGAAAAACTGATGCATAGCTCCCATATCCACTTGTGGGACTCCAGCACCAACATTCCCCACTTGTGCCTGACCTTGGTCCTTCTAGTATTCGGTCTGGCATTTCCATTTATGGTGGTGCTTCCTCCAAGATTCACTCTTCCACTTCTAGTGTCCATATCTATATTCAAGCCTCGTGAGATACAAAAGAATATTCTAAGAGAGATAGGAAAATAAAGATATAACGTATACTTATATATAGCAAATACAAGTACATTACTATAGCGTTATCCTATACCTCGATCTTATCTCTAATTCCATAGGATTATGTTTTCAAAAATCATTTTTAGTTAAATTTTTCATAAACCTATGCTCTGATACCAAGTTGTAACATCCCCTATCTGGAGGCCCAAAGCTAAGCGCTACACATGCTACAGTCATCCATAGTATTAACTTCTGGTGACCAAATACGGTAATGTTGATGGTATCTATAATATCAGAAGTACATGAATATGAAACAAAATCACAGATTTCACAAAAACAATTTTTCTGATTACGTTTCACAAAACATGTTTCATATTCCATTACATAATCCCATAATCGTTTCCCAGGTAAAGATCAAATATAATTATTATAAAATACGCCAAGAGCGACATATGATGATACCCCCTTGGTTGACCAGAGTACTATATAGTCATACTGACATAATACAACACAACAGAATTAAACAAAATAAAACAGCAACTCCTAAATAGTTATCCCTCAGCCAGCTGCTCGTCTTCGGAAGCTTTATTTGTCAACCTACTAAAACCTGTAAACCTCAAGCCTCAGCCTACTCAAACCAATTTTGATCACCCGAGACTTTAATGGGAAAAACATAAACTTTAAGTCAGTCATAAAGCCTGGTGTGAATAATACTATACATCTCGGTTATTTGATATTAAGTGAGACAGCGAAACAGGTTTCTACTCACTAATATCATTTTAAAACATATCTTTTGCAAACCATTTCCTACAAACAAAAATAGTTAAAAACTTTAAATCATTATCATGTAAACATACATATCAGGTAACAAATGAACTATCTGTTTAAACGCTATAGTTTTGTTTGGCTAACTACTAACCTTTGGCTGACTCGGGCCTACCAGATAATATAAACAAAATAATCTAACACCTATTAGATTCTTCTCTTATCTTGTCAGTCTGTCCCTAACTTATCTATTAGATACTTCTCTTCTGGACGGTTTGTCCCTAACTTATCTTCTCCTAAGGTCACCTAATCCTAATTGTTTTGCGGGCTCACCAATAACCTATCTGTATACAAATATATATTCCCTTCTGTGTGTAATCATCATTTTAGTCTTACCTATGACAAAGCCCTACACACTTGAATTTTGGACTAAATTAGCTGGGGCTAATAGCTAATGTATAGGGTGCGACCCTATACCAGTCCCATCTGGTATTCTAATATCTAAGTCATTTTACTTAGGGTAATCTTCCCAAAAGTTTCCTTGGAAACCTTTTCATCTAAAATTGATTTAAAACCTTTAAACCAAAATTAAACAAGGAAAATACATATACTCCATGCTTTACTCAAAATCATCTTGCCATGTTATGTATACTTTACTCAAATCTTTGGTGATGAAAACATTTAAACCTTTGAAAGTGCCCGTTTCGAATCCATTGAAAGTACCCTTTTCGAAACCAAGTAAAACCCTTCTTTATAACCTAGGCCGAAAGGCCAAAACATTCCTTTCAAAACCATTCATATAAACCTTTCAAGACCATTAAAAAACCTTTCATTCGAAAGCTTTAAAAGCCTTAGACACCGTTCTTTAAAACTTGTAAACATTGCCTTTCGAAACCATTGGGGAACCACCCTTTCTAAACTTTCATTAAAAACCTTTCGAAAGCATAAACACCTTTATAAACTTCAAACCTTTCGAAAGCATCTGGGTTCAATTAAAAACATGTGGAAACACCATTTGAAACCATTTAAAACTATCTCCTTCGAAACCTTTTGGTTCTACCTTCAATAGAACAAAAGGGTCATAAAATATTTAAGTCGAAAGCACTCTTTCGAAAGCATTTCCCAAGTAAAGAAATGGTGGCATCGAAACCAACCCTTCCGAAAGCATTGGAGAAGCGACTAAGTTTTAAAACAAAGTATACCTTCCGAAACCTTAGACTTCGAAAGGTATAAAAGCGGCAGTTAGGGGTTTTGACCCCATTCAAAAGAATTTTCTTAAAACAAAAGGCGCAACCTATTCGAAACCATTCCTTTAAAACATTTGACTCAGCCAAAAACCAACCAAGTCGAAAGCATACCCTTCGAAAGCAAAGCAGGTGTGTTTTCAATTCAAAACCAAGTCATGCTTCGACCCCATCGGAACCCATAGCTTCGACCCAGTACCTTTCGCCTAAGTCCAATTCGCTGCGCACCAAGTCTTTGATGTCATGTGCATTGGTTTCGAGGGTGATGGTGGCGGAGCTACTAAGTCAGAACCCTTGGTGCCGAAAGTGGCGAAACATGCTAAAAGCATGTAAAAACTGATTTTAACTTTAAAAAGAAGTTATTTTCAACTAATCTGCCTTATTTGTCAAAATATTATTGGTTGCTAAATTCTTTTCTAAAAGTGCTGCCAATATTTTAGAAATAAACAATTTAATTTATTTATAAAATGCCCCTTCTCCTTTTATAAATATATAAAACATATAAGTCCCATACCTTAAATAATTTTATATATCTAATAAAATACTTAGGATTTTCAAAAAATCTTTTTTAATATGTTTTCTAACATATATTAATTTCAGGCCCAAAACATATATTATTTAACCGTAAATAATTTTAAACCCAATTAATCATTTTCCTTACTAGAAAATTAATATAAAATCCACTTTAATTCAAAAAATTATGAAAATTGAAACCCATCTCTAAAATATCATTTCTGATCTAAATCTAAATTTGCAAGGCATTTGGATGTCATTTAATAGGGTTTTCACATTAAAACATATCATAAACCTATATGAATAGTCATAAATTATCAATAAGCATATATAAACATTTAATCCTTCAAAATCATGCATAACATTGCAAAATACTTTGGATTCATCTTAAAACCGAAAACAATTAGAAAAACGAGATGTAGTCATTATTCACCTTTGTTTTGAGATTATGGAGTTTGAGGTTTGAATGGATTAAGTTGATTAATCTTCTTCCTTTAGCTCTTTCTTCCTCTTGCTCTTGCTAATGGTGGCTGGCCTCTATACTTTGATTTTTGATTTAGTAATGAACATGTATTCCTAAGGGTTTAGGGTATAAGAATGCTCTTTTCCCAACTTTGCCCTTGCCTCTTGCCCTTGTCTATTTTAATCCATGTTAGCTCATTTTAATTTATTCACTAACATAGCACAGCTACCCCTTATTAATCACAAATCTCAATCCCCTAATCATTTCTCATTATTTCATTTAATTTACCTAATTAAAGGTTGCTAATAATGTTACTAAAAATATGGGGAGTTACAATTTCTTGCGGATAGCAGCACCTTTGACGAAGTTAACCGGGAAGGAGGTGATGTTCGTTTGGTCCGACAAATGTGAGGAAGCATTCCTTAAGTTAAAGCATTTGTTGACCAATGCTCCTGTGTTAGTAGTTCCAGACGAAAACATAAGGCTAGTGATGTATCCTGATGCATGCGGGACAAGATTAGGAGCTGTGCTGATGTAGAAGGGTAAAGTGATTGTCTACGCTTTACGATAGCTTAGACCGCATGAAGTGAGATATCCTACTCATGATTTGGAGTTGGCTGCAGTGATCTTCGCATTGAAGATTAGGAGACATTATCTCTTAGGGGAGATATTTGAGCTATACACAGATCATAAGTCAATAAGATACTTATTCTCTCAGAAGGAGTTGAATATGAGACAACAGAGATGGCTGGAGTTTTTGGCTGCTTATGATTTTGGTATAGAGTATACACCTGGGAAAGGAAATTAGGTAGCGGATGCTCTTAGCAGAAGACATCAGAATGTGGTGTTAGCTATGTTGGCAGAATGGAAGGATTTGGAAGCTTTGACTACTTGTAGTTTGCAGTTAAGATCAACTGCTAGTTCTAGTCAAAGTACCGCCATGTTGTCTTGTTTAGAAGTTCGACCAGTATTGATCGAAAGAATTGCTTCTAAGTAGAAGGAGGATCTAGTGTTAGTCGAGAGGATTAAAAGGCTTGAGGTTGGAACTGAGATTGATGATCTAAAAGAGTTTAGTCTTGACTAGAGGGGATGGTTGAGAAAGAAGGGACGGTTGTGTGTTCTGAATGTTGAGGATTTAAGGTAAGATGTTCTTGGAGAATGTCATCGATCTAAGTTTACGATTCATCCTAGAGTGACCAAGATGTATTAAGATATGAAAGGTGTTTCTATTGGGAAGACATGAAGAGGGATGATGGCTCGTGGGTTAGGCAGTATGCAAACTGTCAACAAGTGAAAGCCAAACATCAGAAGCCGAATGGATTGCTTCAACCTTTAGAGATTCCAGTTTGGAAATGGGATTCGATATCTATGGATTTTGTGACGCCCCACCTCTATACTCACGCTAGCCAAGGACACTACGGAGTAATGCCGTCGACTAGCGCGAAGAATAAGGCTGTTGAGGAGCGACCATCCGTGTAATTGCTTTGTGCGAGTACCGATATGTCAGATAGTATAACATGCATTCCATTTCAAGAGGAAATCCGACATATCAAATACAAACTCAAAGCTACTACACAGTGGCTATGAGGCCTTCAGAAACAAATATAGAAATAAACATAACACAAATCAGTCACAGATGTTCATATCTCAAAAGCGGAAACAGATATGAATATAACACAAAGAAGTGTAAATCAGAGTAGTAGTCAAACAAGATCCACAATATCACAAAAGAATAGATACAAGTGCTAGACAAAAGAATATGTATACATCAAGGAGTCTCTATCTCAAATGTATAACAACAAAAACTACCAATCTAATGTAGTTAGACAAAAGTCAGAAGATGATCCCAGATAAGGAGTCAAGCAAAAGCACCTGTAACATCTCGGTCTGACCCGAGTATTATTTAATAAGAAAATAATAAACGAATCAGTCTAGCTATAATTATCATCAATGAAATGAGATATAAGTAGAGATATAACAAAAACGTATGATAACAATAATGACATACAGTGACGAGTATACTTTAAATAACAACGAAATCATACAAAATCTCAAAGCACCAAAAAGAATGTCATATTCTTAATTTGTATTCACCAAACCAAAAATATTGACAAACGTATTAATGCCAATCGCAAAAGTTGGTGAAACACAAATTCTAGAAATCATCAATTAGAAATCCAGAAATCACAAAGGGGGAGGCCTATCACAAACGGGAGCATGAAAACTCACCAACACGTGTATCACAAACGGAACGTTATTCTATGGTCGCTAACCATCAATTCTGAGCCGAGGCTCCGCAAAACGGCCCGAAGACCATGGGTCGCTACCCCACCAAATTGAACCGAAGTTCCACAAACGGGGATTGTAATCCCCACACAAACAAATAGACATCGCACATCGCTAGTCTAAATCACAAAATGATCATCGTCGATCAATAAAAAGTGTCGATTACACTAAGCTAGTAAATATATGAGTTTAGCTTCATGTCTCATAACCACTAGCTTAACTTAAATATTTACGAAAAAATTGTAGATTCCCACTCGAAAATTGTCACAAGAGTTCAATCGAACAAGTCCAAGAATTAACCGGCGAAGTAAACGCAAGCGTTTCATACCACTTGTTTTGCTAAGCCGTTTAATTAGATTTCTCACACGAATGAGGTAAAGGCTTGTATATACTAATAGATTGGAAAATGGTTTTATAAACGAGCTTTGTATTAAAAATAGAGTTGAAATCATCTTTGTAAAAGAGTTTGAATATTTACTACTAGTATAAAAAACCTTTGTATTTTAAAGTGACAAAGCATAGAAATGATTGTAGAAACAATCAATCACCCAAAATCCACATACGAAGACGTGAATCAAATCCAAAGAAATCGATACCGAATCCATCAAAATGGATATTCTCAAAAAAAATCCCGAAAAAGAAGTCATTAAAGTCAATAATAAATGATAACAATAAATCGGATCAACACGAATCGGTTCTAAATTGGAAATCCACATCAAATAGATAAATTGGGCTGAGACAAGCAGGTCAGTCGACTGACTGCAGAGGCCCGTCGACTGATCCAGTAACCTGAAACTTTCGGTTTCTACAGTCAATCAACTGACTGCAGAGGCCAGTCGACTGACTGGCACTGTTTTTCCAGCCTATCAAAATGAAGAGCAAACTCTCACAATTTGTGATCGAACGAGCAATGGGCATTAGGGGTTTATGCCAATCGACAACCCTGCCCTATAGGCTCTTCGATACACCACCAAAAGCATGATCATACATCAATGCTAGGATTTTTAAAGTTTTGACTTCAAAACACCAAAAATTGAAATGTTCACCAAATCAATTCAAATCAAAAGCAAATGAACATGAATAGATGTTAGGAATTCATACCCAACAACAATGATAGAAATAGACAAAGATGTGAGTTCAAAAACTCACCTTTTAAACCCAAAAACACAAGAGAGAAGCTATAGAGCAAGGCAAGAACAATCACTCTTCAATGTTAACCCAAGAAGCTTCAATCTAAGCTTAAAAGAGAAACATTTCCTAAGTTAGGGTTTAGGAAATTTCTAAAATTGAAGAGGAGAAGAGATGGAGAAGATGAAGAGGATGCTTACCTAAGCTTCTCTTGGATGTTGGAGCTAGAACTTGAGTTTGCAAATGAATCTAGGGCTTAGGAATTTCTAATTCCTCTTCTCTTCCCCCATTTTTTCTAAAGCTTGAGTGTAAGGAAAATAATAGAATGAGTGAAGAGGAGTTTGATGAAGGGTTAGGTTATTAGAAGGTTGATGGGCTGAAACCCAAAGTGAAAAAGTCATAATTTTTACTCAACTCCAAACATATCAATGTTTATACTCAAGAAAGTTGTAAACGCCATTTTAGACTCAATGGAGGTGGTCTCGATTAACGATTCTATATTTAAATAAAACATTTAAATATACAATCGTAAAATATGCGGGTTGTTATAGATTTTGTAGGCGGGTTGCCAAGGTCAAATAGAGGAAATGAAAGTATATGGGTCATAGTGGACAGGTTGACCAAGAGTGCTCATTTCATTCCAGTCAAGTCAACCAGGACGGCACCGGCTTCTCACCGGCTTCAAGCCAACACGAAGCAGATCGGCATGGCCTTCCGTAAAGTGCCTCGAAAGGTGCCATACCAATACTTGGAAGCTATTGTTATAGGAAAACTCAACAAGAGAAATATGATCTTCCCAACTTCCACCAAAATCAAGAACACATGCATGAAGAAGATCTTCAAGAGTTTGATTCACACGCTCAGTTTGTCCATCGGACTGAGGATGATAAGCAGTGCTAAAATTAAGCGTTGTTCCCAAAGCTTTTTAAAGACCTTTCCAGAATCCACTAGTAAACAATGGATCACGATCGCTAACAATAGAAGTAGGAACCCCATGCAATTTAACAATTTCCTTGACAAAAAGTTTAGCCAAAATAAGTATGGTCCGATTGGACCGAATGGGAAGAAAATGGGTGGATTTTGTAAGTCTATCAACTATCACCCAAAGGCTATCATGGCCCGAACGAGAACGGGGAAGACCGTCAATAAAGTCCATGGAAATTTGATCCCACTTCCATATTGGAATTTCTAAAGGTTGCAATAACCCACCGGGCCTTTGATGCTCGGCCTTTACAAGTTGGCAAGTCATGCAACGCTTAACAAAGTTATCAATATCGGATTTCATTCCATCCCAATAATAAAGTCGCTTCATATCCGCGTACATTTTACTACTACCGTGATGAATGGTAAATTTAGAATGATGAGAATCTTCTAAAATATCTTTACGAAGATCACTAATATTTGGCACCATAAGTCTACCAAATTTTCGAATACCGCCACGAGCATCAACATCAAAGTCTTTCAAACCTTCAATATCAATTTTATCCCTACAACTTTGGCTAAGAAGAACCAATTCGGGAACACGCTTTTGAGCTTCAAGAATGCGGTCTAAAAGAGAAGGATGAGCCTCAAGGCTACATAAAACAGGAGATGAACATGAATTGGATTCACGATCTCGAATCTCACAAGTAGATAAAGTCGCAAGATCATTCCATTCGGATATCATCATGGAAACAACCGCTTATTTCTTACGACTAAGGGCATCGGCAACACGATTTTCCTTTCCGGGAGTATAAAGAATATTAGGATCATAAGATGCAAGGAACTCGAGCCAACGTTGTTGCCGCAAATTAAGTTCCTTTTGAGAAAATAAATACTTCAAAGATCTATGATCGGTGT
Source organism: Allium fistulosum (assembly GCA_030737815.1). Lineage (NCBI taxonomy): Eukaryota > Viridiplantae > Streptophyta > Magnoliopsida > Asparagales > Amaryllidaceae > Allium > Allium fistulosum. The sequence goes on along the minus strand of CM060902.1, from coordinate 192,631,348 downwards.
AGAGAACAAATTTCTCTCCCAAAAGATAATGACGCCAAATTCTAAGGGCGAATACAATGGCCGCGAGCTCTAAATCACGAGTGGCATATCTAGTCTCGACAAGCTTTAGTTGCCTAGAAGCATAAGCAATAACACGTTCCCTTTGCATGAGAACGGCACCTAGACCAACACGACTAGCATCGGTGTAAACAATAAAATCTCGGTTCCCTTCGGGAATCACAAGAATAGGAGCCAAGGAAAGGAGTTCTTTTAGTTTCTGAAAAGCAGCTTCACATTTTTCTGACCAAATGTATTTAACTCCCTTCTTTGTCAAATTAGTAAGAGGTACGGAAATTTTAGAAAAGTCTTTTATGAACCGACGGTAATAGCACGCCAATCCGAGAAAGCTACGAATTTCCGTCACGCTCTCCGATCTCTTCCAATTTTGAATTGCTTTAATCTTTGAAGGATCCACAGAAATTCCGGATTCAGAAATGATATGCCCTAAAAATTTCACACGAGCTTGCCAAAAGTGGCATTTAGAAAATTTTGCTTTTAATTGGTTGCTCCTAAGAGTTTCCAACACAATCCGAAGATGTTTTTCATGCTCTTCCTCGGTTTTAGAATAAATAAGAATATCATCTATAAAGATGAGAACAAATCGATCGAGGAAGTCTTTGAAAACTTGATTCATAAGGTCAACGGAATAAGCTGGAGCATTCGTCAAACCAAATGGCATAACAAGCCATTCATAAGATGCATAACGTGTACGGAACGATGTCAAAGGAATGCTATCCTCTGCAATACGGAGCTGGTTAAAACCGGTTGCTAAGTCTAACTGTGAAAAGACTTTAGCACCACTAAGTTGATCGAATAAATCATCAATCCAAGGCAAGGGATATTTATTCTTGATGGTGAGATCGTTAAGCTTGCGGTAGTCAACGCAAAGCTTAAGTGTACCATCAGATTTCTTCACAAAAATAGCTGAAGCTCCCCATGGAGAGGAACTAGATTGAATAAATTGCTTCGCTTCCAATTCGGATAATTATTTGCGCATCTCCTCATTTTCTTTATTGGACATACAATAAGGAGGACGAGTAATAGGTAGAGCTCAGGGATTAGATTAATTCTGAACTCAATTGCTCGCTTAGGTGGTAATCCTAAAACGGGCTCAAATATGTCGGGAAATTCACGAACAATGTGAATGAGAGAAATAACATCTTCCTCATCATCATTATCGTCATCATGAGGATTTAGAGAATATAAGGATGCTTTCGAATTGGAATCTAAATATATAAGAACAAGAGAAATCTGCTTAACAGATTGAGGATGCCGAGGATATATAGTCCGTTCAGGACATAGAATATGGGCTTTATAACGGTTAAGCCAATCCATTCCCAAAATCATTCCAAAACCAAGGTAACGCATAACATGCAAATCGGCTCGGAAAGCATAATCACATCAAATAATTTCGATATCTTTACAAAGTAAACTAAGTGTTGCGGATCCACCAACTGGATTCGCAATTCTCAATGAAGTCATCAAGCCAATAACATTCAAAGACAAAGCATCAACAAGTTCTTTTGATATAAAAGAGTGAGATGCACCCATATCAAAAAGAACTCGAATATGAAGATCACGAAATATAATGATGCCATCAAGGATAGAATGAGGAATACCTTGACCAAGAGAAGTGTTAGTAGGGGCTTGCACAACATTTAGCTTGCCCTCCTTCTTGCTTTGAAGTTTGGGACACAAGGATATAGTATGACCCGAACTCTTGCAATAGCGGCAAGAAATAGACTTCGGACACTTGTTTGCATAATGGTCCTTAGAACCACAATTGTAACACTCTCCACGACGAGAGGTAGGAGTATTTGCTATCGAAGTTGCTTGCTTCCCTTTCTTGTTGGGATTAGGATTGAACTTAAAAGGTCTCTTCTTATTGACGTTTTGTTTGACTTCAACATCACTTTCTTTATCGGCCTCTTCGAGTCGAAGAGTAATATCAACAAGCTGATCGAAAAAACTTCTAATTTCAGAAGTAATGGCTTTTAGAGGTTCTTATTCAACCCATAAACAAATCTCTGATTTTTCTTCAATAGGGTATTAATATACTCGACCCCATATTTAGAGAGAGATTCAAAAGAAGCGACGTAATCCGTCATAGAAGATTCACCTTGAACAAGGTCAATGAAGCGTCGAGCTAGAGATACTTTTTCAGCTTCCTGCACAAATTTAACTCGAATCTTTCCCGGAATTGCTCCCAAGTAAGATCCGCTTCAATAATTTCAGAGATCAAAAGCTCGTACCGGTCTAATGTTCTTTCTTGGAGCATACTAGAAGCCACTTGGACTCGATGTAGATCGATAAGATTCATGTGGGAAAAGATGCGGTCGCATGTTCGAAGCCAAGCCTGGACTTCTATAACGCTCTCGGAAACTTTGAATGGCTTTCCACCCAAGTTGGTGTAATCACTGCACAAGCGTGCAAACCCAGACTTAGGATGAGTAGGCTCTGGAACGGGTCCGATAGCTTAAGCATTTTTCACAAGATCTAGAAGTTGCTGAGCATACATAAATACTCCATCCTGAGGAGTAGCACTTGATTGACCGGCGTTGGGACGGCCTGGTCTAACCATTTCTCTTCTTTAAGAAAGAAAGGAAAGAAGAAAAAGGTTATTCACAAAATGAATATCAAACAAACTTGATTGATAAAACAAGGCATCATAAAAAGAAATAGGATAGAACGGTACGAAGACTCGCATTAAATCCTATGGCATGATTCCTAAGGAAGACTTAGGATAATGATCCTTGCTAGATTATTCTACATTGTTCCGAAGTTTGGCTCCGATACCAAGCTGTGATGCCCCACCTCTATAATCACGCTAGCCAAGGACACTACGGAGTAATGCCGTCGACTAGCACGAAGAATAAGGCTGTTGAGGAGCGACCATCCGTGTAATTGCTTTGTGCGAGTACCGATATGTTAGATAGTGTAACATGCATTCCATTTCAAGAGGAAATCCGACATATCAAATACAAACTCAAAGCTACTACACAGTGGCTATGAGGCCTTCGGAAACAAATATAGAAATAAACATAACACAAATCAGTCACAGATGTTCATATCTCAAAAGCGGAAACAAATATGAATATAACACATAGAAGTGTAAATCAGAGTAGTGGTCAAAAAAGATCCATAATATCACAAAAGAATAGATACAAGTGATAGACAAAAGAATATGTATACATCAAGGACTCTCTATCTCAAATGTATAACAACAAAAACTACCAATCTAATGTAGTTAGACAAAAGTCAGAAGATGATCCCAGATAATGAGTCAAGTAGAAGCACCTGTAACATCTCTGTCTGACCCGAGTATTATTTAATAAGAAAATAATAAACGGATCAGTCTAGCTATAATTATCATCAATGAAATTGGATATAAGTAGAGATATAACAAAAACGTATGATAACAATAATGTCATACAGTGACAAGTATACGTTAAATAACAACGAAATCATATAATATCTCAAAAATCTCAAAGCACAAAAAAGAATGTCATATTCTTAATTTTTATTCACCAAACCACAAATATTGACAAACGTATTAATGCCAATCGCAAAAGTTGGTGAAACACAAATTCTAGAAATCATCAATTAGAAATCCAGAAATCACAAAGCGGGAGGCCTATCACAAACGGGAGAATGAAAACTCACCAACACGTGTATCACAAACGGAACGCTATTCCATGGTCGCTAAACATCAATTTTGAGCCGAGGCTCCACAAACGGCCCGAAGACCATGGGTCGCTACCTCACCAAATTGAACCGAAGTTCCACAAACAGGGATTGTCATCCCCACACAAACAAATAGACATCGCACATCACTAGTCTAAATCACAAAATGATCATCATCGATCAAAAAAAGTGTCGATTACACTAAGCTAGCAAATATATGAGTTTAGCTTCATGTCCCATAACCACTAGCTTAACTTAAATATTTACGAAAAAATTGTAGATGCCCACTCGAAAATTGTCACAAGAGTTCAATCGAACAAGTCCAAGAATTAACCGGCGAAGTAAACGCAAGCGTTTCATACCACTTGTTTTGCTAAGCCGTTTAATTAGATTTCTCATACGAATGAGGTAAAGGCTTGTATATACTAATAGATTGGAAAACGGTTTTATAAACGATCTTTGTATTAAAAATAGAGTTGAAATCATCTTTGTAAAAGAGTTTGAATATTTACTACTAGTATAAAAAACCTTTGTATTTTAAAGTGACAAAGCATAGAAATGATTGTAGAAACAATCAATCACCCAAAATCCACATACGAAGATGTGAATCAAACCAAAGAAATCGATACCGAATCCATCAAAATGGATATTCTCAAAAAAAATCCCGAAAAAGAAGTCATCAAAGTCAATAATAAATGATAACAATAAATCGGATCAACACGAATCGGTTCTAAATTGGAAATCCACATCAAATAGATAAATTGGGCTGAGACAAGCAGGTGTCGACTGACTGCAGAGGCCAGTCGACTGATCCAGTAACCTGAAACTTTCGGTTTTTACAGTCAATCGACTGACTTCAGAGGCCAGTCGACTGGCTGGCACTGGAACTGTTTTTCCAGCCTATCAAAATGAAGAGCAAACTCTCACAATTTGCGATCGAACGAGCAATGGGCATTAGGGGTTTATGCCAATCGACAACCCTGCCCTATAGGCTCTTCGATACACCACCAAAAGCATGATCATACATCAAAGCTAGGATTTTTAAAGTTTTGACTTCAAAACACCAAAAATTGAAATGTTCACCAAATCAATTCAAATCAAAAGCAAATGAACATGAATAGATGTTAGGAATTCATACCTAACAACAATGATAGAAATAGACAAAGATGTGAGTTCAAAAACTCACCTTTTAAACCCAAAAACACAAGAGAGAAGCTATAGAGCAAGGCAAGAACAATCACTCTTCAATGTTAACCCAAGAAGCTTCAATCTAAGCACAAAAGAAAAACATTTCCTAAGTTAGGGTTTAGGAAATTTCTAAAATTAAAGAGGAGAAGAGATGGAGAAGATGAAGAGGATGCTTACCTAAGCTTCTCTTGAATGTTGGAGCTAGAACTTGAGTTTGCAAATGAATCTAGGGCTTAGGAATTTCTAATTCTTCTTCTCTTCCGCCATTTTTTCTAAAGCTTGAGTGTTAGGAAAATAATAGAATGAGTGAAGAGGAGTTGGATGAAGGGTTAGGTTATTAGAAGGTTGATGGGCTGAAACCCAAACCCAAAGTGAAAAAGTCATAATTTTTACTTAACTCCAAACATATCGATGTTTATACTCAAAAAAGTTATAAACGCCATTTTGGACTCAATGGAGGTGGTCTCGAGTCCCAATTCGACTGTTTACAAAAAGTAGCTTTTCGGACTTTAATCTGATTAATGATTCTATATTTAAATAAAACATTTAAAAATACAATCGTAAAATATGCGGGTTGTTACAGATTTTGTAGGCGGCTTGCCTAGGTCAAATAGAGGAAATGAAAGTATATGGGTCATAGTGGACAGGTTGACCAAGAGTGCTCATTTCGTTCCAGTCAAGTAAACCAGGACGACACCTATTTTAGTTAAGTTGTTCATGAAGAACATAGTTAGACTACATGAGATTCCAGTAGTATATTCAGTGACAGCGATGCTTTGTTTACTAGTGAATTCTGGAAGAGTCTAAAGGAGGTGTTAGGCACTTAGCTTAAGATGAGTATTGCATATCACCCACAGACGGATGGGTAGACAGAGAGAGTCAATAAGGTACTCGTGGATTTACTAAGAGCTTGTGTATTAGACTTTGGTGGATCTTGGGAAGACCACCTACATTTGGTTGAGTTTTCCTATAATACTAGTTACCAGACTAGTATAGAAATGGCGCCTTTTGAAGCTTTGTATGGAAGGCCATGCAAATCGCTAGATGTTGGTTAGAGACTAGAGATAGATTAGTCTTAGGTCCAGATTTGGTTAGGGAGGCGTCAGAGAAGATTAAGTTGATCCGAGAAGGGATGAAGGAAGCTCAGTCCAAATAGAAGAGTTACACAGACAAGAGGCGTAAAGACCTAGAATTCTCAACTGGAGATAAGGTTTTCATTAAGGTATCATCGATGAAGGGTTTGGTACGATTTGGAAAGTCAGGGAAGCTGGCACCGAGATATGTTGGTGCATTCCAAATTATAGAGAGGATCAAAAAGCTCGCATACAAAGTAGTGTTGCCGAGCAGTATGGCAGGTGTCCATATTGTATTTCATGTGTATCGTCTTCGCAAGTATGTGCATGATCCAGTGACTACTATTCCTCCGACAGGGTTGGAAGATTTGATAATAGAGCCTAATTTGACTTTTGTTAGACAACAGTTCGGGTTGTAGCAAGAGATGAGAAAAGCTTAAGGAACAAGACAGTCAGGTTGGTGAAAGTTTAGTGGAGCGACAACGAGAAGAACTGTACTTGGGAGACAGAAGACATGATTAGAGATACTTATCCTGATCTGCTTTGAGGGCATGTCTATATTAGTTTTATATAGATAGCTACTAGTCAGGTAGGCTAGTATGGTTGTTAGGAGTTGTTATAAATGATTGCTGTGTTTAGTGTTTAGTCCTTACTGAATTTTGAGGACGAAATTCTTTAAGGAGGGGATCCTGTAACACCTTAAATTTTAAATAACATTATTCAGGAGATATAATTAGGTAAATTAAATAGAATGATGTAAACATTAGAGTGATAAGGGGATTGAGATTTGAATAAATAATTATAGACTGTGCTTAATTATTTAAATGGGCTTAAGAATGGCTTATAGGCAATTAATTTACACAAGGGCATATTGGGAAATAGCCGCACCTTATTACCATAACCCTTATATATCCACGGTTTTACCATCCATTCACGTCCATTTTTCACAAAAACGTAAACAAAAGAGAAAAATAGCCAGCCATTACTAGGAGAAAAGAAGAAGAAGAAAATTCAAGTAAAGGTTAGAATTCAAGCAAGGGGAAATTATTCTTAATCCAATCTCCTTATCCTAATCAAGGTGAATAATAATTTATACAATCTCAATTTTGATTTTAATCATATGTTTTCGGGTATAAGATTATATCCATTTTATGATGTTTTGGATGATGATATGCTTGGATTTATAACATTTTTGATTTAAATCAAATTATTTAGATATGGATTCATATGGATTTTGGGAAAAACCGATTATTAGTGATTTCGAATGCCATGAGAAAATTATATGTTATGTAAAACATGACTTTGGAGATGGATTTCAATAGTTGCAATTTTCCAAGCTATGGAAAACTTGATATGATTTTTCAAAGGAAAATATGCATAATTGGGTTTAAAATTTTAGTTCGAGTATTTCAGGGAGAATTTGGGTCTAAAATTTTTGTATGTTAGATAACATATTGAAAGTGAATTTCTGTAATTTTTGGGGATTTTTCCTAAGTGATTTGCTATGGAAATTAAATTATTATAAAAGAAGGACTTATTTGCATTATTAGTTTTGCTTAATGGAAGGGTTTATTTGTTAATTAAACCTTGATTCAGATCAGAAATTATGCGGCAGTTTTATTTGGAAAATAATTTGAAAAGTTAAGGCAACCAATCATATGTTTACAAGTAGGCAGGTTAGTTAGAAAGTGTTTGCTTTAATTGGCATTAAATCAGTTTTACCCAGAAAAGTGGGTTCCGCCTCTTTTAGAAGCACCTTTCGACTCATAGCCTCCGCCTTCAATCAAGTCGAAACCCCACACCCCACAAAGCTAAAACCAATACACAAGGTATTACTTAGATGGTACGAAGTGGATTGGAGGAAGGTGGAAGGGATAGTGTCGAAAGCATTGCTTCCGATGGGGTCGAAACCTTTGCTACGTTTTCAAATGTTAAGTGCCTGCTTTGTTTTAATGAAAGCTTTTGATATAGCCGAAACGTATGCTTTCGGGAGGAGTTTTCTAAATAGCTTTTGAAGAGGGTTGCCATCTTATGTTTTAAAAGTAGAGGCTTTCGAATGTGTTCCTTTATTTGTAAAATAATGCTTTCGAAAGTAATGGTTCTGACCTGGTCGAAACCCTGCAGTCGTTCTTTTGCCTTTTGAGTGTATTGAAGCCATTAATGCTTTTGAAAGGTGGCCTTTGTTTTAAGCTTGTATTTAAGCCACTTTCTAAATGCTTTCGAAAGAGTTCAAGGGTTTCGATGCTAACCTTCAATGTTTTACTTAAATGTTTTGAAGCTTTCGAAACGATGGTGCCGACGCCATCAAACTTTCCCCAAACAATTTTATATGAAGATTAAAGTTTTCGAAAGGGATACTTTCGTATATATTCACTTTGACCCAAAAGATGTTTTTGAAGCCAAATCCATTGGTTTCGAAAGAGTTACTTTCATTGGTTTCTAAGCTATGTTTCTAAGGATTATTAAGTAATGCTTTGGTACCTTTGAAAGGTACATTTTGGTTTCGAAAATGATAATTTAAAGAGCTTCGGAAGGTATATATTTAGTGTTTTGAAAAGAGGTTTTCAATGATTTCAAAGGAGGGTATCCAGGGGTTTCGAAAGTAAAGTTTTGAGGTTTCGAAAGCCTTAGTTTTCAAAACATATAACCCAATCTCATTTTAAAGTAAAACCATGGCATAATAAAAGAATTTTGAAATGATTTAAATATGGATTTTTTGAAGAAGTTTTCCTTAATTAATAGGTTAAATGGATTGACCAAGTTTTATATAAAATGATTTCAAGGATATTAAACCATAGGTGTTGGTATTATTATATTATTATGTTTACTTCTTCGTATATATTAACATGGTAATGGACCCATAACTGCATTTTGGGGGGAAAAGGGATAGAATAACCAGCTAGGTTGACCCAGTAGTGAATATAAATTGAATTAACTCCTAAATGAGTAGAATTGCATCTAGGTGGTCAGATAGACCAGAATGTCGGATGCTTAAATATTGATTAAAGAAGTTGTCAGGTAGACAGGTTCATCGTAAACCCATAAAAACTATGTATAGGAAAGTTATTGGCAGAAGCCAATAGAGGTTCGTAGTGAACCCTTGAAAACTATGATTAGATTAAGTTATTGCCAGAGGCCAATAGGTTTGTAGTGAACCCATGAAAACTATATCCGGATTAAGTTATTGACATATGTAAATAGGTTCCTAGTCAACCTATGAAAACTAGGATAAGGGGGAAGTTATTGGAGTTACCAATAGGTTCATGGAGAACCCATGAAATAGTAAAGTTATTGGCAGGGGCCAATAGGTTCTTAGTGATCCCATGAAAAGTATGAAATTGGACAAGGAGTCCATAAGTGTTAAACAAATTAATAGTTAGCCCATGAAAACTATCAGGTTATTAGTCAGCCCATGAAAACTAATAGGTTAATAGTGACCCTAGAAACTATAACTAAGAAGGTAGTTAGAATAAAAGGGGATGAGAAATCCAGAATTGATTTTCTTGTTTGCATATCATCATAATATTTTGAATTGCAATGTTTTAACCATTATGGATGCAGAAGCATAGTATATGGTTTTATAAAAGTTTTGATAGATACTATTAAGGGGAAAACCCGTTCCGCCAAGCGGCATGGTCTCACTTGATATCTAAATGGTTTGAGATGGTAGATTATTATTCATACCAGGCTTTATGTTTGACTCGAAGGTTATGTTTTCCCCTTAAACTCTCGGATGCTCAATTGATTTTGAGTAGTTTGAAAGTTGAGGTTTTTAGGTACCTCTTTGGACGAATAAGCTTCCTGAGACATGCATGAGGCATGATAGCTATTTAGAGTTCTTTCAATTTTGATTCCGCTGTGTTCTGTTGTAAAGGCAAAGTTGTTAATTTCCAAGTTATATACTCTGGCCATCTAAGGTGACATCTTCATATGTCGCTCTTGGCGTATGTTGTAATAATTGTATTTTCTCTGAATGTGGTTAATGTTTGTGGGATTATGTAATGAATTTGGAATACTTTGAAATGAATGAGAAAGTTGTTTGTTGGTTTAAATTTTTCCATATCCATGTGTTTCTGTTATATCAACGTATTTAACATTACCGTATTTGGTCGTCGAGGATTAATAACTATGGATGACAGCAGCATCCGTAGCCGTTAGTTCTGGGCCTCCAAGTGGGGGATGTTACAATATATATATATATAATTTCTCTTTATAAAAGATATATACTTATGTCTTAATACTTTACTATTTATTTATAATTCAAAAGTACTCTTATACTTATTTCAAATACTATAAGTATATTTATAAATCATTAACAGGATTTTCCTTACTTAAAATATAATCAAAGAGGTTAAAACAAAAATTACTAAAACGTTATTACTATAAACCCCTTCTCTTTTATAAATTAAACATATAACTTTTTTTGTCTTTTTATAAAAGATTTCAATACTTGTGATTATCTTTAAAATTCCATCATTACAGATCTAATTATATTTATAATATTTTTCCACTTTAAAATATAATCCAAGGGTTTAAGAACAATTGTTAATAAAACATTTTTTTACTACAAACCCAAAATAATTGATATTTAAAACATTATCTTTAAAACCTCCTTTAAAGATCTAATTAAATTTATAAGGTTTAAAGACAAGGGTTATTTAAACATTGCCACTACAAACCCAAAACACTTCACATTAATCATTATCTTTAAACTCACTTTTAAAGATCTAGTTACGTTTATAAGGGCTTAAGACAAGTGTTATTTAAACATAGTCACAACAAACCCAAATCATTTCATACTTTTAGACATTCCACTTTAAACTTACTTTTTAAAATTTAATTATACTTAAGGGTTTAAAACAAGTGTTCTTTAAAACATTTTTACAACAAACACAAATCATTTTGTACTTAGAAACATTTCTCTTTGAACTTGCTCTTAAGATTTAATTATGCTTAAGGGTTTAAGACAAGTGTTATTTAAAACATTGTCACAACAAACCCAAAACATTCACTTAAACTTAACCTTAAAGTATTCATTGTTAAATATCTAATTATGTTCCTAAGTATAATTAACAATAAGGGTTAAGAAAAAATGTTACTAATACATTATTTACTTTAACCCAAAATAATTTTTATACTTATCGTTAACTTTCAAACATTTATTTCTGTAACGACCCACTATTTTGGACCATTCAAATCGACAATAATCCACACATGTCTGACTTGAATGATTCAAAATAACAGATTTTAATAAAATTTGGAGCAAATAAAATCAAATACAGAATCTAGACACAGAATATCAGAATAACTCGCAGCGGAAATAAAATACCATAGTAGTTCATGAAGCTACTATATACAAACTCTCAAAACATATACAAAATCTCATAGTCAAAATAGGTACAATAGAAGTTAGGATACATAAATCAATAATACAGAGACGATACTGAATAGTAAATAACTGGATTAGAAGATAAGAAATAACAGATGGACATATAAGCTCCAGCAAATCTCTAGCTCCAGAAGATAAATTTCAAAGCTGTGATTCTCAGGCTGACCCGAGCGTAAAGTAAAACACAAAACACTCGAGTCAAGACATATATACTTATACAATGTAAACCAACTCAAGTGAACTGTAATAGCAATGCATAATAACTTAGAGGATGCTTGGGATCGCCCATCCTTTAAGGATCCATAAAACCATCAATTAAACAGTAGTGACAATATCACAGAAATGTCCATATCGAAATAAACCATGCAACTAACAGTGTTAATGTGCATCACAGCCATGATCAGGAAATCAAATGACATACAGAGAAGTATACCCGTGGTTATAGTATTTCAAAATAATATTTTATATTTCAAAAATTTAATATCATTTCAAATATAAATCTTTATCAAAATAAAGATTAAATCATTTACAAACCATTTCAATTTATCAAAATATCATATCTTTTCAAACTTTCTTTCAATCATTATTTGAATTCAAATCCAATTTATCAAATAAAATACCTTTTAAATTCCAAAATATCATTCATTTATTTTTCTATCAAATCACCCTTTTAAATAGTTTATATTCCAATTAAATTAATTCATTTAACCATTTAAAAGTGAAGTTATTATTCTTTCAAGTCAAGTATTCAATTTCCAAAGTTCCAAACCATTCTGAGTTCATTTACTAAGTCAAAACCCATAAACATTGAAAATTTCAGCCTTTCACAGCATCTAAAAAAAGCTGTTATAGGTTATACTTGAAAACATTTTAATTTAGCAAAGACAGCACTTTAAAAACTGCTGTTATATCTCATTTTAGTTGAAATTTAGTTTATAACAGCAAAGACAGCATTTTCCAGAAATGCTGTAATAGCTTAAGTTCAAACTAAGGGTATTATTAAATTCCAGCAAAGACAGCAGACAGCTACAACAGTGTACAGAACTGTTGTAATAGCCCTTTATTAAGTTCTTTAGCCTTTACATTTATTACAGCAACTACAGCATTTCAGAAATGCTGTAATAGCCTCTTTTTACTAAGTTTTAGTTAAGTTATGAAACCATAGCATTTCTGAATGCTATTAAAAGTCATTTCCAGATTTTTGTGTATTTCCAGCCAATAATAAAATTCATTTTAAACCCTTTTAACATTTTAAAAATCATGTTTTTATCATTCAAAAATGTTTATATAATATATCATTTAACACATGATTTTTATTAAATAAATCCGTTATAGTTAAATCAAATTTCAATGAATTATTTAACAAATTCAAGTGTAAATTTCTTTTCTTCACATTTTTAATAAATAAACTTAACACTTAAATTTTATTTCCATTTCACAAATTTAACTAAATTTTCAATTTTATTTAATTAACTTAAACCTTTAATAAAAACCAAATTCACATTTTCAAGTCAAGTTATATTTTAAAATTACACTTTTAAGCATTCATTTATTTAACCATTTTAATACATAGAAAAAATCAATAATACTTCATTAAATCATTTAAATTACAAATTATCATATTTACCATTTTCCAAATATAATTAAATTTCCATTTTATTTATATAACTTAAATATCATTTTAAAACCAAAATTCCAAATTTCCAAATTTCCAAACTTAAGTTATATTTCAAAAATTCACTTTTCCCATTTATTTAAATTACATTTTTAACTTCAAGAAAAATCCAAATTTCTTTATTTAAACATTATAAATCCAATTTAAATCAAATTTTCATAATTTACACTTTTGAAAATATTTAAAATATTCAAAATACTTTATAAAAATAACCACGGGCCTGTATATAGTTTTCTAACCTAGGTCAAGTGATACAGATATGAATCATTTCAATCCGCAGTTTAAAAAGCAAAAATCCGGGTTCTATCATTTCAAAACCGCAATCCCAAGTTAAAATAAATAAATAAAAACCGTTCAGGCCTATCATTTCAGTCCATAATGATTTTTCCCTATTCTAAAGTCCGTTCGGGTATGTATCATTTCAACCCATAGTGAATCTAATCTACAGGGAACTTGCAGTGTGATAAACAGGTATAAATGAACAGTTTAACAATAAATAACAGTAACAGATAATATGACAGGTAAAATAACAGGGTTAACATCATGTAATTAATAATCACAGGTATAACATAATATAACATTCTACACATTCAATTATTGTCAATTCACATTTGCATAAGTATAAATGTCAGGTGAGATTTACTCACCTCTTTTGTTGGAGATGCAAGTTCAAATGACACAACCCAAACTAGAACACAATGACAAAGCTATGAACTTGAGCGGAGAGCGAGATCCAAGTTATAGATCTTCTGTTACAATCCAAAAACAAAACCAAAACAATAGTTAAAAATCAATACGATTGAATTTGAATAACTTTGAAACAAAAAGCAGTTTGAATACAAAACTTTTTGCCTTGCTTTCTCTACTTGTTTGCATGGCCTAGGGGATCAATTAGGTCAGGTTTGTACTTGGTTTGGATCAGGTATGGGTCTAGAAAAGGTAAGGCTACAAGGTAGAACATGATGGAGGAAGTTACAACATAGGGTAAGTGAAGGGTTTCTAGGAAAATAGGTGGAAAATGGTCCAAACTAAGGCTCGACCATGGGCAATTTGGTTCGGCCAGAGGGTGTACATCTCAGGTCAGTAGATGGAGTGATGAGGTAGGGTCTGTACAGGTGGTGGTTGCGGCCAAAGGTGGTGGCGGTGGTGGAAAATGAAGGGTATGGTCAAGGGGAGCTCGGCTAGCATTGCTTTTAAGGCATTGTTTGTATTTTGGTGGAGTTTTGTCATCATGGAGGGTCATGGCACTTTCAGGTCAGAGAAGAGGGATGGTTAGGCCGTGGATTAAGTGGAGAGAGAGGTGGTGGTGGTCAGTGGAGGAGATGGTGGAGGTAGAGGCTTAGAAACATGTGAAGAGGCAAGGCAAAACATTGAAAAAAATGAGGAAGATGATGAGAAAAGAGGCCATTGCTTACCAAAATTTCAGAAATGGTTTTTGGCCGTGACTTTGCTAAAATGAGAAGCTTTTCTCACGTGAAAAATAATTAAAACTCACAGCTACAGCTGAAGGAAAGAACGGCCAAAGTTAGACAATAAAAAGGCAAGCAAATGAAGAGACTAGCTAATGAAAAGTCATAGTTTATAAAGCTTTTTGTCTCTTCAATTTTCCATTCTTTTTAATTAAATAAAAACCAATGAAAATTTAGTAAATGAGTTTAAAAACTGAAACAAAGTAAAATAAAATGAAAATAAATAATTAAATTTAAAGAAAATAGAAAAAGAATTAAAGAAATTGTTTAAATTTGGAGATAGGGTTCAAAAATTACAAATAAATCATCACTAGCTTAAGGAAAATTCCAACTTCACTTTAAAATATTCTAAAACAAAATTTGAAGTAAAATAATTCATTTATATTTTCAAAATGAAATAAATAATTAGATTTAGAGAAAATAGAAAAATAAATAAAGAATTACTTTAATTAATTGAACTGGAAAAATTGTAAACAAAATACAGTTGACACTAGAAAATTTCAATAGCACTTTTAAAAATGTTTTAAAACTAAAATATATACATAACATGTTATTTTACCCATATAAATGTAAATTAGAACATTACATGACCAAATAAAATATTATTTATAAAATTTAAAATAAACAATTTTGTTAAATATAGCAAATTACACTTAATAGTTAAAAAGGCATAACTTTCATAATATTAATCAGATTTTAACGAAACGAAAAGCATTATTCTTAAAATTTTATTTACTTTCATAATAAAAGATAAAATTCAAATTTTCAAACTTTTAAATTTCTAAATTAAAAGTCAATGTTTGACCATATTGACCAAAATTCACTTTTCTGGAAAATTTTCTTTTTAGTCATGTTTGGAATTCTAATTCACATCAAAATCAAAATTTATATTTAAAATAACAAAATTTATTCATTTTAATAAATAAAATAAAGTTTTTAAATCAGGAAATCAATTAAAATAACCAAAATATACAATTAAAATAATTACAAAATACAGGGTTGTTACAATTTCAAGGTCAAAGCATATTCACACTTATTAATCAATGTAATACATTTTAAAGTAATTTCCATAAAACCACCTATTTTAACTTAAGTGTTAAAAATCCAAACTCCTCTATTATATTTATAAAATACTTAAATTTAATATTTAAAACTTATATATATATATATATATATATCTATGAATACCTTTAAAATACAAACTAATATGATAAAACACTTTTAAACTACTTTAAATATATGATATTTATTTATATAGAATATTATGTAAAAATAAGAAACTTTGAAATAAATAGAAAAACCAAAATAGACATGTTTTATTTTAAAAGCCACTTAGTTTAAAAATTCATAATTAATTGTTAAAATATATTATACCTTGAAACCAATTTTAAAACACTCTATTATAAGTTAGAAAACAAATCTAAAAGGATTGTAGAAAAATACTTAATTTAAATATCATTTTTACACAATTTATAGTTTTAAATATCAAAGATGACATTTCTAGAAATGCTGTCTAAAGTTCTGTTACATGTTTAAACTTATTTTTGCTACAACTTTGCGCCTAGTTTTTGATGCCTTAACAACTGATTTTAGATCCATTCTTTTTACAATGGTTAGTATAATTTGGTTACTTAGAAGAAAAATCCCAAAGATATTAATTATTCTATAGAAATTTCCAAAAACAAGGTATTTTTCCATAGTGCTCATATAGCGACTATTTCGCTATAAATTTTGCCTCTTCGTTCAACTTGCTATTAAATGATTTAAGCTTCAAAACTTTTATAGCAAGAATAATATATTATTTACTTATTTAAATGGTAACGAAAACCCTAAGAATGTTTCCAAAAAAATAAATGTTATTTCCCAAAAACAAGGAATTAAAAAGTGTCGATATAGCGATCTTTTTACTATTAACTTTTACAACTTTGGTTTACATTTTCTATAACTTTCTAAAAATATTCTTTGCTTTCCAAAACACTTGTAGAAGTGTAGATAATAACTAAAACAAGTTATATCAAGATATGTTCACAAATCACCAACTTACAGAAGTTATAGTTAAGGGATTTAAAGCGCGTTTATGGCGATTATCGCTATACGGACAATTCCATATTCAATTCAATATCCAATATCATTCTATTTTATTCACACAAAAACTACATCACTACGAAACATGTATTAATATATGTACTTAATTAACATGTCCATATTAAATGTCCAAATGTACTTAATTTAAACAACATAGTTCAAAGCTTTTTAAGGCAAACTAATTACACAAATCACATGCTTTGTAGAGCACATGATTAACGGTTATAACTTTAAGTAGTTATGGTATATTATCATAGTTTATAACAAGCAATTTCAATATGTAATTAACAATCAAATTATCAAGTTATCAAATTCATTCAAAGTGAGAACTACGCACTTTCATTCAAAGCATACACTTCCTACCAACATTCAAACAATCAGCACTACACTTCCTACTCCACCAAAACTCACTTCCATGGTCTCCTCCTTCTACCTTTGCCGACAGCCTAGCCTTCCCCTCCTCTCATCATGCTCATGGCCATGAAGAGATCTCCCCCCATGCTCCATCATTTCCTCACTTCTTAGATGCTAAACCACGTTCTAATGATGATATCAGAACTTTAGCAAAGTTTGATGGAGATTGGATATGATTTGCATAGTTTTCTAGAAAGTTAGAAAGGAGATAAGAAAGTGAAGACATTTGTTTAGAATTGAATTTTTGAAGATATTAAGAGGCCTTCCCCATCTATTTATAAGCTTAAAAATATGGGAAATGACCATCCATAACCACTTCTTCCTTCCATGCTTTAGTATATACAAACCATATCCTTACACACACTATACTCTCCTTAAATTAATCCCTAAATCACTCCTTAAATAAAGGGTCAATGTCTCCTTTAAGAAGCACTTAGGTTTTAATTAATTTTGGTTATGAAAAGAGATATGTTAATTCTTGTTAATGTGTTCATATGTTAACATACTAGTCTACAAATATTCAAACAACTTTTATTTAATAAAAATGTTGATTTTTAACAAACGTTTTTCGGTCACATTTTCAATATTTATTCAAAGTGTATATTTTTGTAAATACATTTCAAAAATAAGTTTTCTGACATTAGTTATTAAATAAAAAGTGTTTAACAAGGTTATAAAATAATATTTAATCATATTAAATCTTAGACTCAAATATTTAAATAATTCAGATATTTAAATACGAAGTGTTCAAAATTCCAGATTATTACAAATGGCTTCATTGTTAACCAAAGTATATTTTAAATTTGAAATCAAAGATTGATGTTAAGTATATAAAGTAATATTTCCGTATACGAATTCAGTTGCTTATGGAAATTAAGTAGTCTATACTTGGCATTAAAAGCCAATGAATAGATTAATCCTCTATCTATGAGATCTGAAATTAGAGTGTTTAGCTGAGGTAAGGCTAGGGGCAACCAGTGCCTGACTTACTTGGCTTCGTTTCTAGGTGGTAACATGATAATGGTATTATATTCGGGTAATAGTTAGAAACGGGTAATAATAGTTAGAACCGGGTAATGCTTAACAAAGCAAAATTAGATTTTACTAAAACCAAGTAAGCAATAAATTTGGCCAAAATGACACACCACCAACTAAGTAATGTATGAACATTAATATTCAAATAGCTCGATATTAACCAATGACCAAATTTACACCGAAAAGGTCACATAGTCGAAACGTTGAATACTCCTTTGACCAAACGATTTAATTAATTTGTTATTGTTATAAATTAATTAATATTAATGATAAAATTTTATTTTGCAAAGGGGTGGCCATAATATGGTTGAAGGGGCTAGGGTTGAGTGGATAAGCGGAAAGAAAGAGTAAGAGAGAAATATGGATCTTGATCCTAATTTCTCTCTCTATTTCCTCCTCTATAAAAGCATATCAACCCACTCACATTTCTAACTTTTTTGAAGCCTCCATCTATATTCCCTCTGGTCAAAAATAATCCATATTTGTCCCTTCATTTTCAAACACAAATCAAATAAAAACAAACACTATTCGATAGCTGATAGTCATCGATTCAGGAGCATGCACCTTGCTGGATTGGAAACTAATTCAAGGAGTTGATTTGATCATTTCAAGGTGTACTAATAGTCTTTGAAGATAAGGTAATTTATGATCTATAATTATAATTTAGTGTCTAGATAATTCATATATTATATATTGCTTTATTAGTTAATTAGGTGATGATTCTAATATATCAATATATCGTCACATTTAAAATGGTTGTATGTATATATTTATATATAAGTTAAAAAAATATTTTGTGATACACACAAGCCATTATTGCTCATGACACTAAATAAAAAAATTATTTATTATTATTATTATTATTTAATATTCATTCTTTAAATTGTATATACATTATAATTTAAATACAATATCTTCCACTGTGAAAAATATGGTATTATAATTTTATATATTTAGTTTCTTGCTTAAAATATTTCAGGCATAAGTAAAATATTTTTTTCATATTTATTTATTATTATTTAAATATTATTTAAATCAACTAATTACATAAATTAATTATATCGACACATATATATCATATAAAATCTATTTTATATTTTATAAAATTAATTTAGTATATGATATATTTTCAGCATAAAAATTAAATATGAATTATATATATAATTTAAATATTTAATATTAGATGAAATTAGATCAATTTATATATATATACGTTTAATATTAGCCAAAATTAAATCAATTTATATATATATTTCTTATTAAATCAATTATATATACACGTTTAATTTAAAAAAAATTGATTTTGATTTTAGATTTCTAGTAAAATAAATAAGTAAATTTTTAATATAATTTTAAACAATTTCAAATATGTATGTATATATATCTCTTATAAATACTATATATATTTTTATTTATATATTTATAAATAATTTCAAAATAAATAAATTCATATATATACATATACATATTTAATATATATTTTGGATACATAAACTAAAGTATGTAACCATACATTTGGACGATATATTTATATATTGGATGAGCGAACTTGTCTATTGCGGTGTAAATCCTAACACTTATACATGGGCATGTTATATCTTACACGAATTGATATGTTACACATGCACACACATATATATGTGTATATGATACACACACACATATATAATATTAATTACATAATATAAAACTGTATTACAAATTTAAATAAAATAATGATTTTATTTAAAATAATTTGGAAAGTTTCTAAATAAATTAAACTACATAGGCCCAATAAAGATCCAAAATGGTAATTTTTTTGAAATTTATCCATTACTTCTGCTGCGGGCTAGCCCAATTCCAAGAAAATATATATACATACATACAAATATATATATATATGGTTGTATGTATGTATCATGTTTTTATGACATTAACTTTATGTTAGATATATAAATGGAGTTATTTGGAGAGATAACTCTCATTAATTGCCTTTTAAATGCCAATTAAAAACTGCAACTGTCACTTAATGGATCTTTAATGCCAATTCAAAATCTTTTCATTTCCTATATAGATTTACAATATATCTAATTTATTTATATTCCAGATTCATATTATTTGTATCAATCATAAAAGGATATATAGGTATAAATTTTACATTTTGAATCATAATGAAACTATAGGATTGGTTATGCAAATAAGGTAATTAAAATTCGACAAAGTAGATATATACATTTCAATTTTAATTTCACATTATAAAATGTTTATGTATATATATGTGTCTGTGTGTATCCATATTTATTAAAATGTATGCATGACCAAATATATATATATATATATATATATATATATATATATATTTGTGTGTGTGTATGTGTATCCATATTTGTTAAAATGTATATGTATATATCCATATTTATTAAAATGTATATATATGTGTGTGCGTGTGTACAAATCTTGCACAATTTAAATCATGGCAGAAATAAAAATTGATTATTAACATATTTGTATACATAAAAATAAGCAATAAACAAAGTATAATCTGTAATGACTAGAAAAAATTAACACAAAATTAAACAATAAATTTTATTACAGGTAAATATTTTACCTTGAGTTTTATTTATAAAACAACACATAAAACAATTTTACATCAAATCTAAATAAATTACAATAAAATTATACTACATACATCTATATATGGGCCAAGGGTGAGAATGTGTAAATATGTGAAATGAAATAAGATTAGTAATTATTTAGATTTAGCCTATCATGACATGTCGATTTGAGAATTGACTCATAATTTACTGAATTGTCACGCGATGTTGCAACGATCGAATGAACCACCTTTCATTTTATTTTGTTTGATGTTATTTTTGGGTAAAATTTCGACCAGGGGAACGGATGAAGGAGGTATGGTCGACCATTGAAGAGAAATTGGAAGGAAGAACTAAAAATCAAATGAAATTAATGTAGAAGATTTGTTTTTATTGAGAAAATAAAAACTTTTCCCATTCTTCTCCTCAAAACCTTCCCTTATTAATTCCAATTTAAATCTAAATCAATATTTAGACAAATTTTTACCTCTTATGGCCAGCCATAACTTGTTCCTTTAATGGAAAATAGTAAATCCAAACTCTGTTTAAGTAATTATCTCTATTTAAAACCTGCTTAAATATGTATCGATATCGTATATCAGTACGCCCATATATAACTTTTATATATACATCCAAATAATTACTAATAATACCCAAAACATAAAATAAATAATAACTAATATTTTCTAGATATTATAAACTAGTACAAACCTGTGCTATGCACGCAGAGTTTTCAAACAATGATATAAAACATTACATACTCAAACATATGCTTGAGTAATCATTAACCACACAAAGTATAACTAATTTTTTCAACTATCAATATTCCTAACTTGATAAGGATTATATATAAGCTTGCGTGTTAATTATTGAATGCAATAAACATAGGTTTAAAAGGTTTATTGTAACATCCCAGAATTTATTAATTTAAATTTAGCAACTTATTTGAATTTTGGAAATTTAATTTGAAAAGTTTTAAAATAAATGAAATAATGTGTTAATTTAAATAAATAAAAATCCAAATTCTTTTGAATTTAAATCACTTGGATTTAACATCTTATATATGTATGTATATATATATATATTGAATTTAAACTTTAAGATAAAGATAGAAATAAATATATGAAGTAAAAGAAAATATAAATAAATATACTTACAAATATAATACAAACAAATATATATCTCAACCCTAGAAACTATGAAAATTTCATAAGTAAAATAAATATATAAACTTAAATAGAAAAGAATATGAATTATAAAAATAAAATAGATATATATATATATACCACAAATAAGAATTTGTGTTCAACTCTGAAATAAAATACATGTGATAATTTAAATGTTGATAGTAAAACTTTAAATGGAAATAAAATAAACAAATTATGTTTGTAATAAGATTATGTGGTTATAAGGTGACATATGAAATACATACAAGAATCAAATAAGTATGTTTGCTGTGAGTGTATGTAAACAAGAAAGGTAAAAGAAAAATGTATGCAAGGAAATATCTTTTAATAAAAACAAAATTGTACTTGGAAAAAATAAAATAAAATTGTATGTTAACAAGGATGGAAACATGCATTTAATGCCATCACCTCTAGCACAAAAGAAAATCACTTCAGCCTTCAAGTGGAAGGAAAATTTCTCTGATCAAGGAAAAGTATCTTGTACTTGTATATGAATCACTTGTACAAATAATGTCCTCTCTAAACTTCTTTTATACATCAACATTTCTCATTTCAGTTCGTTCAAACCAAACTCATCAAGCCTGAGAAAAAATAAACATCATTATCTTACAAATTCAAATCCAATTCAACAACAAAGTAAGAAGTTTTAAAGAGAGATCTAGCTGCAGTTTTCAAAACTCTAAAAGTTGCTCCCTGTTTCTATTTTTGGTTCTCAGGCAAATTTGTGAGTAAACATCAACTTTAAGGCTTTAAGTTTAACAGTGAAGATGATTCATTGATTATATGGTATTGTATATGTTTATCTTTGAATATAATTTGGTGTATATATATATATACAGGTTACTCTGTATATTGTTCTTCTCTGTTATGGATTACAGGGTTGATTATCATTCAAACTCAAGTAGTTTTCAACTGAATCATAGTAAAGCTTTCAGTTTTAAATCAAATAAGATGATGAAACTTAAATTTAGATTTTTAAAAGCTAAATTAAAACCATGTGTGTAAGATATCATCACTGTAACTTTGTTTACAGGTGATCAAGCAAAAATTTGATAAATTCAATTGTTATAAAAAGTTAATTCAAGTTCATAGCTCGAATTCTTACTACAAGTTATGATTTTTAAAACAAAAATAAAGATTTTTAGTTTAGTATTCTCAGAGTAGTTTGTATTTGAACAAAAATTGTATTTTTACGAATTTCTGGTGATCGATTCAATTATAAATGTTGAAACTTGGGTTGAATCTAGTTTATGAATCAATGATTTTAGGAAAATTGTCGAAAAAAATTTCTATTGTGTAAATTGATGAGTCGAGAACAATTTAGGGTTTAAGAACCCGTTCCTGTCGTGTTTGATGTTGGTGCTGTTAATTTAAATCCACGGGTGATCAGACTTCGAGTACCCGGTGCCAATCGTGGCGTCTAGCGTTGGCGAAGCTTCGATCAAGTTTTCGTGGCCTCTGATGGCCAGGGGAGGTGGCGCGAGTTGATTTTTTGGTGATGTGCTATTGGGTTATTGGGTCGAGACAACTCGAATTCTTGTTTTCGAAATTAATTCGAGTTTTGGGTGTTGTGTGGTTTTGGGGGATGGACGTCGACTCGATGGTGGCTGCAGCTTCGACCAATGGCGACAATTCTAGCCGTGCATGTGCACGTGGTCGTGGTAGTGTCAGTTGCAATGGGTTTGGGATAGAAGGCAGGCAACTCGAAGTCTCACTCGGGAAATTGGGGTAGAAACTCGAAGGCGAGCTCGAGTTGTTTAACACTATATCGGGTTAGTTTTAGGACTTAAACAAAATTTTTGAAAAATCCTCACACGGGTCGAATTGGCTAGAAACTCGAAGCAGGGAGGTGTTGTTCCTGGGGGTAACTCGGGGAAGGTCTCGGGTCAGGCCTAAAAACAGTAAAAATTTAAGTTTTTGAAAATTTTGAAACATGAGTTTAAAAAAAATTATTTTTGAAATTATTATCTGAAATAAATAAAGTATTTTAAAAACTTAAATTTTAAAAGTAAAATTCTTTAAGAAATTAACTTGATAAAATATTTGAAGAGTAAATCAAATATTTAAATTTTTAACTTAAAACCAAAAATTCTTTATAATGATTAAATGATGATTTGAACGATTAAAATTATAATTATTTTATAATTAAAAGTTGATAAATTAAAGAATGATTAATTAATTCATAGTTAAGAATAATTAATCATTGATTTGCAATTAATAAAATAATTGTGTGGTTAATACACTTAATCATATTCACCTAAATTGGAGATGATTGACTATCATCAAATATTCTGTACTGAATTGATATTTCTGTTGTGATACTATGATTGCTTTGTGACTTGTGATTTGTCCCTATATGTATGTGATACCTTTTTGCCCTTAAAACGGTATTTAAACCTCGATGCGACAGGGAGTCGGATTCCAGTTGGGTATCTGAAACCCACATCGAACCTTGAATATAAATCTTTGTGATTGTCATATCCACGTGTTTTAAAAAAAATTATCGATCACTATTCAGTTTAGCCGGAGAGGACCTTTGTGTCGTATAACCCATTTCGAATAGTGATACGACGCAATGGATAGCATTTGAAGACTGGTGTTGAAGACCGGGTATTTATGAAAACGATAGGATGACCTATCGATTGTCTCTGCACTGAGTTGCTCCGGTATAGAGATTCCCTAAGTGATGGGAAGTCCGATCGGGATTGTGAATACCCGGATTGCAAGGACTTCTTTGGAAGTGCCTTCGGTTCTGTTCGATCCTGGAACAGACTTGTATGGTTGTATGTCCGACAATACACTTTGAGATATAAAGCTGATTTCTTTCAAATACATTTCTGTTTGGTGGCGGAGAATTTATTCTCTTAGCTTAACACCCTTCTCTGAGACGTACGAGCTCAGAGGTTATGTAGTTGAAGGTTATCAGTGATATACTCCCAATTTGGTAGTGTGGCATGCTGAGTGCTGCTGTGTGTTGCTGATCATTTGTTGATCAAAGCATGGCTTTCGTGTAAAGCGTAGCTTTGTGGACGAGACTTTATCGGACCTCACAAACCGAAAATGGTCGAAACAGGAAAGATGCGGCAAGGTTACAAGGGTCGCGCCCTTTAGGGTATGTCATTTCCTTCTGGAAAAAGGTGGTATCAGGTATGGAGCCCTGGTATTTAACCTATGTGGTTGCTCCAATCTCATTTACTGTGTGATTGTTGCTTTATGATCGAGGGCCCTCGGATAAAGGTCTCAAAGGACCAGGGGGTGGCATATTCGTGTAGTAGTTACCTAGTGTCAGAGGTAACCCGGCCTTGTGTTAGCAGAGAGCAATTGTCTCTCGAGACATCCATCCAGAGGCGTACCCATGTGGCATAGGAAGTTCCTTAGCCTGACCATTTGTTGGAAATCCAATTTCCAATACGAACCCTGTACGGTTTTAGTTGTAGAACCTGCCATTTACTTATGGTGGTCACCATTGTTTAGATGGTAGCTATAGTAGGCATAGTTCGGAATGTCCATGCTGGCTAAGATTAATATTATACTTTCGAAATGCCTTTCTACACTATGCACTAGTAATAATATCAAAGAATTTTTCTCGTATTAAGCATATTTGACTATCATAAGAAGAAATCTCCTCCAATTCTGCGTTTGCATTGTGTGTTTGGCGGGAGGTCTTATGGTAGTTTCATTTTTCAAAAGCATATCGGATTCTTTTTAAATCTGTGTTATTTAAAGCAACTACTTTTGTTTACTCATACCAGTCCCATGACTGACCCGGAGTTTATAGTTTCTTTTCTAAACTATGGGTGCCCATCATTTCCACACGGGCAGCCTAGTAGCAGGTTTCCATATTCTGGTGTTAGCGGTATTTTGGGGACTTTTACCTTGAAGATATTTTGGAAGCTTTTTGGATCACCAAGTGCTTATTTATGGATATTCACTATCGCTTCATTCCTTTGAAGACTTTTGCTTGTGATCACTGTTGTACTATTATGATGTTTTATTTGGAGTTGTGGAATATGTATTATGATACTCTGATGTAGTAGTGGACATTATTATGATGTTGTATCTATGATGTAATGTATGATATTCAGTTTATTTCCGCTGTTTATATTCATCTGATGTTGTTATAAGCTCCGCCGAACTGAAGTTTGACGTTTGAATATCTGACAATCGAATA
Organism: Allium fistulosum; assembly: GCA_030737815.1. Classification (NCBI taxonomy): domain Eukaryota; kingdom Viridiplantae; phylum Streptophyta; class Magnoliopsida; order Asparagales; family Amaryllidaceae; genus Allium; species Allium fistulosum. The sequence goes on along the minus strand of CM060902.1, from coordinate 192,605,366 downwards.
CAAGTGAGGTATTTGATGTTGATTTTTGAATGCTGGATTTCAGGATCGTGATATTTATCATATGTTTAATATATAAATTTGAATATGTGCACAAATTTGTATGATAATAGTATTCCAAATCCCATACATAGAAATTGTTCTTAAAGTCAAATATTCCAAATGCATTTCAAAGGATCATCAATTACTAATTGGCTTGGAAAAAATTATAGTAACTTTGAAACATCATGTTTTCATATACAAGTAAGATAAAAAGACATGCAAAACATGCCCAAATTATAAACATTGTATACTTTGATTTTCATAATAACCAAACAATTTATTCCGTCTACATCAGGTATTTGTGCAGTTATAGTAAATCAGACAGTACAAAGATTAAATCAAAGTGCTATAGTATATTACCATAACGAAAAACACTTGCGAGTACATATAAATAATAACTCGGATGACATTTCATTGAAGATGAGATTAAGTTCAGCGTTATCAATGAATTAAACTACTAAAAACTAATTGTTATTACTGGAATAAATTCACTGTAGTAAAATGATTGTTATTATTGGAATAAATTCACTTTAGTAAACTATATTATAGAACATAACAAAGTAATTTATAAAATATGTACCTATGCATTGAAAGAAAGAAATATCTAAATAAAACTAGAAATGATATTTATTAAAATAATAGTTTTAGAGAGTGCAAGAAGTTGCCAATATTAATTCTGTTTATTATGAATTAAATTTTGGAGAAACATGATTTGCTCAAAAATAATTTATGTCATTTTCCAACGAATTTCAAAGACAAAACTTGCATAGAAATGTTGTTAATTATAGAATTAACAATTTTTAATATAAAGGCTTTGGCAGAAACCCCTAGCAGCTAGGTTTTTTTAATTTTAGATCTACTTTAATTTCCTCTCTCTAATTCTCCTTTTCTCTACAACTCTTTATTCTCTCTAACTCTCGTCAATGAGTAATGACAAGGGGAAGGCTCTGGTGGTTGATGGTGTTGCAGATCTAGACGCAACTAGCGGTGTGAAGGGGGATGGCGGAAAGGATGATGGCTGGAAAACTGTTACTCATCAAATGTATAGATGATTTGCGACGATGGTCAGATCTGGGATACCCAATCAAGGAATTTGAAAAAATAATAGCAAATTTCTTTTGCCTATAGATGCTAAAAATATTTCCTATTCAGAGGTTGTGCATAGTGATGGACTAAATTTCGGAGGAAGTTAAGATGAAATTCATTATTCCAATACCGAAAGAAGGTAGGAGAAGAGGCCTTATGTCAAACAAAGCTCTCAAAGAGGCGGAGCAGGGTTGGAATCATTGTGTATTACTATATGTGGTTGCCCATAGACTATACTACAAAAACTAGAAGCTTATATGAAAATGGTATTGAAAACAGAGGAAGGTTTCTCCCTACAATCTAGGAAAATTGGTTTTTTTATTCTCTTTAACGATGAGAAAGAATGTGATAGGGTTCTTAGCAATGCACCATGGTTTTTTGATAAAAAATTAATCATTATGAAAAGGCTAAGTTCGGAAATGATGGACCTTCCAACCATTATTAGACTCATATCTCATTTGCACGCATATTAGTTGAATTGAAGGCATATGCGGGTTTCCCATATGAAATTGAAGGCAAATTTGAGGATGTGGGGATTTACGTGTAGAAAGTGGAGTATGAAAACTCACCACCAAGGTGTGAAGGACGTATATGCTTTGGATATTCAAGGCATCATTGCCCAGTGATTAAGGAGTGGGGACCGATGGCGAGTAAGGTAGATAAAGATGTGGTAGAGGCGGAAATAGTAAAAGATGCGGTTGTTAAAGATAGAAATAAAGGGTGGCTAATAAGGATAATGACAGTTTATCAAAAATAGTTTAAGATATTGATGATTCAATTTTACAACTTCAAATGGAAAAAAAAGAAGTGCTAAAAGAGCTAAGATGTTGGATCTGATCCAGTATGCCGGATTAAATGGGTGAATTTCAATTTTTTTACCATTTTGGACTTTATTGAGAATATAAAGTCTAAATTGATTTAGATCCAATCTAAATTAATTTTATATAAAATATTTATTTAATTTGATTAATGTACGTGAAGATTTGGTTTTGTAAAAATATGTGATATATAAAATATATAAGTATATCAAATACACACAAACGTGTAGGTGTGCATGCAACATATAAACGTTTATATTGTTTATGTGCCCTATATAGGTGTTCGGATCTGCACCGCAATAGATGCATTAGCCCTTTATATGCACATTGTTGTTCAAATCAAGGTTAAATTATAAACACACACACACACATATATATGTGATAATTTAATTTTGAATATTTATTTTGTAATAAAATAAGTTATTTTGAATAAGTCAATAATTTTGAAATTCAAAATTAATTTTCAAACATCTAATTTGTTTAACCGGTATAACATTTTAAAAACAGATCTAAATCCATAGATTTAAATTAAATATATATATACATATATATATATTATAAAATAAAATATCATAAATATAAAAAAAAAAATTATTAATAAGTTAATAATTTTAAAATTCAAAATTCATTTTCAAAATATCTAATTTTGTTTAATTAGTAAAACAGTTTAAAAATAGATCTAGATCTATAGATTTAAACTATATATATTTAAATAAAAATTCCAAAAATATATTTATATCATATAATTTATTTATTTTAAATTATGGAAACAATAAAGTATAATTTTATAAAATAAAATATTAATATATATATAATACAATACTAGTTAATACATGTTACATTAATGTTAATACTGATATAAATAAATAAATAAATATATATATATTTAAAATAAAATAAAAATATAGTTTTATTTTACTTTTGCTATAACATTAATTTATGATACGTAGTAAAATAATTTTGGATATGTAAATAAATATATTTATTAGTTCATTTATATTTGTAGTTAGGACAACGCCAAATCAATTTAAAATAGTTTTTAACATTTTAAAAATTATTAAAATTATATTTAAAAATTCATTACCGTGAGATATATATTACTAAAAAAAAACATTTTTTAAGAATTTATCAGTTCAGAAAAATGTAATTGATAAATAGTGAAATTTGTACATTTATACTTGTATATACATATGTTTGACAATACAATTAAAAAGGACAATGATTGTGCGTATAAATTTGTTCAAATATATATTAATTAACTATATTAACATAATGACATAGCAATCATAGAATATAGGATGTTACCTCAAAAATGTTTCCTTAGATTTGCACCTTTGATTGGTGGACTTTCCTAGATTCGATCTTGATCCGAGCTCCTACCATTACAACTGCTTGGGGAACCACTTATGATTTTTATTTGAAGTTTGAATCTAATATTTTTGGCCTAAGGGGGCTGGAAATGGCAGTTGTCATAGAGGAGAGGGAGAGCATAAGTTAACCACAACAATAGGTGGTAGTGTGGCCTTTTATAAAGAGAGCAAAGGAGATATTCTCTCATTGGTTTACTCCTTCTCTATTACTAAATCTTGATCCAACTTTTTGAATCTTTAGCCCTCTCTTGCTCTCCTATAGTCGGCCATAGATAAGTCTCTATAAGACGTAAATCATTCTAAACCCATTAGGAATTTATCATGTTTAAATCTAATATAAAGCATGTCGATATCTAATATCGATTCGTACGTACATAACTTTTATATACACACTAATTAATTACTTTTGGCACTAAGAAAATACTAATGACACCAAATGCATTAAATGAACAAATGATTAATATTTCATAAATATTAATTAATTTGATTAATTTATAACAATTATAATCAATTAAATCATACGGAATATTAGAGAATCCACCAATGCAGTTGTGCGACTCGCAAGTGTAAATTCAGTCAGCGATTAATATCAAAAAATTCAAATATTGACGTTCACATGTCACCTTTGCTAGTGGCGTAATAGTTTGGCTGAATTTATCGCTTGCACATATTTTTTCAGTAAAATTCAATTTTTCTATTTTAAGCAGTACCCAATAGTGATAATTATTTACTTCAATTCCCTTTATCAAAATTATTCCACATTAAGGCTTACGGAATTTGGTATTGGTCTAAATTCTGATATCGTCCACATTCAACTTGTATAATCCAAACTGAAAATCCTTGGTTCAATAATAACAATAAATATTAATCAAAATACTCTGGCAAGGGACTTTGATTTTGAGTTAACTTCAGTTGACCATGATATTAACCTCATATAACCGAAAAGATGAATTCATTATTGAATTGTATTTCACTTTTAATGCTTTCACTTGACCCAACAATAGTCATTCAATGGAGTTATGCCATGATTTATCTATATCAAAGTGGAGTTTCCACATTGAAGCTCGACAGTATTCTTAAGTTGAGAGAATTGTGTAATATTGTCATATTAATATTTTCCGTTTGACCTTAGTTATATTAACCAACATAAAACTGTCTAATGAGTCATTCCTTAGTTATTCAATAACTACCAGTACATAACCCTTTGGTGCCCTCAGTAGCCATGAGTAATATAAATGATGCTAATTCCAGAGTATTGCATACTCTAGTCTAAACAGAAGTATCGATATCCAATTTTGATACATCTTGACTAGAAATATTTAAAACACCTTTTATTGATTTTCCATTAAATATACTTTGTAACTACTATCACAAAACATACCATTTATTGATTTTCTATTAAATGTACTTTTAATTAAATTAATTAATTAATATAACACATTTATCAAGTATATAATAGCAAGAAAACACCTTTTATTTCGAACAAGGTTTCATTATAGAGTTGATGATTTATAGTAAATTGCAGAATTGCCCTTAGGTCATATCCCTAATTCTACTAATTTCCCATTTGCACTTGGAGCCAATTATGGAATCCCAATCTCATCTCTTCGATTAGTTTGATGAGAATTAATTGAGTTAGACCCTTAGTGATTGGACCTACCATGTTGCTTTAATATCTACTTTGTCAATCAACTCTATCCAGTGCTGATAAACTACCTTTATCATGCGAAATCGGTCTGAGTATGTTTTTTGACTTATAGTGAGGTCTTAACATTATATTGTTATCATATAACAATATTGTAGTATTCTCAATACCTAGAATCACCACTGGCTCAGTTATAAATTTGATTATTTAAATTTATACATTGCTTTTATTATGGTGCTATTCTAGGCAATGTACTTAGTCTTTTCATTTAGTCAATCACAATATTTTGTTTGGAACATTTCCAACTTAAAGCTTCTTAATTAAGGTTTGAACATGAATTTAATATTGACATATTATACTCGATAACATTTACAAAGTTCGAGTCTGAATACTCCTTCATAAGGAGTTTGTTGTTTTAGTAAACAATTCTCTAGCATTTCGTAAATACTCGAGAACATTCAAAACTACCATTTAATGATTTTAATTTGTTTTGATATTTTTTTATGTATCAAATACATAAGCAAATTACAAAATTGCAGACAATACAACATGTATGTTAATTCCTATTGCCAATGCTTAAGGAATAAATCTTACATGTTCCATATTAAACATTTTAATAAGGTGTCTTTGCATATCATTTGGGATATTCCCAACATTCTTTATACTTATTATAAAAGAGATAATATACAAACCCAATATCAAGTATTAAACAACCAAACTAATACTGAAGTTAACATAAATACATCGCTAACAATTAGCAGTATGTTGTTTACTTATAGTTAAGAAATATCTATATTCCATTTAATGTTCTTTCTTCTAGACACATGCTTTCTTTGCATTTTGACTGAAAATCAAACTATTTGATATTTCTATCACAACATTCGTTCAATTTTGATGCCTATCGAATGATACTTTCGTATCTATTCTTGAACCATATCTAAAAAACCTACAATCTCAATATCACTCCCACTGATTTTGATACATTTTTTATTATGTGCAAATAGTCTATTTTAAATTATTATTTAGATTTTTTGTTTTATCACATAAGTACGAAAACACAAAGTCATACCAGGTGATAATTTTGTGAATAAAATCCAAATTAACCTAAGCACGTTAAATGATAAATCTGTTATGCCAATTTCAATATTTAAAATTTACGCTGTTATTCTCATACACATTGCTTTCTATATTCCAAATGCATTGATCTTCTTCTTGAAGTCTCATTTGTCGCCGATGGACCATATCCCTGTAGGTACAACTATCAAAAGCATATTTTGATAATGTATTTGGAGTCCACTTTGGATCTGTGCATCTTACCATATGGCAAGATCAATACTCTTAATGATTTTAATTGACAGCTAGGGATAATCAATTCTCGATATAGATAAGAAACTCATAGTTTCTCTATAATGTGTAAGAATACTTATTAGACACTCAAATGTGTTGTGTTCGTTTTGGTTTGGTTAACTTCATTTCAACCTATGTAATCAGTTTCATCTTTGGATCGTATCCAAATCCATTTTACTACCATAATTTTTAAAAGAAATTTCTTCGATATGAAGTTTGTATTTCCTGATACAACAATTGTTTCTCGGTGCAACAGAATAGGTATTCATAAGCACTTTATAAATTTCCTTATATATAAAACTGATTTGCTTTTAGTTTATGACACTTATGTTCAAAACATAAGTTAGTCATCCAATGACGATCATTTCCAAACTCCTTTTGGGGGTAATCCATACAAGATCCCTCACGTATAATAATTACACCCAGTCTTTCGACTCGCACAACCTGCCAACTTCTTAGCCTAGGATATGTTGGGGTTTCTTATAAACCATTACCTTGTGTGATTTTGTAAACTATTCTTTAGATGAAATTAATTTTAACCTTGTATACTACTCTTAAGTACAAAAATTTATAGAAAGAAGTTAACTCAACTTCACCCATTGCTAATCGTACTTTGTTCAGTAAAGTTCGATTACTCCTTATTGATACATCATTATGTATCGTAGGAATGAGTGACTTTGTAGATTGAATCTTTATTCATTTTTAGATACGTTCACAACTCTTTCTAATATAATCACCTATTCTATTCATTTTGTTTTCTACTGCATATAATTTCATTTACTTTTGTTTTATATTCTATGAACTTATCGTAGACATGCTACATGTTCATCAAATACACATGTTCATGTTTGTGAGAATTCATCGGTAAATTCAATGAAGTATGTGGAACCGTTTTGGTACTATTAGACTTATGATTGCTAACATCTATATGTATCAATCCAAAGAGTTCTTCAACTCTTATTTCTCTCCCACTCAGTGGGTTCTTTCCTCTTTATTGTTTGAGATATAATTCACTAGTACTATATGATTCATAATCATATAATCAAAGAATTATTTCTCCTAACTGTGGCTTAGTCCGTAATTCCAAAATAATTACAAATAAATTAAGATACTTCTATATTTTCCAATGCATCACAAATACCACTATTATAGTTTTATTTTGTAACTAATATTCATAATAGTCGTACTGAAATAAACTATGTCTATTTTTCAATCAACACTGAAAAACAATTATTATTTTAGTAATAATGTTTGGTATGTTTTACGAAAATAATTTTCATAACTTGATGCGACTAATAAGTGCTATATGGCATGTTTCTATTATTTCCACCATTACTATAATAGTATACAAAATATAGAGCTTCAGTTAACCACTTAATATAGACTATTTATTCCACATACTATACCCAGTTTATAGTCAACAGTTTTAGGATCAAATATCTTGAACTCAAAGTAATAAATCTTACATAAATTTTTTTTCTATATGAAAATATATTTTGGAATAGAAATCATATTTCTCAATCCAATGTTAAGTATCTACTATTATTTTACAATTCTCATTTCCGATGTTTCTTTATGAAGTAGAAGTGATCATTCACTCTCTTCATCCCAACCAAGCCTTAAGTTACATCTATTCTTGTACATTTGTTTTCCTTCCTAAATGGTCGAACCATTTAAAGGAAATCCTTTCTACGATATCGTAACGAACTCTTTACAAAAGTGCATTTGGTCATCGTTAACTTTTATGGATATCAAATAAGTTACACTTTATGTAAACTTATCAAACTGACATTTAAGTGATCATATTCTTAGACTTATTTATTAGCTTTTGGCCTAGTGTTGCATTTAACACAATAAGAACATAATTGTAATTAATCATATTGAATACCGATCTCATATAATGGTTTACTCGCTTATTTCAAATGAACTAATTTTATCCGAGTTTCATACATTATGAATTGCGAACATTCACCATATAATATTTATATGTGATTGGAAATGGATCAATTATTCATATCCTTGTATTGTTTTTAGAGTTCAAAACTCATTGGAGGCAATACACAGTCTCGGGCAAGTAAACATGTAAGTGACCAAGTAATGAATGTATTTAGTAGTTATATAATTAGGTGCTTGGATGGGTCAAAAAATTAATTGGTAAGCATGCTTTATATTTCAAATCTTAATTCAGTTTTTTTGTATGTGATAACTAAAAACCATTTTATCAATTTTACTCGTTGCATAAATTTATCGATGTGGATTATTTCAACTTTATATGGCAAATGTTCTTATAACATTAAAAAGATTAAATGTTACCATTTCATATTTCTAATAAGGTTCCCACTAGACTTTTATGTTTCTAACAACCCTAAAAGAAACATAAATTTTTTTTGATTTTGCTAATGGGTGTTAGGATTCATATCCCTTGAGATTCTAACCTTGAGGAAAGCTTAACAAATCATTGGCCTGCATACGATAGATAATGCCATATCGGTTGTATCATATATAACTCCTAACCTCATGGTCTTGTCCCAATCTCATTTTTATCTTGAGGAATGCTCAACAAATAAAGAGAGATTATTCACTCGTACCTACCATTTGGCGACGATATAAATAAAATGCACATACCTTGAGGAAAGCTCAATAAATATATGCAGCTATCTTACCTCATCTATTCTATATATTAATAGTATTAAAAATAACATCCCTAGCTTGAGAAAAGCTCAACTACTAAGGAGTATGCAAGTAATCTATTAATATATAAATGGTAGATGACAATATTATATTAAAGAATGATAATCTTTTATTGAGTGATATTGAATTATGGAATAATATATTTTTTAGGAAATTTCCTCGTGATTCAAATGTCGGACACATCTGAAGTCATGGTATACATATTATACGTACGTATTCATCACGTAAATCTGTTTTGGGTTTCTTACTGTTCCACTTTTAATATACATTTATATATTATATAAGTTTAATTCTTGTATAACATTTTATAATTTAATTGACTTATATAATAATCTTATATATAATATTATATTAATTTTATTATTTAAATCTTATTTAATTAATTAAATTCATTAATTAATTAACATTTAAATTAATTTTATTTTATTCATTTTAAACATTTTAAATTGAATATGCTCACTATAGCAATTATAGTTATAAACATATATCTTATATATATGTATTATATTATTTATTAATTAACATTGAATCAATTTATTTAATTATTATTTTTTAATTAATTATAATTAATTTCAAAAATTATATATATATATATATTACCTTGACATTTTAAGGTAATGTTACATATATCAATACATATATATGTTATTTAATTTAATTAATTAACTTTTAATTAATTATTTATATAATTAATCTAATTAATTGTTAATAATTTTTGAAAATAATTATTTTATTTTCAAAATAATTTTGTAAATTATTATATAACATTTACAAAATCATTACTTATTTTAAATTTAACCTTTTAAATTAAAAATTTTATTTTAATTTCAAAACGGATTTAGCTTTGAATTAATCTTGGCCCTATGAAGTCTAAATTGATTTAGCTTTGAGTTAAATTAATTTTAAATAAAAGCTTTTTTTGTTTAATTAATTTATACGTAGATTTAATTTTGTATAAATATGTAATATATAAAGTGTATATATGTATGACATACACATATACGTGTAAGTATGCGTGCAACATACAAATGTTTACATGATTTTGTGTGCTAGTATATAAGTGTTGGGATTTACGCCGCAATGGACAACTCGACCCTTTATATACACATTGCTATCCAAAACAAGTTTAAATTATAAATATATACATAATAATAATTAATTTATGAACATTTATTTTGTAATAAAATAAGTTATTTTGAATAATTCAATAATTTTGAAATTCAAAATACATTTTCAAATATCTAATTAGTTTGATTCGTAAAATAGTTTTTAAAAAAATCTAGATCTATAGCTTTAAAATAAATAAATAAATATATTATAAAATTAAATAAAAATATCGTAAATAAAAATAAAATAATTTATTTTTAATAAGTTAATAATTTTGAAATTCAAAATTCAGTTTCAAAATATCTAATCAGTAAAATAGCTTGAGAACGGATCTGGATATACAAATTTAAATTAAATAATAAATATATATATTATATACAAAATTAAAAAAAAACATCATAAATATTTATATCATATAATTTCTGAAAATGATTTATATTTATAATAATAATACATTAAATTAATTAATAAAATAATTAAATTTGTGTATTTAAATAGATTGCCTTACGGCCAAAATTAAAAGTGTGTGTATGTGTGTGTATTTATTAAATTCTAGAAACAATGAAGTATAATTTTATAAAATAATATATATACAATATTAGTTAATACATGTTATTTTATTAACATTAATATGTGTGTGTATTTTTTTCTGAAGACCTAGAGAACCAAGTTTTGCTTATAAACTCTAAGGAAGTATGCATCGAACTCACAACAAATACTTCAGGTAAATCACAAGGATATGAGTGTGTGTGTGTATATATGTATATATAAACTTTATGTTTAAAATAAAATAAAAATATATTTCATTTTTTCTTTACTATAACATTAATTTATGATTGTAACGACCTGCCTTTTTGGATGTTTTAAGCAGACACACATGTCGAACTCAAACCATTCGAAAGGGCAGATTGTTATGGGGTAAATAAGAAAAGGAGAAAGAAATAAAACAAATACAGAATCTCGCAGCGGATGACAAAATATAATAATCAAATAATAGTTCATGAAGCTATTTTACAAACAAATTTGATTATACTTATACAACATAGAATCAGAGTTCCACATACCAGAGATAAATACATAACAATGCAGCGGAACAGTATGATGCAGTGGAATAAATATAATAAATAATAATAATACAGATCTTCGTCTTCTTCCTCCAAAAATAAGGTCTTCAACCTTGAAATGCTCAGGCTGACCCGAGCGAATTGAAAAGACAAAACACTCGAGTCAGAACTAAAAGATCTTATGTAAGTCAAATCAACGGTAAATACATATGAGTGTAAACGGCGTCGGAGATGTTTACGGGGTTTGACATCTCTTATCCAGTGTCTAACTTGAGTGCAATAACTTAAGAGATGTTCGGGATTCACATCTCCTAAGGATTCGTTAAACTATCTACTATGTAGTGCAATACGCTATTATAATAGTGTCTACAATAAAGTAAAGTATTAAAATACCGTTAAGGCGTTACCCATATCTCTCTTAACACATTTTTATATATTCCCATAGTCTATACAGTACCGTAATTCCTCTGTAAACTGGAGGGCTATCAGAGGGCACTCCATAGGTATGGTACAAAACAAACTCGTAGAAGGCGCGCTAGGGCATGTGAACACGGCACACGAGAAGATGCCAGGGTAGATATACCAATTGCACTCCCGGACTGGTGGTAAAGCATAGCAGCTACTACCGCCCACCTCGGACACACTCCCATAATCAAAATCGAGGGGTGGCCACCAAATCAATCACAAAGTCAAAATATAGTATCGAAGAAATATGCCCGGTAGGAGGAATGACCTCACATGGCCCGGTATAGCTCCTGAGTTTAGTCACATCTAAGCTGACTCACAGGAGTCAGGGTCACGTCATACCTTATACAGAAACCGTTCACCAAACCATCCTACTTCATTTCTGGAATCTCCACCACGTACACAGTTGTTAAAGTGGTTTTCGGTATTGGCAAAGAGTATGACAATATCCGATCCTGGTCTCTTTAACAACCAATCGCTTATTACACACTGGATGGTTCTTTTACATTTCAAAAAGTCAATTAACAATTTATATCAAAATATCATATTCTCAAAACCATAATACTTTCAAAATCATATTCACTTTGAAATCAAATCATATCCGAGATCATAATTTCTTTCGAAAATTATATTTTCCAATTAGGTTAAATCCTTACATCAAAGTCATCATATTCAATTACTTATAACTTTCAAAATATCACTTAGGTTATAACATCATTTAGCTGTATTTGCTTTTAAATCAATGAATTTGAATATCAACACATTCTCTTACTTAGTCTGAGAATTTAGAAATTAGTTAAATAGTTATAAATAATTTAAATAAAGTTTTAATAGTCAAATTACTCTAAAATAGTTAATATAGTTTTAAAATAGTTAAATAGATTTAAAATGAATTAAATATAATTAAAATAGATTAACTAGCTTTAAAATAGATTAATTAGATTTAATATAAGTTAAAATGGTTTAATTAGTTTTAAAATAAATTAAATGGTTAAAATAGGTTAAATTGATTTAATATAGTAAATATAGGTTAAACTAGTTTAATAATTTGAAAATCTTAAAAATTTAGAATCTTAAAATAATATATTTTAAAACAGTTTATATTTGAAAACATGAATTTGGAATTTATATAAATTTAACTATTTTTTTATTTCAACATATATGGACAATTTCACATTTCCAAATCACAAAAACCCAATTTCAATACATTTCAAAGTTATATTTCAAACAATTTTAATAACTCAATTCCGGACAATTTCAATTTATACTTCAAAAATCAACTTTAAAATTTCAATTAAATTCCTTTAAACAATTCCTTTAAACCAATTCCAATAATAATTAAAGTTATATAAATCAAATTCTTATATTCAAAATATCAGTCAATTAATTTCAGAAATTAAGGATTCAAAGATCATTTAATTTAACCAATCCAGTGTCTGTATATAATTCTCTACCCTAGGGTCAAGTGATACAGATATTTATCATTTCAATCCGTAATTTTAAAAATTTACAGTTATATATCATTTCAAACCGCAATCCTGAATTTATATAAAAATCCATAAAATCGTTCGAGTCTATCATTTCAACCCATAACGATTTTTCCTTAATCTATAGATCATTCGGGTATGTATCATTTCAACCTATAGGGAACTTGCAGTTATAACAATATAAAATACAACATCCATTCATCCAATACAACAAATCAAACATTCATCACAATCATCATCCAAATCAATTAATAAATATCAACCAATAACAAGTTATCAATTACAGGTGATTAAGTGGCAATTTAAATTCAGTAATAAATTAAATGACAATTTAATTCAAATTAACTGGAATGACGATTTAAATATATCAAACAGCCATAAATAAATTTCTAATCACCTCAAAATTAATTTAACTAACATAAGAAATTTTAGAAGTTGTGAGTGGGTTAAAACACTCACCTTTGAATTTCAAATCGATTTGAAATTAAAATAAAGGCCCAAAATTTGACAGTCTCAGAATTCATCCAAACCAGCGTCAAAATGTCTGGAATTTCAATACGATCCCAACGCAAGAAACCGCGCGTGAATCGGACCTTGTATGTGGAAGTTATTCGAGTTAGAACGATTGAAATCGAAAATTAAAAATAAAATAAAAACAAAAAGGAGCATCACACACCTGCTGACACATCACCCTCTTCTCCCTGTACGCAACAGTGAAGAAACCGAGTAAAACTCGTTCGAACCCTATAGGATACGCACGCTACACGAAGAAGTCGCCGCTACCTTGCGTCATTGCCGCGCCTCCACGACCGGCCACTGCCACGCCACCACCGGTCGCACGTCCCCTATCCTCGCGACGACATGCCAGGTTGTCGACCGACACTCCCAAAGGCAGCAGCCACCAGACATCTCAAACTCTAATCAATTATCAACGAAAATCCGACCATCAACTCGTGAAACCAACTACACAGATGCACTCTCATCGGCTCTCTCTATAAAACTGTATCCTCCAATCGACGATCAGTCAAAGTTGATCGCGACTCAATGAACGACCGCGAATTGTTCTTAAATTTCTAGACAAACAACGGTTCAAATGGGAAAACGAATTACAGATCTGAGATGCGCTCGTCGAGAGTTTCAAATTGATATATAATTCGATATAGTTTGTGGAGTTTAAATTTTGAAGTTGAATTTTGAATTGAAATTGCAATTGGGGATTAGGGTTTGTCTGCCATTGGAATGAGGAGTTGAGAAAGAAATTTATATACAGACAAAATGAAATAAGAAACACTAGGGTTTATAACGAGCTATTTATAGGTAGGTCAGAAAATAGAAAGAACGGATCAGATTTGGTTTGGGTTCTGAACGATAAACGACCCGAAAAGCCCGTTCTGTCTCCGGAACGAAAATGGGTCATCCCATATACCTAAGTAGATGTTTTAGATAGTTTTAAACTCAATGGAACAGGTTTCAAGTCATAATTCCATCGTATGAAGAAGTTTAAAATTTGCTTATTTCAAATTGATTTCAATTTAATTGATTTCTAGGCGTTTCAAGTCCGTCCGTACGATCAAACGACAAGTTCGATCGCTACAAAACTTGAAATCCTACAATAATTCACTGTTACGGACCCGATGAAATTAGTTTCGTCGAAATCCGAGACAGTTGTCAAAATGGCTATTTTTACGTTAATTAAATAAATTAATAATTAATTAATTAAATCACTTTTTCCATTATGATTATATAATTAACAAATTTTATCACTTTTGATTTCTTAGACAATTATAATAACTTAAAACAAATTTCTATGTTAATTCAACGTTAATTATTTCACTAATTACCATATTTACTTTCAATTTCAATAAATTCAGAAATTTTAATTTTAATTTTCAATAACTCCATTTAATTTACCTTTCATCCTATTATTCTATCCATTATTATTAAATGGATGAAATTAACATTGATTCATGATTTATTACATTAATATTCTCAAATTTCATCTTAATTTCCATTAACGTAATATTTAAATATTTAGTTTCACTTGTTTGCAATTAATCCAATTATTATAATTTAAATTCCAATAAATTAATAAATCTTGATTTCCATTCTTTTTATTCAACCAATTGTCATGTTATGAATAAAATTAACATTATTTCCAATTATTACCTTAATTTACATTCATGTAAATATTCAATTAGATTTTATTGAAATTGATTTCCAATTTAATTTAATAGACTAAATAAATAGGTAGCATAAAATAATTGTTACCATTTACTTTTAATTACACTTATAAGTTATTATTAACAAACAAATGTTACAATTGCTTACATAACACTGATTTTATTCAATTACAAAAAATATATTATTATTTCATTAATTGATTCAATATCTACACTTGATTCCTTATATTCAATTTATAGCCAAGTGCAACATTTAAATTATTTTAATTAATTGAAATTTCATTCAAGTTGTTAATGATTAACTTTAATTAAAATTTTTACCATGCATTCTAGTTATTATTTCATTAATATAATTCACAAATTTTTATTTCTTTCAGTATTTAATTACACAAACTTATTAAATTAACAAATTTATTTATCGAAAATTACGGGTCGTTACAATGATACATAATAAAATAATTTTGGATATATAAATACATATGTTTATTTGTTCATTTATATTTGTAGTTAAGACAGTGTTAAATAAATTTAAAATAATTTTTAACGTTTTAAAATTATTAAAAATTCATTATAGTGAGATATGTATTATAATTATTTTTTAATTAAAAAGTCTATTAATTTAAAAATAGGATTGATAGATAGTGAAATTTGTATATTAATACTTATGTATGTATGATAATATAATTATACAGGAAAATGATTGTGCATATAAATTCATTAAAATATATATTAATTAACTATATCAACATGGTGACATATTAATCATAGATTATAGGATGTTACCTCAAAATTTTTGCCTTAGATACGCACCTTGATTGGTGGACTTTCCTAGATTTAATCCTGATCTGAGCTCCTAGCTTTTCAATTGCTTAGAGGACCACTTTTGATTTTAATTTAATGTTTGGATATGATCATTTTAGCTTAAGGGGTTTGGAAATGGGGGCTATCATAGAGGAAAGGGAGAGAGAAAGGTAACCATAACAATGAGGGGTAGCGTAACCTTTTATAGAGAGAGTAAAAGAGATATTTTCAGCTTGGTTTACTCCTTCTCTATTACCAAATCAAGATCCAACTTTATAAATCTTTATCCCTTCTCTTGCACTCTTATAGTTGGTCCTAGATAAAGTTATAAAGGCCTTAAATCATTCCAAACCCATTAGCAATTAATCACATTTAAATAAAATTTAAATGCACGTCGATGTCTAATATAGATTCGTACATATATAACTTTTATATACGCACCTAATTAATTACAATTGGCACCCAAAAAATACTAATGGCACCAAATACATTAAATAAGCAAAAAATTAATATTTCATAAATATTAATTAATTAAATTTATTTATAATAATTATTAATCAATTAAATCATATGGTATATTAAAGAATCTACCAATGCGGTTATGCGACTCGCATGTGTAAATTCAGTCAGCGATTAATATTAGAAAATTCGAATATTAATGCTCACATGTCATCTTAGATAGTGGTGTGATAGTTTGGCCGAATTTATCGCTTACACATTTTCCAGTAAAATCTAATTTTACTATTTAAGTTGTACCCTGTAGTGACAATTATTTACACTATTTCTCTTCGTCAAAACTATATCACATTAGGACTTATGGAATTTGGTATTGTTCAAAATTCCAATATTGTCCAGATCCAACTTGTATAATCTAAAAACAAAGTATTTGGTTCAATAATAACAATTAATATTAACTGAACTGCTCTGGATAAAGATTTTGAATTTGTATTAACTTCAGTTTACTACGATACTAACCTCATATAACCGAGGAGACGAAACACCGAAGCATAGGGGCAAATAGTAAAAAATGATTTAATGTGAATAAATATGATTTAATAACCTAGTTAACCACTTTTAATTAATAACTAATGGTAAGAAACTTATTTTCAAATTTTGTTTACAAAACTAAATAGTTCGAAGAAATATCGATAATGTGAACAAAAATTGTTTTATCGATAAACGACTTTTGCTATATAAAAGTTGTTCGAACTCTTTGGCACCTGTATATAAACATATGAAGACATTTACAACCATTTAAATCACCTAACCTCTTAATCAAAATTAATTAAACATAAGTGAAATTAAGGGGACAAAAGGATCCTTAAAAGGCTTAATGACCTCGGAATGGTCTGAAATTTGATATATGTAAAGTAGAACAATTTATCTATGAACTGGAAAAAGATTCACAGAATTCCGACATGAAATGGTAAAGATATGAAATTTCAAACATGGACTCAGGCCAAGTTGAATTCTGCCCAGGTCTGAAAACCCTCTCAGGTTCAACTTACAAACATGAAACAGGTGAACAAATGACCTCTGATCGAACTGGAAATTGGTATGCATATAGTAGAAAACTTCAGATTTCAAATAAAAAAAGAATAAATGAATTCCGATAGGAAATGAAAAAGATACGCTGTCTCAAACATAGACTCAGGCCATGTTTATAGCAGCTCAGAAAACAGAAATGTGCCCAGGCCTGAAAACCATCTCGGGTTCAACTTACAGGCATGAAACAGAGGACCAAACGACCTCAGGTTGAACTGAAAATTTGTATGCATATAGTAGAAATCTTTAACTTTCAAATAAAAAAAGAATCGATGAATTCCGACAGAAAATGAAAGAGATATGCCATCTCAAACATGGACTCGGGCCATGTTTGCAGCAACTCAAAACGGAAATACGTACAAGCCTGAAAACCATCTCAGATTCAAATTATAGGCATGAAACAGAGGACCAAACGACCTCAGATTGAACTGAAAATTGGTATGCACATAGTAGAAAATTTCAAATTTCAAATAACAAAAAATCGGTGAATTTCGACATAGGAATAAAAAGATATGGTCATGCAAAGTAGCAACCAAAACAGATTATCACAGAAACTAAATAACTACAAAACAATTTTACAGAGGCTATATTTGCATAGATTTTTGGCTTTTGAAGCTTTGCTTCAGCTAGAAATTGTGAGTAACTAACTCACCTTGCAATTTTGAAGCGAAACCTGAATTAACTTGAAGGAAGTTGCTTGCTTTTGGCAAGGGAAAGCTTCAATAACCTATAAAATCTCAAAACAGAAACATGCAAGAAGAAAGAAAGAACATTACAGACAATCCAATTCACAAAATTGAATTTTGATGAAATGATTTTGTTTTGGAATAGATTACCTGTAGAAATAAGCTTTAGATTGATAGAAAACAACAAATTTTTCGATTTAATTTGGAGATTGAAGCTTGGATTTTTAAAGGAGGAATGGTTTCTTCTTTTGGTTTTCTGGTTTTTACTGTAAATGAACATATAATGAAGGAGGAGAGAAACTCTTTCTCATTTCTGGTTTGTTTTGTTAAGTGGGCTTGGACCCAAAACCAAATAATTAGCCTAAGTAAAATAAATTAGCTCTAAAACACATATACACTATGTTAATAAATCAAAACATCATGTTTTCACAAAGTTTCAACACAACAAATTAACACAAGTATATTTTCATGTTTAATAAAACATTTTACAACTAATAAAAAGATAATTTTGTTATAAAAATTATTTTTATTATAAAAAACTCTCATTTTTAAATAAATATTAATTTACACAAATATTTCCACAAAAGACTATTTTTAATACCAAAATTTGTACAAAAATTATTTTCTGGCATAATAAAATGCAATAAATCATTCTAACATCAATTTTATAACCAAAACTTATTTTTAAACAAAATTCCATCTTTTTATTTATAAATACACATATCAAAACAAATACTTCTTTTAAAAATTAATAAAAGAAGCATTTGGCAATAATTACAATAATTATTGCATTTTCACTAAATAAAAATCATATTTGATTCATATTTCTCACAAACAACCAAGATAAAGTTTTAAAACTTTATTTTTCTCATTTTATTTCCAAAATCCATTGTTTATTTAAAATAAACAATTTTAAATCTCCAATTTATTTTTATTTCTCAATATTAAATTATAACCACCGTTATAATTTAATTTTTATAGGTAATCACTAACACATTTATATCAAAAAATCCAGCGATATTATAATAATGTCTAAGGGTGAAAATAATAATAATCAAGTAGATGTGATGCTCGTTAGTATACATCACAACAATACTAGGTATATAATCAAAAACCGATAAGGCGCGTTCGCTAACTGTGTAGGATTCCACGGAGGTGCCCTTAGTATTTCAAGAAACGGTCCTCCTGCATAAGGATAAGAGATATCCTTTTGAAGCAGCATACATACCTAATGATGTACCATAGGAGAAACATAGCTGGTCTCGCTAAGACCGAGTGCATCGCTCCATGCATGCATAACAACTATAGGTAACTCTAGGTGGAGACGGCTGCACCCTATGGGTTTGCCAACCCTACTGGCCATTCCTTCTACCTCTGATTTTAGTCATTACCGCGAGTGGGGCTACATTCGGCATTCCAGCTCATGTACCGCCAATTAAATAGATCTCGGAACCACACATGGATTTTTATACCTCAATAGGTCTCGGAATCACACATGGATTCCAATATCCAAAACAGATCTTGGAATCATACATGGATTCCCATACCCAACGGGTCATGGAATCATACATGGATTCTAACATCTAAATATATCACGAAACTCCTCCATAGATCCATATATTGTTTTAGGGGTGGGTACGGTACGAGTCATCTCTTACGAGTACACTCCTTCGCTTACTGGGCGCCCTAAAAACCAATCGCTAATTTTTCAGAATGCTCAGTACCGGTTCTTTAGGAAATAATTAGATAAATCATAAGAGCGGGGATCATAAAATCGGAATCTGGACAGCTTGTAACTAGAACCTCACAATTTGACTATAAGATGTTCAGAGATAAGTTAAGACACTAACTAAGATAGAACCTAGTGGGGATCAGTATAAAACTATGATTAGTCACTTAGAATAAAATTGCCATATTAGTTATCAGTTCTAAGTCATCTTTGTTTATGTCTAGGGTCCACATGCGGATAGATCATTCCAAGACGCATGGACCGAGATAGAGGTAGTAGACTTGATCAGCGACAAAGACTATGATATACCCTTTGCTGACATGCTTTGTTCTGAGGAAGGGAGTGATATGTGGATCACCGATCCAGCTAGTTCTGATGCAGAGGACTATTCAGGATTTCGCTTTGAGGATTGGCTGGGAATTCCACCCAAGTCAGTAGTAGGTTATGAGTGGGTTGAGCCGTGGGTAGACGACTTCGAGGCACCAGTTTTCGATGTGGACTCCGACCGCAGAGGCCCAAGATACATGGAGGAACCTTATGAGGAGGCATGGTTAAGCGGCAGTGAGGCGATCATTTTTCCGGAGGATGCATTTGCCCAGTGGCAGCGGCAATATATGGATGCACTTCCTCTGAATGGGGAAAATGAGGTAGCGTACGTGGAAGAAGAAGAAGAGTTTGAAGAGGAAGACGCCAGCAATCTAGCTAACATTGAAGATCTTTAAGAAGGATATGATACTGAATAAGAATCCAAGTCGGAGTTGGAAGCAAAGGAGGAGTTCAAGGTTGATGAGTTTGGAAATGAAGTTTGAGTATGATAGATTAGCAGACTCATGTATCATTATTATGTTCGACCGATAGGCTATGGTAGTATTGTGTAGTAAAAACCTTTGAGTTGAATGTACTTTTTATTAAGGCTATGAAGCAGAAGAAAAATGTAACATGTTGCGAAAGTAAAACAGTTCTCTTTGTATTTATATCCACTTGTCTAGAAGGATAAAGATTTTTCTTGGAAAAACATAAGGAACTACGGATAAGAGTTTTTCAAAGATTAAGAAATATAAAATCGATAAAAGATAGCAACATCCTTAGTTAATAAAATGACTAACCCTCATCTGTGCAAAGAACAAAAAAAAGTTTGAATAATAATCACCTTGTGAATTCAATTTCACGATTTGACTAAAAGGTGTTTGATAACAATTGTGATATGAAAGATCAATAAAATTTATTAAGATAATAAATTGATAAAGACATTTTGAAAAGTCATACTCTATAGAGAATAAGTTGTAAATATAGAATTTATAAAGAATTTGAGAAAATGAAATCATAACAATATTATTTCTAAAGTTTTGAAAAATATGGAAAGTTTGGTGAGCAAGTCTCAGTTTGTTCCGTGATGATCGGCATAATCTTCCAAGTATTGGTCTGATGTTTGTTTCGGCAATCAAGATCGTATTATAATGGATTATCCTCTTTGTCAGTGGGCAATTGAAAACAGGTTCAGTACGGACAAATCCTAAAGATAAGAAATAACTTATTAGAGTTATAAAAAGGTACAGTAATTTCAAAGTAAAAATTAGAAAAAAGAAGAAAAGGTTTAATGATGATTGGTTCGAGTGTCCCGAAAGTAGCTAAAAATGGGTAGGAGATTGTGTTTGGATGGTAAGCACTTCTCTTTAGTATATCCTTTATAGTTAAGGGAACGTAAAGATACTATTGGTAATACCCAGATCCTAGTTGTTTTGAAAATTCTTGATCTATACCATTTTTGGGAATTAAAAGTTAAGATTTTATGAGATACTTTATAAGTATTTTAAAAGGTAACCAAGTACGTATAATGTGCGTGAATCACTTTATCTCATTTGGTAAATCCAAGATTCGAGTACGAAACTTGAGGTGTTTACACTAGTGCGAAAGAGTATGGATAACTTGATTCTTAACGGCAAACGTTGAGAAGAGTATTGGAGAAGAATGCTTGAGTTTTCTATCATAGTTGAGCGACTATGTAAGGAAAGCAAAGGACTCTGAAATAAGAAGTCTGATTAGTGTTCTGCACTAGAGGATCAAGGGATCGGTGCTAGTTCGGAAGAGATTGTTGTGAATTCAGATATTAGATTGAATCATGTATTGCATATGGATGTTTTATACACATCATATGAAAAGAAAGTTGGCTCTCGTCATATTTTCCAATCCTGGTAATTTCGAGGACGAAATTCTTTAAGGAGGGGAGAATGTAACGACCCAGAATTTTATAAAAATAAAATGGGATATTTATTTCAGTTAAATATTCAATTAATAGATTTCAAACATTAATAACACTTGTTTTAAAGGTTTATAAACAAAATGTGGATATTTGGATTTTTCGTCAAAAATGATGAAAAGTCAGTTTTCGGTAAATTTAAGATTTTCTTGGAATCGCGCACAGCTTTGAATACCTATATTCATTTATCGATAAACGAGAAAATGAAATAAAATAATTTATTTTATTTTTTTGAAAATAAATTGTAATTATGACTTCATCAATAGGGTCACAATATTTAATAATTAATTTATTAAATTAAATTGAGATTTAATGATTTGATAATTCATTATAAATATTATTAAATGATAAGAAATGATTGGAACCTTATACGGTGAGTATAAATCTGCAGCCCTTTGAAATACCCAATATAATGGATTTTATGATTAATTTAAGGAGTTTTTATCAAAATAATTTATTGGGATATAATTTATAAATTTTGATTACATCATTATTTAAATAGAAATATAACAGATAATGTGACTGATAAACAAAGTTAAAATTCAATATAAAATGGCACGCGGAAGTCATCAAACATCGTCGGAATGTCTTAAAATAAATAAATAAAAACACATAGATTTTCAGAGATTATATTTACATAATTGGAAAATGTATTAAAATATGAAGGAGACGGAACGAAATACGCGTGTACGCGGGGGTGTGCACGCACACATATAAACGGGTACACGCATGTACACGCGTGTATGTGTGTGTGAGGCGTGTGTGTGCGTGTATGGGTGTGTGACGTGTGTGCGTATATATGCACTTGTATATGTATGTGTAGGCATATGTACGTATGTATATATGTGTTTATGTAAGTATAAGGTGTGTAAAAGCTTCCTAAGAAGTGACCTCCTTGATTTGGGGGTAGGGTGTGTAGGTGATGTGATGGAGAGGGTACATGAGTTGATGGGGGTAAGGTGGTGTAAGGGTATGGAGAGTATGGTGATGTGACAAGTTATGTTGTATATTATATTACTAAATCCTATACTATAAATACACTTCTACCTCCTTCTCTTCATTTCTTTACTTCATTTCTTTTCTACTTCTTCCTTAGCTCTCATTTTCTTTAAGGTTCTCTAATGGCTTCCTAAGGGAATTCGAGAGAAACTATTCCAATAACAACCCAAAATACTTAAGTGTCTAATGGCTTCCTAAGCGAATTCGAGAGAAACTAGTCCAATAACAACTCAAAATACTTAAGTGTATACTTTAATCTTCCTCTACACAACGTTCTAAAGACAACGGACCAAGCTACAACGTCTCAAACTCAACAAAACCCAGGGAAACACCCATGGTCGTGAGCAACAAGGAGAAGAGGGAGGCCTTCGTGTACTTTGACGCAGAGAAAAGGAAAAGAGATTATGCCGGTTTTGTTCCGGTAGTGCTAGAGCAAGTCAAGGAGGAGTGGAAACCTTTTGTAAGACATACTTCGCTTCTTTAGCTTAGATTTATGATTAATAAGTCATAATGAGTATAACTTGTAAATATGAACATGTTTGGAAAGTTAATTAACAAGCTAAAAAAAGTTAGTAAGCAAACTTGAAAAGCTAGTAAGCAACTAGTAAAGAGAGGTTAGTAAACTTGGTTGTGTTTATTTACTAATCTTTGGATGATAACATTGGATGTTATATGGATGATTGAATGATTTAGTTGTGTTGATGCTGTGATATTATATGGTAAGTATAAACAATACACTTATGTTAGTTTGACATGTTTATATGTTAATATCATGACTTTTAAAATGAATTCCAAGTCACATTACACATACATTAATATGTGTACAAACGGAAGGGTTAAGCCACATTAAAATAAAAGAGAAAAAGGATTTTAAATGGGTTTTAAATCATAGAAAAGTTTGAACATAATATTATAAAAGATAAAATATTGGAAAATAATATTTTATAAAGTGAAAAAGTAGAAATAAATAGTTATAATAATTTATAATCATTTATAAGTGTTTTGGAAGTGTCTAGGGCAAGCTCTGGAACAATTCACCAAACGGTCAAAATTGGGCACTTTCCGGAGCAAAAGATCGCGGTGATGCGACCTGTATTTTCGAACGGAAGTGTAGAATGCGTTTTAAGTCGGAATGACTTGAAACCAAAAACGTTTTGTCCATAAAGTTAATAGCTTTCAAATGAATCCAAAAAGTTAAGTTTTCGATTTGAAAATCTCAAGTTATGAGCAAAACAGTTTTCAAAAAGGTTGCTACGGAAGCAGTAAAATCTAGATTTTGGTAAGTGGAGTTTTATAACTCCAAAAATTATGAAATAAATTTCTAAATTCATTATTAATATAATAATGAGGTTTTGAAAGATAAAAATGAGTTTATACTTAATCAAAAGTATAATTATAGAAAGTGACCTAGTTAATCACTATTCATTAGCGATTAAGGGATTGAATTTTGAAATTAAGGAATCGAAAGGAGTTTCTGACCCAAATATTTTACGAATGTTTTCATAGTAATTAATTATGATTTTTAAGATTTATTTGGGAATTTTATAAAGACTTAGAATAATGGTCAAATTCTAGAGTCGACTGAATTGTTTAAATAATAAACAATATTTGGAAATAGGCTCCGAAGTGACATTAGACTTTGAGGTATGGAAACGACTATTATTTAAAGGGTAAAGAATGTGATCAAACCAAGGTATGAGAGGAAATAGTTCCCCAACTTGGAAGGCCTCATTGTTTGCTGATAAATAACTGAGTTTGAAATCAAAGACTTAAGTTATGAATGAGTTATTATCTCTGAATTAGAATTAAAGTAAATAATAGAAAGGGGTATGCCGTAATACCTAAGAGTGCATCTTGTCCCGCCTGTGAGATCTGAGAGTAGACAAGGTAGTTAATGAGATGGGAAATCAATCTGACCTTGTTTATTTCTTAAGACGTTGGGTGGAACGGATCGAAAGGTAGATCCGGATACTTGTCAAAAATCATGTAAAAGTTTTGACAAGAGAAGTAAAGGGATTGGGTTAAAATGGATTGGAACTTGATTGTTGTGATGATAAGTCGGGTACTCTTTTGGGTGTCGATCTGATGTTGGTTTAGGCCTTCGGGGTTTGCACCTGGAAAATTATTCTCTTAATATTTTACAATCAAAGGTTAATTCTGAAATGAGGAAGTTTGGATTAAGCAATTAATTAAATGTGGCTTAATGATTCTGTGTACACATATACACATTTTATTTCGATGGTTGATGTCAAAGGAACCGAGGTCGGATTTTGGTACTCCAGATTCGAAGACCACTTCGAATTAATTTGCGTATTCCAGAAATGGATATGAAACTTAAAGGTTGAAGACTGGGGAATCTTCTCAGTAGGGAAAAGACTACCCGTTGAGTAGGTCCTTTAGATGAAATCTTTTGGATAGCTCGGAAAGATAACTACAAAGTAGCGGTAGTTCTTTCTTTGTTGAGAAATCTCCGTTGTATTGAAAACTGGAGATCTTTCATGGTAAGTGGATTTCTTGTTGATAACTTTGGTGTCGCGCCTAAGGTAAATGAATAGCAGTGATCCCTTATTGTCGGATCGACGATGATGCAAGAGGTGCGGCTACTGCGATTAGGGATGCACTAGGGTGGTGCCTTCGGTTCATCCTTTACCTGGATGACTTGCATGGGAGAATGTTTGACAAAGCATTTCCAATGATTACGAATGTTGACTTTAACAAACGTACTTCTATTTGGTGACGGAGAAGGCAGCTTCTCTTAGCTTAACACCCTTCTCTAAGAAGTACGAGCTTGGAGGTTGTATTTTTATGGGAGTCAATTAGTAATTGGCGGATCTGGCAATGTGGCTTTCAGAGTGAATGAGCTGGAATGAAAAGGTAATGCGTTACCTCGTGCCTCATCAAATGGGGAGTGATTGAAACAGGGCGTGCAGCAAGATGAGTCATGGTTTAGCACCCATGAGAATGCCCGCATTTTCCTTTCAAGATATAACTCATCTCCCCCTATATTTCGGGTCTGAAGGCTGAGATAAGAGCGGTCTCGGAAGGTCGAAAACGACCGGGGGAACTGGCGTATTCGGTCTATCGGTTGGGTAAAAAGTCTTGTTTGGGCATTGGGTGGGGAACTCACACCCAGGTGCATCCCTTTAGAGGTGTACTGTACGGAAGGTAGTCCCTTACCTTGATTTCTAGTATGGAATCCAATAATCCATTAAGAGCCTTGTACGATTTTGATTGTAGACCAAATGCTGGAATTTAATGAATGTAACAATTTCAACTAAGATTCATAAGTTTACTTGAAAAGCACTTTCAAAATAATGTCATTAAAAATAATATCCTTTATTTTTGGCATAATCATTTTATGGTTATCATAAGCGAAAAACACGTTCAGTGTTTTTATCCTGCATGGTCTTATGAGATACCCGGCCCTTTGTTTTCAAAATACGGATTTCTGGTTCGGCGTCCAATTGTGACACTGTCACATTTGGGATTGTGTTCTTACACTGGTTTTTCCCAGCCTGATCCGAGTGTTTTCAACACTCGGGTTAGTACCGAGTGATTTCATGATTAGCTATGCAAACCGAGAAGCGAGAAGGCTGGACTTGGGGAGTTTCTTGGATAGAGATCATATGGGATCACGTTTGCTTTGGCATAGTGCAACATGATAGGAGGTTCGAGCTTTCCAAAGGAGTGTTGGAGATCTGCATCTACGTATGGGCGTGGTCTTATTACTTATGCATGCTATGTTTGTTGTTGTTTATCTATTTCAGCAATTGTAAGGACAGAGTTTATAACTGTCCTGGCTGATCATAGGTTAGACTCTGATTGATATGTTTTTAAATGTTTTCCACTGTAAAGATATTGTTCAATATTACTCCATGCGTTGTGAGATTCTGTTCTATTCCGCTGTGTTATTCTGTTTTGTTCTTGTTTCTTTTTTTTCATCCTTAATGAGTCGGTCTTTCGTGTCTTGGGAATTCGTGGCTGAGGTGTATCCGTGTGGGTTTTCAGGGTGGGAAAAATCGGGTCATTAAACTGAGGGTTGAGGATTTTTAGGTTCTAGTAGGTGGACGAATAAAGCTTCCGGAGACGAGCAGAAGGCAAATGCTAGCTATATTTAAGAGTTATTTGTTTTATTTCCGCTGTGTTGTATTAAGTCGGTTATGAGTATTTATTACTCTTGTCAGCCAAGGGGGCATCTTCATATGTCGCTCTTGGCGTATTTATGTAATAATTATATTTGATCTGAACCTGGGAAACGTTTGAGATTATGTAACTTGGATATGAAATGTTGTTTCGAAATTTAATTAGAAAAGTGTTTTAATCTTTGATGATTTTATCTCATATTCAAGTGCTTATGATATTGTGGATACTACTAACATCACCGTATTTGGTCATCGGAAGTTAATGCTATATATAACTGCATCATCTTTAGCGCTTAGCTTCGGGCCTCCAAATAGGGGATGTTATAATTTGGTATCAGAGCATAGGTTTATGAACAACTTTAAACTAAAATGATTTTTGAAAACATAATCCTAAGGAATTAGAGAAAAGATCGGGGTATGGGATAACGCTATAGTAACATACCTGTATTTGCCATATATAAGTATATGCTATATCTCTATTCTTTTATCACCCTTACGCTATTCTTCTGTATCTTATGAAGGTTCGAATGTAGATATGGATGCTAGAAGTGGAAGAGTTAACCTTTATAGGGGAAGCACCATAACTAATGGGAATGCCAGACCAAATACCAAGAGAAACCAAGGTCAGGCACAAGTTGGAAATGTGGGTGCTGGAGTCCCACAAGTTGACATAGGAGCAATGTATCAGTTCTTTGTCAACATGATGCAAGCGAGAGTTGCCACTAGAGTAGTTGGAGGAGAAAATCAAGAAGCTCTAGTGGTCAACAACTATGCTGTTCTGAGTAGAGATAATGCTTGGTTGGGAGGAAAGCCGTTTATTGGTACTTAAGACGCAATCGAAGTAGAGAATTGGTTGCTTCATTGTGAGAGGATTTTGCTGACTTAGGGCTCAACGATGAGCAGAAGAGGAGGCTTGCTTCTAGACAGCTTTAGGGAGCAGCGCTGTATTAGTGGAATAGTGTAATGATTGGAGTAAACGAAGAGATGATGACATGGGCTGAGTTCAAGAGGAGATTTGGAGAAAGGTTTATGTTGGAAATTGCTAAGTCTGCTCTACTTAGGAAGATTGCTGAGTTGGAGCAGGGAGACATGACTGTGCTGGAGTATGCGATGAGGTTTGAGGAGCTAGCAAGATATGGCTATGCTACTGTAGATACTGTGATTAAGAGGAATGAGAAGTTTATTAGGGGGTTGAAGCATGAACTTGCTAGGGCTATGTTACAGCATATTAGAGATCCATGTGATGTTGTAGTGGAAATGGCTTTGAGGAATGAGGAGATGCTTGCTTTTCTAGAGAGAAATAAGGCAAAGGAAGTCCTGGTGGGGCAGAGAAAGAAAAGAAAGTTCTTCCGTAAGGAGCTCAGAAGGGTGGAGCTGCAAAGAAAGGGAAGTCGGAGGTTGTCTTCTTTAACTGTGACAAGAAAGGGCATTTTGCAAATGAATATTGTTCTGGAGAGGGAAAGAAGGTGATCGAGAAGAAGAACATCAAATGCTTCAACTGCGATCAAATTGGACATTATAAGAACCAGTGCAAAGAACCAGCTAAGGATGGCAAAGGAAAGGTGTTTGTGTTGGAACTTGCTACCTCGAAGCCAACAGCAGTGGAAAAAGGAAAGGCCGTGTTGGGAGGTATGCTTATGATTCATAGCATGTCAGTTAGCGTTCTATTTGATATCGGCGCTTCGCATTCTTTTACATCTCATTGTTTGGTAGATAAGCTTAACCTAGAACCCTCATATCTAGTTACTTCGTTAAGGGTTGCAAATCTGATAGGAGGTTATGCGACTCTTGGGATGAAGTATGACCACCTAGAGTTAGGTCAAACCTTTGTTTGCAGTTTGCATGTGTTTGATTTCGTAGGGTTCGGAATTATTTTGGGTGTGGATTGGTTAAGTAAGTACGATGCAAGGATATTTTGCCATGATAGGAAAATATCGCTTAGACATCTTAACTGTAGTGATCTGGTACGCGCCATTGAGTTTCAAATAGATTTGGTACTAGGAGCAGAATTCGTGAGTAGGCCGCCAGAATGACACCTACCGAGATGAGGGAGTTGAAGGTGCAGTTGGTGGATTTGGAAGGCAAGAATTTTATTAGACCATGTAATTCAACTTAGGGAGCATCCGCAGTGTTTGCTAAAAAGCCGGACGGATTGTTAAGGTTATGTATCGATTATCGTAAGTTGAATGAGAATACGATAAAGAATCGATATCTGTTACCCAAAATTGATGATTTGTTCGATCAATTGAGTGGAGCCAAGGTATTTTATCATTTGGATTTAGCAACAGGTTTCCATCAGCTTAGAGTAGCAGAGGATAGTATTCCTTTGACGGCGTTTAGAACTAGATATGGATCGTACGAATGGTTAGTGACACCGTTCGGACTAACTAATGCGCCAGCATTCTTTGTTGATTTGATGAACCGAGTTTTTCGATAGCACTTGGATAGGTTCGTGTTGGTATTTATAAATGATATTTTGATATACTCTAAGGATGAACGAGAGCATGAAGTTCATCTTAGAATGGTGCTTGAGATGCCGAGGCAGCATCGGCTGAAGGTGAAGTTTTCAAAATGTCTTTTCTGAAAGAAAGAAGTGAAGTTCTTGGTCATGTAGTCTCAAAGAAATGGTTGTTTGTAGATCTGACTAAAATTGAAGCAGTGAATAACTGGAAGAGATCCAAGACAATGACTAAGATAAAGTGTTTTCTTGGATTAGCTGGGTTCTATCGGAAGTTCATAAAGGATTTCTCGTGAATAGCAGCACTGATGACCAAGCTAATGCGAACAGATGTGAAGTTTATGTGGATCGATAAGTGTGAGGAAGCATGCCAGAGCTTGAAAAACTTATTGACTAATGCACCTGTGTTAGTTGTTCCGGAAGGGAATCAGGACTTTGTAGCATATACAGTGCTTGTGGAACTGGGTTAGGAGCTGTGTTAATGCAAAGAGGTAAAGCGATTGCCTATGCTTCTCAACAGCTTAGACCGCATGAGGTGAGATACCCGACGCATGATTTGGAACTAGCTACGATAATCTTAGCGTTGAAGGTGTGGAGACTTTACCTTGTGGGAGAGAGATTTGTGCTGTATACGGATCATAAGTCGCCGAAGTATTTATTCTCTCACAAGGAGTTGAATATGAGACCATAGAGGTGGTTAGACTTTCTAGCTGCTTATGATTTCGATATTGAGTATACATAGGG
Organism: Allium fistulosum; assembly: GCA_030737815.1. Classification (NCBI taxonomy): domain Eukaryota; kingdom Viridiplantae; phylum Streptophyta; class Magnoliopsida; order Asparagales; family Amaryllidaceae; genus Allium; species Allium fistulosum. The sequence goes on along the minus strand of CM060902.1, from coordinate 192,574,706 downwards.
AAAAGGTAATAAGGTTGTAGATGTAGTTAGCAGGAAACATCAGAATGCATTGTTGGCAATGATAGCTGAGTGGAAGATTTGGAAGCGTTGATGACATGTAGAGTGCAGTGGAGATCTGATGCTAGATCTAGTAAGGAGACTATTATGTTGTCATGTTTAGAATTTTGACCAGCTATAATCGAAAGGATTGCTTCTAAGCAAGGAGAGGACCCAGTATTAGCTGAGCTGATCATAAGGTTAAGAGATGGAACAGAGAGCGATGGCCTGAAGGATATTAGTCTTGACCAGAATGGGTGGTTGAGAAAGAAAGGAAGACCATGTGTTCCGAATGCGGGAGACATTAGGAAGGATATTTTAGAGGAATGCCATCGTTCGAACTTCACTATTCATCAAGGAGAAACTAAGATGTATAAGGACATGAAGAGAAGTTTCTTTTGGGAAGGTATGAAGAGGAATGTAGGCTTATGGGTGAAGCAGTGTTTGAACTGTCAATAGGTAAAAGCCAAACATCAAAAACCAAGTGGGTTACTTCAGCTATTAGATATTCCAATATGGAAGTGAGATTCTATTTCTATGGATTTTATAGACGGGTTGCCAAGATCAAACAGAGGAAATGAAAGTATATGGGTCATAGTGGACAGGTTAACAAGAGTTCCCATTTCATTCCCGTTAAGTCAACTAGGACAACACCCGTTTTGGCTAAGTTATTCATGAAGAATATAGTTAGACTTCATGGAATTCCTAGTAGTATAGTAAGCGATAGAGATTCCTTGTTCACTAGTGAGTTCTAGAAGAGTCTACATGATACTTTAGGTACCAAGCTCAAAATGACTACCGCTTACCATCCACAGACTAATGGGCAAAAGAAAAGAGTTAACAAAGTCTTGGAAGACTTGTTACGAGCTTGTGTGTTAGATTTTAGGGGATCATGGAAAGACCATGCACACTTAGTCGAGTTTTCGTATAAAAATAGTTATCAGGCTAGTATAGGGATGGCACCATTTGAAGCTTTGTATAGAAGGCCATGCAAATCTCCAGTTTGTTTGTTAGAGACCGGGGTTAGGTTGGCTCTTGGTCCGGATTTAGTTAAAGAAGCTGCAGAGAAGATTGAGTTTATTCGGGCTAAGATGAAAGAAGCTCAGTCTAGGCAGAAGAGTTATGCTAATAAAAGACGGAAAGACTTAGAGTTCTCAGTAGAAGATTATGTTTTCGTCAAGGTATTACCGACGAAAGGTGTTATTCGGTTTGGAAGATCAGGGAAATTGGCACCGAGATTTTTTGGATCATTTCCTATTATAGAAAGGATCGGGAAACTCGCATATAGAGTAGAATTACCAAACAGTTTGGCAGAAGTTGACGATGTTTTTCAGTATTCTCATCTTAGAAAGTGTATTAGAGACCCAGAGACTACTATAGCACCGACTGTGTTAGAGGACGTAGTAGTAGAGCCGAATTTGACTATAGTTAAAATGCCAGTTCGTATAATCGCGAGAGATGAGAAGAGGCTAAGGAACAAGATAGTCAGATTAGTTAAGGTCCAGTAGAGCGACGATAAGATAGACTGTACTTGGGAAATTGAGAGCAGGATTAGGGACGCTTATCCTGATTTGCTTCATGGTATGTTTTACCTTATTGATTGATTTGTATGAGTAATTTATCGCAATTTCATGGACGAGATTCCTTAAGGAGGAGAGTCTATAACACTTCTATTTTTTAGTAACATTATTTAGGACATTTAATTAAGTAAAATTAAACGAAACAATGTAAAATGGTTAAGGGATTATGGTTTGTGTAATTGTAAGGGTAGGCATGCCAATTAAACCAATGAACTAAGGGAAATGAAATAAAAATAAGTTGGGGTAGATAAGGGGCAAAGTAGGAATAAGACATGTTCTAATACCCTAAACCCTTAAGTTATATTCTCACGTTCATTATTCACATTCACAAACTAACACAAAAGCTAGAGAGGCCAGCCACCATTAGCTAGGGGATAACAAGAAGAAGATAAGCAAGATTTCAAGAGGAAAGCTTAAGCAAGTTAATCAAAGATCAAATCTCAACTCCTTAATCACAAGCAAAAGGTGAATAAAAGGTTACATCTCATATTTTGATGTTTTTGGTTTCTAGATCAGATCCAAATATTTTGCAAAGTATATTGCCATGTTTTTTATTGTTAAAATGGATATATATATATGCTTGTTGATGATTTATGCTAATTCATATGAATTTTATGATATGTTTTAATGTGAAAACCCTATTAAATGACTTCCAAATGCATTGCGATTTTAGAATAAGGTCAGAAATGATATTTTAGAGACGAGTTTCAATTTTCATAATTTTCTGAATTAATGTGGATTTAATATTAATTTTCTAGTGAAGAAAATTGTTATTTGGATTTAAAATTAATTACGGCTAATATATGTATGTTTTGGGTCAAAAATTAATATATGTTAGAATACATATTAAAAAATGATTTATGGAAATTTTTATAGGATTTTTCGAAGTGTTTTAATAGATATATAAAATTATTTATGGTATGAGACTTAAATGTTATATATTTATAAAAGGAGAAGGGGAATTTTTAAATAAATTAATTTGTTTATTTTAGAAATTTCGGAAGTACTTATAGAAAAGTATTTAGCAACCAATCATGTTTTGACAAACAAAGCAGGTTAGTTGAAAAGAATTGCTTTAAAAAGTTAAAAATCAGTTTATACATGCATTTTACATGTTTCGCCACTTTCGGTACCTAGCCTTCGACACCTTACTTCCGCCTCCATCACCATCGAAACTAATGTGTATGGCATCAAAGACTTGGTACGCAGCGAATTGGACTAAGACGGAAGGTATGTAGCCGAAACAACGGGTTTCGAAGGGGTCGAAGCCTTGCTTTGTTTTTAAATGAAATTGCGCCTACTTTGCTTTTGAAAAGGATGCTTTCGACTTAGATTGCTTTCGACTTGATAAAATGATTTTAAGGAATGGTTCCGAAAGAGGCTGTGCTTTTGTTTTTTAAAGAAGCTTTCGACGGGGTTCAAACCCCTTGCTGCCGCTTTCCACCTTTCGAAACAAATGGTTTCGAAAGGGTTACTTTGTTTTTAAAAAACTTAACCACTTCTCCAATGCTTTCGAAGGGTTGGTTTCAACATCATCACTTCTTTACTTAGGAAATAGCTTTTGAAAGAGTGCTTTCGACTTAGTTGCTTTATGACCCTTTATGCTATTGAAAGTTAAACCCAACTGGTTTCGAAAGGAATAGTTTTAAATGGTTTCGAAAGGTTATTCCATATGTTTTACCTGAACCCAAATTCTTCTGAAAGGTTTGATTTTATGAAAAGGATTTAGTGCTTTCAAAAGGTTTAAGATAAAGGTTTTAAAGGGGTGGTTCCCCGATGGTTTCGAAAGAAGGGGTTTTCAAGGTTTTCGAAAGGTATTAAGAATGGTTTCGAAAGGTATGTTTTGGCCTTTCAGCCTAAGGTTATAAAGCAAAGTAGTTACTTTGTTTCGAAAGGGGTACTTTCAATGGTTTCAAAAGGGGTACTTTCAAAGGTTTAAATGTTTTCATCAACAAAGTTTTGTGTAAAGTATATACAACATGGCAAGGTGATTTGAGTAAAGCATAGAGTGTATTTTCCTTATTTAAAGTATGATTTGAAGGTTTAAATCAACTTGAGAGAAAATGTTTTCAAGGAAAATTTTATGGGCAGATGACCCTAAGTAAAGTGACTTGGATATTGGAATACCATATGGGACTGGTAAGGGGCCGCGCCCTATACTTTAGCTAGTAGCCCTTAGCTAATATAAGTCCAAAATTCCACTATGTAGGGCTTTGTCATAGGTAAGACTAATATGATGTTACACACATAAAGGAATCTATAGAGGAGAGATAGGTTATTGGTGAGCCCGCAAAACCATTAGGATCAGTTGACCATGGGAGAACTAAGTTAGGGACAGACCGTCCAAAAGAGGAGTATCTAACAGAAGTTAGATTATTTGTTTATTTTTTCTGGTAGGCCCGAGTCAGCCAAAGATTAGTAGTTAGCTAAACAAAACTATAGTGTCGGACAGATAGTCCATTTATTACCTAATTTGTATGTATATATGATATTGCTTTATTGTTTTAACTAGTTTTGGTTGCAGGATTAAGATTTGCAAAAGACATGTTTTAAAAGGATATTAGTGAGAGGAAATCCATTTCGCTAAGCGGCGTGGTCTCACTTAGTATTAAATAACCGAGATGTATAGTATTAATCACACCAGGTTTTATGTCTAACTCGAATTTTATGTTTTTCCCCTTAAACTCTCGGGTGCTCGAAATTGTTTTGTGTAGGCTGAGGGTTGAGGATTTTCAGGTTTTAGTGGGTGGACAAATAAAAAGCTCCGGAGACGAGCAGGAGGCTGATGCTAGCTATATTTAAGAGTTGTTTTGTTTTATTTCCGCTGTGTTGTATTAAGTCGGTTATGACTATTTAGTACTTTGGTCAACCAATGGGGCATCTCCATATGTCGCTCTTGGCATATTTATGTAGTAATTATATTAGACCTAAACCTGGGAAACGTTTTGGATTATGTAACTGTTTGTACCAAAAATGGGCACAACACTCTTCGGATGTTTTTGAAGAGATAAAATGAAGAAATTAAATGGAAATAGAGGATTATCTAACAAAAACTCCAAAAACAGATATGAGAATGATAAAAAATGCACAGAGACACAAGAATTTAGAGTGGTTCGGCGTATTGCCTACGTCCACTTTGAAATTGATCGCTTTATTGATGTTACTTTGACGATTACAATTGATTGCAGCGGGTTACAGCAGATAACAATGAATTACAGTAGTAAAATTCGTTTGCAGCAGCAGCAATGAGGTATGAAATCGAATCCGGCAGAGTCTGGGCGTTGGAGCGTCAAAAAGATCCCTTTTCTGTAGGCTCTAGGGGTCTATTTATAGGTGTAGGAGGCTGATATTTCGCCCGGATCTTGGGAGACTTCTTCTGGCACGTGAGCCAGCCTACACGACCGAGCCCATGAAGTTTCGGCTCGATCCGCGATCGATACGAATGAATTTCGTATCGATCAGGATTTCATCCAATAGAGTCGAAACTTGGTGTGGACGTTCTTCATCTTGTACGTAAACCTCTGTGAAAATTTGGTAGCATTTGGACTTGTGGATCGCGAGATATGATCAATACAAAATGGAGACTTTCGGTAGGCTGTTTGGTTCGACTCGATCATTTCGACTCGATCCTGTTCGAATCGATGGCTGCGCGTGATCAAATGGTGACGTGGCGAGCATTCTTCAGATCGATCCACCTTCTTCGCCGAGTTGATCGAGTCGTTCCAGGATTTTTGCCTTGTTCGTATCGAGGTATTTGTCTTGTTCGAATCGATGGAAGGTGACTTGGTCATATCGATGATGGTGGCTCTGTTCGCATCGATGAATGTAACCCTTGTTCATATCGATCAAAGACACTTCGACTTGATGGATACGAACAAGCAAGATCATGATGGATACGAATAGTGCAATGCTCGATGGATACGAACATAGGGTAGCTGACCGATACGAACAAGAGATCAGCTGATCGATGCGAACAAGAGAATGGCCGATCGATACGAACGAGGCATATTCCTCTGATGGATACGAATCGTGGTTACTTCATGGATTCGAACGAGATCGAGTCGAACTGAGGCTCTAGGATGGATGCTAAGTCGATCGATACGAAGTGGGCATTGGCCGATCGATTTGAACAAAGCTTTCCCTGATGGATTCGAACTCGATCGATTCGAACAGTGGCCAGTCGATGGATTCAAACTGGATCGATTCGAACAGTGGATAGTCGATGGGTTCGAATTTGAGGCTGTTTTTCATCCAATCTTGCATCGATCATAACTTGAGCATATGAACTCGGATTGACTTGAGATTTGGAGTGTTGACTTCCATTGCTTCGCTCGTCGTGCCTTGTCAATTGTAGCTTGATTCGGACTCGGACAAAACTCATCGATATCCATAGTGAGCCTGCGTATTACCGATCTTTAAGACGAACCGTCATTGCTTTCTAGTCAAGTCCTTAGTGTCACGGCCTTGCCAAAAGGCGGGATAACATTTTCCACCAAAGTACGTCTTGTGGGAACATGACGTGCTTTGAAAAGCTGCAACCTTCATTCCGAACAGTTATCGTCTTTTCGCTGAAAGTTGTAATCTTTGACCGATTTCCTCCGTAATTTAAACTGTTGACTGTCAACTGTTGTACCCCGTATTGTTGCAACTGTCTGCTGTATGCTAGTTATTAGCTGTTTGTTGTTGTAATCGTTATCAGATAAGTTTCCAATTCCTATGGATGTGGAAAATCAAATATTAGTCCGGCATATATGCATATATGTTAATCTGACTCTCGTTGACGTTTGCACGTTCACGAGTCGTTGTCAGTTAATCTCGTATCGAATTCCGTATCGATCCTCTCCTGAACTGATGTGAGATTCAGATTGTAACAACACTCGATGGTTGTTTTTGAATGTTCCTTTGTATCGATCCTCTCTTGAATCGATGTAAAAGGTTAAAACATTGTCTTTGCATCGGTATACATCGTATTGATGGATACGAAATGAACATTTCGCATCGATGGATATGAGCTTCGATGGATACGAAATGAACGTGCGTATCGATGGAGTTTAATGCCTTCATAACAGCCCTCGTTGTGTATTTCGAATCGATGGGTCTTGTGTCGTTGGATACGAATTGACAATTCGTATCGATGTGTACTGGAGATAGTTGAAAATGATCGATACGAATAATGACTTCGTATCGATGGATTTGGGTGACTCAGGAAAATCTTCGTTTTGAATTTCGCTTCGATGAAGGCTCAAGTCGATGGATTCGAATGGCTCGTTCGAATCGATTCAGTGGTGACATTTTTTAACTGGTCGAGTTAACTGGGATGCGAATCGTTTTTCACCTTCCCACTCGAGTCCAAATAAATACTGTGGACTTAGCCATTTTTCACTTTTTACTTTTTACTGCTCTGGCTTGTCTTCGTATCGATAAAGAACTCGATAAAGAAATATTGCCTTCGACTCGATTCAACTTATTCTTTAATCTAGCGCAACAACATCCGAATTTAGGTAAATAGATGACGAATCCATTCTGAAAATGACAAGACTCGAATCTTAGTGCCGGTTCCTTCGATGTCGTCGCCGATTCCGTCACTGTTGATGCCGTGACTTGGTCGACGTCGAGTCGAGAAGGAGTAACGGCACGTTAATTGCTTGGGGAAGAAGGAGTAAGAAAGGATGCGAAGGAAGTGGTCGTCCTGAATTTCGTATTGATCGCTTGGGGAAAGGGTTTTCTTCGTATCGATCTAGGGATGATGGCATTTTGTATCGATTCGTAGTTGAGAGAATATCACATGGAGGGATGGAACGACTTCGTATCGATGGGTGGTAGCTGGAGTTTGTGTCGATTGATACGTAATTAACTTCAATGATCGATTCGAAGTTGATTACTTGCAATCTATACAAAATGGGCATTATAAGTTGGTTCGATGCCGCCGGCGTTGATTAATACGAAATCGAGGCCTATGATCGATGCAGAATACATTCCCCTGATCGATACGAAACGTATCGACTCGAACGGGATCGATACGAAGCATATCGAGTCGAACATGATCGATACGAAATCGTATCGATGCGAACTTGATCGATACGAATATGGATCCCCTTGATCGATACGAGCAGCTGCATTCTGGACTATCACGACTTGCATCTCTGGTGATCGATCCATGTCTGAGCCCTGATGGATTCGAAATCTTATACTATCAAATACTTGACTCCGACGAGCTTCAGCTTTGCATAACCGGACTTGACTATAGAACTGTATATTTGACTGCCCTTCGAAGCTCGTCGATGGAACTATAACTTAACAAAATTTTAACAAACTTCAACTTGGATCGATTGCTAATATATGGATGGTACGGTTGTGACGGTCAACGATGCCGGTCATTCCGACTGAATTTCGAAGTCTCGTCGTTCGGACATTTTCTCTAATTCTGTCGAATCCTTTCAAGTACTTCACAGCACTGCACTACACAACACATTCACACACTTCACACTGGTGGAAGCGCGATTGTTATTTTTGTCTAGTGATGATTTCTCATAAGTTAGTTAGTCATGTAACCTTCAAGTTCACAACAGCAGGAAGTTCAAGGTTCAAGCCCTCCAATAATCGAGATACCGACCATCGAGGCCGAAGTCATAGATCCAACATTGGACGAGTTTCCAGGCGCCCGGTTCATTTGTCGTCCACAAGACTCTGTGCCGTCCGGCATTTCCAAAGATATGCTGGGACGGATATGCTTAAGACATGGTCTGTCGCTTGATGACGTGTTATTGCCAGGGCCAAATGATAGACCACATGCTCCCCCGGAGGGGTTTACTGCTTTCAATCGTCATGCTTGCACGGCGGGGACTCTTCCTCCATTTAATCAATATATAAGGGAAATGCTGTCATTCCTTGGAATCGCTCCATCCTAGCTACACCCCAACGGATACGCCTTGCTGAATAGCACCTTCATTCTGTTTATGGAGATTCTCTTTCGACCACCAAAGCTGATCGAGATTAGATATCTCTTCAACATCAAGAGCCGCAGAGATAGCCCTTCTTTCACATTCTTGGAAGCGGTCAGGAACTGCCAAATAGTAACGGGGTCCTGGGGAAGGTTAAGTTATTTTAAAACGGAATGGTTCTACGTTCGATGCCCCCCTGGATTCGCTAGGCGATGGTTGGATAGACGTAAGTGTTGCAGTCCTTCTCATGAATTATCGGGATGATAGTAATCGTTTTCAAAACTGACATACTTCTCTTCTTTTACAGCCGCAATCTCACGACCCGATGGTGGATATTTCAGAGAGCTAGTTCGGATCCTCCAAGCAGTTCTGGGTGAAGAGAGGAACATTGACTTGGTTCTAACCGACAGAAACTTGAGAATTGTCGGGCTGATTGAATGGAAGTAGAGCATAAGGCTGGAAGAGACACTTAGAACGGTCTCGAAGAAGCGGGTGAAATGCAAAGCACCCGGAGTCGTAATAGCTGAAGAAGTTGATCCGCAGAGAACGCCCACTGATAACGAACTCCAAGCTGGGCCTTCTTCCAGTTTTCAAGATTCAGGAGGAAGGAAAAAAGGCAAGGCAGTTGCTCATAAGCGTTCTAAATCCGTGAGATTGAAATCCGTGGTTATGTCTTTGCCCGTCCCGGGGATTAGAATTTCGGAGGCTCCTCCCCTGCAAGTAGAGAATCCTTTCGAAGGGCTTGCTGATATTCCAATTCTGGATTATGTGTCGTTTCAACACGACACCGAGATGAGGAGCTTGACAATGCTCTTGAGCTGAGCGGGTCGCTTGCTATGAGTGCGGCCGACATTTCTGGTTGGTCGGGGGGTTGCACATACATACACTTCACTGCACTACATGACTCATAACTGTAAATCGTCCAACCCAAGAGATCAGTAACTTTTCCTTCGTTTCTCATTTTCAGGTACAATGTCCGGGAGAGGATCAATGTTGGGGAGCCTCCACTCCACTCGAAAGTCTTCTACCTACTATGACCCCCGCAGGAGAGATTCAGATAGAGACCGTGATCGCGGGTACTCTAATCAAGAGAGGTATGAGCGAGACAGGGACAGAGAATACAGACACCGATCTAGGTCCCGCTCTCCACCTCCTAGAATCCCATCTCCCCCTCCTGTTCATGTTTCACATCCACCAGAGCCTCCACGTCATAGGCCATCTTCTCACACTTCTAGATCCGAGACTCATCTCCAGAGAGTCGAAACCACGGCCTCCATAATTGCAGAGCAGGTCCCAACTGAGCCCATAGGAGAATGGGCCATTAAAATGGCTCAGATGAGGAAGGAGTTCCCGAACATTTGCTTCGATGGCTATGTCTTCCCACCACACTTAAAAAGAATTCCATCAGGGGTGGAAAACACGGTGCATGATTACGTTCATGACATCTACACCCAGTATATGGAGTGGGTAAAGGCTGTAGAGAAAGCTTCTAAGGTGGCTTTTGAGCGAGCCAAAGCAATCGAGAAGATGGAATCCGAGCTCGCTCAAAAAGACCGAATTATACAAGTGCTCAATACTGAGGCCGAGTCTTCTCGAAAATTTGAAATTGAGACCACCAAAAAAGCTGATGAAGCGACTGTGGCGATGGATAGGTTGAGGCAGACACACGTTGCCTTGGTGGAGGAGATGGTCCACCGAAATACTATAGTCACCGCCGAACGGGATGCGGCGGTCAAGGAACTCAACGAGCTTAAGGCCAAATTCTCCGACATGGCCAAGGAAAGGGATGACGCAAACAACACAGCCCAGGAGGCGTGCGAACAGGCTGTTCTGCTCCGGGGTGAACGGGTGCGGCCGTGGCTAAAGTTCGCAAGGTGTAGACTGAGGTCGAGGAGAAGGTGAGATCGGCTGAGTCCAGGCTTGAAGCCGACATTGAAGATCTTCTCCTTATTTACAACGCCAACATGCTGAGGCACAAGGGTCTAGCCTGGCTCGATGATTAACCGGCACACTTATATAACACCTGGGGCCGATTGGTTGAGGAGGAGAAAGTGGTGCATCTGGGTGAGTCTATTGATGACTTTGAGCTCGAGAATCGTCTGCTAAATGAAGATGAAAAGAAGATTCCCCACGAGTCAATGATTTCTTATGAGAAGGAGAGGCTCGGCACCCAGCACCTGGAAATAGGAGAAGGCTCTGGGGTTGAACACCACGATGCAAATCTTGAACTTCCAGCATCAACCCAGCCTGAATCCTTGCCCGCGGTTGATCCCCAAGCTGTTCCTGCCTACAATCCAGATCAGCCGCAGATGTCTCTGGCTATAGAGCAAGTTACTGAAGCCGTTCAGCCGCCTACAAGTCAAACTGAGGAAGGTACTCTGAACATTCCACATATCTGCCTTAAGTCGGAATCTTCACTCGAATTAAGTGCTAACAGTTCTCTTATTTTTTGTCCACTAATCGATGCTGCACCGATCGTGCCTCCTATCACTCAAGAATCATATCAGACACGGGAGGCTATTGTGATCGAAGCGACCACTGTAACTGTTACCGCGCCACTTGACAAAATGCAGGGGAGCTCACTTGTTTTTGATGAGCAGCTGATGGAGGAACTCTTTCGCCGTCATGGTGATCCTCTTGCCGACCTGCCATTTGTTATGGGTGGAGGCGTTCCTACTACAAGTTCTTCGATGCCAACTACTGACGCTTCCAGCGAGGCTTGAACGGTTACTGAAGAGGAAATATTGGCCGAGATCGACGTTGAGATGGAAGCAGCAGCTCATGGTGGCAGTTTTGGAGGTGGGATGGTGGCATTCGGTCCAGCTCCGCTCAGAATGATATCTCCTGGTGGTACAGCTTTCGACACCAGTGTGCCCGTTCCATCTTCTACACTTGATCCTGTTCCTCCGACTCCGCCCGCAGGAAGCATTCCTATTCATTCGAGCTCGGAGGAGGATGGTGAGATCATGCCCCCGCCTGGAGACCGACCACCGAAAAGCAAAGGCTCAAAGAGGAAGGGTAGTGTCGGCTCCAGCGGGTCTACATCGAAAAGGAAGCCGAGGAAGAAGAAAGATTAGACATGCTTCCTTGGTTTATTTTGACTTTCATTTTGTTGGCCGTGTATAGATGCGGGTTCGGCCCCTGCTAGTAGGAATTTTTTGGAACAAACCTGTACATGAATTTCTTTCATAAATAGTAGAAATGAAACTTTTCTTTTTTAGCTTCTTGTGTATTTGTTTAAGTGTTTCAACGTTTGAAATACACTTGTAAAGTTCCAGCTTTCGAGTCAAGTTTGACTTTTTGCGCCAGGTCTGGAAACTGCGGACATGGTTCGCGACCGGGGAGCGAGTTGAATTTTGACGTCGCACCGCTTCGGTCAATGGTCGATGCTTAAGTCATACCCCCAATCTTGGGGATGAGTTGTTGAACACCAGCCAGCGATCCCATTTCACTTATAACACGTTGAGTCTAGTGCCGCTGAACGGATGTTTGGGAGAAGTGAAGATTGAGTGGTTCAACCATACTTGCTTGATTTTCGATGATCATATCCACATTTCGGGGATTTCCATTTGTTTAGTGGCGGTAGTTTATGCCGATTCAGATTTTAACTGTACGCCCGTGCTCTGGGGACTCGGAGTCGACATTTATACTCCGACTCGCACTCTGGGATTTCGGAGTTGGTACTTATACTCCAATTCACGCTCTGGGAACTTGGAGTCGATGTTTATACTCCGACTCGCACTCTGGGAGTTTGGAGTGGGAATTTATACTCCGACTCACACTCTGGGAGTATGGAGTTGGCATTTATACTCCGACTTGCACTCTGGGAGTTTGGAGTTGGCATTTATACTCCGACTCGCACTCTGGGAATTTGGAATTGATGTTTATACTCCGACTCGCACTCTGGGAGTTCGGAGTTGATGTTTATACTCCTATTTGCAATATGGGAATTCAGAGTTAATATTTATACTCCGAATCACACTCTGGGAGTTCGGAGTTGATATACAGACGGTCAGTCACATCTGCTGTGTGTCTTTGGATTTCGTTCGCACTCTGGGAACGAAAGGTGTATCCGGATCGTGGATGGTCGGATCACATCCACCCTGAGTCAACAAGTGAGGTCGTTAGATGGACGGGTCCACCCTCCTCAAACTTGGTTCGGATACGTACAAAGTCGCTAGGCGGACGGATCCACCCTCTTCGTAGACGTATTTTTATACTCCAATTCGCACTCCGGGAATCTGGAGTTAAGTGAAGGATTGTCGTGTATCAATCCTTTTTTGACTTTGGTGTGATGGCTTGTCCCTGAGCTCTGGTTTCACTTAGCGAGTGACCGGTTGCATCGCAGTCACTCCCTATTTGAATAAATCCCACCGTATGGTGAAACTTAGCTCTCTGTGCATGGTGATGTTCATATGAAGTATTTCAAGTAAATCACAGCTCTGGCTCGAAGAGATTGCATTTTATTTCTGAAATAAGAAAATATGGCAAAGTTAGTTGCCTTATTACAAATTCTAATTTCGAAATGCAGAAACAAATTTCATAATGGAAAATAAACTAAATGAATAAACATAGCCTATCATGTGTAGTAGCAACGAAGACTCTCGCTATTCCAGGCTCTTGGTAGAGTAAGACCGTCAACGGTCGATAACTTGAATGTGCCATCTCCGAGCCTTCGTTCAATAACATATGGTCCTTCCCATGTCGGCTTCATATGCGAAGGAACCGGGTAGATTCTTTTTAGGACGAGATCGCCTAGTTCAAAAATTCGCAGGCGGACCTTGGCGTTGTATAATCGGGCGACTCGACTTCGATATGCGGCTGCCCTCAAATCAGCTTCTTCACGCTTCTCATCTAGTAAATCGAGAGATTCAGCAAGTAATATAGCATTTGTCTTCGGATCATAGTATGTCACACAATGAGAAGGTACTTCTTGCTCGATTGGAATAACAGCTTCCGAACCATAAGAGAGAGAGAATGGAGTGTGACCGGTCGCAGACTTATGGGTTGTTCGGTAAGCCCATATGGCCATAGGAAGTTCATCGACCCACTTGCCCCCGACCTTTTCCAGTCATTTTTTCAAAATGGATTTTATAACTTTATTAACCGCTTTGACCTGTCCGTTCGCTTGAGGGTGCACAACTGCAGAGAATTTCTTTTGAATGTGAAATTGTTTACAAAATCTTTAAATTCAACACTGTCGAATTGGGTTCCATTGTTAGTAATAATGGTGTGTGGGAGACCGAATCGACAGATAATGTTGCGGACTACAAAGTTGATTACTTTTTTCGTCGTTATGGTAGCAAGAGGTTCAGCTTCAACCCACTTTGTAAAGTAATCAACTGCGACGATGGCGTATTTCGCACCACCTTTTGCCAGAGGTAGAGTACCAATGATGTCGATGCCCCATATTGCAAATGGCCATGGGCTGACCATTTGCGTTATCTCGGTAGGTGGGGCTCTAGGAATTCGAGCATGCTTTTGACATTTATCACACTTCTTCGCATAATATGACGCATCGCGATTCACAATTGGCCAATAATATCCGTATCGAAGTATTTTCTTGGCTAGTGCTTGCCCCCCGGTGTAATCGCCACATTCTCCCTCGTGTACATCGTATAATACTCGTTTAATTTCATCGTGAGCGATACACTGGAGTAAAGGAACAGAGTACCCTCTTATGTACATGATTCCATTCTGGATGGTGAATCGTGAGGCCTTCCGAAGGACTTGTCTCTTTTCACTCCTACGCTCCGGCAGGGTTCCATGCTCAAGGTAATTTTTGAATGGAGTCATCCATGACTCCTTATCGGGGACAGTTTCACATACCCAATCTATTTCTGCCCAGTCAATGCTTGGGGAAGTTAGCGTCTCTATGGGAACGAGTCCCATTTGCTAAGCTTCACCTATACTGGCTAACTTCGCCAATGAATCGGCTTTCTGATTACGTTCTCGAGGTATATAATAAATGGCATAATAATCAAACTGATCTAGTACTTCCTGAACTCGAGCTAAGTAGGCAGCCAGCCTTCGATCTCTCGCTTGATATTCTCCCCGAACTTGACACACAACTAATTGTGAATCACAATAAATTTCCACAGCGATAATTCTCAAATCTCTGGCAAGTTTTAGTCCAGCTAAGAGGGCTTCATATTCAGCTTCATTATTGGTTGCATGAAAATCTAACTTTAAAGCATAACATATAGATCGGCCTTCGGGGGTTTCAAGTACAACACCAGCGCCCGAACATCGGTCGTTTGATGCACCATCAGTGTACAGCTTCTAGATGTATTCGAGAGATTCACTGGTTTCGGGCAAGTCCTTTGGAATGGTAAACTCAGCTATGAAATCAGCTAGGACTTGTCCTTGAATGGCTCGCCTTGGAGTATAAGTAATATCAAACTGACTCAGTTCGATATTCCACTTGAGTAACCTACCAGATGTCTTAGGCCGCGTAAGGACCTGTCGTAACGGTTGGTCGGTATAAACAATAATAGGATGTGCCTGGAAATATGGTCGGAGCTTCCTTAATGCAATAACAAGGCAATAAGCCAACTTCTCCAGCTTTGGATAATTCCTCTTAGCTCCAGTCAATCGTTTGCTGATGTAGTATACTGGCTTCTGTATCTTGTCTTCTTCTCGAATCAAGGCAGCGCTGATAGCGTTATCTGATATCGCCAAGTATACGTACAACTTCTCATGATCAATAGGCTTTGACAGGATAAGTGGTGTGGATAGATGCTGAATTAGTGCTTGGAAAGCGCCCTCACACTCTGTGGTTCATTCAAAGTTTCGTTTTCCTTTTCGGATTAGATCGAAGAAGGGAATGCATTTGTCATTGGACTTTGAAATGAACCTGCTCAATGCTGCTACTTTCCCATTGAGACTCTAGACTTTCTTTATAGTTTTCGGAGTTTCAATATTTCTGATTGCCCAAATCTGCTCAGGGTTGGCTTCGATTCCTCGAGCATTAACGATAAACCCAAGGAATTTTCCGGATGCAACTCCAAAATGACATTTCAGTGGGTTGAGCTTCATTTTGTATTCTCGAAGTATGATGAACATAGTTTCCAGGTTTTTAATATGGTCAGTGGAAAATCGTGACTTCACAAGCATGTCGTCTACATATACTTCCATGGTTTTCCCGATTTGATCGGCGAACATCCGATTGACCAATTGTTGATAAGTATCCCCAGCATTTTTGAGTCCGAATGGCATAACTTTGTAGCAATAAAGTCCTAGATTGGTTACGAAGCTAGTATGTTCTTGATCAGGTAAATACATTGGTATCTGATTATAGCCAGAATACGCATCCATGAAGGATAAGAGTTCATGTCCAGCTATTGAGTCTACGAGCTGATCAATTCTGGGAAGCGGGAAACTGTCTTTAGGACAAGCTTTATTCAGATCGGAGTAATCGACACATGTTCTCCATTTTTCGTTCGACTTTTGGACGAGCAAGGGATTCGGCACCCATTCGGGGTATAGCGCATCTCGAATGAACCCGTTTGCTTTAAGCTTTTCTACTTCTTCCTTAAGGGTGGTAGATCTCTCTGGATCCATACCACGCCTTTTCTGTTTGACCGGGACATGCCACGGGTCAATATTCAGAGTGTGGCTCGTGATGTCCGGCGAGATCCCACACATATCAGAATGCGTCCAGGCGAATACGTCAAGATTCGCCCGTAAAAACTCAACCAATTCCTCTTGGGTCTGCTGCCTTAGCTGAGACCCAATCTTTATCATTTTTGAATCATCATCATTGTCAATCGGGACATCGATCGTCAGTTCGGTCGGGGATGCTTGACTTTCTCTAGATTCTCCTTCGTCTTCAGTTTCTCTTGGGTCAAGATCCCTTTGGAACTGGCTGGGGTGCCCGGGCCTAGGCCCAGGCGTTAATTGTCAATTATCAGCAAAACGGACGTAGAGAGATTCCTCTACGCCCTTTCATTCCTCCTTTCGCTGCGCCTCCCGCAGCTCGACAACGTAACAGGCTCTCGCTGCAGCCTGATCTCCTTGGATGACTCCCACTCCACGATCAGTGGGAAACTTCAGGGTTAACCACCACGGGGCAATAGCTGCCCTGAACTCAGCGAGGGCCGGTCAGCCCAAAAAGGAATTATAAGGGGAGTCTATGTCTAACACAACAAACTGCAATATTCGCACTCTCCGGCGTTCTCCAACTCCCAACTCCACTGGTAGTTCCACTACTCCAGTGGGTATAGTAGTGCTCCCATTGAAATCGTGGATTCGGGACTGACAAGGTTTCAAATCCTTAGCTTCCATCTTCATTTGGTCATAAGCTCATTTAAGCAAAATATTCACAGAGCTTCCACTGTCAACTAAGAACCTCTTCATCCAAGCAGGACCTACTTGAGCTGAGATGACCAGTGGACCGATAGTGGGGGCTTCGACTTTATCAGCATCTCTGTCTCTGAATACGATGTCATCAATCATCGTCTTATGTTGTTTGGCCGGAGCCCCTTCATCAAAACTGCTATAACACTCGAAGTCTGCATGCCTAATAGAGTTGGCATACGACTCCATTTCCTTCCAGCTTTGGTCTGCTGGATGAGGACCACCACTTATTGTATTAATAAACAACCTCCCGCCAGTTCGAGCGGGTTCCTCTTGCCTTTCTTGATTTGGTGCACGATTCTGATTTATAGGCCCGCACCTCCTGACTGCGGCGTCCGAACATACTGATCCAACTTCCGCTCACGTATCAGCTTTTCAATGAGATCTTGCAAATGACGACACTCATTTGTATTATGGCCATAACTTTCATGGAATCTACAAAACTTCTCTGTTTGGACTTGTCTTTCCGTTGACGGTTTCGGGGAAGGTTTCTTGTATTGCATGGTATTACAGGTCTGCAAATACACATTCTCCAGCGACGTATTCAATGGAGTATAATTGTCGAAAATGGGGGCTCTACGTCGTGGACCACGATTCTAATCTCGTTTTTTAGCTTGATTTCCACTGTCCCTCTGTTGGTTCTGTTTGTTTTGTATATTCAACTGAACTTTTTCGGAACTCTCTCCAGATTGTTTAACTGCGATGTTACTTTGAATTCCTTCAATGTTGGGCCCTACGTCATCGTGCTTCCTAGACTGTTTCGCATCCTCCATTCTCAAGAATTGGGCTGCCTTGGAGTAGAAACGGTCCAATGACGCAGGTGGCTTCCCAGCTAACCAACTTTCGAACTTGGAATCAGGATCAATCCCCTTAGTCAATGCCATCAAGATAGAGTTATCATTGGGATTGCTTATTTCTACACACGGAGCATGAAATCGCTCCAAGTAACGTCTGAGTGTTTCTCCGGGAGCTTGAGTGATGCTAGACAGGGTATTAACATCTTTAGGCCTCGCTACGTGCATACGGAATTGTTCAACAAACTTGGTGGCCATTTGGTCGAAGTTAGAGATGGATCGTGGTGGCAAACGAGTAAACCAAATAGTTGCAATGCCCCCCAGGGAAATGGGGAAACTACGGCATTTTACTACATCATCAGCTCTCGCAGTATTCATCAGCCATTCATACTTCAGGATGTGTTGATTTGGATCAGAATTCCCTTCATAAACTGGCAAAATTAGCATCCTGAAGCGCCGAGGTGGTTCAGCATATAATATGTCATCAGTGAAAGGGGTATGACTCCGGGAGATTCCCCAGTCGTCGTTAGTGAGACCCTGACTTTCACGGATCATCTGACGAATCATCGTCGGTATATCCGACATCTGGATATTTAGGGGATGTTGTGCCAAGGTGTGGTCGGGTTCCACAGTGCGAGTCTGGACCGAACACGGTCGACGGTCCATGCCTCGCCTCCTTGTTTCAACGTTTTCAGGGACGTAAGGTTCTGGAGTATGATCTCGTTGGTGACGATGCAGATCAGCTTGGTTTCTAGCATCAACTCCTTGTTCGGTAGTGGTGGTGGCAGCAAAGTTGCCTGTGACATGGTAAGGAGTGGCACCCCCTCGGGATGAAGGTCCGGTATGATGACTGGTGGATGGTCCAGTTCTGGGTTGTCCAAGATTCAAGGCAGGTTGGTGTCTTGTGGCCTGGGTGTAGCTTACATCCAGTCGTGGGCGTGTGGATCGGTGATAATCATCAGATGAGGCTGAACTCACCGTGGAAGAATAAGAAGCTTGATCCCTTCTGGATCTTCTACGCCTTTGGCGATTCAGTTGGTTGGTCAACTCTGTATTGGCGCGCAGTTGTTCAGTAAGTTGTTGCCGACTCTGGGTCAACTCTTAAAGCAGCATCTGAAACTCTTGTCTAGTAACCGGGCCTGATGGATCTGAAGGTCCATCGGCATCTTGGCTGGATGGAGGCAATTGCATGGGATTCTGTCTGTCCCGTCCTTCTTGATCAGCAGCTGTAGAAGCAGTTCGTGTGCTTACCATGATGAGTTGATGAAGTCCTTTCCTAGATCTGATGCAAATCTGAATAGAACAGAAGGGCTTCAAGATCTGAGATCTGGATCTTCTTCTTGGATTTATGCAATTCGGTATCGATAGCAGATCCAAAGAGCAGGGGAAAAATTGGGTTTTTTCTCAATGAAAGCACCAAAGTGTTTGTACCAAAAATGGGCACAACACTCTTCAGAAGTTTTTGAAGAGATAAAATGAAGAAATTAAATGGAAAAAGAGGATTATCTAATAAAAACTCCAAAAACAGATATGAGAATGATAAAAAATGCACAGAGACACAAGAATTTAGAGTGGTTCGGTGTATTGCCTACATCCACTATGAAATTGATCGCTTTATTGATGTTTCTTTGACGATTACAATTGATTGCAGCAGGTTACAGCAGATAACAATGAATTACAGTAGTAAAATTTGCTTGCAGCAGCAGTAATGGGGTATGGAATCGAATCCGGCAGAGTCTGGGCGTTGGAGCATCAAAAAGATCCCTTTTCTATAGGCTCTGGGGGTCTATTTATAGGCGTAGGATGCTGATATTTCGCTCGGATCTTGGGAGACTTCTTCTGGCACGTGAGCGGGCCTACGCGACCGAGCCCACGAAGTTTCGGCTCGATCTGCGATCGATACGAATGAATTTCGTATCGATCAGGATTTCATCCAATGGAGTCAAAACTTGGTATGGACGTTCTTCATCTTGTACGTAAACCACTGTGAAAATTTGGTAGCATTTGGACTTGTGGATCGCGAGATATGGTCGATACGAAATGGAGACTTTCGGTAGACTGTTTGGTTCGGCTCGATCATTTCGACTCGATCCTGTTCGAATCGATGGCTGTGCGTGATCAAGTGGTGACGTGGCGAGCATTCTTCGGATCGATCCACCTTCTTCGTCGAGTTGATCGAGTCGTTCCAGGATTTTTGCTTTGTTCATATCGAGGTATTTGTCTTGTTCGAATCAATGGAAGGTGACTTGGTCGTATCGATGATGGTGGCTCTGTTCGCATCGATGAAGGTAACCCTTGTTCGTATCGATCAAAGTCACTTCGACTTGATGGATATGAACAAGCAAGATCGTGATGGATATGAATAGAGGGTAGCTGACCGATACGAACAAGAGATCAGCTGATCGATGCGAACAAGAGAATGGCCGATCGATATGAACGAGGCATATTTCTCTGATGGATACGAATCGTGGTTACTTCATGGATTCGAACGAGATCGAGTCAAACTGAGGCTCTAGGATGGATGCTAAGTCGATCGATATGAAGTAGGCATTGGCTGATCGATTCGAACAAAGCTTTCCCTGATGGATTCGAACTCAATCGATTCGAACAGTGGCCAGTCGATGGATTCGAACTCGATCGATTCGAACAGTAAATAGTAGATGGATTCGAATTCAATGCTGTTTTTCATCCAATCTTGCATTGATCATAACTTGAGCATATGAACTCGGATTGACTTGAGATTTGGAGTGCTGACTTCCATTGCTTCGCTCGTCGTGCCTTGTCGATTGTAGCTTGATTTGGACTCGGACAAAACTCATCGATATCCATAGTGAGCCTGTGTATAACCGATCTTTAAGACGAACTGTCATTGGTTTCTAGTCAAGTCCTTGGTGTCACGGCCTTGCCAAAAGGCGGGATAACAGTAACTTGGATATGAAATGTTGTTTTGAAATTTAATCAGAAAAGTGTTTTAGTCTATAATGATTTTATTTCAGATTCAAGTGCTTATGATATTATGGATACCATTAACATCACCGTATTTGGTCACCGGAAGTTAATACTATAGATGACTGCAGCATCTGTAGCACTTAGCTTTAAACCTCCAGATATGGAATGTTATAAGGAGTTCAACCGGAAGGCGCGTTGGTATTTGAGATTAAAGAGGCAGATGCATTAGAGGGTAAGAATGCTAATGTGCAACCTAAGGAGATAGTTCAAAGTAATGTAGCGGTCAAACAGGATGGAAACAATTTTGGAACCGTAGTAGGAAATGTAGGGAAAGATGAAAATCAGAAAAGGAAAAACCAGAACACTAGTAGACATGATGGGAATGGAAAGCGAATCTGGAACCTGAAACCTAAAACCTGAGGAGTACATGCCATTGAATGATAGACTGGGGAAAATCTACCTTGCAACTCAGGGAACTAAGCGATACAACAAGCCTTCCAAGAAGGAAGAATCTGAACGATAGAAGCAATCAGGGAAGTTCTGCCACTTCCACGAATTCAGGGGCATAACACGAACGAGTGCCAACATCTAAAGATATGATCGAGGAATTGATTAATTACAACAGGCTCCAGCAGTATGTGAAGAAATCGAAAAACCCTAACCAGCCTGTTGGACCTCAAATTTCAAGTACTCAAGGGAACCAACCTGGACCCAATGGAGAAGGATCCAAACAGATGGAACAGAGAATAGTTATTGGCACTATTTCCAAAGGACCTCACCCAACACAGAAGAGTTAGGGGGAGATGGAGGGATGCGCAAGTTCACTAAAGCACACTCCCAAATAAACTTTTTTTGCGGTTGAGGATGCTGCTCTAGCCAAGTAGCAAAGGACACTCAATGATGATATAGTGTTTCAAAACTAAGACACTAAAGGAGTAGAAGTGTTGACTCTCGACCTAATGGTGGTAACCATCAGAATTAGGCCGGTGGTTGTACGCTGGGTCATGGTGGATAGTGGAAGTTCTATCAACATCTTGTTTCGACAAACGTTCGATCGGATGAAGATAACATGAATGATGTGTCTCCTTGCCGAATGAAAATCCAGGTCTTTATGGGAGAACAAGACAGCCAGTCGAGACGATTGACTTGCATGTCGAGCTCGAAGAAGGAGAACGAAGGGTAGTCTTTATCCAAACCTTCATGAGCATGGATGAAATGTCATCTTACAATGCTTTCTTGGGTCGACCGGCCCTTGCTAATTTTAGGATTGCTTTGGCTCCATAGTGCCTTACCATGAAATTCCTGATGGAGAATGGAGTCGGAGTTATTAAGGAAGATCAAAGCATCGCTAGAGAATGTTATATCGCTAAGTTACGTGAATCGAAATAAAAGGAATAGGGAAAGAGTATGGGGAAGTCTCTCCACATTCGTGAGCTGTCAACATAGCAATTACAAAACCTCCCGTGGCTCAGGGACCGTAGTCATTTTGACACGGCTTTGGGCCCTAAGAAGAAGAGTTTAGAGGATGAATAGGCGATACCCCTAGAGATTACGGTATCAGTCCCTGTCGACGTGGATGACCCAACTCGAGTCTTAAAAATAGGGTCAAAATGTGAGACCAAAATGCAACAAGAATTGATCAAATTTCTTTATGCCAACCTGGACTTGGATGCATTCCGATATGTGAGGTATATCATTGGAGATAGCATGTCATGCACTCAATATTGATCCCAAGTACACTCTAGTGAGGCAGAAGAGATGTAGCCTGGGTCCGGAGCGATCTATTGTGCTAAAGGAGGAAGTAGATAAGTTGTTGGCTAATGGCTTTATCCACGACGCAACCTATCCTGAGCGGCTGTCGAATCCAGTTCTAGTTAAGAATTCCAATGGCAAGTAGCGAACTTGTGTTGATTACTCGGATCTAAATAAAGCTTTTCCAAAGGACAACTTCCCATTACCCAGAATCGATTAGCTTTTAGACAAAACTACAAGCCATGAACTACTCTCATTCATGGATGCCTACCCGGGATACAACTAAATTATGATGCACGAACTCGACCAGGAGAATGATAGCTTCATCACCGACCACAGATTATATTGTTATGAGTAATGCCATTCAACCTGAAGAATGCCGGGACAACTTACCAATGGTTGGTGAACACGATGTTCAAGGATTAGATTGGACGAACAATGGAGGTTTACGTGGACGACATGCTAGTCAAGTCACGTATGTTAGGAAATCACTTGGATAACCTCTCGGAAATGTTTTAAATTCTTCAAAAATATCGAATCAAGCTTAACCTGTTGAAATTTTCTTTCGGCGTCACTTCAGGGAAATTTTTAGGTTTCATCGTGAATGTTAGGGGCATTGAAGCTAATCCCGAGCAAATTACACCCTGCAAAATTTCACAGCCCCTAAACAAAAAAGGAATTGCAAAGTCTGAATGGAAAGGTCGCAGCGTTAAGCAAATTCATTTCCAAAGCAACGGACTAGTGTGTACCATTCTTTAATGCATTAAAGAAGGGTAAGAAAAATTTTGAATGGAATTTGGCCTACTAAACCGAATTTGAGGAATTATTGCGATATATGGAGACCCACCATTTTTATCTAAGCCGATGGACAGGGAAGACCTATTCATCTACTTGGCAATGTCAATACATGCTTTGAGCGCAACTTTGGTATGTGAAGAAGTTAGGGTCTAGCGACATGTTTACTACATTAGTAAGCGATTCACTGGAGCCGAGAAGAACTATCCAAAGTTGGAAAAACTAACCTATTGTCTGTTGATCGCATCAAGGAAGTTATGCCCATACTTCTAGGCTCACCTAATCAAAGTGTTGATAGATAAACCTTTGAAACAGGTGATGTACCATCCAGAGATGTCGGGACAACTTCTTAAATGGAATATTAAGTCGAGTCAGCATGACATCACTTATCCCCCTCAAAGGGAAATCAATGGACATGCATTGGAAGATTTCATCGTCGAGTCATAACACGAGACTGAGAAGAAGAAAACGCTCCAGAAGTAGTGTCACAATGGAAACTATTTGTCGATGGTGCATCAAATGATTTTTGCTCAGGAGTGAGAATTTTTCTTGAAACTCTCGAAGGACGGTCTGTTTGCGATGCTCTAAGGTTGGAGTTTCCTGCTACTAATAATGAGGTGGAGTTTGAGGCATTAATAGTAGGACTGAAAATTGTGAAGGAATTAGGAATAAGAGCTGTGCACATTTACAATGACTCTCAGCTAGTCATCTGTTAGGTGAAAGGGGAATATCAGGCTAAGGGGGCAAACCTTGCCCTCTATCTTTAAAAGGCATGGGAATTGCTGAACGTCATTGAACACTATACCATAAGTCATATTCTGAAAGAACAGAATATGAAAGCAGATCATCTTACTAAACTAGCCAGTTTCGGAGAAGCACAATCAATTGGGCTGGTTTTAGTTGAGACGATGATGGTTCCTAGCATAGATTAGATGGACGTAGATTGGATTCTAGAAACTATAGAGGAAAAAGAATCATGGATGAGACCGATCAAAGACTACCCGCTCAGAGGGACACTCCCCAAGGATCGGAATGAGTGGAAGAAGCTTCTTTGAAAGGCGCCACGATTCGTACTATAAGACGGAATGCTCTATTAGAGAGGATTCTCCACCCCTTACTCAGATGTGTAACCAGCATTGAAGGTAAGAGGACCTCCGGGAAGTTCACGAAGGTAGGTGTAAAGACCACATTGGGGGCCAAACACTAGCAAAGAAGGTCCTCCGTTATGGAAATTTCTGGCCGTCAGTCAACCGAGATGTAGCAGACTATGCTAGGTGTTATGATCGGTGCCAGAGATTTTCCAAAGTTACGAGAACTCCATCCATAGAGTTAACACAAATGGTCGACCCATGATCGTTTGCAATCTAGGGAATCGATTTGTTAGGGGTATTACCAATAGCTAAAGGGGGAGCCAAATATGCTATTCTTGTAGTTGATTACTTCACCAAATGGGCCGAAGCAGAACCGTTGGCCACCATCACTACTAAGAAAGTAAATTAACTTTGCAACTAAAAATATTTACAGGTCCGGAGTACCGTAGATTATCATCACAGACAATGGAACTTAGTTCGAGAGTGCTGAATTTAAGAACTTTTACGAGCGTTTTCGGATCGAGAAGAGCATCTCCACAGTAGCACACGCACAAGAAAATGGGCAAGTGGAGGCGGTGAATAAAATAATCAAATCCACCATCAAGAAACGACTAACAAAAGCTAAAGGGAATTGGGTTGACGAACTTCCGCTTGCACTATGGGCTTACAGAACGACTAATAAATCGATAACTGGGAACTCACCCTTTGCCTTGGCATATGGTTCAGAAGCAATGATTCCAATGGAACTAGAAGTCCCCTCTCATCAAAGGCGACACTTCCACCAAAGTGAGAACAAGCGGCTCCTTCTCGAATCGCTTGATCAAATCGATGAGAAGCAAGGAAGAAGGTGAGCTAAGGACTGCTGCTCATCAAAAGAGAGTGGCATGACACTTTAACCGCCAAAGTTCGCAACCGCACCTTCGAAGTGGGAGATCTCATCCTAAAAAGAACCTACCCGGGCATGGAGTCACTTGGTCCAAATTGGGAAGGACCATACGTTATCGTTCAGAAACTTAGAGATGGAACTTTCAAGCTCACAACAGTCGATGGAATCCATATTCCCGTGCTTAGAACAATGATTCGCTACGACACTATTTTATTTAAGTTTCTATCTATGTATTTCCTAGTTTTTCAAATAATCCACCCAGGGATATTGGGGGTATTGTAAATAGGTAGGATTTGCCTTTCTCTTTATTTTATCAATAAATTTATTTCACCTCTTGAACCGATGGAACTGCATCAAGTAAGCAACCTACTGAGTCGATGGAAGTAAATTGACTCAAACCGTCAGATCAATAGGAATAAATGATCTATGGCCTCTGAGAATACCGGGGAGCAAATCAACTCAAACATCGAGAAGGCCCAATCCCTTGTGTGCATCTATAAGCCGCGCCTCGCTTCATGGATCAATAGAACCGCATCCAAGTAAGCATCTATTTCCCTAGCCACTTGAATCGATGGAACTTTGTTCAAGTGTACCCAACTCCTTTGTTTCTTGGACCAATGGAACCGTATCCAAGCAAACATCCACTCCCTTGTCACTTAACCAACAGAAGCGTACTCTGAATCATCGCTATTACCCTGGTAATATCATCATTTTTTCAAAACCTTATAAGTACCAACATTGCTCCAACAGTATTGGAAAATTTATCGCTTGCCGGATTAGTTTAAATCAAACCCCACAATGCAAAACTTAACATCGCCGAAATATCGGCAACGTTGAAGGAAAATCAAAGGAATTGAGCTGCCTATAGGTCTTAAGAAATAGAGGTTGATGTACGGATAGAATCTCAATACTAAACTCATAGAAATTAGCTGTAACCAAAGTACATAATGCTTGAAATCGAGCATTCAGACTGCGAATTCCGAAGATAGGAGTTGTAATACATCCTTGACTAGGATCAACCAGAGAGTAACCCAGAGTGCCTGGTCTTGCATCAAGTGTTCGGAGTAACTCACCCCATAGAGTGGGGGGCACACAACACACCAACACTTGGTTAGAACAGAAGCCCCTCCATGGTTCTGATACACCGAACAAAAATTCTGGCAGCTACAACAGAGCTAAGTAAAATAGTAAAACTAAAAATAACTGCAAGTGACAATATTTACACCATCTACGTGCACATAATTGCGGTAAATAAACACATCATCTATCACATAGTACAACAGTGTATAATATGTAAATTTCAAGATTAGCAATCGTGTTATGCACAGATACAGTGATATATAAACAGGCACAATACATAGAATGTAGAGAAGTACACAGAAAAGATCACAGTAGAAATACTAATCTTCTCATTGGATATATCACTTTATGTACAATATCAAACAACGGGGGCCATTACCGCGTAATGTCGACCTATTTGGACACCAAAAGGCAACAGTATAGACTCTATTGATGTAACAACACAAGAAACGACACTAAATACAAACTCTGTACTTGTACAAAAAACCCAAAAAATCAAGACACAAATTAAAAAGACCACCAAAACTCGGCTCCAATGATGCTCGAGCCCATCACTTCATTCTGCTCCCACCTTTGCCACCCTTACCCGGTTGGGTTAGGATCTTCTTCTTCTTTACCACCACCTAGCTTGAGTCAGTTTTCTCGTACCCACTGACCAACTCACATGAAGACTTCGGTTTGCCAGTCTTGATGGTGAAGGGAGGATCCTGGTCTTTTCAACATCTGGCTCCACTTTAAGCTTTGCCTTCCCTCTCTCTACCTCTTGAATCCGCTCCGCCATCATCTTGTCCCCCGTCGGATCAGTAACACTAACCATCTGAACTTTCTCCTCCTACGATACGGCAATGTCCTCCAACCCTTCCAACGTTGTGATTTGTTGGGCACTGGATCTGGGCCCGGAGATGGAAGGTTGGAGCGTAGCAGTTGAACTTGTGGAAATAGCAGTAGAGGCGATGAAGATTGCTTTAGTTCATTGACTTTAAGAAGTAGGAGACAAAGATGGGACGTTTAGTGGACCTATGAGTTCATAAAGAGAATGGTACAACTCAATAACAGGTTCAAGATTGAGATCGACCTGCTGGAACATGGGAAAAAGAAGAGAAATGCCTACAGTGGGACTCCTAGGTATGACGTCAATCTCATACTCTTCGGTTGCTGGGAACTGCCCAACCGTTGGAACAGGGAAGTAAGGCTCGTGTAGTGCGGTCGAAGAAGGGATGATCTCCACTGGCACTGCAGACTACGAGACGTGCACTTCACGTTGACCCGAAGAGCTCGGTCCAGTATGGGCAGCAACAGCAACCTTAGCATCCTCCTCAGCGAGAATTGCCTTCCTTACGGCAAGCATATCTATCTCTTTGGCACTCAAGTACCGCACTTGTAGCTCGGTCTTGGAGCGGCCGCCTCCAGCTCGGTGCAACACTTCTTCCTATGCATCAGCAAGGGTGGTAGGATAATCGTTTCTTAACCATTTAAGATCCTTGTGTATAATCACACTCGTGTAGAAATGTTAGAGAGCTTGGTTGAGGTCTTCCCTCTATTGGGGCCCTCTTCTCATTCTCGACATCTCGAGCTTTTTCAAGACCATTTAATTCGCTCTGGTCAATAGCAAGCTCGGTGCCATTTGAAAGCTTATCGGACGATAGAGTGTCCAACTTTCCAGCCAGCCCTTGGTTTTCCTCACAGAGTTTTTGCACTTCTTCATGGAGGTGTTCAAGTTTGGATGCCTATCCTGCAAGGCTTGGTCTTTTGCCTTTATAATTTCAGCCTTCACTTCTGCTTGTTTCTTATAGCTCTCAGTTTCAGGATGAGCGGCCCCAAAATTATTCCTCATCACTATCTTGATGTCGGTATGGGCATGCTTTATCTCTTCCATCAAACTATCTGCACTCACTTTCTATTCGAGTGCAAGATCCCTTTCCCTGAGAACTTTGATCAAGTCAACATTGTATCCTTTAATTGCCTTTTCACGCTCTACACTCTCTTTCTCAAGCAAATCAAGTTGTGTGAAGTTGATCTTTTTTTAGAAAGAGCATTGCACAATCGCTGCCATCCAAAAATCGAGTGAACATCGCTTTGCACTGCCTTCAAGTTTTTCATCGCACTTTCTCTAGTAACGGTTTTGATGTCGTGATTGAATTTTAATCCATGCAAGTATAAGTATGGATAAGTAGCTTGGAGGCGGGATAAACCAAGTGGAAGGGTAAGCGTTGAGGATCTTTGAGAATGAGCGGAGGCACCAGCAGCTATAATGGTCTATGACGAAGGGGTGTCTTGGAGGATAGCAGTTTGAGCTTTGGAACATCGAGGAATAATAGAAGTAGTTGCTGAAGCTTGGAAGAATCTCTCCGGGGGTGCATGAGTCTCACAGGGAGGAATCTCCTATGAAATCCCTCTTTCTCTACACTCTTTGTTCTTTAGAATCGAGGCGTCCTCTCTCAGCTCTGTGATCTTCATCACCCTCGAGCTCTTTTCTCCTTTGAGTGAGTTAAGGGAATATGGATCTTAAGGCTAAATTAACACTAGAAGGGGGTGAATAGTGTTTAATTGGTTATATGACTATTTTTCAAAATCTTTAAGATTTCTCTTGGAATGATGCAATTAACAATCACAGAATCAAAATGCATATAAAAGTAAATGTAGTAAAAGTAAAAAGGAAAGAACACATTTGGATTTTATATTGGTTCAGAGTTATCCTACATCAAGTTCCGCATAATTCCCTGTACGGTTTTCTTTTCAACTAGTAATAGCAAATACAATCTTGATTTTAAGGCTACGAGGCACACCATCTAGAATCCCAACCTCTGAGTAGAGTCACTTTATTTTTGGGCTACAAGCACATCCACTAAATTTATGGGCTACTAAGCACACCCAATTGATTTTATGAGCTACAATCACACCCATGATTATAACAGTATGATTTGATAGAGTTTTAAAGACTCAAATCTTCGACCTTGATTATAAATGACCCTATAACTCTTTATTATCAAATTGATCTTGGTTTGAGTGAGAGTGATGAAAGAAATTAGAGAGTAGATGAAGGAGAATCAAACTAGTGATGATTGAAATTTATTCTAGTTGAATTTTGGCAGAGTTTGGGTATATTTGATTTAGAAAATAAAAGAGTGGAAAGAGGAGAGATGAATAAGAAACTATAGGTTTTAAATTTGTTTGGAAGTCTGATATATAGAGGGAAACAATGGTTATGTCCATTTGCAAAAAGATACGACGAAAAGACACTTCCATTCAAATTTGAATTTTGAAAATTACGGTCACTATGTTGATATACATAGATAGAGTATGTCGACATACTCTTTACAAAATTGAAAAACACTTTAAAATATTATTTTGAAAACCCGTTGCTTTGTAAAATAATTTGATACTTTGTAGAATCATTCAAATATAGTTTGTACACAATTAAAATATAACTTAATAAAACTTCATAAAATAATTTTATAAGATCTAATAAGAGTATTCAGTATAATGTAAATAATATATATAAAATCATTATAGTTATAAATTGTAAGGAAATATCTAAAATCAAAATATAAATATCAAAAATAAACATAAGGAAGATATAAACTAAAATACCAAAAAAATAGATTAAAAAATATTTAAAAACCTAATATAATTTCTTTGTACATATAAAAGTTTTAAGAAATTATTCTAAGAAATATTTTGAATAGGTGTTTAAGAAGATTATTTTGAAAACCAGGATATTTGAAAAATATTTAAAGCTTATTTGAAATAGAGAGAGAGGGAGATTAAGAAAGTGCTATTGTAACATCCCCCAACTTGGAGGCCCATAACTAATGGCTACGAATGCTGCAGTCATCCATAGTTATTAATCTTCGACGACCAAATACGACGGTGTTTGATTCATTGATCCACAGAAACACATGAATATGAAAAAAAAAATTAAAACTTCAAACAAGATCACATTCTATATCAAATAATTTGCAATTCATTACATAATCCCACAATCGTAAATCGCGTTTAGAGAAAATATATTTATTACAACATACGCCAAGAGCGACATATGAAGATGCCCACTTAGATGATCAGAGTATATATAGGCAATTTAACAACTTTTCCATTACAAACAACACAGCGGAATCAAAAGAAAAGAGAACTCTAAATAGCTATCATGTCTTCTGCACGTCTCCGAAAGCTTATTCGTCAAAAGAGGTACCTGAAAACCTCAACTCTCAAACTACTCAAAATCAATTGAGTACGCGAGAGTTTAAGGGGAAACATAAACTTTGAGTTAGACATAAAGCCTGGTATGAATAATAATCTAACATCTCAAACCATTTAGATATCTAGTGAGACCACGCCGCTTAGCGGAATGGGTTTTCCCCTCACTAGTATCTTAAAACTTTTATAAAACCATATACCGTGCTCCTGCATCCACAATGGTTAAAACATAGTCACTTCATGATGATATGCAAACAAGTTAAAACATTCTGGATTTCTCAACCTCTGTTTAATTGACTTCCTGTTATATTTATAGTTTCTAGGGTCACTATTAGCCTATTAGCTTTAATTGGCTTACTAATAACTTTTATATAATATATGGACTCTGTTATCCCGCCTTTTGGCAAGGCCGTGACACCAAGGACTTGACTAGATACCGGTGATAGGTCGTCTTAGAAGTCGGTTACACGTAAGGATCGCTACGGATATCGATGAATTTTGTCCGAGTCCGGATCGGGCTGCAATTGACAAGACATGCCAAGCAAGGCCAGAGGAAACGACGTTCCAATTTTCGAGTCAATCCGAGTTCGTATGCTCAAGATATCACCAATGGAAAATGGAGGAGACAGCCTTGTATTCGAATCCATAAAAGACCCTATGTTCGAATCAATGAGGTAGGAATGCTATTCGAATCCATTAAGGTCGACTCGATCACCTTCGTATCCAGCAAGTTTTACACGCTTCGTATCCATCGTGGAAGCCTTTCTTCGAATCCATCCCTTTTGCCTGGCTTCGAATCCATCGTGGAAGCCTTCCTTCGAATCCATCCCTTTTTGGCCTGGCTTCGAATCCATCGAGCACTCCTTAGTTCGAATCCATCCAAACAGACCACACTAAAATCCAACAGTTCGAACCTGGTAGGCAGTCCTCTACTTCGAATCCATATAATAGATGCGCCTCGACTCCATCCCATAAGCTACTTCGAGTCCACCCTGTTAAGGTAACCTCGAATCCACTAGGCCACGGCAGCTAGGAACGTGGAGTCGACCCAGTCAATCCGGAGTGGAAACCGGATCGATACGAAGCATACGCACCATGTCACCATCTTCACGTGCAGGAGGATCGATTCGAACGAATCGATTTGAGCATATCGATTCAAACGACTCCAGAATTCGAAAAACACCAACTTGAATCGATCATAACTCGAGTTCTACAAGTCCAAATGCCATGAAATTTTCACAGAAGCTTAAGCACATGATGAAGAATGTTCACACCAAATTTCAGCTCGATTGGATGATTTCTTGATCGATTCGAACCAAGGGTCGAATCGATCCCAAAGTGGGCCCGGATCTCCAGATTTCGGCCATGTGGGCCCCCTGACGTGCCAGAACTGGTCTCCCCTCATTTTAGGCGAAATATCAGCCTCCTACACCTATAAATAGAGCCCCTGGTCATTCAGAAAAGGGGTCGGATAATTCTAAGTACTGAAGAGCGCCCAGATTCTGCCAGATTTACTCCAGAACACCGCCGTTGCTTTAGATTGACACTTAGCATTTAAATTCAGTTGTATTGCCTTATTAACTACTGTAATCTTCAAGTAATCGAGCAATAAAATCATCAAATTTCACAGTGGACGTAGGCAAAACGCCGAACCACTCTAAATCGCTTGTCTTTGCAATTTACTTTCTGTTATTTGGAGTTTTTGTTAGATAATCCACAGTTTTAATTTTCATTCTTCACTTTTATCTCTTCAAAAACTTCCGAAGAGTGTTGTGCCTATTTTTGGTACAAACACTTTGGTGCTTTCACTGAGAAAAAACTAGCTTTTTTCTCCTGCTCCTTGGATCTACCATCGATACCGGATTGCACAAATCCAAGAGGAAGATCCAGATCTTCGATTCACAAGTCCTTCCATTCTACTCAGATTTGCATAAAATCTAGGAAAAGGATTCATCATTCAAAATGGTTAGCACGAGAACCACTTCTGCAGCTCCAGGACAAGAAGGTAGGGATGGACAAAATCCTGCTCAACAGCAGCCATCCAACCAAGACAACACTGCCCACTCGGATCCGTCTGGGGTAGTCACTAGACAAGAATTTCAGGTGTTACTTCAAGAGTTGAATCAGAGTCGGCAACAGTTAGCCGAACAGTTGCGAGCCAATATTGAATTGACAAATCAACTGAACCGCCAGGGCCGTAGGAGGTCCAGAAGGGATGATGTTTCCCGCTCATCCACTGAAAGTTCTGCCTCATCTGACTATCATCATAGATCTACCCGTCCCCGATTAGACGGAGATCATGCTCAGACTACGGGATATCAGCCCGCCCTGACTGTCGGGCATTTGAGAGTAGGACCATCAACCAGCTTCCAGGCTGGGCCATCAGCACGAGGTGGCCGCACTCCACAATATACTACGGACAATCATGTCACAGCTGCCACAGTAGAAACAAGGGTCGATACCCGATATCTTCCAGATTCGAGTAATCAACAGCAAGGACGTACTTCTGAACCATACGTCCCGGAAGACGCTGAGCCAAGGAGGCGAAACTTGGACCGTCGACAGCGCCCGGTCCAAACTCGCACTGTGGAACCCGACCACACCTTAGCTCAGCATGCTCAAAATGTAGCAATGCCAGACATCTCGACTATGATACGTCAGATGATCCGTGAAAGCCAAGGTCTTACCAATGACGATTGGGGGATTTCTCGAAGCCATACTCCTTTCACGGACGAGATACTATACGCTGAACCTCCTCGGCGATTCAGAATGCCAACTCTCCCTATGTACGAAGGAAGTTCTGATCCCAATCAGCACATACTGAAATACGAATGGTCAATGAGCGCCGCAAGGGCCGACGATGCAGTAAAATGCCGCAGCTTCCCCATTTCACTGGGAGGAATTGCAACAATGTGGTTTACAAGACTACCTCCAAGATCTATCTCGTCATTTGACCAATTGGCTAAGAAATTTGTTGACCAATTCCGTATGCATGTTGCTAGACCCAAAGATGTTAACACCCTGTCCAATGTTACCCAGGCTCGTGGGGAAACATTAAGGCGTTACTTGGAGAGATTCCATGCGGCATGCGTGGAAATTAGTAATCCCAACGACAACTCAATTTTAATGGCATTGACAAATGGAATTGATCCTGATTCTGAATTTGGAAACTGGTTAGCCGGAAAACCCCCCGCATCGTTGGACCGTTTCTACTCCAAAGCCGCTCAATTCTTACGGCAAGAGGACGCGAAACAGTCTAGGAAGCAGGACGATGCGAAACCCGGAAGTGAGGGAATACAAAGCAATGTAGCAGTTAAACAGTCCGGTGACAATTCCGGAAAAGTCCAGTTAAACATACAGAACAAACAAACTCAGCCAAGAGGTGGCAATTGTCAGAATAAGAAGAGAGATCCGAATCCAGGCCCACGGCGTAGGGCTCCGATGTTCGAAAGCTATACACCATTAAACACTTCGCTGGAAAATGTGTACCTGCAGACTTGTAACACAGAACAGTATAAGAAACCCGCTCCGAAGCGGTCATCAGAAAGGCAGATTCAGACGGGAAAGTTTTGTAGGTTTCATGAGAGTTATGGCCACAATACTAATGACTGTCGCCATTTGCAAGATCTCATAGAAAAGTTGATCAGGGAGAGGAAGTTAGATCAATTCGTGCGGGCGCCGCAGTCTGGTGGTGCGGGCCCATCGAATCCGAACCGTGCGCAAGATCAGGAAAGACAAGAGGAAACCGCTCGTACAGGCGGGAGGCTAGTTATCAATACCATAAGTGGTGGTCCTCATCCAGCGGACAGGAGCTGGAGGGAAATGGAGTCGTATGCTAGCTCTATCAGGCATGTGAGCTTCGAATGCTGCAGTAATTGTGAGGATGGAACCCCGGCTAAGCAACAAAAAACGATGTCTGACGATATCATATTCAGTAGCAGGGATGCTGACAAAATCGAAGCTCCAACGATTGACCCACTGGTCATATCTGCCCAGGTTGGTCCTGCTTGGATGAAGAGGATCCTGGTTGACAGTGGGAGTTCTGTAAACATTCTATTCAAGCGAGCATACGATTTGATGAAGATGGAAGCCAAAGACTTGAAACCCTGCCAATCCCGAGTTCATGGCTTCAACGGGAGTGCAACGATACCTACTGGAATAGTGGAACTACCAGTAGAACTGGGGATTGGAGAACGTAGGAGAGTCCGGCTGCTGCAATTCGTCGTTCTTGACATCGCTTCGCCGTACAACGCATTCCTGGGTCGACCAGCCCTTGCTGAATTCAGGGCAGCCATTGCCCCATGGTGTTTGACTTTAAAATTCCCAACCGATCATGGTATAGGAATCGTTCAAGGAGATCAGGCAGCAGGAAGAGCCTGTTATGTTGCTGAGTTGCGTGAAGCACAGAAGAAGGAGAAAGGAAAGGGCGTAGAGGAATCTCTCTGCGTCCGTTTTACTGATAATTGACAACTAACGCCTGGGCCCCGGCCCGGGCACCACTACCAA
Organism: Allium fistulosum; assembly: GCA_030737815.1. Taxonomy (NCBI): domain Eukaryota; kingdom Viridiplantae; phylum Streptophyta; class Magnoliopsida; order Asparagales; family Amaryllidaceae; genus Allium; species Allium fistulosum. The sequence goes on along the minus strand of CM060902.1, from coordinate 192,539,741 downwards.
TTCCTTAGAGATCTTGACCCTAGAGATAGTGAAGATAAAGATGAAGTAGAAGAGAATCAAGCGTCTCCAGCCGAACTGACTGTGGACGTCCCGGTCAGTGAGGATGACGACTCGAAAGTGCTGAAAGTTGGATCTCAACTGGGAAAACAGATACAACAGGAATTGGTTGAATTTCTTCAAGCAAATCTTGATGTCTTTGCCTGGACACACTCAGACATGTGCGGAATCTCACCAAACATTGCAAGTCACTCTTTGAATATTGATCCGCGACATGTTCCGGTCAAGCAAAAGAGGCGTGGTATGGATCTAGAGAGATCTGCCGCCCTTAAAGAAGAAATTGACAAGTTGCACTCAAATGGTTTCATCCGAGATGCTCTATACCTAGAGTGGGTGTCAAATCCGGTAATGGTTCGGAAACCAAATGGGAAATGGAGAACTTGTGTCGACTACTCCGACTTAAACAAAGCTTGTCCTAAAGATAGTTTTCCACTTCCTCGAATTGACCAACTCGTAGACTCAACTGCAGGCCATGAATTGTTATCCTTTATGGACGCTTATTCCGGTTATAATCAAATACCCATGCATCTACCCGATCAAGAACATACCAGTTTCGTGACTGATCTAGGACTCTACTGTTACAGAGTCATGCCTTTTGGTTTAAAGAATGCCGGGGCAACTTACCAACGCTTGGTTAATCGAATGTTCGCTGATCAGATCGGGAAGACCATGGAAGTCTATGTGGATGACATGTTAGTTAAGTCCCGATTTTCCACAGATCACGTCAAGGATTTAAATTCAATGTTCCGCATCTTGCGTGAATATGGAATGAAGCTTAACCCGTTAAAGTGCCACTTTGGCGTCGCATCCGGAAAGTTTCTGGGGTTCATCGTCAACGCCCGTGGGATAGAGGCAAACCCCGAGAAGATCTGGGCAATAAGGAATTTGCAAACTCCAAAGACCATAAAGCAAGTCCAGAGTCTCAACGGGAAGGTAGCAGCGCTAAGCAGGTTCATCTCGAAATCCACTGATAAATGCATCCCTTTCTTTGATCTAATCCGGAAAGGAAAACGAAACTTTGAATGGACCATGGAATGTGAAGGCGCATTCCGATCGCTGGTTCAACATCTCTCTACGCCACCGATTTTGTCGAAACCAATTGATCACGAACAATTATACCTTTATCTGGCGGTATCAGAGCATGCGATCAGTGCTGCTCTAGTCCGGGAAGAGGATCGAGTGCAGAAACCGGTCTATTATGTTAGTAAACGATTAACCGGAGCTGAAAGAAATTACCCCAAGTTGGAGAAACTGGCTTACTGTTTGGTCACTGCCTCGAGAAAGCTTCGTCCTTATTTCCAAGCTCATCCGCTTACTGTGTATACCGATCAGCCGTTACGACAGGTCCTTGCGCGGCCTGAGACGTCTGGAAGGTTACTCAAGTGGAATATCGAACTGAGTCAATTTGACATTACTTATGCTCCGCGGAGAGCCATTCAAGGGCAAGTCCTAGCTGACTTCATAGCTGAATTTACTGTTCCAGACGACTTACCCGAAACCAGCGAGTCTCCTGAATATGTCTGGAAACTTTATACAGATGGTGCATCAAACGATCGGTGTTCGGGCGCTGGAGTTGTACTAGAAACCCCCGAAGGTCGATCCATATGCTATGCTTTGAAGTTTGATTTTCACGCAACCAACAATGAAGCCGAGTATGAAGCCCTGTTGACTGGGTTAAAGCTTGCCAGAGATCTGAGAATTATCGCTATAGAAGTTTATTGTGATTCACAGTTGGTTGTGTGTCAAGTACGGGGAGAATATCAAGCAAGAGATCGAAGGTTAGCTGCTTATCTAGCCCGAGTTCAAGAAGCGCTGGATCAGTTTGATTATTATGCTATTTACTACATACCACGAGATTGCAATCAAAAGGCCGATTCATTGGCAAAGTTGGCCAGCACAGGTGAAGCACAGCAAATGGGACTCGTCCCGGTCGAAACTTTGCCTTTCCCAAGCATCGATCAAATCAAAACGAATGATGTGTTGGAAACCTTTCCCAGTAGAGAATCATGGATGACTCCGTATCGAAATTATATTGAGAATGGGATATTGCCTGAACACCGAAATGAGAAAAGGCAAATTCTACGAAAAGCTTCGCGGTTCATCATTCAGGATGGGATCATGTATAGAAAAGGTTTTTCTGGTCCACTTCTCCGGTGTATCGCTCACGACGAAGTCAAACGAGTGTTACATGATGTACACGAGGGAGAATGCGGCGATCACACCGGTGGACAAGCGCTCGCTAAGAAGATACTCCGATATGGATATTACTGGCCGACAGTGAATCGAGATGCAGCCAATTACGCCAGAAAGTGCGACAAGTGCCAAAAACACGCTCGAATTCCAAGAGCCCCACCTACCGAGTTAACTCAAATGGTCAGTCCCTGGCCGTTCGCTATGTGGGGTATCGATATCATTGGCGCTTTGCCTCTGGCAAAAGGTGGTGCGAAGTATGCCATCGTCGTAGTTGACTACTTCACAAAATGGGCCGAGGCCGAAGCTCTCGCAACGATTACGTCAAAGAAAGTGATAAACTTTGTGGTCCGCAATATCATTTGTCGATTTGGACTCCCGCATACCATCATCACCGATAATGGGACCCAATTCGAAAGTTCGGAGTTCAAGAATTTCTGCCAACGATTTCATATTCATAAAAAGTTCTCTGCAGTCGCACATCCACAAGCAAACGGTCAGGTCGAAGCTGTTAACAAAGTTATCAAATCCATCTTAAAGAAACGACTGGAAAAGGCTGGGGGCAAATGGGTCGATGAACTTCCTATGGCATTATGGGCTTATCGAACAACTCACAAGACTGCAACTGGACACATTTTCCCTATCCTATGGCTCGGAGGCCGTCATTCCAGTTGAGACAGAAGTATTTTCTCACCGCGTAACTTATTACGATCCGAAAACAAACGCTATATTACTCGCTGAGTCTTTGGATCTGTTGGACGAGAAACGAGAAGAAGCTGATTTAAGAGCGGCCGCTTACCGAAGTCGGGTCGCCCGATTATATAACACCAAAGTTCGCCCCCGAACCTTTGATCTCGGTGATCTGGTCCTCAAGAGAATATACCCGGTTCCTTCACACATGAAACCAAATTGGGAAGGACCGTACGTGATTACGCAAAGACTTGGGGATGGCACATTCAAACTATCAACCGTGGACGGTCTAGTTTTACCAAGAGCCTGGAACAGCGAGAGTCTCCGTCGCTATTACATATGACAGGCTTCATTTATTTCATTATGTTTTTTATTTAGCAATTTACTTTTGCATTTCGAAATTAGAATTTGTAATAAGGCAACTGATTTGCCATATTTTCTTATTTCAGCAATAAAATGCCATCTCTTCGAGCCAGAGCTGTGATTCATTAAATACAATGTACAACATCACGATGCACGAAGAGCTAAGTTCCATCACACAGTGGAATTTATTCAAGTAGGGAGTGGCTGTGAAGAAATCAACCACTCACTAAATGAAACCCGAGCTCGGGGGCAAGCCATCACATCAGGCCACGAAATGGGTTGATACACGACAACCCTTCATTCAACTCCGTACTCCCAGAGTGCGAGGCGGAGTATAAACATTTTACTAAACTCCGTGCTCCCAGAGTGCGAGGCGGAGTATAAACATTTTTCTAAACTCCGTGCTCCCAGAGTGCGAGGCGGAGTATAAACATTTTTCTAAGCTCCGTGCTCCCAGAGTGCGAGGCGGAGTATAAACATTTTACTAAACTCCATGCTCCCAGAGTGCGAGGCGGAGTATAAACATTTTTCCTAAACCCCAGAGTACTCCGAGAGCGCGAGCTGGGTACAAGCTTTTTACTTAACTCCGTGCTCCCAGAGCGCGAGGCGGAGTATAAACATTCTTCTAACTCCGTACTCCCAGAGTGCGAGGCGGAGTATAAACATTCTTCTAACTCCGTACTCCCAGAGTGCGAGGCGGAGTATAAACATTCATCTAACTCCGTACTCCCAGAGTGCGAGACGGAGTATAAACATTCATTCTACTCCGTACTCCGGAGCGCGAGACGGGGTATAAACATACGTCAACTCCACACTTATCCCCAATACAGGGGGCAGAACCATAACACATAACAAGTTGAAGACAGAAAGGGAATAGATTTTCATTTCCACTATCAACAAAAAGAATCTGATTACAAAGTGTTTACGAAAAATTCTGCTAGTGGGAGCCGAATCCACATCTATACACGGCTATAGAAAAATCAACAAAATGCTACCCTACGCAACAGAGATTTAGAGAAAGAGTTCAATCTTTCTTCTTCCTTATCTTCTTCTTCGGGGTAGCTCCACCCGATCCGCTGCCCGATTTCTTCCTAAATCGCTTGCTCTTTTCAGGCTTGCCCTCCGGCAGCGATATAATGTCGACGTCTTCCTCAGAGCTAGAGGCGACGGAAGTTCTTCTAGGAGGACGAGCTGGAGGCATAGGAGTAGTAGCAGGAGGAGGGACAGGAGCGGTCTCGATCAATACAGTACCGCCCGGTGAAATCAACATTAACGGGGCAGGCCCGGGCGGACTAGCACCAACATTCCCTGCTGCCATCTCGGCAGCAATCTCAGCAATAACGTCGTCCTCACGAGATACTTGGGTCGCATCGGATGTGCCAATAGCTGGCATAGATAAACTAGCGGCCGGAGCAGCCTCACTCACAGCATCGGACGGGTTGGCAGAGGGATCGATGGGTTCATTGAGAAGCTCCTCAATCATTTGAGCGCTGAAAGAAAACATATTTGCATCTCCCTCCTCGCCAATCAAAGTAGAAGTCGTGATGGCTTCGGAAAAAACAACCCCTTGTGTTTGATGAGGAACTGATAAAGCAAGGGGCGCAGAAACAATAACTTCGGTCACTGAAATACGACAAAACGAAGATTGTTAGCCAAGTGTGTTGCTTAAGGTTCTTCACAACTGAACTACGAGAAACGTTCAAATACCTTCCTTGGTCTGAACCGAAACGTAGGCAGAATCCTCGGCAGAAGATAATAATGGTTGGTCAGGATTATAGGCAGGAACAGATTGGGGATCAACCGCACCAGTGGTTTCGGGCAATGTTGGAATTGCAGCTCCAACACCTGTCCCGTGATGCACGACCCCCGAGCCTTCGCCTGTCTCTAGAGATTGGACGCCGAGCTTTTCTTTCGCCATAGAGATTACCACCTCATGAAGGGTCTTCCTCTCATCCTCGGTAAGCAGACGCATCTCCAGTTCAAAGTCATCAAGTGCTCCATCTGGATGCGCTGCTCTCTTCTCATTCACCAGCCGGGTCCAGGCATTGTACAAGATCATGGAGTCATCTCCCAGCCACGCTAAATTTCTGTGTTCCAGCACATTAGCGTTATACGTGACTAAGAGATCGTCAAACTCAGCATCTAGCCTAGACCACTCCTCCAAGATCTTTTCCTGAATCTCTGCTTCCACAGACTTAGCCTTGACCACCGCCGCAGCAAGTTCGGCCCTGAGAGATACTGCTTGGTCGCAAGCCTCTTGAGCAGTGGCGTTCGCATCATCCTTCTCCTTCACCATTTCAGCGAATTTGGCCTTAAGCTCATTCAGCTCTTTAACGGCTAAGTCTCGCTCAGCTGCAATGGTGGTATTGCGATGGCCCATCTCTTCCACTGTGGCACAATGTTCTTGCTGCATCCTCGCTAGTTTGGCCACGACACCCTCATGTTTCTTAAGTGTTTCAAGCTCTGACTTTCGGGACGTTTCCACTTCGGATTGAAGAACTTGAATGATGCGTTTCTGCTTCGCAATGTCAACATCACGTTCAGCAATGACCTTCGCCCTGTCGAAAGCTACTCTAGAAGCCTTCACGGCTGCCTTATACCACTCCTTGTACTGAGCATAGAAGTCGTGGATGTAATTATGAGCAGTGGTCTCAGCTTCCGGAGGGATTCTTTTAAAGTTAGGAGGGAAGATATAGCCATCCATGAAAATTTCCGGGTAGTCATTTTTCATTTGGGCGAGTTTAGCAGCTCCCTCGCTTGTCAACTCAGCCGGAGCTTGTTCAATTATAGCGGCTGCCGTTGGTTCCATTCTTGGCCGTTGAGCATCAGGCCGAGAAGATTGAGAAGGCAACTGTTGCTGATGAGATGGCCCTGGGAGGTCTACTGGAGCCCTGGGAGGCGGAGGAGAACGAGATCGGGGTCGGTACTGGTATCCCCGGTCTCTGTCAGAGTAATCATAGCCAGAACGGTTACGCGAGTAATCTCTGTCTCTATCATAACGTTCTTAACTCGAGTAGCCTCGCCCATGATCCCTATCTGTCTCTCTCCTACGGGAATCGTAAAATGGAGAAGATTGGCGCACATTCCGAAGCCTATCTAGAGTAGAGCCACGTCCTGACATCTCACCTGCGATAAGAAAGAATTACGGATTAAAATCCCATAAAGCAATGTTTACTATGCAGAAGTCATGAAGTGCCGTGGAAGTGTGTGTAAATGTGTAAACCCCCAAACCGACCGGAAGTGTTGACCGCACTTAAAGGAAAAGGCTCGTTCATGTTTAAGACATCTTGCAATTCCTCCAACCCGGGATTATGAGAAATCGATATATAATCTGGGATAGGAATGTCGTCAAGCCCTTTGAGAGAATCTCTCGAATGAGAAGGGGCGGCCTCAGAAATCATAACTCCGGAAGCGGGAAGAAACACATCTACAGATTTTCCCCCCTTTGACTTAAGTTTTTTGGAAACGGCGGCCTTGCCTTTCCGTTTTTCTCCCGATTCCTCCAAGTTTCCCGAAAGATCAGCCATTGGCTCTGAATCCGTATGGGTTCTTTCTTCGTCACTCGCCTCGATTATTTTGATTCCGAGTGACTTCTTCGCTTTTCTCTTCTTGGGTTTCTTCTTATTTTCCTTCTTGGAGACGGACTTTGAAAATCCCTCAACAACTATGCTTTGATTAATGTCGATCAAACCCAGAACTCTTAAGTTGTAGTCGTTCAGCACCGAGTCGATATGCCTCAGCTCGCTTGGGACTTCTTGAAGACTCCGGACGGTACCCTTGAAACGCCCTCCATCGGGCCTAGAGATAATAGCTGTAAAAGGAATGAAATGTTAATTATAACACCGAAGAGCTATTGGTCAAGGAAACAGGTTAAGGCGCTTACGTCTAGACAACCATCGCCTAGCGAAACCCGGAGGGCACCGAACGTAGAACCATTCGTTCTTAAAATAGCTCAGTCGAGTCCAAGCTCCAACTACAACTTGGCAATTTCTAACTGCCTCCAAAAATGTAAAAGACGGGCTATCACCCCTACTCTTGAAGTTGAATATGTGTCTGATCTCGGAGGGCCTCGGCGGGCGAAAGAGACAATCCATAAATATTACGAAGGCACTGTTCAGCAACGCGTGCCCGTTGGGATAAAGCTGTGAAGGAGCGATTCCTAAATATGACAGCATCCCTCTGATATATTGATTGAAAGGAGGAAGAGTTCCGGCCGCACAAGCATGACGATAGAATGCTGTATATCCATCAGGCGGGTTGTGCGGTCTATCAGTGGCGCTGGGCAATAATACGTCACCTAGAGATATGTTATGCTTTAAGCATATTCGTCCCAATAAGGATTCAGAGATGTTGGACTGAACCGAATCAACAGGGTCCTCAATAAATATCGCCTCCGGCAATTCGTCTGGAGCCGGATCGATTACATCGGCAGGGATATCAGGAATCTCAAGCACAGGAGGAGTCGAGCTCTGCACCTCTTGTTGTTGGGAGCTCGAAGATTCCATAATTAGCTAACTCATCAGAAAGCAACGTTAAGTTCATAAACGGCCCGTGCGTGCCCCGGTGTACTGTGTATGAACGTGTCGTGCAGTGCAAGTGCTATGCGTTACTTAAGCAGATTCTACCGAATAAAGCAAGATGTTCATACAACATATCTTGGGAATTTGAGAATGAAGATGACCGTCATCGCTGACCGTCACTTCCACAACATCCAAACACTAAGAACCAACCTCGTGTATAAATCAGTTGTATTATTGGTTGAGTCATAGTTCCATCGACGAGCTTCAAAGGAAATTCAAGTTCAAGATTTACAGTCGTGTTCGACTATGCAAGGCCGAAGCTCGTCGGAGTCAAGTGTGCTAAAGCTCGTTAAATTTATCAAATTTCAACTTGAGATTGGTCGTAGTTCGGATGTTGAAGCAAATCAGGAAGATTTAGGTTTCGAAAATCAGAACGTTCAAACCCAGAAGTTCGAATTCATGCGGTTCGAATCGATACGAATCGATTCGAAAGTAACAAGGTCCAGATCTTCGAATCCATGCGGTTCGAATCGATAGAGCCTAAGGGAGGACGGATACTTCGAATCCATGAATTTACTACAGATTCGAATCGATCGGAATATCACGTCTTCGACTCGATAATAGCGGCATTGCTTCGAATCGATCGCTTCGATACAATCTTCTTTCATGATCATCGATTCGAAATCTGACACTTAGAATCGATTCGAACAAATTACTCCCAAATCGATGCGAAGCAATGAACAAGAACGATGTCCACCATGACAAGTTTCTTTCCCCAAGTCTATCGATTCGACCCATTCCAGATCTGACGATCCTTCAAAACTTCTCAGAAGATATGATGGGTTCACTACCAAGAATCTAAAATTTTTACGTTCTACACTCGAATCGGTTCCATATTTACCTGATTGGATTCGATTATAAAACAAAAGCTAGGGAGAATGTTGTCGATTCGAACGAAGACGTGGAACTTCCTAATCTGAAGGATTGATTCGAAGAAACAGCTGAAACAATGAGGAAAAGTAAAAATTGAGAAGTGAATAGGAGCCCGGTATATATAGGGGAAATGTGGCGATTCGCCTCCCGGTATATCTGACCGGCTTCTATAGGTGAGAGAATCGACTCGAATCGATTCGTTGCGGCATGTTCGAATCCATTGTGACCACTAGTTCGAATCCATCACGACACAGAGTCGTTCCACCAGTTCGAATCCCTCCCTTAGTTCGAATCCATCCGGTTTCGAATCTTTTACAACATCGAATCCATTTCAACAACATCGAAACAAAGCAGCATTGATTCGAGCACTCACAACTTCGACTCCACCAACTCAGAGAACATCAAATCCACGCAATATCGATTCGAAGAGGCACAGCTTCGAATCCATCGCCAACCACTAATGAAAATGGACGAACCGTTTCAATGTTAAAAATTGCTTGTCTACTCTTCATACCGATTCAGGAGAGGATCGATGCGGGAGGATGACCATAGACAATCATAAAAGTAATGATTTAACTCAAATCTCAAATCGGTTCAGGAGAGGACCGATGCAGATTTCGATAGCAAAACCGAACTGACAACAACTTACGATCGTGCAACGTTAACCAAGGTCAAGATAATACACGTATACACGTATTTTTGACTAATGTTTTGGTCTTTATCATCAACAGGAATCAAATGTTCATCTCGTCATGACTCAAAAGCCCAGACAGCCAGTCACGATTATACGACAGTCGACTACTGCAATACAGAATGCAACTTTCGATAAAGCATGTTGTAGCAATCCAATGAGAGACTGCATCTTTTCAAAGCACGTCATGTTTACACAAGACGTACTTTGGGGGGCAAATGTTATCCCGCCTTTTGGCAAGGCCGTGACACCAAGGACTTGACTAGATACCGGTGACAAGTCGTCTCGGAAGTCGGTTACACGTAAGGATCGCTACGGATATCGATGAATTTTGTCCGAGTCCAGATCGGGCTGCAATTGACAAGACATGCCAAGCAAGGCCAGAGGAAATGACGTTCCAATTTTCGAGTCAATCCGAGTTCGTATGCTCAAGATATCACCAATGGAAAATGGAGGAGACAGCCTTGTATTCGAATCCATAAAAGACCCTATGTTCGAATCAATGAGGTAGGAATGCTATTCGAATCCATTAAGGTCGACTCGATCACCTTCGTATCCAGCAAGTTTTACATATTCAGATGTAAAATGAGAAAAACTGAAATAATATAGATATGGACTGAAATAGGCAAATTTAAGATAATTTCAAGCATGATTATAAGAAATAGTTATAAATAAAAAGAGAAAAAAGAAGAGTAATAGTTGCAACTACAATTATAACACGTAGGTTATAATTAGAAAGAAAGAAATAACAGAAGGGGCTTATTTTAAAACTTAGTCTTGGATTAAGTTAATAAGCAAATATAGTAGTAGTGGCCCATACCTGTAGCATTCCGTTTTAGGTCTAGAACTGATGGTCTCACAAGTGGGTGAGGCTGGGCACGCTTATGCAGATTAGGGTAAATAAGTGGCCAATAGATAGAGGCTCAAATTTGGGGATTTGGGAAAGGGGCGCAAAGTTAGAAGATTTGTTTGTTAGGACCAGCATCGGCAACATTCCTTTTCAGGTTGAGGACTGATGGTCTCAGACGTAAGTGAGGCTGGGCACACTTATGCTGATTAGGGTAAATAAAGGGTTTAATAGAAAGCGACAGTTAGTGTGTACCAACGATGACCGAGCATGTGACATCGATTAGGGTAAATAATTCGCTACTGCATCCTAAGCGCTAAGAGGTGTCTTTTTTGCCGTGGCACCAACAGGATTGGCTCACAGTGGCACAACAGAGATAGGAAAGGTTGATCAATGGGTAGGATTAGGATTTTAGCCTAATTAAGTTAGTAGTGGAGATAGGATTAGGGTTTCAGCCTAATAACAGCAGTTCAAGACAAGTGCAAATAATCAAAGCAAACAGTCCAACAAAATCCGAAACAGTATTTTATATGAGTTTTATCTTTTCTGTATCTTCCTTTCATGCTAGAACTATTTCTTAGTCTATTATCTTTATCTTGCGTAGAAATGCTTGTAATTAATTTCACTCACCAGACTTATTATCTGACCCACTCCTCTATCTTTCCTTTCCACCAATAGGCCAACGGAGTTGAGGATAGTTGATTCAGGTTTCTTGGAGATTCATTTTCGGAGTTTCCTCATTTCAGATGTATTCTTCTACTTTTCATCATTTTTATTTGGCTTATGATGGATTGGCACTTGTGAGAGGGATTATTATTATTGTTACTTTTACTCTGATTATGTGAGACTGAGATGTATTTTCATAAGACATGAGAGATTTTGAGTTTTTGAGACATGTTATGTTTTTATGACTTATTTTGAGATGAAGAATAATTCTGAATGATAAGTTATTATTTAAATGTTTTCCACTGCTTTTACTTATTTGTCTTGTGAATCTTATTCTCTGTGATGCTTTAGCTATACATATAACGCACCACATCCTTTTTTGGAAATACTAAGAGGTGTGGGGTGTTTCATTTGGTATCAGAGCCAAGTTACAGGATTCCTAGAAACTTGTTTTAAAAGTAAAGCATATTTCATAGGTAACATATCTTCAAACTAAAAGTATTTTTCAGGAAGAAACTCTTATTAAGAAATAGTTTCAAGTATAAGAGAGTTTTTATAAAAATCCCCTCAAAGTCCAATTCAACCTTCTTTCGATTCTTTCGGGCCTAAATTTTCTTTTCTTTGCTTAGAATGGCAGACGCCCTAAACCTTCTAGAGAGTGTCCAAGTCCCTGGATGGTTCCATAAATACCTCCAAGCTACAGCACCAGAGGTGCAAGAGCAAGCGCCCAATGCAGCACCGGCGGGTGAAGGTCCCGTTAATCCATCTGCATCAACCAATTTTCTAAGCTATGCAAGGACTTTGCTAATCTAGGAGGCAAGATGTTTTCTAGCATGGAGGATTTCATAGAGGCACGAAATTGGTTGAGGAATACAGAGCGGATATTTGGGCTGTTAGGATTGGAGAACCTACAGAGAGTTCAGCTTGCATCTTGGCAGCTGAAGGGAGAGGCTTAATACTGGTGGGTGATTGTACAGAAGGAGGGTAGAGACATTGGTTGGGTTGGATTTCGGGAAAGATTTGAGAGAAAGTTATTGTCGCAAGCTGAGGAAAGCATGCAGTTAGAGAAGTTCATTAGTCTGAAGCAAGGGAGTCTTTCGGTGAAAGAGTATATACATCAGTTTAATGGGTTATCGAGGTTCGAGATGGAGCTTGTTAATACACCGCATAAGAAGGCCACCAAGTTTGTTAAGGGTTTGAACCAGCCCCTCTAAGGGTTGGCATTGACACATGTACCTATGGGAGCGACGTATGAGTCACTTATGGAACTGTCCCTCATATCATATGTTGCTAAGGAAGAAGAGGTAGAAAACTCTAAGAAGCAGAGGTGGAAGAATAAGAAGGATAAGGACAAGAAGAAAGGAGGAGGACCTCAAAAGGGACATATCAAGAAGTGCAAGAAGTGTCATAATTATGGATTGGTTGGGCCTTACTCAAAGGACTGTAAGAAGGACACGATGAAGGGGAGATGTTACAGCTGTGGGTAGCCTAGACACCTTAGTAGAGCTTGTCCTTAGAGGATGGGGCAGAGAGCAGGCGCACCTACAGCGCAAGTACAATCTTTGGATGCAGCACCTTCTAGTAGTGGACCAGACCGAGGTAGGAAAGTCTCTGTAGAAGGTTTGATATCTATTTTGAATTTTCGTATTCGGACTCTTTTTAACTCCGGAGCATCGCATTCTTTTATTTCTAATTCCTTGGTTGATTGTTTGCACTTAGATATCTCTCTAGTTGTAGACCCTATAGTTGTTTCAAACCCCATAGGAGGATCGGCACATTTATCCATGATTTGTAGGGGTTTGAAAATTTTTATACTAGGTGTAGAGTATGATTGTGACACCTATGTACTGGGATGTTCGGGATATGGGATGATTTTGGAGAAGGACTGGTTATCTACTTATGATGCGATGTTGGACTGCGAGAGGAGAGTCGTCAGGCTAGGGACATATAGCGGATGGACCCTCGAGGTTTCTTGCGACCTACAGGGGTCTGTAATGTTGAGCTTCCTTTATTCCCTTGATTCATCACTAGGACAGTTAGATTAAATTCCAGTTGTTAGAGATTTCCCAGACATTTTCGAGGAGGTTAGGGGGTTACCCCGTAAGAGAGAGAGATTAACTTTAGGATCTATCTGAATGACAATGCTAAGCCAGTGGCATTGCCCGTGAGACATATGGCTCCTTGGGAGAGGAAGGAGTTAAGTAAGCAGATTGGTGAGCTATTAGAGAAAGGCTTCATCAAACGGAGCATATCTGAGTGGGGGATGCCAGTCGTCTTCGCTACAAAGGTAGATGGTTCCCTTCGACTTTGCATAGACTATACAGAGTTGAATAAGCTCACAAAGAAGAACCGTTACCCACTTCCTAGGATAGATGATCTTTTCGATCAATTGGTTGGCTCTTCAGTATTTTCTCCACTTGACTTTGCCACTGGATTTCATCAGCTTAGGGTCGTTGACAATAGCATCGAGAAGACATCATTTAGGACACCCGATGGATTCTTTGAGTGGTTGGTTATGCCATTTGGGCTGACCAATGCCCCAGCCTATTTTGTAGATATGATGAGTCGTGTTTTTTGAGATGTCCTAAATAAGTTCGTTGTAGTGTTTGTGGATGACATTCTGGTGTTTTCCAAGAGTATGGAAGAGCATGCTATTCATCTTAAGGAGGTGCTTCATACACTTCGTGTTCATCAGTTGAAAGAAAAATTCTCGAAGTGTCACTTTTGGCGTGAAGAGGTGCGTTTCTTGAGGCATGTATATTCAAGAGAGGGTATAGCAGTGGATCCCGCTAAGGTAGCAGCGGTACAAGATTGGAAGGCCCCAAAGAATGCTACCGAAGTTAGAAGCTTCCCAGGTTTGGCTGGTTATTATAGGAAGTTTATCAGAGATCTCGCTAAGGTTTCAGCACCGCTTACTCGCCTCACTAAGAAGAATGCGACATTCGTGTGGGACGTGGATTGTGAGGATTACTTCACGATGCTAAAGAGGGCCCTTACTAGTGCACCAGTGTTAGTTTTACATGACGGAGCTAAGTCTTTTACAATATACACTAATGCATGTGGGACTGGCCTTGGGGAAGTATTGATGCTGGAGGGAAGGGTAGTATGCTAAGGGAGTAGACAATTGAGAACTCATGAGAAGAACTACCCCACACATGATTTGGAGCTGGCTGTTATTGTTTTCGCGCTCAAGTCTTGGAGACATTACTTGCTAGGAGAGAGGTTCGAGCTTTTCACTGACCATAAATCATTGAAGTACCTGTTCTCACAAAAGGATTTAAACTTGAGGCAGCAGCATTGGATGGAGTTTCTGGCATCATATGAGTTTGAGATAGCTTACACCCCTGGCAAGGGAAATGTGGTTGCGGATGCATTAAGTAGGAAGAGAACAACCCTTAACCCACTGTTCGTGGAGTGGAAAAGCCTAGAGTTTATTTCCACCTTTGATTTTAAGCCCTCTACGGACATTACTCCTGGATTATTGGCAGCGCTTGAGGTTAAGCCTACCCTCATAGATCAGATTAGCTCAAGGCAGCGAGAGGATTCAGAGCTTATGGATATTCTGGATAGGATTAGCAGAGGAGAGGACTCTAGACATCTCTAACGCTATTCCATCGATAGAACAGGATGTCTAAGGAGAGATGAAAGACTTTGTATCTCCAGCACTGGTGATTTGATGAGTGCAGTTCTAGTAGAAGCACACCATTCTCGGATGACCATTCATCCGGGTGGTGATAAGATGTATAGGGACATGAAGAGAGTGTTTTATTGGAGTGGCATGAAGAAGGATGTAGCATAGTTTGTGGATAAGTGTCTTGTGTGCCAGAGGGTTAAGGCGGAGCAGCAGAGGCCTGGCGGATTGCTTCAACCATTAGATGTACCCGAATGGAAGTGGGATAGTGTTTCGATGGACTTCATACATGGTTTACCTCGATCTAGGAAGGGGAATACCAGTATTTGTGTGATTGTAGATCGTTTGACTAAGAGTGCCCACTTCATTCCAGTCAAGAGTAAGAGGACAGCACCTTATTTGGCATCCATATACATTCGTGAGATAGTCTGACTTCATGGAGTTCCCTCTAGCATAGTGAGCGACAGAGACCCAATCTTTACTAGCGAGTTTTAGAGGAGCTTGCAAGAGGCTTTAGGGAGACAGCTTAGATTGAGTACAACCTATCACCCTCAAACGGATGGCCAAACAGAGAGATTTAACAGAGTTCTTGAGGATTTGTTGAGGATGTGCATTCTTGATTTTGGAGGGACTTGGGAGGAGCACCTTCCTTTAGTGGAATTCGCTTATAATAATAGTTTTTAGGCTAGTATTGGGATGGCTCCTTTTGAAGCCCTTTATGGAAGACCTTGCAAGTTGCCTTCGTGTTGGTTGGAGTCTATAGAAAGATTGCTACTTGGTCCTGACATGGTTAGAGAGACTTCAGAAAAGATTGATTTGATTAGGAGAAGAATGAAGACGGCCCAAGATAGACAGAAATCCTATGCAGATAAGCAGAGAAGGGATATTGAGTTCGAGGTAGGAGATTTGGTTTTCATTAAGGTGTCGCCGTTGAGAAAGGTAGTGAGGTTTGGATCAAGTGGGAAACATGCTCCCAGATTCGTAGGACCGTTCCTCATTGTGGAAAGGGTAGGGAAGATGGGGAATCAGATAAAGCTACCGGAGGGGCTCGCGGGAGTTCATGATGTTTTTCATGTTTCCTTTATTATCCTTTGGAAGGGTAGATCTTAGGTATTAGCCTATGGATGGTAGGACTGAATGTAACATGTTATAGAACATGTTATGTATGTTGGACACAAGTGGTTGCAAGTGTTTGCTAGTGGATGCTAATGGACGCATATACACACACTAGGAACTATTATCTCTTAGAGAACGGTCCAACTAGGTCACTAAAGCATATGCATATGGATGTGTGTGCACTTGCATTTTTATTTCATGGTTGCTATGAATGGGTGATTATCATATGATTGTTGCATTTGGATGATGATTGTAGCACGCATATAGAACTATCAGTTGTCATTAGGGAATTTGCATTCATTTGGATACATGGTATGGATATGAGCGCATAAAAAGGAGGTCGACTGAATCAGTAGACCGCCTAATCTTTTGCATTACTTAGGGACATTGACACTACACTATTGCATATATCATAAATTGCATTAAAAAGCTTAAGGACAATGGATGTAATGGATGATGGTTGTATATGTGGTTGTGGAATTTGGATGAAAATATTTATTTCATTCTTCTGTCCTTGGAGATTTCGGGGGCGAAATCCTTTAAGGAGGGGATAATGTAACACCCTGCATTTTTAGATAATTAAATAACCAAAATAATTATTAAACAGTGAAAATGAGCATTTTTGGAATTGTCTGAATTTAGCTATGGGAGTTGCACCAATGGGTTCATGGCAATTTTCTAATCAATTTCCATATATAACTTGTCGAAATCCGAGCTAGTATGGAGAAGTTACGAGAGAAACAAGAAATCAGAATTATATTACAATTAAACAAAAAAAAGACCCATAGGGGTCAACCCTTGCTAGGGTTGGGTCGACCCATAGGTC
Source organism: Allium fistulosum (assembly GCA_030737815.1). Classification (NCBI taxonomy): domain Eukaryota; kingdom Viridiplantae; phylum Streptophyta; class Magnoliopsida; order Asparagales; family Amaryllidaceae; genus Allium; species Allium fistulosum. The sequence goes on along the minus strand of CM060902.1, from coordinate 192,523,211 downwards.
AACCCGCACATAGCCCAGGTCGACCCGCATTAGTGTATGGATAAATTTCCATCCAGGTACGAGTCGAAGAGTGTTAAATTGATTTTTTGTGAAATCCTTTGCATTCATAGCTGCATCCGATGGTTCCTAGTGAGCCTATGATGTGGTTGCACCAGATTAAATCTTCAAATTCAATGGCCTGAGATCCCTAAGCCACACTATAAATAGAACCCTAGGTCTAGCTATTTTTCTCATTAAGATTTTCTCCCAATTGGGTTCATTGCCTGAGGCTGAACCCTAAATAGAAATTTTTTCTATGGAAGAGATATTTTTGATAAAAATATTCTATACTCTAGAAGTGGGTCCAGGAAGGCCCAAGACTAGAGTTAATGGCTACAGGTGAGTGTTTTGTAATTATTTTAGATTTGTAAGCAATTTAAAATAATAGGGTTCTCAATAGTAGTTTTTCTACAATTTTGAGACAGTTTTTATGTATGTTTATTTACAGTCAGTTTTTAAGTAAATTCCAGAAGTTCTTTTCAGTCTATTTTTACTCAGCTATTTTATTCAGTTATTTGCAGTTATTTACAGTTAATTACAGTTATTTACATCTATTTTAGGTTGGAATTTAGCCTGTAAATGTTAGTTTTATAGAGATTTAATCCTTTTTAACGCGAATAGAATATTAAAAAGAGAAGAATTCACAAATATGGATTAAAATAGAAAAACACTAAATTTACAGAAATAAGATGTAAAATGAGAAAAACTGAAATAAAATAGAGATGGACTGAAATAGGCAAATTTAAGATATTTGCAAGCATGATTATAACAAGTAGTTATAACTAAAAAGAGAAAATAGAAGAGTAATGGTTGCAAGAACAATTATAACACGTAGGTTATAATTAGAAAGAAAGAAATAACAGAAGGGGCTTATTTTAAAACTTAGATCTTGGATTAAGTTAATAAGAAAATATAGCAGTAGTGGCCCATACCGGCAGCATTCCCTTTCAGGTCTAGGACTGATGGTCTCAGAAGTGGGTGAGGCTGGGCACGCTTATGTTGATTAGGGTAAATTAGTGGCCAATAGATAGAGGTTCAAATTTGGGGATTTGAGCAAGGGGCGCAAAGTTAGAAGATTTGTTTGTTAGGACCTGTACCGGTAGCATTCCTTTTCAGGTCAAGGACTGATGGTCTCACACATGGGTCAGGCTGGGCAAGCTTATGCTGATTACGGTAAATAAAGGGTCAAATAGGGGGCGACAGTTAGTGTGTACCGGCGATGACCGAGTGTGCGTCATCGATTAGGGTAAATAATTCGCTACCGCATCCTAAGCGCTAAGAGTTGTCTTTTGCTGTGGGATCAACGGGATTGGATCACAGTGGCACAACAGAGATAGGAAAGGCCGATCAATGGGTTGGATTAGGATTTCAGCCTAATCAAGTTAGCAGTTGAGATAGGATTATGGTTTCAGCCTAATCACAGCAGTTCAAGACAAGTGCAAACAATCAAAGCAAACAGTCCAACAGAATTCGAAACAGTATTTTATGCGAGTTTTATCTTTTCTGTATCTTCCTTTCATGCTATAACTATTGCTTAGTCTATTATCTTTATCTTGCTTAGAAATGCTTGTAATTACTTTCACTCACCAGACTTATTGTCTGACCCACTCCTCTATCTTTTCTTTTCCCCCAATAGGCCAGCAGAGTTGAGGATAGTTGATTCAGGTTGCATGGAGATTCATTTCCGGAGTTTTCTCCTTTCTGATGTATTCTTCTGTTTTCATCTTTTTCATTTGGCTTATGATGGATTGGCACTTGTGAGAGGCATTATTATTATTGTTACATTTACTATGATTATGTGAGACTGAGATGTATTTTCATAAGACATGAGAGATTTTGAGCTTTTGAGACATGTTATGTTTTTATGACTTATTTTGAGATGAAGATTAATTCTGAATGATAAGTTATTATTTAAATGTTTTCCGCTGCTTTTACTTATTTGTCTTGTGAATCTTAGTCTCTATGATGCTTTAGCTTTACCTATAACGCACCACATCCTTTGGTGTGCCCTTTTTGAGAATACTAAGGGGTGTGGGGTGTTTTAGACTCCAATAACTTTTCTCTTATCCTAGTTTTCATGGGTTGACTAGGAACCTATTGACAACTGCCAATAACTTAATCTGGATATAGTTTTCAAGGGTGGACTACAAACCAATTGGCACCTGCCAACCACTCTTTACAACATAGTTTTCATGGGATCACTATGAACCTTGTTGACAGTTTACACACTACCTAACCCACAAGCCAACATCCCTCTTCATGCCTTCCCAATAGAAGCTTCTCTTCATATCTTGATACATCTTGGTCCCTACAGGATGAATCATAAACTTGGATCGATGACATTCCCCAAGAACTTTTTTCCTTAAGTTCTCAACATCTGGAATACATAATCGCCCCTCCTTTCTCAACCATCCTCTCTGGTTAAGAAAAAAACCTTTCAAATCATCGATCTCAGTTCCAACCTCAAGCCTTCTGATCCTTTCAGCTAATAGTGGATCCTCCTTCTACTTAGAAGCTATTCTCTCAATCAATACCGGTCGAACTTCTAAACAGGACAACATGGCAGTACTCTGACTAGAACTAGCAGTCGATCTTTACTACACACCACAACTGGCCAAAGCTTTTAGATCCTTCCATTCTGCCAACATAGCCAACACCACATTCTGATGTCTTCTGCTAAGAGCATCCGCTACTTTATTACCTTTCCCTGGTGTATACTTTATACCAAAATTATAAGCAGCCAAAAACTCCAGCCACCTTTGCTGTCTCATATTCAACTTCTTCTGAGAGAATAAGTAACTTAAAGACTTATGATCTGTTTATAGCTCAAATCTCTCCCCTAACAGATTATGTATCCAAATCTTCAATGCGAATATCACCGCCGCCAACTCCGAATCATGAGTAGGATACCTCAATTCATGCGGTCTAAGCTGTTGTGAAGCGTAGGCAATAACTTTACCCCTCTGCATCAACACTGCTCCCAATCCAGCTCCACAAGCATCAGTATACACCACCAACCCTTGGTTTTCATCTAGAACTACTAATACTGGTGCATTGGTCAACAAATGCTTTAACTTAAGAAATCCTTTCTCACGTTTTTCTGACCAAATAAACTTCACATCTTTCTTGGTCAGCTTAGTCAAAGGTGCCGCTATCCGCGAGAAATCCTTAATAAACCTCCGGTAATAGCCAATAAGTCCAAGAAAACTCCTAATCTCGGTTACCGTCTCTAGTCTCTTCCAATTATTGACAGCTTCGATATTAGCTGGATCGACTGATAAGCCCTCCTCCGAGACCACATGACCAAGGAACTTTACCTCCTTCTTCCAAAAATGACACTTGGAAAACTTCGCCTTCAGCTGATTCTGCCTCAGCGCCTCAAGCACCACTCTAAGATGATCTTCATGCTCCCTCTCATCCTTAGAGCATACTAAAATATCATCTTTAAACACCAATATGAACCTATCCAAATACTCTCGGAAGACTCGGTTCATCAAATCCACAGAGGAAGCAGGTGCATTTGTCAACATGAATGGCAATACTAACCATTCGTACGAACCATATCTAGTTCGAAATGCTGTCAAAGGAATACTGTCCTCTTCCACTCTTAACTGATGGAACCCTGTCATCAAATCCAACTGGGAAAACACTTTGGCTCCACTCAACTGATCAAATAGATCATCATTTCTCGGTAAAGGAACTAATTCTTTATCGTGCTTTCATTCAACTTACGATAGTCGATACACATCCTTAACGACCCATCTGGTTTCTTTACGAACACCGCGGCCGCTCCCCAAGGCGAACTGCTTGGTCTAATAAAATTCCTTCCTTCTAGATCCACTAACTGCACCTTTAATTCCTTCATCAAAGTCGGTGTCATCCTTCTAGGCGGTCTACTCACAGGTTCAGCTCCTGGCACACGATCTATCCAAAACTCAACACCTAGTTTTGGTGGTAGTCCTGTGACTGGCTCAAAGACATCTGCAAACCCTCTTGCTATTCGAACTCGACTTAGATCTTCTCCCACTTCCATTGCACTTAACAAAATACAACTACTCTGGTCAGAATTCTCTACTGAGAATTTAATTCGATTATGACTATCATGGTGTCTTAGTGATATCTCCCCATCCTGGCAAAATATCATAGCCTCATACCTTCTCAACCAATCCATACCCAAAATGATTCCGAAATATACGAAATCAAAAACATACAGATTGCATGCAAACATATGACCTAATAGGTCAAGTTCTAACTGGTCAAATCTCATCCCCAGAGTTGCATACCCTCCTGTTGGATTCACAACCCTTAAGGAAGTAACAAGGATGTGGGTTTTAAGCATAACCTATCAACCAAATACTATGATATAAATAAATGTGATGCACCGGTATCAAATAGTATCCTAACTGGTATACTCTGAATCAAAAATGTACCTTCCATCATAGTCTTTCCTTTATCAGCTGCAGTAGGCTTATATGATGATCCAACTTCAAAGACCATTCCTTTGTCTGTCCTGACTAGCGCTGGACACTGGTTCTTATAATGCCCAACTTGATCACTGTTGTTATCCCACCTTTTAGCAAGGCCGTGACACCAAGGAATTGACTATAAACCTGTTATACCGCCTTTTGGCAAGGCCGTGACACCGAGAAATTAACTAAAAACCAAAGGTAGTTCGTCCCGGAGATCGGTTATACATTGCTTCGCTATGGATATCAATGAATTTTTTCTGAGTCCGGATCGAGCTTAAATTGATATAACACGACAAGCAATGCTATGAGAGTCAACGTTCCAAATTTCAAGTCAATCCGAGTTCGTATGCTCAAGTTACAACCGATGCAAAATTGAATGAAAATAGCCTCGCGTTCGACTCGCTCAGTTCGCGTCCCTCGGAAATGCCAACTCCGACTCGCTCCGCCTCGAGCCTACTTTGACTCGCTCCGCCTCGAGGCCACTTCGACTCGCTCCGCCTTGAGCCCACTTTGACTCGCTCTGCCTCGAGCCCACTTCGACTCGCTCCGCCTCGAGCCCACTTCGACTCGCTCCGCCTCGAGCCCACTTCGACTCGCTTCACTTCGACTCCAACATAGAATCACTGTTCGACTCGCTCCTCTTCGACCCCATCTGAGAGCCATGCTCCAACTCGATCTATTTCACATCCACATAACGTAGCATGGAAATCGATCCGAACGAAAGCATGGTCATCGATACAAACAAGGGGATCCGCATCGATACGAACTGGGCTAATTCGTAACCGAGTCGAATAAGAGCGAGTGGAACAAAACAGCCAACCGGAGGTTCTAATTCGTATCGGTCCTATCTCCTAATCTACAAGTCCAAATGCAATGAAATTTTCACAGAAGACTACGTACATACCAGAGAATGTCCACGCCAAATTTCGACTCCATTGGATGGAATCTTGATCGATACGAAATCCGTTCGTATCGATCACGGATCAGACCGAAACTTCACGGGCTTGGGCGCGCGGGCCTGGTCACGTGCCAGAAGGGGTCTCCCAAGATCTGAGCGAAATACCAGCCTCCTACACCTATAAATAGACCTCCAAAGCCAACAAAAAAGGGGTTCTTCTTCTTCTTTGAGATCTCCAACGCCCAGACTCCGCCAGATCTAGATCTAGAATCCATGGCTGCTGCTACCAACAATATTTACTGCTGCAAATCATAATCATCTGCTGTAAATTACTGAATTCACTTGTAATCTCCAAAGAAAGATCAATAAAGCTAACAACTTCATAGTGGACATAGGCGATACACCGAACCACTCTAAATTCTTGTGTTTCTGTCTACTTCTTTCTGTTTTAAGTTTATTATTCTTCATTTTCTATCCTCTACATTACTTAGATCTGAGATCTGAGATTATATATTACTAATTTGTGTTCATACACTGGTGCTTTCACGACATTTGGGGTTTGTGACCATTTTTGGCGCAAACACTTTGGTGCATTCACTGAGAACTGAACTCAGGGATTTTATCATTTGGAAGTTGAATTTGAAGGCTTAAGGATTCAGATCTGAAAAACTATGACAAGGCAATCAAATAGAAGACAAAGGGCGGAGAGAGGTCAGCATGAAGGGTGTCAAGTGGCTTCCTTAAGTGCAAACCAGACATCAATCTTCATCACCAGGGATGAGATAGAGACAATGATGAAAAGAAAAGAGGAAATGATCCAGAACTTGCTTCTTCAGATCGGGCAGCTTGGAGCGCAAAATCAAGGAGCAACAAAAGTTCAGAATGGAGTAGGACAACCTGGCACAGCCCCAGAACTAGGGGGCACTTACCCAGAGCATGTTGATCCAATCCCAGGAGCAGTACTAGGAGGAGCTGCGCAGCGCGGCATTGATAGAGAAGTAAATGCTCGTTTAGGAGAGCAGACTCCAGGAATCCCTCGCGAACTCAGAGGGCAAATCAGAGACGATGAACCAGCACTACAACTTGGAGATAGTGATAGGTTGGCGGAGATGGTCAGACGAGCCATGAGAGGCGGACTAGTGAATAGAGATCTGGAGGATGTGAATAGGAGTCCCTTTGCTCCTACGATCAAACAAGCCAGGAATCCACCAGAATTCAAGTTACCAACATTGGACATCTATGATGGGAGGACGGATCCTGCGGTTCATCTAACGAAGTACATGAGGCACATGGAAGTGCTGGGGGCATCGGAGGAGGTCATGGCCCAGTGTTTCCCACTGTACCTGGCAGACATAGCAGCATTATGGTTCAGACAACTGGAAAGCGGTTCCATTCGAACATGGACCGATTTGACTGAAAGGTTCATGAGGCAGTTCAGGGTTCACATTTCAAGACCCAAAAATGTGATGAGTTTGGCAACACTGAAGCAAAGAACCGGGGAGTCTTTGAGGAACTTTTTGACGCGATTCAATGCAGCGGCAGCTTCGGTGGATCGACCCGATCCGTCCATGGTTTTGATGGCAGCCGTATCTAGCGTAGCAGATGGCATAGCGTTCAAGAATTCGTTAACGAGAGATCCCCCTATGGATCTAGGAGAATTTTATCATGAGGCTGAAGGTTTTTTATGACTAGAGGATGCAAATGCTGAAAGAGAGGAAGGAGAAGGAGTTGATGTTTATGCCGTCAAGGGTGAGAATCCTCCTAAAACAGATTCGAGAAGTGGTAAAGGGAAACGAAAAGCTGAGGATAATAGTGATGGACCGATGAGACCACGAAAGGAACCAAGATTCACCTCTGAATGAGACTTTGGAGCGAATCTACCAGGACACCCGAGGGCAGGTTACTTATCGAAAGCCAATGAGAAGGGATCCGACCAACAATGAAAGAAGGTCAGACAAGTACTGCCTATTCCATGAGTTGAATGGTCATAGCACGGATGATTGTAGACACTTGAAGGATGAGGTTGAGGGACATATCCGGAATGGTTTGCTATCGCAATATGTAAGAAGGGGAACAACAACGGTGGAACGGGAGCGGCCACCACCTGCACCTACTGGGGATGGCTTAGGATCGAGGCGTCAGCTTGTCATCAATTGATTGGGATAATGACGAATAAGTAGCAAACTCCACACCAACACGATTAAGTTATTTACAAATGTACAGGACCGTGAACGATCCTCAGGCATGCTCTGATACGACTACTAATCGCAATGGTGTAGGTGTTTGCACTTTGACGTCCCTGTTTTCCTTTTATTTTCCATTTCTAATGTTTGAACCTGATTTTGTTGAATAGTTCTGTTGAAAAACTCATTTTGAATAAAAAGTATGCTATTTGTGATGCCATAACGGCCAAGCCACTTACACATGTAAGGGATCGCGAATGGTCCTCAAGCATGCTCTGAAATGCCAATAAACCGCCACCACAAACAATTTAGAAACTCACTCGAACGTGAAATTTGACATTGATAATACTAAGTCCCCCCCGAGCACACACAATTCGCCTCGAAAGGCACCCGACCGCGAACGGTCACAAATCGTCTCGAACGGCACCCGACCGCGAACGGTCACAATTCACCTCGAACGGCACCCGACCGCGAACGGTCACAATTCGCCTCGAACGGCACCCGACCGCGAACGGTCACAATTCGCTTCGAACGGCACCCGACCGCGAACGGTCACAATTCGCTTCGAACGGCACCCGACCGTGAACGGTCACAATTCGCTTCGAATGGCACCCGACCGCGAACGGTCACAATTCGCCTCGAATGGCACCCAACCGCGAACGGTCACAATTCGCCTCGAACGGCACCCAATCGCGAACAATCACAAATCGACTCGAATGGCACCCGCACCGCGAACGGTCATCATTCGCCGCGAATGGCATCTGACCACGAACGGTCATATATCACCCCGAATGACATACGATCCCGAATGATCGTCATTCGTGGTTAGATAAAACTATCAATTTCTTTGCAGGTCATCAACGGGATATGAACATCCAGCTCATGGCATTACAAAGCAACAACTTTCATCGAAAAGACGATAACTATTCAGAGTAAAGATTGCAGCATTTCAAAGCACATCATGTTTCCACAAGACGTACTTTGGGGGGCAAATGTTATCCTACCTTTTGGCAAGGCCGTGACACCGAGAAATTAACTAAAAACCAAAGGTAGTTCGTCTCGGAGATCGGTTATACACTGCTTCGCTATGGATATCAATGAATTTTTTCCGAGTCCGGATCGAGCTTAAATTGATATAACACGACAAGCAAAGCTATGAGAGTCAACGTTCCAAATTTCAAGTCAATCCAAGTTCGTATGCTCAAGTTACAACCGATGCAAAATTGAATGAAAATAGCCTCGCGTTCGACTCGCTCAGTTCGCGTCCCTCAGAAATGCCAACTTCGACTCGCTCCGCCTCGATTCTACTTCGACTCGCTCCACCTCAAGCCTTCTTCGACTCGCTCCGCCTCGAGCCCACTTCGAATCGCTCCGCCTCGAGCCTACTTCGACTCGCTCTGCCTCAAGCCCACTTCGACTCGCTCAGCCTCGAGCCCACTTCGACTCGCTCCGCCTCGAGCCCACTTCGACTCGCTCCGCCTCGAGCCCACTTCGACTCCAACACAGAATCACTGTTCGACTCGCTCCTCTTAGACCCCATCAGAGAGCCACTCTCCAGCTCGATCTACTTCACATCCACATAATGGAGCATGGCAATCGATGTGAACGAAAGCATTGTCATCGATACAAACAAGGGGATCTGCATCGATACGAACTGGGCTAATTCGTAACCGAGTCGAATAAGAGCGAGTCGAACAAAACATCCAACCGAAGGTTCTAATTCGTATCGGTCATATCTCCTAATCTACAAGTCCAAATGCAATGAAATTTTCACAGAAGACTACGTACATACCAGAGAATGTCCACGCCAAATTTTGACTCAATTGGATGAAATCTTGATCGATACAAAATCCGTTCGTATCAATCACGGATCGGACCGAAACTTCATGGGCTTGGGCGTGCGGGCCTGGTCACGTGCCAGAAGGGGTCTCCCGAGATCTGAGCGAAATACCAGCCTCCTACACCTATAAATAGACCCCCAAAGCCAACAAAAAAGGCGTTCTTCTTCTTCTTTGAGATCTCCAACGCCCAGACTCCGCCAGATCCAGATCAAGACTCCATGGCTGTTGCTACCAGCGAGATTTACTACTGCAAATCATAATCATCTGCTGTAACTTACTGAATTCACTTGTAATCTCCAAAGAAAGATCAATAAAGCTAACAACTTCATAGTGGACGTAGGCGATACGTCGAACCACTCTAAATTCTTGTGTTTCTGTCTACTTCTTTCCATTTTAAGTTTATTGTTCTTCATTTTCTATCCTCTACATTACTTAGATCTGAGATATGAGATTATATATTGCTAATTTGTGTTCATACACTGGTACTTTCACAACATTTGGGGTTTGTGACCATTTTTGGCGCAAACAAAACCAAAGATAGTTCGTCCCGAAGATTGATTGTATGCATGCTCGCTATGGATATCGACGAATTTTGTCCGAGTCCAGATTAAGCTACAATTGATATGACATGACGAGAAACGCCATAGAAGCCAGCATTCCAAATTTCAAGTCAATCCGAGTTCGTATGTTCAAGATATGATCGATACAAGTCAAGGAAATCAACATATTTGCAACCCATCGTTTTGCATCGATCTCATTCGAATCCATCGGCGAGCAGTTGTTCGAATCCATCAAGTTCCAGTGGTTCGTATCCATCGGCGAGCAGTTGTTCCAATCCATCAAGTTCCAGTGGTTCGTATCCATCGGGGGAGTATGTTTCATTCGTATCGATCAGCAACCCTCTGTTCGTATCCATCAGACGACCGCTACTTCGTATCCATTGTGGGACCTCTATTCGTATCCATCGAGCATTGCACTGATTCGTATCCACCAAGTATTGCACTATTCGTATCCATCCTATGGCTTCAACTTTGCATCGATCCACTGTAGTTAATTCCGATCGATGCGAGCAAGGCTAAGTCTATCGATACGAACAGAACCGGACGATCTATACGCGCCGTGCATTGTGAATCGATACGAGCGAAGTCATTTCCTTCGATACGAACAGAATCAATTCAATCGATACGAATTAAGCCATCTCCATCGATTCAAACTTTGCAACGGTCATTGATACGAATGAGGCGAAAGCCTTGAAACGACTCGATCAACTCGGTGTAAAAGGTGGATCGATCCGAAGAATGTGCTCCGTGTCATCACTTGAGAACGTGCTGTGATCGATTCGAAAAGATCGATTCGAATTGGTTGATTCGAACCAAAAATGCTGTCGAAAGACTCCAACTCGTATCGATCATAACTCGAGATCGACAAGTCCAAATGCTATGAAATTTTCATAGGAACTTACGTACATGCTAAAGAATTTTCACACCAAGTTTCGACTCCATTGGACGAAATCTTGATCGATACGAAATTCGTTCGTATCAATCACGGATCAAGCCGAAACTTCACGGGCTCGGTCACGTGGGCCCACTCACGTGCCAGAAGAAGTCTCCTAAGATCTGAGCGAGATATCAGCCTCCTACGCCTATAAGTAGAGCCCCAGGGCCTATAGAAGTGGGATGTTTTGGCTCCTTGACGTCTGGACTCTGCCGAATCCAACCGTGCACTCCATTGCTGCTGTTGTACTCGAATTTCTTCATTATAAATCATTGTAATCAGTTGTAACCAAGAGGGAAAGTCAATAAAAGATTAACTTTTGGAGTGGACGTAGGCCGGAGATAGCCGAACCACTATAAATCCCGTGTCTCTGTCTGTTTACTTCAATTTTAAGTTTATTACTCTTCATTTTTTATCCTCTACATTACTTAGATCTATGATTGGTGATCATTTATTGTTGATCTGTGTTCATACACTGGTGCTTTCACGATAATTGGGGTTTGTGACCATTTTTGGTGCGAACAACTGTTGAAGCACTTCACATTCTTCTTATCTGCAGCATTCTTCCCCTTGCCTGACCGGCAGTCATCAGCATAATGACCCTTCTTGTCACACTTGAAGCACACTAAATCAGCCTTTGCCTTCTTGGCAACACCCTTTTTCTAGGCTCCCTTCTTTTTAAAGATTTTCCTCTTCTTTCCCTGAGGACCCTTGGATTCAACTGGCTTCTCTCTTGCACAACTAGCCAACATCTCTTCATGGCGAATGGCCGTCTCCATCACCACATTACAAGGATCTTGGATATGGGTCATGGTCATTCTAGCAAGCTCTGTTCTCAGTCCTCAAATGAACCTCTCATTCCTTCTGATGTCAGTGTCTATAGTGGCATAGCCATATCGAGATAGCTCATCAAACTTTGCAGCGTACTCAATTACTGACATCTCTCCCCGAACTAGATCCATGAACTTCCTCGTCAACGCCGACTTAGCAACCTTAGATAGAAACCTCTGCTTAAACCTCCTTCTGAAATCAGCCCATGTCAATTCTTTCTCCAGAACTCCTGCTGTCACACTATTCCACCAGTGAAGCGCTGCCCTTTGCAACTGCCTAGAGGTCAGCCTCCTCTTTTTCCCATCATCCAATCCTAGATCATTGAAAATCCACTCATAGTGCAATAGCCAATTCTCAACTTCAACAACATCCTCTGTTCCAGCAAACGGCTTTCCACCCAGATTAGTGTAGTCTCTACTCAACTTAGCATAGTTATTCCCAACTGGAACCACATGATTAGCTCCTCCAACATTCCTAGCAACCCCAGCTTGCAAAAGATTGGCTAACAACTGATACACCATCCCTACATCTACTGGCAGATTTCCAGCACCCACATTGGCTTCGGCATTTAGGTTAGCATTAGCCTGTCTACCTTGGTTCCTCCTGGTATTGGGTTGAGCATTTCCGTTGGTTGTGGTGTTTACTCCACCTAGAATTCCTCTTCCATTTCCTACTTTCCTATCTTCTTTCTCGTAAATCTGCATACGAGCCTTAGTAAGATACAAAAGAACGGCCTAAGAGAGAGGGGAGTACGTACTTATATATATATATATATCAAATACAAGTACGTTATTATAACGTTAACCCAAACCCTGATTCTATTTCTAATTCATTGGATTATGTTTCAAAAAGCTTTTAGGCTTAACTTTTATTTTAAAGTTTCATAAACTTATGCTCTTATACCAACTTGTAACATCCCCCTACTTGGAAGCCCAAAACTAGCGGCTACGGATGCTGGAGTCATCCACAGTTATTAATCTTCGACGAAGAAATATGGCGGTGTTTGATTCATTGATACACAGAAACACATGAATATGGAAAAAAAAATTAAAACTTCAAACAAGATCACATTCCATATCAAATCATTTCCAATTCATTACATAATCCCACAATCGTAAATCGCATTCAGGGAAAATATATTTATTACAACATACGCCAAGAGCGACATATAAATAGCTATCATGCCTCCTGCACATGCCTCATGCACGTCTCTAGAAGCTTATTCGTCTAAAGAGGTACTTGAAAACCTCAACTCTCAAACTACTCAAAATTAATTGAGTGCCCAAGAGTTTAAGGGGAAAACATAAACTTCGAGTCAGACATAAAGCCTGGTATGAATAATAATCTAACATCTCAAACCATTTAGATATCTAGTGAGACCATGCCACTTAGCGAAACGAGTTTTCCCCTCACTGGTATCCTAAAACATTTATAAAACCATATACTATGCTCCTGCATCCACAATGGTTAAAACATTGTCATTTCAAAATATCATGATGATATGCAAACAAGTTAAAACATTCTAGATTTCCCGTCCTCTGTTTAATTGACTCCCTGTCATATTTATAGTTTCTAGGGTCACTATTAACCTATTAGTTTTCGTGGGCGTACTAATAACCTTTATATAATATATGGACTCCCTGTCTTATTTCATAGTTTTCATAGGTGAACTATGAACCTATTGGCCCTTGCCAATTAACTTAATTAATTCATGGGTTCCCCTGGACCTATTGGTGACTCCAATAACTTTTCTCTTATCCTAGTTTTAATGGGTTGACTAGGAACCTATTGACAACTGTCAATAACTTAATCTGGATATAGTTTTCATGGGTGCACTACAAACCAATGGCCCCTACCAACCACTCTTTAACTTAGTTTTCATGGGATCACTAAGAACCTATTGGTAACTCCAATAACTTCCTAATCATAGTTTTCACAGGTGCACTATGAACCTGTCTTCCTGACAACTTTCATATTTAGGCATCCTATATTCTGGTCTCCTTAACCTCTTGGATGCAATTCTACTCATCCAGGAGTTTAATCAATTTATATTCACTACTGGGTCAACCTAGCTGGTTCTTCTGCCCTTTTCCCTAAAATGCAGTTATGGGTATGTTATAATGTGAATATATATTTATATTTGAAGAAGCAAACATAATAACATAACAATACCACTCCTGTGGGTTTTATATCCTTGAAATCATTTTTATACAAACATGGTTAATCCCTTTAACCTAATATTTTCAAGGAAAGCCTCTTCTTAAAATCATTACAAAACTCCTTTAATTTTGCCATGGGTTTTTCCTTTAGAAATTGGGTTTGGGTTATTTGTTTTGAAAAACAAATCCTTCGAAACCTTGCTTTTCACCTCATTGGATACACTCCTTCGAAAGCATAAAAGTATATTTTCAAAACATTAGGCCTCTGCCTTTTGAACACTATAAAACCTATCTTTCGAAACCTTTCAAATGTATTAAAGTATCAACATTTAACTTTAGAAGTATAGCTTCGAAACCAATTGAAAGTACCTCTTTCGAAACCATTGGAAGTAACCCTTTCGAAATAGTAACCCTTCCGAAATCATTAAAAGCCCCCTTTCGAAACAATTAGGTTTATACTTAAAATATTATTTGGGTCAAAATGAATATAAACAAAAGTATCTCTTTCGAAACCATCCTTTATCATACAAAAATATTGGGGAAAACATGATGGCATCGGCACCATCTCTTTCGAAAGCTTCAAACCAATTAAACAAAACATTGAAGGATAGTGTCGAAACCCCTTTCAAAGGCATTGCCTTCGAAACCCTTTGACCCTTTAAAAGCATTTAGGAAGTGACTTAAAACATCTTTAAAATCAAACACTACCTTTCGAAAGCACTGATTACTTCAATACAATTGAAAGGCTAAAAAACGGCAGCATGGCTTCGACTAGGTCGGAACCTCTTCTTTCAAAAGCATTTTTTTCATAAGTAAAGGTACCCATTCGAAAGCAAAAAAAAGTTGATGGAAACTGCTTCGAAAGCTTTTAGAAACCTCTTTCGAAAACATATGCTTTGACTCCTTCAAAGGCTTAAATAAAACATAGGCAGTCGCTTCTCTTTTTAAAACAAACAAAGGAATCGACCCCTTCGGAAGCCATGCTTTCGACACCTAGCCTTCCGCCTTTCTCCAATCCACTGCATACCATCATTGTTGCATATTGGTTTTAGCTTTGTGGGTTTCGACTGGGTTGAAGGCGGAAGCTCTGTATCGAAAGGTACTCCTAAAGTAGACGAAACCAACTTTTCTGGGTAAACCTGGTTTAATACTAATTACAGCAAACCCTTTTCTAAATGACTTGCCATGTGTAAACACCAGATTGGTTGCCTTAACTTTTCAAATTCTTTACTAAAATAACTGCCGCTAATTTCAGATTTGATCCATGGTTAAGTTAATCAAATAAGCCCTTGCATTAAGCAAAACCAATATTGCAAAGAAGTCCCTCTTCTAAAATAATTTAATTTGCATAGCAAATCACTTTGGAAAAACCCCCAAAAATTCCTGAAATACACTTTAATCATGTTATTTAACATATCAAAATTTCAGACCCAAATTCTCAATATATTTGCCGAAATAAATTTATAAACCCAAATAACCATATTTTCCTTTGAAAATTCAAAACAACCTTTCCATAGCTTGGAAAATTATCAAAATTAAAATCCAACTCCAAAATCATGTTTTACATAATATATAATTTTTCCATGGCATTTAAACATCAACATAAATCGGTTCCTCCCTAAAACCGTGTATATACCCATTTAAACAATCTTGTTTAAATTAAACAAATTAATATTCAAGCATATCATCATCCAATTCACCATAATAATGAATTTACCCTTAAATCCGAAAACATATGATTACAAAACAAAATAGAGATGGAATTATTATTCACCTTGATTAAGATAAGGAAATTGGATTGAAATTAGTTTCCCCTAAGCTTGAATCTCTACCTTTTGATTTAATTCCTCTTCTCTTAATGGCCGACTCCTCTTTAAGTTTTTGTTTACGTTTTTCAAAATGATGTGAATGGGAATGAAATGGTAGGAACGAGACTATATAAGAGTAAGGGTTATATACGGCAAATTCCTAATATACCCTTATGTAGATTAATTAACCTAAAAACCATTCTTAAGCCCATTTAATTATATTTATTCAAATCTAAACCCCCTTATTACATAACATTTACATTATTATATTTAATTTATCTAATTAAATCCCCTGAATAATGTTATCAAAAATTAGGGGTGTTACAGATATCAGGGTTTTAACAAAAATTCTATGACTCTATAACTTATATGGAATACCTTGAATTCTTCAATACTCACAACAATCTTCATCATCTTGAATCTACTCTTGATATCAGTATCTTGAATCTACTCTTGATAATGTAAAGTCTTCTTAATCAACACCTGTCTAATATCCTGCACTATATACTATATATATCTTTATAAAACATTGTATCTATATTTTATATAATGTCCTATAGTTGTTATCATTAAAACCTGAGGTACTAATAATCTCCCCCTTTTTTATGATGACAACTCTATATATAAAATATAATATAACTCCTCCTAGGTTACAGAACTCCCCCTTATTTTATGCCTAGATTTTATACATTTCTCCCCCTTTGTCATCAACAAAAATAACCACCTAAATTTATAACTCTAACACTAACTCTTACTCTAATTCTAACTCTACCTCCCCCTAAATAAAATAATAATTGATATATATATATATAAGAATTATATAATGATGATGCGAATGATTGTATAAAAACAATACGTGACACGTAAAATTAGATAATCATGAAATAATTATAAACAATCTAAATATTCATCCAATCCAACAAAGTTAATATCACACACCATTCAAAAAAATCCACATAAATCAAACCAATCAAATTCAAACCAAATCAAGTATTATTATTTATATATATAATCAAACCTATTTAAACTAGACATTTCGAGTAACTTCAACCCATCCATCAGCGCCAAAGATTAGATCCGCTTTGATAACATCCCAACCTTCATCATCTTTGTTGATGGTACGCTCTGGATTGGTGGTTAGTTCTTCTTTTGTTCAAGGCAAAAATTATCCACCGAATTGCATCGAAATGTCTTTCTTGCTCCTTGATCATCTGCATTTGTCTCAATTCTAAGTGCCTCTGGTTTCTTAGGATGAAAGAAAGAATGTTCTTGAATTATTCAAGAGTTTGTTCGAGGTTTTCGCAAAGTTTTTGATGTGGGGAAGCCATTATTGAAGAGATAAGTTTATATATGAAAAAGAGTGAAGATGGAGATTGAAAATAATGAGAGTGAATAAGCATATATAGGGGTAAGAAGTCGTTTTAAATGAATTGGTGTTTGGTAGTTATTATTTTTTTTAATTTTTAATTTTTTGAAATGGCCATTATATATCGACATACATGATTTGCATATGCAATATATTTGTCAAAACTACTTTATTTTAGAATTCTATTGTTTTAGCCTATACTATTATAATTGTATGACTTTACAAAGATAATTAACAATGTATAACAATAATAAATATATTATTCATTGATAATAAGGATGAGTACAAGGAATAAAAGAAAGATACATGAAATTCAACGTAAACTTAAAGATAGAAATTGCAAATACAAAGATAGCTTAACCAAACAATGAGAAAGATATGGATGAAGATGAAGAAGAACCACCAAGCTTGCGGATGATCTTTTCAAAGAATTTATCCATTTTTTTGGAAATTGAGGTAAATCTCTTTGAGAATGATTTCTTAAGCTTTCTTTTGTTGTAAATGATCTTCTCTTTATTTTGAGAAGATCTTTGTTAGATGGATTAGGTGGCATATTGATACTTTCCAAGGAAGTATCCTCCTCCTCTTCTTGTTCTTCATCCTCGACTTCCATTTCCTCTCCTTCCTCTTCTCTTATTTCTTGTCCATCTCCCAAGCCAACCTTTGTTCTTTTCTCACAAGCATTTCATAAGGCTTGAAAAAGGGTGAAATATGCATAAGTGAAATGTTGGCCTTGTCAAATATTTTTTGAGGAATTGTTTCCTCTTCAGTAAGGTCAACACCAAAATAATTGAAAACACGAGTGAGATACACACCATAAAATAGTGTGTTTTCATGTTTAGAAAGATATTAGGAAAAAGTTCATCCAAAATGACACGAGACCAATTTATGTCGTATTGACCATAAATGGCGAAAAGAGCTTTGAAAACATTTTATGTCGGGTTATTATAATTACCCGTTCTAGAAGTGATACTTTGTTGCCAAAGAAGGCTTAATTTTTTTGCTTTTGGACGTAATTTTTTGTTTACGAATCAAAATCATCATCACTTTCGAAAATGTTATGGATTACATCATGATTTTGAAAATCAATTTGAAAAGTTGAATGTCCATTCCACTAGATTTGCATTCAAGAATGTGACTCAAAAGTTTATAATTTAAAACAATGTGTGTCCCTTTGACGCTACTCCAAACTTCTTCTCTTCCATCATAAAGCTTTCCTTTTAAATTTGCAAAAAATGTCTTCACCAATTTTGGATAACAAACGAAACTACTTTGAGAAGCATTGATTAAACCAAGAATTTCATTTTGCAAACAAAGATTAAAAAGACCATAATTAGTAAAATCTTCAAAATTAGCAAATCTTCCGAGAATGACTTTTCCAAAAGATATATACTCAATATAAGCTTGCATAGCTTCTTGATCATTAAAAATATATTCTTTTATTTTCTTAGAAAGCCTTATAGTTGCCTTAGTATTGCTTGAGGATGCCATTGAAGAGTAGTTTGAAGAGGTAAGAGAGTTTATGATTTTTAATTTTGAAAATGAAAGTGAATAATAAATGGATGGAGACAGAGTAAGTAAATAGAGAATCAAAGGATCTGTTCTCTGGTCAAGTGACATCTTTTCAGAACGTAGGAGTTGTTGAAAAGGTGGAGGGAAATTCAAATTTTGAATTTGAAATTCAAAATTTGCTTAAGTATGTCGACATATGCTAGGGGTGTATGTCGACATACATGTCAAACTTTTCAAAAATGATTTTTCTTTAACTATATCCTATTTTATTATATATTTCTATTTATAGTTATTCTATTTTCAGAAAAATAATTTTAAATATATTATATTATTAAAATATATAAAATATTTAAATTTAAAATATAATCACATTATATTCAACCAATATTATTATTAATCTATAGGATATTCCTAACAATCAATAAAGGAACCAAAAAAATTCATTCAAGAAATTAAAACCTCGATATATTAAAAGCGTATCTTTTTCGATCCATTTGCCATTTAGTTCTGAATTATATATTGTTGTGAAGCACATGTTAGCAATTTCTGTATCTGATTCATTATCATTTGAGATTGTGTCTGAATTGTCTAATGTTGCGGTATAAGCTCTTCTCCGTTTTCTGGATGAATCGATGTTTGGTGTAATTTTCAGTTTATCGGTATGTGGACAGTCCCGTTTTAAATGACCAAATTCATCGATGTTATAACATCTAATGCCATATTCGCTTCCGCTTCAACTTCTTGTATTTTTGTTGTCATTTCTTTTAAAATTATTTATTTTCTTATATTTTAGAAATTTTTTGAAACTCCTTGTTATGAAAGCAATTTCTTTATCATCATCGCTGTCTAAATCTGAATTATCCTTCATTGCATTAAAAGCTATAAATTTCTCCTCTATTGCTTTGCTTTCTCTCTTGCCCTACATTTGTGCTTTAAAATACATTAAATTCCCATTTAACTCTTCAATTTTTAAAGTACTAATATCATTAGCCTCTTTGATTGCGAGTGTCTTTTGATCGAATTGAGGAGTAAGTGAATTGAGGATTTTTCTAACTTGATCCTCCTCAAAAAAACTTTTACCCAGTGCAATAAGTGAGTGTACTATATCTTGGAATCCACTATACATATCAGATATGGAGTCATTTTGAATAATTGAAAATGGTTTGTTAACATGGAAATTTTGGTCTTTTTAACCTTACTTGTGCCTTCATGTATAACTTACAAAGTTCTCCAAATTTCAAATGCAGACTTACATATAGGTACTCAATTAAATTCATTTCTATCTAGTGAACAAAATAATATATTCATAGCCTTAGAGTTACTTTGGGCAACTGCTTTTTGATCAGCAGTCCACTGTGTAAACTTAGTCTCCGGTTCAGTATATTTAGTATGTGTGCTATTCCAAGTGTCTAAACCAATTGACTGTAAATACATTTTCATTCAACATGACCAATATGTACAAGTACCGCCATTAAAAAGTGGAGGTCTAGCAGTAGACTGCCCTTCGACAAATGAGTTACTAACAAGTGTATTAACAGTGTTTCTAACATTACCATTATCAATGTTAGTAGCCATTTAAACTTTAAGAAAATTATGAATACTTTGGAAACCAATGCTCCGATACTAAATATGAGTCAGCAGAATAGGGATCTTAAGGCTAAATTAACACTAGAAGGGGGTGAATAGTGTTTAATTGATTATATGACTAATTTTTCAAATTCTTTAAGATTCTACTTGGAATGATGTAATAAATAATCATAGAAACAATCACAGAATCAAAGTGTAGATAAAAGTAAATGCAGTAAAAGTAAAAAGGAAAGAATATACCAGGATTTTATACTGGTTCGGAGTTACCCTACATCTAGTTCGGCATAATTCCTTGCACGGATTTCTTTTCAACTAGTAAATGCAAACACAATCTTGATTTCTAGACTATGAGACATACCCTCTAGAATCTTGACCTTTAGATAGAGTCACTTGATTTTCACGTTACAAGCACACCCACTAGATTTAAGGGCTACTAAGTACACCCAATTTAATTTATGGGGTATAATCACACCCACAAGTATAGCAGTATGATTTGATAGAGTTTTAAAGACTCGGATAATCGATCTTGATTAAATTGATCCTATAACTATTGAATAGCAATTTGATCATGGTTTGAGTAAGAGGGATGAGAGAAATCAGAGAGCAGATGAAGGAAAATCAAACTACTGATGATTGAATTTGATTCAGTTTGAATTTTGGTAGAGTTTAGGTATATTTTGATTTAGAAAATAAGAGAGTGGAAGGAGGAGAGATGAATAAGAAAGTAAATGTTTTAAATTCATTTGGAAGTCTGATATATATAGGGAAACAATGATTATGTACATTCGCGAAGAGGTACGACGAAAAGACACTTCCATTCAAATTTGAATTTTGAAAATTATGGCCACTATGTCGACATTCATAGATAGAGTATGTCGACATACTCTTCACAAAATTGAAAAACACTTTAAATTTATTATTTTGAAAATCCGTTGCTTTGTAAAATAGTTTGATACTTTGTAGAATCATTTAGATATAGTTTATACACATTTTAATCAAAATATAACTTAATAAAACTTCATAAAATAATTTTGCAAGATTTAGTAAGAGTATTCAATATAATGTAAATAATATATATATAATCAATAAAGTTATAAATTATAAGTAAATATCTAAAATCAAAATATAAATATCAAAAATAAACATATGGAAGTATAAACTAAAATGCCAAAAAAATATAATAGATTAAAAAATACTCAAAAACTTAGTATAATATCTTTGTAGATATAAAAGGTTAAGAAATTATTTTGAGAAACATTTTAAATAGGTGTTTGAACAGATTATTTTGAAAACCAGGATATTTGAAAAATATTTAAAGCTTACTGGAAATAAAGAGAGAGATCAAGAAAGTGTTATCAGGGTTTTAACAAAAATTCTATGAATCTATAGCTTATCTAGAATACCTTGAAATCTTGAACTCTTCAATAGTCATGAGTCTTCAATCATCATCATCTTGAATCTACTCTTGATATCAACATCTTGAATCTACTCTTGATACTGTAGAGTCTTCATAATCAACACCTACCTAATATCCTCCACTATATACTATATATATATATCTTGATAAAACATTAGTATCTATATTTTATATATTGTTCTATAGTTGTTATCATCAAAACCAAAACCTAAGGTACCAACACTTTGCATCTCTTTGTCTTTTCGTAGCGATAGTGATGAGGGTTAAGGGTGCTCCTTCTATAGTCGCTCGAGCTACGGTGAAGTGCTCTGAATCTGTCGTGTGCCATTGAACCTGAAACAAATAAAAATGTATAAGTCCCAAAATTACACAAATTGAGATGTATGCGAAGATGAATGTTTGTGATCTTAGAGTGAAGTGTATAACGCCAATAACCTCCTTTATAGTTTACAAAATGGTTGGGCATGGTTTTAGAGTCGGAGTACTGCCGCCATCACTTATAAATGCCTCGGAAGATATGTCGATCTATGAGCCAGTTTCGTCTATCTTTTCAGTAATTGAGATGTCTCCATGCTCGTTCACATAGATGGAAACATCTTTCATGAAGTCGAAAGTGGATGTAGTCCCAACAGAAGTCTCTGCAACTTGATCTCCCATAGAAAGTAGGGTCTCGATAGCTGGTCATTCGGGAGGAGTAGAAGTACTGAGACGAGGACTTAATGTCACATTAGCTAGAAGGTTTGGAGAAGGAAGGTCGGGAAGTCCGGGGCTCATTCCCGATGATTCATCCCTGGATCCCCTTTCCTTTTCCTTAGTGGCATGAAGGTTACTATTACTCTCATCGTTGGAGATCTCTCCTTCCTTCACAACCATGGTATGTTTTCCATTTCTTCATTTAACCATCTCATCCTCCTCTAGAATGGTAGGCATTCTCCTGCTAGCGCCCTCATGACTAGGGGTACCCTTTTTCACGGGCTCATCTACCACGGTTTCAACATCCTCTCCTCTTTCATTTTCTCCCAGAGGTTTGTCAGTCTTCATATCAATACCCTCCTCCTCTTGATCATCACCAGACTCGCATACATCGCCGCATCCACCTTCTTCCTCTTCCTCTTGAGAACCCTCATCAGAGCTACGAGTGGATGCAGTAGAATGGGTACGCGACCCAGAGCCGCTTCGTAAAGGAACTTTGATGTCAGCAACTCTTCCCGGGGTAAACAAGCCATACTTTAACAAGTTTTCATTTTTCAAGAGGAAGCTGACAGAGCGTTCACTCACTCTAACGGCATGTAGATGTTCGAGCTTCTTCTGGTGCTCCAATTTTTAGTCTCTCGTTGGGAAACCTATGAGAGATACACGTTAATTTTGGAGTAAAGAAGTGTCATTGTTAAGATGATTGATAGAAAAAAACTCACTTCCTGTTAACCAGAGGCGATTGAATCCTTCCGGATAGCAGACGAAGAAATATTCGGTTTTAAACATCGAACGCTTATTATGAAGGTTCCCAATCACCTGCACCTAGTCTAGGCTTCTAATAACGAAAGAGGGGCAATCTTTTTTCCACTTGAATTTGAGCAAATACGTGAGCTCTTTGAAGCATGGAGGGTGCTCAAATCTTTGCATGAACAAGACGTATGGTGAGCTCAATAAGGCAGACCCGTTCGGGTGAATCTGAAATGGTGTAAGTCCAATCTCTCCTATGAAATCTCTTAAGAAAGAGTTAAAGTGAAGAACGACGCCGTTGAGACACATGTAATGGCTGCAAGTTGTAAATCTCGAGGGGACGATGTTCAAGTTCGTTTCTTGTCGGTAAGCGAACATCTTCGGCAGGAATTCCATGTTGCAAGCAGACATTGTGGAACATCTTTTCAGTCATAATGGTGGTCGCCTGCTTCGGTAGGTTAGTTATAATTAGATCTAGTGGCAGCTGGAGCAGAACACTGGGATCCACTAGCACCATCTGACTCTCAGACCCGGAAGTTGAAGGTTTGTTGGTCTTAATTGGAATAGATGGAGAAATCAGAGTAGTGGTAGAAGCAACCCAAGAAGGAGTTGATGGTCCTTCATCGTATTTGTGACTGCCAATTGGCGAGTCATTCTAGACAGGAGATCTTAGCGTTCAACACGGTCAGGTGAAACTTAACTTGAAATATAAACACTCATGTGAACAATGCTTAGAATTTAATGGAAATCAACGTGTATTGACCAATCGAATTCTAAGTGTTGGATGGAGAAAATGTAGTGTGCTATCTAAATGAGATGAATCTAGTGCCCTGAATACTGCAAACGAACGATCTAGTGTAGATAGCTTGCTCGCACTTGAAAAATAATCTGTATCGTCTTTGAAACTACTTTTCTATACTTACCCATTATCGATCATCGATCGAGAATGGATCAATTGTCCGAGGCAACACAGAAAGTCTCTCTTTTCAGGACCACTGGAAGTGCCATAATAAAGAAACATAATGATGAAGTCATTCTATATGCCCAAACTCAAGTTTAACTTTCGTATCGGAGTTTGTTCGATAATTGAACCTAGTTGGGTTTGCAAGGAAAATGGTTGAAAAACCAAGCTTTTATTCGGAGTCTCACATATTTGATTGGAGCAAGCCTAAAATCTTGGCTACATCACCAATCAAACTAATGTGACTATGGTTGTGTTTCGCCTTATTCAACATCAACCAAAGTTCACTCTGATCCACGGTTATCCACATCACATCAAGATCAGCTAATACCCACCTAGGATTCAAGTCACATGGAATTAGGCTAGCATTTGATGTAGAATTGGGTCCAAGAATTCTAGGCGGTGATACATAGGGTTGGAACGGTTCCACGTGATGGGGAATAGATCGGCAAGGTAGCAGCTGGTGGCGACGATGAAAGAGCAGGCCAGTGGTGAAGTCAATGCGGAGGTTGAGAATGATTCGGCGATTGGAGAACTTAGTTGTAGGGTCTCGAAGCTCAGCTCTAAGAAACAAAGTGGGAAATGTTGGAGGGTAGAGAGTTTATAAAAAAATCCAAATTTTTCTTAAGTGTACATGTTGGTACCGACATGAGAACTCGAAACCAACATGTCATATTACACCCTAAACCCATCAAACTTTGTACACAGAGTCTACTCAACAATATGAAGCTATATATGAATTTCCATATCCAAATCGTATAACCAATATCCAAAGCAGGAGTTCTAATCCAAGTTAAAGCAAACAATGAATAGAAATCGATCAACTGAAGCAAAATAAAAGTAGCATTCCAAGACGGCACTTAAACAGTTAACTATGATTTACAGGATAGCCATCTAGGACTTTCCCCACTCCAGAGCACGCTATATTTCCAATGTAAGCATCCTTTGGGGGGCACATGTTAAATATTTTTTTAACCAAGCAGAATCAATAGGAGTTAGAACATCGAGACGAAGAAGAAACGACTTGAAATCTTGCAAACATATTTAGATTGGGAATAGAAATAACTCAGGTAAATTTCAACACGAATGGAGCAAAAGAGAGAAGTCGGCACCGACTTCACCATGTCAATAGTGACATCACACAAATCCATGTTTCTCCCTCAAAGTTTATAGAGGATATTCTTTACCTATCATATGTGTGCCCAAGTAATATCAAGGGATTTTGAACAACCAAATACCAAGATTTAAGGGCTAGCAGTCAAAATAGCAGAATAAACCAAGTGATGAAGAAACCATCACCAACATTAACCAAATTGCCAAAGAAATTACATGGAACATCATTAAACCAAGTAGCATGAAGGATGTAAGTGGACTCAACCTACCTGGATTGAACCATAGATGTCGGCACCGACTTGAGAGGTTGGCGCCGACTTCTAGTGTTAATCCTTATGGGTCCACGACTTTGCACACTCTTCTGGGCCGACTTCTAGACTATGCCCCAACTCTCCATTTGTCACAATACAACTACTACCACTATAAATAAAAACCGTAGAGCAACCAAGAAAAGGTATAGATTCTGCTATCACTATGCAAGATGTCCATCTATTTTTCAATTCTTATCTCTACATCACAGTTACCAAGGCAACAACTATAGACATTTCTAGAAATTAGAACTTGTTTAGCTCCTGTACTTATGACTAATCCTCTATCTATCTCTTTGTAATCATATTATATCAAGATCAACCTAATAAGAAAAGTTATAAAGTGGATGTAGGCTTAGTTAACAGTCAAACCACTATAAACTTCTCTGTGTTTATTTACCTTTTCGCCACTTTTCTATTATATTTGCTATGTTCTAATAGCGCTGGTGTTTTCAGATCACACTCCAGTGTGTTGATTCATATTTGGGTTAACAGCAGGCGAAGATAATGAACACGCTATGTAGAAAAGCATAGCTATTAGGGTGTAGCTGAGTTGGAGCCAGCTCATAAAATGCAGAATCCGTCGGATGATTGATTGAATGGTGGGACGCACCCGACCAAACACATATATCGGTTGCACTTGTATACCCAATTTGAGGGTGATGTGCCAGTTAATGGCATGTGGGAACCAACATGTCTTCGAAAGGGATGCTATGCTGTTCACAAATTCTTCTAAGTGATTCCTCTTTGATTTTTGAAGCAACTAAGTCTATGGAATCATCCAATATTGCAGCATCATCAACGACATCTAGGGCAGCCATAACATCAGGACCCTCTACGGGCTCAAGAGGAACTTCAGGGAAAGGTAATTCGCCTTATTGATTTGTAAGCTGGGGTACAAATGGCACTAGAGTGTGTTATGTAGAAGGAACTATGGTTGAGCTTGACTCAATGTCTGATAAATATGTTTAGGAGATTATGGGCCTACAACAAGAGTGGAGAGATGCTCGAAACGTCAATGTCCAATAGCTATCAAAGCTTAACAAACAAGGGATATCAGAAAATTTAAAAGCTATGCCCTCATGCTAAAGTGAAAGCCCAATGTAGTGTGTTGCAGATGACAATGTTGTGTAGTGTCGTGCAGTGTCAATGTCCGATGTTGTGCAATAGTTCACTTGGAAGCCAGGTTATTACACGAAGTGACCGTCATTGCTAACTGTCTCAATAGGCTTCACGTCATTAACCATGCGTTGAGAACACCTTGAAACTCGAGAGATTTCATTTGGGAAAGCTTTGGTTTTAGTTGTTTTGCAAAAATATCTCAAACATTTTCAATGCAGAAATTCACCAAGGGTTGGATTGGCATCAATCCATACACTTGGTGTGAGTTTCTGCCTTTATCACTTTCTTCCCAGTCCTGAGCATGGACTACCACTTGAAGTCCATCCAAGCCTACCACCAACGTCGCACCTACCTAAAGCTTCAAATCTCGAAGATGGAAGTAAATTCAGGTGATAATTTGAGCTATAATGATGGATTTGGTTTGATTCCAGCAAGTTGAATGACGACGTTGAGTTGGAGCAAGAGGTGAATGGCGGCGACATTGTTGGAGAGCAAGCAGGGATCGAAGATTGGAGCAAATGGTGGCAGGACGAACTTTGGTTTGGGGACAAGAGCATGTTAATAACGGTTGGAACTTGGGTACTCGAAGGTAGAGAAAGTGAACCAGTTAAGTGTTGGATTGGGTTATATAAGCCCAAATCCAACAAAATAGGCTACAAACTCGCCTGCTTTTAGGTGCTAGATCGATACCGATCCATAGCCAAGAATGGTACAGAAGCATAAAAAATGTGTGACTACGAATGTGCATATGATTTCACAAGAATGTGCATATACATGGAATTGAAGCATAACAGAAACTCTAAGTGCACGAGCATGTGCATACTCAACCCCTAGCAGCCAGAACTGCAAGGCATCAGATTCAAACCTGTGGAGTTCAGAAAAGGAATCTACCTAAAGCTATTGAATTTGGAGTGATAGATTATGAGAACACACTCCAGTTTTATAATGCTAGGTCTTAGTAAAGTATCGCGACGAACAGCCAAAGACACTACACTTCACCGAAATGGTCCGAAGGAAGGATAACAACTAATCAAAGCATTTATTGGAATCCATTGCGATGATCTCGACTTGTCTCGATTCAAAACACATCGTGTTGGAAACAAGATGTACTTTGGAGGGCAAGTTTTATCCAACCTTTTGGCCAGATAGTGTTTGGACGAACTTGATGGGTCAAACTTGAAAGTTATCGAAGCAGGGAGCCTAGAGAGATAGCTAACAAGCCCAAGAACCAAGTGCGATCAAGACCATAAGGCGAGTGCATGCCACCTTAGAGTTCAATAAGCTTCAATCCATCTAAGTGATGGATCGGTACCGATCTATCTCAATGGATCGGTACCGATCCATAAAATCTCACCTAAAATACCTCAAATCGCCTCTACTTCCAAGTATTGTTGAAGGCAACCTATTCTCATCTTCATACGATCGATCGCATGCATTTTTCTATTGAGTATCTTGAGCACTTAAGGTTGGGAACTCCATTCCACCACCAATCCAAGTAACCGATCTAGAAACAAGCTTCTAGCATGACAATCAAGACAAAAACATGAAGCTAACAACAAGTCGCATCTACACAAGGCAATGGAAGAGATCCATAAGTCGATCTTATGGATTGGTACTAGTTCATGCCTATAGATTTGTATCGAATCATAGTAAATGCTGACATGGCCACGATCTTTCGTGCTCAACTACTACTAGGCATGGGGAACGTGGTTGCAATTGTGGTGGAGAAATTCTCGATGGCCTACAGCTATAAATAGGGGGTAGGGCGTCATTTTGGAGGGATCTTTTCAGTTATTTACTAGTTTCCTATAATTTCCTGCAATTCCCTTGTAATCCCGAGGATCCATACCGATCCATAAGAGTAAAAGTTGTCAACAACAATATTATTAATACAAAAGCTAAGTGGACGTATGCATCAGTTGGCTGAACCAATATAAGTGCTGGGTTTACTGTTTTTCCATGTTTTCCTTTATTTTTATTTATTTAATTCTCAACTTTAATCCCTTGGGTGTTTGTACCATATTCTGGTATAAACATGCATAATACTCCATTCTAAGAGTGCATACAAAACATCAAATTCATTTTACTTAACAAGTATTCTCAACAAATTTAAACTTGTTTTAACTTACTACTTCTTAATTTAAGACTTACAAAAGCTCAACTTTTATATTTTCACAAAGACACTTTGGTTCAAGTTTATAACGATTCAGAAGTTTCCAACTACCTAAAATTACCGAAAATCCCATTTCTTTTCAAGAAATGAAGACTACCTAACAACATATCATAAAATGACGCACAAATCAAACTGTACTAATGCATAGGATACAGGCATCTATAAAAAAACTTAACAAGAAAACTTTAGAACTAAACACCGGGTTTCCTTTCATATCCTTTTGAAATAATAATTTATACATATATCTTTTGTATATCAAATCATACTTTCAAGATTTAAATCAAAATCTGTTTTACTAAAACAACTCTGTAGCAACCTACTATGGAAGCATCCCCCACTTAGAAACCCAAAAATAAATGCCGTTGATGGTGCAGTTATCACTAGAATTATTTTTCAATGACAGAAGTGAGTTTGGTACTTTCTACCTCTTTCAAAATCCTTTTTATATTATTAATATTCAAAAATACTTTTAAATAACATTATTATTATTTTCCTTGATAAATAATTTTCAAAAACATCAGGATTTGTGTTCTCAAATTCTCAGTTTAAATCCTTTTTAAAAAATGTATACCATATTTTACAAAACATAATATATAAATTCACTTTCTTATATAAATCTTTTCACAAATATTTATTCCAAAATATATTATCTTTCATTTAGGTTATTAACATCTTTTATTAACTTTAACTTTTTAACCCAACATTATCATCAAACTCCTTATAGTCAAACTATGAAACTAAATTCATAAGGTTTTCGTTTCATGCTCCTACAAATACTGCCTATCCAACCCATGCAATGAAAAAGTAAAATTGCCCATAAATCAACAAAAATAGTAAAAGCTCATAAATTGGCCGAGCAAGACTAAGCTAATCAACGAGGGATAGATAAACATCATTAATCTCTACACTAATTAGACTATACTATCGATTCGTACTTATATATTACTGTTTGCACCAAAAGTTAGCACAAACACCTAATAGATTGAAAGTTGAGAAATAAAGTGAAGAATTAAACTTAAACAGAGAGTAAACGAGCAGAAACAAGAACAAACAAATTTATAGTGGTTCGTCGTTGATTCCCTACCTCCACTTAAAGGAATTGCTTTATTAAATACTTGCATTTTTGGTTACAGAGGGTTCAGATCATAATAGATCCTTGATTACAATAGAGTTGAAATAAAACAACAGCGTAAAAATCCCTAAAATGAAAAATGAACTCTATATTTATATGTGTAGACAACGGAATATCTTCCTGAAACTTCGCTGATAGAATCTCATGATGTAGACGAGGCCACCCAAAAAGTCTCATGGCCCAACTCTCAAGTATGAGCGATTGGGGTCGATCGGTCAAGATGGCCACGTGGGGTCATGTGATCCCTCTTGTGGGTTCCCCTTCATGCTAGC
This sequence comes from Allium fistulosum, assembly GCA_030737815.1. Taxonomy (NCBI): domain Eukaryota; kingdom Viridiplantae; phylum Streptophyta; class Magnoliopsida; order Asparagales; family Amaryllidaceae; genus Allium; species Allium fistulosum. The sequence continues at coordinate 192,493,083 of CM060902.1, read as the reverse complement.
TTCGTGTTTCCAAAGTTGTTTTGCATAGTCGCCTACATGTTTTTTGGAGATATCGATCGATTTCCATTAATTTGAACTGTTGGTTTATGTTGTTCATAGCCATACAGACCCGATCTGATCCCTTGCTTAGTAGAAGGGATAGACACCGATCCCCTGCCTAGGGGAGGCACTGATCCATACTTAGAACATTCCAAAGAGTCTATCTCTTCATCTTGCTTGATCGTTGCTTTATACCATTGTCTGTGCATGATCTTCAAACTCCGTGATCATTCCTCTAGGCTACTTGCCTTATCTATCATCGTGTCAAACTTGTCCGATCAGTCTAGATATAGCCCGGTCAAATGATCGGATAACACTTGCCCCCAAAGTACGTCTTGTTTCAAACATGGCGTGCTTTGAATCGAAGCAAGTTAGAGCTGTCGGAAAGGATTCCATTCAGATGTCTGAACATTCGTTATCCTTCCATCGAGTTGTCTTTCCAAAGAGTATTGCTTGGTCGATATCTATCGGTATAAAACCGAGATGTAATCCTCAGTCTTTATTTACGCTTTGTTCCAATGGGCTAGTTAGTTGAGCTACCAGGCCTCGGTTATATGAATTGGATTCATCTCTAAAAATTCCAGGTGAGAATACGTCCAATTTCTCTTAATTCAAGAAATAGAATATTGAGTTTGTACACGTGCACAGACATTCATGAAAATATCTTTGTCATTGGCTCCTAGGCACGCTTACATGCTGATAGGTCATTGCAGACTCCACGTAGTTCAAGTGTATTTGTGTTGAAATTTTCCATTTTTTATTTTTTCAAAAAATATAGGGGTTCCGTACCAATACCCTAGGCAAAGGGATCGGTACCGATCCCTTTGTTTGCAAATACTTAGCCACTTTGGGCTTTTAGGATGCAAGCTGCATCCATATATAAGCTAATTACTTACCTTTTCTTCTTTCCACTTCTGCACTTTTCTTGCAACCGACCTGATCCCCCTTTCTTTCTTGCATCTGCCATTAACGGGCTTAAGCTTGAGCAATGCAACAATCTCCTCAACAAACCATCACTATGTCAGTCATCATCCCATCCTCTACCTCGTGTCACCTTTTCTCCTACCAAACTCCAACCCAATCCCACTAATTTTTGTTTGGATCGAACTCAAGTTCGAGCCCTAGGCTGTAACTAAGGTCGAACCCCAATTCATGCTTGATTCATTTACATTAAAGGTGGGTTCTTAATCTCTATTAGCTTATGGGATTTGCGTGTGTGGTTGTGTAGGAGTGGATTGATATGGATACTGGAGAGATGGAATGAAGTAGTGATTAACGAAGCGTTCGGTGCTAAGTTGGAGAAGACGAAGTGGAGTGGCAAAGTCTAGGGGATCGATGTGGTAGGGATCGGTACAGGCATGTTAGAGACGATTAAGTGGAGTCTAAATATGCTTAAGTGGGTTCACCTAGGCAATGGGATTAGTATCAATCCCTTGCCCAAGTAGGGCTTAGAAAATTTTAGCTTGATGTGGGTACACTTGAACTTGAACACTTGCATACTTGACCGTAAAAATGTGAACTCGAACAATAGGACATGACTTAAGACTAAACACAAATGACATAAGCACATGGAGTCTGAACCAGAACTTGAACTTGAATGCAATCATCATATTATAGCATGCTTGTTTGCGCCAAAAATGGTCACAAACCCCAAGTGTTGTGAAAGCACCAGCGTATGAATACAAATCAACAATATTCACACACAAATCACAGATCTAAGCAAGCAACAAATAGCAATCCAGAAATAAAGAACAGTGACACACAATTTATAGTGGTTCGGCTATCTTCGGCCTACGTCCACTTCAAGGTTTTTATGATTTTATTGCTCGATGCTTGAAGGTTACAATTTCGTGTGTTGTATTACAACTGATTTTCTGAGCTAAGTCTGAATCTAAGGCAGCAATGGTGATCTGGAGTAAATCTGGCAGAATCTGGGCGCTCTTTAACTCTCAAAATTGTCCGACCCCTTTTCTGAATGACCAGGGGCTCTATTTATAGGTGTAGGAGGCTGATATTTCGCCTAAACTGAAGGGAGACCAGTTCTAGTACGTCAGGGGGCCCACATGCCCACTTTCTGGAAATCCGGGCCCACTTTGGGATCGATTCGAAGCTATGTTCGAATCGATCAAGAAATCATCCAATCGAGCTGAAATTTGGTGAGAACATTCTTCAATGTGTATGTAAGCTTCTTTGAAAATTTCATAGCATTTGGACTTGTAGATCTCGAGTTATGATCGATTCAAGGTTACGTCTCCGGTGAACACAAGTGGTTCGAATCGACCCCTTCGAATCGATAGGGTCGACTCGATGGTTGATGCGTGCAAACGGTGATGTGGCACGCGCACTTCTCGAGTTGATCCAGCTTTTCCTCCGGGTTTTACTGGGTCGACTCCATCATTTTCGCTGCCTGGACTTAGTGGATTCGAAGACAGTTTCCAATTGGAGTCGAAGCTTCTAATACTATATGGATTCGAAGGATCTCTCCTCGATGGACTCGAAGTAAGTACTGGCTTCGATGGATTCGAAGCATGATCCGTTCTGATCGATTAGAGGCAGAGGTTTGCGTTATATGGATACGAACCATGGCCTCGTCCTGAGGATTCGAAGCGAGGCACATGATCGATTCGAAGTATAGTGACACCTATGGATTCGAACAACACATTCTTCCTACCTTGTATCGATCGTACCTCTTCCGTACAAACTCCGACTAACCTGAAACTTGAAACGTAGCCTCTCCTAGTCCTCATCATCATCTCCAATCGATTCCATCGTGATCAGAACTTGGCTAAATTTTGACGATATCCATTGCAGCCTTGTTTCCTATTGAACTCCAATCCTGATATCCAGCCAATTTGTTGATATTCCAGCTTTGACCAAAAAGCGGGATAACATTTGCCCCCTAAAACATGCCTTGTGATAAGAAGGCGTGTTTTGAATAGTTTTCGAATCCGATATCCAAAGTTCTCAGCCAGCTCCATGCCCATCCAAACTCGAAGACTGAGCTGTTAGTCCATCCTTTTCCAGCAACCGAATCCAAGACCTCTCCGGGTCGATATCCAAATCCATAACCTCTCTGGGCTCTTGCCAAGCGCAATCCACACCTGATGACCGTGGTCCAGTGTCCTTGGACGTTGAGCTAACCTCTCCGGGTTCTTGCCAAGTGCAATCCACACCTGACGACCGTGGTCCAGTGTCCCTGGACGTTAAGCTAACCTCTCCGGGTTCTTGCCAAGCACAATCCACACCTGACGACCGTGGTCCAGTGTCCCTGGACGTTGAGCTAACCTCTCCGGGTTCTTGCCAAGTGCAATCCCCACCTGACGACCGTGGTCCAGTGTCCCTGGACGTAAGCAATGCCATGGCTTAAGTCCTAAGCCGAATCCTGGTCGCTCCGGACCCTTGTTGAGCATAGTCCATACTCAACGACCTGAAACAATAATCAATAATAGGGGGCCTAAGTCCTAGGCCGAATCCTGGTCACTCCGGACCCTTGCCGAGCATAGTCCATACTCGACGACCTGAATGAGTCAATCTACCACGTTCGGGTAAAAAGACTCACCCCTTGCCAGGCGTGATCCACACCTGACGACCGTTTATCAAAAACCAAAAAGAATCCAATCAAAATCCAATCAAAAATCCAATCCAAAATCCAAATCAAATCGGAAAACCAGAAATCCATATCAAAAATCGAAATCATTATCCAAAACGGAGAACAATCATCCGAATGAATGCCAAAACCATAAAAACAAGAAAAATCAGGAGTTCAATCCAAACTCCAAAAACCAAACCAGAAAACCAAGTGTCCAATCCAAAAACAAAAGACAGATTTCGCAAACCATGGCTTTGCGGTTTATCATCATTCAGAGCATGCCTAGGGGCTATCTCCGTCCCCATACATGTGTAAATGACTTGGTTGCTTGCCAATGGTTTGTTGCTTATTTCATATTACCCCTGGTCAATTGATGACCAATCGACCATTATTCCTGTGCCTCATGCCATCCTGGCTTGAGGTGGGCGGTGGTTGCTCCTGCTCCACCGCTGCATTCCGAGCCCCAACATACTGCCTTAATTGTCTATTCCTCGCATGCTCCTCAATTATGTCCTTTAGGTGCCTGCAGCTGTTGGTATCATGTCCGTCCAAATCGTGGAAGAGACAATGCTTTCCTGATGCCCTCTCCCGCTCGGATGGTTCTCTCCTAGCCGGCCTCCGGTAAGGAAGGCGATTCCGAGTTTCCATGTATATCCGCTCTAGTGTCTCATTTAATTCTGTGTATGTGGAAAACCTTGGATCCTTCCACCGCTTCCTAGCTTTTTCAGAGTCATCATCCAACTTCCTTTTCCCTTTATCTTTATCCGAACCTCTACCGAATGGTCCTCCACCCTCAGTTGCATTCACCTCTTTTAACTTTAAATCCATACATGCGTCTTCTTGCCGAAGGAATCTTTCAGCTTCGTGAAAGAATTCCCCGAGATCCAGTGGTGGGTCTCGTACTAAAGATACCTTAAAATCTAAATCCTCTCTAACTCCCAACACTGCTGCCATCAAAACCATCGATGGATCCGGCCGATCCACCGAAACAACCGCCGCATTAAACCGAGTTAAAAATGCTCTAAGCGATTCATCCGTTCTTTGCTTTACCGATGTTAACATCATCACGTTCTTAGGTCTTTGATATGAACCTGAAACTGTCCCAAAAATCTGTCCACCAATTCCCTCCAAGTCCTGATAATCCTTCTTCCAGCTGCCTAAACCACATTGCCGCTAGGTCTGTCAAGTATAAAGGGAAACACCTGGCCATCACTTCCTCCGATGCCCCCAGCACTTCCATGTGTCTAGTGTATCTCATCAAGTGATTAGTCGGGTCAGCCTTTCCATTATATACTTCCACGCTAGGTAAGTTGAACTTAGGTGGATTCTGAGCTATCCTGATTTCCCGAGCGAACGGACTCCTGTTCACTCCTTCCAAGTCTTTATTGGTCGAACCTCCACGCATAGTCTTCCTAATGATTTCCATTAATCCAGCGTTGCCTATTAGGTGTTGCCCCCATGCTCCCGAGGGAACTCCGGCACATATTCTTCATGTGGCTCATTAGTCGCAACGTTGGCTCTAGCCTGCTGAACTCCTTCCAAAGGTCCTTCTGCGTTGGATCCTGTGGGCCTGCCCCCAAGCCCTTGTTGATTGCCTTCCGGTTCTGTATTCTGTCCTCTATTGGGTTCTGCAACCCTAGTTCCTTGTTCCACATTTGCAGTCGCTATAGTTGGTCCAAGGTTCTGTGTTCCTGCAGCTCTCATCTACTCGAAGAAAGTCTGCATCATATCATGTTGACTCTTCAGCAACCTCTCATGCAATGAATTTGCCATAGCTTCCATTTCGTCTCGGGTAATGTAAATCGTAGCTTGTCCTTCTCCAGCTCCGGAGGATGCCTCTTGACTTCCTCCCTGTTGGCTTCTCTCAGCTCTTTGCCTTCTACTTGTTTGTCGAGTCATTGTCTTTCAAACCTAAACTTCAATCCGATGTAGCGGGTGCTAGTCGTTCTCAGTGAGAGCACCAAAGTGTTTGCGCCAAAAATGGTCACAAACCCCAAGTGTTGTGAAAGCACCAGCGTATGAATACAAATCAACAATATTCACACACAAATCACAGATCTAAGCAAGCAACAAATAGCAATCCAGAAATAAAGAACAGTGACACACAATTTATAGTGGTTCGGCTATCTCCGGCCTACGTCCACTTCAAGGTTTTTATGATTTTATTGCTCGATGCTTGAAGGTTACAATTTCGTGTGTTGTATTACAACTGATTTTCTGAGCTAAGTCTGAATCTAAGGCAGCAATGGTGATCTGGAGTAAATCTGGCAGAATCTGGGCGCTCTTTAACTCTCAAAATTGTCCGACCCCTTTTCTGAATGACCAGGGGCTCTATTTATAGGTGTAGGAGGCTGATATTTCGCCTAAACTGAAGGGAGACCAGTTCTAGTACGTCAGGGGGCCCACATGCCCGCTTTCTGGAAATCCGAGCCAACTTTGGGATCGATTCGAAGCTATGTTCGAATCGATCAAGAAATCGTCCAATCGAGCTGAAATTTGGTGAGAACATTCTTCAATGTGTATGTAAGCTTCTGTGAAAATTTCATAGCATTTGGACTTGTAGATCTCGAGTTATGATCGATTCAAGGTTACATCTCCGGTGAACACAAGTGGTTCGAATCGACCCCTTCGAATCGATAGGGTCGACTCGATGGTTGATGCGTGCAAACGGTGATGTGGCACGCGCACTTCTAGAGTTGATCCAGCTTTTCCTCCGGGTTTTACTGGGTCGACTCCATCATTTTCGCTGCCTGGACTTAGTGGATTCGAAGACAGTTTCCAATTGGAGTCGAAGCTTCTAATACTATATGGATTCGAAGGATCTCTCCTCGATGGACTCGAAGTAAGTACTGGCTTCGATGGATTCGAAGCGTGATCCGTTCTGATCGATTAGAGGCAGAGGTTTGCGTTATATGGATACGAACCATGGCCTCGTCCTGATGGATTCGAAGCGAGGCACATGATCGATTCGAAGTATAGTGACACCTATGGATTCGAACAGCACATTCTTCCTACCTTGTATCGATCGTACCTCTTCCGTACAAACTCCGACTAACCTGAAACTTGAAACGTATCCTCTCCTAGTCCTCATCATCATCTCCAATCGATTCCATCGTGATCGGAACTTGGCTAAATTTTGACGATATCCATTGCAGCCTTGTTTCCTATTGAACTCCAATCCTGATATCCAGCCAATTTGTTGATATTCCAACTTTGACCAAAAAGCTGGATAACAATGCTGATAACTGATCCCAGATTTTATATGAAATCCACAGTCATCGACATGAAGGCCAGTTGAGACGGTCAGTGATGACGGTCACTTCAATCGAATTTTAGAGTCTCGTCACACTTGTCGTTTAATCCTGAATTGTTCATCACTACACAACACTACACCACACCACACTAGTTTACACTCTACACTGGGGGAACAAGTTTCTTTCTCTAACTGTAACTATATACCGAGTGTGATAGTTTATGGGTTCTAGACGCTTAGGGCGTTTGGTTGCTATGGCTATTGAGAAATCTGCTACACACGTTGATCCTGATGCTGAATCAAGCTCTGCAACAGTCTCTGCTTGCTATTCTCTAGGTCAACAATCAGAATAACCTGAAAGCTCGCATTGAGTTCCTAAAATCCCTTCAAGTCCAGAAGCAGAAAATGGGCCAGCCCTTGACACATTGGAAGATGCCATCTTTTTATTGGATCCGAAAGACTATGTGGCTTTGAGAGTCGATGAGGCTTCTCTTCATAGAATTTGTATTAAGCACAGAATCTCATATAAGGACGTACGAGCCCCGTCTCATAATGATAGAGCTCACTTGCCTTTGGATGGGTACACTGCCTTTAATGAGAATATGTGCTGGGCAGGATGCGTTTCACTTTTTAATCCATTCATCCATAAGATGCTGCATTATTTGAGATTGGCTCCGGTCAATTTGCATCCAAACGGCTATGCATTTCTACATTGCACATATATGATATTTTTTGAGTTCTTATATCATGAACTGACTCTAAAGGACATTAGATTCATTTACAATTTCAAGCGACGAAAGGGGAGCCTCTCGTACACTTTTCTTAAGTCAATCAGTAACTACCAGGACATAACTGGTGCTTGGAATAAGCTAAGTGCTTTTAAGAATGAATGGTTTTATGTGCGTTGCCCACCTGGTTTCTTAGGACGTGGCTGGAAGGACTAAGTGTTGTTTTGAACTCAATCTAGGTGCTTTTATTCAAATCGTACCATGAGCTAAGAAATTCTTTGAATCTTATAGGTAATTATCCATGAACCGACAATAAAGTATTCAGAGGCAGTTTCAGAGCTCAAGAATATATCAGTGGAAGATAGAGATGTTAAGTCCCTTGTTACTGATGAGTGCCTTTTTGCCTTCGGCTTAGGGCCGTAGCACCAGGTAAACAGGAAACGTTGAGGAGGAAGTGGTATGATGAAGAGGCGCTGCCCAACATGGAGGTGGCGATGTTAATCCTATCATGACACCAGTCGTGGAGGCTCAGGATGATGCCAAAGAAGGCAAAATAAGGGGTGATGCTAATGAGCCTGGTCGTGACGACACGAGTACAGTCCACGAGCCTATAATTGGGTCCTCTCAAGACACACAACTCCTTGCTTCAAAGAAGAGAAAAGGGATAAGGCTTGTCTACAGGCTTTGCAAAGAGAAAATTGCCAAAGCAACCCAAGCCAACCACTACTGCTGTAGATCAATCCACTTCTTCGCCTCTAGAAGATATATTCAAGAGACTGGCGAACATTTGGGATGCCGGGGGATGTTGCGAGTTATGATTTTGCCAACATGAGCCTCAATGGGTCTGATTCTCCTATCCGGATTAACACTGACATTCTTCTTATTGCTATGGGAAAGGTCACTCCGACCAGCAAAGCTTCAGCATCTGGTCCATCAAGAGGACACTATGACACTCACATCCAAGCGCACAGCACCACATGACACCTCTTTATCTTTAATTCTAATGACGTTGATACATCTTTGTTTTATTTGTAGGTTCCATGGGGCGCTCTCGTAACTTCGATCATTTAAAGAAGTCATCATGCTCCCAGCCTTCTTATTTCGAGCTCAGTCGAGGTCGGGACTTTGGCCGACAATCTGGCCAAGAGAGGGAAGGCTGTTACAAGGGGGATGATAAGGATAGAAGCTACCAGTCCAAGGACTTGTCGTCTAAACACATGTCGAAGTATCAGTCTTCTTATCACAAGGACGTCGATCCACATCTCGCCGTATGTAGCGGTCGCAAATCGTTATCTTATGCACTCACTACGACTATAATACCCGAGCAACAATCGGGTTCTTCTAACATCCGATGATTCTCCGAACGTCAGTGTAGCGTAGGAAGCCTCAATACATCATTTCATAGGCATGGAAAATAGACCCTCGTAGCTTCAACTGCTCTAGTTAATCTTCTAATAGCCCATAATGCTACTGCTGTAGAAAGGATGGCCACACTTAAGGCCATATTTCCAAAGATATGCTTCGATGAGTTCAAATTCATCACTGCTATGCACTTAATTCCTTTAGAGGCTAAGGACAGAGCGCTTTCTTACGTAAGTGATGTCTATAACCAGCATAGCATAAATCTACATGCGGCTGAGCGAATCTTTGAAGTGCTGAGGAAAAGGAAGCATGAGATCGCTTGTTTAACTCTCGAGCCGGCTAAAGATAAAGAAACTATCAAACACCAAGACGAGGAAGTTTAGGGGTTGAAAACAAAGCTGGCTGATGCCGAGAAGAGTCCCAAATATCTTCTAAAGTAGTTGAGCATATGAAGAAAGAGAATCAAATTGAACTGGACGCTACCATTCGTCGTAGCAGTACTTTAGCTCTCAAGAAGGATGTTTTGCAGAAAGACAAGGATGCTCTAAAAAAAGATAACGACCATTTGACTCTTCGTATTCGATGGCTCGAGGAGGAGCTTGAAAGGGAAAATAAGAAGAAGATTAAAGCTCAACAAGAGTCTCAAGAACATTGCGAGGAAATCATTGAGGCTAGCATGACTAAGGGTGAGGCCGAGAAACAACTTAAGTAAATAGAGACCCTCATAGAAGAGGCTAAGGATATATTACAATGCATTGTCCTCCTTACCGGCAATCTCTGATTCCTTGGAAAGTGATAGATTGAGTCGTTAGTCAAAGCTTGGGACTATATCGTGGAGATGAAAAAGAAACCTCTTGGTGGCTTTGAGGTTGATGAGGAGCAGCTTATGCATGAAATCTTGCACAATGAAGAGCTTGATGAACTCAAGGCTGCGTGGCTTAGTCTATTTCGTGACCTAGCGACCACCGAGTAGGAGAAAGAACGTGGTGAAGCCTTTGGGTTTGGCTCTCAAGACCCTCTTACAAGTCAGGCAACTGGTGCCTTAGCTTCTCATGCCCCTGAAAAGGATACATGCTACAATCCAGATCATCCTGATATGCACAATCTTTTAAGCTATCTCCGACTCGTGAAGGTGGCACTCTAGTTCCGAAGGCCAATTCGATGAAGATATATCTCTCACCTCCTCGAAGTTCGAGAAGGTTTACATCTTGTGCAGGAAAGTCATAGGCTTACTAATCGAACCTTATGAAATTGCAGATTTTTCTGCATTCGTCCATGCATCTGTTGTGATGTCATCCTGGGACGGCATGCTCTAACCACGGAGTCCACAACGGTCATTACTGCACAGATGGTATCGACCGTCCAATCCACTGAGACTCCCGGCCTAGATGCTAAAGTCATAGAGGCTTTAAAAGAAGAAAAACTAACAATCAATAGGCCCAAGATGAAACAGAAGATGTCACGGTGACTCATGCCTCGGAGCACACGGACAAGCCCAGCTTGAAAGAATGCATCATGAAGGAGGACCTGGATAAGAAGATCAAGATGGAGCATGCCAAGGTGGATGTCACTCCCCTCCAAACCATACTGCCCGGCGGTATTTGAAAAGACAGTGCGGATCGTGCTATATGGAATTATACTATACTAGTGCGGAAATAAACTAAGATACTATAGCAATGTGAATAAGTAAAATAAAACAAGCACACCATGAATTTTTATACTGGTTCGAACTTCCCGTTCTACGTCCAGTCCCAGACTCCTTCTGGAATTTCAACTAACTATAACCCTCACTTAACCTGAAGGAATAGGTTTACAACACCTGAGCAACGGAATAGGATTTTGCGACACAGCAGCAGAAGAGGACTTCACTTTGCCTGGGCACCAGAACAGGTCTTTTACAAATAAAGTTTTCATGACTCTATGTGTTCTTTAATAACACGAATTTGTCAATTATAGTACACCCTTCCTATAATCTTCTCCTTTATGATATATATGAATACGTGAAGAATAAGGAAGTAATAGAATGAAATTGTATGAAATTGAATGCACAAGAGTATTAGAATAAAAAAAATGAGAGTAGAGTAAGAATAGATTGAATTAAGTTATGGAAACATGATTCTAATGTGTTTATATAGATTATAAATAGGTGCATATGTTTGTGAAGAGTTATCATGAAGAGATATGGTCATATCTATTGAAATGAAGAACGCATCTCTTCACGAATGGAAGTGCCTATTTGAAAATATAGCCGTTATAGATATTCAGACTTCTGAATTGAATAATTCAGACTTCTGAAATTGCACGAGCTCAAACTAGAAAGGAAATAGGCTAAAAATAACCATTTTCAGACGTTTGAAATTAACAAGTCAGACGTCTGAATATTGTACTAAACAATATTCATTTTTCCAGATTCAGACGTCTAATTTGGTACATTCAGATGTCTGAATGTAAACTAAAAAAGAGAATATGCAAAGATTATTAGTGTATGCTACTGAAATGAAAAACGTGTCGAAATATATATCATATAGGAGAGATTTTAACATTAGTAAACTCTAAACACGGACTCGATACATAATTATATAAGATTTGAAGCTTATTTGAATCCGGTCTTGATCAATTCCTGCAAAAACAAGTTAGTATATAATAATGACTTGTATAGTTGTCATAGTCAAAATATCGTTATTACGAAAAAAGGTAAATACGAAGTTTCAACATTCTCCCCCTTTATCATCATCATTGGTGCCAAAGCTAGAGGACCATTGAAAAAGGGCTGGATCAAAAGCATCGGTAGAAGTCGAGGAAGAGCAACCAATATGTTCCCATATTTTATTTAGAAAACCACGAATGGAGTTGAACCTTTTGTTGGTTTGCCTCTCGAACTTATCCATTTTAATCTTAAGCTTGGCTTGATTTTGGGAAAGAGTAACCAAAGCTTGCCGTGAGGTAGAGTCGAGATTTAGAGCTTCTATTTCATCATCATCTTCCTCTTCAACTTGTGTCGCAACAGGGTGATGATGTTGAGGAGGTTGAGGTCGATTTTGATCATGGTTGGCGGTCCATTCTTGGAATGATATAAAAGCTAGACTTTGTGGACGTTTCGGTAAGTCCATAAGTCCCAAGGTTTTGGATCCAAGCTCTTTAATTGTTGAAAATTCGGATTCAGGAAAAGAAATACCATAGTTTTGGAGAAATTTCATTATATAAGCACCATAGTGAAAAGTTTTATAACGACGATGGCGATTCACATCCATAAACTCTTCCATAATGACACGGCCTCAATCCACGGATTGTCCGGAGTATATAGCATAAAGAGCTTGAAAGTTGCGCTTATTAACAACTTCATAGCTACCGGTTCGAGGTAAAATGGAGTGAATCAAAGCTCTATGAATGATACGGGCTTGTGGCCGAAGTTGAATAGAGGTGAGTTTAGTGATATCGTCAGAAAGAAAGTGGTGAGAAACTTCATCTCATTCGTCCAAGGATAGAGAGACCTCAATATCATCTAAATCGGTTCCGGTTGAAGGACATTGAAGGATTTCTCCAAGACGAACAAGTGGAAGGAAAATTTTAGTCCCACAAACTATAGTCCAAATACAATCTTCACGATTGTGAGGATGGTGATGATCCAAATTCATGTTTGCATAAAAAAGCTTGACCAATAGATGATTAATCTTTACATTATTGACAGTAAATGAAAGAAGAGATTCTAACCCATTAGAGCGAGCTATTTGTCGAATTTGATAAGGCTCAAATTCTTCAAATTTCATGAAGGCACCGGGAAAGAAGTTGGATCTATCCATTTGAGCAAAATGTCGTTTTACCTCGTCATTCCAAAAACATTGATCAATGTTAGGAGTGGATGAGGAAGTTGAAGCCCTAGATCTCTTTGGTCTTGGAGCCATTTGTGAAGATTTGATGATAAAATTTGAGTTTTTAAGATTTAAAAAGGTGGTTTATGGTGAAATAAAATGAAGTGGTTTATTGGAAATGGGGTATAGAGGAGGATTCGAACGGTTTTAAGATGGTAGGTGGGGAGAAAAATGTTGAAAAGCCCCTAAAATTTGAATCGGCAGAACTTTTCAAACGTCTGGATTTGGTATTTCAGACGTTTGAAATCAAAAAATTTCAAACAGAATGCAAATAGTTCATTTTGGGGCATATTCAGACGTCTGTTTTGGGTGTTTCAGACGTCTGAATCTGAACTCAAAAAATATATATTTGACAATATGCAGACGTCTGTTTTAACCATTTCAGACGTATGAATTTCAAGAAAAATGCATTCCTAAGAAGAATAAATATATTTATTAAAAAACACGAAATACAGAAGTTGTTTATTAAAAAATATAATTATAAACACAAAAACAACATTTAATTGACTTCTAGTTTTTGTAGAAATTTTTCATCAAAAGATACATGAAGAGTTTCCTCAACAGTATTAGTTCTTTTATTAAACACCCGATAAGCTTTGCTTCGATCTGAATATCCTAGAAAGATACCTTCGTCGGATTTCACATCGAATTTGCCAAGCTGATCTTTGGTATTTAATATAACACATTTTGATCCAAAAACTTTAAAATAGGAAACATTTGGTTTTCTTCCATGAAAAAGTTCGTATGAATTATTTTTTAAGAGGTCGTATAGAAACATGATTCAAAACATAACAAGCAGTTGCTACAGCTTCTGCCCAGAAATGTTTTGGAAGTGTGCTTCCATTTAACAAAGTTCTTGCACATTCCTGTAATGTTCTATTTTTCCGTTCAACAACTCCATTTTGTTGTGGAGTTCTAGGAAACGAAAAATTATGAAAAATTCCTTTCTTTTTACAGAAATGTTCAAAAGCTTCATTTTTTAACTCTCCTCCATGATCACTTCTAATATTCTTTATTTTTAATCCTTTCAAATTTTGGATTCTTTTGACAAAAACTTTAAAATGGTCAAAAGTATCACTTTTATTTTTCATAAATATGGTCCAAGTATATCTAGAAAAGTCATCTACAATCACAAACACATATCTTTTGTGATTTATGGATTGTACTTGAGTAGGTCCAAATAAATCCATGTGACGTAATTCAAGTGGTTGTAATGTAGAAATAACTTTCTTAGACTTGAAAGATGATTTAGTTAACTTTCCTAATTGACATGTATCACAAATATGATCAACTTTGAAGTTCATTTTTGGTAATCCTTTGACTAAATCATTTTTAGAAAGTTTGTTTATTGCTTTGAAGTTAATATAACAGAATCTCTTGTGCCATAACCAAGGATCATTTTCTTTGGCTATTAAGCACATATCTGAATTATGATTGATTTTCATATTCACAACGTATATGTTTCTATCTCTATTACCTTCAAAGATAAGATTTTTATTGTGATCATAAATGCTACACTTATCCTCAGAAAATGAAATTTTGAATCTTTGTCACATAATTGACTAATACTTAACAAATTGTGCTTCAAGTTTTTGACAAGTAAAACATTGGAAATGAGAGGTGAATTAGATATACCGTAATTGCTCACATCGCCTTTGCCGACGATATAACCTTTGGAATTGTCTCCAAATGTGACAGAGCCTCCATCTGAATATGTAATATTTGTTAGCATATTTTTGTCTCCTGTCATGTGTTTTGAGCAACCACTGTCGATTATCCATTTTCCTCTTTTCTTAAGTGGGACCTCATTCTCTGTAGCCATGAAACAAACATTTGCTCGTTCATTTTCACTATCACTACTACTTTCTGAAGAAGAAGAATCTGAGTCATCCCATGTTACTGAAAATTCTTTTCTTTTAAACTTGTCCTTTCGGTTCTTATTGTGATATGTTTTCTTATGTTCTGGACAATCTTTTTGTATGTGCCCCTTCTTGTGGTAGTTAAAGCATTCTAGTATTGATGAAGATGGCTTATTTGAATTGTTGTTGAAGTTTCTTTTCCCGTTGTTTCAATTTCCTTTTCTGTACTTCAAAAACTTTTTAAAGTTTTTAGCAATGAATGCTAAGTCTTCTTCATCCGAATCTTATTCTTCTTTTTCTGCATGAAATGCCATATTCTTTTTGTCTTGCGCTTGTACTCTTTTAGCCTGCAAATTCACTTCGTAGGACATTAGATTTCCTATTAACTCTTCTGGCTTCATAGTAGAAAGATCATTTGCTTCTTTAATGGCTAAGACCTTTCTTTCTCATTCATCCGTTAAAGAGTTTAGGATTTTTGATACAATATCAAAATCAGTAAATTTTTCTCCTAGTCCTAATAGAGAGTGATAAATATATTGAAATCTAGAGTACATATCATTAACAGACGCATCCTGTTTCATTCTAAAATTTTGAAATTGACTTTTCAACATAGAAATTTTGCTTTGTTTAACCTTGTTAGTACCTTCATGTGTAACTTTTAGTGTTCTCCATATTTGATAAGCAGTTGTACACATACTAACTCGATTAAATTCATTCTTAAGGCACAAAACAACATATTCATAGCTTTGGCATTTGCAGTAGCATCTAATTTTTGTGTGTTTGACCATGAAGAATATTCTGTTGTAGGAATGTTATACTCAGTTTGAGTGATATTCCATGAATCAAAACCATTTGCTTGCATATAAATACGCATTCGAGTTGCCCAATAGTTGTAATTCATGCCATTGAATAGTGGAGATCGTGCAGTAGATTGACCTTCTACAAAACTGGTGTTAGTGACAGTGCTAGTGTTGGTGTTGTTTTCCATATTAACAAAATATCAAATAACTTTGTAACGGTTATTAGATGCCTTTCTCTGATACCAAATGAAAAGACAGTGCGGATTGTGCTATATGGGATTATACTATACTAGTGCGGAAATAAACTAAGATACTATAACAATGTGAATAAGTAAAATAAAACAAGCACACCAGGAATTTTTATACTGGTTCGAACTTCCAATTCTACGTCCAGTCCCAGACTCCTTCTGGAATTTCAACTAACTATAACCCTCACTTAACCCGAAGGAATAGGTTTACAACACCTGAGCAACCGAACAAGATTTTGTGCCTCAGCAGCAGAAGAGGACATCACTTTGCCTGAGCAGCAGAACAGGTCTTTTACAAATAAAGTTTTCTTGACTCTATGTGTTTTTTAATAACACGAATTTGTCAATTATAGTACACCCTTCCTATAATCTTCTCCTTTGTGATATATATATATATATATATATATGAATACGTGAAGAATAAGGAAGTAATAGAATGAATTTGTATGAAATTGAATGCACAAGAGTATTAGAATCAAAGAAAATGATAGTAGAGTAAGAATAGATTGAATTAAGTTATGGAAACATGATTCTAATGTATTTATATAGATTATAAATAGGTGCATATGTTCGTGAAGAGTTATCATGAAGAGATATGGCCATATCTATTAAAATGAAGAACACATCACTTCATGAATGGAAGTGCCTATTTGAAAATATAGCTGTTATAGATATTCAGACTTCTGAATTGAATAATTCAGACTTCTGAAATTGCACGAGCTCAAACCAGAAAGGAAATAGGCTAAAAATAACCATTTTCAAACGTCTGAAATTAACAAGTCAGACGTCTGAATATTGTACTAAACAATATTCATTTTTCCAGATTCAGACGTCTGATTTGGTACATTCAGACGTCTGAATGTAAACTAAAAATGAGAATATGCAAAGATTATTAGTGTATGCTAATGAAATGAAAAACATGTAGAAATATATATCATATAGGAGAGATTTTAACATGAGTAAACTCTAGACACAGACTCGATACATACTTATATAAGATTTGAAGCTTATGTGAATCCGGTCTTGCTTAATTCCTGCAAAAACAAGTTAGTATATAATAATGACTTGTATAGTTGTCATAGTCAAAATATCGTTATTACGAAATATCGTAAATACGAAGTTTCAACAGTATCATCCCTACGGAGGTCGACATTTCCATTTCCTAGAGTGATAATGCTTCCATATCTATTTCTAAAAACATTTCGCCCAAGGATCGCAAGAGCTGAGGAAAATCGAAGAGAAGGTGTAAGGACGATAGCTCTAGTTAATCTACCCCGAAGAAGCCCAAGAAGGACAAGAAATAGCTGTTGAAATGGCTTGGGTTATGAATAGCTAGAAAGTAAGTTTTTTATTGGCCATGATTGTGCAGGCTTGGCCCTCACTTTTGGTTTCTAGTTTCAGGAATAAACTTGTACTTAACTTTCCAAGTTTCAGCACGTAAATAAAAACTTCTTCGTTTCTGTTTAACTTTTGTATTAATTCTTTTAAGTATTCAAGCTATTACATTTTCCATTTAATGTACTTGTAATTTGTCACTCGTCGTCTAAGTTGTAAAATCATTCGGTCGTCCGTTACTTCTGGTGTCGATTCGATAAGTCTATCTTAAGGCCTCCGTTCAGTCATGGCCTTAAGTTGCATTAAGCACTGGGCACGAGCCATGGTGTTACGCTGTCATATTTAGTAGTTAAGTGATTATACTCTTGCTCCCAATCTCGGGTTAGCGGAGCTAATTCATGGATGATCGTATCCCATCTAATATGAGTTTATAATCCTCCTGTCGGGTTCAGTCAGAGCTGGCGAATGAATGGTCAAGTCGCACTCATTCATTTGTTTATACTTTCATCTATACTCTAGGAGTCAGACTTAGTTCGTGCATGGTTAATCACACCCATTTGATGTTTATACTCTGGTTTACACTCTAGGGACTAGAGTTACTCTGCTAAATGGTCGAATCACATTTTCCTCGGTCAATTTTTTGCCCCTAAGTCCAGGGCAAAAGTCGAAGAGTGGTCGGTCGTATCAAATCCACTTTTACCTATATTCCTCCCATAGAATCGTGGGACAGAATTAGTTAACAGATGGTCAAGACGCATCCGTTCTTTGTTTTATACTCAGCCCATCAGATAGTACGAGAATTATCAGATGAACGGTCGAGCCACATTTATTTTGATCGATTCGATCATGGACCTGTGAACAAGGTTGGCACCAAACTTTGGGTAGGGTCAAATAGATATAAGTCGATCGCATATCACAAATATTATACTATGTACAAACAATTCACATATATGTAAAAAAAACTTCAAATTTTATTGCAAGCGGAAAGAGAAAACGACAGAGTCTGTCTTATTACATGGCCTTAAGCTAAAATGCAAAAGAAAATTCTAAATGAAATATAACTAAATGTAATAAAAAGTTAAGTAGCGCCATAGATGCCTCGTTGTTCTATGCCCTAGGGTGTGCAATGCCAGCGACAGTCATTAGTTTGAAAGTTCCATCTCCATGCTTCTAATGACAACATACGGTCCTTCCCATCTCGAACCCATGTTAGTGGAGCTAGGAAAGATCTGCTTCCAAACAAGATTGCCAATTTCAAAAGTCCTAGCTCGGACTTTAATGTTGTAGTATCAGACAACTCGATGTCAATGTGCAGCCGCCCTCAAGTCAGCCTCTTCGCGCTTCTCATCTATCAAATATAGAGATTCCAAAAGGAGATCTCTGTTTGCTCTGAGGTTAAAGTAAGTCACTCGATGAGAGGGGATTTCAAGTTCTACGGGAATCACGGCTTCAGAGCTGTAAGTAATGGTGAATGGAGTGTGACCAGTAGCGGACTTATTGGTGGTTTTGTATGCCCATAGTGCTAACGGGAGTTCATTGACCCACTTGCCTCTAGCCTTTTCCAAACACTTCTTCAGAATGGACTTTATGATTTTATTAACAGCTTTGACCTATAACAACTTGAGGTGAGCAACTGCCATAAATCTTTTCTCAATACGATGCCAGAGGCAGAAGTCTTTGAATTCAACACTATCGAATTTGGTCACGTTGTCAGTTATGATTGTTTAGGGAGACCAAAATAAAAGATGATATTTCGTATAACAAAGTTAATTACTTTCTTCGTAGTGATCATGGCCAAAGGTTCAGCTTCAGCCCATTTAATAAAGTAATCAACAACTACGATGGCGTACTTCCCACCACCTTTGGAAATCGGCCAAGTGCCGATGATGTCAATACCCTATGAAGCAAACAGCATGGACTGACCATCTAAGTAATCTCCATCGGTGGGGCTCTTAGAATCTTTGCATATCTCTAGCATTTTTCGTATCATCTGCGTAATCAGCTGCGCCTCGATTAACAGTTGGCTAGTAATATCCATAGCGAAGTATCTTCTTCGCCAAGGTTTCCTCCCCGGTGCGATCGCTACATTCTCCTTCATGCACTTCTCTTAATACTTGTTTAACTTCATCGTTGGTGATATACCAAAGCAGGGGGATGGAAAAACCCTTCCTGTACATGATCCCTTCATGAAGGATATATCATGAAGGTTTATGAAGGACCTGTCTTTTTTCATTCCTCCATTTGGGAAGGATTCCTCTTTGCAAATAATCTTTTATCGGAGTCATCCACGACTCCTTCTCGATCTCCGTCTCTAAGACCTAATCAATCTCCATTCGGTCAATACTCGATGTATTAAGTATTTCAATTAGGACTAAGCCCATAAGCTATGAATCCTGGAACTAGCCAGTTTGGCCAATGAGCCGGCTATATCATTCTGTTCTTTGGGGATTACTGTTATAGTGTAATGCTCAAAATCGGCTAGCAGTTCTTGGATCTGGTTGAGGTAAGGAGCAAGAAGCGCTCTCTTGGCCTGATATTCGCCTTTGACTTGGCACACCACTAACAGAAATTTGCAAAGCTTTTACTCCCAGCTCTTTAGCAAGTTTGAGCCCGGCAATCAAGGCTTCATATTCAGCTTCGTTATTGGTTGTAGAGAAGTCGAGTTTTAGGGCATATCAGATCGAGCATTCCTCAAGAGTTACTAGTACGACTCCAACGCCAGAACACAGATCGGTGGATGCTCCATCTATGTACATCTTCCATTAGATGGTAGATTCTCCACTACTCTCAGTAGAGTCACCTTGTGCACTAAATTCAGCTATGAAGTCGGCCGACGCTTATCCCTAGATTGTTATCCAAGGGAGATAAGTCGTATCGAACTGGCATAGTTCAATGTTCCATTTCAGTAACCTTCCAGACGTCTCAGGTCGCTGTAGGACCTACCATAACGGCTGGTCGGTTAAGACATTGATGGGGTGAGCCTGAAAATAACGGTGGAGCTTCCTTGATGCAACCAACATGAAGTATTCGAGCTTTTCCAGCTTTAGATAGTTTCTTTCAGCACCTGTAAACCACTTGCTAACATAGTATACTGGCCTTTGGATCCGATTCTCTTCACGCAGCAGTGCGACACTTATGGCATGTACCGACACCACTAAATAGATATACAAGTCTTCATGACCCGATGGCTTAGACAAGATGAGGAGTCTCTCTAAGTGATGTACCATAGCTTGGAATGCATCAATACAATCCTATGTCCATGTGAAGTTCCTCTTCTCTTTTCTGGTCAAGTCGAAGAACAGAATGCACTTATTTGTGGCCCTAGAGATGAATCAACTCAGGGCGGCGACCTTCCCATTTAGGCTTTGCAGCTGTTTAATCATTTTCGGTGCTCAGATATCTCTTGTCACCTGAATCTTCTTGGTATTGGATTCAATCTCGCAATAGTTAATGATGAAACCCAAAAATTTCCCTAACGCAACACCAAAAAAGCATTTCAAAGGGCTGAGTTTCATTCTGTATTTTTGAAGAATACGGAACATGTCCGCCAAATCACCAATGTGGTCATTTGATCGTTATTACGTCATGAACATATCATCCACATATACTTCCATTGATCATTTGATCTAATCTCTTAACATCCGGTTGACCAGTCTTTAATAAGTTGCTCCAGTGTTGTCAATCCAAAAGGCATCACAATGTAGTAGTATAACCCCACGTTGGTAATGAAGCAGGTGTGTTCCTAGCCTAGGATGTGCATCGGGATTTGATTGTACCTGAAGTTCGTGTCAATGAATGAAACCAGTTCATGTCCAGCGGTCGAGTCTACCTACTGGTCGATCCTTGGAAGTGGAAAGTTGTCCTATGGGCATGCTTTATTCGGGTCTGAGTACTCGACGCATGTCCTCCACTTTCCATTAACTTTTCTTACGAGTACAGCATTTGATACCCATTTTCGGTAGAGGGCGTCATGGATAAACCCATTATTTTGGAGTTTATACACCTCCTCTTTAAGTGTAGCAGATCTCTCCGGATCTATGCTACGTTGTTTCTGTTTCACTAGGATATGCCTCGAATCGATATTCAATGCATGGCTCATGATGGTTGGCGAGATCCCGCACATGTCAGAATGGGTCCAAGCGAACACATCAAGATTCGCTTGGAGAAAGCTAGCTAATTCCTTCATCATCGTTGCGCTGAGTTGTGATACGATCTTCAGGACCCACGACGGGTCATCATGGGTGGCCGTGATGTCGAACGTCAGCCCAGCGGGTGCAGCCTTAGGTTATGTAACATCCCTCACTTGGAGGCCCACAACTAACGGCTACGGATGCTGTAGTCATCCATAGATATTAATTCTCGATGACAAATGTGGTAATGTTAGATACATTGATATAACAGAAACACATGGATATGAATTTTTTTTAAAACCATTAAACAAATTTCTCATTCCATTAGAATCATATTTCAAATTCAGTACGTAATCCTGAATTCGAAAACTACATTCAGAGAAAATATAATTATTACAAAATACGCCAAGAGTGACATATGAAAATGCCCCCCTGAATGATAAGAGTCTAAATATAGGCAATTAAACAACTTTGGCTTTACATCAAAACACAGCGGAAACAAATAGAAAAGAACTCCTATTAGCTAACTTGCCTCCCGCACGTCTCTGGAAGCTTATTCATCTAAAGGAGAACCTGAAAACCTTGACTCTCAAACTACTCAAAATCAATTGAGCACCCAAGAGTTTAAGGGGAAAACATAAACTTCAAGTCAGACATAAAGCCTGGTATGAATAATAACCTACCATCTCGAACCATTTAGATATCTAGTGAGACCACATCGCTTAACGGAACGGGTTTTGCCCTCACCAGTATCCTACCCAAAAATTTATAATAACCATATACCATGCTCCTGCATCCACAATGGTTAAAAACATAGCAATTTAAAATATCATGATGATATGCAAACAAGCAAAATATCCTGGATTTCCCATCCCCATTCATTTGACTATCTACCTCAGTTATTGTTTCTAGGGTCACTATTAACCTATTAGTTTTCATGGGCTGACTAATAACCTGTTCAAAGCTCATGGACTATCTGTCTGGTTTCATAGTTTTCATGGAATCATTAAGAACCTATTGGCCCCTGCCAATAACTTCAGTATTTCATGGGTTCTCTCTAAACCTCTTGGTATCTCCAATAACTTCTCTTATATCATAGTTTTCATGGTTTGACTATGAACCTATTGACTTCTGTCAATGACTTTATCTGGATATAGTTTTCATGGGATCACTACGAACCTATTGGCCCCTACCAATAACTCTCTCCAAACATAGTTTTCATGGGTTTACTATAAACCTATGTATACCGACAATTCTTGATCAGCCTTTGGGCATCCTATGTTCTGGTCTACCTGACCTCCTAGATGCAACTCTACTCATACAAGAGTTAATCTCAATTTATATTTACTACTGGGTCAACCTAGCTGGTTATTCTGCCCTTACTCCCTAAAATACAGTTATGGGTCCATTATACAGTGAATATGTTTATAGAAGAAGAACATACAATAACATAACAATACCAACATTTATGGTTTAATATCTTTGAAATCATTTCCACATGAAACATGGTTAATACCTTTAACCCATTATTTTTAACAAGGAAAGCATCTTCAAAAACTCCAAAATTAAAAACCATCTCAAAGCTCTTTTATATTGCCATGGGTTTTCCTTTAAAATGAGATTGGGTTCTCTGTTTTGAAAACTATGGCTTTCGAAACCTTAGACCTTTACTTTTGAAACTATTAGAATATATCTTTAAAAAGCATTCAAATCTTCTTTTCAAAACATTTAATCATATGTCTTTCGAAACACTTTAAACCATCTCTTTCGAAAGCATCAAAGCCTTCCTTTCGAAACCATCAAAGCATTCCTTTCGAAAGTATTAAAGCATGTCTTTTCAACTTATAGAAGCATAGGTTCGAAACTATTTGAAAGTACCTCTTTTGAAACCATTGGCTTTAATCTTAAATATAACTTTTGGGTCAAAGTGAACATAAGCGAAAGTACCCCTTTCGAAACCATTAACCTTCAAGTAAAAGAGTTTGGGGAAAATAGATGGTTTTGGAACCATCCTTTCGAAAGCTTCTATCTTTTAAGTAAAACAATTAGAAGGATAGCTTCGAAACACCTTTTGAAGCCATTGCCTTCGATAGTTTAAATGGCTACTGGAGCCCTTTCGAAAGCATTGGGAAGCGACTTGTTATATTTATAAACAAAAACTTGCCTTTTGTTATCCCGCCTTTTGGCAAGGCCGTAACACCAAGGAATTGACTGGTAACCAATGACGGTCCGTCCTAGAGATCGGTTATACACAGGCTCAATATGGATATCGACGAATTTTTTTCGAGTCCAGATCGAGCTAAAATTGATATGACACGACAAGCGAAGCTATGAGAGCCAACGTTCCAAATTTCAAGTCAATCCGAGTTCGTATGATCAAGTTACGATCGATGCAAAATTGAATAAAAAGAGCCTCTGTTGGACTCGCTCCGCTTCGCATCCGTCAGAGAGCATCTGTTCGACTCGCTCTGCTTCGCATCCATCATAGAGTCTCTGTTTGACTCGCTCCGCTTCGCATCCATCAGAAAGTCACATTTTGACTCGATCATCCAATGTCCACTTCGTATCCACATAACAGAGCATAACCATCGATGCGAACTGTGCACCTTTCATCGATGCGAATAGAGCAGAATCATCGATACGAACAAACCACTTCCATCGATTCGAACAAGGCATGCTACAGATCAATGCGAAGGAGAAAGCTATTGATCGATTCAAACTGGGCAACAAACTTCGATGCGAATATGGCGAGGTCCAAGAATGACTCGGCCAACTCAGCAAAGAAAGTGGATCAACATGAGGAAGGCTCGCCATGTCACCTCCAGATTACGCGTGCCCATCGATTTGAAGTGATCGAGTCGAACAGGACCGAGTCGAAAAGAGGGAGTCGAACGAAATAGCCAACCGAAGATCCTAATTCGTATCGATCATATCTCCTAATCTACAAGTCCAAATGATATGAAATTTCACAGAAGCCTACGTACATGCTAAAGAATGTCCATGCCAAATTTCGACTCCATTGGATGAAATCTTGATCGATACAAAATCGGTTCGTATCGATCACGGATCGGGCCGAAACTTCACTGGCTAGGGCGCGCGGACCTGGTCACGTGCCATAGAGGGTCTCTCGGGATCTGAGCGAAATACCAGCCTCCTACACCTATAAATAGAGCCCCAGGGCATACAAAAAAGCGGCTTCTTCTTCTTTGACTTCTCCAACGCCCAGACTCTACCGGATCTAGATCTAAAACTCCATAGCTACTGCCAATAACGAATTTCACTGCTGTAAATCATAATTATCTACTGCAATTCGCTGAATTCACTTGTAATCATCAAAGAAAGATCAATAAAGCAAACAACTTCATCGTGGACATAGGCAATACGCCGAACCACTCTAAATTCTTGTGTCTCTGTGCATTTTAATTGCTTTCATATCTTTAATTTGGAGTTTTTGTTATATAATCCTCTTTTTCCATTTAACTTCTTCACTTTATCTCTTCAAAAATTTCCGAAGAGTGTTGTGCCCAATTTTGGTACAAACACTTTGGTGCTTTCATTGAGAAAACCCAATTTTTCTCCAGCTCTTTGGATCTCCTATCTATATCGGATTGCATAAATCCAAGAAGAAGATCCAGATCTAGAACTTTGAAGCCCTTCCATTCTATTCAGATCTGCATCAGATCTAGGAAAGGATTTTCATCAATTCACCATGGTAAGTACACGAACTACCTCTACAGCTGCTGATCAGGGAGGACGGGATAGGCAGAATCCCATGCAATTGCCTCCATCCAACCAAGATGCTGCCGGACCTTCAGATCCATCAGGCCCGGTCACTAGACATGAATTCCAGATGTTGCTTCAGGAATTGACCCAGAGTCGACAACAACTTACTGAGCAACTGCGCGCCAACACAGAGTTATCCAACTAGCTAAATCGCCAAAGGCGAAGAAGATCCAGAAGAGACCAAGGTTCTTATTCTTCCACAGAGAGTTCAGCCTCATCTGACGGTCATCATAGATCCACACGCCCACGGCTGGATGTAAGCTACACCCAAGCCACAGGACACCAATCTGCTTCAATCTTGGGCAACCTAGAACTGGACCATCCACTAGTCATCATATAGGACCTTCATCCCGAGGAGGTGCTGCCCCATATCATGTCACATGCAACATTGCTACCACCACCACTACTGAACAAGGGGTTGATGTTGGAAACCGAACTGATCCTCATCGAAGCCAGAAAGAGCATACTCCGGAGCCTTATGTCCCTGAGAATGTTGAACCAAGGAGGCGAGGCACAGACCGTCGACCGCGTCCGGTCCATTCTTGTGCTGTGGAACCCGACCACACCTTGGCGCAGCATTCTCCTAATATTCGAATGCCGGATATACCAACGATGATCTGCCAAATGATCCATGAAAGTCAGGGTCTCTCTAATGACGACTGGGGAATCTCCCGACGTCATACCCCTTTCACCAATGACATATTGTATGCTGAACCACCTCGGCGCTTCAGGATGCCAACTTTTCCAGTTTATGAAGGAAGTTCTGATCCCAATCAACACATCCTGAAGTATGAATGGCTGACGAATGCTGCGAGAGCTGATGATGCAGTAAAATGTCGTAGTTTCCCCATTTCCCTGGGGGCATTGCAACCATGTGGTTTACTCGTTTACCACCACGATCCATTTCTAATTTTGATCAGATGGCCACCAAGTTTGTTGAACAATTCTGTATGCACGTAGCGAGGCCTAAGGATGTTAACACTTTTTCTAGTGTTACTCAAGCTCCCGGAGAAACGCTTAGACGTTACTTGGAGCGATTCCACGCTGCATGTGCAGAGATAAGCAATCCCAATGATAACTCTATCTTGATGGCATTGACTAAGGGGATTGATGCTGATTTCGAGTTTGGAAATTGGTTAGCTGGAAAACCACCTGCATCATTGGACCGTTTCTATTCCAAGGCAACCCAATTCTTGAGAAGGGAGGACGCGAAACAGTCTAGGAAGCAAGATGATGCAGGGCCCAACATCGAGGGAATCCAGAGTAACATTGCTGTTAAATGGTCCGGAGAGAGTTCTGGAAAAGTTCAGTTGAACGTACAAAATAAACAGAATCAACAGAGGGACAATGGAAATCAAAGCAAAAAACGTGATCAGAATCATGGTCCACGGCATAGAGCTTCCATGTACGATAATTACACTCCATTGAACACGTCGTTGGAAAATGTGTATATGCAGACCTGCAATACCATGCAATACAAGAAACCCGCCCCGAAACCACCAACTGAAAGACAGATCCAGACAGGGAAGTTTTGTAGATTCCATGAGAGTTATGGCCATAACACAAATGAGTGTCGTCATTTACAAGATCTCATTGAGAAACTGATACGTGAGTGGAAGTAGGATTAGTATGTGCCGGCGCCGCAGTCAGGTGGTTCGGGCCCACCAAATCAGAATCATGCATCAAACCAAGAAAGGCAAGAGGAACCCGCTCGAACTGGCGGGAGGTTGGTTACTAATACAATAAGTGGTGGTCCTCATCTAGCAGACCGGAGCTGGAAGGAAATGGAGTCGTATGCCAGCTCTATCAGGCATGCAGACTTCGAGTGTTATAGTAGTTTTGATGAAGGGGCTCCGACCAAGCAACAGAAGACGATGACATATGACATCGTGTTTAGGAACAGGGACGCTGATAAAGTCGAAGCCCCCACTATCGATCCACTGGTCATCTCATCTCAAGTAGGTCCCACTTGGATGAAGAGGATCTTAGTTGACAGTGGATGCTCTGTGAATATTTTGTTTAAGCGAGCCTATGATCAAATGAGAATGGAAGCCACAGACTTGAAACCTTGTCAATCCCGAATCCATGGTTTCAACGGAAGTGCTACTATACCCACTGGAATGGTGGAACTGCCAGTAGAGTTGGGAGTTGGAGAACGTCGGAGAGTACGGATGTTACAGTTCATTGTTTTGGACATAGACTCCCCTTACAATGCTTTCTTGGGCCGACCGGCCCTCGCCGAATTCAGGGCAGCCATCGCCCCGTGGTGTTTGACTTTAAAGTTTCCCACTAATCATGGAGTGGGAATCATTCAGGGAGATCAGGCTGTTGCCAGAGCCTGTTATGTTACTGAGCTGCAGGAGGTGCAGCGAAAGGAGAAAGGAAAGGGCGTGGAGGAATCTCTGTGCGTCCGTTTTGCCGATAATTGACAATTAACGCCCGGGCCTAGACCCAGGCACCCCAGCCAATTCCTCAAGGATCTTGACCCAAGAGAAACTGAAGACGAAGGAGAATCTAAAGAAAGTCAAGCATCCTCGGCCAAACTGACAACCGACGTCCCAATTGACAATGATGATGATTCGAAGATGATAAAGATTGGGTCTCAGCTAAGCCAGCAAACTCAAGAGGAATTGGTTGAATTTCTACGGGCGGATCTTGATGTATTCACCTGGACGCATTCCGACATGTGTGGGATCTCACCGGACATCGCGAGCAACACTCTGAATATTGACCCACGGCTTGTCCCGGTCAAATAGAAAAGGCGTGGTTTGGATCCAGAGAGATCTTTCGCCCTTAAAGAAGAAGTAGAAAAGCTTAAAGCGAACAGATTCATTCGAGATGTGCTATATCTTGAATGGGTGTCAAATCCCGTGCTCGTCCGAAAGCCGAACGGAAAGTGGAGAACATGTGTCGATTATTCTGATCTGAATAAAGCATGTCCCAAAGACAGTTTCCTGCTTCCCAGAATTGATCAGCTAGTAGATTCGACAGCTGGGCATGAACTTTTATCCTTTATGGACGCGTATTCTGGCTACAATCAGATACCGATGCATTTACTCGATCAAGAACATACCAGCTTCGTAACCAATCTGGGACTTTACTGTTACAAGGTTATGCCATTCGGACTCAAGAATGCCGGGGCTACTTATCAACGATTGGTCAATCGGACGTTTGCCAATCAAATCGGGAAAACAATGGAAGTATATGTAGACGACATGCTTGTGAAGTCATGACTCTCCACCGACCATGTTAAAGACTTGGAAACTATGTTTAACATACTTCGAGAATACAAATGAAGCTAAATCCACTGAAATGTCACTTTGGAGTTGCATCCGGAAAATTCCTTGGGTTCATCGTCAACGCTCGAGGGATCGAAGCTAATCCTGAAAAATTCTGGGCTATCAGAAATCTCAAAACTCCGAAAACCATAAAGCAAGTCCAGAGTCTCAATGGGAAAGTAGCAGCATTAAGCAGGTTCATTTCAAAGTCCACTGACAAATGCATCCCATTCTTCGATCTGATCCGAAAAGGGAAACGAAACTTTGAATGGACCACGGAGTGTGAGGGCGCTTTCCAAGCACTAGTTCAGCATCTATCGACACCACCTATCCTGTCAAAGCCCATTGATCATGAGAATTTGTACGTATATTTAGCGATATCAGAAAACGCTATCAGCGCTACCTTAATTCGAGAAGAAGATAGGATACAGAAGCCGGTATACTACGTCAGCAAGTGATTGACTGGGGCTGAAAGGAATTATCCAAAATTAGAGAAGTTGGCTTATTGCCTCGTTATTGCATCAAGAAAACTCCGACCATATTTCCAGGCACATCCGATTACTGTTTACACCGACCAGCCGTTACGACAGGTCCTTTCGCGGCCTGAGACGTTTGGTAGGTTACTCAAGTGGAACATCGAACTGAACCAGTTCGATATTACTTACACTCCAAGGCGAACCATTCAGGGGCAAATCCTGGCCGATTTCATAGCTGAATTTACCGTTCCAGAGGACTTGCCCGAAACCAGTGAATCCCCCGAATATGTCTGGAAGCTTTATACCGACGGTGCATCAAACGACCGGTGTTCGGGCGCTGGTGTTGTACTCGAAACTCCCGAAGGCCGATCCATATGTTATGCTGTGAAGTTCGATTTTCATGCGACTAATAATGAAGCTGAATATGAAGCCCTCTTAGCTGGCTTGAAACTTGCTAGAGATTTGAGAATTATCGCAGTGGAAATTTATTGTGATTCGCAATTAGTTGTGTGTCAAGTATGGGGAGAGTATCAAGTGAGAGATCAAAGGATGGCTGCTTACTTAGCTCGAGTTCAGGAAGTACTGAATCTGTTTGATTATTACGCCATCTATTGTATACCTCGGGAATGCAACCAAAAGGCCGATTCATTGGCAAAGCTAGCTAGCACAGGTGAAGCTCAGCAAATGGGACTCGTTCCCATAGAGACGTTATCTTCTCCAAGCATTGACCGGGCAGAAATAGACTGGGTATGCGAAACCGTCCCCGAAAAGGATTCATGGATGACTCCACTTAGAAATTACATTGAGCACGGAACCCTGCCAGAACGTAGGAGTGAAAAGAGACAAGTCCTTCGGAAGGCCTCACGATTCACCATCCAAAATGGAATCATGTACCAGAAAGGGCTTACTCCGGTGTATCGCACACGATGAAATTAAACGAGTATTGCAAGATGTACACGAGGGAGAATGTGGCGATCACACAGGGGGGTAAGCACTTGACAAGAAAATACTTCGGTACGGATATTACTGGCCGACTGTGAATCGTGATGCGTCGGATTATGCAAAGAAATGTGATAGGTGCCAAAAGTATGCTCGAATTCCTAGAGCCCCTCCTACCAAGATAACGCAAATGGTCAGCCCATGGCCATTTGCAATGTGGGGGCATCGACATCATTGGTACTCTACTTTTGGCAAAAGGTGGTGCGAAATACGCCATCGTCGCAGATGATTACTTTACAAAGTGGGCTGAAGCTGAAGCTCTTTCTACCATAACGATGAAGAAAGTAATCAACTTTGTAGTCCACAACATCATCTGCTGATTCGGTCTCCCACACACCATTATTACGGACAACGGAACCCAATTCGACAGTGCTGAATTTAAAGATTTTGCAAACGATTTCACATCCAAAAGAAATTCTCTGCAGTTGCACACCTTCGGAAGAGCGGACAGGTCGAAGCGGTTAATAAAGTTATAAAGTCCATTCTGAAAAAACGACTGGTAAAGGTCGGGGGCAAGTGGGTCGATGAACTTCCTATGGCTT
This sequence comes from Allium fistulosum, assembly GCA_030737815.1. Classification (NCBI taxonomy): domain Eukaryota; kingdom Viridiplantae; phylum Streptophyta; class Magnoliopsida; order Asparagales; family Amaryllidaceae; genus Allium; species Allium fistulosum. Next base: position 192,462,793 of record CM060902.1, on the reverse strand, counting down.
TATGGGCTTATCGAACAACCCACAAGACCACGACCGGCCACACTCCATTCTCTCTCTCTTATGGTTCAGAAACCGTTATTCCAGTTGAGCTAGAAGTACCTTCTCATCGTGTGACATACTATGATCCAAAGACAAATGCTGTATTGCTTGCTGAATCTCTCGATCTACTAGATGAGAAGCGTGAAGAGGCTGATTTGAGGGCAGCCGCGCATCGAAGTCGAGTCGCCCGATTGTACAACGCCAAGGTCCGCCCGCGAACCTTTGAGCTAGGCGATCTCGTCCTGAAAAGAATCTATCTGGTTCCTTCGCATATGAAGCCAACATGGGAGGGACCATATGTTATTGAACGAAGGCTCGGAGATGGCACATTCAAATTATCGACCGTTGATGGTCTTACTTTGCCAAGAGCCTGGAATAGCGAGAGTCTTTGTCGCTACTACACATGACAGGCTATGTTTATTCATTTAGTTTATTTTCCATTTTGCAATTTGTTTCTGCATTTCGAAATTAGAATTTGTAATAAGGCAACTAACTTTGCCATATTTTCTTATTTCAGCAATAAAATGCAATCTCTTCGAGCCAGAGCTGTGATTTACTTGAAATGCTTTATATGATCATCACAATGCACGGAGAGCTAAGTTTAACCATATGGTGGAATTTATTCAAATAGGGAGTGACTGCGATGCAACCGGTCACTCACTAAGTGAAACCTGAGCTCGGGGACAAGCCATCACATCAAGGCCAAAAACGGATTGATACACGACAATCCATCACTTAACTCCCAGTTCCCAGAGTGCGAACTGGAGTACTGAAATACGTCTACGAAGAGGGTGGATCCGTCCACCTAACGACTTCGTCTATATCTGCATCAAGTTTGAGGAGGATGGACCCGTCCATCCAACGACCTCACTTGTTAACTCAGGGTGGATGTGATCCGACCATCCATGATCCTGATACACCTTTCATTCCCAGAGTGCGAGCGAAATCCAAAAATATACAGTAGATGTGACTGACCGTCTGCTTATCAATTCTGGATTCCCAGAGCGCGAAACGGAGTATAAAGACCAACTCCGAACTCCCAAAGTGCGAGTCGGAGTATAAACATCAACTCCAAATTCCCAAAGCGCGAATTGGAGTATAAACAACAAGTCCGGATTCCCAGAGCGCGAAATGGAGTATAAACACCAACTCCGAACTCCCAGAGTGCGAGTCAGAGTATAAACATCAACTCCAAATTCCCAGAGCGCGAATTGGAGTATAAACAACAACTCCGGATTCCCAGAGCGCGAAACGGAGTATAAACACCAACTACGAACTCCCAGAGTGCGAGTCGGAGTATAAACATCAACTCCAAATTCCCAGAGCATGAATTGGAGTATAAACAACAACTCTGGATTCCTAGAGCGCAAAACGGAGTATAAACACCAACTCCGAACTCCCAGAGTGCGAGTCTGAGTATAAACATCAACTCCAAATTCCCAAGAGCGCGAATTGGAGTATAAACAACAACTCCGGATTCCCAGAGCGTGAAATGGAGTATAAACACCAACTCCGAAATCCCAGAGTGCGAGTCGGAGTATAAACATCAACTCCAAGTTCCCAGAGCGCGAATTGAAGTATAAACAATAACTCTGGATTCCCATAGTACGAAACGGAGTGTAAACATCAACTTCAAGTTCCCAGAGTGTGAATTGAAGCATAAATATCAACTCCGAACTCCCAGAGCACGAATCGGGGTACAAATGTCGATTCCGAGTCCCCAGAGCGCGGACATATGAGTTAAACTTAAGCCGGCATGACCAATCGCCATTAAGCAAATGAGAATCCCCTGGAGTGCAGATATGATCGTCAGCAATCGGGCAAGCGTGAATAAACCACTCAATTTCCGCTCGTCTCAGACATCCATTCAGTGGCACTAGACTCAACATGTTATAAGTGAGAAGCAATCACTGACTGATGTTCCATGACTCATCCCCGAGACTGGGGGGTAGGACTTAAGCATCGACCATTGACTGAAGCGATATGACGTCAAAATTCAAATCGCTTCCCAGTCGCGAACCATGTCCACAGTTTCCAAACTTGGTGCAAAAAAGACAAACTTGACTCGGAAGCTGAAACTTTACAAGTAGATTTCAAACATTGAAACACTTAAACAAAGGCACAAAGAAGCTCAAAAAGAAAAAGTTTCATTTCTACTATTCATGGAAGAAATTCGTGTACAAGTTTGTTCCAAAAAATTCTTACTAGCAGGGGACGAACCCGCATCTATACACAGCCAACAAAATGCAAGTCAAAATAAACCGGGGAAGCATGTCTAATTTTTCTTCTTCCTTGGCTTCCTTCTCGGTGTAGACCCGCTGGAGCCACCACTATTTTTCCTCTTTGAGCCTTTGCCTTTTGGTGGTCGGTCTCCAGGCGATGGCATAATATCAACATCCTCCTCCGAGCTCGAGTGAATAGGGATGCTTCCTACGGACGGAGTCGGAGGAACAGGATCAAGTACAGAAGGTGGAATAGGCATGCTAGTGATTAAAACGGAGCCACCGGGAGATATCATTCTAAGCGGAGCTGGTCCCGGTGCTGCCATCCCACCTCCAGAACTATCACCATGAGCCGATGCTGCCATTTCAGCGTCTATTTGGGCGAACATCTCCTCTTCAGTAACTGCTCGAGCCCCGCTGGGGGCATCAGTAGTCGGCGTTGAAGAACTTGTAGCAGGAGCGCCTCCACCCATGACAAATGGTAAGTCAGCTAAAGGATCTCCATGACGGCGAAAGAGTTCTTCCATCAGCTGCTTATCAAACACAATCGCATTCCCCTGCGTATCGTCAAGTGGGGCAGTTGTAGTTACGGTGATTGCTTCGGTCATTATAGCCTACTACGTCTGATATGATTCTTGAGTAGCATGAGGCATGGCCGGTGCAACATCGATCACTGGACAAAAAATAAGAGAACTGTTAGAATCTAATTCAGATAAAGATTCCGACCTAAGGCAGATATGTGGAATGTTCAGAATACCTTTCTCAGTTTGACTTGTCGGCGGCAGAACGGCTTCAGTCACTTGTGCTGTAGCCGGAGACATCTGCGGCCGATCCGGATTGTAAGCAGGAACAACTTGGGGATCGACCGTAGACGAGGATTCGGGCTGGGTTGACACTGGAATTTCAAGACTCGCCTCATGATGTTCAACCCCTGAACCCTCTCCTATTTCGAAGTGTTGGGCGCTGAGTCTCTCCTTCTCATGCAGAATCACTGACTCTTGGAGAATCTTCCTTTCATCTTCAGTCAGAATGTGATTCTCGAGTTCAAATTTATCTACAGACTCGCCCAGATGCGCCTCCTTCTCTTCTTCAACTAGTCGGCCCCAGGCGTTGTATAGATGCGCCAGATAATCATCGAGCCAGACTAGACCCCTGTGCCTCAACACATTAGCGTTGTAAACAACGAGAAGGTCTTCGATATCAGCCTCTAGCTTGGACTCGGCCGACTTCACTTTCTCCTCGACCTCAGTCTCCACCTTGCATACTTTAGCCACAGCCGCATCCCGTTCACCCCTAAGCAGAACAGCCTGCTCGCACGCCTCTTGGGCTGCGTTATTCACATCATCCTTTTCCTTGGCCATGTCGGAGAATTTAGCCTTAAGCTCATTGAGTTCCTTGACCGCTGCATCCCGCTCGACAGTAACTGTAGTATTCCGATGGCCTATCTCCTCCACCAAGGCAACATGCGTCTGCCTCAACCTCTCCATTGTCACATTTGCTTCGTCAGCTTTTTTGGTGGCCTCAATTTCAGATTTCCGAGAAGACTCAGCCTGGGCAGTGAGCATTTGAATAATCCGGTCCCTTTGAGCGAGTTCGGTCTCCATTTTCTCAAGCGCTTTGGCTCGCTCAAAGGCCACCTTAGAAGCTTTCTCTGCAGCCTTTACCCACTCTTTATACTAGGTGTAGATGTCATGAACATAATCATGCATCGTGCTTTCCACTCCAGACGGGATTCTCTTCAAGTGAGGTGGAAAGACGTAGCCATCGAAGCATATGTTCGGAAAATCCTTCCTCATCTGAGCCAATTTAAGGGCCCCTTCTCTTGTGGGCTCAGCTGGGACCTGCTCTGCAATTATGGAGGCCGTGGTTTCGACTCTCTGGAGATGAGTCTGAGATCTAGAAGTGTGAGAAGATGGCCTGTGACGTGGAGATTCTGGTGGATGTGGAACAAGGACAGGAGGTGGAGACGGAAGTCTAAGAGGAGGCGAGCGAGATCTAGACCGATGTCTGTATTCTCTGTCCCTGTCACGCCCGTACCTATCTTCGTTAGAGTACTCGCGATCGCGGTCTCTATCTGAGTCTCTCCTATGGGAATCATAATAGGAAGATGCCTTTCGGGCCGAGCGAAGATTCCCGAGCATTGATCCTCTTCCGGCCATCGCACCTGAAAATGAGAGACGAAGGAAAAGTTAGTGGTTTCTTAAGTTGGACGATTTACAGTTAGGAATCATGTAGTGCAGTGAAGTGTATGCATGTGCAACCCCTCGACCAACCGGAAATGTTGGCCGCACTCATAGCAAGTGACCCGCTCAGCTCAAGAGCATTGTCAAGCTCCTCCATCCCGGTGTCGTGTTGAGATGACACATAATCCGGAATCGGAATATCAGCAAGCCCTTCAAAAGGATTCTCTACTGGCGGGGGAGGAGCCTCCGAAATTCTAATCCCCGGGACGGGCAAGGACACAACCATGGATTTTAATCTCTTGGATTTAGAATGCTTGTGAGCAACAGCCTTGCCTTTTCTCCTTCCTCCTGAATCCTGGACGTCGGAAGAAGGCCCAGCTTGGAGCTCGTTATCGATAGGCATTCTCTCCGGATCAACTTCTTCGGCTATTACGACTCCGGGCGCTTTGCGCTTCACCCGTTTCTTCGAGACCACTCTAAGTGTCCCTTCCAGCCGTATGCTCTGCCTCCGTTCAGTCAGCCCGATAGTCCTCAAGTTTCTGTCTATCAGAACCAAGTTGATATGCCTCTCTTCGCCCGGAACCGCTTGGAGGATCCGAACTAGCTCTCTAAAATATCCACCATCGGGTCGAGAATTTGTGGCTGTAAAAGAAGAGAAGTGTGTCAGTTTTGAAGTCGGTTATTATTATCTCGATAGTTCAAGAGAAAAATGGCAACGCTTACGTCTATCCAAACATCGCCTGGCAAATCCAAGGGGCACCGAACATAGAACCATTCAGTCTTAAAGTAACTTAGCCTTCCCCAGGAGCCCATTACAATATGGCAGTTCCTGACCGCTTCCAAGAAGGTGAAAGAAGGGTTGTCTCCACGACTCTTAACGTTAAATAGATATCTAATCTCGATCGGCTTTGGTGGTCGAAAGAGAATCTCCATAAACAGAATGAAGGTGCTATTCAACAAAGCGTATCCATTGGGATGTAGCTGGGATGGAGCTATTCCAAGGAACGATAACATCTCCCTTATATATTGGTTGAAAGGAGGAAGTGTCCCCGTTGTGCAAGCGTGACGGTTGAAAGCAGTAAACCCTTCCGGGGGATCATCTGGCCTGTCATTTGGCCCAGGCAGTAACACGTCGTCAAGCGACAAGCCGTGCCTTAAACAAATCCATCCCAGCATGTCTTCGGAGATACCGGACGGCACAGAATCTTGTGGACGACAAATGAACCGAGCACCTGGAAGCTCGTCCGGAGCTGGGCCTATAACTTCGGCTTCAATGACCGGTACCTCGATGGTTGAAGGAATTGAACTCGGGAGTTCCTACTGCTGTGAACTTGAAGGTTCCATGACTAACTAGCTTATGAAAAACCATTGTTAAACAGACAATAATGCTCGTGCATCCCCCCAGTGTAAAGTGTGTGAGTGTGTTGTGCAGTGCAGTACTGTATATCACTTAGGAAGTTCTACAGAATTGGAGAAAACATGAAAACGACGAGACTTCAAAATTCAGTCGGAAGGACCATCATCGCTGACCGTCACAACCGTGCCATTGATCCAAGTTAAAGTTTGTTATCATTTTGTTAAATTATAGTTCCATCGACGAGCTTCGCAAGGCAGTCAGATGTACCATTCTAAGGTCAAGTCCAATTATGCAAGTTGGAAGCTCGTCGAAGTTAGTTTCTCAAGTGTACAAGGAATTACGGGTTCTTTAACGTTCAATTCGTATCGATCGATAGAGCCATGTTCGCATCGATCATTCGTATTCATCTACATGCAAGTTCGACTTGGTCAAAAGGCTAGGGACTTCGAATCGATCCAGGAGGGGTGTTCGCATCCATCAATTGGGACGTCGTCGTATCGATCCTTTTCGACTCGATGATTTCGAATCGATTGAGGACCCTGGGTTTCGAATCCATCAGACGCAACCCCTTCGCATCAATCGACACGCTCGAGACAATTGCGTCGATCATCTCGACTCGATGCAACAGCATCGCCATCGATCGATACGAAGGCCTCCATCTCATCATCTCGAAGCCCTCCGGATCGACACGAAAACGAGGACCAAGCCATCTTCCTTCACACTCCTTCTTCCACAGATCGATTCGAACTCCATTCTGTCCTTCCTCGACCTTGCACGTTATCTCCTTCCTCGAGCAATGTTCGGACACAGATTCAAATGGAATGGCATGAGAATTTGGATCTCTTCGTGTTACGACTGGATTTGTTCAATTGATTACCTAATTTCGATAAATGGTTGAAGGAATTAAGGGTTTTGGTTCGATTTGAATTCGAGCAGTTTTCCTTTCTTAGAAGCGATACGAAAGCAAGGCACAATAGTAAAAAGTGAAAAGTGAAAAAATGGCTAAGTACAGAGTATTTATATGGGCTTAAAGGTGAATGGAATAAACGATTCGCCTCCCAATGGATTCGACCGGTTACAAAGCGCCACCACGGGATCGATTCGAACAAGCTGTTCGACTCCATGGACTCGAGTTTGCATCGATGCGAAGTCCTTCTTCGCATCGATCATCTTATACTCCATCCCCAGAGCATCGATACAAACAAACAGTTCGAATCCATCAGATCGCAGCTCCCAGAAGCCAATGCCTATCGATACGAATGACCGCTTCGTATCCATCAAACCCCACATCCATCGATTCGAAATGCTCATTTCGTATCCATCAATACAATGAATACCGATGCAAAAACAATGTTTTAACCTTCTACACCGATCCAGGAGAGGATCGATATGAAGGAACACTCAAAAACAACCATCGAGCGTTGTTACAACAAATTTCACGTCGATTCAGGAGAGGATCGATACAGAATTCAATATAAGATAAACTTGTGAGAAATGCGGATTAAGGATCTTAAGACTAGAATTAACACTAGAGGGGGGGTGAATAGTGTTTTAAGAAATCTGTTAATCTTTTGAGTTTATCTTATTTTGTTAACAATGTATACACTAATCAGACACAGATATGAACACAGAATCAAACACAGATGCAAATATAAAGTAAAAGCAGTAAAGGAAAGAACACACCGGATTTTATACTGGTTCGGAGTTACCCTACATCCAGTCTCGCACAACTAAGTACGGATTTCCTTTCAAAAGCAATTCAACAATTACAACCCTCGGTTTCAAGGCTACGAGGTACACCTTCCAGAATAACAATCCTCTGGGTAAAGATACTTGATTTCCGGGGCAACAAGTTCACGCAATTGATTTCCAAGGCTACAATCACACCTTTTCTCGCTCAATTGATTTTCAAGGCTACAATTACACCTTTTCTCGCTCGATTGATTACAAAGAAGTCTATAACTCAGATTAGCACTTGGATCTTGTAGAGATAGTGATGGAGAATCACACTAGAAATAATCGAGTATGATTTGATGTTGATTTCGGCAGAGTAATGGTATGATTTTGTGTTAAGAAATGTGGAAGAAGAAGAGGAGTGAAAACCAGAAAAATATGATTGAAAATTCATTGAAACTGACCCATATTTATAGAAGAACAACAGTCATGTCCATTCATGAAGAGTTATGGCGAATAGACACTTCTTTTGAAATTTGAATTTTGAAGCCAACTGACACTATGTCGACATGGGGTATATGGGTATGTCGACATCCCAAAGGGATTTTTGGTGTTTTGATTTTCTTTGAAAATAACCTCTATTTTATATTAAAATTATTTTAAACTTTATAAATATACTTAACTATAGTTAAAATACATAAGTAAATATAAAGAACAATATATACATAATTTAACTATAATTTTATATTTAAATCTAAGTATAAATATTTAAAAGTTAAATATATTATTTGAAAAGATAGTTTAAAATCAGGAGATTTGACTCTGAAAATAAAGATGTTTTTGAGGCTAAAATTATTTAAAATCAGGACAGAGAGTTTTGAATCTTTTAAAAGGAAAGTTTTGAAATCATTTTGAAAACAAGATAATTTTATAAAATCATTTGAATTAAAATTAGTGGATACAAAACAATGTCCCACTAGATTTTCGTAGGTTCCATCCTACTTAGGGTTTCATCCCTTTAACAGGCTCGAAGTGGATTCCATTCCACGAATAAATTGGATATTAAGATGTCAGTGCCTTTCTATGAGTTTTAACAAGTATTCCTAATAAAACAAATTTAACCTTGAAATCTTGAACTCTTGATAATCTTGATACTCATGAGTCTTCTACCTCTATATCTTGAATCTCTATACTGTATAGTCTTCATTCATGATACCTGCATGGTTAGATCCTGCATATACATATATATATATAAACTTGTAATGTTAGTATTTATATTTTATAATCTATTCTAAGGTTGTTGTCATCAAAACTAACTCCTCAGGGACTAACAATCTCCCCCTTTTTGATGATGACAACCTTTGTTTATAAAATATTCCTTCTATCCTAATAACTCCTCCTAAAACTAACAACTCCCCCTTAATCTATGCCTAACTACCCTATTTTATATTTCTCCCCCTTTGTCATCAACAAAAACCATATACCTCTATATAACTCTATATAACTCTATATAACTCCCCCTGAAACTAAGACTACATTACTTTGTGATTATAATGATAGTGTTATCATACATAATCAGTACTTAACTAAAATATAATCCTAAACTATCAACTATCCTAACTAAGAATTCACAATAATACTAACACATATAAGAACACGAGTTTATTTATTATGAATATGGTTGTATTTACATTTGCGATTGAAAAACATAAAAACACAAATCACAACGGAAAGAAAGAGAAGAAACTAATGTGTGTTTCTGAACATAGGAGATTTATGAATTGAACAATTTGTATAGTGGAAACAAAAATTTCCATGTTGTTCAACAAGATTCCCATTTTTGTCGAAACACACTTCTCCAACGCATACTACTTGTTCATGATCCTCCTCGTGTGCTTCTTCCATTGGTTCTTCTTCTTCTTCGTCGCTGGCCTCATGTTCTTGATTGAGTGAAGAGTCTTCATCGATCAAGATAGGGTTGGCATGGTTATCCATTAGGAATTTTTGTAAATTCCTAAGAATCTTGCCTTGCTTCTCTTGCTCTTTTGCCATACGAAGTTGAGTCACTTGAATGTTAGTCAACATCTGAAGAGTATCCTTCATATACTCCTCCAATTTAGTTACACGTGCGAGAGTAGAGCATTGGAATGGACCAGAAGTAGGAGAGGGGAATAAGAAAGATGGTTTTAAGTTTGATTTAGAGGAAGATACCATTATTATATATATTTCAGAATAGAAAATGAAGAGAAACCAGAGAGAATGAATAAGAATTCGAAATAGAGAAGAATATATAACTGAAATTTTGAAATTTTGGTGGGAAATTTAAAAAAAAAATAAAAAAACGTTATATGTCGACATGTCTTCCTAGGGGATGTCGACATAGTCCTCATATTTTAACTATATGATTTTTTAATATTAATTATTAATTATACTTGTTATTTATATTTTATATTTCAGTTATGGAACAAATACCTAATTCTCTTCTTAATTTAGTAAATGTAGATTCATTTAATGGTTTTGTTAAGATATCAGCAATTTGATTTTTAGAATTGATATAGTCGAGAGTAATTACTTCTCTACTTATATTATCTCTGAGAAAATGGTATCTGATATCAATATGTTTAGTTCGAGCATGATGAGTAGGATTTTTAGATAAATTTATTGCACTAGTATTATCACAATAAATTGGCGATTTTGAGATATTTAATCCAAAATCTCTTAAAGTTTGTTGCATATATATTACTTGAGAACAAGCCAAAGCAACATAAATATACTCTGCTTCAGTTGTTGATAGAGAAACTGTATTTTGCTTTTTACTAAACCAGGAAACCAGAGAATGTCCCAAAAAGTGACAAGTTCCACTTGTACTTTTCGGTCTGATTTACATCCAGCATAGTCAGCATCACAGTATGATATTAAATCAAATGAATCATTTTTAGGATAAAATAAGCCATAATCAGAGGTGTGTTTAATATATCTTATGATACATTTTACAGCTTTTAAGTGAGTTTCTTTAGGATGAGATTGATATCTTGCACAAAAACATACACTATGCATGATATTAGTTCTACTAGTAGTGATATAGAGCAATGATCCGATCATTCCTCTATACAACTTTTGATCTACATCTTTCGAGAGATCTTCTTTACTTAGATATTCATTGGTTGCCATGGGAGTAGGTTTTCCACTCGCAGTAGTCAAACCAAATTTATTAACTAGTTCTTTAGCATATTTTTCTTGACTAATAAAAATACCATTATCTAACTGTTTTATTTGTAATCCTAAAAAGAAGTTTAATTCACCCATATGACTCATCTCAAACTCTTTTGTCATTATTTCAGAAAATTCTTTATTCATTTCAAAATTAGTTGATCCAAAAATGATATCATCTACGTAAACTTGTACTAGTTGAATATCATTTTTATTTCTTTTAATAAAAAGAGTATTATCTATTTTACCAATTTCAAAATTTAATTGTAATAAATAAGATCTTAGTCTATCATACCAGGCTCTAGGCGCTTGTTTTAGACCATATATAGCTTTCTTAAGTTTGTACACATGGTTTGGTAAATTTTCATCTTCAAAAAGTGGTGGTTGTTCAACATATACTTCTTCTTTTACAAAACCATTTAAAATGCACTTTTAACATCCACTTGTAATAATTTGAAATTATTATGATTTGCGAAAGCAAGTAGAATCCTAATGGCTTCTAATCTTGCTACAGGAGCAAAGGTTTCGTCACAATCTATACCTTCTTCTTGACAATAACCTTGGGCAACTAATCGTGCTTTATTTCTAACGACCTCACCTTGTTCATTCATTTTATTTTTATAAACCCATTTAGTTCCAATTATAGTTTTATCTTCAAGTCTAGGAACAAGTTCCCAAACTTCATTTCTAGTGAATTGATTTAATTCTTCTTGCATAGCCAAAATCCATGAATCATCAGTTGATGCTTCTTTAGGATTTTTGGGTTCAATAGTTGATATAAATGCTACATTACTCATTTTACTTAGTTTATTTCTAGTTGTAACAATAGATTGCATATCTCCTATTATATTTTCAATAGGATGATCTTTTAAAAGTTTAATCCTTTTATTAGGATGATTAATTTCATTATTAGTTTCGGTTGATTCCTGATTTTGAGTAACTAAATCTTCTTCATAATTTCAAAATCTTTTAAATTTTCATCAAACGAAACATGCATTGTTTCTTCGATGGTGTTAGATCTTAAATTAAAAACTCTATAAGCTTTACTTCTATTAGAATATCCGATAAAGATTCCTTTGTCGGATTTAGGATCAAATTTATCCAAATTATCTTTTGTATTTAAAATAAAGCATTTACTTCCAAAAATTCTGAAATATGATACCTTAGGTTTCTTTCCATGAAGAAGTTCATAAGATGTCTTATCAGTTAAAGGTCTAATCAAAATTCTATTCAAAATATAACAGGCGGTAGCAACAGCTTCTGCCCAAAAGTGTTTTGGTAGATTATTATCTGAAAGCATAGTTCTCGCACACTCTTGTATCGTTCTATTTTTACTTTCAACTACTCCGTTTTGTTGTGGAGTTCTTGGAAATGAGAAATTGTGAGTTATTCCCTTCTTATTGCAGAATTCCTTAAATTTTTCATTTTCAAATTCACCACCGTGATCACTACGAATAGTTATAATTTTTAAAGATAATTGATTTTGAATCCTTTTTGTAAAGTTCTTAAAACATTCAAAAGTATCACTTTTATGTTTCAAAAATATTGTCCATGTAAATCTAGAATAATCATCTACAATTACAAAAACATATTTACTATGATTTATTGACTGAATTTGAGATGGACCAAATAAATCAAGATGAAGTAACTCAAGGGGTTTTGAAGTTGAAATTATATCTTTTAATTTAAAAGAACTTTTTCTAAGCTTTCCTAATTGACATGCATCACATAAACTATCTACTTTAAAATTCATTTTAGGGAGGCCTCTTACTAGATCATGTTTTGACAGTCTAGATAAGAGTTTAAAATTCAAATGTCCAAATCTCTTATGCCAAATCCAAGGGTCACTTGTATTTGCCAGAAGACATAGGTTATCATTTGAAACTTTCATACTAAGAATATAAATATTCTTTTTCCTAGTTCCCTCAAATATTATGGTTGAGTTATTATCTTCAATATGACATTTATCTTTTTCAAATTTAATTTTATATCCTTTATCACAAAGTTGACTTATACTTAGAAGATTGTGTTTCAGATTCTTAACTAGCAAAACATTAGTAATAATAGGAGTTTCAGAGTTACCGACATTGCCGATGCCAATCGCGTATCCTTTCGAGTTGTCTCCAAAGTTAACCAGTCCTCCGCCTTTGTATATAATATTATTCAGCATATCCGGATTACCAATCATGTGTCTAGAGCATCCACTATCAAGTATCCACTTATCCCTTTTGATCTGCACAGATTGTCCATTGTGGATTGATTCCTTGATACCCATAAAGCATCTTTCCTGCACATTATAAAATTTGGGTAGACAACTAGGATTTGAATAACATTCATATGCAGACTCATGGAACAATGATGATTTAAACAATTCTAAATTAGTTTTAACAGATTTTTCAAAAATGGCCATTTTAAAACTTTTCAAAATTCAGATTATGAAACTTTTGAAAACAAAGCTCTGATACCAAATGTGAGAAATGTGGATTAAGGATCTTAAGACTAGAATTAACACTAGAGGGGGGTGAATAGTGTTTTAAGAAATCTGTTAATCTTTTTGATTTTATCTTAATTTGTTAACAATGTATACACAAATCAGACACAGATATGAACACAGAATCAAACACAGATGCAAATATAAAGTAAAAGCAGTAAAGGAAAGAACACACCGGATTTTATACTGGTTCGGAGTTACCCTACATCCAGTCCCGCACAACTAAGTACAGATTTCCTTTCAAAAGCAATTCAACAATTACAACCCTCGGTTTCAAGGCTACGAGGTACACCTTCCAGAATAACAATCCTCTGGGTAAAGATACTTGATTTCCGGGGCAACAAGTTCACGCAATTGATTTCCAAGGCTACAATCACACCTTTTCTCGCTCAATTGATTTTCAAGGCTACAATTACACCTTTTCTCGCTCGATTGATTACAAAGAAGTCTATAACTCAGATTAGCACTTGGATCTTGTAGAGATAGTGATGGAGAATCGCACTAGAAATAATCGAGTATGATTCGATGTTGATTTCGGTAGAGTAATGGTATGATTTTGTATTAAGAAATGTGGAAGAAGAAGAGGAGTGAAAACCAGAAAAATATGATTGAAAATTCGTTGAAACTGACCCCTATTTATAGAAGAACAACAGTCATGTCCATTCATGAAGAGTTATGGCGAATAGACACTTCTTTTGAAATTTGAATTTTGAAGCCAACTGACACTATGTCGACATGGGGTATATGGGTATGTCGACATCCCAAAGGGATTTTTGGTGTTTTGATTTTCTTTGAAAATAACCTCTATTTTATATTAAAATTATTTTAAACTTTATAAATATACTTAACTATAGTTAAAATACATAAGTAAATATAAAGAACAATATATACATAATTTAACTATAATTTTATATTTAAATCTAAGTATAAATATTTAAAAGTTAAATATATTATTTGACTCTTAAAATAAAGATGTTTTTGAGGCTAAAATTATTTAAAATCAGGACAGAGAGTTTTGAATCTTTTAAAAGGAATGTTTTGAAATCATTTTGAAAACAAGATAATTTTATAAAATAATTTGAATTAAAATTAGTGGATACAAAATAATGTCCCACTAGATTTTCGTAGGTTCCATCCTACTTAGGGTTCCATCCCTTTAACGGGCTCGAAGTGGATTCCATTCCACGAATAAATTGGATATTAAGATGTCAGTGCCTTTCTATGAGTTTTAACAAATATTCCTAATAAAACAAACTTAACCTTGAAATCTTGAACTCTTGATAATCTTGATACTCATGAGTCTTCTACCTCTATATCTTGAATATCTATACGGTACAGTCTTCATTCATGATACCTGCATGGTTAGATCCTGCATATACATATATATATAAACTTGTAATGTTAGTATTTATATTTTATAATCTATTCTAAGGTTGTTGTCATCAAAACCAACTCCTTAGGGACTAACAAAACTGACCAAACGACTCGTGAGCGTCAGCGAGAGTCAGGTTAACATATATGCATATATGTCGGACTAATATTCAATATTCCAGACTTACAGGAACTGAAAACTCATTTGATAACGGTTACAACAAAAAATGGCTAATCACTAGCGTACAACAATCAGTTGCAACAATATAGGGTACAGCAGTAGACAGTCAACAGTTTGCATTATCAAGAAAAAAAAACGATAGCTATTCAGAATAAAGATTGCAGCGCTGCGCATCATGTTTCCATAAGACATACTTTGGGGGGCAAATTTTATCCTGCCTTTTGGTAAGGCCATAACACCAAGGAATTGACTAGTAACCAATGACAGTCCGTCCTAGAGATCGGTTATACACAGGCTCACTATGGATATCGACGAATTTTGTCTGAGTCCGGATTGAGCTAAAATTGATATGCCACGACAAGCGAAGCTATAAGAGCCAACATTCCAAATTTCAAGTCAATCTGAGTTCGTATGCTCAAGTTACGATCGATGCAAAATTGAATAAAAAGAGCCTCTGTTCGACTCGCTCCGCTTCGCATCCATCAGAGAGCATCTGTTCGACTCGCTCCGCTTCGCATCTATCGGAGAGTCTCTGTTCGACTCGCTCCACTTCGCATCCATTAGAGAGTCACATATCGACTCGATCATCCAATGTCCACTTCGTATCCACATAACAGAGCATAACCATCGATGCGAACTGTGCACCTTTCATCGATGCTAACAGAGCAGAATCATCGATACGAACAAACCACTTCCATCGATTGGAACAAGGCATCCTACAGATCGATGCGAAGGAGCAAGCTGTTGATCGATTCGAACTGGGCAACAAACCTCAATGCGAACAAGGCGAGGTCCAAGAATGACTCGACCAACTCAGCAAAGAAAGTGGATCAACATGAGGAAGGCTCGCCACGTCACCTCCAGATTACGCGCGCCCATCGATTCGAAGTGATCGAGTCGAACAGGACCGAGTCGAAAAGAGGGAGTCGAACGAAACAGCCAATCGAAGATCCTAATTCGTATCGATCATATCTCCTAATCTACAAGTCCAAATGATATGAAATTTTCACAGAAGCCTACGTACATGCTAAAGAATGTCCACACCAAATTTCGACTCCATTGGATGAAATCTTGGTCGATACGAAATCTGTTCGTATCGATCATGGATCTGGCCGAAACATCATGGGCTTGGGCGCGCAGACCTAGTCACGTGCCAGAGAGGGTCTCCCGGGATCTAAGCGAAATACCAGCCTCCTACACCTATAAATAGAGCTTAGGGAATACAGAAAAGGGGCTTCTTCTTCTTTGACTTCTCCAACGCCCAGACTTTGTGGGATCTAGATCTAAAACTCCATAGCTGCTGCCAATAACGAATTTCACTGCTGTAAATCATAATTATCTACGACAATTCGCTGAATTCACTTGTAATCATCAAAGAAAGATCAATAAAGCAAACAACTTCATAGTGGACGTATGCAATACGCCGAACCACTCTAAATTCTTATGTCTCTGTGCATTTTAATTGCTTTCATATCTTTAATTTGGAGTTTTTGTTAGATAATCCTCTTTTTCCATTTAACTTCTTCACTTTATCTCTTTAAAAACTTTTGAAGAGTGTTGTGCCCAATTTTAGTACAAACACCTTTCGAACTCATTGAAATTTTTTAACATATTCGAAAGGTATGAAGACGGCAGCAAGGTTTCGACTTGGTTCAAAACTACCCTTTCGAAAGCTTCCCTTTAAAACATAATATACAACAACTCATTCGAAAGCTGCCCTTTAAACAAAAAGGTGGCAACCCCTTCGAAAGCTATATAAAAGTGATTCACCCCTTTCGAAAGCATCCATTAAAAGCAAGGCAAGCGGCATCTCTTTTGAAAGCAAAACAAAGACCTTCGAAAACTATTTAAAATGGCCTTGACCCATTCGAAAGCATGGTTTTGACTCTATACCTTCCGCTTTTCTCCAATCCACTATGTACCAAAGCATTGATACCATATGTATTGGTTTTGACTTGGTTAGGGGTGGAAGTATGGGGTCGAAAGATGTCAAATGAAAGTGGGGAAGCAGTAATTCTGTACAAAACTGTTTTGTTACCTTTTAAAGTAAATGCTTTTCAACTAACTTTCCTATTTTTAAAAATAATTGGTTGTCATAAACTTTACCAAAATCTTTTCTAAAAGACTGCCGAATTCATCCAGAATTAATTAAAATAACTAACAAAGAAGCCCTTCCCTTTAGCAAAACAATTAAAACATTTAATCCTCCAACTTAATTAATTTAATTTCCATAGTAAATCACTTAGGATAAATCCCCAAAATCATCATAATTCACTTTTAATATGTTATCCAACGTATAAAAATGTCAGACCCAAAATCCTTTTTATAATTGTCGAATTAAATTTTTAACCCCAATTATTTATTTCTTCCTTCAAAAATTCATAATGAATTATCCATAGCTTGAATAATTATGAAAATTTAAACTCATCTCCAAAATAATGTCTTATATAACATATTTAATCCTTATGGCATTTAAAACCCAATATATACGATTTTAACCTTAAAATTCAATCAAACATTTATCAAACATTCTGGTTTAAAACAAACATGGCTTATAACCCAAGCATATCATCATTAAAATCATCGTAAAGATTTTAAACTTAAAACCCGATATCAAATGCTTTTTAAAAATGAAAATAAGATGGCTTTGATTATTATTCACCTTGCTTTGGATGAGGAACTTGAGATTTGATCTTGATTGATCCTCCTTTGCTTGAATCCTAAGCTTAGTAAAATTTTAGTCTCCTTTTCCCCTAAGTTGTGGCCGACTTTGAGCTCCTCTTTTCTTATGTTTTTGAATTATGAATGTATGGAATGAAAATGGAAATAAGGGTTTGGGGATTAAGGGTTATGATGGACAGCTATTTCCCATAATGCCCTTGCCTTATTCTCTTATTAGTTAACTTGTAAAACCATTTCCACAAACTAATTCTTTTAGTTTTAATTAATTAAGCACGATCTCTATTTAATTTCCAAATCTCAATCACTTTATCACTCTAATATTTACATTATTCTATTTAATTTATCTAATTAAATCTTCTAAATAATGTTATTTAAAATTAGGGGTGTTACAGGTTCTAAATAACTATGGTACCTTAGCCAAGGCTCGGACATTGATTATTGGGCTTTGTTAGTTTTGATGCAGAGAGGCTTTTCCACATCCTTTCCTTTTTCTTTCCGCCGAGCATCCCTCAACTCAGCAACATAGCAGGCATGGCCAGTTACCTAATCTCTATGAATAATTCCTACAACAATCTCTGTTGGGAATTTGAGTGTTAAGGACCAAGAGGCGATAACTGCCCTGAATTTAGCATTGGCTGGTTGGCCCAAGAAAGCATTATATGGAGAGTTCACGTCCATCACAACAAACGACAACTCCAATAGTCTCCTACGGTTGTCGTCCCCTAACTCCACTAGTAGTGTAACACCCCAAATTTCGATAACAATGTTCAAGAGATTTAATTAGGTAAATAAATAGAATAATGTAGAGTGATAAGGAGATTGAGATTTGATAATAAACCTAGTGGTCGTGCTTAATTAACTCCAATGGGTTTATTAATGGTTAAAAATAACTAAATTATCATAAGGGCATTAGGGTCATTGCTGCCCATATTTCCTACCCTTATAATATTATCCATATACCATTCACATTCATTTTATCATAAGCAAAAATAAATGTAAGAAAGAATAGGAAAGCCGACCATTAAGGAGTAAGAAGAGAAGAGAAATTCATGTTTTATGCCTAGGATCAAGCTAGAAGAATCAACCTCAAATCAATCTCTAATTTCCTTATCCAATCTAAGATGAATAATAATCACTACATCTTTATTTTGGTTTTTATATGATCATAGATTTTTGGATTTAATATTAAATCTAATATGATGATTTTGGATGATATGCTTGGATTCATAATATGTTCGATTTAATCCAATGGTTTAATTATGAGTATATATGATTTTGGGGCAAAACCGAGAGCATTTAAATGCCACGGAAAATTTATATGTTATGAGAAACATGATTTTGGAGCTGGTTTTCTATTTTTAGAATTTTCCAAGCCGTAGAGAATTAATTATAAATTTTTGAAGGGAAACGTGTATTATAGGGTTTAAAATTTATTTTTGGTTGTTATATGAGGAATTTGGGTCTGAAATTTATATATGTTAGATAACATATTTAAATGGAATTTCTGTGAATTTTGGGGACTTTTACTAAGAGATTTATTAAGGAAATTAAATTATTTTGAAAGGAGGATCTAATGATTTAATTGATGTTAATTGAGAAGGGCTTATTTTTTTAATGTTATTCAGTTTTTAAATATGAAAAAATGCGACAATTATTTGTAAAATAATTAGAAAGTTTAAGGTAACCAATTAAGTGTTTACATATGGGCAAGTTAGTTACAAAAGGATTACTTTATTTGGTAAAAACAACCTTTTTACTCAGAAAAGTAAGTTCCGCCACTTTCGAAAGGACCATTTCGACTCAGAACTTCCGCTACCAAACAGGTCGAAACCTATCTGGTCATAACCAATGAAGCCGAAACCCATACACATGGTGTCACTTAGTTGGTACGTAGTGGATTGGAGAAAGACAGAAGGTATGGTGTCAAAACATAGCTTCCGAAGGGGTCGATACTTTTGTTTTGTTTTGTTCTGGTTTTCCAAAGAAAAGCACTTGCCTATTTTACAAAGAGGTCTTTCAATGTTTTCGAAAGGGGCACTTTCAATTGGTTTTGAAGCTATGCTTCTAAAGTTAAATGTTGATACTTTAATATATTCGAAAGGTTTCGAATAAAAGGTTTTAAAGTGTTCGAAAGGCAGGAGCCCGATGTTTTGAAGATAGGTCTATATGCTTTCGAAGGAGGGCATCAATGAGGTCGAAAGCATGGTTTTGAAGGTTTCGAAAGGCTTTGTAACCCAAACTCATTTTTAAAGGAAAAACCAATGACTAAATCATAGGAGTTTTGAAATGATTTTAAGAAGAAGCTTTCCTTGATAAAATTATAGGTTAAAGGGATAACCTTGTTTTATATGAAAAGTATTTCAAGGACATTAAACCCACATAAGTGGTATTGTTTTGTAATTATGTTTGCTTCTTCAAATATAAATATATTCACATTATAATGGACCCATAACTGCATTTTAGGGATAAAGAGTAGAAGAACCGGCTAGGTTGACCCAGTAGTGAATATAAATTGATTAAACTGCTGAATGAGTAGAATTGCATCCAAGAGGTCAGGGAAACCAGAATATAGGATGCCTAAATATGGAAGTTGCCAGGAAGACGTGTTCATAGTGGACCAATGAAAACTATGATTAGGAAATTATTGGAGTTACCAATAGGTTCATAGTGATCCCATGAAAACAATGTTATAAAGAGTGGTTTGTAGGGGCCAATTGATTTGTAGTGCACCCATGAAAACTATATTCGGATTAAGTTATTGACAATAGTCAAAAGGTTCCTAGTCAACACATTAAAACTACGATAAGAAAGAAGTTATTAGAGGTATCATTAAGTTCCTAGTCAACATATGAAAACTATGACAAGAGATAAGTTATTGAAGTCACCAATAGGTGTAGGATCTAGATTAACCCTAGAGGGGGGGTGAATAGGGTTATCGCAAATTTTCTCAAATTAAACGCGGAAGTAAACAACAGATAAATAAATATGCAGTAAAGTAAATCACACACAAAATTTACCCAGCTTCGGCAACCCCTGCCTACTGCTGCATTCCCAGATTTCTATTAGAATTAAACAGTCTCCCGCTTACAAACACTCTCACAGACTCGCAGACACTCGCTCCGCTCACAAACACTCTACTAGACTCGCAGACACTCGCTCCCGCTCACAAACACTCTAATAGACTCGCAACCCCTGCTCCCGCCTATAGAGCTTCGCTTACTCGCGAACTCTGCTCCCGCCTATAGAGCTTCGCTTACTTGCAAACTCTGCTCCCGCCTGTAGAGCTTTGCAAACTCGCAGCTCCCCCTGCTCACTGAACTAATTCTAACTAGACAATCTGACAACACCTAAACCCTAGGTGGTGATTCACTCTGACTGAACTTTGAGAAAACTGAAAATACAAATTACAGTTTGAACCCTAGGGCAAAATATAGATTGACAGTTTAAAATATTTTTGCCCTCAAAATAAATTTGGCCTAAAAAACTATTTCAATAAAACACTGGCCCAAATTTAAAATAAAACTAAATTAAAACCTTATTTTAAAAAGAAACCTAAACCCTAATTAAAAACCGACCGCCCCTTTCTATTTTATTCAACCCGTTCTATTATTGGCCGATCAAGTTGCTTCACCCCTTCATGTTATAAGCCCGATCCTCTTTTGTTCTCTCTGGAGATTAAAAATGGCGACTCTCGTCCCCTTTTTTTCTTCGATCTGGAAACTAGGGCTTTGACTCTTCGATTCTTTGTCGCTTTGAATTGGGGCTTTGCGAAGCTCCGATACTATTTCGATCGATTGTTGGTTGTGCGCGATTTATCCTGGCTCGATCGATCTCCTGTTGCTTTCTTCGGTTGCTTCGATGAGTTCGACAATTGCTTCGAGGTTAGATTTTTATCACTGTTGCTCTTCGATTTTTGTATTCGAACTCCTATGGATATGCCGATGATGATTGAGGTTATTTTGCGTTCGTATGATTTGTCGTTGAAGCTCATGCCTTTTTGCCGATGATGATGTTGGTTTATATAGGAGTCGAACTCCATAATTTTCGTTCGTCTGATTGTTTCAAAATATGTGCTTTGGCCGTTTGATCATTGTTGGATGATTGCGATTTTCCTTGACTTGTTCATATACGTATATTTTTCGTATATATTTGCTTGATCTCCACGGTGTTGAATTTGAGTCATTCACCACGTCTCTGACCTGTTCCATATGCGTATATATTCGTATATATTTTCTGGGCTGACTTGATTTTGAGATTATTGGCTTTGACTTTTTTTCTGTAGCATACTCTTCGACATTGCTATCCTCTTCTCTGTGAATTATTTTCTCTGTGATATTCTTCTCTGATATTGTTCATTCTTGTAATATCACCTGTTGTACACTATGTACTTGCACATGGTTGCAGTGGCTTTGTTGATGTTCATCTGGTTCGGGTCTGCACCCCATTTGCATTCACTGTTGTAGTTGTTGTTGTGTCCATATTGTAGTTGTAAATGCACCATAGCTTGTTGTAGCTTTACTGAGTGGCATGTACGATCTTGTAGACTGTTTTGAGCTTGTTTTCATTGGTTTTGTACATTTTTCTCTAGTCTGATTTGGTGCATTGTGTATCTGCTTTGCCTTTGATTCATGCTGTGTCTCTCGAGTTCTTTGATTTGGCATTTGCGTCTGTTTCACTGTCATGGCCAGTTTACTTGTTTGAGTTGGATTTGGTCTTGAGTGATAGTGCCTTGTCTTGTTGCAGTTTGATTATGTGATGATGAACTTGAGTTGAACCTGTCGAGGTTTGACCTTGTGCACTCGAGTTGGCGAGGCGGTGCACACGTGTACAAATGTATGCGTGTGTATCGCAGCCACTCGAGACTGTCCCTGAAAAAAAAACTGATATGCACATATATTGCTCAGTCAAAAATGATGACGAACAACCCAAATAACTGAGGCAAACAATATTTTCAAAATCATCGTTTCTTTCAAATTGAATTTGCAAAAATATTTCTTTTTCAATTTTACTGCGTTTGAAACTATTTTTGCAGATTGCTCAAATGCTGGAATCCGGACTGGAATATAGTTGAAGATCAAATATGAGTGTGAGCGAAATGTAGTGAGGAAATGATGTAAAATCGAGTTGTGATGTATTCAGAAAATTGTACAGTTATTGTGAGAGTGTGAGTGTGTACTATTCAAAAACTTTGTAATGACAATGATATGAATAAAATTTCTTTTTGAATTCCAAATTCCGTTGTTATTTAATTTTATTCAGTATATTGTCATTTATTCTGTGAAGTATGAAATAGTACAATATCAAATACATTTGTATGAATATATATGTTTATTATCATCAAACAAAAACTATATAACGATCATATAATCGCATATTCCACAATCTCCCCCTTTTGATGATAACAAACATATATTTAAGATTTTGAACATGTGAAATGTATTTGATCATTCAATTTTGCTCCCCCTATTTGAATGCTTCCTATTTTCTCAAAAACTCCCCCTTTATAAACGCATAGAAGCTCCCCCTTCATCAATGCATAGTCAAATAAATAGACAAATAAAATTTGACTTCTTTGCTTGATTTTATTTGACAAAATCTTAACTTTTCTCTCCCCCTTTTGTTATCAGCAAAAGAATAACAGTGTTATAAAAATAGAGATGAAGTGACAGACATAAATCTAACATTAACATCAATTGAATATAAATATCAAATTTCAATAAAAATCAAACAAAAATCATAATTATCCTCGGTAGACGCATATTCCACTTTCAGAAATGGTGGAGATAAAATCATCAAAAATCATACAGTTCTGTCTATTTGCGGTATATTTATTTCAGGAAATTTGAATATCTACTAACCATGCATAACCGTTAGGACTTTTAAATGAGATTAGTAGTATTCACATTTTTTATTTAAAAAAAAATTCAAGTATCTTCTAACCACGCATAACCGTGAGGACTTTTAAATGGGATTAGAATCAACTTGTCAGTTTAAAAACTCAATTTTGATTCGCGTTCCATACATGCATAACCGTGAGGACTTTTAAATGAGTATGAAAGCACATAATCAAGAAATCCAAGTAATTCACCCATGCATAACCGTGAGGACTTTTAAATGAGAGTGAATACTTTGGATATTATTTTTATTAAAGCACAAATGATTTCTTTCACAAATATGAAGATATTGTAAATTGAAGAACAAATGATCTCCTTTGTAAACTACCACAAATTTACATACTATATGAAATTTTGATGAGTTATGGTCGGTAGAAAAGATGATAGAAATAGAAATGGTCATGGAATTTTTACCTAACGAAAATTTTTTATAACTCTTGTTATGAAATTCTAAAGAAATTCTTCTAAATATACTGTCTTGAGTAATGTATGAAAAATATCGACACTCATCACTTTTTCTATTCACTATTGATCTTTTCGATAACCATTAGGGAGTTTGATAAGTCAACATAGTCATTTAAAATCAAATTCAAGAATGATTATAAAATCAAATTTTCAAAATGTCTGCTCTGAAAATATGAAAAAGAGATGATTTTCTCAAAGGGGTTTTATAAGAGGAAAATCTGCTAAAATAAAAATTATTTCAAGTGAAAAATATGCAGATATTTTCTATGAAAGAAATGATGCAATTAATAAGAATCACTTTCAACTCTTACTTTTTCTATCAACTAGATTACCACTGATCCTCATCCGAGTTTTTCAATTTTATTCCAAATTATCACAAATTCATTTTGATAGATCAGACCATGAAGTGAGCACCATAAACAGAGTTAGCAACATTTTTGAATTTGAATTGAAGCAGTGTAAATAATTGAAACTCGTGAGTAAAGCCAAAATCAAAAGTATTATCATCCAAAAAAAATTCGGAAAGGATTTTCAAGCATAGTGTTATTGACATGATTGGCCAACAGTTTTGAATAAATCAGAGTCAAAAATTATTATCTCAATATTGACTGATTTTGATTCAATATTATGGTGCAGATAATCACCTTTGATATACCATTCAAATATACCAATACCTGTTTTACCTTTACGATATTTCTCAAAGTTGTTCATGGTGATTCTGTCACCTTTACATTGGGCTGAGGATCTCGCTTAGTCATCCGTTGTGTCCTTAGAACAGTCTGAGTCCGAGTAACACTATTATTGTTCCTCTGCTTGCCATCTCACCTGCACGAAAAGATTTATGTGACCTATATAGGTCCATGATGGTTAGTGGCAGAAAAATAACGAATAGTTTTGTGGAGACCCATTTTAACAAATTTTGTACTCTTTGAATAATCAAAAATTCAGACTTTTTGGTTAAGAGATAAACCTATGTAAATCAAGAAGAATCATCAATCAACAATAACGAATTCCATTCAAGCTTGCAAATTCATTTGGTTCAAGTAAATCTATGTGAATTGACTCAAGGACCCTTGATGTGCTAGCAAAGTCTTTATCAATTATACTTGCGGTTGTCTTCCATGATCACAATTCAATTCTCTAAAATTCTCTAGGCTAAGGAGCTTCAAATTATCACCTGTTATATGTCTAGAACAGCCAAAAACTTGAAACCATTCTAGTTACTCCCTAGCCTGCCAACAAATCTATATAGAGAGAGGGAGGGAGGACCTAGAGTAACTCGTAGGTCCAATGACATTAGTAACAGAAGCATTGTGAATATACACTCCCTTTGGAATCCAAACTTGTTTTGTATTTTTATTCTTGTTCCAATAGATATTGAGTTTGTTTGTAAAATTCTTAGGAACCCAAACTTGTATAAATTTTGTGTTCTTGTTCCTATGACTACAATTTTCAATATGATGTCCAATTATTTCACATTCAGTAAAGATGCCCTTTCCTTTTGCACTATCGTCAACCTGTGATTTACCAAAACCTAGCCCTTTTCGGTTGTTAGCAAACAGTTGATTGCCTAATAACATATTGAATGATTTTTCTCCTCTAGAAAAGTTATTCAGTGATTTCTCAAGATCTAGGACTTTGGTTTTCAGTGTTGAGTTTTCAGACACAAGTGTAGTGCATCTATTTATAAAATCCTTTTTCCTAGTCTCAATGGTTTCCTTTAGATTCAAGTTTTCTTTTTCAAGATTCTCAAAATTATTCTTCAGTTTTGATAATTCTGAATCTAAAGTTTTACAGTTTTTACATTCTAGGTTTTGAATTTTTTCAAGTTCAGTCTCTAACCTGAAATTTTCATGGATAAGCTTTTTCCTATCAGATTTCAGTTTTTCATTTTTAGAATCAAGAGCTTCAACTGTTTTAGTGAGATCGATGCAGAAATAAGCAAGGTCTTTATAAGAAAAGTTTTTTACCTCATTATATACCTCTGGGCTTACTTCTGAATCTGATTCTGCTTCTGAATCTGATCTTACCGTAAGACACAGATTAGCCTCCTCTGAGCTATCAGTTGAAACTTCCTCTCCATCCTCATCATCCCAAGTTGCTGCGAAGGCCTTTTTCTTCTTTTTCTTTCCTTTGTTGTTTTTGAGAAGTGGACAGTTTTGTTTGAAGTGACCAGGCTTGTTGCAGTTATAACAGATTAGTTCGTTTTCAGAGTTGTCAGAATCTTTAGATGTATTACTACTGGTCTTCTTCTTTCGTGGCTTGTATTTCGACCACCTTCTGAAATTATTGACAGCCACTGCAAGTCCTTCAATTGGATCAACTTCTTCTTCATCGCTCTCTTCTCTGATCTTTAAGGCAATCGTCTTCTTCTTTGGTTCGGAATTGATGCGTTCCTCCTTTGCTTTCAACTCAAGTTCATAAGTCATCAAATTTCCGATCAAATCCTCCATGCTTAGTTTACTCAAATCTTTTGATTCTTGTATTGCCGTGACTTTTGCCTCAAAGTTCATTGGTAAGACTCGTAGAATCTTCCTCACCAGCTCTACTTCAGAGAATACCTTTCCAAGCGCTCTAGCATTGTACACCAAGGTTGAGAAGCGTCCAAACATATCCTTTATGCTCTCGCCTTTGTCCATCACAAAGTTCTCGTATTCATTGCTGAACATGGCTAGACGAGACTCTTTGACTTGAGAAGTTCCTTCGTGTGTCACCTCCAAAGTATGCCAAATTTCCTGTGCTGTTTTACAATGAGAAATTCTATTAAATTCAGTTTTATCAAGAGCACAGATAAGAGCGTTCATGGCCTTAGCATTAGTGGTTTTCAACTTCTTATCATTAGCATCCCACCTATCCTTAGGTTTAAGAATCTCAGTATCACCAACAGTTATAGTGGGAGCTCTATAGCCAGTTTCAATAATATCCCAAACATCGTAATCAACAGAACTAAGATAGATACTCATCCTAACTTTCCAGTAAGCATAATCATTACCATTAAACATCGGTGGCCTAGCAATAGATTGCCCCTCAGAAAAAGCATTATTCGATGAATTCATGACTCTAGAGTTAAAGTAAAAATACCAGGCTCTGATACCACTTGTAGGATCTAGATTAACCCTAGAGGGGGGGTGAATAGGGTTATCGCAAATTTTCTCAAATTAAACGCGGAAGTAAACAACAGATAAATAAATATGCAGTAAAGTAAATCACACACAAAATTTACCCAGCTTCGGCAACCCCTGCCTACTGCTGCATTCCCAGATTTCTATTAGAATTAAACAGTCTCCCGCTTACAAACACTCTCACAGACTCGCAGACACTCGCTCCGCTCACAAACACTCTACTAGACTCGCAGACACTCGCTCCCGCTTACAAACACTCTAATAGACTCGCAACCCCTGCTCCCGCCTATAGAGCTTCGCTTACTCGCGAACTCTGCTCCCGCCTATAGAGCTTCGCTTACTTGCAAACTCTGCTCCCGCCTGTAGAGCTTTGCAAACTCGCAGCTCCCCCTGCTCACTGAACTAATTCTAACTAGACAATCTGACAACACCTAAACCCTAGGTGGTGATTCACTCTGACTGAACTTTGAGAAAACTGAAAATACAAATTACAGTTTGAACCCTAGGGCAAAATATAGATTGACAGTTTAAAATATTTTTGCCCTCAAAATAAATTTGGCCTAAAAAACTATTTCAATAAAACACTGGCCCAAATTTAAAATAAAACTAAATTAAAACCTTATTTTAAAAAGAAACCTAAACCCTAATTAAAAACCGACCGCCCCTTTCTATTTTATTCAACCCGTTCTATTATTGGCCGATCAAGTTGCTTCACCCCTTCATGTTATAAGCCCGATCCTCTTTTGTTCTCTCTGGAGATTAAAAATGGCGACTCTCGTCCCCTTTTTTTCTTCGATCTGGAAACTAGGGCTTTGACTCTTCGATTCTTTGTCGCTTTGAATTGGGGCTTTGCGAAGCTCCGATACTATTTCGATCGATTGTTGGTTGTGCGCGATTTATCCTGGCTCGATCGATCTCCTGTTGCTTTCTTCGGTTGCTTCGATGAGTTCGACAATTGCTTCGAGGTTAGATTTTTATCACTGTTGCTCTTCGATTTTTGTATTCGAACTCCTATGGATATGCCGATGATGATTGAGGTTATTTTGCGTTCGTATGATTTGTCGTTGAAGCTCATGCCTTTTTGCCGATGATGATGTTGGTTTATATAGGAGTCGAACTCCATAATTTTCGTTCGTCTGATTGTTTCAAAATATGTGCTTTGGCCGTTTGATCATTGTTGGATGATTGCGATTTTCCTTGACTTGTTCATATACGTATATTTTTCGTATATATTTGCTTGATCTCCACGGTGTTGAATTTGAGTCATTCACCACGTCTCTGACCTGTTCCATATGCGTATATATTCGTATATATTTTCTGGGCTGACTTGATTTTGAGATTATTGGCTTTGACTTTTTTTCTGTAGCATACTCTTCGACATTGCTATCCTCTTCTCTATGAATTATTTTCTCTGTGATATTCTTCTCTGATATTGTTCATTCTTGTAATATCACCTGTTGTACACTATGTACTTGCACATGGTTGCAGTGGCTTTGTTGATGTTCATCTGGTTCGGGTCTGCACCCCATTTGCATTCACTGTTGTAGTTGTTGTTGTGTCCATATTGTAGTTGTAAATGCACCATAGCTTGTTGTAGCTTTACTGAGTGGCATGTACGATCTTGTAGACTGTTTTGAGCTTGTTTTCATTGGTTTTGTACATTTTTCTCTAGTCTGATTTGGTGCATTGTGTATCTGCTTTGCCTTTGATTCATGCTGTGTCTCTCGAGTTCTTTGATTTGGCATTTGCGTCTGTTTCACTGTCATGGCCAGTTTACTTGTTTGAGTTGGATTTGGTCTTGAGTGATAGTGCCTTGTCTTGTTGCAGTTTGATTATGTGATGATGAACTTGAGTTGAACCTGTCGAGGTTTGACCTTGTGCACTCGAGTTGGCGAGGCGGTGCACACGTGTACAAATGTATGCGTGTGTATCGCAGCCACTCGAGACTGTCCCTGAAAAAAAAACTGATATGCACATATATTGCACAGTCAAAAATGATGACGAACAACCCAAATAACTGAGGCAAACAATATTTTCAAAATCATCGTTTCTTTCAAATTGAATTTGCAAAAATATTTCTTTTTCAATTTTACTGCGTTTGAAACTATTTTTGCAGATTGCTCAAATGCTGGAATCCGGACTGGAATATAGTTGAAGATCAAATATGAGTGTGAGCGAAATGTAGTGAGGAAATGATGTAAAATCGAGTTGTGATGTATTCAGAAAATTGTACAGTTATTGTGAGAGTGTGAGTGTGTACTATTCAAAAACTTTGTAATGACAATGATATGAATAAAATTTCTTTTTGAATTCCAAATTCCGTTGTTATTTAATTTTATTCAGTATATTGTCATTTATTCTGTGAAGTATGAAATAGTACAATATCAAATACATTTGTATGAATATATATGTTTATTATCATCAAACAAAAACTATATAACGATCATATAATCGCATATTCCACAATAGGTTCAGGGGAACCCATGAATTAATTAAGTTAATTGGCAGGGGCTAATAGGTTCATAGTGCACCCATGAAAACTATGAAATAGGACAGGGAGTCTACGTATATTATATAAAGGTTATTAGTAAGCCCATGAAAACTAATAGGTTAATAGTGAACCTAGAAACTATATATATGACAGGAAGTCAATTAAACAGAGGACGGGAACTCCATAATGTTTGAACTTGTTGCATATCATCATAATATTTTGAAAATACTATGTTTTAACCATTGCGGATGCAGGAGCACAATATAAGGTTTTATAAAGGATTTAGATACTAGTGAGGGGAAAACTCATTCAGCTAAACGGCATGGTCTCACTAATATCTAAATGGTTTGAGATGTTAGATTATTATTTATAACAGGCTTTATGTCTGACTCAAAGTTTATGTTTTCCCCTTAAACTCTCGGGTACTCAATTGATTTTGAGTAGTTTGAGAGTTGAGATTTTCAGGTACCTCATTAGACGAATAAAGCTTCTAGAGACGCACATGAGGCATAATAGATATTTAGAGTTCACTTTTATTTTGATTCCACTGTGTTGTTTGTAAGAGAAAAGTTGTTATATTGCCTCTATATACTCTGATTATCCAAGGAGGCATCTTTACATGTTGCTGTTGGCGTATGTTGTAATAAATATATTTCTCTGAACGTGGTTTACGATTATGGGATTATGTAATGAATTGGAAATGATTTGGAATGGAATGTGATCTTATTTGAAGTTTTAAATTCTTTTTCCATATTCATGTGTTTCTATGTATCAATAATCAAACACCGCTGTATTTGGTCATCGAGGATTAATAACAATGGATGACTGCAACATCCGTAGCCATTAGTTTTGGGCCTCCTAGAAAGGGGGATGTTACAAGTTGGTATCAGAGCATAGGTTTATGAAAACTTAAAAGAAAAGTTAAATATAAAAGCTTTTGAAACATTATCCAATGAATTAGAAATACGATCGGGGTTTGGGTTAACGCTATAGTAACGTACTTGTATTTGATATACATACATACATGCATACATACATACATACATATACATACATACATACATACATACATACATACATACATATATATATAAGTACATGTTCCCCTCTCTCTTAGACCGTTCTTATGTATCTTACTAAGGCTCGTATGTAGATTTACGAGAAAGAGGATTTGGATGTAGGAAACAGAAGAAGAAATCTAGGTGAAGGAAGCACCACAACCAATGGAAATGCTCGACCTAATACCAGGAGGAACCAAGGTCGAAAGGCTAATGCTAACCCGAATGCTAAAGAAAATGTGGGTGCTGGAAATCCGCCAGTAGATGCGGGGATGGTGTAATAGTTGTTAGCCAATCTTTTGCAAGCTAAGGTTGCTGGTAATGTTGGAGGAGTTAATCATGTGGCTCCATTTGGGAATAACTATGCTAAGTTGAGCAGAAACTACACCAGTCTGGGTGGAAAGCCGTTTTTTGGAACGGAGGATGCTGTTGAGGTTGAGAATTAGCTATTGCACTGCGAGAGGATCTTTACTGATCTAGGCTTGGATGATGAGCAAAAGAGGAGGCTGGCCTGTAAAAAGTTGCAAGGGGCAGCGCTTCACTGGTGGAATAGTGTGACTATCGGAGTTCTAAAGGAAGAGCTGACATGGGCGGATTTTAAAATGAAGTTTGAGAAAACGTTTTTATTTGAAGTGGCAAAGTCGGCATTGATGAGGAAGTTTATGGATCTAGTCCGGGGAAATATGTCGATAATCGAGCACGCCGCTAAGTTTGGTGAGCTGTCTTGATATGGATATGCGACTATAGACACTAACATCAAAAGGAATGAGAGGTTCATTCGAGGACTAAGACCTGAGCTTGCTAGAATGACCATGACCCATATCCGAGAACCTTGTAATATGGTGGTGGAGATGGTCATTCACCATGAAGAGATGCTGGCTAGTTGTGCTAGAGAGAAGCCAGTTGAATCCCAAGGTCCTCAGGGAAATAAGAGGAAATTCTTTAAGAAGAAGAGAGCCCAGAAAGGGGAAGCTACTAAGAAGGCAAAGGCTGATTTAGTGTGCTTCAAGTGTGACAAGAAGGGTCATTATAATCATGAGTTCTGGAAAGGCAAGGGGAAGAAGGCTGCAGACAAGAAGAATGTGAAGTGCTTTAACTGTGATCAAGTTGGGCATTACAAGAACCAATGTCCAAAGCTTGTCAGAGCGGACAAAGGAAAGGTCTTTGCTGTTGGGTCATCAGCTAAGCCTACTACAGCTGATAAAGGAAAGATGTGAAAGGTACGTATTTTGATTCAGAGTATACCAGTTAGGATACTATTTGATACCGATGCATCACATTCATTTATATCACTGTATTTGTTTGATAGGTTATGCTTAGAACCCACATACCTTTGTTACTTCCTTAAGGGTTGTGAATCCAATAGGAGGGTGTGCAACTTTGGGGATGAGATGTGACCAGTTAGAACTTGACTTGTTAGTTTATATGTTTGCATGCAGTCTGTAAGTTTTCGATTTTGTAGATTTTAGAATCATTTTGGGTATGGATTGGTTGAGAGGGTATGAGGCCAGGATATTTTGCCAGGATGGGGAGATATCACCAAGACACCCTGATAGTCCTAACAGAATTATATTCTTAGTAGAGAATTCTGATCGGAGTAGTTGTGCTTTGTTAAGTGCAATGGAAGTGGGAGAAGATCTAAGTCGGGTTCGAATAGCAAGATAGTTTGTAGATGTCTTTGAGCCAGTCATAGGACTACCACCGAAACGAGCTGTTGAGTTTTAGATAGATCTTATGCCAAGAGCTGAACCTGTAAGTTGACCACCTAGCAGGATGACACCGATAGAGATGAAGGAATTAAAGGTGCGGCTAGTGGATCTTGAAGGAAGGGATTTTATTAGGCCAAGCAGTTCGCCTTAGGCAGCGGCCACGGTGTTCGTGAAGAAACCAGATGGGTCGTTGAGGATGTGTATCGACTATCGTAAGTTGAACGAAAGGACGGTAAAGAATAAGTATCCTTTGTCGAGAATTGATGATCTATTTGATCAATTGAGTGGAGCCAGAGTGTTTTCCCAGTTGGATTTGGCGACGGGGTTCCATCAGTTAAGAGTGGCAAAGGACAGTATTCCTTTGACAGCGTTTCGAACCAGATATGGTTCGTACGAATGGTTAGTAATCCCATTTGGGTTGATGAAAGCACCTGCTTTCTTTGTGGATTTGATGAACCGAGTCTTTCGGGAGTATTTGGACAAATTCGTGTTGGTGTTTATAGATAACATTTTGGTATACTCGAAGGATGAAAGAGAGCATGAAGATCATCTTAGAGTTGAACTTGAGACGCTGAGGTAGAATCAACTGAAGGCAAAGTTTTCAAGTGTCATTTTTGGAAGAAAGAGGTTAAGTTCTTGGTCACGTAGTCTCAGAGAAAGGGTTGTCAGTCGATCCAGTTAAGATCGAAGCTGTCAATAATTGGAAGAGACCAGAGATGGTAACCGAGATCAGGAGTTTTCTTGGACTTGCTGGCTATTACCGGAGATTCATTAAAGATTTCTCGTGGATAACAGCACCTTTGACTAAGTTGACCAGGAAAGACATGAAGTTTGTTTGGTTCGACAAATGGGAGGAAGGGTTCCTTAAGTTAAAGCATTTGTTGACCAATGCACCACTGTCGGTAGTTCCAGATGGAAACCAAGGGTTGGTAGTATAAACTGATGCATATGGAACTGGATTGGGAGCAGTATTGATGCATAAGGGTAAAGTTATTGCCTACGCATCTAGGCAGCTTAGACCGCACGAAGTAAGATATCCCACTCATGACTTAGAGTTGGCTGCAGTGATTTTGCTTTGAAGATTTGGAGGCATTATCTCTTGGAGGAGAGATTTGAGTTGTATACTGATCATAAGTCTTTAAGATATTTATTCTCTCAAAGGGAGTTGAATATGAGACAGCGGAGGTGGCTAGAGTTTTTGGATGCTTATGATTTTGGTATAGAGTATACTTCTAGGAAAGGAAATAAGGTGGCAGATGCTCTCAGCAGGAAACATCAGAATGTGGTGTTAGCTATGTTGGCAGAATAGAAGGATCTAGAGGCTTTGGCCCGTTGTGGTGTGCAGTTAAGATCGACTGCTAGTTCTAGTCAGGGTACTGCCATGTTGTCCTACTTAGAAGTTAGACCAGTGTTATCAAGAGAATCGATTCTAAGCAGAAGGAGGATCCATTATTAGCAGAGAAGATCAGAAGACTTGAGGTTGGAACTAAGACCAATGGTTTGAAAGATTTTTGTCTTGACCAGAGAGGATGGTTGAGAAAGAAGGGACAGTTATGTGTTCCAGATGTTGAGAACTTGATGAAAGAAGTACTTGGAGAATGTCATCGATCCAAGTTTACGATTCATCCTAGAAGGACCAAGGTGTATCAAGATATGTAGAGGAGCTTCTATTAGGAAGGCATGAAGAGGGATGTTGGATTGTGGGTTAGGCAGTGTGTAAACTGTCAACAAGTGAAGGCCGAACATAAGAAGCCGAGTGGATTGCTTCAGCCTTTAGAGATTCCAATATGGAAATGGGATTCAATATCCATGGATTTTATAGATGGGTTGCCAAGGTCAAACAGAGGAAATGAAAGTATATGGGTCGTAGTGGACAGGTTGACCAAGAGTGCCCATTTTGTTCCAGTAAAGTCAACCAGGACGGCACATGTTTTGGCGAAGTTGTTCATGAAGAACATAGTTAGACTTCATGGGATTCCTAGTAGCATAGTCAGTGACAGAGTTGCATTATTCACTAGCGAATTTTGGAAGAGTCTGCAAGAGGTATTAGGTACCAAGCTCAAGCTGAGTACAACATATCACCCATGAATGAATGGGCAGACAGAGAGAGTCAACAAGGTACTCGAGGATTTATTAAGAGCTTGTGTATTAGACTTTAGTGGATCTTGGGAGGATCACCTACATTTGATTGAGTTTTCCTATAATAATAGTTATCAGACTAGTATAAGAATGGCACCTTTTGAAGCTTTGTATGGAAGGCCATGCAAATCACCAGCATGTTGGTTGGAGACTGGAGACTGGAGGCGGATTGGTCTTAGGTCCAGATTTGGTTAGGGAGGTGTCAGAGAAGATTGAGTTAATCTGACAAAGTATGAAGGAAGCTCAATCCAGGCAGAAGAGTTACACAGATAAGAGGTGTAAAGACCTAGAGTTCTCAGTGGGAGACATGGTTTTCATTAAGGTATCACCGATGAAGGGTGTGGTACGATTTGGAAAGTCGGGGAAATTGGCCTAGAGGTATGTTGGTCCATTCCAGATTCTAGATAGGATTGGAAAGCTCGCATACAGAGTAGAGTTACCGAGCAGTATGGTAGGTGTCCATAATATATTTCATATGTCTCATCATCGGAAGTATGTGCATGATCCAGAGCCAATATTCCTCCGACAGGGTTGGAAGATCTAGTAGCAGAGCCTAATTTGACTTTTGTTAGACAACCAGTTTGTGTTGTAGCGAGAGATGAGAAAAGATTGAAGAACAAGACAGTTAAGTTGGTGAAAGTTCAGTGGTCCGACAACGAGAAGGACTGTACTTGGGAGACAGAGGACAGGATTCGAGATACTTATCCTGATCTGCTTTGAGGGTATGTCTATATTAGATTTATATAGATAATTCTAGTTAGGTAGACTAGTATGGTTGTTAGGAGTCGTTACAGATGATTGCTATGTTTAGTATTTAGTCCATACTGAATTTCGAGGACGAAATTCTTTAAGGAGGGGAGCCTGTAACACCCCTAATTTCGATAACATTATTCATGAGATTTAATTAGATAAATTAAATAGAATAATGTAGAGTGATAAGAAGATTGAGATTTGATAATAAACCTAGAGGTTATGCTTAATTAACTCTAATGGGCTTATTAATGATTAAATAATAATTAAATTAACATAAGGGCATTTGGGTCATGGTCGCACATATTTCCTACCCTTATACTATTATCCCTATACCATTCACGTTCATTTTATCATAAGCAAAAATAAACGTAAGAAAGAAAAGGAAAGTCTGCATTAAAGAGTAAGAACAGAAGAGAAATTCAAGTTTAAAGCTTAGGATCAAGTTAGAAGAATCAATCTCAAATCAATCTCTAATTTCCTTATCCAATCTAAGGTGAATAATAATCACTACATCTCTATTTTGGTCTTCATATGATCATTGATTTTCGGATTTAAGATTAAATCTAATATGATGATTTTTGATGATATGCTTGGATTCATAATATGTTTGATTCAATCCAATGATTTAATTATGTGTACATACGGTTTTAGGGCAAAATCGAGAGTAAATATTTTTTAAATGCCATGGAAAATTTATATGTTATGAGGAACATTATTTTGGAGTTGGGTTTCGATTTTTTGAATTTTCCAAGTCGTGGAGAATTAATTATAAATTTTTGAAGGGATATATGTATTATTGGGTTTAAATTTATTTTTGGTTGTTATATGAGAAATTTGGGTCTGAAATTTATATATGTTAGATACCATATTTAAAGTGAATTTCTGTTATTTTTGGGGATTTTTACTAAGAGATTTATTATGGAAATTAAATTATTTTGAAAAGAGGACCTAAATGATTTAATTGATGTTAATTGGGAAGGGCTTATTTGTTAATGTTATTTAGTTTTTAGATCTGAGAAAATGCGGCAATAATTTGTAAAATAATTTGAAAGTTTAAGGTAACCAATCAAGTATTTACATATGGGCAAGCTAGTTACAAAAGATTACTTTATTTGGTAAAAACAGCCTTTTTACTCAGAAAAGTAGGTTCTGCCACTTTCGGAAGGACCCTTTCGAATCAGACCTTCCGCTACCAATCAGGTCGAAACCTATCTGGTCGAAATCAATGAAGCTGAAACCAATACACATGGTATCACTTAATTTGTACGCAGTGAATTGGAGAAAGGCGGAAGGTAGGGTGTTGAAACATAGCTTCCGAAGGGGTCGATACCTTTGTTTTGTTTTATTCTGGTTTTCTAAAGAAAAACGCTTGCATGTTTTACAAAGAGGTTTTGAAGAAGTCGAAACCAATGCCCGCGAAAGGGTATTGTAATATAAGCTTTTGAAGGAAAGCTGCCGCCTTTTTAAAGTAGTTGCTTTCGAAGAAGTTACTAAGTTTTCAAATTAATACTTTCGGAAGGGGTAGTTTCAACCAAGTCGATACCCTTCTACAACCTCATAGCTTTCGAAGGTATTGAAGATATCAATGCATTTGGAAGGTATTCTTTGTTTTATAAATGTAAGCCACTTCCCATAGCTTTCGAAAGGGGGTTAATGGTTTCGAAGGCGTGGTTTCGAAAGGGGTTTAGAAGTCAATCTTCAAACATTTTTACTTATATAGCATAAGCTTTCGAAAGGATAGTTTCTACACCATCATGTTTTCCCCAATACTTTTATATGATAAAGAAAGTTTTCGAAAGTGGTACTTTCATTATTGTTCACTTTGACCCAAATGATATTATAAAATATAAACGCAGTGGCTTCGGATGTTGGGCGAATTCTCCCCACCAGTCCAACCATAACCGAACCAACAGGTCTCCTAACCCCTGCCGAACCGAACCATGTCCCAACCGAATCAACCTACTCCCCCTACAACCGAACCAACCTACCGGGCTATACAACCGGACCAAGTGCCATCGGACCAAGTGCCACCGGACCTAGTGCTACTGGACCAAACCACGCCTCCACCACCGAATCAACCATCACCGGACCAAGTGCTACTGGACCAAACCACGCCTCCACCACCGAATCAACCATCACCGGACCAAGTGCTACTGGACCAAACCACGCCTCCACCACCGAATCAACCATCACCGGACCAAGTGCAACCGAACCAAGAAGTCGACCGAACCAACACTGCCAGGCCAGATTACAGCGGCCCAGGCCCGCTAACAGCTATATACTGTAGGATCTAGAATAACCCTAGAGGGGGGGGGTGAATAGGGTTATGACAAATTTTCTTGATTTAAACAGATTCAATCACAGAAACAAATAGCAGATAAGTAAATATGCAGAAAAGTAAATCACACACAAAATTTACCCAGCTTCGGCAAACCCTGCCTACTGCTGCATTCCCAGATTTCTATTAGAATTAAACAGTCTCACGCTTACAAACACTCTCACAGACTCGCAGACACTCGCAGACACGCTCCCGCTCACAAACACTCTACTAGACTCGCAAACACTCGCTCCCGCTCACAAACACTCTAATAGACTCGCAACCCCTGCTCCCGCCTATAGAGCTTCGTTTACTCGCGAACTCTGCTCCCGCCTATAGAGCTTCGCTTACTCGCGAACTCTGCTCCCGCACTCTGCTCCCGCCTGTAGAATTTTGCAAACTCGCAACCCCTGCTCACTGAACTAATTCTAACTAGACAATCTGACAACACCTAAACCCTAGGTGGTGATTAACCCTGCTTTTGATTTGAAAATTAAAAACAAACTGCTGATTTAAAACCGGAGCAAAAATTTAAATATAGACTTGATTAAACAATTTTTTGCTCGATAAAAATTCGATTTGAAAATTTAAAAGTAATGAAAAATATTAATCAAAATTTTCAAATCCTAAGTTTAAAAGCTTTTTTAAAAATTAAAAAAAAACTAATAAAGAAAAGCTTTTAAAACCTTTTTTTTTTTTTTAAAATCAAACCCCTTTTAAAAACTTTAATTAATTAACCCTTTAAAAAAACTTAATCAACTAAGCCCAATAGAAAACCGGCCGCCTTTATTCATTCTTTCACGCGATTCTTTTCTCTTCTGGAAAAATAAAAATGGCGACTTCCTCTGATCAATTAAATTGCGTTCGTTCCTTTGATGCTTGCTAGAGTTTCGGCCTTGCTTCTTTGAGATTTATGAGGGTTTTGTGCAATTTAGGGCTTCGATCCCTATTCTCCAGACTTGATGATTTGGGTATTTTTCACCCTTGTGAGTGCTCGGCTTTACTTGAGAATGTGATTCGTGCTTGCTTCGGCCTTGCACGCTCCTTGGGATTACTGAGAATCGTTCGTTCCTTCAATCTGGAAATTAGGGCTTGCGAGAAGAGGGCTTTCGTTCGATTGTGAGATTTGTTAGGGCTTTTCGAAGCTTCGATACTATTTCGATCGTTGTTGGATATTTGCAAGGTTGCCTGGTTCGATCGATTTTGAGATGCTGTCTTCCGTAGCTTCGATGAGTTCGATAATTGCTTCAGGTTAGATTTTTTATCACTGTTGCTCTTCAATTTTTTTTATTCGAACTCCTATGGATATGCCGATGATGATTGGGGTTATTTTGCGTTCGTATGATTTGTCGTTGAAGCTCATAGCCGATGATGATTTTCTTGGGTTGAATTTATATGGGTTCGATACCCTGTTTTCTCGTTCGTCTGAATATATTTGAATTTGTCAATATTTTTGCTCTGCCGCTTGATGATACTTGAACGATTGAGATGTTTTCTGACCTTTTCCCATAATCGTATATACTCGTATATTTTATACGTGTTCTCCACGGCTTTGAATCTGGACTTGATTTTGGTTCCTTGATTGCTTGGTTATCACGTTACTGTTTGATTTTGTGTAGACTTGATTGAATTTGTAGACTTCAGCCTTGTGATGCTTATGCACTTCTCTATTGAACTGTCTGCATGCATTTGCCTTGTTGAACTTGGTTGATCATTTTGTATGTAGCAGTTGCTTGGTGGCACTGTGCACATTTCATCACTTGGTAGCAACTGTAGTTTCTGATGTTGGAGTTGCATTTGTGATATTGTTGTCAGTAGTTCATCATGTTGCTCTG
Organism: Allium fistulosum; assembly: GCA_030737815.1. Lineage (NCBI taxonomy): Eukaryota > Viridiplantae > Streptophyta > Magnoliopsida > Asparagales > Amaryllidaceae > Allium > Allium fistulosum. The sequence goes on along the minus strand of CM060902.1, from coordinate 192,423,600 downwards.
TCCAGTTTTGGTTTGTGAGTTGCATATGCTAGTTTGGATTCTGTTGCCTCTTGTACATGCTTGCTTTTGATCGAGACTATTTGCATCTGTGTCGAATCTTATATTGATTTGACCTTGTGCACTCGAGTTGGCGAGGCAGTGCACACGTGCATACGTGTGTACTGCAGCCACTCGTAATTCCCTGTCCCTGATATAAATACTGATATGCACAGATACTACACAATTAAAAATGATGATAGCAACCGGTATATCTGAGGCAAACAATGTTTTCAACATCATAGTTTATTTTGAATTTCAGAAATATTTCTTTTTCAATTTTACTGCGTTTGAAAATATTTTTGCAGATTGCTCAAATGCTGGAATCCGGACTGTAATATAGTTGAAGATCAAATATGAGTGTGAGCGAAATGTAGTGAGGAAATGATGTAAAATCGAGTTGTGATGTATTCAGAAAAATGTACAGTTATTGTGAGAGTGTGAGTGTGTACTATTCAAAAACTTTGTAATGACAATGATATGAATAAAATTTCTTTTTGAATTCCAAATTCCGTTGTTATTTAATTTTATTCAGTATATTGTCATTTATTCTGTGAAGTATGAAATAGTACAATATCAAATACATTTGTATGAATATATATGTTTATTATCATCAAACAAAAACTATATAACGATCATATAATCGCATATTCCACAATCTCCCCCTTTTGATGATAACAAACATATATTTAAGATTTTGACCATGTGAAATGTATTTGATCATTCAATTTTGCTCCCCCTATTTGAATGCTTCCTATTTTCTCAAAACTCCCCCTTTATAAATGCATAGAAGCTCCCCCTTCATCAATGCATAGTCAAATAAATAGACAAATAAAATTTGACTTCTTTGCTTGATTTTATTTGACAAAATCTTAACTTTTCTCTCCTCCTTTTGTTATCAGCAAAAGAATAACAGTGTTATAAAAATAGAGATGAAGTGACAGACATAAATCTAACATTAACATCAATTGAATATAAATATCAAATTTCAATAAAAATCAAACAAAAATCATAATTATTCTCGTTAGACGCATATTCCACTTTCAGAAATGGTGGAGATAAAATCATCAAAAATCATACAGTTTTGTCTATTTGCGGTATATTTATTTCAGGAAATTTGAATATCTACTAACCATGCATAACCGTTAGGACTTTTAAATGAGATTAGTAGTATTCACATTTTTAAAAAAAATGCAAGTATCTTCTAACCACGCATAACCGTGAGGACTTTTAAATGGGATTAGAATCAACTTGTTAGTTTAAAAACTCAATTTTGATACGCGTTCCATACATGCATAACCGTGAGGACTTTTAAATGAGTATGGAAGCACATAATCAAAAATCCAAGTAATTCACCCATGCATGACCGTGAGGACTTTTAAATGAGAGTGAATACTTTGGATATTATTTTTATTAAAGCACAAATGACTTCTTTCACAAATTTGAAGATATTGTAAATTGAAGAACAAATGATCTCCTTTGTAAACTACCACAAATTTACATACTATATGAAGTTTTGATGAGTTATGGTCGGTAGAAAAGATGATAGAAATAGAAATGGTCATGGAATTTTTACCCAACGAAAAATTTTTATAACTCTTGTTATGAAATTCTAAAGAAATTCTTCTAAATATACTGTCTTGAGTAATGTATGAAAAATATCGACACTCATCACTTTTTCTATTCACTATTGATCTTTTCGATAACCATTAGGGAGTTTGATAAGTCAACATAGTCATTTAAAATCAAATTCAAGAATGATTATAAAATCAAATTTTCAAAATGTCTGCTCTGAAAATATGAAAAAGAGATGATTTTCTCAAAGGGGTTTTATAAGAGGAAAATCTGCTAAAATAAAAATTATTTCAAGTGAAAAATATGCAGATAATTTCTATGAAAGAAATGATGCAATTAATAAGAATCACTTTCAACTCTTACTTTTTCTATCAACTAGATCACCAGTGATCCTCATCCGAGTTTTTCAATTTTATTCCAAATTATCACAAATTCACTTTGATAGATCAGACCATGAAGTGAGTACCATAAACAGAGTTAGCAACATTTTTGAATTTGAATTGAAGCAGTGTAAATAATCGAAACTCGTGAGTAAAGCCAAAATCAAAAGTATTATCATCCAAAAAAAAAAATTCGGAAAGGATTTTCAAGCATAGTGTTATTGACATGATTGGCCAACAGTTTTGAATAAATCAGAGTCAAAAATTATTATCTCAATATTGACTGATTTTGATTCAATATTATGGTGCAGATAATCACCTTTGATATACCGTTCAAATATACCAATACCTGTTTTACCTTTACGATATTTCTCAAAGTTGTTCATGGTGATTCTATCACCTTTACATTGGGCTGAGGATCTCGCTTAGTCATCCGTTGTGTCCTTAGAACAGTCTGAGTCCGAGTAACACTATTATTGTTCCTCTGCTTGCCATCTCACCTGCACGAAAAGATTTATGTGACCTATATAGGTCCATGATTGTTAGTGGCAGAAAAATAACGAATAGTTTTGTGGAGACCCATTTGAACAAGTTTTGTACTTTTTGAATAATCAAAAATTCAGACTTTTTGGTTAAGAGATAAACCTATGTAAATCAAGAAGAATCATCAATCAACAATAACGAATTCCATTCAAGCTTGCAAATTCATTTGGTTCAAGTAAATCTATGTGAATTGACTCAAGGACCCTTGATGTGCTAGCAAAGTCTTTATCAATTATACTTGCGGTTGTCTTCCATGATCACAATTCAATTCTCTAAAATTCTCTAGGCTAAGGAGCTTCAAATTATCACTTGTTATATGTCTAGAACAGCCAAAAACTTGAAACCATTCTAGTTACTCCCTAGCCTGCCAACAAATCTATATAGAGAGAGGGAGGGAGGACCTAGAGTAACTCGTAGGTCCAATGACATTAGTAACAGAAGCATTGTGAATATACACTCCCTTTGGAATCCAAACTTGTTTTGTATTTTTATTCTTGTTCCAATAGATATTGAGTTTGTTTGTAAAATTCTTAGGAATCCAAACTTGTATAAATTTTGTGTTCTTGTTCCTATGACTACAATTTTCAATATGATGTCCAATTATTTCACATTCAGTAAAGATGCCCTTTCCTTTTGCACTATCGTCAACCTGTGATTTACCAAAACCTAGCCCTTTTCGGTTGTTAGCAAACAGTTGATTGCCTAATAACATATTGAATGATTTTTCTCCTCTAGAAAAGTTATTCAGTGATTTCTCAAGATCTAGGACTTTGGTTTTCAGTGTTGAGTTTTCAGACACAAGTGTAGTGCATCTATTTATAAAATCCTTTTTCCTAGTCTCAATAATTTCCTTTAGATTCAGATTTTCTTTTTCAAGATCCTCGAAGCTATTTTTCAGTTTAGATAATTCTGAATCTAAAGCTTTACAGTTTTTACATTCTAAGTTTTGAATTTTTTCAAGTTCAGATTCTAACCTAAAATTTTCACGGGCAAGTTCTTTCCTATCAGATTTCAGTTTTTCATTTTTAGAATCAAGAGCTTCAACAGTTTTAGTAAGATCGAGGCACAAATAAACAAGATCTTTATAAGAATAGTTTCTTACCTCATTATCCTTTGAGCTTGCTTCTGAATCTGATCTTGATTCCACTGAGCTTTCTTCTGAATCTGATCTTGCCGTAAGACACAAGTTAGCCTCCTCTGAGTTATCATTCGAAACTTCCTCTCCTTCTTCATCATCCCAAGTTGCTGCAAAGACCTTCTTCTTCTTTTTCTTTCCTTTGTTGTTTTTGAGAAGTGGGCAGTTTGGTTTGATGTGGCCAGGCTTATTGCAGTTATAACAGGTCAATTCATTATCGGAACTGTCAGAATCTTTTGACCTATTACCATTTGTTTTCTTCTTGCGTGACCCGAATCTTGACCATTTTCTAAAATTATTGACAGCCATTGCAAGTTCTTCAATTATATCTTCTACTTCATCATCGCTCTCTTCTCTGCTCTTCAAGGCAATCGTCTTCTTCTTTGATTCGGAGTTGTTACGTTCCTCCTTTGATTTTAGCTCAAGCTCATATGTTATCAAGTTGCCAATCAACTCCTCCATGCTTAGTTTACTCAGATCTTTCGATTCTTGTATTGCTGTGACTTTTGCCTCAAAGTTCATCGGTAAGACTCGTAGTATCTTCCTCACTAACTCTACCTCGGAAAATACCTTTCCAAGCGCTCTAGCATTGTATACCAAGGTTGAGAAGCGTCCAAACATGTCCTTTATGCTCTCGCCTTTGTCCATTACAAAGTTCTCGTATTCATTGCTGAACAGGGCTAGACGAGACTCCTTGACTTGAGAAGTTCCTTCGTGTGTCACTTCCAAAGTATGCCAGATTTCCTGCGCAGTTGTACAATGAGAAATTCTATTAAATTCAGTTTTATCAAGAGCACAGATAAGAGCGTTCATGGCCTTAGCATTAGTGGTTTTCAACTTCTTATCATTAGCATCCCACCTATCCTTTGGTTTCGGAATCTCAGTATCACCAACAGTTATAGTGGGAGGTGTATAGCCAGTTTCAATAATATCCCAAACATCGTAATCAACAGAACTAAGATAGATACTCATCCTAACTTTCCAGTAAGCATAATCATTACCATTAAACATCGGTGGCCTAGCAATAGATTGCCCCTCAGAAAAAGCATTATTCGATGAATTCATGACTCTAGAGTTAAAGTAAAAATACCAGGCTCTGATACCACTTGTAGGATCTAGAATAACCCTAGAGGGGGGGTGAATAGGGTTATGACAAATTTTCTTGATTTAAACAGATTCAATCACAGAAACAAATAGCAGATAAGTAAATATGCAGAAAAGTAAATCACACACAAAATTTACCCAGCTTCGGCAAACCCTGCCTACTGCTGCATTCCCAGATTTCTATTAGAATTAAACAGTCTCACGCTTACAAACACTCTCACAGACTCGCAGACACTCGCAGACACGCTCCCGCTCACAAACACTCTACTAGACTCGCAAACACTCGCTCCCGCTCACAAACACTCTAATAGACTCGCAACCCCTGCTCCCGCCTATAGAGCTTCGTTTACTCGCGAACTCTGCTCCCGCCTATAGAGCTTCGCTTACTCGCGAACTCTGCTCCCGCACTCTGCTCCCGCCTGTAGAATTTTGCAAACTCGCAACCCCTGCTCACTGAACTAATTCTAACTAGACAATCTGACAACACCTAAACCCTAGGTGGTGATTAACCCTGCTTTTGATTTGAAAATTAAAAACAAACTGCTGATTTAAAACCGGAGCAAAAATTTAAATATAGACTTGATTAAACAATTTTTTGCTCGATAAAAATTCGATTTGAAAATTTAAAAGTAATGAAAAATATTAATCAAAATTTTCAAATCCTAAGTTTAAAAGCTTTTTTAAAAATTAAAAAAAAACTAATAAAGAAAAGCTTTTAAAACCTTTTTTTTTTTTTAAAATCAAACCCCTTTTAAAAACTTTAATTAATTAACCCTTTAAAAAAAACTTAATCAACTAAGCCCAATAGAAAACCGGCCGCCTTTATTCATTCTTTCACGCGATTCTTTTCTCTTCTGGAAAAATAAAAATGGCGACTTCCTCTGATCAATTAAATTGCGTTCGTTCCTTTGATGCTTGCTAGAGTTTCGGCCTTGCTTCTTTGAGATTTATGAGGGTTTTGTGCAATTTAGGGCTTCGATCCCTATTCTCCAGACTTGATGATTTGGGTATTTTTCACCCTTGTGAGTGCTCGGCTTTACTTGAGAATGTGATTCGTGCTTGCTTCGGCCTTGCACGCTCCTTGGGATTACTGAGAATCGTTCGTTCCTTCAATCTGGAAATTAGGGCTTGCGAGAAGAGGGCTTTCGTTCGATTGTGAGATTTGTTAGGGCTTTTCGAAGCTTCGATACTATTTCGATCGTTGTTGGATATTTGCAAGGTTGCCTGGTTCGATCGATTTTGAGATGTTGTCTTCCGTAGCTTCGATGAGTTCGATAATTGCTTCAGGTTAGATTTTTTATCACTGTTGCTCTTCAATTTTTTTTATTCGAACTCCTATGGATATGCCGATGATGATTGGGGTTATTTTGCGTTCGTATGATTTGTCGTTGAAGCTCATAGCCGATGATGATTTTCTTGGGTTGAATTTATATGGGTTCGATACCCTGTTTTCTCGTTCGTCTGAATATATTTGAATTTGTCAATATTTTTGCTCTGCCGCTTGATGATACTTGAACGATTGAGATGTTTTCTGACCTTTTCCCATAATCGTATATACTCGTATATTTTATACGTGTTCTCCACGGCTTTGAATCTGGACTTGATTTTGGTTCCTTGATTGCTTGGTTATCACGTTACTGTTTGATTTTGTGTAGACTTGATTGAATTTGTAGACTTCAGCCTTGTGATGCTTATGCACTTCTCTATTGAACTGTCTGCATGCATTTGCCTTGTTGAACTTGGTTGATCATTTTGTATGTAGCAGTTGCTTGGTGGCACTGTGCACATTTCATCACTTGGTAGCAACTGTAGTTTCTGATGTTGGAGTTGCATTTGTGATATTGTTGTCAGTAGTTCATCATGTTGCTCTGTCCAGTTTTGGTTTGTGAGTTGCATATGCTAGTTTGGATTCTGTTGCCTCTTGTACATGCTTGCTTTTGATCGAGACTATTTGCATCTGTGTCGAATCTTATATTGATTTGACCTTGTGCACTCGAGTTGGCGAGGCAGTGCACACGTGCATACGTGTGTACTGCAGCCACTCGTAATTCCCTGTCCCTAATATAAATACTGATATGCACAGATACTACACAATTAAAAATGATGATAGCAACCCGTATATCTGAGGCAAACAATGTTTTCAACATCATAGTTTATTTTGAATTTCAGAAATATTTCTTTTTCAATTTTACTGCGTTTGAAAATATTTTTGCAGATTGCTCAAATGCTGGAATCCGGACTGTAATATAGTTGAAGATCAAATATGAGTGTGAGCGAAATGTAGTGAGGAAATGATGTAAAATCGAGTTGTGATGTATTCAGAAAAATGTACAGTTATTGTGAGAGTGTGAGTGTGTACTATTCAAAAACTTTGTAATGACAATGATATGAATAAAATTTCTTTTTGAATTCCAAATTCCGTTGTTATTTAATTTTATTCAGTATATTGTCATTTATTCTGTGAAGTATGAAATAGTACAATATCAAATACATTTGTATGAATATATATGTTTATTATCATCAAACAAAAACTATATAACGATCATATAATCGCATATTCCACATATACATCCAAGACCCCTACCCCCAGCCTCACTCTATAAATAGAGGGGCATGGGTACAACAATGGAGGACAAGTTTGAGAGCTCAAGCACGGATAGAACTTTCAAACAACTTTCATATACTTGTATCAAAGCTTTGTACTTGTAATTTGAATAGAAAAGGAGAATAACATAAAAAGTGGACGTAGGCACATTCTGGTCGAACCACTATAAATCTGCGTGTCTTTTACAGTTTAGTCCCTGCTTTTCATATATTTGCATAAATCATCCAAATCACTACGAACAACATAAAATCAAGTAAACCATACGACTTGGAGGTGTTTGTCCATTTTTTGTGCAAACATTTTTGGTGCTTTCACTGAGAGCTGAAAGCTCGAAGCTTCAGCTTCTTCCACTTAACCTTCTTCCTAACAGCGTCGTTCATTGCTTGGAAAACATGCCTCCGAAGCAGAAAAAAGATGTTAACAAAGGAAAAAACATCGCAACCAGCAGTCTTCCAGATCCAGTGGTCACAGACCAAGTAAATCGTCCCCTTCCGGCAGCAGTACCAGATGAAGGTCAGGCAAATCCGACAACCCCTGCCTCAGAACAGCCGACAGCAATTACTAGGGCAGATCTAGACAGGGTTGTGGCTGAAGTGACTAACCACTTCGCATCCCAGCAAGAAGCCTTGGTGGACCATCTCATGTCATGCTTAAGGGATGCTGAAGAGTCAAACCACAACACTGAATCATGGGGAGAGTCCCAGTCCGGAGGATCTCGGAGACAGCAAATATCTTCCTTCTTCGAAGGAGCTAACAACAGAAGCAGCTATGGTAGGAGCCGAGACCGAGCATAGCCCGAAGTTAGGCCTGAGGAGACGCTTGGAACCGAACCCAACGGGGGAGGTACCGGGCGGAGGTCAACTGTAGCTGAGCCTGTCGTACTGCCTAACCATGGAAACGCCAGTGAACGGGATCGAGCTAGAGTCCAGCCCGAAGTTGGACCCGAGGAAGTGCTTAGATCAGAACCGAGCAGGGGAAGATCGAGGCAAGGGCCAACTGTAGTTGATCCTAGCATGCTCCCAGAAGACCAAAGACAGCCACTGGAAAATATCAGGAATGATAGACGATACCATCCCTACAGGTCATCCGGACGGAATCAGTCCCACAGAGCAGAACCGAACTCATTCCTATCTACTTCGAATTCTGATGAAAGGATGGAACGCTTGTTCAGAGAGTGCGTCCAACGGGATCAAAGAGATCGAGGGATAGGCGCTAGGTTAACCAGCCCCTTCATCCGCAATATCAAAATTGCCATCGCCCCCGAGAATGGAAAATGCCAACAATGGAACCTTACAAAGGAACCTCCGACCCCGTTGTACACTTACAGAGATACACACAGCATATGCTCATGAGTGGAGCAACAGAGGGAGTACTGTGCAAATGCTTTCCACTATTCTTAGCAGATCTAGCTACCTCTTGGTTCTGTCATTTACCCCAAGGATCCATCAGCTCGTGGGAAATGTTGAAAGAAAAGTTTATCATCCAGTTCCGCATTCATGTGGAACAAACCAAGGACGCTTATTCCTTATCCAGTATCAAACAGAAACCTAGAGAGAAGCTGCAGCAATACCTAACCCGATTCAATGCCGCAGCGGCCGCAGTCCAAGATGCCGATGAGAAGCTTATCCTAATGGCCCTCTGTAGTGGTGTGCATCCGGATACTAAATTTGCTAGAAGATTGACAAAAGAAAAACCAGCTACTTTACCCGATTTCTTCCATGAAGCCGGGAAATATATGAGGCTTGAAGATGCTGCCACTAAGGGGCAGTCAGGGCAACAAAATAAGGCAACTCACGGTAACACGCCCGCTGCAGCGAAGGACGTTCGAAGAAATGATTCTAGAGACAATGCTGGGGGCAAGAAGGGAGAAAAGCGCCTATATCGGCCAGGACCGAGATTCGACACTTACACTCCTTTGAATGAAACCATTGAAAACATCTTCCTTGCCACCCAAGACGAAGTTAGATACAAACGCCCACCATACAAGAAGGAATCAGATAACGCACAAAAATCTGGAAAGTTCTGCCGCTTCCACGAATCTCATGGGCATGACACCAATGAATGCCATCATCTCCGGGACTTGATTGAAGAACACATCAGAAGGAAGAGACTGGAACGCTATGTAAAAGGTCAGAACATGACTCCAGCTCTTGCCAATGAGAACCCAAGGCTACCCTCACCAAAGATAGGCAGAGGAAATCGCAATACTAGAGGCTCCAGTCAAGAGAAGATAGTGGTCCATACCATCTCGGGAGGACCGCACATCGCCGACAGAAGCTGGGCAGAAATGGAAAGATATGGAAAGTCGCTTAGAAATAATGAAGACTGTTAATTCTGTTATAGAAGAACGCCACCCGAAGCGGAAAGAGAGTGATGCCATCACATTCAGTAGGCGTGACCTAGAGGGAAGGCAGTACCCTCACATGGATCCCATGGTTATCTCTGCCCGGCTCAGTCCAGCCGAAGTTTTCCGAATTCTAGTAGACACTGGAAGCTCAGTAAATATCTTATTCAAGCATGCATTCGACAAAATGAAGCTATCAATAAAGGACGTTTCTCCCTGCAATAAACCACTACACGGTTTCACTGGAGATGCGAAGATGCCCCTCGGGCAACTGGACCTCTTTGTTGAAATTGGAAGTCATCCCCGCTCCGTTGTGCGGAAACAGACATTTGTGCTGATAGAAAACCACTCGGCCTACAGCGCCTTCTTAGGAAGGCCAGCCTTGTCTGACTTCCAAATTGTCCTGGCCCCATGGTGCCTAAAGATGAAATTTCCAATGGATAATGGAGTAGGGGAAGTAGAAGGAGATCAGGACGTTGCTCGAGACTACTATGTAACTGAACTTCGCAACAACCACATGAAGGATAAAGGGAAGAGTGTAGAGGTTGCCCTCTGCACAAAAGTTTGGAAGCATAGCAACTAAAGAAGGCCCCTCCTCTTCGATATACCAGCGGCCCTTTCAATGAATTAGACCCTATGGACAAAGAGGAGGAGGCCACCACCGAGCCTGCAGAGGCTATGGAATTTGTATCTGTAGACAAACATGACTCGAGTAGACTATTGAAAATCGGGTCCCAACTAAAAGCAGAATTGAAGGAACAACTCATTGACTTTTTCCGCCACAACTTGGATGTATTTGCATGGTCACATCCTGACATGACCGGAATCTCTCCTGACATAGCATGCCACGTACTAAACATTGATCCTACCAAGGCGCCCGTAAAACAAAGAAAGAGAAGTATGGGGGCAGAACGATCAGCAGCCCTCGATGAAGAAGTAAAGAATCTACTTGCCAATGACTTCATACGAGAGGCCATCTACCCAGAGTGGATTGCCAACCCGGTGCTGGTAAAGAAGGCTAATGGGAAGTGGCGAACATGCATTGACTTCTCCGACTTAAATGACGCCTGCCCGAAAGATTGCTTCCCACTTCCCCGAATCGATCAACTTGTAGACAGCAAAATCGGGCACGAACTCTTATCTTTTATGGACGCGTACTCAGGATACAACCAAATTCCCATGCATGCTCCCGATCAAGACCACACTAGTTTCATCACTAACCGGAGATTGTACTGCTACAAGGTAATGCTTTTCGGACTTAAAAACATAGGAGCCACCTACCAGCGCCTCGTCAACAAGATGTTTGCAGGGCTAATAGGACAAACTATGGAAGTGTATGTGGATGACATGCTGGTAAAGTCAAGGAAAGCCGACGATCACGTAAGCCACCTAGACGAGATGTTTCGAGTACTTCGCCAATATGGAATGAAACTTAATCCTCTAAAATGCTCCTTCGGAGTGTCATCAGGAAAGTTCTTAGGATTCATCGTCCATGCCAGAGGGATTGAAGCAAACCCTGAATAAGTCCGAGCTCTAAAAGATATCAAAATACCTTCCACTCGAAAGGAAATGCAAAGCCTGAATGGGGAAGTGGCCGCCCTAAGCCGATTCATCTCCAAAGCAACGGACAAGTGCGTCCCCTTCTTCGAAGCTCTAAAGAAAGACAAAGGAAAATTCGAATGGACTGACGAATGCTTAACAGCTTTCCTTAACTTAATCGAACACCTCCAGAAACCGCCGGTACTCTCAACCCCAAACGAAGGCGAAGAGTTATACCTATACCATGCTGTATCATCTCATGCTCTAAGCGCTGCTTTGGTAAGAGAAGACAACCGCACGCAGCGGCCAGTATACTTTGTAAGTAAGAGGTTTACAGGGGCAGAAGTCAGATATCCCAAAATTGAGAAGCTAGCATACTGTCTACTAATCGCATCACGAAAACTGTGACACTATTTTCAATCCCATTCCATCAGAGTTCTGACCGATCAACCGCTGAGGCAGGTACTCCATCGTCCCGACACTTCCGGACGGCTACTTAAATGGTGCATTGAACTAAGTCAATATGATATTACCTACCATCCTCGCACCGCCATCAAGGGGCAAGCCATGGCCGATTTCATTGCTGAATTCACTACCAACGAAGGTAAGGAGCAATCAGAGATAGCAGAAGACATCAAGTGGAACCTCTTTGTGGATGGTGCATCAAACGAACAAGGCTCGGGGGCAGGTGTGGTAATAATCACTCCCAGGGGAAGTAAGCTGCACTATGCTATAAGGTTGGAATTCACTGCCACTAACAACGATGCAGAGTATGAAGCAGTGATAGCTGGATTAGAACTTGCCTTAGAAATCGAAGCCAATTCTTTGTGTCTTCATAGCGATTCTCAACTTATTGTAAATCAAATACTAGAAGAATTCCAGGCTCGAGAAGAACGACTCATAGCATATTTAAAGAAGACCAAGTTACTTCTCAATCGATTGGACCACTATTTAGTCAAACACATCCCTCGGGAAGAGAACCAAGAGGCCGACGAATTGGCGAAGCAAGCTAGCATGAGAGACAGCGCTATTTCCGGAGCAGTAGCCATCTCAAAGCAACTGACCCCAAGTTTTGAGCAAGTAAATCTGATAGCTGCAACCGAAGAAGCAACTTGGATGACTCCCATCCGAAACTACTTACAAAGTGGCACACTGCCCAACGGGCGTAACGAAGTCAAGAAAATCTTGAGGAAAGCTTCCCGCTACACAATACAAGAGGGCACCCTCTATCGGCACGGCTTCTCTAACCCCTTATTAAGGTGTGTCGCTGGAAGGGAAGCCAAGGAAATCTTATCCAACATTCATCAAGGAAGCTGCGGAGATCACACTGGAGGGTAGACTTTGACAAAAAAGATACTCCGATATGGATATTTCTGGCCTACCTTAAGCAAGGACGCCTTAGATTTCATCAGAAAATGTGACAGATGCTAGAAGTTTGCTAAGATTCCGCGGCTACCAACAACTCAGATTACTCAAATGACCAACCCTTGACCCTTTGCAGTATGGAGAATTGACTTGATCGGCGAACTGCCAATGGGCCGAGGCGGGGCCAAATATGCTATAGTGGCAGTCGACTACTTCACCAAATGGGTGGAGGCAGAACCCCTAAATAAAGTATCTTCAGCAAAAGTTATTAACTTCTTGATCAAAAATGTTCTATGCAGGTACGGAGTCCCATTCAAAATTATATCGGACAATGGTCTTCAGTTTGACAGCGAGGAGTTCGCCAACTGGTGCCAAGAGCACGGAATTCACAAAAGCTTCTCATCCGTAGCTTATCCCCAGGCAAACGGACAAGTCGAAGCCGTCAACAAAATTTTGAAAACTCTAATCAAAAAGAAACTCGAAAAGTCAAAGGGCGCTTGGGTGGATGAGCTCCCTACGGCACTGTGGGCCTATCGCACATCTTTTAGAACATCAACGGGGCATACTCCTTTCTCTTTGGCATACGGATCGGAGGCTATGCTCCCGGTTGAAACCATCGTGCCTTCCCACCGTAGGATCCACTATAACCCAGAAGGGAACGAAGAACTCCTTCACATGTCTTTGGATCTAATTGAGGAGAGAAGAAATGAAGCATCCCTCAAAGCAGCAGTCCACAAGCAAAAGGTGGCAGCACAATACAACTCCAAGGTCAAGCATCGTATCTTACAAGAAGGAGATCTTGTCCTCAAGCGAGTCTTCCCTCGCCCCGGAGCACTAAATCCAATCTGGGATGGACCATATGTAATTCATAAAGATCTCCACAATGAAGCTTATATTTTGTCAATAGTGGACGGAGAGGTGTTCCAGAGGGCATGGAACATCCAACACCTCCGTCGATACTTTTCTTAACTTGTACTGCCCATATGAAGTGAATTAACAAAGAGAATCAGTGGACGTAGGCATTTTCGTGCCGAACCACTTTAAAAAACCTTGTCTCTTTTTTAACTTGTTCCTTTATATCTTGGCTTCTTGTTAACTTTATCCTTTTCTGTTGAACAAAACCCTGTGCAAATAGCATTTTCACTCAAGGGGCTCCACAGCGCGACTTCTCTGGACAAGACCTAACAGGTACTATACGAATCGATGCCCTCGCTAATGAGACACTTTTGCTCCGGCATCCCTCTGCTGCGGGTTAACTCATTGCTCGCGACGGCCCTCAAAGCCAACTGTAATGAGCCGATTATAAGCCACCAAGAAGGCCGACTATAGCCGAGGCAGCTCATTACGGCATTCGGCTCGCCGGCAACTGTGAACCTACTTTAAGCCCCAACATAAGGTGTGGCCAGCCAGGGGTAGTTCACGGTTGACGATCGACACCCACGCTAGCCGGCCACAGTAAATCGAATAATACCCACGATTACGGGCCATAATGGCCCGGGTAGTTACTGTGCGCGATCTCGGCTCCGATGTGTCTTAAGTACGGCTGTGGTAAAAAAGATTAACTCCCCGCGGAGGTGTAAGATGGGTGACAAATGTCTCCAAGACCCACAGCTAGGGAAAGTGACTACAAAGCCCGTTTGCCACGAACTTAAGCACATCGAAGGCCTTCCGTGATTGGAAGTTTTACTATTTCTCATATTTCAATTTTATTTAAAAAACTATTCTCCTATCCTCTGTAACAATCCCTAAAGTACAGGACACAGAATAGGAGACATTCGCTAATGGAAGTGGGTACTCACAACGAGACACTGGACAACATTCCATACTCGATCGCACAAGACATTCAAAGGTGCCATCTACAAGCAAAATATGAAGGGCGGTATTTCCTTCTTTCATGTATAAACACGTGGCTATAATTTATTCACACATCACACTAACATTGCAAGACATAAAATTATGTTTTAAACAAGAACTTGACGTCAAACACAATTGAATTACAAGAATATGCATAGCTATATTTCTCATACAACATGTCAAAATAGCAAAAACATTCAAAAACGACAGAATCAGCTTAAGTTAAAAAATTACGCGTCAAGAATAATGTTGTTTATTACAAGTAGCATAATTACAACCTAAGAGTTACGTTACTGTTCTGAGACTAACATACACAACAATGTCAAGTTCACAAAAAGATATCCAGGTCAAATCAAGGAGCCGGCTGCATCGGTGTTTTATCCTTGTCATGTTGCCCACCTGTCCGGTCAAAGAAAGGATTCATTAATGATAAGCAACCAAGTTAACGGAAAGACTAGAAAGGAAGACTTACCAGCACCTGCTTCCTGACCATCCTGGTCATCATCCTCTACTTTCACACCTGCCTCCTCAGCAGCAAGCAGCCGCATACCCTCCTTCACCGCCACCTTCTCCTCCTTGGTAAACTGGGCAGTGACCACATCCATTCTGAAGACCGCACCACCCTCTTTATCCGCATCAGCCCTGGCCTCCTCCAGAGCCCGGAGATAATTCCTGGCCATAACTCGGGGGTAATCATCCATCCAGGATAAATTACCCTACTTCCAGGTGCGGAAATACATATCCTGGAGCATCTCATCCATCACCCCCTCGTTTTCCTCAAGCTCCCTCATTCGGGCCTCAGAAGCACGCAGCTTGGCGACGGCAACATCCCTCTCCGATCGGTATCGTGAGCGGTCAGACTGAAGGGATATCCTCATCGCCTCCATCTCCTCCTACAACCTGGACTGAGCAAGCTCCGCGTCCCCAAGTCTTCCCGATAATTCCTGCACCCGCTCAAGGTCCGCTTGTCGAACCTCATCCACCGTCGTGATGGCCATGTCAATTCGCTCCTTGCAGGTGGCCTCCATTTTTTGCAACTCTGCCCTGCTGACCTCTTCCATAGTCTTCTTCAGTTGCCTGGATGCGGCCTCATGTTGAGAAATTTGGATGGCTTGATCGACAAGCTGCTTAGCCTGGTCGGAGACCATTAACCGTAGCCGAATGTTGGCACTCCCAATTTCCTCCCCGGCCTTGACTAGTCGGGCATGATGCCCCATCAATTTCCTGGTCTCCTCAGCAACCCGGTCAATATTTTCCTTAGCCTCATCCCCCAGAGTTACAACCCGGGTAGTAAGCAAATCAAGGTCCAGGGACTTAGCTTCGTCAAGCACCCATACCATAGGATTGCGAGGGAGAAGATGCTCACCAGTAACCTCATCGAAGGAGATTCCATGAGATGCCGGGTCCAGGTCCGGATGACCCGCAAACAGATTGCGAACTAAGCCAGGGTGATCTATCGGGGTGACGGTTGGATTCTCAGACAGATGTGGGGAAGGTATAAACTCGGTGTCCTCCTCCTCAATATCATGAATAGGCTGGAGTGGGGCCGGAGGGCCAGGCAGAGATTCAAACGTAGATCGACTCCTCTTCCTCTTTTGTATATCTTCTTCAATAACTCCAAGAAGAGGACGATAGCCGACTACGTCTCCAGGACGGTTAGCAGGAGGCTTCGGCTTGGCGGAAGCTTTAAGGAGTTTGTATTGTTCAAGCCTGTGCCGAAGATCTGAGGTCTTGGCCGTTTTGCCCGCTCCTAGAATAAAAATCAAGTGTCACCAGCATGCATTGAGCCATCATTCGAGAATTAAAAAGAATAGAGAGAAATTCACCTTGAACCGCAGAAGTTGCCTCAGTAGAAGCACTCCCGGAAGATAAATCGACACCGGTCCCAACCTTATCAGCTTTCTTGGACTTCTCCGTTTCCTCCAACTCTTCAAAGGCTTGGCGGAGAGCATCATCCGTCCACTCTTGGATCATGCCCGCCTGCCCAGGAGGCAAAGCCCCGGTGCCATCACCGCCCTGTCCTTCGCCACCATCATCGCCATGACGATCACCGTCACCTTCTCCACCGCTTTCGCTCTCCGCCTCACCTCCTTCATCCTCGCATTTTTCCCCCTCCACTTTATCCTCATCCTGAACATCTGGATGTGTGCTGGGAGAGGGTCCATCAGGCTTCTTGAGTTTCTTCCCCCCGGCGACTGGATGCGCCGAGAAGGGTCTCCTTTTGCCGCTCTTCGCCGTGGCCCCTCCTGTGGCTTTGGCAGCCCTCTCCTCTGCCGTGTCTCTCTGCTTGACCACAGACTGATGTGGTAGGATCAGGTTGTGCCCCAGAAGTGTAGCGTTCCTAATCAAGTAAGAGGCCGACCTATCCCTTCCCGTGATGGTTTCTATTTCCACAGCCATCTGAACCAGACGGTCATTCTCTACAACCGCAAAGCCACCTGTCGCTAGCAAGAAATAAAAACACATGAGAAGAAGCATTGCAGTCAGAACAGAAATCATAAATAAACTTCGACTTACAACCTGAGGTGAAGCGACGGATGGAAACAGAGTCATCCTTAACAAAAAACCATTCTTTCTTAAACATGCTGAACTTCGAATATAAGTCCAAGATCGGCTTGAAAGATACGGCTAATTCCAAGCTGATGTATGGAGACCCCTTCTTATAGCCTCTCAAGTTGTATAAATACCGGATCTGCTGGTTGGAGGGAGGATGCCCGTATCTCCTTTGGAAAATGACAAACAGGCTCACCAGGATGGCGTAGGAGTTCGTCTGAAGCTGGAATGGAGCCACCTTTAAGTAAGTGATGAAGTTGGTTATCCAGGCATTGATCGGGGGGATGGCCCCACACATACAATGGTACCTACTATAGGCGAAATATCCTTCAGGGGGATTATATGGCATCACTCCCTCCCCCGGCAGTAGCATGCGTGCTCTATCAATCCCAAAGGAGCGAGAGATGACATCGAGCTGCTCGTCTTTGAGTGAGCTAGGGAAACAATCGGGAGGCGAGTTCAGAAGCTCCTGAGGACCATACCCATCTACTAATGATCTCGGGGCGGGCCCATAACGTCCCGGTCCTGATGGGGCTGGGGGCACGGCAGAAGGCTCTTCTCTGTCCTGAGATCTCTTCTTTTCTGATCGGGTTTCCACTTTGTGAGACATTTATCTGCAAACACAAAAGGGCACATTATTAGAACAAGGAAGTGTAGAGATACAGACAAGCGAGTGCGTACAATCTAGGGTTTCGTTTGTAATTTAGGAGCACAAGGGGCCTGAGAACTCGTTTGATAATCAAACTCCCCATGGTCATTCGGGGGTTCGATACCAAGGTTCATTCGGCGTTTCCAACACAGGTTCATTCAGCATTTCCCAACGCAGGTTCATTCGACATTTCCAACACAGGTTCATTTGGCATTTCCCAACGCAGGTTCATTCGGCATTTCCAGCATAAGGGTCATTCGGTAATTGACATCACCAGTCTCATTCTGCGGCTCAAGGTTATAGGACATTCGGCACTCACGATCTCAATGTCATTCGGTAGTTCAAAAACATTAAAATCATCCGGCAATTACCTGGTTCGGTAGTCAGAAGGTTTCAGCAGTGTAATTGATTCGGCAGAAAGAAAAATATGGTTCGGCTATATCGGATTGATAAGGAATAACGAAAGTGTATAGCCCCTACTTATAGGTAGATATAGGATACCGGACCAATTGATTCGGCACTCAGGGACCGAATGGAGATGACCAAAAAACAAAGTAAGACATATGCCAGCATATGCCCCACTTTGGGGGGCAAATGTTGGGTGAATTCTCCGCACCAGTCCAACCATAACCGAACCAACAGGTCTCCTAACCCCTGCCGAACTGAACCATGTCCCAGCCGAATCAACCTACTCCTCCTACAACCGAACCAATCTACCGGGCTATACAACCGGACCAAGTGCCACCGGACCAAGTGCCACCGGACCAAGTTCTACTGGATCAAACCACGCCTCCACCACCGAATCAACCATTACCGGACCAAGTGCTACTGGACCAAACCACGCCTCCACCACCGAATCAACCATCACCGGACCAAGTGCAACTGGACCAAGAAGCCGACCGAACCAACACTTCCAGGCCAGATTACAGCGGCCCAGGCCCGCTAACAGCTATATACATCCAAGACCCCTACCCCCAGCCTCACTCTATAAATAGAGGGGCAGGGGTACAACAATGGGGGACAAGTTTGAGAGCTCAAGCACAGATAGAACTTTCAAACAACTTTTATATACTTGTATCAAAGCTTTGTACTTGTAATTTGAATAGAAAAAGGAGAATAACATAAAAAGTGGACGTAGGCACATTCTGGCCAAACCACTATAAATCTGCGTGTCTTTTACAGTTTAGTCCCTGCTTTTCATATATTTGCATAAATCACCCAAATCACTACGAACAACATAAAATCAAGTAAACCATACGACTTGGAGGTGTTTGTCCATTTTTTGTGCAAACATTGGAAGGGATACTTCTAATGGTTTTGAAAGAGGGTCTTTCAATGTCTCAAAAGGGGCAGTTTCAATTGGTTTCGAAGCTATGCTTCTAAAGTTAAATGTTGATACTTTAATACATTTGAAAGGTTTTGAAAGAAAGGTTTTAAAGTGTTCGAAAGGCAGGAGCCTAATATTTTGAAGATAGGTGTTTATGCTTTCGAAGGAGGGCATCCAATGAGGTCGAAAGCATGGTTTCGAAGGTTTCGAAAGGCTTTGTAACCCAAACTCATTTTTAAAGGAAAAAACCATGGCTAAATTAAAGGAGTTTTGAAATGATTTTAAGAAGAAGCTTTCTTTGATATTATAGGTAAAGGGACTAACCATGTTTTATATGAAAATTATTTCAAGGACATTAAACCTACAGGAGTGGTATTGTTTTGTAATTATGTTTGCTTCTTCAATATATTCAAATTATAATGGACTCATAACTGCATTTTGGAGATAAAGGGTAGAAGAACCAGATAGGTTGACCAAGTAGTGAATATAAATTGGTTAAACTCCTGGATGAGTAGAATTGCATCAATAGGTCAGGAAGACCATAATATAGGATGCCTAATATGGAATTTTCAGGAAGACATGTTCATAGTGCACCCATGAAAACTATGATTAGGAAGTTATCAAAGTTACCAATAGGTTAGTGATCCCATGAAAACTATGTTATAAAGAGTGGTTGGAAGGGGCCAATTGGTTTGTAGTGCACCCTTGAAAACTATATCTGAATTAAGTTATTGACAACAGTCAAAAGGTTCCTAGTCAACCCATGAAAACTAGGATAAGAAAGAAGTTATTGGAGGTATCATTAAGTTCCTAGTCAACGTATGAAAACTATGATAAGAGATAAGTTATTGAAGTCACCAATAGGTTCAGGGGAACCCATGAATTAATTAAGTTAATTGGCAGGGGCTAATAGGTTCATAGTGCACCCATGAAAACTATGAAATAGGATAGGAAGTCTACATATATATTATATAAAGGTTATTAGTAAGCCCATGAAAACTAATAGATTAATAGTGACCCTAGAAACTATAAATTTGATAGGGAGTCAATTAAACAGAGAACGGGAAATCCAGAATGTTTTAACTTATTTGCATATCATCACAATATTTTGAAAAGACTATGTTTTAACCATTGTGGATGCAGAAGCACAGTATATGGTTTTATACAGTTTTTAAGATACTAGTAAGGGGAAAACCATTCTGCTATGCGGCATGGTCTCACTAGATATCTAAATGGTTTGAGATGTTAGATTATTATTCATACCAGACTTTATGTCTGACTCGAAGTTTATGTTTTTGCCTAAACACTCGGGTAATCAATTGATCTTGAGTAGTTTGAGAGTTGAGGTTTTTAGGTACCTCATTAGACGAATAATGCTTCCGGAGACATGCAGTAGGCATAATAGATATTTAGAGTTCACTTTTATTTTGATTCTGCTATGTTGTTTATAACGGCAAAGTTGTTATATTACCTCTATATACTCTGATCATCCAAGTGGGCATCTTCACATGTCACTCTTGGCATACGTTGTAATAAATATATTTCTTTGAATGTGGTTTATGATTATGGGATTATGTAATGTATTGGAAATGATTTGAAATGGAATGTGATCTTATTTGAAGTTTTAAATTTTTTTCCATATTCATGAGTTTCTGTGTATTAATGAATCTAACACCGCCGTATTTGGTCATCGAGGATTAATAACTATGGATGACTACAGCATCTGTAGCCGTTAGTCTTGAGCGTCCAAGTAGGGGGATGTTACAGGTAGTTCGACGTAGCCTACTGCTTCAGTAGCAATACTGTTAAAGCCATTAATACGGGCTTTACATGGTTTCCAATATTTGGCTTCCAGTAACATCTGATCGTAAGCCTTCTTAAAAAAGATATCGACTGAACTTCCATAGTTAATCAGAATCTTTCTCACCAAGACGGGGCGATCATGGACGAGATCACCATTGGATCAATTGTAGGGACCTCTACCCTGTCTACATCTCTACTCCAAAATACGATATAGTCAGTCATAGTTCTTTGCTGCTTTGCCGGAGCACCATCCTCCGCATTCAAGCAGCATTCAATATCAACATGTCTTATAATGTTCACGTGACGCTCCATCTCATGCCAGCTCTTGTCAGCTGAATGTGGTCCTCCAACAATAGTGTTAATGACCAACCTTCCTCTCACCCGCCTAGGTTCCTTGGCATTAGACGAGGCTTGTCCTCTATTGGGTTCAAACGTCCCCTGGCCGCCATCCTACAGGGTTTGAACAAACTATTGCAACTTTCTTTCACGGATCAACTTTTTGATGACATCACGGAAGTGGAGGCACTCATCTGTTGTATGACCATAACTTTCATGGAATTTATATTACTTCCCTATCCGTCTTGGCTTCTCTGTTGGCTCTTTTGGAGGTGGTTTTCTATAGTGCATAGTATTTCAGGTCGATAGATAGATGCTCTCTAATGACGTGTTCAGCGGTGCATAGATGACAAATGTCGGGATCCTTGGCTTCTCTTTCCCAGAATCCCATCTTCGGTCGTGGTTACTATCACTGCCTCTCTTTTACTCATTTGCTTTATTTTGCACATTAACTTCAACTTTCTCGAAACTCTCTCCGGACAGTTTCACAGCCACGTTACTTTGAAATCCCTCGACACTCTGGCCTGCAACATCTCTCTTTCTGGTCCACTTTGCCTCCTCCTTCCTCAGGTACCGAGCTGCTTTTGCATAAAAATGATCCAAAGTAGAAGGAGGCTTTCTTACCAATCAATCGTCAAAATCAGAATTAGGGTCGACTCGCTTAGTCAATTCCCTCAGTATTGCTTCATCTTTTGGATTGCTGACTTCCGTAACGGCTGTATTAAACCTTTCTAGATAATATTTTAGCGACTCCCCCAGAGCCTGGATGAAGTTAGAGAGGGACATGACAACTTTGGAGTGAGCCACATGCATGAGGAACTGCTCCATAAACTCCTTGCTTACTCATCAAATGAAGAAATTGACTGTGGTGGTAGCTTGGTAAACCACATGGTCGCAACCCCTTCTAGAAAAAGGGGAAAACATCTATACTTGATTGCATCAAGAGGCTCGTGCGGAGTCCATGTACCACTCGTACTTCAAGAGATGCTGCCATGGGTTAGTTTTTCTCGCATAAGCAGGCATCGTAGGCATATTAAACCTCAATGGATAATCCACATGTAGGATATTGTCAGAGAAAGTATGACTTCTGGAGAGCCTACAAGCAATCTCACCATAGCCATTAGGTCCAACGTCTAAAGAGATGGTGCCTGGCAGAGGTTGTATTCCACCTCATGTGAATGACCCAATCCATGCCTTCGGGTAGCACCACATTGCTTTGGCTCAGCATTCTCCTCATGTACCTCTTGAGCAGCAATCCTATCATCGTCTCTCCACTGTGGTTCAATCACATTCGTCTAGGTTCCAGCGCCTTGGTCGGTCGTGGTGTGTCCAGAGTTGGCTCCTCCACCAGCATGAAGGTTCCCCCTAGATTATAGGGTTAGGTGCTGACCCCCCTAGAGGGTTTGGTGCCGATCCGGGTAGTTTGGCGATAGTCGATTGCATCGTTCCCCCTCGATGTTCCAACATCATACGCATCTGTCTTGCATCGTCTGCTCCTGTGATAATCGTCATATGAAGAGGAGTTCTCTGATCCTGAGTATGTAGTAGGCTCCCTCCTTGTCTTCCCACATTGGTCTTTCAGCTGGTTTATTTGGTCGATATTGGCCTGGATTTGCTGATTGAGCTGTCGACGACCATTTAACAATTCCTTCATTAGGACTTTAAATTCGGCTTTGGTGATGTAATCAGTTGGATTTGGGGCATCGGTAGCCGTTAGTTGCACATTCTAGTCAACCTGTTGAATGCCGATATCTTCATTATCTCTAGTAGCACGGGAAGTAGTGGACTTGTTTCCTTTGGCCATGGCTAATAGCTTCCTTATAGATCTTCTTCAAATCTGAGTAGAAATGGGAACTTGTTGGTAGAAATCTGAATCTATCTCATGGATATAGGAGTCTACAAGTTAATGATGAGATCCAATCAAGCTGAGAATTCTTTATCAATGAGAGCACCAAAATCATTGCACCAAAAGTTGGCACATACACCCAATAGATTGAAAGTACAGAACTAAAGTGAAGAATTAAACTTAAAATAGAGAGTAAACAAGCAAAAACAAGAACAAACAAATTTATAGTGGTTCGGCGTTGATTTCCTACGTTTACTTAAAGGAATTGCTTTATTAAATACTTGCTTTTTTGGTTATAGAGGGATCATATCGTAATAGATCCCTGATTACAATAGATTTGAAGTACAACAGCAGCGTAAAGATTCCTAAAATGAACAATGAACTATATATCTGTAGGTGTAAACGACTGAATACCTTTCTAAAACTTCATCGATAGAATCTCACAATGTAGATGAGGCCACCCAAAAAATTTCGTGGCCCAACTCGCAAGTATGAGCAATCGGGCCCGATCGATCAATATGGCCATGTGAGGTCATGCGATCCCTCCAATGGGTCCCCCTCCATACTAGCTTCGTGTTTCTATGTTGTTTTGCATAGTCACCAACATGTTTTATAGAGAAATCGATTGATTTCCATTGAGTTGAAATGCTGGTTTATGTTGTTCATAGCCATAGTGATCCGACCCGATCCCCTGCCTAGGGGAAGGGATAGGTACTGATCCCCTGCGTAGGGGAGGCACTGATCCATACTTAGAACATTCAAAAGAGTCTATCTCTTGGTCTCGCTTGATCGTTGCTTCATACCATTGTCTATGCATGATCTCCAGACTCCATGGTCATCCCTCTGGTACTTGCCTTGTCCACCATACTCTCAACTAACTTTAGGGTGTTGCTTACCCTATCTCTAATAAGCCATATCCAACCAAAGCCAAGGGTCTTGCTTAACCTTCAGCTCTGACACCAGCTGTAGTGACCCGCCTTTTCAACTCCTGAATGTCGACACTAATACATCTACGGTATTCACGTGCCAAGCATCCAAGTGCCAAGAAGATAGATTGTTAGGGTAAAAGAAAAGGAAAAGGAAATAGAACAAGAAAGAAGGAACACAATATCACAATATCACAGTAGAACGATAACATATAATATCTAAAGATAGTACAAAACTATCACTCTAAAATACAAAGCATTTTAGAGTTACAATTCTAAATACTATCATCAGCCTGGATGGCTATAATAACCTGTCCTCATAAATATCGATATATACATAATAGTAATGCATAGGAAATAAAAACACTACAGTAGATGAAACATCCAGCTCGTCTCCTCAATCTCTGATTAAAATCCAACTAAAACCTGCTTTTCTCATATTGCTCGAAAGAGCACATAAGAGATTTAGGAAAAATAAAAACCACATGTCAAACCTAAGCCTTGTGTGAGAAACTCAAGAAATACGTGTATAGCATATAATAGTACTTTTGAGACCACATGGAATGATGTAATGGCTATCCCCTCAGAAGAACCATTACCTAATAAATAGATAATGTCTCGGATGTAGAATATAAATCAAAAATAGATGTGTCGCGTGTAGACCACAACAACAATAGTTATACAATCTATAATCACTAAGGCACGTTTGTATAATTGTGTAGGTTTTCCATGGAAGTGCCCTCGATACATCGAGAATAGTCTTCCTGCATAAGGATCAGAGATATCCTTCCAAGCAACGTATATCTCTAGGGAATTTACCATTGGAAATACATAGCTGGCCCAGCCCGAACAAGTGACTCCAAATGCATCACTCCCGCATGCATATCCATAAGAAACACTAGAATGTAGTCGCTTGCACCCTTAGGACAGCTAAATGTTGTGCTCCTTTGCCTATGCATCTTATCCTTGGTTTTAGTCATTTACCGATGGTGAAGTCACATTCAACATCTTTCATATGAGTTTTCTTTACTCGAATAGAACATGAATCCCCAAATGGATTCCATAATTTTGAACAGATCACGGATCTCTACATGGATTCGAGTATCTCGAACAGATCTCAAATCTCAACATATTTACCAGCATAAGTCGTTCGAAGAATGCTAATGCTATCCTCTCCCTTGGAATACTCCTCAAGATAGACGGTCCCATACGATAGCGTCATTCGAAATGTTAACACCGACCTCTCCCTCCTTAGTCTTAACCTTAGGATAAAGAGTGCAACTTTATAACATTTCGCTTCACAATAGCTCCTTGAACATAAATTGCATATATGGTTTTGAAGTAGTTATGGTTTTGAGTCATCTCATATAAGTATACTCCCTCGCTTATCGGACGCTTCAAAACCAATCGATAGATTTCTTGTTAACTTAACCCCGGTTATTTCGAAAATAAACAGACAATACATAAGTGTGGAGATCATCTCCTATCCAGATGGATTTCCTTATCGCTTGTCCTAGAAGATCAAGATGAGTTTATACGTACAGTATAGCATCACCTAAGGTAACTGTACCATATAGTCCTCATGTTTCTTCTAGATATTCCTAAGTTAATTTTGATCAAATTCAATAACAATAAGAACAATCGCATATGGAAACTAAGTCTCGTATACTTATCAGGTTTCCAAACTTCTCATCTACGCTATCCCTTAGATAAGAGTGAAGCCAGTAGGTTAGAGCACTATTGCTTCTACACCCTACTCGGACATCATTCTTAACTCTTACAGATAGAACAAGCCTACATCAAGTGCTAAGTACATAACTGAATACTTTTCAAAAACAAGCAAACACACAAAGCACGACTAAGTCACACAAAGCACGATTAAGTTACATAAAAGACTTCTAAAACTCTTTCTATTTAGTTAAACCTTTATTAATTAAATCTCTTTATTAGTAAATCTCCTTTTTATCTAATAAAACTTCTTTCATTAATCAAAACTTCTAATTGATTAAACTTCTAATTAATTAAATTCCTAATTAATTTAAAACTTCCTTCTTAATTAATACTCCTTTATTAATTAAAACTTCCTTTATTAATTAATAAAAACTTTGTCTACTGATTACTACTTCCTTCAGAGGTATGTTCTTAAAGCTAGAGACGATTCATCCCAATCCTCATGCCTGGGGGTTTTCATACCGTATGAAGCCGTGAATCTTTTAGATACTTCTTTTTTATACTTATATATAGATTTAATTACCTTTATAAAAGGTATGTACTTGTATTCTAATATTTCACTATATATTTATACTCTTTTCAATATTTCATATGGTATGTGCATAGGGGGAGATAACATACACAAACATAATAATACTTCTATTCTATGTTTATATTTTGATCATATAGTGTCATTGTATAGTTGATATTTGATTGTATAGTTGTCATCATAAAAAAGAGGGAGATTGTTAGAACCTCCAATTTATGTTTCAATGGTAACAACTATACAATCATATACATATATTGACCTTATCAAGATTGCAAGTATATGCTTCGAGAAGACCATTCTCGAAGATATTGAGACTCAAAGAGAAACGAAGATTCATTGACCATACTACGGTTATTCTACTATAAAAGAGTCCTAGATAAAATATTGTTAAGGTATCCTTGAGTATATATGAATATACGAGCATACACAATTACTTATACATCAAAATAAGGTGGAAAATAGTTTTTACACCTCACGGACGTCTGTGATAAAACAACAGACGTCTATGACAAGTTTTAGATTAAAAATTAAACAAGTCACAAATGTTTGAGGATTTCACCACAGACGTCTGTCATGGGAAAAACTGCCACATTTGAAAAGACACTTCTGTTTTTAATCAAAAGGAAATCATCTTTCACTAAAGCTCAGTTGCATGTTTTTAATCAAAAGGAAATCATCTTTCACTGATGAGTTGTAGCCATTAAAATAAAGAGACTTTCTCCAAGAGTAACAATTTTCATTTGCAACTTTATGAATCTATAAATACCACTTTGATTTAGAAGTAAAAATCACTGAACTTGAATTAATCTATTCTTTACTCTCTTGATTTATAAGCACTCTCTTGCATAAACACTGTTTACATACTCTCAATCTATTATAACCAAAATAGAATTTTGGTTAAATTACTTCCTACAACTCAAAGCATTCATATTCATATACTCAAAGGAGATCATAAGAAGATTTTTACTATAAGTCAAAAACAGTGTTATTGGAGCACAAGATTGTCAGGGATACTTTTGTATTAGCCTATTCTTCCAAGCGAAGTGAGGGTAATTTGTTCGAAGAAAATACTGAAGGGGAGCGTCGGGATTGGACGTAGGATGGAAGCTCCGAACCAGTATAAAAATTCTGGTTTGCATGCTTTTTATTTTACTAATTACTATTGCATTGATTTGTATACTTGCGTATTATACACAAGTTAGATAGTATATGATCCTTAAGACTTTCAATACATACCTTAACGGTATAAGTATATTCACAAATCATTAAAGAGATTTGATTACTTTAAACCTTTACTTTTTCTACCTTTTTTCCAAAACATTCCATCCTTGTTATCTCCATTAAAATATCCATTTAAAGGGTCTAATTACATTCACAAATCTATTTAAAGAGTTTAAGACAAATGTTACATAAACATTGTCACAACAACCCAAAACCACTTCTTTCATAATTATTTTTAAAAATTTCTTTTCAAAGATCTAATTATATTCATAAGTATAATAAAAAAGGGTTAATGACAAATATTGTTAACACACTGACACAACAAACCCAAAACCATTCCATACTTGTTATTATCTTTTAAATTATCCATTTGAAGATCTAATTAAGTCTTCATTTATTAAACAAGGTAATATACTTTTTATAACTCTACAAAACCATTTATTATAACATAAGTGTTATAATGAAAAATTTCTTTTATACTTTTATAAAAATACTTATCGTTTCCAAACACACACATAGACAAATATATATATATATATATATATATATATATATATTATTGGCGTCAAAATTGGTTTTGGTGCTTTCACCGAGAAAGCTAGCACTCAGGGATTTGAAAGTTTAGGAACTTGGATTTAGGAAGCAATGGCTAGGCAATCAATAAGAAGACGGAGAACAGAGAGGAGCCATCATGATGGAAGTCAGGAGGCTTCCTCAAGAGCTAATCAGACCTTAATCTACATTACCAGGGATGAGATGGAAAAGATGATGGATGCTATGTAGGAAAGGATGCTCAAAGAGCAGAAGGAAATGATGCAGAACCTATTACGACAAATTGGACAAGCTAGAGTGCAAAAACAAGGGAATGGAGTAGCAGGAAATATTGGAAATGTGGATCAAGATGTTGGAGCAGCAGGAGTAGAGGAAGTCCAGAATCAGAACCAAGGAAATGGAACCACCGGGATACGGGATAGAGTGAAGCCAATGGGAACAACCCCTGATCGTTCCACACTCGGGGGCATGCCTTCGAATCATATTGGCTCAATTCCAGGAAGGATACCAAGCAGTGCTATGCAGTTTGGCGTTGATAAGGAAATGAATGTTCGTCAAGAAGAATAGATTCTAGATTCCCTCGTGGACTCGGGTCACAGGTTGGAGACAACGGACAAAGACTACCACTTGATGATAACGGCAGGTTGGCGGAAATGATCAAACGGGCTATGAGAGGAGGATTGGTAAATAGAGATTTGAAGGATATGAATAGGAGCCCCTTCGCTTCTACGATTAGGCAAGCTAGGAATCCACCGAAGTTCAAACTACCAACACTGGAGACTTATGATGGAAGAACAGATCTCGTTGTTCATCTGACAAGGTATATGAGGCACATGGAAGTACTGAGGGCATCAGAGGAGGTCATGGTATGGTCCTTCCCTTTGTATTTGATGGATATAGCAGCACTATGGTCCAGACAATTGGAAAGCGGCTCTATTGGAACGTGGACAGAATTGATCGAAAGGTTTATGAGGCAGTTTAGAGTTCACATCTCGAGACCCAAAGATGTGAGGAGTCTGGCAACATTGAAGCAAAGGGCCGGAGAGTATCTGAGGAGTTTTCTAACATGGTTTAATGCTGCGGTGGCATCGATGGATCGTCCGGATCCATCCATGGTTTTGATGGCAGCTGTGTCTGGCATTGCTGATGGCACGAAGTTCAAGGATTCGCTAGAGCGGGATCCACCTATGGATTTGGGGGAGTTTTACCATGAAGCATAAAGGTTCCTGCAATAGGAAGACGCACGAGCTAATAAACCAGAGGTGAATACCGTGCAAAGTGGAGGATCATCAAGAGATGTAAACAAGAACAATAAAGGAAAACGAAGAATGAATGACAACAGTAATATCTCGAGAAGGCAATCGAGAGAACTAAAATTCTCTTCTTACATGGATTTGACTGAAACTCTGGAAAGGATCTATTTGGATACTCGAGGGCACCTACAGTATCGAAGGCCGGCAAAAAGGGATCCCTCCGAATATGAGTGGGCATCAGGAAATCATTGCCTATTCCATGAGCTAGATGGGCACAACATGAATGACTGTAGGAATTTGAAGGATATCGTTGAGGAACATGTGAGGAATGGTCATTTGCAACAATATATAAGGAATCAAGCTGTGGCAGTGGAACAGGAACAGCCACCGCCTACCTCGAATGGAGATGGCGCTGGATCAAGGCATCATCGTCAGCTTATTATTAGCTGATTGGATTTATGGCAAGGAATAAGTTATAAACCCCATAGTAATGAGGCTAAGTCACTTACACATGTACGGGATCGAGGACGATCCCCAGGCATGCTCTGAGATGACGATGAACCGTGGTGCTCGGGTTTAAGAAATCTTGTTTCTTTTGTTTTCTGCAAACTTTGGTTTTTCTTGGTACTATGCCTATTTAGTTTTCTTGGTTGTACGGGCTTTTATTTCATATTTTAGCAATTGAACTGTGGAATGATTGGATTTGGATTAATGTAATAAATAACACAGGTCATGGTTACGGCCTCGATCGGAGATACGGGGCAATTACCGCGAGTTATGGTCCCTTTGCCAGAGAGCGACTGGATGGACTTGAACACAGATAAGTCCTCGACTGGGGATCGAGGCCAGAGTAGGATACCCCACAGGTTAAATCCTCGACCGGAGAGTTGAGGCCGGAGAAGTATATTCATGGATTAAGTCCTCGGTTGGGGATCGAGGCCGGATTAGGATACCCCACGGATTAAGTCCTTGACCGGAGAGTTAAGGCCGGAGAAGGATAACCATGGATAAGCCCTCGACTTGAGAGTCAAGGCCGGAGTATGGTAAAATGACCCGGAGAGGTCTGTGGATTTGGATTTGGATCTGAGGAGGTCCCGGATTTGGATATGGACCCGGAGAGGTCCCAGATTTGGATTTGGACCCGGAGAGGTCCCCGATTTGGATATGGACCCGTAGAGGTCCCGGATTTGGATATGAACCCGGATAGGTCCAGGATTTGGATTTGGACCCGGAGAGGTCCCGGATTTGGGTTAAATGACCCAGAGAGGTCTATGGATTTGGAGATGGACCCGGAGAGGTCTCGGACTTGGATAAAACGATCCGGATAGATCATGGATTCGGCTAATGGATTTGGAATGGATTCAGAATTGGATATCGACTCGAAATAGTCATGAATTTTGCTTACGATCTGGAGAGATCAAGGAATTGGATTGGCGATGTAATGGACTCTAGGTTGGATAATATGGCGATCAATGGATTATGGACTTCGGATGTTGGACTCATGGCAATTCAAAACACACCTTCCAATAGCAAGGCATGTTTTAGGGGGCAAATGTTAACTTGCCTTTTGGCAAGGCCGTATACAGGCGGATTTAACCCAATAGACTACACGGTTGTCGAGGCTGGAATATTATGGATTTGGTTCTAATAGATGGATGGATGATCAATTATGGATATAAAGCCAGGATTAAGCATAGTCGATGGATGAAAGATGTAGGGCACTTGGAATATGGATTTTGGCAAGGATGGAAATTGCTTCGGGCCGGGTCGGTATTTGCTTTGGGTCGGCATAGGTATGGCTTCTGGTCGACAAAGAAGGGAGCATCGGGTCGGCAAGAGTGGAGTGGCTTCGGGTCGGCATTTGGTTACTTTAGATCGGCAAAGACTTCACTTCGGGTCGGCAAGGACTTCATTTTGGGTCGGCATGGCTTCAACCTCGGGTCGGCAGAAAAGGAGCTACTTCAGGTCGGCTACAAGCTTACTTCGGGTTGGCGTGAAGTTTACTTCGGGTCGGCATATCAATTGCTTCGTGTCAGCATACGATCTACTTCAGGTCGGCATAGGATGGACAATTTGGGCTCGACGATCATTATGGTGGGCCCACGTAGGTGAGAAGGCCCTGTGGTTTGAGTTTCACCTATAAATACAACAGTTTTGGCTTCAGAAAAAGGGTCTTCATTTTGTTTCTCTTCATCTTCTACCCGGAGGCTACTCTTCCATTTTTATTCTGGAATTCTAGATTGTAACTGTAATCAAATTTCTAATGATAAAAAGGATTGTTCTAGATTGGACGTAGGCCGGAGTTAGCCAAACCACTATAAATCTTGTCTCTCTTTTACAAGCTTTCATTTTAATTTTGGTTATTCTTCATATTATATTCTCTACATATACTCTATCTGTGATCTGTGACTGGATATTGGTGCTTTCACTTACAATTGGGTGTTGGTAGCCAATTTTGACGCCCAACATGTATATACACTTTAAAAATACTTATAAATAGGTTTAAATATCTATGTAAAATATAATTTAAAAATAATTAATTTATAATTTACTAAAAACAATTAAAAGCGTGTTTTATAATTTAAAATGCTTTACTTTAAAAATTCTTAGATAATAATTAAAAATATATTTAAACTTTGATATTTTTCCATTAATGAGTAAACTTATAGTACTTATTAAAAATGCAAAGAAGCCCTTAGGACGTCTTTCAAAGTTAATTTTAAAAATCGACGAACATAAGGCATTTTCAAAGTGCATCCATAATGACCTTTTTGCTTCTAACTTTCACAACTTTCATTCGCAATTTCTATAACTTCCCAAGCCAATTCCTTTGTGTCAAACACA
The DNA here is from genome assembly GCA_030737815.1 of Allium fistulosum. Lineage (NCBI taxonomy): Eukaryota > Viridiplantae > Streptophyta > Magnoliopsida > Asparagales > Amaryllidaceae > Allium > Allium fistulosum. The sequence goes on along the minus strand of CM060902.1, from coordinate 192,391,550 downwards.
CTAATACCTGTGTACAAAACAACAAAATATATATTTCCACAATATATTCACATCTTAACTAGTTTATGATGAATACAAAGGGTTTTAAAGTGCGTTTATGTTGAAATATGTGTATATACAAAATTTAAATTTAAATCATATTACGAACAAAAATAATTAGTCTAGATTTAAATATGTTTTATATGATATGGCATGAATATATACATATGCCTATCACATATTAGATATTTAATAATATATTATGTGGTTATAAATCTTAATAATCAAATATGTACACAATTATAGGTATGTCATTTTGCTTTGTATATTGTTTAAATCGGTAAATATTTGTGTTTCCTGGAGATTTGACCAGGCAACTAGTGCTCGGCATTAGGTAGCACTCGGCGTCAGAGAACACTCGGCATCTAGGAGTGTTCGGCGAAGTACCCGGCTTCCTACTGGAACTCGGCGTCATAGAATGTCCGGCATCTAGGAGTACTCGGCGAAGTACACAGCATCCATAGTGTTCGGCATACAAGAGCGCTCGGCGTCAACCAATACTCGGCATACAAGAGCGCTCGGCATCAACCAATACTCGGCATACAAGACTGCTCGGCATGCAAGACTGCTCGGCATACAAGAGCACTCGGCATCAAGGAGAACTCGGCAACGAGAGCGCTCAGCATCAGGTTGAACCTGGCAACAAGAGTACTCGGCGTCCCATGGTACTCGGCATAGTACTCGGTAACGAGAGTATTCGGCATCCCGAAGACGTTCGGTGTGCACAACTACTCAACGTGACAAGTATCGTTCGGCCTGAATGCATTGTTCGGTTACGAGCTTCAGACAGAGACACGTTCGACCTCAACCAACAACCATCCTGCATTTACCACACATCAATCTTACCGTTCGGCATAGAAATGATCGTTCGGCATTAGGGTGATCGCATGCCTAGTTCGGTATGCAGCGACCACTGAACTGGGGCTAGAGTGTTCGGCCACCAAGCCCATTTGGGAAGTCCAGCCCATATTTGCCTATAAATAGAGGGGCAGGGTCACAGTGAAAAGGATCCTTTTTTGGGAGAGAGAAAAATGGGGAGACTCTGCCATTTTCGAGACTCATCTTCTCTACTTAAACAACTTCATGCAAGCATTTGATTCACGAATTGTATTTGTAATCAACGATAAAGAAGATCAATAATGTTTAACAAAGTGGACGTAGGCAATTACGCTGAACCACTATAAATTTGGTGTTCTTACTTTCTGCAGTTAGATTAGTATTGTCTCCTCTGTTTAATTTACTTTCATCACCTGTATCTCTTCACAATCTTTCTCAACGAGGTTAGTAACCAATTTTGGTGCTAACACTTTGGTGCTTTCACTAAGAATTGAATTCTCAGACCTCAAGGATCTGCTTTGAAGCTACTGGATTGAACAAATCCCCCAAGGAAGATCCGACTCACTGATAGGACATCCGTTTATTCTACTCAGAGTTCATACCAATAACTCTACAATGGCAGGACCACGTACCAGGTCAGCTTCTCATAATGCGGATGCCCGCGAGACTGCTAGTGTGCAACAAGCAGGACCTAGCAATCAACCAGTGATTCCGAGTGCAGGAATTGCCGCTCAAGAACAGACTCCAGTTGTCACCAGGGTAGAGTTCAATGACTTGATGAGAGAACTTAGGGAAAGCAGGATACAACTGGGAGAACAGATGCAAGCTAACGCCAACCTGATGGCACAACTCACTCAACAGCAGCAACATAATGCTGGGGGCAATCCTGCTCCTTACTCTTCATCTGACAGTTCAACTTCCTATGATGAACCTCTGAGGCATAGACGCCGCAAGACTGGCGCTGCACGAGCAGAAGCTGCTGTTCAAACAACTGGAGACCGCGACCAAGCAAGAGCTGGAAACTTCAGGACCGGGGTACAGACGGAGGATAGAGGCCCGGATCATCAAAATGCTAACGATGTCGAACCTCAAGACGCACGATCGACAGACCGCCAAGAGAGGAGGCATCAACATGGACAGGCGCGTAGAACAGACACTAACCTTCCGCCTTCAATACAGACGCCAGATTTGACAGCCATGATCAGACAGTTGATGAAGGAAAATCAGGGGTTATCGAATGATGATTGGGTAGTGTCAAGAAGTCATACTCCGTTCACGGATGTTGTGTTGCAAGCGGCGTACCCCAGGAAGTTTAGTATGCCTACTATTCCTGCATATGAAGGAAAGACTGACCCCAGACAACATGTCATGAGGTACGAATGGATGATGGATTCAGCCAGAGCGAATGATGCCACCAAGTGTAGGTTCTTTCTGATTACTCTATCTAGGATCGCTACTATGTGGTTCACCCGACTTCCTCCGCGATCCGTATCAAATTTCGAGGAGTTGGCAAAGAAGTTTGTTGAGCAGTTCAGGATACACACTACGCGCCCAAAGGACGTGATGTCTCTGTCAAGTGTAATCCAAAATCCAGGGGAGTCGTTGAAGGAATATTTGCAAAGATTCCACGTAGCAGCAACTGAAGTCAGTAATCCCAATGACCATGCAATTCTGATGGCTGTAATGAGACGTGTGGATCCAGACTCTGAGTTTGGAGACTGGCTGGCAGGAAAACCTCCGGCTACGCTAGAGCGCTTCTACTTTAAGGCACACCAGTTCATAAGAAGAGAGGAAGCTAGGTGGGTGCGACGAGATAAGGCGCCGGGACCTGTCCAAGAGTCAATAAAGAGCAACATTGCTGTGAAGCAGTCCGGAGACAGCTCGGGAAAGGTCCAAGTCAATGTCCAGAACAAGCCTGGGCAACCCAAGGAGTCCGGAGGAAGGAGTCAAGGGAAAAAGAGAGAAGCGGGGAGGTGGAAGTCGAGAATTCCAAGCTACAGCGAGTATACTCCGCTGAACGCGCCACTTGAGAGCATTTACCTATCCACCTGCAATACTTTTCAATACAGAAAGCCACGTCCGAAAGAATCGACCGAGGAACAAAAACGGACCGGGAAATATTGTCGCTTCCATGATACTTATGGGCACAACACGGAGGAGTGCAGACACCTGCACGACGCTATCGAGAAGTTGATCAGGCAGAAGAAATTGCAAGAATTTGTGAAGGATCCACAGGAAGGAGGACAGGGAACGTCCAACCCAGGTCGAGCACCAGCTCCGCGTCATCCCGAGGAGCCTTCCCGGACCGTAGGTAGACTAGTCATAAATACAATTATCGGCGGGCCTCACCCCGCGGATAAGAATTGGCAAGAGATGGAGCGATATGTGAGTTCCCTGAAGCATGCAGATTTTGAGTGATGTTCGAACATGGAGGACGGGGCCCCTGCTAAGCAGCAGCGCGTAATGACAGACGATATCGTGTTCAGAAGTAGAGACGCTGATCAGATAGAGGCTCCGACCATCGACCCCATGGTCATATCTGCAATGATCGGACCAGCATATGTGAAAAGAATTCTGATTGATTGTGGAAGTTCAGTCAACATCATCTTCAAGAAGGCTTACGATCAAATGAAACTAGAAACCAAGGACTTGAAACCGTCCAAGGCTCGTATACACGGCTTTAACGGCGCTGCGACCGATGCAGTGGGATATGTTGAGTTACCAGTTGAACTGGGACAAGGCGAGCGTCGGAGGGTGCGGATTCTACCCTTCGTAGTTTTGGATGTGGATTCTCCATATAATGTTTTCTTGGGCCGGCCGGCCCTGGCTGAGTTTAGGGCAGTGTTAGCCCCTTGGTGTTTAACTTTGAAGTTCCCGACTGACAAAGGAGTGGGTATTGTTCATGGCGATCAAGCAGTTGGTCGTTCCTGTTATGTGGCTGAGCTCCGAGAAGCCCATCGGAGGGTAAAGGGGAAGGTTGCGGATAATCCCGTCCGCATCCTTAATGCGGACAATTGACAAGTAGTGCCCGAGCCCTGACTCGGGCATAGTTCTCGGATCTTCGGAGATATAGATCCGAGAGACGACGATGAGAAACCTAGGGGAGAGAAGGCGGCACCGGCTGAATTAACAATTGACATCTCAGTTAGCCGTGACGACCCTTCGCGAATTTTGAAAATCGGATCACAACTTGGTCCCGCGATGACTGAAGACCTTAGCGACTTCCTCCGGGTGAATCTTGATGTTTTTGCCTGGACGCATTCTGATATGTGTGGGATTTCTCCCGCCATCACGAGTCATATGTTGAACATAGACCCGAAGTACGTCCCAGTTAAACAAAAGAGGAGAGGAATGGATCCGGAGAGGTCCGCCACTCTCGGAGAGGAGGTGGACAAACTCAAAGCGAATGGGTTTGTCCGCGACGCCCTCTACCCTGAGTGGGTATCCAACCCCGTGCTGGTAAAAAAGGCGAATGGGAAATGGAGGACTTGTGTAGATTATTCCGACTTGAACAAAGCATGCCCTAAGGACAGTTTCCCGTTGCCTAGGATCGATCAGTTGGTCGTCTCCACCGTAGGACACGAGATTCTGTCATTCATGGACGCGTACTCAGGGTACAACCAAATCCCGATGCTCATTCCGGACCAAGAACACACCAGCTTCGTTACAAATGTCGGGCTGTATTGCTATGTAGTGATGCCCTTTGGATTGAAGAATGCAGGAGCAACTTACCAGCGTTTAGTGAATCGAATGTTCAAGGACCAGCTGGGTAGAACGATGGAAGTATATGTGGATGACATGCTCGTGAAGTCACGACGGTCAAACGACCACATTCGAGACTTGGCTAAAATGTTCGACATACTCAGGTTTTATGGGATGAAGATCAACCCTTTGAAGTGTTCCTTCGGCGTTGCATCAGGGAAGTTTTTGGGATTCATCGTCAATGCTAGGGGAATCGAAGCCAACCCAGAAAAGATCCAAGCTATTCGAGATGTGCAAGCGCCCAGGACTATAAAGCAAGTACAGAGCTTGAATGGAAAAGTAGCTGCGCTAAGTCGATTTATATCCAAGGCAACTGACAAGTGCATCCCATTCTTCGATATAATAAAGAAAGGGAAGAGAAATTTTGAATGGACGTCTAGTTGTGAGGAAGCATTCCGGAATCTGGTGAAGCATCTGGAGAGTCCACCAATGCTATAAAAACCAGTTGACCACGAGATGTTGTACGTATACTTGGCTGTATCCCCGCATGCGATAAGTGCGGCTTTGGTTCGTGAGGAGGATCGAGTCCAGAAGCCGGTGTATTATGTTAGCAAGCGTTTAACAGGGGCAGAGAGGAATTACCCTAAGATTGAGAAATTGGCTTATTGCTTGGTGATTGCATCACGAAAGCTTCGCCCATACTTTCAAGCACATTCAATCGGTGTTTATACCGATCAACCCCTGAGGCAGGTACTCCAACGGCCGGAAACTTCTGGAAGATTGCTAAGATGGAACATCGAGTTGAGCCAATTCGATATCGCATACTTACCACGGAGAGCCATCCGAGGGAAAGCATTAGCAGATTTCATCGCTGAGTTTACCATACCCATCAAACCGGATGACGACGACATCATTCCCCCCATTCGATGGAAATTATACACTGACGGTGCATTAAACGACCGTTGCTCCGGCACGGGCGTAGTTCTTATAACTCCGGAAAACCGATCAATCTGTTATGCTCTGAAGCTCGATTTCCCGGGTACAAATAACGAAGCCGAATATGAAGCACTGATCGCTGGCTTGAAGCTCATCAGAGAACTCGGGATCGAATCAGTCGAAGTCTTTTGTGACTCACAATTGGTGGTTTACCAAGTACGGGGGGACTACCAAGCAAAGGGACGAAAGCTTGCTCCATACCTCGTTCAGGTCCAAGAACTACTATCAAATCTTGAGCGTTATGACATTTCACATATCCCGCGCGAACAGAATAAAGAAGCAGACTTATTGGCTAAGTTTGTGAGTACCGGCGATGCGCAGCAAATGGGATTGTATCCCGTCGAAGTCTTGCATGCCCCGAGCATAGACGGGATGAAAGTCGATTGCGTGTTGGAAACAGGAATCGAGAAGGAATCGTGGATAACCCCATTCAAACTGTACCTAACGACCGGGGCTTTACCAGAAAAAAGAAGCGAAAGACGGCAGGTCCTTCGAAAGGCCACGCGATACGTAATGCAGGATGGGTCGATGTACCGAAAAGGATTCTCAGTCCCATTGTTGCGATGCATCGCTCATGATGAGACAAAGCGGGTCTTAAGAGAGGTTCACGAAGGGGAATGTGGCGACCATACTGGGGGGAAAACGCTAGCAAAGAAGATCCTCCGCTATGGATATTACTGGCCCACTGTAAACCGGGACGCCGCGGACTACGCAAGAAAATGCGACAAGTGTCAAAGATATGCGAAAATCCCGAGGGCTCCATCAACGGAACTCACACAAATGATTAGTCCCTGGTCATTTGCGATCTGGGGAATCGACATAATCGGCTCTTTGCCTCTATCCAAAGGTGGTGCGAAATACGCGATAGTCGCAGTCGACTATTTCACAAAATGGGCTGAGGCAGAACCTTTGGCCACAATCACCTCCAGGAAGGTCATTAACTTCGTTGTACGAAACATTGTATGCCGCTTTGGCCTTCCATGCACCATCATTATGGACAACGGAACACAATTTGAAAGTAGAGAGTTCAAAGAGTTCTATTTAAAGTACGGCATCGAGAAGAAGTTCGCCACCATGGCACACCCGAAAGCTAACGGGCAAGTCGAGGCTGTCAACAAAATAATCAAGTCCATACTGAAGAAGCGTCTGGAGAAGGTTGGAGGCAAGTGGGTAGATGAACTCCCGACAGCATTATGGGCATATAGAACTACCCACAAGTCCGCGACCGGCCACACTCCATTCGCCTTGGCATACGGCTCTGAAGCCGTTATACCCGTGGAACTTGAAGTTCCATCACACCGAGTGACATTCTATGATCTCAAGATGAATCAGAACCTCTTGCTGGAATCATTGGACTGCATCGATGAAAAGCGTGAAGAAGCCGAATTAAGGGCGGCAGCGCATAGGCACCGAGTCAAGCGTTACTACGACGGCAGAGTCCGCCCAAGGATCTTTGATGTGGGTAATCTCGTTTTGAAACGAGTTTTCCCGGTGCCATCACGCATGAATCCTAGCTGGAAAGGTCCGTACGCCATTGAACGGAAGCTTGGAGAAGGAACATTCAAGCTATCGACCGTTGACGGCGCGACACTTCCCCGAGCATTGAACAGTGAGCATTTGTGGCACTATTACATTTAGCATGTTTCCTTTCTTGTTTTAAGCACTGTTATTTCCTGCACGTTTCCATTCAGTAATGACTTAGTTTCTTTTCAAAGTTGTAATCAAGCAATTTAGTTGATTTTCATTAATAAAGGTTTGAAGCCGTATTTTCTATGAATCGCTAACATTTCTATATCTCATAATTGGGTGACGAATTACATTATCCTGCACGACATACAGACTCGTACGAACGATTCCAAATCTCTGAATCCCCAGAGCGCGGATTGGAGTACTCTAAGTCCCCGGAGCGCGGACTAGAGTATAAACGATTCCAAATCTCCGAATCCCCAGAGCGCGGATCGGAGTACTCTAAGTCCCCGGAGCGTGGACTAGAGTATAAACGATCCCAAATCTCCGAATCCTTAGAGCGCGGATCGGAGTACTCTAAGTCCCCGGAGCGCGGACTAGAGTATAAACGATCCCAAATCTCCGAATCCCCAAAGCGCGGATCGGAGTACTCTAAGTCCCCGGAGCGCGGACTAGAGTATAAACGATTCCAAATCTCCGAATCCCCAGAGCGCGGATCGGAGTACTCTAAGTCCCCGGAGCGCGGACTAGAGTATAAACGATTCCAAATCTCCGAATCACCAGAGCGCAGATCGGAGTACTCTAAGTCCCCGGAGCGCGGACTAGAGTATAAACGATCCCAAATCTCCGAATCCCCAGAGCGCGGATCGGAGTACTCTAAGTCCCCGGAGCGCGGACTAGAGTATAAACGATTCCAAATCTCCGAATCCCCAGAGCGCGGATCGGAGCACTCTAAGTCCCCGGAGCGCGGACTAGAGTATAAACGATTCCAAATCTCTGAATCCCCAGAGCGCGCATCGGAGTACTCTAAGTCCCCGGAGCGCGGACTAGAGTATAAACGATTCCAAATCTCCGAATCCCCAGAGCGCGGATCGGAGTACTTTAAGTCCCCAGAGCGCGGACTAGGGTATAAACGAGTCCAAATCCCCGAATCCCCAGAGCGCGGATCGGAGTACTTTAAGTCTCCAGAGAGCGGACTAGAGTATAAATGATTTCAAATCTCCGAGTTCCAGGAGCACAGAGGCAGCGAAAAGTCCAAGTGCTCGAGAGATGTGGGATAAGAAGCATGCCATGTCTAGAGATGTCTGAACGACACAAGAATGGACCGGGAGATAATGCAACTCATAAGAACTTGAGTTATGGCTACAATCAGTCAGCAAACCGAAGAGAGACAAGAGAATCATTCAAGCGAAAAAAGAAACTAAAATTTTTATTCGATAAGTCCAAAATGGGGATACATGATCACTCCTACAAAATTCAGACCTCTCTATACAAACTACAAGTTGTGGAAGATAAAAGCAATTACAAGACTTAAGCAAGAAACTCGTTGAACGAGTGTATCGATTATTTCTTCGACTTCTTCTTCTTGTCTTCCTTCTTTGTTTCCGACGACTCCTCTCACTCACGCTTTTTCTTGAACTTTTTGCTTGCTAGAGAAACGGAGTCAGGAGTAGGAGACGGAACATCTAGTGGTTTGGACCTGCCCGGGAGAATGATTTTCAAAGGTCTGTTCCGCGGGTCAGTGAGTTCCAGTATTTTAGATTCAACTTTGACTTTGACTTTTTTCTTCTCCTCGTCGGCGAGACGGTCCTTCATGCTCATCTCTGAAGTATGCTCAGAGGCGCCAGTGATTTCAATTTCATCGCTTCCTTCGGCAGGAGACGAAGTACCAAGCTTGTCATCATCTAGCGCCCCGATCACTTGAGCGTCTAGACCGGGAGTTACTCCCGCGTGAGCAACATCGCTTGTTTTCTCTGCTTCCTCCTTGGCGTCATCACTCCTCGGAGTTGGCTCGGCGTCAGAACAACCTACATGAAAATATAAAGAATGGGCATTAGAACGAATAACCATTGCTGAGAAATGACGGGATCTTTCAACTTCTAGAGAAAGAAGAATTTCCTACCAGGCTCTAGTTGGCTATCGGTGGCGCGTGGGGTTTCACCCTCCAGGATAGGTGACAGCACATGAGCACCAAGCCCGGGATCTTCGGGGTCATAACTAGCATGCTGCTCGAATGGATCAAGTGTCGGCCGACCGGCCGATTGAGCAGCGTAAGGAGCAGCAATGTGAGGAGTAGTAGTATCGGTCCCAGACGGGCTAGCTTCGTCATTCTTCTCTTTTGGAGGGGGAGAGCCTTTGCTATAAATCCGATGGCTCATTCCCCCTAAGGAACTCCTTCACCAAGACATCCTCATCGACCTCTTCGGAGCCTGACTCGATCTTCCTGATCCTTATCAAAGTTTCCCAGGCCTCAGCTAGGGACTCAAGGTAGCCGTCGCCCAAGAATGTGAAGTCGCGATGCATAAGGACGCGGGCTCCGTATTCAGCAATCAACGGGTCAAACATGCTTTTGACCTCTTCCCTACCGGCTTCCGCGGCCGCCTCGAGGCGAGAATCAATCTCCTCTGCAGCCTTTCTTTTGCCCTCCTCACGGGCCTCATCCTTCATTTTCTCAACCCAGCGAATTCGTCATCGAGCTTTGTTTTCAGGAGTCGGGTAGCAACGATCTCATCACAGTATCGTTGTGATTCTTCTTGAGCAGCTACCTTATCCTCCTTCTCCTTGGAGAGTAATTCTTTCAGCTCTTTGACTTGGGTGGCGAGCGCGTCCCTTTCTTTTTGGACAGAGTCTTTTTCTAGGGCAAGGGCACCGCTGCGCTGGACTGCTTCGTCAAGCTCTTTTCTGTGAGCCGCCTCTAAACGAGTAACTGCCTCAGCAGTATCCTTTGCGCTTTGTTCAGCGGCTTCCAGCTTCGACTTATACGAAGCAAGCTCTGCGTCTTGGTGCTCAATGATGTTTTTGTCGTAGCCAGCCTCCAGTTTCAGGCGATCAATCTCATGTTGACGCTCCATGGACACCTCCGAGATCTTCTCCACCAAGTGCATAAACGCGTCATGTTGAACATAGACGTCGTTATTGCAGGCAATGGCGCTCTGCTTCACATGCCCGGGAATATGATGAATGGCCGGGAGGAACTTCAGACCATCGAAGCAAATTTTTGGAAACTTGGCCTTAAGATCGACCATCTTTTCCGCAACAGTTGGGTCCACCGCAGGAGTAGGAGGAGGAGGCTTTGAGAATTCCGCTCTTTTCCGTTGCTCTCGAACTTGCCTTGTACTCGATGAACTGGAATGTTGTTCTCGAGGAGCATCAGAGTGATAACCCTTCTGTAAAGATTTCTCTCTATCCGGCTCAAGTGGAGGAGGAAGATCACGGGACTGGGAAGATTGAGAATGTGCCTTCTTGCGGTGAGACGGCTCTCGGGGACGATTATCCCTATCTTCATACTCGCCTCTGTCCCTGCGTCTGCCTGAACCAGAATCCCGTCCAGAGTGATGAAATATAGAAGAACCCTGAAGGCGATTGAGTCCGTGAGAACGCCCCATATCACCTGCAAAGAATGGAGATAACAACGAGTTAAGGAGAATTCACGAGATAAGAAAAAAGACTTAAAGTATATTATGGAATGCGCATGTGCGTGTGTGTCCTAGTGTACCCACCGAATGACCCGTTTGTTTATCTTTGCTAATCGGAGTGTTGTCTCCTTGAGCCGGGAGTTGAACTCCCACATTGCCTCTCGCGGGCGAAGAAAATTTGAGGGCTTCAGGATCATCGAACCCGTAATTGAGTAAATCATCGGGAATAGACAGGTTTGACAGACCCTTCAGGGAACTTTCCAGATGCTGTGAAGAAGCCTCTTTCTCTGGCAGGATAAGCGTGAATTTTGAAGTGCCACCAACTTTCTCCTTCTGAACTTTATATTTTAACTTCTTCTTTCCCTTCGAAGGGGAGGACGACGTCTCAATGTCATGAACTTCGACTGCCGGATTCTGAGCGGGAACCGCATTCTCGTCTTGAGTTTTAGGAGCATCATCATCTTTGCGCTCACCTTCTTCGTGCGCATCGGGAGTGCGGCGCGACGACGATCCGGCCTGTTTTTTCCCTTTACCGGACGGAGGTTTGGGAATGGTGGCACCTTCTGGAAGGCTGATCCGACAACCAGGGGCTAGCAAGCCAAACCCCGACAGTGATTCATTTGAAATGATAGTCCGAATGCCTCGTTCCTCGGCAGGAAGAGCTCTAATGGCTTCAACAGCCTCAGAATATCCTCGGCCTTCCGGACGCGGGTTGATACCTGAAAAGATGAAACTAAAAGTTAGGAAAGGCATGACTCCGGTTAAATACGAATAGTGACTCGGCAGAGACTTACTGCCTTCAACCCATCTCCTCGCGAAACCAGAAGGGCAGCGCACATAGAACCATTCCTGTTTGTACAGGACAAATTTACTGCATGCCCCTGTCAAGATCTGGCATTTGTGGTACGGCTCGAGGAACATAAAGGAAGGACTGTCTTTCCGTCTCTTGAACATATAAATGTATCTGATATCACTGGCGGTTGGAGGTCTGGAGAAGACAGCCATGAAAAGTAAGTAAGTCCCATATAGAAATGCATGGCCGTTCGGGTGCAGCTGCGATGGAGCAATGTCTATATACTGCAGTACATCCCGGAGAAATAAATTGAATGGAGGCACGCTGCCCATCCAACACATGAACTTGTTGCAGGTAGTGTACCCGACTAGGGGCAGATGAGGACGATCATGTCTCGAAGGAACTAACACGTCGGCAAAAGGAATCCCATGAATTGAGCATATCCGTCGCAGAGCAGCTTCGTTGACCTTCGAGGCTTGTGAATTGATCGGATTGTCTAGTAGGATGGTTGCCTCCAGAACATCAGGCGCCAAGTTATGAGCAGGAGAAGTCGACGGATTAGAAGTATCAACGGCTCCTTGCCGTGATGACGGCCCAGGCCTGTCAGATATGGTGGCGGAGCTAGATTTTCTCGACATCCCCAATAAATAACGAACCTGGCTAAGTGCTTGAGAAAACTATACTTAAAAAACGTTGAACGTTAGAATTAGCAACACGAGTTTCCCCCCCCCCACGTGGTGTGTGAACTAGTGCAAGAAATTGTGTACAAGCGATAAGAATCTAAAGATTTTAAAGATGTAAAAATTAGCTTCGAGTCGTCGCCTTCGAAGACCGTCATCGCTGACCGTCCCAAAAAGCTCGCCTTGTGGTGATTACAGTTCCAGATTCAGAAAACATATGATGTATAAAGTAACCGGCCTAAGTGTAGTTTGACATTTATACTGTTCGTCATTTGAATGTTGTTCGGCAATTGTATTTTTCATCCTAAGTATAGGTCAGCATGTATGTTTGTTCGGCATGCCACAGTGTTCGGCTAAAGGCCTTGTTCGGCTAAGTCTGTGTTCGTCTAAAGGCCTTGTTCGGCTAAGTCTGTGTTCGGCTAAAGGCCTCGTTCGGTTAAGTCATTTTCCAGTTAAAAGTTCTGTTCGGCATTCAGATTGCTCGGACTAGGTATAGTGTTCGGCTTTGTTTTGCTCGGTCTAAGTTCTGTTCGGCAATCGTATTGTTTGGCTTGGGTTTTGTTCGGCTAAGTTATTGTTCGACATTTTAGTAAATGTTCGGCTTTGGTTCATTCGGCTAAGTTGTTGTTCGGCGTTCTAGTGAGTGTTCGGCCTTAGATTATTCAGACGAAATACTATTCGGCAGCCTCTATCGTTCGGCGCATGACAACATACGCCGAACCATAACTATGCCATCCAACACCCTTACCACCTCCAACGTTTTCCTTTTCCTTCATTTTTGACTTTGGTTCGACGCGATGGAGCTAAATACAATAGCCACATGTGCAAACACCTCAAATCCTTCCTCCTCGCCTCGCATTATCGTTCGGCAATAAGGGCAACCTACTCGAAAGCTTCCTACATGACACACTTGACCATCTCATTGGAAACCTATTCGAGTTATACGAGGAGCAGTACCTAGATTGCAGTTAGGAGCTTAGGAAGGAATGTTCGAGTTGCAAATCTGTTCGGCTAGAGGAAATTGCAAATCTTGGAAGAGTGACAGAAATGGAAAGGTAAAGGAGAAGGGACGGGAAGGACCTGGTTATATAGAGGGTGGTAGAAGTTGAAAAGGCTATACCCGGTAGAACCGGTCAATACCAGAGTGTTCGGCATCAAAACGAAGTGCCGTTCGGCACATGAGGGCTGTCCGGCAGCCGGCTTCGAACGTATCATTCGGCGTCCAAACCACGTTCGTCACGCACCTCCTTCACAGGCACGCTCGAGAAGGCATCATCAAGGAAAATTGAACCAGATTCAAAGCGCATCACGTTCGGCCACGCGATACACTTTGGGGGGCAAGTGTTTCCTGGAGATTTGACCAGGCAACTAGTGCTCGGCATCAGGTAGCACTCGACGTCAGAGAGCACTCGGCATCTAGGAGTGTTCGGCGACGTACCCGGCTTCCTAGTGGAACTCGGCGTCATAGAATGTCCGGCATCTAGGAGTACTCGGCGAAGTACACAACATCCATAATGTTCGGCATACAAGAGCGCTCGGCGTCAACCAATACTCGGCATACAAGAGCGCTCGGCGTCAACCAATACTCGGCATACAAGACTGCTCGGCATGCAAGACTGCTCGGCATACAAGAGCACTCGGCATCAAGGAGAACTCGACAACGAGAGCGCTCGGCATCAGGTTGAACCTGGCAACAAGAGTACTCGGCATAGTACTCGGTAACGAGAGTATTCGGCATCCCGAAGACGTTCGGTGTGCACAACTACTCAACGTGACAAGTATCGTTCGGCCTGAATGCATTGTTCGGTTACGAGCTTCAGACCGAGACACGTTCGACCTCAACCAACAACCATCCTGCATTTACCACACATCAATCATACCGTTCGGCATAGAAATGATCGTTCGGCATTAGGGTGATCGGCATGCCTGGTTCAGCATGCAGCGACCACTGAACAGGGGCTAGAGTGTTCGGCCACCAAGCCCATTTGGGAAGTCCAGCCCATATTTGCCTATAAATAGAGGGGCAGGGTCACAGTGAAAAGGATCCTTTTTTGGGAGAGAGAAAACTGGGGAGACTCTGCCATTTTCGAGACTCATCTTCTCTACTTAAACAACTTCATGCAAGCATTTGATTCACGAATTGTATTTGTAATCAACGATAAAGAAGATCAATAAAGTTTAACAAAGTGGACGTAGGCAATTACGCTGAACCACTATAAATTTGGTGTTCTTACTTTCTGCAGTTAGATTAGTATTGTCTCCTCTGTTTAATTTACTTTCATCACCTGTATCTCTTCACAATCTTTCTCAACGAGGTTAGTAACCAATTTTGGTGCTAACAATTTGTACACTTTATGCATTCTTATTATATACACTGTATGTGTAAATATGATATTCAACACTAATTATGATGTAAAATAACCAAAATAAAATTTATAATTAACAAAAAATTCATCATTTTAGTAAACATTAATTGCGATTTAATGTAACCATGTTATTCATGATAACATAAGATATAGATCTAGTGCAATAACTAATAATGGATTTTTTAAGTTTTCCAATTTTTTCCCACTGCCAATGCACCAGGTCCAACATGAAACAGTTTCATCAAAATTTCGTATTTACATAAGATGACTATTCAACATACAACTATTATATTTGATAAATATTATTGTCAATGCAATAGACAAGTATTACACATAAGTGTCCAAGACTCGAAAGTTTTAATAGTTTATCACTAGGCACTTTCATGGGTCTTGAAGCGAGAACATGCAAAAAGATTTAATTCATTGACAAGTGTTACTTTACATTTCTTATTCAATTTTTAATTTGATTCATTCAATATGTTTTAATCAATAAAAAATATATTAACTATTTTTATTTTAGAAATTTATTAAATTAGATTACTATTATATTATATGCCACTGTATTTATTTGATTGGTTCATTATATTTTCCTAATAAGGTTCCTTCTATATACTACATCCCTTGAAAATCCTAAAAGAAATGTGGAAATGTTATAAATTTATGTAGATGGTGTTAGGATCCTTTTATCATTTTACCACAATCTTGGGTGTGCTAAACAAGTTTTGATCTATACTGGTGAATAATACATTATTGATTATATCACTATATAACTCCTAATATGGTTTAAACTTTACTTCTAATCATCTAACATTATTGACTATATCACTATATATTGCTCAACAAACCACAAAGTTCATTAGTCAGTCAAACCCATTATCTCGTGATTGCTTAGGATAAATTTTATAACCTTTGAGTGTGCTTGATAAAGCTACAATATATCCCACCAATCTAAAGTCATTTGTAACTATCCTAAAATATTGTTCATAGACTGAGGATGGTTGACAACCATACAAAAGTAACAATGATCATATAGAATTTAAATGGTAGAAAGCAGCTATATTTGGAATTTATATCCTCAAATACATAAATAGAGCGATATTTATAATTTAAAGGGGATGAGTATTCATACTACTCCATGACATCATACGCCATTACATCATATGCATACTCTCTTACATCTATATGGTTTTAATTGAGTTTAACTTATTAATTCATTTATTTTTATTTATTTATACATTACATAAGACTTCCTTACCTAATTATATTATTTATAATTTTGATATTAAATCTTGTATTATGTATATATTATTAACAAATATTTTAATTAATATTACAATTAATTGTAACCAATATGATTCATAGTTTATATATTAAGTCAAAACACTTTTGGATCTTATAACTTTTACGATTATTTTAACTTTTATAACTAGTAATTCAAAATAGTTTTTATATTTTCTTTTATTTATAACACCTATAAATATATAATGATTCAAATATATTTGTTTGAACCAACCTAAGCCCCAACATTTTGGGTCTTACGCTAGGACCATATTGTTTATCTTAGACCATCAAATGTGAGTAAGGAGATTTTCCTGATAGATGTTCCTTGATTATATAACCCTCCTTCAAAATATACTTGCCTTAAACACCCACTAAATGTGAAAGTTCAAAAGTGTTCCACATGTATTGGCTAATTGTTTCATAATAATATTGTGCGGGCTCTAATACCACTATTGGATCAGGTGCATAGAGTGTGGACAATTTGGGCCAAATTTCAAAAAAGTCCTCATTAAATTATTGCACCAGATCTTAACTTGTGTAATCATAAATATTTTTATCACATTAAATTATATTTAATGTTAATTAATACAACGAGAGGTGTTGTGAATTAAAACTAGTTTTAATTTAATTTATAGTATGTTATATATTTAATAATGAACATCATATGTCCATATATATAGTATAAGAATGAAGTCTAAGAAAATATAAATATATAATAATCTAGTTCTTATAAATAATAATACTATATGAATGATATGTATTGATATACGTGAACACACACATATATATCCATGTATGTATGTATATATGTAAGACTCTACATATATATTTAATTATATTACGTAATAAATTTTATACTAAAAATATATATTATTGGTATAGCATTTGAATATATTAATTAAAAATGATTTATTAATCAAGTGTATATCCCATAATAATGTTATATTAAAACTATATATTTAAAAAGTTAAGTTCGACCCTTAATATAATTATTAATGTGAATAATATACATACATATATATATTAAATATTTAGATTTTGAATTAAAATGGTTTTATTTTGCTAAATCATAATTATTTTATACATTTATATATATATATATATATGTGTGTGTGTGAGTGTGTGTGCGCACGAGTGTATTATATATCACACTTACATCATAAAATATATGTTTTCATAATTTAAAATTATAAGCTTCTAATTTCTACTGGTTAGTTAAATAATTATTTAACTGATCTAGATGCATGGTTTATATATATTAGTTATTAAAATAATATATCTATGATTAATTTAAGTATATACATATTTTATTACTAATGTTAACAAGAAAACTTGTCAACACCCTAAAGCAGAGTTTAAAGTATAGTTGTCTTCTTCGAAACCTCTTTTCGATCAGATAGAGATAGTTAGAACCTTATTATTCCCTTAAAACCACCTTTCAAGCATGTTATTACAGTTAAAACTTCTTCTTGTTCAACCTTTCGACATGGTCGAAATACCTGATTCTCTTTATTATACCTTTTCAACTGGTTAAGTCAAAACTCCTTCTTATACGACCTTCCGACTCAGTCGAAACACATGTATCCCTTTTTATTATGCCTTTCGAACTAGTCAAGTTGGTTTAGTTATCCTTTCAAAACCACCCTTTCGAGGCGGTTGAGGTGTTCCGAAGGTTGGTCCTAAAAAATCTAAGGATATGAATTAAATGGAAAGGTTCCGACTTCTTTGAAAGCTGACCTTTCGATAACTTGAGGTTAGGACCTAATGATCTAAGGATATTGGTTGAGGTAAGGGTTTCGACTTACTCTTAAGGTGGTCTTTCAATCAAATTGACATAAGCAAATCATAAACTGAATTCAATAGGAATATTAAATCCGCTGCATATCCAAAAATATCATATTTTGCTTTGATTAAGCTAAAGTAATAGAAATTGATCAAGTTTGCAATCTAATTTGAAAATTAGGGTTTACAAATTTAATAAAGTTCAAGAATGAAGTGAATTAATTCTGGATCCTCTTCAACCAGACCCCTAGGGTCTTATTTATAGGTGCGAGATGGCACCTTTCGAATCAGTCCTTTTAACTTGGTCGAAAGGCAGCCTTGGAGGCATTTCGTTGCTGTTAACATTAGGGCATCCTTCTACCCTGCCTTTAAATGGACTTGAGTGCTTTTGAATTCATCGAAAGGGGTAGGTGCACTTCTCCACTTTATGTTGCTATGTTGTTGCAAGTAAGAAAAGGTATGAGCTTTCGACTCTGTTGATACGTAGATCTTTGGGGCTTCGAAGGAGTTGAGACGCCGAAGGTTTTAAAGTGAAAGGTAGCTTTCGATGACATACTTGCTAATTGATGCGGAACCCCATCCTCTAGTGTAGGAGATTGCAATTTTGAACCTTAGTAAGCTCTTCTTTCTCAATTGTGAATGGTTTTGACCAGTTTGAAAGGCTTATTTATGCTTTCGAAGGGGTTGGTCTGGCAAAACATCCTTCTGTGGAATGTGAATGAAGGTGAAACCCTTAGTTTCGAAAGGTTTGGTGTGCATGTGAGTGGTTGTAATTTGTTGCCTTTGAAAGGTGTTCCTAAACTTATTTGAATCATCTTCATGCATGTGGAAGCATCCTTTCTGAATGGAAGCAATTGAAGCGAAAGGGTGTTTTCCTCCCCTTTCGAATCCCTCGAAAGCTTATAGCACATCTAACTTTTGCTATAGCATCTCTTCAACTCCTTCGAAAGGCTTTGTTGATGTTATCATCTCTTATAAATCCTTCTCTTCTATTCATCTTGGTTTCGACAAGGTTGAAGTGATAATTGGTGGTAACACATGCCCCCCTTTGCGGAGGGATGCTCTTGACTTTCCAACTAAACAATTTCGAAATCTACTACTTTTATAAATTTCACTTTCTTCTTCTCTTTTTCGTTTACCTGCCTTTAAAAGCTCACAACAAAAATCAAAAATTACAAATTCTTTCATTCAACACAAGTTAGAATTCAAGGTACGTGCTTGTTGTTTTATCCTTAAAACTAAATTACAAATTCTTTCATTAAACACAAGTTAGAATTCAAGGTACGTGCTTGTTGTTTTATCCTTAAAACTGAATCTCATAAAGATGATTCGAGTTTTTCTGCATGAAATCATCCTTAGATTCATTTATATGCTTATTCCATTCGATTTTAATCTCATAAATTCATTCTTGATTCAATTTAATGGTTGGCCACCTAGGTTATTAGATTGAAAATTGAATTAGAGATGGAAAAATTATTCAATGGCTTCACAGAGAAGATTAAGTTATATGGATCACAACTTGACATTGTAATATGACTTTTCTACCCCTTCGAAAGGGGTTGAGGCGACTAACTCCGCTTTGCTTCTTCAACCTCTTTCGAAGGGGTTGAAATGAGGTCCTGAATCTATCTTATAATTGATCCTTTCGAACGGGTTGATGTAGCCAACATGCAATAGACTTCTTCGAAAGCAGAAATATATTTCATTATATTCTGACACCTTTCGAAGAAGTTGTCTTGACGTGTTTCATTCAATGGCCACATAATATATACTTTCGAAAGTCTAGTTTTATTTTATAGGTTTCGAAACCTCTTGTATATAAATAGGGATTTAACCTATCATTGGATTCGGGTTTAATTTGATTTTTCCTAGAAGGTATTGAAAGTTAGAAACTTACACTACTTATTTATAAATTAGATTGAGAATAGCGTAATTTGTTTAAGTTGAAAACCGAATCAAGCCTTTCGACTTGATTGAAAACTCCCATATTAAAATGAGTTTAGTTGTTTGCATGATTTCGAAACCTTAGCCCCCTTTCGAATTACTCGAAACCCATTGTAGTTATCAGGGGTATAGCTATCATTTTTATAAACACCGTCGAAACGTCCCAAAGCACTTTTTATTTGTATCAAAGTTATTTGGATTCGAATCATGAATTCAGGTAAATATGGTAAGGAATAAAGGTACACGAACCATACCAGACATGTCCCTACAACCAAAGAGTTAGCACATAACACCGTAATATGCTACTCTATAAATAAGATAAAGGTACTTTACTCAAAATAAGGATACTGGCTCTCTAGGTATTCCTATCTCCAATACCTACTCCTAATGATATCTCCAAGTGATAGACAAGAAAACAACCATAGCATCCATCAAGCAATCCCCACTATCACTCCATGTGCTCTGAATATATGATAACTCATATGGCCTCCTTACTGCCAGGGACTAAGGAAAATCACAGTTTTCAGTATACTCTCCTATCAGATAGCCCAAAGCTCGATACATATCTCGTAGCTCAAAGCTAGACACTAGACATAAAGCCGCTGGTCTAGGGTATTCAGATCCAGACCATTGATATATGGGCATCCCCAATTATAATACCATTGCTTCGAGAACAATAGAAAACACTTTGAGTATCAAAGATTCCTTAGCATATACATCTAAGCCCTCCATTGCTCTATTTGGATCCAAGCCCTTCTTTTTCTCAATCCAGTTTCCATTATTTGGACCCCTTCATGTTCCCATCCATGGCTCCCTCCTTTATCGAGTTTCTATCTTTGGTACCCACTCCGTTCACGAGTCACCAACCGAAGATACAAAGCTTTTATCATGCTAATACATCGCTATCCAACACTCAAGCATACAAGTCAAAACCTCCAACATGATCTGTAGAGTTTACTACTTCCTCTTTGTTCAAGCCTGACCCTTACACATTCACCTAAACAACTGGGTATCAAGTCAAAATGACTCAACATCAACTAATTTACTTAACCAATTTTGGCTAAGTAAATCACTCCGCCTCTAGTACTTCCTTCTTAACTACTTTAGACCTCGACCACTCATCAAAACAACTCGACCCCCAATCCAAAGCATTCAACTCCAATTTCTAGAAATAACTCAGCATAATGTCCAATACTTAGCCAATCTTCTGCATCTTGCTATAGACCACCTTTTGCTATGGACTACCTTCCCTAGCCAAGCTTTAGAGATCCATGCCATCCACCGACCCATCTGGCCAGCCAAAATGACTCGGTACCGAACTAAGTCCTTAGCAAATTTTGAGGCACTAATTATTCTGTAAGCTCACATCTTGTTCCTGAGCCTCTCCTCCAAGTTTCTTCCAATTTCGACCAACTTTACCTCCGATTTGCCAAGTTCACCAACCTATCTTCCTAGGCATCCAAAACACTAGCAAACAACATCAAAGCACAACATATAAGCATAGAATAACATGCATATACATCCATTCATACAAGCAATACACAAGAATGTGATAAGCAAACCAATTCTAATTTAAATCTATATATTACATGCATATATGAATATGAATAAGGAGAATTTCTAAATCATTTTTGAAAACCATTTCAAAGATCCACAAATTTAGGTCATAAGCATATGATAACATGTAATTAAAGTTTAGAAAAGGTTTTAAGGCTAAAAATCATGTTAAAACGTGTAGTTCCACTATATAAACATGCATAGGGTGGTGAGAAGGCATAAACCACTCACCAATTACCAAAATCAACCAATTCTTCCCTAGATCCAATGTGGATTGTAATAGAAAGGAATGCAAATCAACCAAAATAATGATCTCTATCTTATAATTGATGATCTTCTCTTTAATTATTGATTAGCTAAATTTAGAGATTAATTTGTGTGACTTTGGATGAATCTAGGATTAATGGGGTTTAGATCTGATTTTTAAAAAAGGTTAAAGTTTTAATTTGACTCCTACAGTCCCCTATTTATAGTGATCTGGGATTAGACTAATGGACTTACTTATGGGCTTAATTAATTACGCAATAATACTGGCCAGCAGCTGTCTAAACTTAAAACATGCATACTTCCTAACCGTAAGTCCGTTTTACTATTATTACCACTCTATAGAATGAGAAACCATTATCCTGAAGTAGTAGAACTGGTTTGAGATCCTAATTCAGCTCCTGTCAAAAGCTATAGCTGGAATAAATTTTCAAGGTCAAAATAGTCATATAGAAATTCAGAAAAATCATAGGTGTGTAAAATGTCCCTTAGAGTTATATCCCAAATTATAGAGTCATACGATCTCATATGAATAAAATAAAAATATTTTACGATAATTCGTTACATAAAATATGGGTCTTTACATTCTCCCCCCTTATGAATTTCACCTCAGAAATCCCTAAACAAGTCAAGAAATAAGCAACCATAATTACCCCGCATACTTAACAACCATATGCAACCATCCACCATATCAAACAAGTAATCATGCAATCAATTGTGAGCCTACCCTAGCATGTGGAATACTAGCCTATTGCGATATACAATGCTGAAAGTGGATATAATAAACGATTGATCTTACCATTCAAAGAGCTCCAAACACGTAGGCCTCATGCCCTCCTCAATTTTCCACGTACAATCGTCATCACTTCTACTCCATTGTACCCTTACTATCTTCACCATCTTTCTCCTATGCTCTTTCATATCGTGTCCAACAATACAAACCGGCTTACAAAATCTCAAAACTTCTTGTTCTACCTCAACATCTTCAAGTTGATCCGGTGTAATTGTCATGCCTGAGTCATACACAAATTTCCGTAAATAGAAGACATGAATGACATTGTGTATGCCCGCCATCTTCTAAGGTAAGTTGACCGTATAGGCTAACTTCCCAATCCTTTCTATTATCGAAAAAGGACCTACGAATCTTGGTGCCAACTTCCCCTTATTACCAAATCAAATAACATTCTTCAAAGAAGATACCATCACAAAAACAGTATCCCCAATAGAAAATTTGAAATCTTTATGTCTTTTACCGGCGTAGCTCTTTTGCCGATACTGAGCGGCTTTGATTCGTTGTCGAATGATCCCAATCTTTTTTGAAGTTTATCTAATCGTTTCAGGCCCAAGTATCAGTTCCTCGTCTGCTTCCCGCCATCACGAATGAGCATTACACGGTCGACTATACAATACTTCATAAGGAGCCATACCAATAATCAATTGATAAATGTTGTTGTATGAAGACTCCACATAATGTAGATGGTCATCCCATGATCCTCCAATGCTCGCAGGTGATCTTCCAATATGCGATTTACTCTTTCGATTTGCCTATCCGTTTGCGAGTGGTAAGCCATACGAAGATGAAACTCAGACCCTAATGCCTCTTGTAAGATCTTTCCAAACCCCCTTATGAAAAACTAGTCTTGGTCACTCACAATGCTCTTTGGCACACCATGAAATTGTACTATCCATTTATACAACTAGAACAAGTTGGATGTTGTTCTACATGACTTGACGGGTATAAATCTTGTGCTCTTGGTCAATCGATCAACCATGACCCAAATGTTATCTTACCCTATTCGAGTCCTCGGGAGTCCATCAATAAAATCCATCGATACTTGGTCCCATTTCCATTCAGGAACTTCTATCGGTTGCAACAATCCACTTGGTTTCTTTTTCTCTGCCTTTACCAATTTTTAGTTCATACACTTCAAGATGAATGTCCCAATACCCTTCTTCATACCTTCCTAATAATAGGTCTACTTCATTGTTAGTACATCTTATTACCTCTAGGATGTATTGTCAAACTAGAATGGTGGCACTCTCGTAGCACTTCATCTTGCAATCCATCAACATCAGGAACAAACAATCTTCCATCCTTACAGAGCAAATCTACTCGGTCGAGTCCGTATTATTTCGTATCCTCAAACTCTAGTCCTTCTACTGTCTTCATTATAATCTTCGCTAGCCTAGCATCTCGCTTTTGGCTAGCACTGATCTTTTCTATTAGAGTAGGTCTGATTGACAAACTTGCCAACATCTCTAGTTCCAGCTCGAAATAAGGCCTATAATCATATCCAGCAGTATACTTAATCTTCTTCCATTCCAAGAACATTGATCCTAAACTAGCATGTCTTCTACTCGATGCATCGACGACTGCATTCCCTTACCTTGGTGTATAGGAAATGCTAAAATAATAGGTGGCTAAGAACTCTAACCACCGTTGCTGATAAAGGTTGAGATCCTTCTGAGAGAAAATGTACTTTAAAGATTTGTGGTCTGCAAACAGTTCAAATCTTTCTCCTAGCAGATAATGGCTCCACATCTACAAAGCAAAAACTATCCCCACCAATTCCAAATCATGAATCGGATAATTCCTTTCATGTGGTTTAGTTGTTGACTAGCATACTTAAAAAAAATTCTTTCTACATCAACACCGCACTTAATTCACTACCATGGGCGTTTGTATATACCGTAAACTCCTTTTTCCTACTTGGATGGTCAATATCAGTGCACCTGTCAACCTCTCTTTCAGACACACAAACGCACGCTCACACTTAGCATCCCAAACAAAAGTATGATTCTTCCAAATTAGTCAACGGTACTACTATCTTTAAGAAGTTCTCGACAAGACGCCTATAGTATCCTGCCAATCCAAGAAGACTCCTCATGTCTGCAGCATTCTTGGACAGGTTCCAGCCTTGAACCGCTGCTACCTTCGTAGGATCCACTGTTATACACTATCAACAAACGACATGACCCAAGAACCTAACTTCTTTTCTCTAGAAGTGACACTTTGAGAACTTCACTCTCAACTTGTGTTTTCTCAACACCTCTAGCACAATCCTCAAGTGCGTCTTGTGCTCCTCTTCGATACTGGAATAGATCAGATTATCTTCCATGAACACAAGCACGAACTTGTTCAACTGGTCTCTGAAAACCTAATTCATGAGATCCAAAAGTATGCTGGAGCATTGGTCAACCCAAATGGCATCACCAACCACTCATAAAAATCTGATGGCATACGAAATGCAGTAATAGGCACACTTTCCTTTGCTACTCTAAGCTGGTGAAATCCCATTGCCAAATCCATTTAAGAGAATACCTTTGCACCTAAAGCTGATAAAAAAAAGTCATCAATTCATAGGAGTGGATACTTGTTACTCTTCATTACTTTATTCAGCTCATGATAATCCGCAAACAAACTCAAAGAGCCATCCGCTTTAGTTATGAATACTACAGGTGCACCCCACTTAGATATACTCCTCCGAATGAACCCTCTCTTTAATAGGTCATTCATTTGCACCTCTAATTCCTTCTGCTCTCTAAGTGCCATACGCCTCAATGGCATAACTATGGGTCTGGCTTCCTTCACCAAGTCTATCTAAACTCAATCTTTCTATGCGGTGGCAATTTGGTCACTTCCTCAAATACATCCGAATACTCTCTAGCGATAAGCACATATGATAACACCTTATGTGGAACTTCAAGCGAATATAGAAAGCCAACCACCACCACATTCTCTGATAGGCAGCCAATCACTACTGCCCGCCCTTCAACATCTCCGATTGTCACCAATAGTTTCTCACAATCCACTATTGTTGCATGCTTCTTAAGCGAATCCATTCCCAAAATAATCTCGAACCAAACAAAATTCAAGGTAAAGCAATCACAAACAAAAGAGCATCCATGACAATATATCATTAGGCCATGACAAACCATGCAAAGGCTAGTAGAGCCTCCAACAGGGTTCGCCACAATCAAAGGTTGGTTTACTATCTTAGATCCTAATCCCCATTGATCTACTAGGTCACCTGAATAAAGACTCCCTTTCCTTTCTCCTTTGCAGAGGGAGCACTCGACGAAGTTGGGACAGCGTCCAAAGCGTATGCTTTGACAACCTGCTTATCCTTTACCCGTTCTGGACAATACTTCTTCAAGTGACTAGGCTTTTCACAATTATAGCACTTCTTCTCTCTCACTTTGCAATCTTTAATCAAGTGACTCTTCTCCTTGCACCCATGGCATGTAGGTTCCCACTTAGCTTTCTTCTGGCCATTTTTCCCTTGAGACTACTTCCCTTTCCGTTCCACATTTTCTTACCACCACCGCTATGTTACGGTTTTGGCTCTTCCTTCTTAGCAAAAATGAAACGGTTGTTTTAGCCTTTTGATACAGATTCTCATGACAGAGAGCTTCTCAACATGCTTCTCGAGTAGCTCACATATATGGTCTATTAGCTTCTTTCTGAGATAATCATCCAAACTAATGATGAAATTCTCATTCTCTCTCAATGGAGTGTCGATGAATGACATTCCACAAATTAATAAAGCATCAAATTATGCAACATACTTAGAAACTAAAATCTCTCTTTGCTTAAGACCAGCGAACTTCCTAAACAGCACCGACTTTTGAGAAGCCGGAATGAACTTCTCTTCAAACCTTGCTTTGAACTGGTCCCAAGTAAACCGATCTTCCATAGTAGCAATGGTAATTGTAACACCCCAGATTTTTGGTAACATTATTTAGGATATTTAATTAGTTAAAATAAAATAATGTGTTGATTAGGGGATTGAGATTTGATTTTTAATTAAGGGTAACTGTGCCATTTAACAATGAACTAAAGAAGAGTTAAAATGAAATAGAGGAGGGGTAAAATAGGAAAGAGGTCATTCCTATATCCTCCAAACATTGGCCATGTATTAGAATACACTTTCATTTCATTTTGAAAATTTTAAAACAAGAGGCCGGCCACCATTAACAAGGAAAAGGGGAAGAAAAGCTAGGAAGAAGCTAATTCAAAACAAATCTATTCATATCTCAATCTCTTTAATCTCCAAAGCTAAGTTAAATAATGTATACATCTCAT
Source organism: Allium fistulosum (assembly GCA_030737815.1). Classification (NCBI taxonomy): domain Eukaryota; kingdom Viridiplantae; phylum Streptophyta; class Magnoliopsida; order Asparagales; family Amaryllidaceae; genus Allium; species Allium fistulosum. The sequence goes on along the minus strand of CM060902.1, from coordinate 192,365,121 downwards.
TTTTGATTGTATTTTCGGTTTTTAGATGATTGTCGAATATTTTGCATTGATTTGCCATGATTTTGAATGGTGGAATGATTATATATACATGTTGATGATTTATGTATATTCATATTGATTTTATGATATATTTTAAGGTGAAAACCCTATAAAATGACTTCCAAATGCCTTGCGAATTTTCATGAAGATCACAAATATTATTTTGGAGATGGGTTTCAATTTTAGGAATTTTTTGAAATTATGTGGAATTTATATGAATTTTCAAGTAAAGTAAATGTTAATTTGGGTTAATAATTATTTTTGGTTAAATAATAAAAGATTGGGGTTTGAAATTTTTATATGTTGGAAAACATATTAAAAGAGATTTTCTAGAATTTTTGTAGATTTTTCCTAAGTGCTTTAAGGGTTATATAAAATTATTTAAGGTATGGGGCTTAAATGTTTTATATAATTAAAAGAGTAGAAGGGGATTTTTGTAAAATAATTTAAATTAGAAAATCTGGAAAGTCAGCAGCACTTTTGAAAGAGTGCAATACTTTTTATTGGTAAAGAAAGAGGTAACCAATCACAATTAAACACGTAAGGCAGGTTAGGTGAAAAGAACTATTTGCTACATGTTTTTCACTATTTTGACACCGTCGGCACCAGTTTCCTCCTCCTTATCTTCGCTTCCGACATAGTCGAAACCAATGCACATGGTATCAATTTATTGGTATGTAGTGAATTGGATGTAGACGAACGGTATGTAGTCGAAACCAAGGGTTCCGAAGGGGTTGAGGCAGTCCTTTATTTTTAAACTTAAGAAATAAGCCTGCTTGCTTTCGACTAAATGGCTTTCGACAAAGTAGCTTTCGACCAGGTCAAATGATTTAAAGGAAATGGTTTCGATTGGGTTGCGCCTCTGTTTTTTAAAAAATTGCTTTCGACTAAGTCGAAACCTTTTTGTTGCCGCCTTTTTACCTTTCGACTCGAATGGTTTCGAAGGGGTTGTTTTGTTTTCTAAACACCCGGCCACCTCTCCAATGCTTTCGAAGGGATGGTTTTGACAACATCACTTCATTACTTAGGAAATGGTTTCAAAGCAGATGCCTTCAACTTAAATGTTTTAAAGATCCTTTTTCTACGATTGAAGTAAAAGCTAAATGGATTCGAAAGCGACAGTTTTAAATGGTTTCGAAACAGATGCTTTTGACTTTAATGGGTTTTTGATCCCTTCTCTCTACTTGAAAGCAGAATTCAAATGGTTTCAACCGAGACATTTTTCAAAGGTTTCGAGGGGGTAAATTTTTGAATGGTTTCGAAAGGTTTTTACATATTTTAAATTGAACCCAAAGTGCTTTCGAAAGGATTGAGTTTTGACTGTTTCGAAAGGTTTTAATGAATGGTTTCAAAAGAGGTGGTTCCCCAGGGTTTTGACAGGGTCGAAAAGGAAGGTTTTTCCTATGTTTTCGAAAGGCAATATTTAAAAGGTTTTAAGAAGGATGTTTGATATTTTGTAGCTTTCGGAGAAAAGAAAGGAAAGGTTTTTCCAATGTTTTCGAAAGGGTCTTTCAATGCTTTCGAAGGGGTTACCTTTAATAGTTTCGAAAGGGTTGTTTAACGGTTTTAAACAAAGGTTTAGAATGTATTAAATAGGCAATGTAACCTAAGTACTTTCAAGTTAAAAAGGGTTTTGACTTATTTTGGAAGGATAGTTAATCCTTATTAAATCTCATCAACATTTTTTTAGTAAAGAATATATAACATGGCAAAATGGCTTAGAGTAAAGCTAAAGATATATTTTCCTTGTATATATATATATAAATGATTTGAAGGACTAAATCATTTTGAAAAGGTTTTCAAGGAAAATTTAAAGGGTAGTTAACCCTAAGAAAATAATTCGGACAATTAGTCCATTTTGCAAGCAGTCAGCCTAGATTTCGGACAGTTAGTCCAGTTTGCGGGCAGTCAGCCCAGTTGTATGGACAGATAGTCCACTTGTAGCATAACGGACCTTGCTATTATATTGTGGGTAGATAGTTCACATATTACATGTTTACGGACAGATAGTCCACTTATTAGCATAAAGGATATTGCTATTTTGATATTATCAGTTTGATTAACCAGTTTGGCTGCAGGAAAGGATTGCAAAATATATGTTTTGAAATAGATATTTGTGTTTGGAAACCCGTCCCGCTAAGCGTTGTGGTCTCACTTAATATCAGTAAACAAAGATGTAATAGAATTATTCATACCAGGCTTTACTCGGACTCGAAGTTATTATTTCCCCTTAAACTCTCGGATGCTCAAAATTGATTTGAGCAGGCTAAGGGTTGAGGTTTTAAGGTTTTAGTCTTTTAGCGAATAAAGCTTCCAGAGACGAGCAGGTGGCTGACGGATAACTAATTAGGATTTGCAGTTTTGTTTTGTTTTGATTTCGCTGTGTATATTAAATCATATATGACTATATTACTTTGATCAACCAAGGGGGTATCGTCATATGTCGCTCTTGGCGTAATTTTGTAATGATTATAATTAATCTTTACCTGGGAAACGATATGGGATTATGTAACTTGGATATGAATTTGTTTTGAAATATAATCAGTAAATGTTGTTTTTTGGAAATCTGTGATTTTGTTCATATTCAAGTGCTTCTGATATTATGGATACCATTATCATTACCGTATTTTGTCACCAGAAGTTAATACTATGGATGACTATAGCATCTGTAGCGTTAACTTTTGGCCTCTAGATACGGGATGTTACAACTTGGTATCAGAGCATGGTTTATGAAAAAACTTTAAACTAAAAATGGTTTTCAAAACATAATCCTAAGGAATTAGAGTAAGATTGGGGTATGGGATAACGCTATAGTACCGTACTTGTATTTTCTATATATAAGTATGTGCTTTATCTCTAGTCTCCTATCCTTGTTAGGTTATTTTTCTTTATCTCATAAGGTTTGAATACAGATATTGAAGGAAGAAGAGGAAGAGTTAAACCAAGAGGGGTGGGCATCAAAGGAAATGCCAGACCTAGTACAAGGAGAAGCCAAGGTCAGGCACAAGTAGAGAATGTAGGTGCTAGAGTCCCGCAAGTGGACATAGGGGCTATGTATCGGTTTTTTGTGAACATGATGCAAGCTAAAGTTGCAGCTGGAATGGTAGGAGGAGATGCTACAGGGGCAGGAGTTCTGGAAGTTCCGTTAGTTAACCATTATGCTAAGCTGAGCGGAGATTACGCTAAGCTTTGAGGGAAGCCTTATCTGGGGACAGAAGATGCTATAGAAGTGGAAAATTGGTTGTTGCACTTCGAAAGGATTTTTGCAGATTTGGGGCTCAATAATGAGCAGAAAAGGAGGTTGGCATCAGAACGGCTTCAGGGAGCCACATTGTTTTGGTGGAAGTGTGGCGGCTGGTATGAACGAGGAAACTTTGTCTTGGGCAGATTTCAAGGGAAGATTCCAGGAGAGGTTTATGTTTGCAATGACACAGTCAGCTCTGATTAGGAATTTTGCTGAGTTAGAGCAGGGAGAGATGTCAGTTTTAGAGTATGCTAGAAAGTTCAATGAGTTGTCCTTATATGGGTATGCTTTAGTGGATACAGTCATGAAGAGGAATGAAAAGTTTATCAGGGGGTTGAAGCCTGAATTAGCTTAGGCCACATTACCTCATATTAGAGATCCTTCTGACTTCGTTGTGGAGATGGCCTTAAGGCATGAGGAGATTCTTGATTCTCTAGAGAAGAGTAAGGCTAAAGAAGTCCAGGTTGGGTAGAATCAGAAGAGGAAGTTCTTTCCTAAGAAAGGTGCTCAAAAGGGTGGAGCAGCTAAGAAGGGGAAGTCTGAGAAAATTTGCTTCAGGTGCGACAAGAAGGGGCACTTTGCTAATGAGTGTCGTGCTGGGAAGGCTAAGGAGGTGGCTGGAAAGAAGGATGTCCGATGCTTTAACTATGACTAGATTGTCCATTATAAGAGCCAGTGCAAGGAGCCCGCTAAGGATGGAAAGGGCAAGGTGTATGCATTGTAACATGCTACTTCAAAGCTAATAGCTCAAGAGAAAAGAAAAGCAGTTTTGGGAGGTACGCTTCAGATTCATGGTATGCCTTTTAGCGTTCTATTTGATACTGGTGCATCCCATTCTTTTATATCTAGATGTTTGATAGATAAGCTTAACCTAGAACCCACTTATTTAGTTACTTCCTTACGGTTGCGAATCCAATATGAGGGTATGAAAATCTAGGGTTGAGGTGTGATCAGTTAGAGTTTGACCTGTTAGGTCATAATTTTGTTTTCATTTTGCATGTATTTGATTTTATGGGGTTCAGGATTATTCTTGGGATGGATTGGTTAAGTGAGTACGATGCTAAGAAAATATCGCTTAGACACCCAGATTATAGTAATCGGATAGTTAATGCCGTGGAAGGTTCTAGCGGGGAAGTGAATGCCTTGTTGGGTGCTATGGAATCGGAAGATGAGTTGAGTCAATTTTTCGTGGTTAAAGAATTCGTAGATGTTTTTGAGCTTGTAGTTGGATTACCGTCGAAACGAGCCATTAAGTTTCGGATGGATTTGGTTCCGGGAGCAGAACTAGTGAGTAGACTGCCAAGCAGGATGACCCTTACAGAGATGAGGGAGTTGAAGGTGCAGTTGGTGGATTTAGAAGGCAAGAATTTTATTAGGCCGAGTAGTTCGCCTTAGGGAGTAGCCGTAGTGTTTGCTGAGAAGCCAGATGGATCGTTAAGGCTATGTATCGATTATCATAAGTTAAATGAGAGGATGATAAAGAATCGATATCCATTACCGAGAATTGACGATTTGTTTGACCAGTTGAGAGGAGCCAAGGTATACTCACAGTTGGATTTGGCGAAAGGTTTCCATCAGCTCAGAGTAGCAGAGGATAGTATACCTTTGACGGCGTTTAGGACCAAATATGGGTCGTACGAATGGTTAGTTATGTCATTCGGACTTGACTAATATGCTAGCTTTCTTTATTGATTTGATGAACCGGGTTTTCCAAGAGCACTTGGATAGGTTCGTATTGGTTTTCATAGATGATATCTTGATATACTCTAAGGATGAAAGAGGGCATGAAGTTCATCTTAGAGTGGTGCTTGAGACGCTGAGGCAGCATCAGCTGAAGGTGAAGTTCTCGAAGTGTCATTTTTGGAAGAAGGAAGGGAAGTTTCTTGGTTATGTAGTCTCATAGGAAGGGTTGTTAATAGATCCGACTAAGATTGAAGCATTGAACAGTTGGAAGAGACCCGAGATAGTGACGAAGATAAAGAGTTTCATGGGTTGGTCGGGTATTATCAGAGATTCAATTAAGGATTTTTCACGAATAGCGGCACCGATGACCAAGCTGACGTGAAAGGATGTGAAGTTTGTGTGGACCGATAAGTGTGAGGAAGAATTCTAGAGTTTGAAACACTTATTGACCCATATGCATGTGTTGGTTATTCCAGAAGGGAATTAGGATTTGGTGGTTTATACCAATGCGTGTGGAACAGGATTAGGAGTTGTGCTGATGCAGAAAGGTAAAGTGATTGCCTACGCTTCTAGATAGCTAAGACCGCATGAAATCAGGTATTCGACACATGATTTAGAGTTGGTTGCAGTTATTTTTGCATTGAAGGTGTGGAGACATTACCTTTTGGGAGAAAGATTTGAGTTATATATAGATCATAAGTCGTTGAAGTATTTGTTCTCTCAGAAGAAGTTGAACATGAGACAGCAAAGGTGGTTAGAGTTTATTGCCGCTTATGATTTTGGGATTGAGTACACACCGAGGAAAGGCAACAAGGTTGCAGATGCACTTAGCAGGAAACATCAGAATGCAATTTTGGAGATGATTGCTGAGTGGAAGGACTTGGAAGCATTAGCAGATTGCAGAGTGTAGTGGAAATCCAAGGCTGGGTCTAGTGGAGATATAGTTGTATTATCTAGTTTGGAAGTTCGACCAGTGTTGATCGAAAAGATTACTTCTAAGCAGATAGAGGATCTAGTGTTAGCTGAACGGATCAGGAAGCTAAGAGATGAAACCAAAAGCGATGACCTGAAAGATTTCAGTCTTGACCAGAATGGGAGGTTGAGAAAGAAAGGGAGATTATGTGTTCCGAGTGTAGGAAACATAAGGAAAGAAGTCTTAAAGGAATGTCATCTTTCAAAGTTCTCAATTCATCCAGGAAGTACTAAGATGTATCAGGATATGAAGAGGAGTTTCTTCTGGGAAGGTATGAAGCAGGATATTGGGTTGTGTGTGAAGCAGTGCATGATTTGCCAGTAGGCAAAGGCCGAACACTAGAAACCAAGTGGGTTGCTTCAGCCATTAGATATTCCAATATGGAAGTGGGATTCTATTGTTTGCACCAAAATTGGTCACAAACACAAAATTACAGATGAAAGCACCAAATCACGGTCACTGATCACAGATAGATTGTATGTAGTGGAATTAAATATGAAGAACACTCCAAAAATTAAAAGGAAAGTAGTAGAAAGACAAGATTTATAGTGGTTCGACGTTGTAGCCTACATCCACTTTGAAGGATTTGCTGTTTATTGATGATTATCAACTGATTTACAAGAGTACAATCAATAGTATCCGAGTTACAATAGAGTTCCAGCAGAGTAACAGCGTAGAAGAACCAGTGTCCATTTTCTGGAGGCATAGTGCTGCTATTTATAGGTGCAATCTAGAAATGTCTAGCTTAGATCTCGGAATCCTCCTTCTCACACGTGCGTGGGCCCACGTGATCGATCCATGGACATTTGGGATCGATTCATGATCGATAAGTATACAATTCGTATCGATAAAAAACGACTCCATTTGGGCTGAGATCGATCAGAGTCCAAGTAGAGGTGGTATTCAAGCTCCTGTGAAAATTTGGTAGCATTTGGACTTGTAGATTTTGAGTTATGATCGATCCAAGTTTGGAGTTGCAGCGGGCTGGTGTCTTCGTATCGATTTGTGAACAGATCGTATCAATCAATTGGCGGTGTCGTGGAGCGATAAGCTAGGGTAGATCCCCTTTTAATGCTGCGTGACCGCTTCCTCCTCATTTCAATGCGTTGTTTGTATCATCCTGGAATGTTCATTTCGTATTGATGATCTAGAAGCTGCTTTGTATCGATATGTGGCTATCCTCTTCGTATCGATCCATGGCCATTGTTTTGTATCGATCATTTGACCGATCGATATGAAATACACAGAGATGGAATTGATACGAAGTAAGCAATTTATGGAGCTCCAGTGTACTTCGCATCGATGCCTTAGGAGCTGTTTCGTATTGATACAATCCAACCTCTCTCGTATCGATTGTTGATGTTGATTTCATATCGATGTAATTTGTCTTATTTCGTATCGATCATTTAGTGGCCGCTTTGTATCGATCGAAAGGGATGACATTCGTATCGATCCAATATATGTTCTTCATATCGATCAATGGCCGATCAATATGAAATATGTGAATGGTGGATCGATATGAAGCGTGTAAACATGAGATCGATACGCAGTGATAGTTTTCCATGGATACGAATTAGCCTGACTTTGATGGATTCGAAGGAGGCTTAATCATGATGGATACGAAATGAGACTTCCTTCATGCATCTTGATCGATCAATATCTTGAGCATATGAACTTCGATTGACTTGAAATTTGGAATGTTGGCTCTCATAGTTTGCTTGTTGTGTCATGTCAATTGTAGCTCGATCCGGGCCCGGACCAAATTTACCAGTATCCATAGTAGACCTATGTATAACCAATCTTTGGGACGAACTTCCTTTGGTTTCCAGTCAAGTCCCTGGTGTCACGGCCTTGCCAAAAGGCGGGATAACATTTGCCTCCCAAAACATGTCTTGCGATAGGAAGGTGTGTTTTATAGTTCAATAAGTTGGATGTTCATATCCTGTTAATGACCTGTAAAGAGATTGATAATCTTACCTGACTGTGAATAGTGATCGTGCGAGATCGTATGCCGTTCGGGACGGTATGTGACCGTTCGAGGTCGGATGTCGTTCGAGGCTGATGGTGACCGTTTGAGGTTGTGTGCCATTCGAGGCGAGTTATGACCGTTCATGGTCGGGTGCCGTTCGTGGCGAATGGTGACCGTTCGTGGTCGGGTGCCGTTCGAGGCGAATTGTGACCGTTCATGGTCGGGTGCCATTCAAGGTGAATTGTGTATGCCCGAGGGGGGACTTAATATCATTAATGTTAGGTTTCACATTCGAGTGAGTTTCTAAATCATTTGTTATGGTGGTTCATTGCCATCCCAGAGCATGCCTGAGGACCGTTCGCGATCCCGTGCATGTGTTAGCAACTTGGCCGTTATGGAATTATAAAAACCAGATTTACATTCAAATGAGTCTTATAACAAAAACATCCAACTAATTCAAGTCCAGATGTACAAAATAGAAAATAAAAGCAAAACAGAGACGTCAAAGTGCAAACACCTACACTGATGCGGTTGATAGTCGTCTCAAAGCATGCCTGAGGACCATTCGTGATCTCGTACATGTGCAAGCGACTTAATTGTGTTAATGTGGAGTTTTCTACTTATTCATCATTATTCTAATCAGTTGATAACAAGCTGATGCCTCATTCCGAAGCCGTCCTCATTTGATGCAGATGGCGGCCATTCCTGCTCCACCGTTATTGCTCGCCTCTTCACGTACTGTAAAAGGATTTCATTTCGGATATGTCCTTCGATCTCATCCTTCAAGTGTCTACAATCATTCGTACCATGGCCTCTTAGCTCGTGGAATAAGCAGTACTTGTCCGACATCCTCTCATTATTGGTTGGATCTCTCCTCAATGGCCTTCGATGGGGAACCTGCCCCCTAGTGTCTTGGTAGATTCGTTCCAAAGTCTCGTTCAACTCTATATAAGAGGTGAATCTCGGTTCTTTCGCGGCCTTTTTGGCTCATCACAGCTATTCTCTGCTTTCCGTTTCCCTTTATCCTTGCCTGAATCCTTTCCGGGCGGATCTCCGCTTTTGACTTCATAAACTTCAACTCCCTCTCCTTCCTCTCTCTCAGCATTTGCATCCTCTTATCTTATAAACCTTTCTGCCTCATGGTAAAACTCTCCTAGATTCATAGGTGGATCACTTGTTAGTGAATTCTTGAATTCTGTGCCATCAGCTACGCCAGACACAGCTGCCATCAAGACCATGGATGGATCTAGGTGATCCACCGATGCTGCTGCCACATTAAACCTCATTAAAAAGTTCCTCAAAGACTCTTCGATTTTCGGCTTCAGTGTCGTCAGACTCATCATATTCTTGGGCCTCGAGATGTGAACCCTAAACTGCCGCATAAACTTTTCAATCAACTCGGTCCATGTTCTGATCGAACTGCTTTCCAATTGTCTAAACCACAGTGCTGCTATGTCTGTCAGATAAAAGGGGAAACACCGACCATGACCTCCTCCGATGCCCCCAGTACCTCCATGTGCCTCATATACCTCGTCAGATGTACTGCAGGATCCGTCCTTCCATCATAGATTTCCAGTGTTGGTAGCTTGAATTCTAGTGGATTCCTAGCCTGCCTAATTGAAGGAGCAAAGGGGCTTCCGTTCACATCTTCCATATCTCTATTCACTAGTCCTCCTCTCATGGCCCGTCTGACCATCTCTGCCAATCTGTCACTATCTCCAAGCGTTAATCCTTGTTTGTTGCCTCCGATCTGCCCCCCCCCCCTCGAGTTCACAAGGGAATCCTAGAATCTGCTCTCCTGGACGAGCATCCATTCCTCTATCAATGCCATGTTGCACAGTACTGCCTGGTATCTTGCATGGGATTGGATCAACATGCTTCGGAGGCATGCCCCCTAGCTCAGGAGCTGCTCCTGATGGTCCCGCTCTATTCTGAATCCTGGTTGCTCCATGCTCTTGATCCCTATTTCCAGCACTTCCTGTAGTTGCGTTCTCTTGATTCTGCACTCTAGCTTGCCCAATATGATGGAGAAGGTTATGCATCATCTCCTACTGCCTTTTCAGCATCCCTTCCTGCATAGCATCCATCATCATCTCCATCTCGTCTTTGGTGATAAAAGCTGAAGTCCGATTAGCTCCCGAGGAAGCCTCCTAACTTCCCTCATTCTAACTCCTTTCTGCTCTTGGTCTCCTTGCTGATTGCTTTACCATAGCATTCCAGATCTAAGTCCTTAGGCCTTCAGATCCAAAATCCAAGCTGTAGAATCCCTGAGTGCTAGCCTTCTCAGTGAAAGCACCAAAATGTTTGTGCCAAAATTGGTCACAAACACCCAATTACAGATGAAAGCACCAAATCACAGTCACTGATTACAAATAGATTGTATGTAGTGGAATTAGATATGAAAAACACTCCAAAAGTTAAAAGGAAAGCAACAGAAAGAAAAGATTTATAGTGGTTCGGCGTTGTAGCCTACGTCCACATTGACGGATTTGCTGTTTATTGATGATTCTCAACTGATTTACAAGAGTACAATCGATAGTATCCGAGTTACAACGGAGTTCCAGCAGAGTAACAGCGTAGAAGAACCAATGTCCATTTTCTGGAGGCATAGGACTGCTATTTATAGGTGCAATCTGGAAATATCTGGCCTAGATCTCGGAATCCTCCTTCTCACACGTGGGTGGGCCCACGTGATCGATCCCTGGACATTTTGGATCGATCCATGATTGATAAGTATACAATTCGTATCGATCAAAAATGACTCCATTTGGACTGAGATCGATCAGAGTCCAAGTAGAGGTGGTACGTAAGCTCCTGTGAACATTTGGTAGCATTTGGACTTGTAGATTTTGAGTTATGATCGATCCAAGCTTGGAGTTGCAGCAGGCTGGTGTCTTTGTATCGATTTGTGAACAGATTGATCGATTCGTATCGATCAAATGGCGGTGTCGTGGAGCGATAAGCTAGGGTAGATCCCCTTTTAATGCCGCATGACCGCTTCCTCTTCTTTTCCATGCTTTGTTTGTGTCGTCCTGGAATGCTTCATTTCGTATTGATGATCTAGAAGCTGCTTCGTATCGATATATGGCTATCCTCTTCGTATTGATTTGTGGCCATTGTTTCATATCGATCATTTGACTGATCGATACGAAATACACAGAGATGGAATCGATATGAAGTAAGCAATTTATGGAGCTCCAGTGTACTTCGCATTGATGCCTTAGGAGCTGTTTCGTATTGATACAATCCAACCACTCTCGTATCGATTGTTGATGTTGATTTCGTATCGATGTAATTTGTCATATTTCATATGGATCATTCAGTGGCCGCTTCGTATCGATCAAAAGGGATAACGTTCGTATCGATCCAATATATGTTCTTCGAATCGATCAATGGCTGATCGATATGAAATATGTGAATGGTTGGGTCGATACGTAGCGTGTAAACATGAGATCGAAATGAAGTGACAATTTTCCATGGATACAAATTAGCCTGACTTTGATGGATATGAAGGAGGTTGAATCATGATGGATACGAAATGAGGCTTCCTTCGTGCATCATGATCGATCAATATCTTGAGCATACAAACTCCGATAACTTGAAATTTGGAACTTTGGCTCTCATAGCTTTGCTTGTCGTGTCATGTCAATTGTAGCTCGATCCAGGCTCGGGCCAAATTTGCCAGTATCCATAGTAGACCTGTGTATAACCGATCTTTGGGACGGACTACCTTCGGATTCCAGTCAATTCCGTGGTGTCACGGTCTTGCGAAAAGGCGGGATAACTTCTATCTCCATGGATTTTATTGATGGGTTTCCAAGGTCGAACAGAGGAAATGATAGTATATGGCTCATAGTGGACAGATTGACCAAGAGTGCCCATTTCATTCCAGTTAGGTCAACCAAAACGGCACCTATTTTGGCAAAGTTGTTTATGAAGAATGTGGGTAGACTGCTTGGAATTCCGAGTAGCATAGTTAGTGATAGATATCCTTTGTTCACTAGTGAGTTCTGGAAGAGTCTACAGGAAGTTTTGGGAACTAAGCTCAAGATGAGTACCGCTTACCATCCACAGATAGATGAGCAAACGGAAAGAATTAAAAAAATCTTGGAAGATTTGTTAAGAGCTTGTGTATTTCATTTCGGGGGATCATGGAAAGACCATCTGCATTTAGTCGAGTTTTCGTATAACAACAATTATCAGACTAGTATTGGGATGGCACCGTTTGAAGCTTTATATGGAAGGTCGCGCAAATATCTCGTATGTTGGCTAAAGACTGGGATAGGTTGGTTCTTGGTCCAGACTTAGTCGGAGAAGCTGCAGAAAAGATTGTGGTCATTCGGGCTAGAATGAAGTAGGCTCGGTCTAGGTAGAAGAGTTATGCAGATAAGAGATGGAAAGATCTAGAGTTCTCAGTTGGAGACCAGGTTTTCGTCAAAGTGTTACCGATAAAGGGTGTGATTAGGTTTGGAAAATCGAGGAAGTTAGCACCGAGATTCATTGGACCTTTTCCTATTATTGAGAGGATTGAGAAACTCGCACATAGAGTTGAATTACCGAGCAGTTTGGCAGGAGTCCACGATGTTTTTCATGTTTCTCATCTCAAAAAGTATGTTAAAGATCCAGAGAGTGCTATTGCACCGACTGTGCTATATGACTTAGTAGTAGAACCGGATTTGACTATAGTAAGAAAGCCAGTTTGCATAGTTATGAGAGATGAAAAGAGTCTTAGAATCAAGACGATAAGATTAGTCAAAGTCCAATGGAGCGACGATGACAGGGACTATACTTGGGAGATTGAGAGCAGGATTAGAGATACTTATCCTGACTTGTTTGATGGTATGTTTTACCGTCTTGTTTGATTTGTTGTGTACCTTATCATAATTTCGAGGACAAAATTATTTAAGGAGGGGAGTCTGTAACACCCTAGAATTTTGGTAACATTATTTAGGACATTTAATTAGTTAAATTAAATAAAATAATGTGTTGATTAGGGGATTGAGATTTGAGATTTGACTTTTAATTCATGTAGCCATGCCATTTAACAATGAACCAAAGAAGAGTTAAAATGAAATAGAGGAAGGGAAAAATAGGAAAGAGGTCATTCCTATATCCTCCAAACCTTGGCCGTGTATTAGAATACACGTTCATTTCATTTTGTAAATTTTAAAACAAGAGGTCGGCCACCATTAACAAGGAAAAAGGGAAGAAAGGCTAGGAAGAAGCTAATTCAAATCAAATCTATTCATATCTCAATCTATTTAATCTCCAAAGCTAAGGTGAATAATGTTTACATCTCATTTTTGATTGTATTTTCGGTTTTTAGATGATTGTCGAATATTTCGCATTGATTTGCCATGATTTTGAATGATGGAATGATTATATATACATGTTGATGATTTATGTATATTCATATTGATTTTATGATATGTTTTAAGGTGAAAACCCTATAAAATGACATCCAAATGCCTTGCGAATTTTTATAAAGATCACAAATATTATTTTGGAGACAGGTTTCAATTTTTGAAATTTTCTAAAATTATGTGGAATTATATGAATTTTCTAGTAAAGAAAATGTTAATTTAGGTTAATAATTATTTTTGGTTAAATAATAAAAGATCGGGGTCTGAAATTTTTATACGTTGGAAAACATATTAAAAGAGATTTTCTGGAATTATTGTAGAGTTTTCCTAAGTGTTTTATGGGTTATTTAAAATTATTTAAGGTATGAGACTTAAATGTTTAATATAATTAAAAAGGAGAATGGGCTTTTTGTAAAATAATTTAAATTATGGAATCTGAAAAGTCGGCAGCACTATTGAAAAAGTGCGGTACTTTTTATTGGTAAAGAAAGTGGCAACCAATCGCAATTAGACACGTAAAGCCGGTTAGGTGAAAAGAACTATTTGCTACATGTTTTTCACTATTTCGAGACCGTCGGCACCCGGTTCCGCCTCCTCATCTTTGCTTCCGACATAGTCAAAACCAACGCACATGGTATTAGTTTACTGGTACGTAGTGAATTGGATGTAGGCGGAAGCTATGGAGTCGAGACCAGGGGTTCCGAAGGGGTTGAGGCAGTCCTTTGTTTTTAAACTTAAGAAATAGGCCTGCTAGCTTTTGACTAAATGTCTTTCAACAAAGTAGCTTTCGAGCAGGTCAAATGATTTAAAGGAAATGGTTTTGATTGGTTCCGCCTCCATTTTTAAATAATTGCTTTTGACTAAGTTGAAACCTTTTTGCTGCCGCCTTTTTATCTTTCGACTCGGATGGTTTCGAAGGGGTTGATTTGTTTTCTAAAAACCTGGCCACCTCTCCAATGCTTTCGATGGGATGGTTTCGACACCATCACTTCATTACTTGGGAAATGGTTTCGAAGCAGATGCTTTTGGCTTAAATGTTTCAAAGACCCTTTTTCTATAAGTAAAGTAAAACCGAAATTGGTTCGAAAGAGATAATTTTAAATGGTTTCGAAATAGATGCTTTCGACTTTAATGAGTTTTTGATTCTTTTGCTCCACTTGAAGGCAGAATCCAAATGGTTTCAACCAAGACGTTTTTCAAAGGTTTCGAAGGGGTAAATTTTTGAATGGTTTCGAAAGGTTTCCACTTGTTTTAAATTGAACCCAAAGTGCTTTCGAAAGGATTGAGTTTTGACTATTTCGAAAGGTTTTAATGAATGATTTCAAAAGGGGTGGTTCCTCAGGGTTTCGACTGGGTCGATATGGAAGGTTTTTCCTATGTTTTCGAAAGGCAATGTTTAAAAGGTTTTAAGGAGGATGTCTGATATTATGAAGCTTTTGGAGAAAAGAAAGGAAAGGTTTTCCCAATGTTTTCGAAAGGGTCTTTCAATGGTTTCGAAGGGGTTACCTTCAATAGTTTCGAAAGGGTTGTTTAACGGTTTTAAACAAAGATTGCAAATGTATTAAATAGGCAATGTAGCCTAAGTATTTTCAAGTTAAAAAGGGTTTTGACTTGTTTTGGAAGGATAGGTAATCCTTATTAAATCTCATTAACATTATTTTGAGTAAAGTATATATAACAGGGAAAATGGCTTAGAGTAAAGCTAAAGGTATATTTTTCCTTGTATATATATATGATTTGAAGGACTAAATCATTTTGAAAAGGTTTTCATGGAAAATTTAAAGGGTAGTTAACCCTAAGAAAATAATTCGAACAGTTAGTCCATTTTGCAGGCAGTCAGCCAAGATTTCGGACAGTTAGTCCAGTTTGCGGGCAGTCTTCCCAGTTGTATGGACATATAGTCCATTTGTAGCATAACGGATCTTGCTATTGTATTATGGGCAGATAGTTCACATATTACATGTTTACGGACAGATAGTGTATTTATTAGCATAATTGATATTGCTATTTTGATATAATCAGTTTGATTAACCAGTTTGGTTACAGGAAATGATTGCAAAATATCTGTTTTGAAATGGATATTTGTGAGGGGAAACCCATCCCGCTAAGCGGCATGGTCTCACTTAATATCAATAAACCAAGATGTAACAGAATTATTCACACCAGGCTTTACGTTTGACTCGAACTTTTTGTTTCCCCTTAAACTCTCGGGTGCTCAAAATTGATTTGAGTAGGCTGAGGGTTGAGGTTTTCAAGTTTTAGTCTTTTGGCGAATAAAGCTTTCCGAGACGAGTAGGTGGCTGATGGATAGCTTATTAGGATTTGCAGTTTCATTTTGTTTTGATTCCACTGTGTATATTAAGGCAGATAGAACTATATTACTTTGATCAACCAAGGGGGCTTCGTCATATGTCGCTCTTTGTGCAATTTTGTAATGATTATAATTAATCTTTACCTGGGAAACGATATGGGATTATGTAACTTGGATATGAATTTGTTTTGAAATGTAATCAGTAAAATGTTGTTCTTTGGAAATCCGTGATTTTGTTCATATTCAAGTGCTTCTAATATTATGGATACCATTATCCTTATCGTATTTTGTCACCAGAAGTTAATACTATGGATGACGGCAGCAACTGTAGCATTTAGCTTTAGGCCTCCAGATACAGGATGTTACAGTTATGGCGTTCCACCAGTTCATAGTTCATCCTTAAAGTTGTTTAGAGGCCAGTTTCCTTTTCCTAGCATCATCCAGTTCCATATAACCAAAGATGTGCTCCCGGGTCCATTCCAATGCAAAAAATATTTACCATGTTTAGTAGTTTCTCGATGGCTTCTCTTGCATTGCCGGGAATGAGTGGTTTTGTTGCGGAATTAGTAGTATTTTTTGGACTAATTACCAGTCGAAAATATCTTTTAATGCCAAAAATATTAATTACACTTGTAATGGCCAGCCAATCTTGCACTTCCATAGCCGACCCCGTTCCATGGAATGGATTTCCTCTTAAAGTAGAATAGTCTTTATTCAACTTGGCGAAATCAGCCCTAGGTGCTTTCATGGGAGCACCTCCACCAACTGCCACACCAGGAGCAGTAGTCTAAACATTCCTCATCATAGTTTCCATCATAGCATTCGGCATCACCAGAACTTCAGGTGTAGCAGCTCCTTACCCTGCTCCTTCCTCAACTCCCAAGGCAGAACTCCTCACAGTATTTATTGTATGCCGACTCATTCTTAGTCTGCAATAAAAATGATCGGTCTCTCATAAAGAAAACTATATCTATGGTGCTCGTGTGCATGCGACTTATACTATATAATATATTACTATATAGCGTTGGAAACTACAATATATAACAAGTACGAACTCTCTCGTATACATACATTCTAGATCTAATATAAGGCAAAAACTCATTTCCTATCTCTACTGGATCGCGCTATCAACTTAGGTTAATCATGTAACCAAAGCTCTAGTACTAAATGTGATGATCGTCCTATACCACCGACCAATAATATCAAAATTGTGCGCTACAGTCGTGCCCGATCGATATAGAATGATCGTCAAGGTTGAAAATGAAATGAATACAACATATAACCTGTCATATTCTCATAGCGCATGGGTAAAATATAATATTATAGATACAACATGAGAGACAGTAATAACTAGGTAAACAAATCATCAGAAGACAGATCCACAGAGTTATATACAAATGTAGTAGAGTTTTTACAATAGAAATAAACCCAACAACTGTCTCATAATCAGAAAATAAGCAGTCACTACTAAGTCTCCTCAGTGTGGCACAGTGGAATAAGCGTAGAAGTCTATATAGGGAAATAATATAAGATACCTCGATCCAGCTCATCCTCCACACAGTTACTGCATCACCTAGACCTGTTATCCAGTCTACTCATTTAAGGGTACCCAAGATAATAAGAAACAAAAAAAATAAAACTTTGAGTCAAACAACAGTCTGGTGTGAGCAGTAAATGAATCTCAAAATACTAAGCAAGTAAATATGGTAAGGAACATAGGTACCTGAATCATACCTGACCTGTCCCTGCAACCAAAGAGTTAGCACATAACATCATAAAATGCTACTCTACAAATTACATAAAGGTACTTTACTCAAAATAAGGATATCAGCTCTCCAAGTATTCCTATCTCAATACATACTCACAATGATATCTCCTAGTGATAGCCTAGAAAGCAATTAAGCAACCGTAGCAACTATAACATCCATCAAGCAATCCCCATTATCATTCCATGTGCTCTGAATATATAATAACGCATACAACCTGCTTATTTCCAAGGACCAATGGAAATACTGGTTTTTAGTGTACTTTCGTATCACATAGCCTGAAGCTCAATAAGTATCTTATAGCTCAAAGCTAGATACTGGACCCATGCCACTGTTCAGGGTATTTATATCCACTCCATTGTTCCATGGACGTCCCCACTTATAATACCCCTGCTTTGAGTATAACAGAAAACACTACGAGTATCAATGATTCCTTAGCATATACATCCGAGCCCTCCGTTGCTCCATTCAGATCTGAGTCCTTCCTTCGCTCAATCTAGTTTCCACTATTTAGAACCCTTCACTTTCTCATTCCAAGGCTCACTCTTTATCGAGCCCCAATCTTCGATACCTACTCCATTCCCGAGTCATCAACCGAAGATACAAAGCTTTTGTCATGCTATTACATTACCATCCAACACTCAAGTGAACAAGCAAACCCCTCTAGCATGATCTATAGAGTCCCCTGCTTCCTTCTTGTACAAGCTTGACCCCCACACATTCACCAAAACAACTCGGTGCCGAGTCAAAATGACTCGGCATCTAGTCATTTACTTATCTAGTTTTGTCTAGGTAAATCACTCTGCCTCTAGTACTTCCTTTTCAAGTGTTTTAGACCCCGACCATTTATCAAAATGACCCAACTCCCAATCCAAAGCACTCAACTCCAAGTTCTAGAAACAACTTGGCATAATGTCTAATACTTAGCCAATCTCCTACATCTTGCTATGGACCAACTTCCCTAGCCAAGTTTTAGAGTTCCATGCCATCGACCGACCCATCTAGCAACCAAAAATCACTCAGTACCGACTCTTCAACTCGTTATCGAGTTGAGTCCTTAGAAACTTTTGAGGTGCGAATTATTCTGCAAGCTCCCATCATGTTCTAGAGCCTTTCCTCTAAGTTTTGTTCAATTCCAACTAACTTTGCCTTCAATTTGCCAAATTCACCAACCTATCTTCCTAAGCATAAAAACACTAGCAAACAACATCAAAGTACAACATACAAGCATATAATAACATGCGGATATATCCACTCATACAAGCAATAAACAAGAATGTGGTAAACAGACCAATTCTAATCTAAATCTACATATTACATGCACATATGAATATGAATAAGGAGAATTTTTAAATCATTTTTGAAAACCATCTCAAAGATTCACAAATTTAGGTCATAAGCATATGATAACATGTAATTAAAGTTGGAAAAGGTTTTAAGGCAAAAAATCATGTTAATATGTAATTCTACCATATAAACTTGCATAGGATAGCGAGAAGGCATAAACCACTCACCAATTACAAAAATCAACGAATTCTCGCATAGATCCAATGTGGACAGCAAAAGAAAGCAATGCAAATGAACCAAAATGATGATCTCTATCTTTTAATTGATGATCTTCTCTCTAACTAATGATTTACTTGGATTGAGAGAGTAATTTGCGTGATTTTGGATGAATGTAGGATTAATAGGGATATAGATCTAATTTGCAAAGGAGGGAAATGTTTTAACTTGACTCTTATAACCTCCTATTTATAATAATCGTGGATTAGACTGATGTGCCTACTTATGGGCTTAATTAATTACACACTAATACTGGCCAACGGCTGTCTAAACTTAAAATAGGCATAACTTCCTTACCATAAGTCCATTTTTTAATTATGACCACTCTACGGAATGGGAAACTATCATCCTGAAGCAATGGAACTAGTTTGAGACCCTAAGTTGACTTCTATCAAAAGTTATAGCTCAAACAAGGTTTTCAATGTAAAATGGTCGCATAGAAATCCGAGAAAAATTATAGGTGTGTAAAATGTTCCTAATAGTCATATCCCAAAAGTATCGAGTAATATGACCCTATACGAATAAAACAAAAATATTTTATGATCCTTCGATATGTAAAATATGAGTCGTTACATTCTCCTCCCTTTAGGTGTTTTGGCCCCGAAATCCCTAAATAAGTCAAGAAATAAGCAGCCATAATTACTCTACATGCCTAACAACCATATGCAACCATCAACCATATCAAATAAGCAATCATGATATCAATGTGAACCTATCCCAACATGCAGAATACTAACATGTCAAATGCGATATACAATGGTTAAAGTAGATAAGATAGACGATGGATCTTACAATTCAAAGAGCTCCGGACATGTAATTCTCATTCTCTCCTCAATTTTCCACTTATAATCGTCATCACGTCCGCTCCATTATACCCTTACTAGCTTCACCGAATTTCTCCTAAGCTGTTTCGTATCGTGTCCAACAATATGAACCGGCCTACGAGATCTCGAAACTTCTGGTTCTACCTTAACATCTTTAAGTTGATCCAATGTAATCATCATGCCAAAGTCATGCATAAATTTCCATAGATAGGAGACATGAAAGACATTGTGCACGCCCGCTATCTTCTGAGGTAAGTTGACCTTATACGCTAACTTCCCAATTCTTTCTATTATTGGAAATCCTTTCTATTATTGGAAAAGAACCTATGAATTTGGTGCCAACTTCCCCTTATTAATGAATCAAACGACATTCTTCAAAGGAGATACCTTTACAAAACCGTATCCCTAATAGAAAATTCCAAATCTTTACGTCTTTTATCGGCGTAGCTCTTTTGTCGATCTAAGCGGCTTTCATTCGTTGTCGAATGATCCCAGTCTTTTTTAAAATTTCTCTAATCATATATGGTCCAAGTATCAGTTTCTCGCTTGCTTCCCACTATCATGAATGAGGGTTATATAGTCGACTATACAATGCTTCATAAAGACAATACTCGACTAATAATTATTGTTGTATGTAAACTCCACCAGATGTAAATGGTCATCCTATGATCCTCCAAAATCTATAATGCATGCACGCGAGAGATCTTCCAATATACAATTTACTCTTTTGGTTTGCCCATCTATTTGTGGGTGGTATGTCATACTACGATGCAGCTCAGTCCCTAATGCCTCTTGCAAGCTCTTCCAAAACCCACGAGTGAACAACGGGTCTCAGTCACTTACAATGCTCTTTGGTACACCATGAAATCCTAATATCCAATTTACTAAAATATCAGCCAACTTGGATGTCGTTCTACTTGACTTGACGGGTATAAATCTAGTGTCTTGGTCAATCGATCAACATGACTATATGCTATCGTACTTTGTTCGAGTCCTCGATGGTGCATCAATAAAATCCATCGATACTTGCTCCCATTTCCATTCAGGAACTTCTAGCGGTTGCAACAATCCACTATGTTTCCTTTGCTTTGCCTTTACCAATTTGCAGTTCATACACTTCAAGATGAATGTCCTAATATTCTTCTTCATACCTTCCCAATGATAGGTCTACTTCATTACCGATACATCTTATTACCTTCACGACGTATTGTCAAACTAGAATGGTGGGGCTCTCATAATACTTCATCTTGCAGTCCATCGACATCGAAAACAAACAATCTTCCATCCTTATGAAGAAAACCTTCTTAAGCAAGTCCGTATTTCTTCATATCCTCAAACTCTAGCCCTTCTACTATCTTCTTTATAATCTTTGCTAGCCTAGCATTTCGCTTCTGATCGAAAAACTTTCCAACATCTCTGGTTCCAGCTCACAATAAGGCCTAAAATCATATCCAGTACTATACTCATCTACTTTCATTCCAAGAACATCGCTCCCAAACTAGCATGTCTTCTACTTACTGCATCAGCGACTGCATTCCCTTATCCCAGTGTATAGGAAATGCTAAAATCATAGGAGGCTAAGAACTCTAACCACCGTTGCCGATAAAGGTTGAGATCCTTCTGAGAGAAAATGTAATTTGAAGATTTATGGTCCGTAAATAGCTCAAATCTTTCTCTTAGAAGATAATGCCTCCACATCTACAAAGAAAAAACTATCGCCGCCACTTCCAAATCATGAATCGGATAACTCCTTTCATGTGGTTTAGCTGTCGACTAGCATACGTAACAAATTTTCCTTTCTGCATCAACACCGCATCCAATTCACTACCATAGGCTTCTGTATATACTGTCAACTCCTTTTTCCCACTTGGATGGTCAATACTAGTGCACTCGTCAACCTCTCTTTCAGACTCACAAATGCGCGCTCACACTTCGTGTCCCAAACAAAAGTATGATTCTTCCAAATTAGTCAATGGTACTTCTATCTTTAAGAAGTTCTCGACAAAACGCTTATAGTATCCTACCAATCCTAGGAATCTCCTCATGTCCGCAGCATTCTTCGACTGGATCCAACCTTGAACTCTGCCGCCTTTGCAGGATCCACTAGGTTTCTTTTGCTCTGCCTTTACCAAACTATTCGTACACTTCAAGATGAATGTCCCAATATCCTTCTTTACACCTTCCCAATAATAGGTCTGCTTCATATCTTAATACATCTTATTACCTCTAGGATGAATTCTCAACCTAGAATGGTGGCACTCATGTAACACTTCTACTTGCAATCCATCAATATCAATAATAAACAGTCTTCCATCGTTATGGAGCCAAACTGCTCGGTCGAGTTTGTATTGCTTCATTTCCTCAGACTCTACTCCTTCTACTATCTTTATTATGATCTCCGCCAGCATAACATTTCGCTTTTGACTAGCACTAATCCTTTCTATTAGAGTAGGTCTGATCGAAAAACTTTCCAACATCTCCGCTTCAGCTCGCAGTGGGGCCTAAAATCATACCCAGCAATATACTCAATCTGCTTCCATTCCAAGAACATTTCTCCTGAACTAGCATGTCTTCTACTCAATACATCAGCGACTGCATTCCCTTTTCCTGGTGTATAGGTAATGCTAAAATCATAGGTTGAGATCCTTCTGAAAGAAAAGGTACTTCAAGGATTTATGGTCCATAAATAGCTTTAACCTTTCTCCTGCAGATAATTCCTTCATATCATCAAAGAAAAAACTATCGCAGCCAATTCCAAATCATTAATTAGATAATTCAGTTCATGCAGCTTTAGTTGTCGATTAGTAAAGGCAACAACTTTTCCTTTATCCATCAACATTACACTTAATCCAATATCACATGCGTCTGTATATACCGTCAACTCCTCATTCCCACTTGGAGTGGTCAATACTAGTGCACTCGTCAACCACTCTTTTAGACTCACAAACGCATGCTCACACTTCGTATGTCAAATAAAAGTCTGATTCTTCATCATCAACTTGGTCAACAGTGCTGCTATCTTCGAGCAATCCTTGATAAAACACCTATAGTATCTTGCCAATCCTAGGAAACTCCTCATGTCCGTAGCATTCTTGGGCTAGTTCCAATCATGATCCACTGCTACCTTCGCAGGATCCACTGCTATACCCCGTCCAAAAATAACGTGACTTAAGAAGCTCACTTCTTTTCTCCAGAAGTGACGCTTAGAGAACTTCGCTCTCAAGTTTTGCTTTCTCAAGACCTCTAGCACAATCCTCAAGTGCGTCTTGTGCTTCTCTTCAGTTCTGGAATATATCAAAATATCATCCATGAACACAAGCACAAACTTGTTTAACTGGTCTCTAAAAACCCAATTCATGAGATCCACAAAGTATACTGTAACGTTGGTTAACCTGAATGGCATCACCAACAACTCATGAAAACCTAATTGCGTACGAAACGCAGTAAAAGGCACACTCTCCTTTTCTATTCTAAGCTGGTGAAATCCCATTGTCAAATCCATTTGAGAGAACACCTTCGCACAGTGAAGTTGATCAAACAAGTCGTCAATTCGTAGAAGTGGATACTTTTAATTTTTCATTACTTTATTCACCTCACAATAATCTACACGACCTCAAAGAGCCATCTACTTTAGTTGCGAATACTACATGTGCACCACACTCAGATATACTCCTTCGAATGAATCCTCTCCTTAATAGGTCATGCATTTGCACCTCTAATTCCTTCTGCTCTTTGGGTGCCATATGCCTCAAAGGCATAACTATAGGTCTGGCTTCCTTCACTAAGTCTATCTGAAAATTGATCTCTCTATCTAGCGGCAATCTAATCACTTCCTCAAATACATCCAGATACTCTCTAGCGATAGGCAAAGATGACAATCCCTCTTATGTAACTTCAAGCAAATATAGAAAGCTAACCATCACCACATCCTCTGGTAGGCAGCAAATCGCTACAATACACCCTTTCACATCTCCGATTGTCACCAATAGCTTCTCACAATCCACTATTGTCGCATACTTCTTAAGCTAGTCCATTCCCAAGATAAATCCCGAACCAAACAAAAGAGCATCTATGACTCGATCACACTAGGCCATGACAAACCATGCAAAATGCTTGTAGTTCCTCCAACTGGGTTCGTCACAATCAAAGGTCGGTCTATTACCTTGGGTCTCAATCCCAATATGTCTACTAGGTCACTTGAATAATGACTCCCTTTCCCTTCTCCTTTGCCAAGAGAGCACTCGACAAAGTGGGGACAACATCCAAAATGTATGCTATCATAACTGACGTATCCTTCACTGGTTTTGGACAATACTTCATCAAATGCCAAGGCTTATCACAATTATAGCACTTCTTCTTCTCACTCACTTTGTAATCTTTAATCAAGTGACCATTCTCCTTGCACCCATAAAAAGTAGGTTCCCACTTAGCTTTCTTCATGCCATTTTTCCCTTGAGACTGCTTCTGTTAACCATAAAATCCACTCAAGAACAAAGGTGTGAAAGAAGGCTTATAGAAATGTTAGGCTCTGCTAAAATTGAAGATATGGGTTTCACCAAAGTTCAAAGAAGAGCGTTTCGAAGGCATTGAGATGGCTTTCGAAGGAGTGGCAAGTACTATGTGCTATTACAAATGATAAACAGGACAAAAGGTTTCGAAAAGAAGGGAAAATAAGGCAAGATTGCTCTTCCGCCTCATTAAGACCTTTCGACGCAGATGGATTTGCATATATAAGAAAAGCAGGAATTGGTTCGAAACACCTTTCGAAGGGGTTGAATGACAGGCTTGCACACATAAACCAATCCCTTCAAAATAGAAGGTTTCGTCGCTGTCAATTTACCACTTACAGAATTGATTCCAATACACTTTCGAAAGCATGGATAAGCCTTTCGAAACGGTTGGAGCATTTCGAAAGCATAACGAAAATCCCACATGAAGGCTAAGAGTCCTTTCGCTAAGACCCAATTGTCACTCTCTATTCCTTTCAAAGCAATGTGAAAGCTCACTTGCAACAGTATAGCAACACTAAATGAAGAGTACTTCTACCACCCTTTCGACGAAGTCGAAAGTAGTCCATAAAAAGCAAAGAAAAAGAGACACTCAGACTTTAACGGCAGCGGAAGGTAGTCAAGGCAATCCTTTCGACTGGGTCGAAAGGTCCATAATTAAAAGGTGGAGACGCATGAATGGATGAGATAGCTCAAAAGGAAAGCCTTTCGATAGCATCGAAAGCAGGTGCATAGTAAAATGAAGGAAGATTTTTTGACCATGTCGAAAGAGTGCACGCGGAAGATTGGTGGAAGACCTTTTGATTGAATTGAAAGGATGGGCATGAATGGGGGCCGACCTGCATCTATAAATACGACCCTAGGGTCCGATTTTGGGGACCAAATTTTAGAAATCCTAAGTTCTTTCTACTTCTATTTCTAAGCAAATCAAATCTTTGTAACCCTAAATCGATTTAGGAAAAGCTCTTTTACTTGTAACTCAATTTTGATTAATGTGAAGAGAGAAAGTGCATGGATTTAATGAAGATTTGGATTATAAAGGAGATCATTATGATCATTAGCTTGTCTAATGATCAATTTCACATGATGCTAGCTTATTTTCTTAATTCCTTTTTGTCTATGCAATGCCATGGGATCAACTTGGATAATATGCATACGATTCACATTATCATCACGTTTAATGATATTTAATGATAAACAAAGATGATGATGATGTTTTGACCTTAATAAGTTCATGGAACTTATTATATCCGAGATGATTTTCCAATGCATATATTAAATAGAGCTTGCATATTGTACATTAGATCTACTTAAAAAGAGCAAGGCCTCTCTCGACTTGGTCGAAAAGGGATGCTTCGAAAGGGATCCAATGTGCAAATGATAAGCAACGCTCAATGGATGAATTCCTTTGAAAGGTATACACACACTACAATGTATACAACCCTTACGAAGGAGTTCATTCCAAAAGAACATAAACAATGGAGATGAAAAAAATACTTCTACCTAAAGACAAAATGGTCCTTTCGACATTTTGAAAAGGATTGAATGTTTGACATAAATAACCACTTTCGACTCACCCAGAAAAGTGGTTTTGAATGAGGTGCTTTCTCCTTAACCTTCATTTCATTAAGGTTGATTGGATTTGCCTATTACCATAAATATTTCCATTAAATCACCCTCCAAAAGTAAGTTGTATAAGTCAACCCAATCGAAAGGGAGTTTCGAAGGGAGTGATCACTTTTAATAATCTTCTTTCGAAGTGTAAACGATATTTCTTGTTAACTACATAGATTTAGGGATGTTGACAAGTTTTTTTATTAACATCTTCCACTTTCCTTTTCACTTTTTCTTACCTCCACTGCTTTATTGCGGTTTCTGCTCTTCCATTTCAGCAGAAATGACAACAGCTATACTAGCCTTTTGATATAGATTCTCATGACTGAGAGCTTTCTCAACAAGCTGCTCGAGTAGCTCATCTATATGGTCTACTAGCTTCTCTCCAAGATATCATCCAAACCAATGACAAAATTCTCATTCTCTCTCAATGGAGTGTCGATGAATGACATCCCACACTTCGATAAAGCATCAAATTCTATAGCATACCCAGAGACTAACATCTCTCTTTGCTTAAGACCAGCGAACTTCCTAAATAGCACCGACTTTTGAGCAGCCGGAATGAACTCTTCAAACCTTGCTTTGAACCAATCCTAAGTAAACTGATCTTCTAGATAGCAATGGTAATGGCGTTCCACATGTTTATAGCTCGTCCTTGGAGTTGTCTAGAGGCCAGTTTCCTCTTTACAGCTTCATCCACTTCCATATCACTAAAGATGTGCTCACGGGTATCCAACCAATTTTGAACTTTTATGGCTGACCTTGTTCCATGGAATGATTTTCCTCCTGATGTAGTATAGTCTTTACTCAACATGGCATTATCAGCCTTGGGCGCTTGCATGGGGGCACCTCCACCAACAGCCACACCAGAAGAAGTAGCCTAAACATTCCTTGGTATAGTTGCCATCGTAGCATTCTACATCGCTTGAACTTCAGGTGTAGCAGCTCCTTACCCTGCTCCTTCCTCAACTCCCAAAGTAGAATTCCTAACAAAATTTCTTGTATGCAGGCTCATTCTTAATTTATAATAATAATGATCAGTCTCTCATAAAGAAAACTATATCTATGGTGCTTGTATGCATGCGACTTATACTGTATAATATATTACTATACGGCTTTAGAAACAAAAATATATAACAAGTACAAACCCTCTCGTATACATACATTCTATACCTAATCTAAAGTGATAACTCCTTTCTTATCTCTACTAAATTGTGGTACCGACTCTGGTTAATCGTGTAACCAGAGCTCTGATACCAAATGCGACAACCGCCTTATACCACCGACACTAATAATATTAAAATAGTGCCCTACAGTTGTGCCCGATCGATATAGGATAATCATCAAGGTTGAAAATGAAATGAATACAACATATAACCTATCACATATCTCACAGTGCATGGAGAAAAAATAATATCGTAGATATAATAGGAGTGGCAGTGTAACATCCCCCATTTTAACACCCGAAACTAAGTGCTACAGATGCTGCAGTCATCCATAGTATTAATTTCTAGTGACAAAATGTTGTTATGTTAATTGTATCAATAACATTATAAGAACAAGATAATATATTTTCTTAAAGATAGTTTTAAAAAAACTTTCCCATTTTATTTCAAAGACAATATTTCATATTCATTACATAATCCCAAACGTTGCCCAGGTTCAGATTAAATATAATTATTACAAAATACTCCAAGAGCGACATATAAAGATGCCTCCATTTATTGATCAAAGTTCATGACTAGATAGTTATAACATTTGTTATTACATACATTCCAACAGAATAAAATTCAACAGAGCGGATAATATATATATATATATATATATATGTGTGTGTGTGTGTGTATGTATAAATCCCTAGATTTGCCTCCTACATGCCTTCGGAAGCTTTATTTTCCAAAACCTACTTAACCTAAAAACCTTACTCTCGAACTACTCAAATAAGCACCCGAGAGTTAAAAGGGAAAAACTAAAACTTTGGGTTAGGCAAAAAGTCTGTTGTGAATAATAATATGACATCTCGGCTAATAGATATCTAGTGAGACCACACCGGTGAGCAGAATGAGTTTTCCCTTCACTAGTATCATCTTTATATATATCAATCATAATCATGCTCCTACAATCACAGTAGTTAAACGATAACACAATAATCATATGCATGCATGCAACTTGGGTAATTATGACAAATCTATTTAATCAATGGACTATCTGTCCTAACGTTTAGTTTTCACAGGGTAACTATCAACCTATATGGCTAACTCGGGCCTACCAGATATATTAAAAGTTTGAACTTACTATTAGAGGGAAACTGGATGGTCTGTACGAAGCTTACTATCTCTAGGGTCAAACTGATCCTAATGGTTTTGCGGGCTAACCAATAACCTAACTCAACTTTGTGTATTCCTTTATGTTCATAAACCTACTTTTAGTCTTACCCGTGACAAAGTCCAACGCACTGGGATTTTGGACTTATATCTGCTAGGGGCTAACACCTAAAGTATAGGGCGCAACCCTAACACAGGTCTCATCTGGTTTTCTAATTTCCGAGTTAAATCATCGTATCGCATTTTATCTAAAGGTGATAAGAATAATAAATCTCTAGTAAAATTCTGGGCTAAATACACTTTTCTACTTCCATGAAAACAAAACCGTTGTACATGATTTAACCCTTGAAATCATATTTTAAAACAAGGAAAAAACATAGCCCTATACTGTATTCAAAATACTTATGCCAGGATATATGTTCTTATAAAACAATATTAATGAAGTTCGAAATCACTTAGAAGTTGAAGCACTTCAAAAGCATAAGCTATAAAGTCAAAGCTTAATAAAACTATCTTATTGATGAAACTCGACATCAATATCGCCACTAGGGTCATTGTCCCTCTTCAATACCAAAATTTGTTAAAGAATTTGATTTAATAAAACATAAGGCCATAAGGTCGATATAAATCTATGTCGCGTAGCATAACATCGATTTTCATGAGTTTTTATAGTATAAAGTTATAAGGCTTAAAATATAGGAACAGTGACATTGATGGCTTTCAATGCTAATGCCTTAAAGGGTTAACATAAAAAATAGGGGAATACGGCTTCAATATAGCTGATATAGAATATTGGCGGCAACAATTCCTTAGAGAAAACACGGCATCTATAGGGTCGAATTTGATAAAACATGACACGGTTATGGCCGATAAGAAAATACGCGGCATCCTTGTCTTATGGAATTGGTGTTGACGTTGAAGACATGCGGCAAGGAAATATGCGGCGTCAAAGAGTTAAAGAAAAACAAGCGGCATTATTCACCTCGAAGCTCATGGTGTTAACTTTGGTACTTTACTTCGTAATTCAACCAAGACCGATTCATTGCATACCAACTATAATCGGTATCATATGTATCGCCATTGGTTGGCGTCGAAGTTCATAATTGTGGTTTAATGATGTGCGGCATCTTGAAACTCGACATGGCAATGTCATAACTATTTTAAAAAGTGCTAATTTGCTATTAAAAGTAATTCACTTTTACCAACTCTGACTTCTTGTCAAATTCTCATTGGTTAAAACATATATTACACAATTTTCTTTTCAAAAACCAGTCAAGGACCAAAAATTACGTTCCCAAAATGTTTTGCAATCCATAAATTTTATATTGATATTTTAATATAATAATTAAGCTTTTCTAGCCCAATTAATTCATAATAAATCATAAACACGTGGAAAAAATTTCCTAAGAATCACATCAAATTAGATTTACCGTATTCTTTAACATATAAAAATTAGGGACCAAAAACATTATTTAATTATTATTATTTTAATTAAAACCCGAATTAAACCATTTGTCCACTTAAAAATTCATAGTAAATTCATACTTGCTTGGAAAATTTTGAAATTCGAAACCCACTTCTAAAATAATGTTTCTAACATTATATCAAAATTCCAAGTCATATGGGATATCATTTGACAGGTTTTCTAACTCAAACTTATTAATTAATTTCATTAATAAATTCTATAATTCATCAACAAACATATAAACATCCAAGTATTCAAACCGAGCTGTTATCCCGCCTTTTGGCAAAGCCGTAACACCAAGGAATTGACTAGTAACCATTGACGGCACATCCTAGAGATCAGTTATACACGGGCTCACTACGGGTGTCGATGAATTTTGTTCGAGTCCGGATCGAGCCAAAATCGGTAGGACATGACAAGCTAAGCCATGAGAGCCAACGTTTCAAATCTCAAGTCAATCCGAGTTCGTATGCTCAAGTTATGAGCGATACAAGATTGGATGAAAATCAATTACCGGTCGACTCACTCCTTCGACTCGCTCCTTCGACTCGCTCCTTCGACTCGCTTCGCAACATCTAGAAGTAACAACTTCGAATCACTCTTCTTCGACTCCATCCTAGAACCTCTACTTTGACTTGCTCCACATCCCTCAGAAAGCAACAATTCGACTCCATCGATACGAAGCTATAGTTCGTATCGATCAACCTCGACCCCGTCTTCTATATAGTTCGTATCCATCATGGATCTTCTGATTGAATCCATCGAGTTGCCATCAATCGACCGAAGTTGAGTTTCTATCAATACGAGAGCGACTCGATCAAAGCGGCATCAAAGGCGGAGTACTCCAAGGGTTCAAACGCCACGTTATCAAGTCAAGCAGCGACTCGAACGAGACCGAGTCGAACAGCGATGCGAACGAGAGCGAGTCGAACAAGAGCGAGTCGAACGAAACAGCCAACCGAGAACCCTATTTCGTATCGATCATAACTTCTAATCTACAAGTCCAAATGCTATGAAATTTTCATAGAAGGCTACGTGCATGCTAAAGAATGTCCACGCCAAATTTCGACTCCATTGGATGAAATCTTGATCGAGTCGAAATCTGTTCGTGTCAATCACTGATCGGACCAAAACTTCACGGGCTTGGACGTATGGGCCTGGTCACGTGCCAGAGAGGGTCTCCCGAGATTTGAGCAAAATACCAGCCTCCTACACCTATAAATAGACCCCCAAAGCCAACAGAAAAGGGGTTCTTCTTCTTCTTTGAGATCTCCAACGCCTAGACTCTGCCGGATCCAGATCCAAACTCCATTGCTGCTGCTACCAACGAATTCCACTATTGAAAATCATAATTATTTGCTGTAATTCATTGAATTCACTTGTAAACATCAAAGAAAGATCAATAAAGCAAACTACTTCAGAGTGGACGTAGGCAAGATCGCTAAACCACTATAAATCTTGTGTTTCTGTATACTTCTTTTTGTTTTAAATTTATTATTCTTCATTTTTATCCTCTACAATACTTAGATCTGAGATTTGTGATTATATATATTGCTGATTTGTGTTCATACACTGGTGCTTTCACGACATTTGGGGTTTGTGACCATTTTTGGCGCAAACACTTTGGTGCTTTCACCGAAAAGGCTACTTCAGGAATCCTATCATTTGGAAGTTGAATTTGAAGGCTTAAGGATTCAGATCTGAAAAACTATGACAAGACAATCAAATAGAAGACAAAGGGCGGAGAGAGGTCAGCATGAAGGGAGTCAAGAGGCTTCCTCAGGTGCAAACCAGACATCAATCTTCATCACCAAGAATGAGATAGAGACAATGATGAAAAGACAAGAGGAAATGATCCAGAACTTGCTTCTTCAGATTGGGTAGCTTGGAGCGCAAAATCAAGGAGCAACCAGAGTTCAGAACGGAGTAGGACCATCTGGCACAGCCCCGGAACTAGGGGGCACTTACCCAGAGCATGTTGATCCGATCCCAGGAGTAGTACCAGGAGAAGCTGCGTAACGCGGCGTTGATAGAGAAGCGAATGCTCGTTCAGAAGAGCAGAATCCAGGAATCCCTCGTGAACTCGGGGGGCAAATCGGAAACGACGGACCAAGACTACAACTTGGAGATAGTGACAGATTGGCGGAGATGGTCAGACGAGCCATGAGAGGCGGACTAGTGAATAGAGATCTGGAGGATGTGAATAGGAGTCCCTTTGCTCCTACGATCAGGCAAGCCAGGAATCCACCAGAATTCAAGCTACCAACATTAGATACGTACGATGGAAGGACAGATCCTGAAGTGCATCTGACACGATACATGAGGCATATGGAGGTGTTGGGGGCATCGGAGGAGGTCATGGCCCGGTGCTTCCCATTGTATTTGACAAACATCGCAGCACTATGGTTTAGACAACTGGAGAGTGGCTCCATTGGAACATGGACCGATTTGATTAAAAGGTTCATGAGGCAATTCAGAGTTCACATTTCAAGACCTAAAAATGTGATGAGTCTGGCAGCCCTGAAGCAAAGAAGCGGGGAGTCTTTGAGGAACTTTCTAACGCGATTCAATGCAGCGGCAGCATCAGTGGATCGACCTGATCCATCCATGGTTTTGATGGCGGCTGTATCTGGCATAGCTGATGGCACAGAATTCAAGAATTCGTTGACGAGGGATCCACCCATGGATCTGGGAGAATTTTATCACGAGGCTGAAGGATTTCTACGATTAGAGGATCCAAATGCTGATAGAGAGGAAGGAGAAGGAGTTGCTGTTTATGCAGTCAACAATGAAAATCCTCCTAAAACAGACTCAGGAATTGGTAAAGGGAAACGAAAGGCTTTGGATGATAGTGATGGACTAGCACGACCACGAAAGGAACCAAGATTCACCTCCTACACGGAGTTGAATGAGACTTTGGAGCAAATCTACAAGGATACCATGGGGCAGGTTCCTTATCGAAAACCAATAAGAAGGGATCCGACCAACAACGAAAGGAGGTCAGACAAGTACTGCCTATTCCACGAACTGAATGGCCATAGCACGAATGAGTGCAGACACTTGAAGGATGTGGTTGAGGGACATATCCGGAATGGTCTGCTTTCGCAATATGTAAGAAGGGAAACGACAGCGGTGGAGCGGGAGCGGCCACCACCTACACCTGCTAGAGACGGCTCGGGATCGAGGCGTCAGCTTATCATCAATTGATTGGGGTAATGACGAATAAGTAGCAAACTCCACACCAACACGATTAAGTCATTTACACATGTACAGGACCACGAACGATCCTCAGGCATGCTCTGATAAGACTGCTAATCGTAACAGTGTAGGTGTTTGCACTTTGACGTCCCAGTTTTACTTTTATTTTCCATTTCCAACATCTGAACCTGATTTTGTTGAACATTTATGTTGAAAAACTCTTTTTGAATAAAAGCATGCCATTTGTGATACCATGACGGCTAAGCCACTTACACATGTAAGGGATCGCGAACGGTCCTCAAGCATGCTCTGAGGCGACGATAAACCGCCACCACAAACAACTCAGAAACTCACTCGAACGTGAAATCTGACGTTGTTAACACTAAGTCCCCTCCGGGCACACAAATCGCCTCGAACAGCACGCGACCACGAACGGTCACAAATCGCCTCGAACGGCACCCGACCACGAACGGTCACAAATCGCCTCGAACAACACCCGACCATGAACGGTCACAAATCGCCTCGAACGGCACCCGTCCACGAACGGTCACAAATCGCCTCGAAAGGCACCCGACCACAAACGGTCACAAATCGCCTCGAACGGCACCCGACCACGAACGGTCACAACTCGCCTCGAACGGCACCCGACCACGAACGGTCACAAATCGCCTCGAACGGCACCCCGACCACGAACGGTCACATATCATCTCGAATGACATACGATCCCGAACGATCGTCATTCGAGGTCAAATAAAACTACCAATTCCTTTGCAAGTCATCAACAGGATATAGACATCCAGCTCATGGCGTTACAGAACAACAACTTTCATCGAAGAAACGATAACTATTCAGAGAAAAGATTGCAGCATTTCAAATGTTATCCCGCCTTTTGGCAAAGCCGTAACACCAAGGAATTGACTAGTAACCAATGACGACCCACCCTAGAGATCAGTTATACACGGGCTCACTACGGGTATCGATGAATTTTGTTCGAGTCCGGATCGAGCCAAAATCGGTAGGACATGACAAGCTAAGCCATGAGAGCCAACGTTTCAAATCTCAAGTCAATCCAAGTTCGTATGCTCAAGTTATGAGCGATACAAGATTGGATGAAAATCAATTACCGGTCGACTCGCTCCTTCGACTCGCTCCTTCGACAGTGAAAATAGAAGCGCAACATCTAGAAGTAACAACTTTGACTCACTCTTCTTTGACTCCATCCCAGAACCTCTACTTCGACTCGCTCCACATCCCTCAGAAAGAAACAATTCGACTCCATCGATACGAAGCTACAGTTCGTATCGATCACCCTCGACCCCGTCTCATATATAGTTTGTATCCATCATGGATCTTCTGATTGAATCCATCGAGTTGCCATCAATCGACCGAAGTTGAGTTTCTATCAATACGAACGAGGCAATGTCCAAGAGCGACTCGATCAAAGCGGCATCAAAGGCGGAGTGCTCCAAGGGTTCAAACGCCACGTCATCAAGTCAAGCAGCGACTCGAACGAGACCGAGTCGAACAGCGATGCGAACGAGAGCGAGTCGAACAAGAGCGAGTCGAACGAAACAGCCAACCGAGAACCCTATTTCGTATCGATCATAACATCTAATCTACAAGTCCAAATGCTATGAAATTTTCACAGAAGGCTACGTGCATGCTAAAGAATGTCCACGCCAAATTTCGACTCCATTGGATGAAATCTTGATCGA
Source organism: Allium fistulosum (assembly GCA_030737815.1). NCBI lineage: Eukaryota > Viridiplantae > Streptophyta > Magnoliopsida > Asparagales > Amaryllidaceae > Allium > Allium fistulosum. The sequence goes on along the minus strand of CM060902.1, from coordinate 192,330,562 downwards.
GTCGAAATCTGTTCGTGTCGATCACGGATCGGACCGAAACTTCACGGGCTTGGACGTACGGGCCTGGTCACGTGCCAGAGAGAGTCTCCCGAGATCTGAGCAAAATACCAGCCTCCTACACCAATAAATAGACCCCCAAAGCCAACAGAAAAGGGGTTCTTCTTCTTCTTTGAGATCTCCAACGCCTAGACTGTGTCGGATCCAGATCCAAACTCCATTGTTGCTGCTACCAACGAATTCCACTGTTGAAAATCATAATTATTTGCTGTAATTCATTGAATTCACTTGTAAACATCAAAGAAAGATCAATAAAGCAAACTACTTCAGAGTGGACGTAGGAAAGATCGCCGAACCACTATAAATCTTGTGTCTCTGTATACTTCTTTCTATTTTAAATTTATTATTCTTCATTTTTATCCTCTACAATACTTAGATCTGAGATCTGTGATTATATATATTGCTGATTTGTGTTCATACACTTGTGCTTTCACGACATTTGGGGTTTGTGACCATTTTTGGCGCAAACACTTTGGTGCTTTCTCTGAGAAGGCTACTTCAGGAATCCTATCATTTGGAAGTTGAATTTGAAGGCTTAAGGATTCAGATCTGAAAAACTATGACAAGACAATCAAATAGAAGACAAAGGGCGGAGAGAGGTCAGCATGAAGGGAGTCAAGAGGCTTCCTCAGGTGCAAACCAGACATCAATCTTCATCACCAGGAATGAGATAGAGACAATGATGAAAAGACAAGAGGAAATGATCCAGAACTTGCTTCTTCAGATTGGGTAGCTTGGAGCGCAAAATCAAGGAGCAACCAGAGTTCAGAACGGATTAGGAACATCTGGCACAACCCCAGAACTAGGGGGCACTTACCCAGAGCATGTTGATCCGATCCCAGGAGCAGTACCAGGAGAAGCTGCGCAGCGCGGCGTTGATAGAGAAGCGAATGCTCGTTCAGAAGAGCAGAATCCAGGAATCCCTCGTGAACTCGGGGGGCAAATCGGAAACGACGGACCAAGACTACAACTTGGAGATAGTGACAGATTGGCGGAGATGGTCAGACGAGCCATGAGAGGCGGACTAGTGAATAGAGATCTGGAGGATGTGAATAGGAGTCCCTTTGCTCCTACGATAAGGCAAACCAGGAATCCACCAGAATTCAAGCTACCAACATTAGATACGTACGATGGAAGGACAGATCCTGCAGTGCATCTAACACGATACATGAGGCATATGGAGGTGTTGGGGGCATTGGAGGAGGTCATGGCCCGGTGCTTCCCATTGTATTTGACGGACATCGCAGCACTATGGTTCAGACAACTGGAGAGTGGCTCCATTGGAACATGGACCGATTTGACTGAAAGGTTCATGAGGCAATTCAGAGTTCACATTTCAAGACCCAAAAATGTGATGAGTCTGGCAGCACTGAAGCAAAGAAGCGGGGAGTCTTTGAGGAACTTTCTAACGCGATTCAATGCAGCGGCAGCATCAGTGGATCGACCCGATCCATCCATGGTTTTGATGGCGGCTGTATCTGGCATAGCTGATGGCACAGAATTCAAGAATTCGTTGACGAGGGATCCACCCATGGATCTGGGAGAATTTTATCACGAGGCTGAAGGATTTCTACGATTAGAGGATCCAAATGCTGATAGAGAGGAAGGAGAAGGAGTTGCTGTTTATGCAGTCAACAATGAAAATCCTCCTAAAACAGACTCAGGAATTGGTAAAGGGAAACGAAAGGCTTTGGATGATAGTGATGGACTAGCACGACCACGAAAGTAACCAAGATTCACCTCCTACACGGAGTTGAATGAGACTTTGGAGCGAATCTACAAGGACACCAGGGGGCAGGTTCCTTATCGAAAACCAATAAGAAGGGATCCGACCAACAACGAAAGGAGGTCAGACAAGTACTGCCTATTCCACGAACTGAATGGCCATAACACGAATGAGTGCAGACACTTGAAGGATGAGGTTGAGGGACATATCCGGAATGGTCTGCTTTCGCAATATGTAAGAAGGGAAATGACAGCGGTGGAGCGGGAGCGGCCACCACCTACACCTGCTAGAGACGGCTCGGGATCGAGGCGTCAGCTTATCATCAATTGATTAGGGTAATGACGAATAAGTAGCAAACTCCACACCAACATGATTAAGTCATTTACACATGTACAGGACCGCGAACGATCCTCAGGGATGCTCTGATACGACTGCTAATCGTAACGGTGTAGGTGTTTGCACTTTGACGTCCCAGTTTTACTTTTATTTTCCATTTCCAACATCTATACCTGATTTTGTTGAACATTTCTGTTGAAAAACTCTTTTTGAATAAAAGCATGCCATTTGTGATACCATGACGGCTAAGCCACTTACACATGTAAGGGATCACGAACGGTCCTCAGGCATGCTCTGAGGTGGCGATAAACCGCCACCACAAACAACTCAGAAACTCACTCGAACGTGAAATCTGACGTTGTTAACACTAAGTCCCCCCAGGGCACACAAATCGCCTCGAACGGCACCCGACCACGAACGGTCACAAATCGCCTCGAACGGCACCCGACCACGAACGGTCACAAATCGCCTCAAACGGTCAAAAATCGCCTCGAACGACACCCGACCACGAACGGTCACAAATCGCCTCGAACGGCACCCGACCACGAACGGTCACAAATCGCCTCGAACGGCACCCGACCACGAACGGTCACAAATCGCCTCGAACGGCACCCGACCACGAACGGTCACAAATCGTCTCGAACGGCACCCCGACCGCAAGCGGTCACCCTTCGCCGCGAACGGCATCTGACCGTGAACGGTCACATATCACCTCGAATGACATACGATCTCGAACGATCGTCATTCGAGGTCAAATAAAACTACCAATTCCTTTGCAGGTCATCAACAGGATATGGATATCCAGCTCATGGCGTTACAGCCCAACAACTTTCATCGAAGAAACGATAACTATTCAGAGAAAAGATTGCAGCACTTCAAATGTTATCCCGCCTTTTGGCAAAGCCGTAACACCAAGGAATTGACTAGTAACCAATGACGGCCCATCCTAGAGATCAGTTATACACGGGCTCACTACGGGTATCGATGAATTTTGTTCGAGTCCGGATCGAGCCAAAATCGGTAGGACATGACAAGCTAAGCCATGAGAGCCAACGTTTCAAATCTCAAGTCAATCCAAGTTCGTATGCTCAAGTTATGAGTGATACAAGATTGGATGAAAATCAATTACCGGTCGACTCGCTCCTTCGACTCGCTCCTTCGACTCACTTCGCAACATCTAGAAGTAACAACTTCAACTCACTCTTCTTCGAATCCATCCCAAAACCTCTACTTCGACTCGCTCCACATCCCTCAAAAAGCAACAATTCGACTCCATCGATACGAAGCTACAGTTCGTATCGATCACCCTCGACCCCGTCTCCTATATAGTTCGTATCCATCATGGATCTTCTGATTGAATCCATCGAGTTGCCATCAATCGACCGAAGTTGAGTTTCTATCAATACGAATGAGGCAATGTCCAAGAGCGACTCGGTCAAAGCGGCATCAAAGGCGGAGTGCTCCAAGGTTTCAAATGCCACATCATCAAGTCAAGCAGCGACTCGAACGAGACCGAGTCGAACAGCGATGCGAATGAGAGCGAGTCGAACAAGAGCGAGTCGAACGAAACAGCCAACCGAGAACCCTATTTCGTATCGATCATAACTTCTAATCTACAAGTCCAAATGCTATGAAATTTTCACAGAAGGCTACGTGCATGCTAAAGAATGTCCACGCCAAATTTCGACTCCATTGGATGAAATCTTGATCGAGTCGAAATCTGTTCGTGTCGATCACGGATCGGACCAAAACTTCACGGGCTTGGACGTACGGGCCTGGTCACGTGCCAGAGAGGGTCTTCCGAGATCTGAGCGAAATACCAGCCTCCTACACCTATAAATAGACCCCCAAAGCCAACAGAAAAGGGGTTCTTCTTCTTCTTTGAGATCTCCAATGCCTAGACTCTGCCGGATCCAGATCCAAACTCCATTGCTGCTGCTACCAACGAATTCCACTGTTGAAAATCATAATTATCTACTGTAATTCATTGAATGCACTTGTAAACATAAAAGAAAGATCAATAAAGCAAACTACTTCAGAGTGGACGTAGGCAAGATCGCCGAACCACTATAAATCTTGTGTCTCTGTATACTTCTTTCTGTTTTAATTTATTATTCTTTATTTTTATCCTCTACAATACTTAGATCTGAGATCTGTGATTATATATATTGCTGATTTGTGTTCATACACTGGTGCTTTCACGACATTTGGGGTTTGTGACCATTTTTGGCGCAAACACGAGCATAACATCAATCATATAATTTCGGGTTTAATACTAAAACCGAAGGGAAATAAGCATATTATAAGATGGGTATCATTATTCACCTTGATTGGTTACAAGAACTTGAGATTTGAATGTTGATTTGACTCCCCTAAGCTTTAGATTTAGTTTCCTTAGCTTTCTTTTCTTGGTTTCCTCTAGCAATGGCCGGCCTAAGCTTTCTTTAGTTTAAGTGGAGAGGAAATGAAATGAAGGTAATGAGAGAATAAGGGTTTATGTTTAGGAAATGAAGCTTATTACTATTTTTCCCTTCCCTTACTTCCTCTATTTAATGTTCTAATCGACATTGTTATTTCATAAATTAAGGCTAGACCCATATTACTTATCAAATTTCAATCTCATTATCCTTTCATATTATTTTATTTAATTTATCTAATTAAATATCCTAAATAATGTTAATCAAAATTAGGTGTGTTATAGACTTCCCTGCTTAAAGAATTTTGTCCTCGAAATTACGATAACGCACATAACAGTGATCAGAACTATAAACATAAAACATACCATCGAAACAAGTTAGGATAAGTGTCACTAATCTTGTCCTCTGTCTTCCAAGTACAGTCTCTCTCATCATCACTCCACTGGGCTTTTAATATTTTGACTGTCATATTACTGAGCTTATTCTCATTCTTAGCTACAATACGAACTGGGTGTCTAACTGTAGTCATGTCCGGTTCCACCACTAAGTCTTCCAATGCAGTCGAAGTGATAGTAGTCTTTGGATCTCAAATACACTTTCTAAGATGAAAAGTACGATAGACATTGTGGACCCCTGCCAAACTGCTCCGTAACTCGATCCTATAAGTGGGTTTTCCAATCCTTTCTATAATAGGAAATGACCCAACCAACCTAGCTTCCAATTTCACTGACTTCCCAAATTTTACTACCCCTGTCATTGGTGATACTTTGAGAAAACTCGATCTCCAACTAAGAACTCTAAGTCTTTCCATCTCTAATCTGCATAGCCATACCCAATCGAAAAAGGATATTATCCAACCGCATCTCAAGTAGTTGTAGTAAAACCTGGCCTGTTGACCCTTTAGCTTTTCCAGCGATATGCACATATCTAAGTAATTGTCGCTCTGTCAGACCATAATGAAAACGCAATTTCTGTTTTTCTTCTAAACGAATACGATATTGCGTCTTTTCTACCTAGACCGAGATTCCTTCATTCTAGCTCGAATCAACTCAATCTTTTCTATGGCATCTCTCACTAAATCTGGACCAAGAATTAATCCATCTCCAGTCTCTAACCAATAACTGGTGATTTACATAGCCTTCCATACAAAGTTTCAAAAGGTGTCATCCCTATATTAGTTTGATAACTATTATTATAGGAAAATTCGACTAAGTGTGGATAGTCTTCCCATGATCCTCCAAAATCTAACACACAAGCTCTTAACAAATCTTCCAAGACTTTATTAACTCTTTCTATTTGCCCATTTGTTTGTGGATGGTAAGCGGTACTCATCTTGAGCTTGGTACCTAAAACCTCTTGCAGACTCTTCCAGAATTCGTTAGTGGATAATGAATCTTTATCACTGACTATACTAATAGGAATCCATTACAGTCTTGCTATATTCTCCATAAATAGCTTAGCTAAAAAAGGTGCCATCCTTATCAACTTAATGGGAATGAAATGTGCACCTTTTGTCAGTCTATCCACTATAACCCAAATACTTTTATTTCCCCTGCTCGACCTTGGCAATCCGTCAATAAAATCCATAGATATAGAATCCCATTTCACTACCGGTTTCTCCAAAGGCTGAAGCAGTCCACTTGGCTTTTGATGCTTGTCTTTCACTTGCTGACAATTCAAGCATCGCTTTAGCCATAAGCCTACATCCCTTTTTATGCCTTCCTAGATGAAATTCATTTTCATGTCCTGGTACATCTTAGTTCCTCCAGGACGAATGGTAAACTTTGATCGATGACAATTCCTAAGAACTTCTTTCCTTAGGTTGCCAACATATGGGACACATATCTGTCATTTCTTCCTTAACCATCTGTTATGATCGAGATAAAAATCTTTCAAATCATCAATCTCATTTCCAAATTCCAGTCTTCTAATTCGTTCAACTAACAATGGATCATTTCTTTGCTCAGAAGCAATCATTTCCATCAATACTGGTCGAACTTCCAAGCAAGATTTCCTACGGTTCTCTGACTGAAACTAGCAGTCGATCTTAATTGCACACCGCAACTAGTCAATACTTTCGAATCTTTCCACTCCGATATCATGGCTAATACTGCATTCTGATGTTTCCTACTAAGCGCATCTACAACTTTATTTCTTTTTTTGGGAGCATACTCAATTCCAAAATCATAAGCAGCTATAAACTCCAATCACCTCTGTTGTCTCATATTTAACTCCTTCTGAGTGAATAAATATCTTAAAGACTTATGATCCGTATACAACTCGAATCATTCTCCCAAAAGATAATGTCTCCACACTTTTAGAGAAAAAATTAAAGCAGCCAAATCTAAGCCATGAGTCGGATATCTAACTTTATGCGGTTTGAGCTGTTGAGAAGCGTAGGTAATCACTTTATCCATTTTCATTAACACACTCCTAATCATATTTCACACACATCGGTATACACCATCAAATCACGATTTCCATCCGGGACAACTAACATGGGCGCATTGGTTAATAAATGTTTCAGCTTTTGGAATGCCTCCTCACATTTATTGGTCTAGACATACTTCACGTCCTTCCTTGTCAACTTTTTCATCGGTGCTACTATACAGGAGAAATCCTTAACAAATCTACGGTAATAGCCAGTTAACCCAAGGAAACTCTTTATCTTGGTCACCAACTCGAGTCTCTTCCAATTATTAACAGCTTCTATCTTAGTTGGATCCAGTGAGAACCATTTTTCTGAGACTACATGACCAAGAAACTTTACTTCTTTCTTCCAAAAATGACACTTCGAAATTTTGCTTTGAGTTGATGTTGTCTCAACATCTCAAGCACTACTCTAAGGTGAGTATCATGATCTTGCTCATTCCTAGAATATATCAGGATGTCATCTATAAAAACTAACACAAATCTGTCCAAATGCTCTCGGAGGATTTGGTTCATCAAATCCATGAAAAAAGCAGGCGCATTAGTCATTCCAAATGGCATTACTAACCACTTGTACGAACCATATCTTGTTCGAAACATCGTCAAACGAATACCATCTTCCACCACCCACAATTGATGGAACCCTGTCGATAAATCCAATTGGGAAAATACTTTCTTCACTCAACTGATCAAATAAGTCATCGATTCTCGGCAACGGATATTGGTTCTTTATCGTCTTTTCATTCCACTTACAATAATTGATATACAACCTTAATGACCAGTTCGGTTTCTTTACGGATACCGCAACCACTCCCCAAGGCGAACTGCATGACCTAACAAAAAAAATTTCTTCTAAGTCCACCAGCTGCACCTTTAACTCCTTTATCTCTATAGTGTCATTCTGCTAGGCGATCTACTTATGGGTTCAACTCAGGGTAAAAGAGCTATTTAAAACTCAATAGCTTATTTCAACGGTAGTCCTGTCACTGGCTCAAAGACGTCAACAAACACTCTGGAGACAAAAGCTCGATTTAACTCATCTTCCTCCTCCATTGCACTCAACAAAGCACAACCATCAAAATTCGAGTCCTTTAAGTGTATATAATTCAATCATTACTATTATGGTGTCTTAATGATATTTTCCTATCTTGGCAAAATATCCTAGCGTCGTATTTACTTAACCAATCCATACCCAAAATAATCTTAAAGCCTATAAAATCAAACACAAGCAAACTGCAAGCAAATATATGACCTAACAATTCGAACTCTAACTGGTCAAATCTCATCCCTAGAGTTGCATACCCTCCTATTGGATTTGCAACCCTTAAGGAAGTAACTAGGTATGATGGTTCTAAACTTAGCTTATCTATGAAGCAATGGGAAATAAAATAATGATGCACCAGTATCGAACGGTACCCTAACAGGTATACCATGAATCAAAAGCGTACCTCCCATCATAGCCTTTCCTTTCTCCTCTGCTGTGGGTCTTGAGGTAGATGGTTCCAAAGTAAACAATTTTCCTTTCTCACCCTTGACTGGTTCCTTGCACTGATTCTTATAATGCCCAATTTGGTCATAGTTGAAGCACTTAATGTTCTTTCTTCCAATGACTGTCTTTCCATCCCTTGAATGAAATTCGTTTGCAAAATTCCCTTCTTATCGCACTTATAGCAAATGACATTAGGTTTTCCTTTCTTGGTAGCTCCACTCTTCTGAGCTCCTTTTTTCTGAAAGAACTTCCTCTTCTTATTCTGCCTGCTCCATGTCTCTATTGCTTTGTTACCGGTAAATAAAGCAAGCATATCTTCATTCCTCAAAGCCATCTCCATAACCACATCACAAGGATCCCTAACATGCGGCATGATTGCCCTAGCAAGCTCTGGTCCTAATCCATGGATAAACTATTCATTTCGCTTAAACACAGTATCCACCATGGCATATCCATATCGGATAACTCCTCAAATTTTGTTGCATATTCCAATACAGTCATGTCTCCTTTCACTAACTCAGCAAACTTCCTTAGCAAGGTTGATTTGGCAATTTCAGACATAAACCTCTTCTTGAACCTCCTCCTGAACTCTACCTAAGTCAAGTTCTCCTTTGGCACCCCTACGGTAACACTGTTCAACCAGTACAACGCAACTCATTGCAATTGCCGGATGCCAATCTCATTTTTTCTCATCATTCGGACCTAAATCGGCAAAAATCCTTTCACAATATAGCAACCAATTCTCTACCTCGATAGCATCCATAGTTATAATGAATGACTTCCCTCCAAGTCTTGCATAATCTTTACTCAAAATAGCATAATTGTTGACAACTAGAACTTCATGATTTGCTCCTCCAGCATTTCCACCAACTAATTCGACTGCAACTCAAGTACATGATTTAACCCTTGAAATCGTATTTTAAAACAAAGAAAATACATAGCCCTTTGCTTTATTCAAATTACTTATGCCAAGATATATGCTCTTATAAAACAATATTAATGAAGTTCAAAATCACTTAGAGGTTGAAACACTTCAAAAGCATAAGCTATAAAACCAAAGCTTAATAAAACCATCTTATTGATGAAACTCGATGTCAATATCGCCACTGGGGTCATCGTCCCTCTTCAATACCAAATATATTAAAGAACTTGATTTAATCAAGCATAAGGCCATATGGCCATTATAAATCTAAGGCCGATATAAATCTATGTCATGTAGCATATTATTGAGTTCCATGAGTTTACATACTATAAAGTTATAACGTTTAAAATATTGGAACGGTGACATTAATGGCTTTCGACGTCATTTCCTTAATGGGTTAACATCGAAAAAATGGGAATATGGCCTCAATATAGCCAATATATAATACTGGCAGCAACTATGCCTTAGAGAAAATAAGGCATCTATAGGGTCGAACTTGATAAAATGCAGCACAGTTATGGCCGATGAGATAATACACGACAATCTTGTCTTATGAAATTGGTGTCAATATTGAAGACACAGGGAAGGGAAATATGCGGCATTGAAGTGTTAAGGAAAAACCAGCGGCACTGTTCACATCGTAGCTCATAGTGTCGACTTTAGTGCTTTACTTCGTACTTCAACCAAGATCGATCCATTGCATACCGACTATAGCCGGTATCATATGTATTGCTATTAGTTGGCATCGAAGATCATAATTACAGTCTAATAATGTGCGGCATCATGAAACTTGGCGTGGCAATGTCGTAATTATCTTTAAAACTGGCAATTTGCTATAAAAAGTGATTCCATTTTAGAAACTCTAACTTCTTGTCAAATTCTCATTGGTTAAAACATAGTTTACATAATTTTCTTTTTAGTAACCAATTAAGGACCAAAAATTACATTTCCAAAACGTTTTGCAAACCATAGATTTTATATTAATATTTTAATATAATAATTAAGCTTTTCTAGCCCAATTAATTCATAATAAATCATAAACACTTGAAAAAAATCCCCAAAAATCACATCAAATTAGATTTACCATATTCTTTAACATATAAAAATTTTGGGATTAAAAACATTATTAATTATTATTTTAATAATTAAAACCTGAATTAAACCATTTTCTACACTTAAAAATTCGTGACAAATTCACACTTGCTTGGAAAATTATGAAATTCGAAACCCATTTCTAAAATAAAAGTTTTCCAACTCAAACTTATCATTTAATTTCATAGATGAATTTTATAATTCATCAATAAGCATATAAATATCCAAACATTCAAACATGACATAATATCAATCATATAATTTTGGGTTTAATTCTAGAATTGAAAGTAAATAAGAATATTATGAGAAGGGTATAATTATTCACCATGATTGGTTACAAGAACTTGATATTTAAATGTTGATCGATTCCCCTAGGCTTTAGATTTAGTTTCCTTATCTTTCTTTTCTTGATTTCCTTCAGTAATGGTCGGCCTAAACTTTCTTTAGCTTAAGTGGAGTGGAAATGAAATGAAGGTAATGAGAGAATAACGGTTATGTTTAGGAAATGAAGCTTATTCCTATTTTGCCATTCCCATATTTCCTCCTTTTATTTTGTTATAATCGACATTATTATTTCATAAATTAAGGCTTGACCCATATTACTTATCAAATTTCAATATCCTTATCCTTTCATATCATTTTATTTAATTTATCTAATTAAATTTCCTAAAATGTTAATCAAAATTAGGGGTGTAACAGACAATAATAAATATGTGAACAAATCATTAGAACATGGATCCACAGGGCTATATAAAAATATAATAGTGTTTATACAACGAAATTAAACCCAACAGCTGTCTCATAATAAGAAAATAAGCAGTCACTACTAAGACTCCTCAGTGCTGCAAAGCAGAATAAGAATAGAAATCTATATAGGTATATAATACGAGATACATCCATCTAGTTCGTCCTTCATACAGCTATTGCATCACCTAGACCTATTATCTAGTCTACTTATTTAAGAGTACCCAAGATAATAAGAAAAAAAAAGCATAAAACCTTAGGTCATACAATAGTCTGGTGTGAGCGGTAAATAAATCTCAAAATACTATGTATGTAAATATGGCAAGGAACAGAGGTACACGAATCATACCTAATCTGTCCATGTGACATAACCAAAGAGTTAGCACATAACATCATAATATGCTACTCTGTAAATAACATAATGGTATCTTACTCAAAATAAGGATATCAACTCTTTAGGTATTCCTATCTCCTATACCTACTCCTAATGATATCTCCAAGTGTAGAAACTAAAGCAATTGTAGCAACTATAGCATCCATCAAGCAATCCCTACTATCACTTCATGTGCTCTGAATATATGATAAATCATATGGCTCCCTTACTACCAGGGACTAAGGGAAATCTCGATTTTCAGTATACTCTTGTATCACAAAGCTTAAAGCTCGATACTTGTCTCGTAGCCCAAAGCTAGACACTAGACCAAAATCCACTAGTCTAGAGTATTTAGATCCACTCCATTGATCCATGGGCATCCCCACTTATAATACCCCTGCTTTGAGTAAAGCAGAAAACACTCCGACTATCAACGGTTCCTTAGCACATACATCCGAGCTCTCCTTTGCTCCATCCGGATCCAAGCCCTTCCTTTCCTCAATCCAATTTCCACTATTTGGAACCCTTCACATTCCTATTCCATGACTCCCTCTTTTGTCGAGCCGCTATCTTCGGCACATACTCCCTTCAAGAGTCACCAACCGAAGATACAAAGATTTTATTATGTTGTTACATTTCCATCCAACACTCAAGCGAATGAGCCAACACCTCCAACATGATCTACAGGGTCCCAAGCTTCCTCGTTGTATAAGCCTGACCCCACACATTCACCAAAAAAACTCGACATCAAGTTAAAATGACTCGGCACTGAGTCATTTACTTAACCCATTCTGGCTAAGTAAATCAATTTGCCTCTAGTACTTCCTTCTCAAGTACTTTAGACCCCGACCATTCATCAAAACGACTCAGCCCCCAATCCAAAACAATCAACTCCAAGTTCTAGAAACAGCTCGGCATAATGTCCAATTCTTAGCCAATCTCCTAATCTTGATATAGACCATCATCCTTAGCCAAGCTATAGAGATCCATGCCATCCACCGACACATCTGGCCCACCAAAATGACTTCGTACCGACTCTTCAACTCGGTACCAAGTTGAGTCCTTAGTAAATTTTGAGGCATGAATTATTCTACAAGCTCCTCTCATGTTTTAAAGCCTCTCCTCCATGTTTTTTCCAATTCAGACCAACTTCACGTTCGATTTGCCAAATTCACCGACCTAACTTCCTTGGCAACCAAAACACTGGCAAACAACATCAAAGCACAACATAAAAACATAAAACAACATGCATATACATTCATTCATACAAGCAATACATAAGAATATGATAAACATACCAATTCTAATCTAAATCTACATGTTACATGCACATATGAATATCAAAGGAGAATTTCTATATCATTTTTGAAAACCATTTCAAAGATTCAAAAATTTGGATCATGAGTATATGATAACATGTAGTTTAAGTTAGAAAAGGTTTTAGGGCCAAAAATCATGTTAAAACATGTAGTTCTACCAAATAAACTTGCATAGGATAGTGAGAAGGCATAGACCACTCACCAAATACCAAAATGAACCAATTCTCACCTAGATCCAATGTGAACAGAAATAGAAATCAATTCAAATCAACCAAAATGATGATCTCTATCTTTTAATTGATCTCTAATTAATGATTTAGCTAGATTTAGAGAGTAATTTGTATGATTTTTTGATGAATCTAGGGTTTATAAAGGTTTAGATTTGAATTAGGGAAGTCGAAAATATTTTACTTTGACTCCCACAGCCCTTATTTATAATTGTTAACCATAAAATCCACTTAAGAACAAAGGTATGAAAGAAGGCTTATAAAAGTGCTAGGCTCTACTAAAATTGAAGGCATAGGTTTCGCCAAAGTTCAAAGAAGAGCGTTTCGAAGGCATTGAGATGGTTTTCGAACGTGTTGCAAGCACCAGGTGCCATTACAAATGATAAACAGGACAAAAGCTTTCAAAAGAAGGGAAAAAGAAGGCAAGGTTGCCCTTCCGCCTCATTAAGACCTTTCGACGTAGATGGATTCGAATATATAAGAAAAGCAGGAATGGGTTCGAAACACCTTTCGAAGGTGTTGAACGAAAGGCTTGCACACATAAACCAATTCCTTCAGAATAGAAGGTTTCACCATTGTCAATTTACCACTTGAAGAATTGATTCCAATACACTTGTTGAAATTAAGCATAAGCCTTTCGAAACAGTTGGAGCGTTTCGGAAGCATAATGAAAATCCCACATGAAGGCCAAGAGTCCTTTCGCTAAGACCCAGTTGTCGCTCTCTATTCCTTTCAAAGCAATATGAAAGCTCACTTGCAATAGTATAGCAACACGAAGCGAAGAGCACTTCTACCACCCTTTCGACGAAGTCGAAAGCAGACCTGTAAAAAGCAAAGAAAAGAGGCACTCAGACTTTAAAGGCAGCGAAAGGTAGTCAAGGCGATCCTTTCGACTCGGTCGAAAGGTCCAGAATTGAAAGGTGGAGGCATAAGATTGAATGAGAAAGCTCAAAGGGAAAGCCTTTCGATAGTTATGAAAGAAAGCATGTAGAAAACTGAAGGAAGACCTTTCGACAATGTCGAAAGGATGCACGCGGAAGATTGGAGGAATACCTTTCGATTGAATCGAAAGGATAAGTGCAAAATGGGGCCGACCTGCATCTATAAATACGACCCTAGGGGTCAGATTTTGGGGACCAAATTTTGGAAATCCAAAGTCCTTTCTACTTCTATTTCTAAGCAAATCAAATCTTTGTAACGCTAAATCGATTTTGGGAAAAACTCTCTTACTTGTAACTCAATTTAAATTAATGTGAAAAGAGAAAACGCATGGATTCAATAAAGATTTTGATTATGAGGGAGATCATTAGCTTGTCTAATGACCAATTGTGCATGATGCTAGTTTATCTTCTTAATTACTTTTTTCTTATGCAATGCCATGGGATCAACTTGGATAATATGCATACGATTCACATTATCATCATGTTGAAGGATATTTAATGATAAACGAAGATGATGATGATGTTTTGATCTCAATAAGTTCATGGAACTTATGATATCCGACATGATTTTCCATTGCATATATTAAATAGGGCTCGCATATTGCACATTAGATCAACTTAAAAAAGAGCAAGGCCCCATTCGACTTGGTCGAAGAGGGACGTTTTAAAAGGGATTCGACGTGTAAATGATATGCAACGCTCTACGGATGAATTCCTTCGAAAGATACACACACACTATAATACCTGCAACCCTTATGAAATAGTTCGCTCCAAAAGAGCATAAACACAGGAGTCAAAAGCAAATACTTCTCCCTAAGGGTAGAATGGTCCTTTCAACATAGTCGAAAGGAATGAATCTCTGACATAAATAACCACTTTCGACTCACTTAGAAAAGAGGTTTTCGAAAGAGATGCTTTCTCCTTAACCTTCCTTTCAATAAGGTTGATTGTATTTGCTAACTACCATTAATATTTTCATTAGACCACCCTCCCAAAGTAAGTTGTCCTGGTCAACCCAATCGAAAGGGGGTTTCGAAGGGATTGATCACTTCTAATAATTTTGAAGAGTAAACAATATTTCTTGTTAACTACATAGCTTCGGGGATGTTGACAAGTTTTCTTGTTTACATTTTTGGCACTAGAAGGAGGGCTCGAACCTCCGACCTTGTGGTTAACAACCACATAGACTAATTATGGATTGTCTAACTTGATGTAGGAAGATGAAATCCAGAAGGCTTAGTCGAATGGATGAAGAGGTTATACACGCCACAACCTTAGAAGAAAACATAACACCAACTTTCAACATAGAGGGAGTTATGTAAGGGAAACCATCAATCCTAGCTCAACAAGACGACAATGCCACCAAAATAAAGCACTTGGAACAACAATTGCTAGAGATGCAAGAGCTTCTTAAAGCTACACTATCTCAAAATCTTCAAAGACACCAAAACCAATGACTGGAGATGAGGTGATATCTCCGAAAAGAAACTTAAGGGCTTACACCAATGAAGAAAAAAGCAAAATCGACTTGACATCTTCAAAAAAGAAAGAGAGCCCTCCAACTAAATTTGATCATCAAGGAAGGGTATTGGACAAATCACTCGAGCAGTCCGGAAGCTCAACATCGAAGGAGTATAATCCAAACCTGAAAAATTATCATGACACCGAAGCTTATCTGAAGGACGTAGCAAAAAATGCAATTAAGGACATGCTAAATACTAAGGGGAAGAGGACCTTGGATGAAAGAGCAAATGATAATGAATGAGTGGCACCTTTCACAGATGAAATCATGTCAACAGTCATCCCATCCTATGTAAAGATTCCAACTCTGAAGTACCATGGAACTACAGACCCCAATGATCACTTAATGGTTTTCGATAGCAAAATGGATCTATAATGCTTCTAGAGCCGTTCGATGTAGACTATTTTCAGTAAGGCTTCAAGGAGCCGCCGCTAAATGATATCGACAATACCGTGAAAAGACAATCTATTCATGGAAGTAATTTTCTTATGAGTTCTCTGCCTAGTTCTGTATATGCAAGGACCCAACAATCGATTACACTGTTTTGGCCAACTTTAAGTAGAGATGGGGGAGTCTATGGGAGATTACCTTAAAAGGTTCAACTTAGAAGCATTAAAAGCTAAAGACATGAATGACTGGGATTAGCTCATTGCGGTATACTTTGGGTTTATAAAGAACACACCATTATAGAAGCAACTCTTTATTCATAGGTGTAAGGATGTGCAGGACTTCCATTTTTAGGCCGATAAACTCATTAGAATGGATGAATTATACCTGCTAAGAAGAAAGCTAATCCTAAAAAAGAAAGTGGAAGGTTTGGATTAGATCGTGGACATAAGAGAACTAGATGGGAAGAGCCTAATGCTAACTCAATTGCTTTAAACAAGCCATTGTCTTACATTTATGCTGTGACAAAGGAGAAGGTCAACTTCCTGACTTCCTTTAAGGCCAAGAATTACCTAGAACAAAGGAAAGGGGATGACTATTGCATTTATAACAAAGCAAACAGTCATAAAACTGATGAATGCAGAGTCTTGGCGAGAATAATTCAAAAGTTAATTCGTGAGGGGCATTTGAAGGAGTTCATCCAAGACAAATAAAAATCACCATGGACAGGAGATAGTCTGCAAAAGTTTCCTAGTAATGCGGTTTAGAGGAAGATGACCAATTGAGCTTGAGTCCACTACTAAATAGGAACGATGTAATTCATGGAGGGCCACATCCAACGGGGACCAGTAAGGGGGCTAGGAACAGGTACATCAAAGTGGCTAGAGAAGGTGTCTTCTCCATTCAAGAAGAGTCCCCGCTTAAAAATCCGCACTCAACATCCCGATGCCAAATCTTGTCGTTACTCCCCAAGAGCTGAGGAAGGGAGTCCATCACCCACATAATGCTCCTCTAATGATCACAGCTCAAATTGGATTGTCTATAGTGTCCAAGATTCTTGTGGATACCGGTAGTGCAGTAAATTTTATTTTTAAACATGCCTTTGATCAGATGGGCATCCTAGAAGACAGGCTAGAGCCCAGCCTTAAGTCAATCTTTAGGTTCAAAAACAAGGGATCGACCCCAGTGGGACTAGTAAAATTGCTTGTACAGATGGGAGTACCACCATGTTGCCGAACTTTTGAAACTTTCTTCGTAATCATTAGCCAGCCATCATATTACAACACTTTCTTTGGTAGACCTGAACTTGATGAGGTAGCTACTTTTGTCTCGCCCAAATATCCGTTGGCGAAATTCTTAACTAAGGGAGGCGGGGGCACTATCCGCGGAGAGCAATTTAGCTCCCGCGAAATGTATTTTGCTACGCTTGATCAATACAAAAGGGAGTATTCTGCTTACTTTGATTCTTCTACTATTTTTCAGCCTTCGGATAATGGATTTTTACATCCAACATTAGAAGCCAAGATTAGATCTAATAAGTCTAACAAATGTATGTATGAAAGGTACATTTCCCCCGGAAGCAAGAGGAAGAGGGTCGATGCTAATTATGTAAAAGAAGACAAAATCATCATAGAATATGATTGCCATAGGGAGGTGGAAAGAATAAAACCCATAGAAGACCTTGAGGAGGCATGTATAGACCTAGATGATTTCACTAAAGTAATCAAAGTGGGAAAGGAGTTGGATAGCAACTTGAAGAAGGACTTGATTCAGTTCCTTAAATCCAATAAGGAAATATTTGCATGGTCTCATTCAAATATGGTGGGTATTGATCTATCGGTTATGTATCATATGCTAAACATCAATCAAGAAGCGACCTCCAATAGATAGAAAAAGAGACAACTGGATAAGGTGCGGTCTGACGCTCAAGACTCCTTGAAAATGGATTCATCCAGGAAATCTACAACCCAAAATGGCTAGCGAACCCAACGTTAGTGAAGAAGTTGAACAGTAAATAGAGGACTTACGTCGATTATACTGACTTAAACAAGGCCTGTCCAAAAGATTGTTTTCCATTGCCATGGATAGATTAGTTGGTTGATGCAACTAGTGGGCACAGATTGTTATCTCTCATGGATGCATACTCAGGATATAATCAGATACCCATGTTCAAGCCAGATGAGGAACATACAAGTTTCATTACCGATTGGGGAATTTACTGCTACAAAGCAATGCCATTCGGAATAAAGAATGCAGGGGCTACCTATCAAAGATTAGTTAACAGAATGTTCAAAGAATAGATCGGTCGAAATATGGAAGTTTATGTTAACGACATGCTAGTGAAATCCTATGAGGTTAAAAGTCGCTTAGAAGATCTAAAAGAAATGTTCGACGTATTACGAAAATATCAGATGAAACAGAACCCCTAGAAATGCTCTTTCGAAGTCCATTCCTAGAAGTTTATAGGCTATCTGGTGAGTGCTCAAGGGATTGAAGCCAATCCAGACCAAATTCAAGCTATCAAGGACATGGTTGAGCCAAAAACTAGCAAAGATGTAATGAGTTTAAACGGTAGGGTAGCCGCCCTAAGCAGATTCATTTCCAAGGCGACTGATAAGTGCATTCCCTTTATCAATGTGATCAAGGAGAAGAAAAACTTTGAGTGGGGAAAAGACTGTAAAAGAGCTTCTCAAGAATTGAAAAATCATTTCAAAAAACCGCCAGTACTATCTAGTCCCCAAAACGGTGAAGTTTTGTACTTAAACATGTGTAACATCCCCCTACTTCGAGGCCCAAAACTAACGGCTATGGATGCTGTAGTCATCCATAGTTATTAATCTTCGACGACCAAATACGGCGGTGCTAGACTCATTGATACAGAGATCACAAGAATATGGAAAAAATTTAACAATTCAAAACATATTTCAACATTCCATTCAAAACATTTCATGTTCATTACATAATCCCAAAACTGTTGAATATGCTAGTATATGATTTTTGTTTGATGATAATAAACATATATATATATATATTCGTTTAAATGTATTTGTCATTGTACTATTTTATTTTTCACATAATTAAATAAATATGAATAAAATAAATAACACAGAATCATATTCAAACAAATATTTTATTACAAATCCAAATAGTACAAATCTGAGCTCTCACTACATATATACATTTTTCAATTACATTACAATTTCGATTACATCACAAATTTCATTTTACAATTTATCATCTCACTACATATCACTCATTCACTCGTATTTGTTCTTCAACTCTATTCCAGTTTGTATTTAGCATCTGAATTATCTGCAAAATAAACACTGACGCAGTAAAATTGAAAAAGAAATATTTTTGTAGTGTACAATGAAGTGTGTGTTTTGAAAATGTTATTTGCCTCAGTTATTTGGGTTGTTCGTCATCATTTTCATTTGAATCCATTCATACATGAACAACTTGTGACATACACAGTGTATCACTATACATGCCACAAGGCCGTGCACACCGATATACATTTGATAAAATTGTAGGGACAGGTAAGCACAAGGTCAAACCCAAGGCTAAGCTGGATTCAACTCAAGTGCAAATAACTCTCAAACAAAACAAAGTCACAAAGTTTCAAATATATCATACATGTGTGCATATATATATATATATCATGGAAGCAAGCACTCGAGAAAAAGAACAGTGGACATGACACTTGAACCAGACTTGAAGAAATAAATAACACATCAATGAACCAAGACAACCACATGTACAAAGAATCAATTGTAGACCAGTCGAAGTCAACATGCAACAAGACTTCAACAAAAGTACAAGTTCAGTTACAACATGAACAAGCACTAAAGTGGTCACATGTAAAAAGGATGATGCAGGAACAGTTCTACACTTATGCAACATAGCTCGAGTCTCAACAAAACAACATGTCCAGATCAATGCAACTGGAACAAGACGCAATACAACATCAAATGGCACAGGTACATGGAAGTACCAAAGTCAGGACTCAGACCAACTACATATGCATTCAACATACATACAGTTCAAGCCTCAACCATTCAAACTCAAGGCAAGAGCAACAAAACAAAATGAACCAAAGGTAGACAAGACCACAATGTACCAGATAAGCCAAACAAGTGTGTACAAATGAAATCAGTAACAAGTGCATATAAAAATATATTCAAAACAAACTTCAAGATCTACAACAAGTACACAAGGACAGACCACCAGCTCAACAAACTGTACAAGCCCATGAAACAAAGACATGAGAACAAACTCGACAGTGAAGCTATGAACAATCAAAGGAACCAGACTCAATTGCAACAGAGACCAGTGTCATATACACATGTATACATATATGCATATATATATATGTATACATGTATATAGTTTCAGAAACTCACACATGAAAAGCCTTAACAAACAAACTAGTCATCACCAATATGAAACATTATGAACACACATATGAAGTGCAGAATCAACCAACATACATATATACAAGTGATTCTAGAATCTAGTGCAGACCATCAGTGTGCACCAACACAGAACCAGAGCAGACTCCAAAATGCAATGGCAACAAATTGAACGACACAAGTACAAGTCAACATGAATGCAACACTACAAATTTTAGTGGCATGGCACAAAGGCACAAAACAAAGCTGAGACATCACAACACATATATACACACATACACATGTATGTATGTACATATACATGCTGACCCACAAACAAGGCCTAGCATGGATAGTTAGAGCATGGTACACATGCATTCAGAAAATGGAACAGATGGTAACAAGTCAAACTCGATCAAGTTCAAATATACATAGTAGCAGTTCGAATAACAAAGTCGAGGAGTTGAAAAAGCAGCGGTTTGAGTAGGATTTCAAAATAAACAAGTCGAAGTCAAAAATCACGTCAACCCAATACATGATCTCAAAATTCCAAGAGCTGAAGTCAAAGGAGTAATGAACGGAACCGACTAAAAAATATTCAAGCAAAGCCAAATCGAACAAGTCAGCAAATAACAAATATATATCTCAAATTCAAATACCAAGCTACAATCAAGGAACGAACCAGACAGAGGGCTCAAGATCATACGATCAAAAATCAATGCAGAAAACAAAATCATTAATTAATCAAACCGAAATTATACGAACGTATACTTAGGGATTCGTTCCCTATATAAACCCAGTTCATCATCGGCAATTATCTCATAAAAGTTCAAGCAATTACCAAAGCAAGGCATTGAAATAAATCATAAGCCAATAACTCGAATCAAAGTCGAGTATTATCGAATATCGAAAAAGGGAAAAATCACATACCATTTTATCATTCGAGCTCGACAATTTTGAAGCAGCCGTGTAGAATTCAACTGATCAAGGAAGCATCGAAGTGAATTAAAAGCATACCAGCAAATGTTTCGAGCATCATTTTTCAAGCGGCGACTCAAATGATCAAAGCCCTAATTTTTAAAGAGGAATGAATTAGCCATTGATTTCACAAAGCAAAGGAGGCGGCACGAAAATAAAAGGATTCGGCCAGAGTTGTTCACAAAGGGAAAAAGCATATTAAATTTGGGCCGGCCTTCTATTTTTATTTGGACTTATTTTCTAATTAGGGTTTTATTTGTTTTTAGTTTTAGTTTTTATTTTGAAATTCTTTTATAAATTGTGTAATTTTCTAGTCCTATGACTAGGTACAAACTACGGGGCATAGTTTGAGAATTCGCAACTTAGTGGCTGATTTGTGGCAGGGTTTTGAGCGTAGAGTTAGGTTAGTCGTTAGCGGGTGTCGCAAGTTTACGTTTGTAAGTGTCTGACTACTTAATTTCTAGTAGAAACCTTAGGGGCAGCACATAGGCAGGGTTTTGCAGAAGCTGGGTAAATCTGTGTTGTTCTATTTCTGCATTTATTATTCTGCTATTTTCTGTGCTACAATTATTATATATATTCTGCATTAATTTTTATTATTATTAGTATTGCCCTATTCACCCCCCCCTTCTAGGGTGAAATCGATCCTACAAGTGGTATCAGAGCTAGGAACAAAAACCATTTTTTATTTTAATAATTTGATTTTTCAAAAACCAATTTTAAAAATTTGATTTTTTAAATGGCTTCTTTTAATAATGCTTTTGCTGAGGGTTAGTCCATAGTTAGACCACCCGTGTTCAATGGTGAATATGCTTATTGGAAAAATAGAATGAAAATCTTTCTGAAAACCATAGATGTGTGGAAT
The DNA here is from genome assembly GCA_030737815.1 of Allium fistulosum. NCBI lineage: Eukaryota > Viridiplantae > Streptophyta > Magnoliopsida > Asparagales > Amaryllidaceae > Allium > Allium fistulosum. The sequence continues at coordinate 192,308,346 of CM060902.1, read as the reverse complement.
ATTATTGAAACGGGATATAGGACACCAACAATAATTGTAGATAATCAGGAAATAGAAAAACCTATGGATCAATGGATAGATCTTGGAAATAAACTGCAAAATGCTAATGCTAAAGCCATGGATTCTATTATCTGTTCATTAGATCCAATTGAAATTAATCGTGTCTCATATTGTCTAATTGCGCATGAAGTTTGGCATACACTTGAAGTAACTCACGAAGGAACTTCCCAAGTCAAAGAATCTCTCCTTGCCATGCTTAGTAGCGAATACGAAAACTTCACAATGGCAAAGGATGAAAGTGTCAAAGAAATGTATGGACGACTTTCTAATCTAGTATACAAATCAAAATCACTTGGAAAGCCATACACAGAGCTGGAAATAGTCCGAAAAATCCTCAGAGTCCTTCCACGTAATTTTGAAGCGAAAGTTACTGCCATTCAAGAATCAAAGGATCTGAAACAAATCAAAATTGAAGAACTCATCGAAAATCTCACCACTTATGAGCTAGAAATCAAATTCAAGGAAGAACGCGAAGGAGATGATACGCGAAAGAAATCAATAGCTCTTAAAGGAACAACAGAAAGTGATGACGACGACGATGATGATGGAGCAACCGAACTGGCACTATTAATAAAGAGATTCAAAAGGTGGAACCACAAATATGGAAATCCAGCTCTAAATCAACAATTGAAAAGCAAAATAGCCAAAGTACTAGACAACTCAGAAGAGCAGGAGATCATATGTCACAAGTGCAATAAACCTGGTCACATCAAGCCTAATTGTCCTCAGAATCGACTCAGCCAAGGAAAGAAATCGAAAAGGAGAAGTTTTGCAGCCACGTGGAATAAAAGTGATGATGATAATAAAAGCACTAGCGGTGAGAGTGAAAAAGCAGATCTGTGTCTTCGAGGTTGTACTACTGACAACGATGATGACGAGCCAAGCGAGGTATCAAAACTTACTCATTCAGAATTACTTATATATTTTCACGAAGTAAATGGCTGTTTTGAACGACTGAGGGAAAATACACTAAAATTGAATCACAAAGAGATAGTTTGATAGAACTAATTAAACAGCTTGATCAATTGGTTAAAAACTATCGTAATAAGAACCCTAAGTGTGATAAGTGTCCATCATTCGAAGAAGAAATTAAAAAATCAAAAATTAAAATTAAATCACTTGAAAATGAAATTTTGATTTTGAAAGAAAGTGAAAATAATAGAAGAGAAAATTCTATTAAGAAGTGCACTCTATTATTGAATGAAAATGAATCACTCAAGTCACAACTCCAATAATTGTCTACAACTATAGGAAAATTTTCCAAAGGAGAAAAAATCCAAATTGAAAGTGAACCAACTTGAATTTAAATTAGTGAATGTAAACTAATTGAAAATGAAGAAATGAATGTCGTTGTATATGAATTGGTTGTAAACAATTACAAGTAATGTCGAAATCATATAAGTTGCTTATAAACCTTGTTTAGTATGCATTTCTTTTAATATGCATATGTTGTAGTTGTTTAAAAGAGTAAATTGTTAATAACTTTATATATATATATATATGTCACTTACGTGTTTAAATTGAGTAAGTACAGGTGCCGTGGCTGCCGTTCGGCTGGTTGGGTCGCGCTAAAATGCTTAATAAATAACTGCTTTGCTTAAAAATGCTAAAAAGGTACGCCTACGCAATAAAAATAGGAAATATGAACTGTTTTTCTGTTTTCCGACCGTGTGGGTCGATGTATATATATTTATATCTATTGTGAAATTGCAAAAGCTCCTCCGTACAAAGGAGACTCTGCCAAAATTTTCCATAAATTTTGGGAGTTAGAAAATTTTTGAACTTTTGGAAAATTTTTGTTAACGGAAAGTCGTTTTCCCAAATTGTAATGAAAATATAGGAATTGAACTAGAAAATGGAAACCATTGTTTTGGTTGAAGTTAAAAGTTTTGGAAAAAGTGAATATAAAATTTTCACTAAGTGGATTTTTGAAAAGTTAATGAATTTGGGGCATTTTTCTTACTTTGCAATTTCGAGGACGAAATTCTTTTAAGGGGGAAGATTGTAACGACCCAGAATTTCTGTCATTTGAAATTCAGATATTTAATTGATTTTAAATATCGACTACTAAAATTTGTAAGTCAAATAGATTTTAATTTCGAATATAGTGATTTAATTGTTTAATTAAATCGATAATTTAATATTTGAAATTCCAGAAATAATTGGAAATTGGGTTAAATGTAATAAAAAATGATTTGTAAAGTTATATTAAATCATATTGGAGTTAGAATGATGTTATAGAACTTTTAAAATTGAATTAAAAGTTAAATTGTGATAATTGAATATTTTAATATTTAATTGACGAGTAAAAATAGTCATTTTTCGAACAGTCTCGGATTTCGACGAAACTAGTTTCATCGGATCCGTAATGTTAAATTATTGTAAGGTTTCAAATTTCGTGTCAATCGGATTTAAGGTTTGTCCGGGGCAAGCCAAAACACATAGAAATCGTTTTAATCGATTTAATTTAAATTTGATCGTTTATTTCCGTAACTCGCGCATATGATTGAATTGGCCTCCGAAACACATTCCATTGTGTCCGGAATGCTGGTTAATCCTTAGAAACGTCAGCGGCACGCTTCGTTTGGAGTTTGGAAAATTTCGAGTGAATAGTGTTTCGTATAATTTTCTATAAAAGGACCAGTTTTATTTCATTTGCAAAACCCTAAAGAAAACTAGGGCTGGCCGCCATTTTCATTTCCACGGCCAGAAAGCATTCTCGTTCCTCCTCATTTTTCTCACGATCCCTTCACTTTCAAGCTTCGATTTATAAAGAAATGTTGTAGAGGGCGACGAGATCTTCGATCTCAACGGTGGAGATCGTTTAAAATGAAGCGAATCAACGACAAATAGCTCACGTTCGTATTGGGTTTGGGCACGTTTTTCGTGGTCGAGATGGAGCCGAGTTTGACCATCCTTCTGCCGTTGGTGAAGCTCACGTAGGGGCGTCGTTCGATGGCTCCTGATCGTCATCAAAGTGGTCGAGGAGGGAGTATAATTTGATGGGAAATTGGCGGCTATGGGTTAATTATGCACGGCTTCGAAATGAAGAAGGGGAAGATGGATTTCACGGCCCTGATGTGTAGATGCATAAACGTGTGCCGAGATGAATTCTAGGTTATAAAAATAAAAAAATTTAAAAAGAAATTGTAAATTATTATATTATAAAATTGTATAAACTTCTAAATGTCATAACTTCTTCATACGAGGTCGAAAATTGACGAAACGACTTGCGTTGGGTTCGTTTCGACGAGCACTACGCAATGGAGTTTGTTTGGAGTCGATTGGAGCATGTGATAATTTTGAGTAAAATTAAACGCTTGTTTAATTTTATTCGAAATAAAACACTACAACTGTTATCGGAAACTCAAGGTGAGAACTCCTCACTCAATCGAATTGTGTTTCGATTTAAATTTTAAATAGTTAAATTTAAAATTGCTTGATCGTGTGAATTGAATGATGATTGTTATTGGTTTTATTGAAATAGACCCTATACGCCGCATATTAAGCGGAGGTTATTATATTAAAAACATATACCACGATATTCCACCTTGAAGTGGAATTGGTATTATATATGTATTTGGAGTTGATTTCCCGCATTATATAGCGGAAGAGACCCTTTTGCGCCGCATAATAGCGGATAGTATTTTATAAATCCCATATACCGTGATATTCCACCTCGAAGTGGAATTGGTATTGTGCTAACATCTGTGGATGCAGGGAAACAGGTTGGAGGGATCCAACTGGATTCCTCAAACATTTGAATTTATTTTAATGTTGTGTGTTGATTATTTATAATCTTCGTGTGATTATATTCGTGAATTGAAATTGTTGAAGGCTATAATTTAGCCGAATGTATTTTTGGTATCGTTGGATACCAGAAATAAATAAAATTGGATTATTGAAATTCAAGTTGAAAATTTATTTTTGAGAATTGGATAGATTAAAAAGGAGTTTTTAAAAGATAAAGTTTTATTTTTGAATCATATTGAATTAAATTCCGAAATATGGAAAAAAGGCTTAATAAATGGATTTCGAAAATATTATTATAAGTTGAAGAATTTATTTAAAATTTGGATTTTTAAATAGATTTGAAGAGATAAAGAAATTTATTTTAGAAAGGAAATAACTTTGGGAATTTATAAGGAAATTTTATCGGTTTTGGTAATTAATTAAGGATAATTAATTAAGTATTAGTTATTAATTAAGGGTTAATTTATGATCAATTAAAGGATAATTTAATAAATGTTTTTGAAATTAATTGATTATTAATTTACCATAACTAGTAAAATTTATTTATAGAAATTTATCTGATTTAAATTAATAAGATGATTAAATTGATCCTATCTATGGATGTTTGGATTTTATTGGATGTTGAATTGTTTGATATCTCAGATATGTGATGCTTTGTGATATATCCTGATTTGTGTTGTGATCTGTAATTTGTTTATCTGTGATATATATCTGTGATCTGTGAATGAAAGATAAGCGTTATAGTTTATACCGCTTATCAATTATATTGTTATATTTGATCTGTGATGGTTGAATGTTGTTGCACTATTGCGTTAAACCCTTGGACTACACAATACACACACAAATGTGGATTTCACGTGGAAATCAGTTAAGTCACAGATTTTTAACAATTCTAAAGATTGAATTTTTGAGTCAAAAAAAATAGTTTTGGAAATTGGAATTGAAAGTTGTTGAAAATGAGATTCAAAAATAAGAGTTATTTTAAATAACTTGATAAAAATCAGAATTTAAATCATTTGATTTAAATTTTGAATTCAATACTTGAAATTGAATTCGATAATTTGGGAATTTTGGTTTAAAAGATTTTACAAGTGTAAAAGGTGTTTATATGGGTTTTTAACCATTTAAAATATGGTTTTGGAAATTTAAATCCAAGATTTATACTTGGATGGCTTTAACCTGTGTAATTGTAACCAGTTTTTCCCAAAACGAAAACTATCTGTTTTCAAATAATAATAGCTTTCATAAAGTGAAAAAGATTTCCAATTTGTATCGAAACATTTCAAGTTGAAATAAGATTGTGAATAGTTTGGAAAAACTATGAATTAACCTTTGTGAAGATGATTAAGCTTTATCTTGAAATCAAAGAAGATTTTAAAAGGTGTGTCTTTTATATTATAAAATACTTGAATTGTGAATAGTTTTGAAAGCTATAAGTTAATTCTTGATTTAAAGATTTAATGGGTTAATCCAATTGAAATTGAAATGATTTGGGAATCTGTGAATGAATCTTTGTGAAATTGGGTAAACTTTGTGAAGTAAATCTTTTTGTTTAAAGATTTAAAATGGTAATTTGTTTAAACCATTTAAAGGAAAGGATTTGGGTAATAAGTTGTGACTTAATTGAAATCCCTATATCCATATGTTTTGAATATTGTGCTCACTATTCGGTTTAGCCGGGAAAGGACCTTTGTGTCATATAACCCATTCCGAATAAGTGATATGACGATATGGATAACATTTGAAGACCGGTGGTGAAGACCGGGTATTTGTGAAAACGATAGGATGACCGATCGATTGTCTCCGCACCGTTAGCTACGGTATAGAGATTTCCTTTGTGATGGGAAGTTCGATCGAGATTGTGAATACCCGGATTGCAAGGGCTTCTTCGGAAGTGCCTTCGGTTCTGTTCGAACCCGGAACAGACTTGTATGGTTACATGTCTGACATTACATTTTGAGATATAAAGCTGATTTCTTTCAAATACATTTCTGTTGGTGGCGGAGAATTTATTCTCTTAACTTAACACCCTTCTTTGAGATGTACGAGCTCAGAGGTTATGTGGTTGAAGGTTATCAGTGATATACTCCCAATTTGGTAGTGTGGCATGCTGAGTGCTGCTGTGTGTTGTTGATCATTTGTTGATCAAAGCATGGCTTTGTGAAAAAGCGTAGCTTTGTGGACGAGACTTCGTCAGACCTCACACCCCGGAAATGGTCAAAACAGGAATGATGCGGCAAGGTTACGAGGGTCGCTCCCTTTAGGGTATGTCATTTCCTTCTAGAAAAGGGTGGTATCAGAGATGGAGCCCTGGTATTTAACCTATGTGGTTACTCCAATCTCATTTACAGTGTGATTGTTGTTTTGTTGAGGCGCCTCGGATAAAGGTCCCAAAGGACTGGGGGGTGGCATATTCGTGTAGTAGTTACCTAGTGTAAGAGGTAACCCGGCCTTGTGTTGGCAGAGAGCTAGTTAGTTCTCGGGACGTCCCACCAGAGGCGATCCCATTGGCAGTAGGAAGTTCCTTAGCCTGACCATTTGTTGGAAATCCAATTTCCAATACGAACCCTGTACGGTTTTAGTTGTAGAACCTGCCATTTACTTATGGTGGTCACCACTGTTTAGATGGTAGCTATAGTAGGCATAGTTCGAAATGTCTATGCTGGCTAAGATTAATATTATACTTCCGAAATGTTTTTTCTGCACTATGCACTAATAATAATATCAAATCGAATGATTTTGCGTAGTAAGCATGTTTGACTATCATAAGGAGAAATCTCCTCCAATTCTGCGTTTGCATTGTGTGTGTGGCGGGAGGCCTTATGGTAGTTTCATTTTCCAAAAAGCATTGCGGATGTCTTTTACTTCCTTTGTTGTTGTTTTAAAGATAATAACTGTTTTTAGTTCTCACACCAGTCCCATGACTGACCTGGAGTTTATTGTTCCCTTCCTAAACTCTGGGTGCCCATCATTTTCCACACGTGCAGCCTAGAGTTAGATTCTCAGGTCATTCTGGATTCAGGAGATGCTGTGGAGCTCAGTGGCGAGCTGGATGGCGAGACGTAGCATTTGTATATGATATTATCTTTTCCGCCGTAAAAAAATTCATTCGTAAGGACAAGTTCATATAATTGTCCAGTTGTGTTGTATATTGTTGTTGTAAACTCTGATGATGATGTAATGTATAAACTGATATAGTTCTTTGATTTAAAGATTATTCATTTATCAATTATATGTTGTTCCGCTGCGATATGTGAGATTCTGATATTGTTTTCTGTTGTTTCTTCTTTCTTTCTTTCTGTCTTCTTCTACCTCTTCTTTTTAACCATAACAATCCGATTTTTTGGAATTCGATTGTTCGGTAGTTGATACAGTGGACGTATTGATGTCGATTTTCGGAAGTCGAAAATCCCGAAGCGTTACAGTCGCAGTTAACCCGATGGTTACGTTGCCATCCCGGCAAAATCCATAGATAACTGTAGGCCTCCGCGCCCTTCGATTACACCATGGAACCTGCTACAGATCGCAGTTATACCCGGGCTTTACGTTGCTATCACAACAAAAACCCATATAACCGTAGGCATCAGCGCCCTCGAATTTCACTGCCAAAAGAATGAAACTTCTCCACTTGACCATAGATCGCATTCTACCGATGTTACGTTGCCATCCCGGCAAAATCAAGTGTAGACTGTTGGCACTCATCCTCCACACGATTTTCGCTATGGTCCACACACAGTAGATCGCAGCGACATCGAGTTACACTATCATCACAGCATAACCCAAATGCCCCTGTAGGCATCAGCGCCCTCGACTTTCGCTACCCAACAATCCTCAGGAACTAGTTTGTCCGGACTCCTCACAGGATCAACTTTAGAGCCTCCCCCTCTTTGAGGCTCAAGGCAGTACCACCCTATGGCACTCCTGTGAAGTTCATTCAAGGGAGCGCCTTTTTCCCCAGAGCCACTTCAAAACACTTTATACTATACACATATAATATTTTTCAAATCATACACCTAGTATGAATTTCATATAATTCTCCTTTCTCAAAAACGATTATCCCAAAATCGATAATTCACAAACTAGGCTTTCCAAATTCCAAATTTGATTTTCCTCAAAAATCAAAGCCTTTACAAATTCAAAGGTTCCCAAAACTTTTCCTCAAAATCATTTTCACAAAATCCTTTATATACACATATATATATATATATAATAACCTTGGGAAATTTTTGAATCACTTCATACTTGTATAAATTCACTTTTATACTTCAAATACTTTCAAAACCCTTTTTCTCCTGGCAATAGATTCATTAAGGGGAGTTTACCATATATAACAAAGATATATAATTTTGTTTATCCCAAATCAAATATTCAAATTTTGATTACGCTTTTGGAAAGTCATTTCCCATATTGCTTACTTCCATAAAGTAAATTTTAATCATAGGAATATTCAATTCCCACTTTATTTCATCACATATTTCACAACATATACTTTCCATTTCAAAAACGATATTACAGTTCTTATCTCCAATTTCAATATCAATCTCATACAAACCCGTACGATGTATCGTCCACCCGACTTTCTAATGCGGACTCAGGTCTGGTTTCTTGATCAAAAACTGTTATTCTCCTTGCATAGCTCACAACTATAATAGAGAATTTCCAGAACCAATCAAAAATCCATATCCAGGTTCGCCGTCGAAAATCGAGTGAAAAATCCCAAATCGGATCGATAATACTATCTCGAAATTTTGTGTTCGAATCTGGATCAATATACGTACATCCTACGTATTTATCTTCATTGATTATCAGTTAAATCAATTTCCTTTCTATTCATCCTCACATTGATTTTATTCACTTATTCACATTTGCCTTAATCCCCATTTGGATTATCCCTTCAATTCTTATCTCAGTTGGGTATTTAATCAATAACAGTTTGAACTCCGACCAGTTTATATTTAGAAAATAGCTTGAAAATTTTAAAAATAGATAAATAGTTGAAAAATAGTAAAATAATTACAAATTAGTTGTAAAATAGTAACTAGTTATAAAGTAGCTAGAAAGATAGTAATTAGTTTATAAAATAGTTGTAAAATAGCTAAATAGTTTCAAAATTAGTTGTTAAATAAATATAAGATAGTCTTGGGATTTAAAAAGAAAAGTTGTATAGTAAATAGTTAGGAAAATAGATTTAAAATAGTTTATATCAAAATGATTAATTTAAAAATAGTCCAGAGCCAAACTGTTCAATTCCTCATCAATTTAATTTAAGTTTCCACTTTCATTTAAATTTGACTCAATTCTAATTTGAATAACTTCAATTTCCCTTGAACTTTATTTATTCCCAATTCAAGTTGAATTAACCTCAATTTCTTTCCAAATTCAAATCAAATTCCATTTGATTTTAAACATATTCACTTTAATTACAATTCCAAATTATTCAAATTAATTTAGACTAATTTCAAATTGAATCCACTTCAATTTCAAATCATTTTAATTTCTATATGAATTAATCCCAATTCCCATTTGAATTTGAACTCATTCAATCTTCAATTTTATTTCAAATTAATCCAATTCAAATTTCACATTTGAATTTTATACTTATCCATCTTCAATTCTAATTAATTCAAACTAAATTCAATTTGAACTAATGAAATCTAAATCTCAACCTTAAACCATCTCGAATTATATAAATTCGAGTCAAATTTTCAAATGTTGATTTAACTCCTTAAATCAAATTAACCTTTATTTTTAAATCAATAATCCAAATCTTTAAATAATTTAATTCTAAGTCCAATTCTCAAAATTCCATTTTAAATTATCTTTACTTAACTTATTTCAAAGTTCAAATAAGAGTTCAAAACAATTTTAATTTACAAATTCAATTATTCAAATTTTCTGTTCAAAGTAATTCCATATCCTTAATTTCAAATCAAAGTTTAATTTCCCTTTTATCACAATAATGGATATATTACCACACTTCATTCCTCATTCATTTAAACAAATCCAATTCACAATTTAAAGATTATTAATAACAATAGGATGATATCATCTAATTTATTTTAAAACATCCATCCATTTCCAATTTCCAGATCTCAAACCCATTTTGAGATCACAAAAACTCCCAATTCAAATTAACCATTTAAGTCCCCAAGTTAAATCTCAATTTCATCTTGAAATTTCCAATTCAGGTTGCTTGTTAACTTATTTAACTTTCCCAAAGTTAAATTCAATTTACTTAATCCAGCCAACCTTACCCAATTTGAATTCCTGCTTCAAAATTTAAACTTCACATTAATAATCTTATAAGTTCAAAAACTTATCACCTTGGGTTTCACATCTCATTCCAAATTTAAAACTCAACATTTAAAGTTTATTTAAACCCATTTTTGATATTATGTATATTCCTCATATATACATATTATTTCCTTTACACTCTAAGTTATCCTTAAATTTTAAACCACTTTTGGTTTTAGTTCAAACAGTTTCATTTAATGCTTTCAAACAACTCTTATTTTAAAATAAGATCACATTCAAAATATTCTGAACAATACTCTTTATTATTTCTATTAACATTTGAAACAATTTCAAAACTTTTCAATTTACATCCTTTCTAATTTACAAGTTATTCACATCTAATGGTTACTTCCTTAAAACATTTATTTGTTTATTAGAAAACAATCATCCTATTTAAACTCAATAACCATTTATTTTCTGGTTTGAAACCATTTTAATTCATCTTATTTGTATAGTTCATTTTATCCAATCCTTATTTGGATATGTATATATATGTTACTTAATTTCTTATTTAATAACCAATTATTGCTTTATAAATATGATATAAGCTTTTATAAAATCATCCAGTTTTAAAACCATTTTTAAAACCTTTATATAAGAAAATAACAAGTACGCTCTCATATATATATATATATATACACACTCAACTCATCCTAGGGTAATACTAACCCTATCCCTGATGAGTAAACCCACCAGAGCCAAGGTTCTCGCTTAACCCTTTGCTCTGATACCAAATGTAATGACCCGGAATTTTCGATCGCGAAAATTCCAGATAGTTAGGAAAAGAAGAAAGAGATAGAAGAAGAAGAAACAGAAACACAACAGTGATTGTCACAAATCGCAGCGGATCAAAATATAATATCAAATAATAACAGTTTACAAAAGAATACCTATATCTGTCAATTATATTTTTACATCAGAGTTACACTCATACACAAACACTGGACATATACAAATCGCATGTCTCAGATAAACAGAAATAATATCACAGCGGAAACACTCCATACGTTCCTGCCATCCAGCTCGTCTCCTGAGCTCTAGAACGTTCTTACCTGAAAATCTGTAATACTCGGTCTGACCCAAGCATTACATCAAAGTAACACCCGGGTCAGGCTGGAAATTAGCGTGAGTAAACACATCTAACATGGAATACAACAGCATAAAACTTACATAAAACCCGGGGTAACTCGTGTCAATTTACAAATTCACAATTTGTTGGAGACATCACTTATTTCATACATCAATTTCTAAGTACCAAAACTTAGATTAAATGGTCCAATTCACTTAAATCATTCCATTCCAGCCTATTGATATCACATATAAAGAATTATTGCAAGTTTCTAATCGAAGTGGTTTCGGGTATTTACAAATACTCGACTCTGGTCTCTTCGAATCCATGTCATCTTAACCCAAGTTATTCAAGTGAAATACAATTCAAACTTTAAATACAGGATATCACTATTTTAACCCAATATATTATACCACATAGCATCACACATCACATACCATAACTAATCTAAGGCACACAATATCATTCAATCATTCATAAGCAAGGTTAATCAACCATACCATCTCTAATTAATTAACCACAATTGAATTAAATCAATTACTTTAATTACTTTTAAATCCTGCTTATTTAATTAATTACAAACCAATTAATTTATCATACAATAATCATCCATCTTAATTAATCCTCCTTGATTAATTATTCTTTAATTGCATTAAGTAATTAAGCTTTAATTAATCACATAGATTAATCATTCTTAACCATTCACATTAATTAATCTTTAATTAATTAATGACATTCATTAATGATCCTTAATTAATTACTTCCATAAATCAACCTTAATTAATCATAAACAGTAATTAACCATTCTGTAATTACTTACCTTAATTAATTAGCTCCTATATTAATCCTTTAATTAATTACACCAAGTAAATATCCATTAATTACTTCTACTAAGTAATTATCCTTTAATTACTTCCCATTAAGTAATTTCCCTTCTTATTAATTTCAGCCCGTAATTTATCCATTAATTTCTTACACTAAGTAATTACACTTATCAATCTCATTAAGTATTCATACTTAATCCATCATCAAGTGATTATCTTTAATTAGTTTACAAATTTATTAACTTAAATTAACCACAATCACTTTATAAAATTCAATTGAGTAATTCATCCCTTAATTACCCTTAACAAATTAATTAATCTTTAATTACAGATTAATTATTCTTTAACCATTAATTAATAAACTTTTTTTATCAATTAATAAAACTTAATTATCAAATTAATTAATCAACTAATCAATCCTTAATAACAGTTAATTAACCCTTAATTAATAATTTCTTGAAAGGAACTTGTCTTTAAATTGTAAAGCTTGACTTCTTTTTTCAAAAACTTTGCTTTTGTTTTATAAAATCTGGACTGGATATCATTTTAAAATCTTAACCTTACTTTAAAAACAAATTAACACATCGGGAGAAAACTCGAGTCGAACCCATGTTCAACCTGTGCCTGCCTCGAGTCATCCACCATTCCATCTGCTTCGAGATAAACGCGAGAAAAACAAAGAAAACACCGAGCCAGCCTTCGTTCCCAAACCTGCTCCTTTCCCTGTCGCCAAAACATGCACACGGTGCACTTACACCAACGTCTCCGACCTCTGGCGATCGTCGCGACAATGCTCGTCGACCCCTTGAACCCATACGAACTCAAGCGAGAACCCAGATCCATTGAAAATTCCCTGAAACAAAAACGAGCAACAACCTCGACCATCAGGAACGATACCCCGACGGAAAACCCCTCCTCCCTATCGCCTCCGACCTTGAGACCACCAGGCATCACCACCGAAGCTTCGTCACACCATCCAGCTTCCTTCTCCACTGTCGTGCAACATTCTGGTTGCTTGCTCACGACGGAAACCCAATGACAACCACCTCAAACAAAACTCCAGACAAAACCCTATTCGACCCATTCTCTCTCGCCTCAGCCATTGAGAAATTCCTCCAGCATTTTTCCCGCATGCATCCTCCTACCGACCACCTTCGACCAAGGTATCATCTCCGACCATCACACCGATCAACGGCAAACCATCAAAACACCCAATTCGAACAACACGCGAATTCTCAAGAATTACTAATATAAAAATTATGAATTGCATATCAAAATTCACGATTTTCAATCATGATCACATTCATGTAATTCAAATTAGAATTTAAGGTAGTTGATTTTTAACAAGAATTTTAGTTTCACTGTTAATCCCCTATTTAAAATTTTCTGTTGCATTTAAAATCATGAAACTATTTTTATGATCTTCATTATACATTTTCAAACAATTTTCATTTACATAATCAAGGCTAATATGGATCTGCTAGAGAGATTTGAATTTTTGGAAACAAAAATCACAGACTGTAACAAACAGAGAACAAGAAATCAACATATACAGTCATACTCACATACATATATTTGCAAATCCAGATAAGTTTCAAACTGTATAATTCGATTCAATCCAACATCATCACATGCACTTAAGTTAAAACAAGATTAACAGTTAAAATATTTACTCACCTTTCCCTTTTGAACATAGCTCTGCTTTGGTTTGATTTGCTGTAGCTTTATTTTTATCTTTTTGGTCTTCCTCCAAGCTTCAAGCATATCCTTTCGTTTTGATATTAATATATATTTTTGTTTGTGAGGGTGTTGAACTGGAAGGCCACCAAGTAGTGGTTTGTATATGTATATATATATGGTGAGAGTAGTGTGCAGAGCAAGCTACAGGCTGAGATTCTTTTGTTTACAGTCTTTGCATTCTTATCTGCTCATATTTTATACATATATTCTTCTCTTTTGATTGAAAACAAGAAGACCTGATTTGATTTTCTTTTCTTTTTACTGACCTGATTTTGATTTTGCTTTGACTTGATACAATGTTTTGTTTGCTTGAAATGATGTATTGTATGCTTAAGATGAATGTGCATTAAATTCTTGTCTCCTTATATGTTTACATACATATCCATTCACATGTATATACATATCTCATACATATGTATACATATTATATTTTGTCTTATTTGCCTTACATACACACAAATATTCATATATATATCTGTTATCCCGCCTTTTAGCAAGGCCGTGACACCAAGAACTTGACTAGAGATCAAGGACAGTTCGTCTAGAAAATCGGTTATACGCAGGTTCACTATGGATATCGACGAATTTTGTCCGAGTTCGGATCGAGCCAAAATTGATATGACACAACAAGCAAAGCTATGAGAGTCAACGTTCCAAATTTCAAGTCAATCCGAGTTCATAAGCTCAAGATACGACCGATGCAAAATTGAATAAAAACAGCCTCACATTCTACTCGCTCAGTTCGCGTCCCTCAGAAATGCCAACTTCGACTCGCTCCGCATAGGCCAACTTCGACTTGCTCAAAACGACTCGCTCCATTTCGACTCGCTCCGCATCTCTTAGAAAACCACTAAGCGACTCGCTCCATTTCGACTCGCTCCGCATCGACTCCATCTCAAAGCCTCTCTTCGACTCGCTCCACATCCTTCAGAAGACAACTGTTCAACTCCATCTGGTTTGACTCCATCAAAGAGCTGCATTTCGACTCGCTCCACTTCGTATCCATTCGAAGTCTTCCACCTCCTATCGATTTGAACAAGACAACACGAATGCCTCGACACAAAGGGGACTGCTGCTGAACCGATTCGAAGTGATCGAGTCGAAGAGCGAGTCGAACAGAGCGAGTTGAACAAAACAGCCCACCGAGAATCCCAATTCGTATCGATCGTATATCCTAATCTATAAGTCCAAATGCTATGAAATTTTCACAGAAGACTACGTGCATGCTTAAAGATGTCCACACCAAATTTCGACTCCATTGGATAAAATCTTGATCGAGTCAAAATTTGTTCGTGTCGATCACAGATCGGACCGAAACTTCATGGGCTTGGGCGTGCAGGCCTGGTCACATGCCAGAGAGGGTCTCCCGAGATCTGAGTGAAATGTCAGCCTCCTACACTTATAAATAGACTCCCAAAGCCAACAGAAAAGGGGTTCTTCTTCTTCCTCTTTGAGATCTACAACGCCTAGACTCCGCCGGATCCAGATCTGAACTCCATTGCTGCTGCAAACGAATTTCACTGCTGTTGTACTCGAGTTTCAGAACTATAACTCATTGCAATCCATTGTAATCACTTGTAATCGACAAATGAACATCAATAAAGTCATCAACTTCAAAGTGGACGTCGGCAAGATCGCCGAACCACTATAAATCTTGTGTCTCTGTCTATTTCTTTCTGTTTTAAGTTTATTATTCTTCATTTTTATCCTCTACAATACTTAGATCTGAGATCTGTGATTACATATTGTTGATTTGTGTTCATACACTGGTGCTTTCACGAAATTTGGGGTTTGTGACCATTTTTGGCGCAAACACTTTGGTGCTTTCATCGAGAAGAACTAGCACCCGCTATACTAGATTTAAAAGCTTGAAGAATTCAGATCTATAAGAGCTATGACAAGGCAATCAAATAGAAGACAATGGCCAGAGAGAAGTCAGCATGAAGGGAGTCAAGAGGCTTCTTCAGGTGCAAATCAAACATCAATCTTCATCACCAGGGATGAGATAAAGACAATGATGAAGAGACAAGAGGAAATGATCCAGAACTTGCTTCTTCAGATTGGGCAACTAGGAGCGCAAAATCAAGGAGCAACCAGAGTTCAGAATGGAGCGGGACCGTCTGGCACAGCGCCCGAGCTAGGGGGCAATAACCCAGAGCATGGTGGCCCAATCCCGAGCGGAGTACCAGGTGGAACTGCGCAACACGACATTGACAGAGAAATGAATGCTTAGCCAGGAGAGCAGATTCCAGGAATCCCTCATGGACTCGGGGGGCAAATCGGAAACAACGGACAAGGACTACAACTTGGAGATAGTGACAGATTGGCAGAGATGGTCAGATGAGCCATGAGAGGCGGACTAGTGAACAGAGATCTGGAGGATGTGAATAGGAGTCCCTTTGCTCCTACGATCAGGCAAGCTAGGAATCCACCAGAATTCAAGCTACCAACATTAGAGACGTACGATGGAAGGACAGATCCTGTAGTGCATCTGACACGATACATGAGGCATATGGAGGTGTTGGGGGCATCGAAGGA
Source organism: Allium fistulosum (assembly GCA_030737815.1). NCBI lineage: Eukaryota > Viridiplantae > Streptophyta > Magnoliopsida > Asparagales > Amaryllidaceae > Allium > Allium fistulosum. The sequence goes on along the minus strand of CM060902.1, from coordinate 192,292,068 downwards.
GGTCATGGCCCGGTGCTTCCCATTGTATTTGACAGACATCGCAGCGCTATGGTTCAGACAATTGGAGAGCGGTTCCATAGGAACATGGACCGATCTGACTGAAAGGTTTATAAGGCAATTCAGGGTCCACATTTCAAGACCCAAGAATGTGATGAGTTTGGCAGCACTAAAACAAAGAACTGGGGAATCTTTGAGGAACTTTCTGACGCGATTCAATGCAGCGGCAGCATCGGTGGATCGACCCGATCCATTCATGGTTTTGATGGCAGCTGTATCTGGCATAGCTGATGGCACAGAGTTCAAGAATTCGTTAACAAGGGATCCTCCTATGGATCTAGGAGAATTTTATCATGAAGCTGAAGGATTTTTGCGATTAGAGGATGCAAATGCTGAGAGAGATGAAGGAGAAGGAGTCGATGTTTATGTGATGCAGCGCAACCCTTATCTGGCCAAGGCATAAGTCGTCTACGACTCAAGGAGGCGGTGATGAGTCGTCCACGACTCATCTGGAAAACCAAAGGGGAAGGCATAAGTCGTCTACGACTTAAGGAGGCGGTGATGAGTCGTCCACGACTCATCTGGAAAACCAAAGGGGAAGGCATAAGTCATCTACGACTTAAGGAGGCGGTGATGAGTCGTCCATGACTCATCTGGAAGACCAAAGGGAAAGTTGTGACGAGTTTACGACTTAACGAAGCAACTATAACTCGTCTACGACTTAACAGGGAGATGAGTCGCTCACGACTCAAGGGGAAGAATACACAAGTGATAAGTCGTCTACGACTCAAGGAAGGTGAGGAGATAAGCCATCCACGACTCAAGGGCGAGGCTGGTATAAGTCGTCCACGACTTATCGAAACTGGGTTAAGTCGTAGAGGCCTGGAGCTGTAAATTCTGATGCCGCTTTAATCCATGCCGTAGATTCTCCTGACGAGTTAATCTGAACCGATTGTTTTCTAAGTCGCTACTGGAGTATAAGTCGTATGGCGTCTGTTTGTAAATATGTTGAGTCGAATGGAGTTGATAAGTCGGCAACGACTTAAAAGATGTATTTTTCTATGTTGTATTTTCTGTTTGCTAAGTCGCTAGGCTTTCTTGTAATAAGTCGTGAGTCGTATGCTTTGTAAATAAGGAGTGTTGATTTGTTAAATCGTTAAGTCGTGTACCTGGTTGTAACATTTGTATCGTAAGCTGATAAGTCGTATACGACTTATGATGAGTCGTAGGTCATAGATGATGAGTCGGAAACGACTTAAGACTTAGGAAATTTTCTGGATATGTGTTGTAGCCTATAAATAGGCAAGTTGTTTCATTTGTAAAGGTTGTTGATTTTTGAATAAAATTCTCTTTTGATTGCTTTATGCTTTCATTCCAAATTGGTAGTTGAGTGTAATCTCCTATCTCCTCTTTCGGATAATCGAGTGCGCTCGATTCAACGATTGTAGAAGCCGATTCGCGGAATCAAGTGCGCTTGATCAACGCTTGAAGAATTGAAGATCTTCGAACCCGGTATCGTGCGCGATCAACGAGTTCAGGATAGCTAGAATTCGGTATCTTCGGATCAACGAATTCGGGCATTTCAGCATCCATCAATCCACAGATTGCTACATTCAACGTCATACATTGTTTTTGATTAATCCGCTACGTCAGTTTGGTATCAGAGCTTGTTCTAACCAATCATAGTTAGATCGAGACTTGGAGCCTAATCATTTTGAAGAGTTTTGAAGTTTGAAGTTGTTTGGCCGAGAAGTTTGAAGTTGAGCCGTGAGCAAGTGAAGTTGTTCGCATTTGTTTGAAGATTGAAGTTCGGATTTGCATTGGAGGCCGAAACTTTGTCCATCGTGTTCATCGCGATTTGCTACAAAGTGGAAGTTTTTGATCCGTTTCATTTTGGATCAAAGTCCGAATTGTGTTTGAATTTTGAAGTGTTGGAAGATTTTCAAGTATGCCGCCAAGAAGAGCTAATCGCCACCAAAACGTAGAAGCTTTGTATCGAAGAGAAGAAGCTGATGAGATGGAACAAAGAATCAATGAGAATTTTAGTGAAAAGCTTAACGAAGGAATTGGCCGGTTAGAGAGGCTTATGATGGAGATGAATCAAAATCGGAGAAGGGTTTCACCAGAATCTAACCATGGGGGTAGTAGAGTCTCGCCACATTCCAATCGAGACAGAAGTGTTGAAAATGATCAAGGGCGTGGGAGGAACGTGAATGATCGTGAACGGAGGAATGTCGATAGAAGGGATGAAGGTGGAAGGCGTAATGGTAGTAGAGATGTTGGTGGTCAGAATCGACATCGTTATGCATCTGATTTTGAAGAGGAATATGATGGTGGTAGTATTCAAGGAAGAGGTCAAGGAAGAAACTATTCTGAATATGATCACAAGTGGGAGTCGGGGATGAAGACTGAAATTCCTGAATTCAAAGGTGGTATGCAAGCAGAGGAATTTCTAGATTGGGTGGCTAATGTTGAGGAGATTTTTGACTTCAAAGGAGTTCTAGAACATCGTAGAGTGAAGTTGATTGCTACGAGGCTGAGGGGTAGAGCTTTGGCATGGTGGCAGCAGACCAAACTTACACGTGATCGGATGGGAAAGTCAAAAGTTGAATCTTGGGAGAAGATGAAGAAATTGATGAAAGCAACGTTCTTACCATACAATTATCAATCTTTGATGTATCAACGTTTGCAGAACTTGAGGCAGGGCACAAAGACCGTTAATGACTATGCTGATGAATTCTATCAACTTATTGCAAGGAACGATATTATGGAAACAGAAGAGCAGCTGACATCTAGGTTCATTGGGGGATTGAGAATGCAGATTCAGGATATGGTTAATATGTTCGATCCAAGATCTGTGGCAGAAGCACATCAGAAAGCGTTGGCTTGGGAAAAACAAGGGAGACGAGGAAGTGGTGTGTTTACTAATTCTAACAATCAAGCGAAGGGTGTTGGAGGAAGTTCTAATGTTTCTAAACCTATCAGTAGACCAGTGGTGAAGGAGGTTGAGAAGACAGGGGTTAACAATGGTTTCAAATGTTACAATTGTCAGGGATTGGGTCATAAAAGCAGTGAGTGTCCAAAGCCAAAGAAGAGAACCATGATTGCAGAAGTTGACGATGAGGATGTTGATGGAGATTGTTTTAATCCAGTTGAGGAGGATGAGCAGGATATTGCGTCAGGAGACGAAGGTTGTAATCTAATGCTAAGAAGATCGTGTTTAACACCGAAGCAGGAGGAAGCTAGTTGGTTGAGAAGTAATATTTTTCAGTCAACATGTACTATTCTGGGGAAGGTGTGTAAGTTTGTAATTAACACAGGAAGCTGTGATAATATTATTTCGACCGAGGCTGTGACAAAGTTGAAATTGAAGACAGAGAAACATCCGAATCCATACAAGTTAGCATGGTTGAGAAAAGAAGGAGAAGTGAAAGTGGATAGACGAGTTCGTGTACCATTCTCTATTGGGAAGAAATACAAAGATGAAATATGGTGTGATGTAGTAGAGATGGATGTTTGCCACTTATTATTGGGAAGACCATGGCAGTATGATCGAGCTGTACAACATGACGGTCGGACCAATAGCTACAATTTTATGTTTGAAGGCACGAAGATTATCCTAGTTCCAAAGAAGAGACCACAAGGAGAAAGTAAGACAGAAGAAATTGAAGAGCTGAAAATTTTATTATCCTTGAAGGAGTTTGTTAAGGAGGTTGAGGAAGAGCCTGAAGTATTCTTGTTGATTGGACGAGAGAGTAGTGAAGAGGTTGAAATTCCAGAAGAAGTTAAACCAGTCTTGAAAGAATTTGACGATGTATTCCCAGATGAGTTACCAAAGGAGTTACCGCCTTTGAGAGACATACAACATCAAATCGATCTTGTTCCGGGAGCAGTGTTTCCACACATACCACATTATCGAATGAGTCCGAAGGAACATGAAGAGTTGCGGAGGCAGGTAGAGGAATTGCTTGAACAGGGGCGTGTGCAGGAGAGTTTAAGTCCTTGTGCTGTACCAGCTTTATTGGTACCCAAGAAGGATGGGACCTGGAGGATGTGCACTGACAGTCGAGCATTGAATAAGATTACCGTGAGATATAGATTTCCAATGCCGAGGTTGGATGACTTGTTAGATCAAATAAGCGGAGCTACTATATTTTCAAAGATAGATTTGAAGAGCGGATATCATCAAATTCATATCAGACCAGGAGATGAGTGGAAGACTGCTTTTAAAACCAGGGAGGGTCTATACGAATGGTTGGTCATGCCATTTGGTTTATCCAATGCACCGAGTACTTTCATGAGAGTGATGAATCAGATTTTTCGACCATTCATTGGGAAATTTGTGGTGGTGTATTTTGATGATATTCTGATTTACAGTGGGAGTCCAGAGGAACATTTGAATCATCTTAGAGAAGTGCTGATGGTATTGCGACAAGAACAATTCTATGCTGCAACGAAGAAATGCGTGTTCATGACGCATAGCGTGTTATTTCTGGGGTATGTTGTTTCAGAGAAAGGGATACAGGTTGACCAAAGTAAAGTTGAAGCGATTAGAGATTGGCCGCAACCCAAGACGATAACGGAAGTACGTAGTTTCCATGGGTTGGCTTCATTTTATCGAAGGTTTATACCACACTTTAGTAGTGTGATGGCACCTGTTACAGATTGCATGAAAGGTAAACAGTTTGCATGGACAGAGGAAGCAGGGAGTGCTTTTGGGAAGATCAAGGAATTGCTGACGTCTGCACCAATTCTAGTATTACCAGATTTTCAGTTGGTGTTTGGACTACATACTGATGCATCCAAGGTTGGGATTGGAGGGGTGTTGAGTCAGAAGGGGCGTCCTATTGCATATTTCAGTGAGAAGTTGTCAGGAGCGAAGATGTGATACAGTACATATGATGTGGAGTTTTATGTTGTTGTACAATCTATTAAACACTGGAGACACTATCTATTTCAGAAGGAGTTTGTTCTGTATACTGATCATGAAGCATTGAAGCATTTGCAAGGGCAAGTCAAGATTTCAGCGAGACATGCATCGTGGATCGCATATCTGCAACAGTTTACTTTTGTTGTTAAACACAAGTCAGGGGTGACAAATCGTGTGGCTGATGCTTTGAGTAGGAGGAGTCATTTGTTGACTGCACTAAAGGTTGAAGTGTCGGGGTTTGAAATGTTGCCAGACTTATTTACTAATGATCCTTACTTTGCAAAATTTGTTGAAAAAGTCAAGGAGGAAGAGACGGATGATTTCGTGATGGTAGATGGTTTTCTGTTCAAAGGAAATCGATTGTGCATACCAGAGGGTAGTCTGAGAATGAAGATTATCAAGGAGTTACACAAAGAGGGACATGTTGGGAGAGACCGTACATTGCAGTTGATTTCATAATCCTACTTTTGGCCATCAATGAGGAAAGAGGTGGAAAGGTTTGTGGAGCGTTATCATATTTGTCAGGTTTCGAAAGGAACTGCGACTAATGCTGGTTTATATATGCCATTACTTGTACCAAATAAACCATGGGTTGATGTGAGTATGGACTTCGTGTTTGGATTGCCGAGGACACAGCGTGGTAACGATTCCATATATGTGGTGGTGGACAGATTTTCGAAGATGGCACATTTTATTGCTTGTAAGAAAACGGCGGATGCTTTTCATGTTGCTCAGATGTTTTTCAAGGAGATCTATCGACTTCATGGATTACCAGAATCTATTGTGTCGGATAGAGATACTCGATTTCTGAGTCATTTTTGGTTGAGTTTGTGGAAAATGGTCGGAACGAAGCTGAAATTTAGTAGTGCTTATCATCCACAAACTGATGGACAGACTGAGGTGGTGAACAGATCATTAGGAAACTTGTTGAGGTGTCTTGTACAAGATAATCTGAAGAGTTGGGATGTGAAGTTATGCCAGGCAGAATTTGCTCATAATCATGTTATGAATCGAAGTACTAGGTTCAGTCCATTCCAGATTGTTTATTCGAGCTTACCAAAGGGACCGTTGGATTTAACGGTAGTGCCACAATCAAAGGGGACAATTAAGAAAGCTGGTGATTTTGTTGAAGGGCTGACGGAGTGTCATAAAATCGTTCAAGAACGATTGGAGAAAGAAAATGAGAAATATAAACGAGCTGCAGATTTGAAACGAAGAAATGTTGAATTTCAAGAAGGTGATTTGGTTTATGCAGTTTTAACGAAAGATCGTTTCCCAGTGGGCGCTTATAATAAGTTGAAAGCCAGGAAAATTGGTCCGGTGGAAGTTGTGAAACGAATCAATGAAAATGCTTATAAACTGAAGCTACCAGATGATGTGTATACATATGACGTATTCAATGTTAAGCATCTCGTACCATATCATGGGGATGAGTTTGTTGGGGATGAAGAGTGTACAAATTCGAGGTCGAATTTCTCTCAACCTAGGGAGGATGATGCAGCGCAACCCTTATCTGGCCAAGGCATAAGTCGTCTACGACTCAAGGAGGCGGTGATGAGTCGTCCACGACTCATCTGGAAAACCAAAGGGGAAGGCATAAGTCGTCTACGACTTAAGGAGGCGGTGATGAGTCGTCCACGACTCATCTGGAAAACCAAAGGGGAAGGCATAAGTCATCTACGACTTAAGGAGGCGGTGATGAGTCGTCCACGACTCATCTGGAAGACCAAAGGGAAAGTTGTGACGAGTTTACGACTTAACGAAGCAACTATAACTCGTCTACGACTTAACAGGGAGATGAGTCGCTCACGACTCAAGGGGAAGAATACACAAGTGATAAGTCGTCTACGACTCAAGGAAGGTGAGGAGATAAGCCATCCACGACTCAAGGGCGAGGCTGGTATAAGTCGTCCACGACTTATCGAAACTGGGTTAAGTCGTAGAGGCCTGGAGCTGTAAATTCTGATGCCGCTTTAATCCATGCTGTAGATTCTCCTGACGAGTTAATCTGAACCGATTGTTTTCTAAGTCGCTACTGGAGTATAAGTCGTATGGCGTCTGTTTGTAAATATGTTGAGTCGAATGGAGTTGATAAGTCGGCAACGACTTAAAAGATGTATTTTTCTATGTTGTATTTTCTGTTTGCTAAGTCGCTAGGCTTTCTTGTAATAAGTCGTGAGTCGTATGCTTTGTAAATAAGGAGTGTTGATTTGTTAAATCGTTAAGTCGTGTACCTGGTTGTAACATTTGTATCGTAAGCTGATAAGTCGTATACGACTTATGATGAGTCGTAGGTCATAGATGATGAGTCGGAAACGACTTAAGACTTAGGAAATTTTCTGGATATGTGTTGTAGCCTATAAATAGGCAAGTTGTTTCATTTGTAAAGGTTGTTGATTTTTGAATAAAATTCTCTTTTGATTGCTTTATGCTTTCATTCCAAATTGGTAGTTGAGTGTAATCTCCTATCTCCTCTTTCGGATAATCGAGTGCGCTCGATTCAACGATTGTAGAAGCCGATTCGCGGAATCAAGTGCGCTTGATCAACGCTTGAAGAATTGAAGATCTTCGAACCCGGTATCGTGCGCGATCAACGAGTTCAGGATAGCTAGAATTCGGTATCTTCGGATCAACGAATTCGGGCATTTCAGCATCCATCAATCCACAGATTGCTACATTCAACGTCATACATTGTTTTTGATTAATCCGCTGCGTCATTATGCTGTCAAGGGTGAAAATCTTCCTAAAGCGGATTCAGGAACTGACCGAGGGAAATGAAAGGCTGAGGATAATAGTGATGGACCGATGCGACCACGAAAGGAACCAAGATTCACCTCTTATACGGAGTTGAACGAGACTTTGGAGTGAATCTACCAGGATACCAGGGGGTAGATTCCCTATCGAAGGCCAATGAGAAGGGATTCGACCAACAATGAAAGAAGGTCAGACAAGTACTGCTTATTCCACGAGCTGAATGGTCATAGCACGAATGATTGTAGACACTTGAAAGACGAGATTGAGGGACATATCCGGAGTGGTCTGCTACCGCAGTATGTAAGAAGGGGAACAACAACGGTGGAACGAGAGCGACCACCACCTGCACCTACTGGGGACGGCTCAGGATCGAGGCGTCAGCTTGTTATCAACTGATTGGGGTAATGACAAATAAGTAGCAAACTCCGCACCAACACGATTAAGTCATTTACACATGTATAGGACCGCGAACGATCCTCAGGCATGCTCTGATACGACTACTAATCGCAACGGTGTAGGTGTTTGCACTTTGACGTCCCTGTTTTACTTTTGTTTTCCATTTCTTATGTTTGAATTTGATTTTGTTGAACAGTTCTGTTAAAAAACTCATTTTGAATAAAAAGTATGCCATTTGTGATGCCATAACGGCTAAGCCACTTACACATGTAAGGGATCGCGAACGGTCCTCAGGCATGCTCTGAGACGGCTATAAACCACCACCACAAATAAACAACTCAGAAACTCACTCGAACGTGAAATCTGACATTGATGACACTAACTCCCTCCCTGGGCACACTTATTTTGCCTCGAATGGCATCCCGACCGCGAACGGTCACAAATCGCCGCGAACGGCACCCGACCGCGAACGGTCACAAATCGCTGCGAACGGCACCCGACCGCGAACGGTCAAAAATCGCCGCGAACGGCACCTGACCGCGAACGGTCACAAATCGCCTCGAACGGCACCCGACCGCGAACGGTCACAATTCGCCCCGAACGGCACCCGATTGCGAACGATCACCAATCGCCTCGAACGGCACACCGACCGCGAACGGCATCCGACCGCGAACGGTCGCGTATCACCTCGAATGACATACGATCCCGAACGATCTTCATTCATGGTCAAATAAACTATCAATTCCTTTGCAGGTCATCAACAGGACATGAACATCCAGCTTATGGCATTACAAAACAAACCTTCTTATCACAAGGCACGTTTTGGGGGACAAATGTTATCTCGCCTTTTGGCAAGGCTGTGACACCAAGAACTTGACTAGAGATCAAGGACAGTTCGTCTAGAAAATCGGTTATACGCAGGTTCGCTATGGATATCGACGAATTTTGTCCGAGTCCGGATCGAGCCAAAATTGATATGACACGACAAGCAAAGCTATGAGAGTCAACATTCCAAATTTCAAGTCAATCCGAGTTCATACGCTCAAGATACGACCGATGCAAAATTGAATAAAAACAGCCTCGCATTCGACTCGCTCAGTTCGTGTCCCTCAGAAATGCCAACTTCGACTCGCTCCGCATAAGCCAACTTCGACTCGCTCAGAACGACTCGCTCCATTTCGACTCGCTCTGCATCTCTCAGAAAACAACTGGGCGACTCGCTCCATTTCGACTCGCTCCGCATCGACTCCATCTCAAAGCCTCTCTTCGACCCGCTCCACATCCTTCAGAAGACAACTGTTCAACTCCATCTGGTTCAACTCCATCAACGAGTTGCATTTCGACTCGCACCACTTCGTATCCATTCGAAGTCTTCCACCTCCTATCGATTTGAACAAGACAACATGAATGCCTCGACACGAAGGGGACTGCTGCTGAACCAATTCGAAGTGATCGAGTTGAAGAGCGAGTCGTACAGAGCGAGTCGAACGAAACAGCCCACCGAGAATCCCAATTCATATCGATCGTATCTCCTAATCTACAAGTCCAAATTCTATGAAATTTTCACAGAAGACTACGTGCATGCTAAAGGATGTCCACGCCAAATTTCGACTCCATCGGATAAAATCTTGATCGAGTCGAAATCTGTTCGTGTCGATCACGGATCGGACCGAAACTTCACGGGCTTGGGCGTGCGGGCCTGGTCACATGCCAGAGAGGGTCTCCCGAGATCTGAGTGAAATGTCAGCCTCCTACACCTATAAATAGACCCCTAAAGCCAATAGAAAAGGGGTTCTTCTTCTTCCTCTTTGAGATCTACAACGCCCATACTCTGCCGGATCCAGATCTGAACTCCATTGCTGCTGCAAACGAATTTCACTGCTGTTGTACTCGAGTTTCAGAACTATAACTCATTGCAATCCATTGTAATCACTTGTAATCGGCAAATGAACATCAATAAAGTCATCAACTTCAAAGTGGACGTAGGCAAGATCGCCGAACCACTATAAATCTTGTGTCTCTGTCTATTTCTTTCTGTTTTAAGTTTATTATTCTTCATTTTTATCTTCTACAATACTTAGATCTGTGATTACATATTGCTGATTTGTGTTCATACACTGATGCTTTCACGACATTTGGGGTTTGTGACCATTTTTGGCGTAGACAATATCTTACCATGGTTAATCTTATATATTTTACTTTATATTATATACAACATTAAAATTTACTTATATACTCTTATTCCTATTAAACACATGTTTATATTTTTTTTCAAGCTTAAGCATCATCACTTCATTTATTTTCACCTCTACATATATATATATATATATATATATATTTATACTCAGTGTTAATAAGGTGGAGTTTATACGTTTATACAGACTACAATATTTATCATATCTAGAGATTAATAAATTTAAAATTAAATATTGTTTTTAACCAATTCATCTAGATATTTCCATTATCAGAAATTTATCTATTCGTTTTAATAAAAGTTAATGCTCCAATAATTAAATTCAGTTAATCGTCCAATTTATATACGTTAAAAATCCGGGTCTTCACACAACTTCTATTATATATAACAGATATAACTTTACACAACTAGAAATAGTCCATTAAACATATTGTAAAATAATATATAATATATCTACATACACACAGGTTGCAGTTCATATAACAAAATTTTCACCTATACATTTAAACATGATGGTACACATATATAAATAATGTAAAGTAAACACCTATATAACTTTATACGTATATAACTAACTATATATATATATGACACAACTGATATATATGTATTCTCCAAAAAAATGTAAATATAAACATACTTACAACAGTAAATAAACTAACATATAGTATAACTAGACAACCCCATAATATATATATACACATATCTGATAATCAGTATATTCATACTTAAACCGTAGTATATCTGAAAACAAGATAGAAAGCATGTATACCTGTAACAACCCGCATATTTTACAATTATCTATTTAATTTTTTTATTTAAATATGGTATCGTTAGTCGGATTTTAGTCCGAAAAGTTACTTTTTGCAAACAGTCGAATTGGGACTCGGGACCCCTTCCATTGAGTTCAAAATGCCGTTTGCAACCTTTTTGAGTATAAACATTGATATGTTTGGAGCTAGCTAAAATTTGACCTTTTTCACTTTGGGTTTAGGTTTGGGTTCAGCCCACTAGCCAACTTAATACCCAAAACTGAACCACCTCTCTTCATTCATCCCCTCTTCCTTATCTTTTTAGTTCTAAAGAGAATAATGGGGGAAGAGAAAGAGAATTAAAAATCCTAAGCCCTAGTTTCCATTTGCAAATCAAGTTCTAGCTCCAAATTCAAAGAGAAGCATTGGTAAGCATCATCTCCATCTTCTCCAACTCATTCTCTCTTTGATTTCAGAAAATTCCTAAACCTAATTTGGGAAGTGTTTCTCTTTTAAGCTTAGATTCAAGCTTCTTGTATTGAGATTGAAGTGTGGTTGATCTTCCCTTGTCTTCAAGCTTCTCATTCATTGTTTTTGGGTTCAAAGGTGAGATTTTTATCTCACATCTATGACTATAATTATCTTTGGTTGTTAGGTATGAATTCCAAACACCTCTTCATGTGCATTTGCTCTTGATTTGGATTGGTTTTGTGAATATTCCAATTTTTGGGTTTTTAAGTCAAATTTGTGTGAAAATCCTTTTATGGATGTTTGATCATGCTTTTGGTGATGCATCGAGGAGCATATAGGGCCGGGTTGTCGATTGGCATAAACCCTTAGCGCCAATGTTTGTCCGGTTGCATTTTGGAAGAGTTTGCTCTTCATTTGGATAGGCTGAAAACAGCCCAGGCATGATTCAGTCGACTGAAATCTCTGTTCAGTCGACTGAACCTGGAAACAGAAAGTTTCCAGGCATGACTCAGTCGACTGAAATCTCTGTTCAGTCGACTGGAAATAGAAAGTTTCCAGGCATGATTTAGTCGACTGAAATCTCTGTTCAGTCGACTGAACCTGGAAACAGAAAGTTTCGAGGCAGAATTCAGTCAACTGAAAATCTCTGTTCAGTCAACTGAATTTGTTGTTTCAGCCCAATTTGCCTTTTGGGATTGAGTTTCCAATTTAAATCGGCTCGTGATGATCCTATTTGTTGTTATCATTTATTATGACTTTGATGACTCCTTTTTCGGGATTTTTGAATATCCATTTTGATGGAATCTTTATTGGTTTAATTGGATTTGATTCACGTCTTCGAATGTGAATTTTAATGATTGATTGTTTCTACAATCATTTTTGTGGTTTGTCACTTTAAAATACAAAGGTTTCCATACTAGTAGTAAATATTCAAACTCTTTATCAAAAAAATGATTTAAATTCTATTTCCAATATCAAACTCGTTTATAAAACCGCTTTCCAATCTACTAGTATATACAAACCTTTACCTCACTCGTATGATAAATCTAATTATACGACTTAGTAAAACAAGGGGTATGAAACGCTTGCGTTTACTTCGCCGGTTAATTCTTGGACTTGTTCGATTGAATCTCTTGTGACAATTTTCGAGTGAAAATCTACAATCTGTTCGTAAATATTTAAGTTAAGCTAGTGGTTATGGAACATGAAGCTAAACTCATATATTTACTAGCTTAGTGTAATTGACACTTCGTGATGATCGATGATGATCATTTTTGGTGAATTAGACTAGCGATGTGCGATTTCTCTTTGTCCGCGTGGGGGACTGTACCTCGTCTTATGGAGCTTTGGCTCAAATTTGTGGGGTAGCGACCCATGGTCTTCGGACCGTTTTAGTGGAGTTTCGGCTCAATGGTCTTCGGTCCGTTTTAGTGGAGCTTCGGCTCAAAATTAATGGTTAGCAACCATGGAATAGCGTTCCGTTTTGTGATACACGTGTTGAGAGTTTTCATGCTCTCGTTTTGTGATAGGCCTCCCCCTCTCTTTTTGTGATTTCTGGATTTCTAATTGACGACTTCTAGAATTTGTGTTTCACCAATTTTCGTGATTTGATTTGATAAGTTTTATCAATATTTGTGCATTGGTGAATTTGTGTGTCATTAACATTTTGTGATTGGCATTGATATAACTGACAATATTTCCGGTTTGTGAAAGTGAAAAAGAATATGACATTCTTTTCGGTGTTTTGAGATTTCTTGAGGTATTGTATAATTTTGGTGTTTTATATGCATACTAGTTATAGTATGGCGTTAATGTTATCATACGTCTTTTGTCATATCTCATATTCTATCTCATTTTAACCTAATATTTATAGTTAGACTGATCTGTTTATTATTTTCTTATTAAATAATACTCGGGTCAGACCGAGATGCTACAGGTGCTTCTGCTTGACCTCTCATTTGGGAGTATTATCTGACTTTTGGCAAACTACATTAGATTTGTAGTTTTGTTGTTATACATTAGAGATAGAGACTCCTTAATGTATATATTCTTTTGTGTAGCACCTATATCTATTCTTTTTGTGATATGTGGATCTTGTTTGACCACTACTCTGATGTACACTTTTATGTGTAATATTCATATCTGTTTCCGCCTTTGAGATATGAACTTCTGTGACCGATTTGTGTTATATTTATTTCTATATTTGTTTCCGAAGATATTATAGCCACCATGTGGTAGCTTTGAGTTTGTGTCGATGTGTCGGATTTCCTCTTGAGATGAAAAGCATGTTATTCTATCTGACATATCGAGGCTCGCACAAAGCAATTACACGGATGGTCGCTCCTCAACGGCCATATTCTCCGTGCTAGTTGACGGCACTACCCCGTAGTGTCCTTGGCTACCGTGGGTATAGAGGTAGGGCGTCACAATACCTATATATATATAATAGAATATGCCATATAATTAAAATCAGTTACTAGAAATCTTGAAACACAACAACTATATATATAATACCTTGCGCAAAGAAGAAGTGAAGGAGACAGGTGCGGCTTCGGCCAAAAGATGAGGAGATGCAAGGCCATGGTGGGTTGTGATGAGTTCATAGGGGTTTCTGTGGAGCTCGGCAACAAGGAGGGAGAAGAAAGACGCGCAAATGGCCAGAGCAAGGAAAAAGAAGTGGCCAGGGTTGCGCTCGGAGGAGGCGGAGCGGTGAGTTGGTGGGGCACTGCGTGGAAGAGGGGATATGCGTTGATAGGAAGGCGGAGGCAAGGTCCACATCGCGGCATTTGAAGGAGAATGGCGGAGAAAATGAAGGCATGCAAAGTGAGAAAATGGGGAGAAGATGAAGTTACAAAGGCAAAAAAATATAGGGTCGAACTGTTTTAATATAAAAAACGTATAGACGTTTTATACGTTTTGAATTTCAAAACGATAGAATTTAAAGGTAGAGCACAAAAAAATGGGATGTAGTGGATGATAATAGTCAACGGTTGAATTCTAACAATTAATAAAAATAAATGTTCATTCGTTTCAGCCTATAGACTATGGAGTGGACAGAGAAACCAAAAGCTTTAAAATCATTCCGGTACGATTATCCGTTTCACGAATTCCACTGCGTACCGGACTTCAAAACACAGAATTAAATATACCGTAGAGATCAGCACGACGAGTTGATCAAAACGGTATACAGGTATTAGTGGTATGATTATCCGATCAAAAGTCGATAATCAGTACTAATATATGTTGCTATTACGTAAGGAAAAATCCAAACGGAGTTAGAAACATCCGAATTTTGCGAAACGAATTTTGCAGTCTGATTCAGAGTGTTCTAAATAAATTTTCTCATGTTGACATATTTAGGTTTCGGAATACTTTTAAATTCAATTGTTATTAACTGATTTAAATTGAAATAAAATTACACAAGAAAATAAACTTCCATAATATCTGATGAAAATTTACAGTTGCTATGTTTAAGTGGACGTATTCCAAATATAAATTTTTTTATTTCTAAATTTTATTGTTTAAAATTTCACAAAATTTCAATTAAATATATTAATAAAACAATTATAATTATTAAAAATTTACGGGTCGTTACATAAATGTTTTAAAGTTAATGATAAATATAGAAATGGTTTTGGGTTATAGTAAACAATGTTCAAGTAACATTTATTTTAACCCTTATTGTTAATTATACTTAGGAATATAATTATATATTTAATAATGAATACTTTAATGTTGTATAAATGATTGTTTTGGGTTTGTTGCGACAATGTTTTAAATAACACTTGTCTTAAACCCTTAAGCATAATTAAATCTTAAGAGCAAGTTTAAATAGAAATGTTTTTAAGTGTGAAATGATTTGGGTTTGTTGTGGCAATGTTTTAAATAACACTTGTCTTAAAACCTTAAGTATAATTACATGTATAAAAAGTAAGTTTAAAGAGGAATGTCTAGAAGTATGAAATGATTTGGGTTTGTTGTGACAATGTTTAATTAACGCTTGTCTTAAGCCCTTATAAACGTAACTTGATCTTTGAAAGAGAATTTTAAAGATATTGATTAATGTGAAGTGTTTTGGGTTTGCAGTGACAATGTTTAAATAATGGTTATCTTTAGCCCCTATAAATTTAATTAGACTTTAAAAGTGATTTTAAAGATAATGTTTTAAATATAAATTATTTTGGGTTGTAGTAAACAATGTTTTATTAACAACTTGTTTTTAAACCCTTGAATTATATTTTAAAGTGGAAAAATATTATTAATATAATTAGATCTTTAATAATGGAATTTCAAAGATAATAACAAATATTGAAATCTTTTATAAAAAGATAGAAAAATTTATATGTTTAATTTATACAAGAGAAGGGGTTTATAGTAACAATGTCTTAGGGACATTTGTTTTAACCTCTTTGACTATATTTTAAGTAAGGAAAATCTTGTTAATGATTTGTAAATATACTTATACAATTTGAAATAAGTATAAGAATACTTTGGAAGTATAAATAAACAGTGAAGTATTAAGACATAAGTATATATCTTTTATAAAGAGAAACTATATATATATACACACACACACACACATAAGTATATAAAGGAAGTTTTAATGAATAAAGGAATATTAATTGATAAAGGAAGTCTTGATTAATGAAAGAAGTTTTATTAAATAAAAAGTTGTTTTACTAATAAAAAGGGTTTTTTAATTAATAAAGGATAAATTAATTAATAAAGGATAAATTAATTAAAAAGGAATTAAAAGTCATTTGTGTAGCTTGATCATTCTTTGAATGAATCAATAGTGCTTGTATGTTTACTTGCTTATGGAGAGTATACAGGACTTAATTCCCTTATGCGACATTCACGTTATTGTTAAATAAGACCAAATTCATCTATTTAGTCTTGGAGAGATTGGGATCGGTAAGTGTTCTACTTAACGAAAACCACTTCAACACTGAGATACAGATTCTATGTTTTGAAAAAAAAAACAATGAAATCCATGTATGGTTCCAAAATCTGTTGAGATGATGGAATCCATGTAGGATTCATTATTTGTTCGAGTATTGAAGACTCATATTAAAGATGCCAAACGTAGCATTGACATTAGAAAAATGGCTAAGCGTAGAGTAGGCTACACGATCTCGGATTTAGCCAACTGAAGGGCGTACATCAACTCCACTATCTAAAGGATGCTTATCGATATGTTAGCTGGTAGGAGTTGATGATACTTGGTTCAGGTCGTTCATGACAGTGTTTGGATTATGGGCCAGTTGTGTTTACATTATGGTATATTTTATCAAGAGATATACAATGCTCGGATGGTAGTTTCTATACTTGTCATCGGTGATCAGTCTCAGTTTACTGAGGAGGTCTCCGTGGAAAACCTATTATGCGAACACACCTTTGTGGTTTTGTCTGTATACCTAAATATGCTGTTGAATGTAACCAATGTAACCATTCCAGCTACGTTGTATATTTATTCTCAACCTTAGACATTATTATAATACCAATAGATTTTCTTATAAAATGGTTTTGTTATCGTAAGGTAAAAACTCATCCATGTTTATGTGCTGCGTGATCTTACGAGATGCCTTTATTTTGAAAGGTTTTATAACATAGAAAAATTCAAGTGACTTGAGTTTCTTATGCAGGTTTACCAAATTTATCCAGGTGTTATTATCTTATAATGCTCAGGTCAGCCCCGTGTATATTTCTAGATTTTCGTTGATGTTCATTGGAGCTCATGGAGAGGAGCTGGATGATTACATACCATAATTTTTATTTCCACTGCATTACTTTGTTTATATATATATCAGTAATTATAAGGATAGATGGTTATAACTGTCCAGGCCGATGATAAGTCAGTTTCTTTGATTATTGTATCTGTACAGTTTTCTTTTGTAAAAGATCATTTGAGATATTATATATTTTCACTCTGCATGTGAGATTCTGATATTGTGTCCTACTTTCTAGTTCCTTTTCTTTTCTTCTTTTATTATTACCCTAACGTTATGTCTTTCCGATACTTAGGTGCTCGGCATGTGAATAACGTGGATGTATTAGTGTCGACATTCGACGGTCGAAAAGGGGATCATTACACAATTCAAGTGAGGGTATTATTACCTCTCAAACCATGACTCGACAACATTCTTACCTTTTAGGATAGGTAGAAGTTTACCTCCCTCGAAGCTTAATGTCTAGTATAAGACTTCATAAATTCTTTATACTATTTATACTAAATAAAATTATTATAAACAAACTCCTTTCCACTTTTCCCGTAAACATTTACTATAACAAGAATGTTATAGTCCATGATCTCCTTCATTTTCTTGGAAATATTTATTACAACAATAGTGTTGTAAATCCATGATTTTTTCCTCTTTTAAAAATACTTTTAAAGACTCTTTAAAACATAGTATGAAACTTGTATTTAAAATATCCCTTTAAATATGGTGGCTTTTAAAGCAAAACTTGATTTTTGAAACAAAGGAGTTTCCGTTAAAAAAATTAAACCACTTGCTTAAATAACTCAAAAAAGTTCTTAATAATATATTTAAATCTTCAAACTCCTTTTAAAATACTTATACAACTTTTATAAAACACGCCCGAAAAGAATTTACAAAATAACTAAAATAGATAACCTTCTTTTACTTTATTAAAATTATAGATTTCTAAAGTGCATCCATAGCGACTATCATTATGTGGACTGTAACTTTTAAAACTTTTTTTTGTAAATCAAATAGCTTTTACAACCATAATTCTTTCTATAATTTAAACCACTTAAATACACTTGCAAAGAGGTTTGAAAAAAAAACAAAAAGTCAGGTTTGCAAAAATAAATTTCAAAGCATCTTTAGAAATCAAACGACAAAGTCATATTTCAAATATCTCTACTTGAAATCAAGTGGTGAACAAAACATCTCAAAGATTTCTTAAAGGCATCAGACTAAATATCTTTTCAAAATGTCAGAACGAGGCATAGCACTACCTACTATAGTGCTTAACGCATACTACCATTTCTTTTATTTACCAAAAAGATTCAACCTTTAAATATCAAGTTTACATAAAACATATCCAAATTACCAAGTTATGGAATACAAGTATTTCATATAGCAAATATATTTGGAAAGTAAAATCAACATTTGCGAGGAATCCCTATATTAATTCACATCTTTTGAAGTGTATTCATCGCAAACTATTCGCTACGAAACACTTCAATTTCCTTCCGTAAGTCCCTTGCAACAAAATGGTTATTTATGTTATCTGCTTCCAAGTGGGAACCAAACACTATCGATCATTATACATACATCCATGTATCATTACATACAACATATGCAACCATAATACTTTTCAATAAATAACTTATAATTTAAAGTTACTTTCAAAGTGATTTATCTCACTTTTATTATCAACCAAACTTTGTCCAAGGTTGCTACTCTTTTCCTACCATTACTCAACAACTCCAAGCTATCTCCTTTCCCCTTGCTAAGTTCGACTAAGCCTTCTCCTAGCCCCTCAGTGCTCGGCCATAACCCCATTCCTTAATTAGCTGACGGCTCTAATCCAAAATGGGCTTATGGCAACAAAGTTCAAGTCTTTGTAGCGGTGAAGGGGCTTGCTATCGTATAGAGGGGTTATGGTTTGAGTTTGGGTTAATTTTAAGTGATTTCTTTAATGAAAATTTAGAAGAAGAAGAGTGGAGAAGAGTGAAGAAGAGTGGAGCTAAAGTTTATAAATGAAGTAAAGAAAGAAAATAAAGAGAAGGGTTTGTTTTATAGAATTTAAAAATGGAAAAAGACCAAACCTACCGCTCCTTAAAACAAGCTACACCTTTCCTTTATAAAATATATTGCCCTTCATTAGCTTATGCAACAAACTGTCCTTAGGACACTTGGCATCACCACCTTTTCTTTAGGTACTTTCTTAATACTTTACTATTGTAAAGCAAGGAGAAAAGTCTTTCTTTTTAACTAATTCTTAAGTATCTTCTAGAATCTGATTTATATAGATCCATTTAATTAATAAAAATGCTTTTCTTATTTGTATAAGTGTGTGCAGATATGTACACTAGTGTGCACAGTAAACCAATAACTTTTGGTCGATGAAAAGTCAAAAATCTAAAAAATGATTTTCAATCACATTTTGGATCTTTTTTGAACTACTTTTTTTAAATAGATATTCAAAATAAGTTTACAATCATTATTAAATAACAAAAATGAGTTATTTAAACTTTTAAAATCAATTATTTAAATATTTAAAATTAATTATCTATTCATAAATTTGAAGTGATAAATTCCTGCTCTTTACATCCTCCCCCCTTAAATGAATTTCAACCCCGAAATTTCATTACTATCAAACAAGGAAAGAAACAAGCCCACAAAAAATCTAAATCTTTTTAATTAAGCCTGTACGATGTATATTGCTCATCCGTATGCAATATCTGATTCGATCACTTACTAGAATATATAACTTCACATTCGAACTAGTATCGCTCACCCGACTTCCCTAGTTTGGACTTCAATCAGGTCCTTTGAGTAGGAACCTCAATTCTCCTGACATAGCCATATCAAGAATCCTCATCAAGTGTTCGCTGTTAAGAATCTGGTGATAAATCCTTATTCAGATTTGTGGGAAATCACCTCAAAGTGGTATATTCGAATCTTCGATCCAGAACTGCACGAAGAAATGATTTACGTACAACTTACGTACTTATTCTTATTGGTCCTTACTTATGCCAATTCTTTTTACCTCTAAAATTATTTATTAAAATATTTTACAAAATATAACTTAAGTTTTAACCTTATATAATACCCTAATACATCCTGAGGATTTAAACTATCTTAAGAAGAAAAAATTTATCTTTAAATTTAGATGTAGGCCAAACATAAATCTGGAACTTAAGACCGAGTCAACCTCTTCGACCTCTTTACCCTTTATGTCCGCTAAGTAGCTAAGAAGAGTAGGATCTGGTATCCCAATTCAGTTCTAGAGTATACTTTTCTTAGACATCACTAAGGTAAAGATGTTTATTGGTCGGTCCAATAACATCAAATAGTTTACTTGACAAATTATTTAACCAATTTTTAAAAAATTTCTAAATTGTTATGATTAAGCCTTCTTTTTATCAAAATACCATTTTTAAACCTTTATTAATTAACTGCTTTCTAAGTTAAAAAGAAATAATTTAAAGGAAAGCCAAACGACAACTGCATATCATACCAAAAATGCATCCAAGGGTACATACTAGACATAACTACTAGAAATGCTTAATACAAACCAAAGGTACATACTAAAATACCCATCAAAACTAAAAATTCCTTGAATCTTCCCACGTAATCCTTTTCCTTTTTATCCCTTCCGAGGTGGATGTTCCTCTATTTTAGTAAATCCCCCCGCCTATTGTCCTTTCTGCATCAGTCGGCAATCTTTCTAGATTTGCTTTGGCTCCTGGCAGATAAAGCAACGTTTCCTTCAAACTTGGAAACTACTGGTCCTCTCCTTCATCTATACAATATTTAAAAGGATGTCCTTTCTTATGACACCTAAAAAAATAATCTTCTCTTCCGATTTGCTATCTTGAAGCTTTTTCCAATGTCGCAAAATCTCCTCTTTTGGGCCTGTATTACTGATGCTACTGCTGCATCTGGTTGCTGGCTTCTTCTGATCTGCGCTTTCATAACACAAATCTATCTCTATGAGGTCTACAAAAGTTCCATTGACATATGCAGTCATCTTTTCAAGATATTCTAGTCTCATTCCTACTATGAACATCTCATTCTTTCTAAGCGGGGTATCTACCAGTCCTGGTCTTAAGTGCGTAAACTCATTAAACTTGGTCACATACTGAGCTAAAGTTGTATCTCCTTTCTTTAGGTCCAGGAAACTCCTTAAAATATCAGCCTTGCCTACTGCAGACCCATTTTGAGCTTTACAAACCACCTCTTTAGGGATCACAACTGCTCTAGACGCTTGTATATCAACTTGCCATCCTTAATGGTTGTTCTACTCGATCCCTTTCCCTGTCCATGTCCTCCTCATGGACTCATTCCTTACTCCTAAATATTGCAAGATATCAATACATGATAATAAATATTACCAGTCCCTAATAAACAATCACAACCAAATAACTATATTTATTCTTGAAAATTATTCTTTTATATATGAAAGATATAGTCCTGGGTAAAATTATTTCATTTATCATTTTTTTTGAGAGAAATGTGTGATCCTCTATAGTAGAGGAGAGCACACATATTTCATTTATCAATTTTAACATAGTACTGTGTCGGTTTGTTTTGTTCAAGTGTTTAGAGATCCCTATCAATAACATTAGCAACTCATATTGAAAAGAATCCATAAACCACTCAACAAAAAAATCAATACAATATAAAACATTTTTATAACAATAAGAAATACGCACTCTTAGATACACACACACACACTCTCAAACTCATTCTAGGGTGTCACTTACCCTATCTTCAATGAGATTACCCCATTAATGCCTAGGTGTTCACTCAACCCAATCTCTGATACCAAGTGTAACAACCAGCCTTTTCGACCCTTAAAAGTCGACACTAATACATCCACTGTATTCCCGTGCTAAGCATTCGAGTGTCGAAAAGATAGATTGTTAGGGTGAAATAAAAGAAAAGACATAATAGAATTTCACACCGTGATGGGTAATATATAATATCCGAATGATCTTTACAAAAGGAACTTTAATATACATACACCAATCAGAGTAAACTAAACTATCATCAGCTTATACAGTTATAATAGCTCGTCTTCACAAATGCTGATAAATACAAAACAAGAAATGCAGTGGAAAATAAAATGCGTGAATAGGTCTTGGAGGCAGCCAGCTCATCTCTTGAAGCTCTAAGGCGTCCATAGCTAAATCTAGAAATGTACTTGGTTTGACCCGAGTATTATAAGAAAATAACACCCAGATCAGTCTGGTAAACTAGGATGAGAAACTCAAATTAAATGGATTGTTATATCTTATGAAACATTTCAAAAGTAAAGGTACCTAGTAAGACCAGGCCAAACATAAACAAAGATGAGTTTTTACCTTACGATAACCAAAACATTTTTAGAAGGAATCTTGTGAAATTATAATAATGTCTAAGGTTTAAAATAAATATTTAATCATAGCTGGAATGATTACATTAATTATATTTAACAACATACTTAGTATACAACTAAGTATGTAGGCACGTATTGAAAAATGGATTCCATCAATGATAAGACATCGGGGTACCACCTACCACAGTACATCTCTAGATACAATGTACCGAGGTTGCAAAATGTTTGCAACCCCTGCAAATCCGAGCCGGCCTACCCCTCGAACATGACATAGCCAGATTACATCATCCCTCGGGCCTTAAGGATGCAAACATTGCACCCTAGCCCCACCCTTTTCCATGCGCACACATATTAAAATCCATAAATATTGATCTAGATCGAGGAATGATGCTTCTGATGGTAGCAAAACGCGTAGCCCTGAAGCATATCCTCTGTTTTTATCATTATCGGGTGTGAGGCTCATGAGGCAACGATTACCCTTTTCTTTAGAAAATCCCACTTGGAATGCTAACACTGCCCTTCAAGCAACAATGTAATGCTAGCATTCATCTATATAGGTTATTCAAGATATGAACGAACTAAAGGCACTACTTCTACTACATCTTCAAGATTAGTAGCAAGTAGCCCTTACACTTCAAAGAACTTTGTCTTCGATTCCATTATCTTCAAGATGTCTTAAATTCGAAAGTTTATGCCAGTTCGAAGTGGTTTTCAAATAACTTATCTAATCTTGGTCTCTCGGAACCAACAACCGATACTTTCTGGTTGACTCAAGCCCGTTCTTTCAGAAGTAAGCGGACGATATAAGAGTCCCAAAGGGATCTCGAATATCCGCCCTTAGAACAAGAGACATTTCACTGTAATGAATTCTTTCGAGGGAATCTCAAACCATATGAACACGTGAAGCATCCATATACTTCCTAAGTCAAAACTGGCCAAAATTTGATAGTCGATTATTTAACTATCAAATAAGCAAACAATCAAATCAGAGATTTTAATTTCATATGGAAACCCAGCATGATTAAGCACATAAGCAACCACTAAGTCTCTTTAGTTAATCCTTTCATTAATTAAAACCACTTTCCTTTTCTGGTGTAAGTAAATGTGTCATATGGAAACTAGACCAAAAATACTTACCCGCGATTTATGATTCCAAAATTGTGATATTCCTCGATTAACAATGAAGTCGGAAAAGTTAGAAAATTATTCTTGCCTCGACATACATTCTTAATTCTCACTGATAGAGATGAGTTTCCACACCTAGAATTTGTGTGTTAAGTGTGAAAAAATACCTTCCATGCCACCATAAGTTATAAAGATCATTAACGGAAATCAAATCTCCAACACTTGCCACGTTTCTGATATTTTGACTTGCTTTATCCCTGGCCGAGAAATGAAACCAGGTAAGTTAGGGCACTGGTTTCTCTTAGCCTTATCTTAGTTAAACACTCTGATTCTAGATCTCATAGATAGAGGATCAATCTACTCGTCGGCTTTTAGTACCAAGTATAGGACTACTTAATTTCCATAAGTAACCGAAGTCATATTGGAAATATTACTTTATATATAATATTAATCTTTGATTTCAAACTTAAACTATCATTTGGTTAACAATGAAACCGTTCAAGTTGGGTTATTATTACCTCTCAAAACTTGACTCGACAATATTCTTATCTTTCAGGATAGGCAGAAGTTTACCTCCCTCAAAGCTTAATGTCCAGTATAAGACTTCATAAATTCTATATACTATTTATACTAAATGAAATTATAATAAACAAACTCCTTTCTACTTTTCCTGAAAACATTTACTATAACAAGAATGCTATAATCCATAAGCTCCTTCCTTTCCTCGGAACATTTGTTACAACAATAGTATTATAAATCCAAGATTCTTCCTCTTTAAAAATACTTCTAAAAATTCTTTAAAACATAGTATGAAACTTGTACTTAAAACATCCCTTTATGGATGGTCACTTTAAAAACAAAACTTGACTTCTAAAACAAAGGAGTTTTCTTTAAAAAAATTAAACCTCTTGCTTAAATAATTCAAATAAGTTCTTAAAAATATATTTAAATCTTCAAACTCCTTTTAAAATACCTATACAACTTTTATAAAACATGCTCTAAAAGAATTTACAAAATACCTAAAATAGATATCCTTCTTTTACTTTACTAAAATCATAGATTTCCAAAGTGCATCCATAACGACTATCGCTATATGGGCCGTAACTTTTAAGACTTTGTTTATAAATCAAATGGCTTTTAAAACCATATTTCTTTCTATAATTTAAACCACTTTAATACCCATGCAAAAAGGTTTGAAAAAAACCAAAAGTAAAG
This sequence comes from Allium fistulosum, assembly GCA_030737815.1. NCBI lineage: Eukaryota > Viridiplantae > Streptophyta > Magnoliopsida > Asparagales > Amaryllidaceae > Allium > Allium fistulosum. The sequence continues at coordinate 192,267,158 of CM060902.1, read as the reverse complement.
TTCGGAAAAACATTTCAAAACACTTTGAGAAATCAAACGACAAAGTGATATTTCAATTATCTCATTTAAAAGCCATACTTGAAATCAAGTGGTAAACAAAACATCTCAAAGATTTCTTAAAGTCGTCAAACCAAATATCTTTTTAAAATGTCAGAAAGAGGCGAATTACTTCTGATTCCTCTAACAAAAGTAAAGCAAAAATGGCAACCATCTCTCATGTCTTCTCAAATTATTTCATCCCGAACAATTCTTTTGCTCCTCCTCCTCTTTCATCGTCCTTCTCCAATTTCCATGGACAGTCGTTTTGTTCTTTTGCCCAGATTGTCAAAGACTCAAACAATTATCTTCAATCTGCCCCTTCTAAACCAGTTTTTAAGAATTGGATTGTCCACGGTAGGAAGAGATCTATCTACTTTAGAAGTAGGGGATATTCGCATTTCGCCAGAGATTGTAGAGAACCATTTAGATGTTTCTAATATGGGAAATTTGGACATAAAAAGGATCGATGTTTGTGGGTTTCATCTGCGTCAAACTCTGATATATCTTTGAACGGCTAAGTATTCCTGGGCATGGGTTTCAATTTGTCTTGAAGATTATGAAATTGAAAAGAATTCTATTGGATCAGTTATGGGTTCAAAGAAGCGAGGGTATTAATTTATTGGAAGAATTGTTTAGACATTTTGATGCAATAAATTCAGTGAATATAGGAATGAATTATAGGAAAAAAATTGGTGATTTAGATTATGTGAATGATATAAAAGACGATGGTTTGGTTTTGTCTGAATCTGGTAAGGCTGTTTCAGAGGTAAGTGTAATGCCGGATATTCGATCAGATGTTAGGCTGATATCTGATGACTTCTCTGATTTGGTAAAGGGAAAGTTACGGTAGATGAGGCTACTTTGACATTGTTCACTGACTGTATGTTATTTGATCCCTCAGTCTTGAGCTTAGAAAAGGATAGGCAATATTCTTGCTCGACTGTCTTGGTGGAATTGGATGTTAATAAGGCTTCTTTTGGTGATGTTAATTGTTATCCCGCCTTTTGGCAAGGCCGTGACACCAAGGATTTGACTAGAAACCAATGACAGTTCGTATTGGAGATCGGTTATACGCAGGCTCACTATGGATATCGATGAATTTTTTCCGAGTCCGTATTGAGCTAAAATTGATATGACACGTCAAGCAAAGCTAAGAGAGCCAACGTTTCAAATTTCAAGTCAATCGGAGTTCGTATGCTCAAGATATTGATCGATCACGGTTGAGAAATCCAAACTTGCATCGATCATAACTCAAGATCTACAAGTCCAAATGCCACCAAATTTTCACAGGAGCTTACGTATGACCTAAGGAATGTTCATGCCAAATTTCAACTCGATTGGAGCAAGTCTTGATCGATACAAAATTCGTTTGTATCGATCGCGGATGGAAAAACTCCAACTTGCATCAATCATATCTCTTGATCTACAAGTCCAAATGCTATGAAATTTTCACGGCAGCTTACGTATGACATAAAGAATGTTCTTGCCAAATTTCAACTCGATCGGAGCAAGTCTTGATCGATACGAAATTCGTTCGTATCGATCGCGGATGGAAAAACTCCAACTTGCATCGATCATATCTCATGATCTACATGTCCAAATGCTATGAAATTTTCACAGCAGCTTACGTATGACATAAAAAATGTTCTTGCCAAATTTCAACTCGATCGGAGCAAGTCTTGATCGATACGAAATTCGTTCGTATCGATCGCGGATGGAAAAACTCCAACTTGCATCGATCATATCCCATGATCTACAAGTCCAAATGCTATGAAATTTTCACAGGAGCTTACGTACATGCTAAAGAATGTCCACACCAAATTTCGACTCCATTGGACGCAATCTTGATCGATACGAAATTCGTTCGTATCGATCACGGATCGCGCCGAAACTTCACAGGCTTGGTCGCGTGGGCCCGCTCACATGCCAGAAGAAGTCTCCCGAGATCTGAGTGAAATATCAGCCTCCTACGCCTATAAATAGAGCCCCAGGGTCTCCAGAAGAAGGACTTTTGGCCTCTCTATGCCGATATTATGCCGAAATGATTATCAAACTTCAGTTATACTACTGTAATCCATTGTAATCTGTTGTTAACCGCTGAAATCAGTTGTAATCATCAAAGAAACATCAATAAAGTCATCAATTTCATAGTGGACGTAGGCAATACGCCGAACCACTCTAAATTCCCGTGTTTCTGTGCATTTTCTTATCTGTTTATTGGTGTGTTTGTTAGATCTGCTTCATTTTGCATTTATCTTCTTCATTTTATCTCTTCAAACACATCCGAAGAATGTTGTGCCCAATTTTGGTACAAGCACTTTGGTGCTTTCACTGAGAAAAACCCAACTTTTCTCCTACTCAGTGGATCTACTACCATCGTTGGATTGCAAAAATCTAAGGAGGAGATTTAGATCTGCTGTCCAGTGGTTTCTTCTATTCTATTCAGATTGCTCCAGATCTAAGAGGAACTACAAATATGGTGAATTTCGTATCCATGTTTTTGTATCCAGAAAATATGATCATTTTTGTATCCATCATTTCGTATCCAGTAAATATAATGAATTTCGTATCCATGTTCTCGAATCCAGAAAATATGATCATTTTCGTATCCATCATTTCGTATCCAGAAAATATGATCATTTTCGTATCCATCATTTCGTATCCATGAAAATATGATGAATTTCGTATCCATGTTTTCGAATCCAGAAAATATGATCATTTTCGTATCCATCATTTCGTATCCAGAAAATATGATCATTTTTGTATCCATCATTTCGTATCCAGAAAATATGATCATTTTCGTATCCATCATTTCGTATCGATCGCTATTCGTATCGATCACTTTTCGTATCGATACTCACACGCGGTTCGTATCGATCCATCTGTGTCCAATTCGTGTCGATACTCACATCTTGTTTGTATGGATACTCACACTCTGTTCGTATCGATCGCAAATGCTCTGTTCGTATCGATCGCAATTGCTCTGTTCGTATCGATCGCAACTGCTCTGTTCGTATCGATCGCAAATGCTCTGTTTGTATCGATCGCACTTCGTATCGATCCAGACGCGTCCAATTCGTATCGATCCTCAGATACACTTTGTATCGATCCAGCCGTGCGCATTTTGTATCGATCCTTAGATACCACTTCGTATCGATCCTGCAGCGTGCATTTCATATCGATACTCAAATACCACTTCGTATCGATCCAGCCGCGTGCATTTGGTATCGATCCTCAAATACCACTTCGTATTGATCCTACATCATGCATTTCGTATCGATACTCAGATACAGTTCGTATCGATCCATCTACGTCCAATTCGTATCGATACGAAAAGTGATCGATATGAAAGTCGATCGATACGAAAAGTGATCGATACGAAAAGTTATCGATACGAAAGGTGATCGATACGAAAGTCGATCGATATGAAAAATGATCGATACAAATTTTGATCGATACGACAACTGATCGATACGAAGTTCGATCGATACGAAATTTCAAAAAAAAATTATATTTTTGGGTATCCGCATAGTTAATTCAAAACTCAACTTAATAAAGGAACATTTTGATCGTTCCATGACTGGACGGGACGTAGGGGATTACAGTAGCAATTGTTGAGTTGCAATCAAGGAATGGGTAAAGAAATACTACTCAACCATACTCCCAGAGGCTGGAGAACCTAGCTAATATGGCAAGAACTGGAGTTGATTAATATATCATGCTTTTAAGGTGGAATGCAACTTCCTCCAATTGACCAGCTTTTAAACTCCTGAATTGACAACTATGGTACGATGGCTAATATGACGACTCCCCTACACTGTCTACTCTGCCAACTCAAAACATAGCCGGTCACCGCTGAACCATCTTCAAATGCCCGCATCTTAATCATTCCACGTCCACATGACTAAAAGCATGGCATACAACCTCAAGAGGACTCCCTTAATACCCTATATAGGTCTCCTATCTGGATGAAAGTTTGGGATAAACACCAATCTATTAGCCCATTTTAACCAACTCGCCGTCCAATCGGCGTTACCAACCACTCAAACGTTGGACAATCATGCACGCATCATTCGCCAGTATTACAAGACCCCGTAGCCATAAAATGGACCTAGTCATAATGACAATCGGAGAATCTTCCCCAGTGGAGACCTATTCATTGAAACCATCCTACCTGCAAAATTTCCAGTGAAAATTCAATATGTTGACTATGTCAGTATACTATGGAAATACAGCCCCCGACACTACCTCATGAAGTGAGAATGGCACATGGACTCCACCAGGAGTGATGAATGCCATCAAATACAGATGTCTTCCCCCATTCCTCAAAGAACACTGTCATTCATGGTTAGACATACCAGTTCTACTACTTATATTGCCGAAGGGAATAAAGAAGCTGGCCGCCAATGAATTTATCCAAAGCCCACATCCAGTTGATGCCAATACCCATAAATTAATTCATCACCAGCGCTTATTTCCAGACTTTGATAAGGGAACTGGTGGATAGCCGCCGACGACTATGCCAAGATGTCCATGCCAATATTGAGTTGATGAATCAGATGAAGGATCAACTTGGCGAGATAAGGAGGGAACCTACTCCATACTCTAGATCGGAAAACTCCTCTTCTTTAGATGGCTACCGTGGATGCCAACGCCATAAGGCTGCTCCGGAAAGGATAACTCTGACAATATGTTCAAGCCCCATAAAACGAAGGGCCAGGAACCCCGACCCCTATCAATCAAGAACTTTTATCAAACTGAACAATTTGCGTTAGACATCCAACTGTGAAGGGCTGGACCGAAGTGCAATAGCGAGCATACAACACCACTTCACTTATCAATGAGATTTAATCCGATCTCTTTTGAATTATTTCTAATTCAATTTCGTTTACGTTGCGAAATATGACCTACTTGAATTAAACTACTTGCAAATGATGCAGGTAACCGAGTACTTAAGATTGGGTGCAAAACAACCTCCATGGACTATGATCAAATCATTGAGGTATCATCGTGACGAGCATGATTCAACCACTCATCGGCTACTATATGCCCCTGACTGGGGGCAAGGCATCAAAGCGGAAGAGACCGACAAGGTCAGGACTCTAGTACAAAGTGGATGCAACCGACCATCCACTCATTCGCCTATGCAATTTAATTAGGAGATGTAAGAAAGACTTGGAGTTATATGTCCCAACAATGCACTCTCCATCTCGTACTTGAAGCTCGCCAAAATACTTATGCTTCTTCTTATGCTTGATAAAATCGGAATAACATCAAGGATGGACGTGACGTCACCATCCATGCATCCAATCCTACATTAGACACTTGGGATTATTTGAGAACACATGTTTAAAGTGGATATGATTTGACCGTTCACTCTCCAGTTTGCTTCTGTAATTCGGCAAAACAGTCATGCCTTAAACCAACTTCATCTGGGTCCAACCCTCAATTTAAAGTCATCAACGACTGACTGCCTACTCACTAACCATCACGAGCTGTCATTTCAACTCTCTTCCTTAGCTCGATCGAAAGAATGCAAAGTATAAATTGGACGTGACTCGACTGTCTGCTCTCCAATTCTTGCACCCGACTTAAGGGAAAATACACAACTCAAAGTGGATGTAGTACGACCATCCTTTCCTATGCTCGAGCACAAAGCTTTCCAGAACACTAATCTTTCTCCTTAGGCTTAGCAAAAGTGTAATCCAAACGAACATGGACGTGATCCAACCGTCCATAAACTAAATCTCATCTTTCGTTGAGGGGCATATAAGTGGAAGTTAATCGGGATCCCACCGATCACTCCCTAAGTGAAACCTCGAGCTCAAGGACAAGCCATCACACTGCGGCAATAAGTGATTGATACACGACAATCCTCTAACTAACTCCGGCTCCCAGATTGTGAGCTGAAGTATAAACTTATGGACATGGGCTCAAGGAGGATGGATCCGTCCATCTAACGACTTCGCCCGTGTTCAAACTAAACCCGAGGAGGATGGATCAGTCCATCTAACGACCTCGCCTTCCATATTTACAAGCTCGAGGAGGATGGATCCGTCCATCTAACGACTTCGCTTGCCTACTCGTGGTGGATATGATACAACCATCCACGTACCCGATCAACTTCTTGTTCCTAGAGTGTGAACGAAATCCTAAAGCCTAAATAGATGTGACTGACCATCTGTTGGCTAACTCCAGATTCCCAGAGTGCGAACTGGAGTATAAACATTAAATAACTCTAAGTCCCCAGAGCACGGACTGGAGTATAAACACTAAAATGGGTGTGACTAACCACCCATCAACTCACTCCAGATTCCCAGAGTGCGAACTGGAGTATAAACATCAATTAACTCCAGATTCCCAAAGCGTGAACTGGAGTATAAACATCAACTAACTCCAGATTCCCAGAGTGCGAGCTGGAGTATAACATCAACTAACTCTAGATTCCCAGAGCGCGAACTGGAGTATAAACATCAACTAACTCCAGATTCCCAGAGCGCGAACTGGAGTATAAACATCAACTAACTCCAGATTCGCAGAGTGCGAACTGGAGTATAAACATCAACTAACTCCAGATTCCTAAAGTGTGAACTGGAGTATAAACATAAACTAACTCTATGTCCCCAGAGTGTGGACTGGAGTATAAACACCAACTGGGTGCGAATGACAACCCATCAACTTACTTCGGTCCCGAGAGCGCAGGCTAGAGTATAAACACCAAATGGGTGTGACTAACAACCCATTAACCAACTCCAGTCCTCAAAGCATGGTTTGGAATATGAATACCAAAAAGGGATGTGATTCGACTGTCCATCTATCGGCTATGGTTCCTCATCAAGTTCTATAGTACAAAAAGCGGATGTGGTTCGACCGTCTACTTTCCAATCTTCCTCTGACATGGGTGCACACTTAACACACAAAATTGGATGCGATCCGACCATCCAGCACTAAGTGGGCATGACACAACCGTCCATGCATCAACTCTTGTCCTCGACACGGGACCCATAATATAAATTTATAGGGATGCACTCCAACCCTACAAGACAAAATTTCTTCCTTGATTCGACAGGGAGGCGTAGATTCGCAAAACGGACCTAGCTGGATGTCCTATTCTGAATTGATATTACTACCATCCAACCACAAATGAACGAGGCATGACCGTTCATCTGCTAACTCTCCTCTATGATCCAACAGGCTGTTCGTGCAACATGGACGGATGTGACCCAACCATCTGCCAATCGATTCCTTCCTTCAGTTCAGTGGGAGAAGCATTAAATTAAAGTTTTCATAGTGTGACCGACCTCACTTCGACTTTTGCCCTTGACTAGCGTCAGAGAAATTAATCGAGGAAAATGCGGTCCGACCATTTTATACAAGAAGAATCTTGGTCTCTAAAGTACAGACAGGGGTATAAACACCAAATAGGTGTGATTAATGGCCCTTCAACTTACTATGATCCCCAAGGTGCGACTCCAAGCATAGATAAACAAATGAATGTGACTCGACCATTCATTCACCAACTCCGACCTAGACTTGACATGAGCAATATAAACTCACTACAGGTGCAATTAGACCATCCACGAACTAACTTTTCTAACTCAAGACTGGAGGTAGAAGTACAAATCACCGAAAGAAGAGAAAGGTGACTCGCTACATCTCCAGCTTAGCGTCCTTTACAACTTAAGGCAACGACTACAAGGAGACCCTAATGCTAACCAATTTGAATGATGCCCGAAGTCCTAGGCAACCAATTATATCTTACCGCCGGATCGACGGGCAATATCGATCTGCACCTTTCATATCATACCATTGGATCGATAGGAAATGAGGTCCGAGCATTCTACATCATGTCGTTGAATCAACGGTCAATATCGATCCTCTTCGACTACAAATCGATGTGACCCGAATGTCCATCGAATACCTTTGACCAACAGGGCATGGATAGAAGAATAAACCACGAGTGAGTGTGACTTGACCATTCATCCTCCGTCTCCTTCCTACGATCTGTTTGGAAAGGTGTGAAACCGGATGGGCATGACTTGACTATGTTTGAGCTGACATTATCCCAAGTTCCGACGGGAGAATGTAAACCGAAATGGATGTAGTTAATTTCCTAACTCCCAGAGAATGCAATGTGACCATTCATTATCTGACTTTTACCATGATTCGATTAAAAGAGCAATTCAAAACAAGTGCAACCTAAACATTTGCACACTGAATCTTACCCCAGATTCGACAAGGGAAGCATCAATCCTGCATTGGATCTGACTGGACGATTCACTCTTCAGTTTTTGCCCAAAGTATGGTGATATAAGCAGTGAAGTGAATGTCATTGACCATCCAGAATCTAGCTTATGTCCGAATGTCGGCAAAGTAACAATATATTCCCCCTAGAGGAAAGAACTAGAACATAATGCAGGATAGGCACGACTTAGCCCTCCATCAGTTAACTCGATCCCATGGTTCAATGGGATAGAATACAAAATTGAAGCGAACATTATCTACCCTACCACTTATCGAGATATTCCCCAGACTTGGGGGCACGAGCAAGAAGATAAGATTAATATGATTCAACCATTCATCAATCAACTTTGACTCTTAAAGCTTGAACTACAGTATAAACATAGCTAGGATGAGACTAGACCATCCGCGCAGTGCATCCGCCAACCCAAGACTGGGGGCAAAAGAGTGATTATCCGAGAGTTGACTATGACAATTTGAACCTATGACCCATGCCTGATATTCATAACAACTCTAGGTTATGACCGAAAGGATGCCTAGAGATAGAATCATCGGATCAATACCCGAACTCATGGGCAACCGATCATCATTCCGACCCTTACAATGAGAAATGGATCACGAGTACATTGAATGAAAAGCGCATCATTCAGAAACACAAGTAAATTCAATCTCAAAGCTGGAGCCAGCTATGTAGCAGCATGTAGTACAAGGCTAAGTTCTACTAATCCTTTGATTCAACATCCTTATAAGCCTGATCATTTACCATTGCAAATAAACACATGAGGCGCCTACAACCCATCACGAGTATTGTAGATCAGATCACAACTTTACGCAATGATGAAGAAAGAGTCAACTATTTTACTTCAGGTGAATCTTGATGTGTTCGCTTGGACTCGATCTCATATATATATATATATATATATATATATATATATATGGACTCTCGCCAGCCATGAAGAACCCTGCATTAAATGTCGACCCGAGGCATGTCTCGGTGAACAAAAACGATGCGACATGGATCTGGAGAGATCTGTTGCACTTAAAGAGGAGGCGAATCTGCTCAAAACCAGTGGGTTTATCCATGATGCCCTCCAACCAAAGTGAGTATCCAATCCTTTACTTATAAGAAAAACGAACAGAGAGTGGAGGAAATACATCAACTACTCAAATTTGCATGGGGTACGACAAAGCACAGCTTTCCACTTCCAATGATCAACCAACTGATGGACCCGACCATCAGACATGAATTACTCACATCCATGGATGCAAACTCCAGATACAATCAGATACTGAAGCATGTCCCAGACCAGGAATACAACTGTTTCGCTACTAACCTGGGCCTATAGTGCTATGCTGCAATCTATAGATTCAAACATAAGGACACTTGTGCTACTTACAAAAGGACGATTAACAGATCATTCAAAAATTAGATCGACCGATCGATAAAGGTAGATGTGGTTAATATGCTTGTGAGATCATGACTATCAAACGACCACATCGATGACTTGGCAGAGATATTCAGTGCTCTCCAGAAAATGCAGGATCAAACTCGATCCTTTGAAATGCTCTTTCACCATTACATCAGAAAGATTCTTTGTTTTCATCATCAATCCTCATGGAATCAAGAATAATTTCTAGAAATTTCCGACTGTTAGAGACACCCATGTACCAAGGACAACCAAGCAGCTCTGATAGATCGCTTAAAGAGACCTTCCATTTTACCCAAACCTTTGGATCGCGAAGATTTATACATCAATTGTGTCGTGTCAACACGTGCCATAAGCGTCGCAATGCTATGTGAAGAGAAACAAATCCAAAGACCAGTATATGATGAAGGCTGGCTATTGACAAGCTCACCCCGTTAACGTCCATATCAACCAACCGTTACGATAGGTCCAATAGAAAACTTAGATGTCTAAAAAGTTACTCAAATGGAGTATCAAGCTAAGCCAATTTGATATCACTTATCTCCCTCGGAGAGCTCTCCATGGTCAAACATTAGCATACTTCATATCTGAATCCACCACATCAGACGACTATTCGAAGAACAGTGGAGAACCGGCCAACCGATGGAGAACGTACACCGATGGAACTTTCAATAATCAGCTTTCTAACATCAAAGTTGCGTTAATGACTCCTGAGGAACGAACGATCTGCTACGCCCTGAAACTCAACTTCCCTGCAACAAATAACGAAGCTAAGTATGAAGCCTTGGCGCTAAAACTTGCAAGAAAACTACGAGTGGAAACTTTACATGTCTTATGTGATTACTGGTTAGTAGTACGCCAAGTCAGGGAAGATTATCTGACTTGGGGGCAACGTCTTGCTCCTTATCTCAACCGGGTCCAAAAGCTACTAGCCGGCTTTGACTATTACACCACTACACAAATCCTCAGAGAACTAAATGAAAAGGCCGAATCACTCGCCAAGCTAGCCAGTTCTGGGGATGCGCGACAAATAGACTTTGTCCCAGTTGAAATGCTTATTATTCCAGGCATTGACATATGAAGATCAACTAGATCTTGGAGACGGATCTAGAAAAAGAGTCATGGATGACTCCTATCAAAGATTATCCACAATCGGGGATTCTTCTTGAATGAAGGAATGAGAAATGGCATATCCTCTGTGAAGCCTCACTGCATGATTATGTCTAGATCGTTCAACTCCGTCGACACAAAGCATTACTCCTGTATCCGCCAATCCGAGACCCAATATGACATATCCATCGAAATGAAGCATACATTCCAACATCTCAGATCAATCCAGGAGAGGATCAATACAAAGGAAGGACTTAAAACAACCATCGAACGTTGTTACAACTCGAATTTCACTTCGATCCAGGAGAGGATCGATACGAAACTCAATCCAAACAAAAACTTAAGAACTTGACAACGATTCGTGAACGTGCAAACGTTAACGGGGGTCAGATTAACATACGTACGCGTATGACGAACTAATATTCAATTTTCAAAATTTACAGGAGTTGAATGCTCACCTGATGACAATTACAACAGTGAACAACAAATCGCCAGCACTCGACACTCAGTTACAACAATGCACTACATAATCACTGATAGTCAACAAATCAACATTTATATTACTGGAAATCAATCGAAGGTTACATCTTTTGACGAAAAGATAGCAACTACTCAACGAATTAGATAGAACTTTTTCAGAATGAAGGATGCAGCATTTCAAAGCACATCATGTTCACACAAGACGTACTTTGGGGGGCAAATGTTATCCCGCCTTTTGGCAAGGCCATGACACCAAGGATTTGACTAGAAACCAATGACAGTTCTTATGGGAGATCGGTTATACGCAGGCTCACTATGGATATCAACGAATTTTTTCCGAGTCCGGATCGAGCCAAAATTTATATGACATGACAAGCCAAGCTATGAGAGCCAACGTTTCAAATTTCAAGTCAATCGGAGTTCGTATGCTCAAGATATTGATCGATCACGGTTGAGAAATCCAAACTTGCATCGATCATAACTCGAGATCTACAAGTCCAAATGCCACCAAATTTTCACAGGAGCTTACGTATGACCTAAGGAATGTTCATGCCAAATTTCAACTCGATTAGAGCAAGTCTTGATCGATACGAAATTCGTTCGTATCGATCGCGGATGGAAAAACTCTAACTTGCATCGATCATATCTCTTGATCTACAAGTCCAAATGCTATGAAATTTTCACAGCAGCTTACGTATGACATAAAGAATGTTCCTGCCAAATTTCAACTCGATCGGAGCAAGTCTTGATCGATATGAAATTCGTTCGTATCGATCGCGGATAGAAAAACTCCAACTTGCATCGATCGTATCTCATGATCTACAAGTCCAAATGCTATGAAATTTTCACAGCAGCTTACGTATGACGTAAAGAATGTCCCTGCCAACTTTCAACTCGATCGGAGCAAGTCTTGATCGATATGAAATTCGTTCGATTCGATCGCGGATGGAAAAACTCCAACTTGCATCGATCGTATCTCATGATCTACAAGTCCAAATGCTATGAAATTTTCACAGGAGCTTACGTACATGCTAATGAATGTCCACACCAAATTTTGACTCCATTGGACGCAATCTTGATCGATACGAAATTCGTTCGTATCGATCACGGATCGGGACGAAACTTCACGGGCTTGGTCGCGTGGGCCCGCTCACGTGCCAGAAGAAGTCTCCCGAGATCTGAGCAAAATATCAGCCTCCTATGCCTATAAATAGAGCCCCATAGCCTACAGAAGAAGGACTTTTGGCCTCTCTACGCCGATATTATGCCGAAATGATCATCAAACTTCAGTTATACTACTGTAATCCATTGTAATCTGCTGTTAACCGCTGAAATCAGTTGTAATCATCAAAGAAACATCAATAAAGTCATCAATTTCATAGTGGACGTAGGCAATACGCCGAACCACTCTAAATTCCTTTGTTTATGTGCATTTTCTTATCTGTTTATTGGTGTGTTTGTTAGATCTGCTTCATTTTACATTTATCTTCTTCATTTTATCTCTTCAAACACATCCGAAGAGTGTTGTGCCCAATTTTGGTACAAACACTAATCATGATTCAGATTGTAATAAATTTATTAATATCAAGAAGCGTTCAAAGTCTAAAACGCAAATGAATTCAAAGCTTAAGATTTTCTTATCTAATAGTTTTGAAGTTCTGTCTGAGTTTGTTGTTGATGATGTGGTGATGAATGTCAAGTTTTCGAGTGGAGGTGGACATAACCTGGAGAGCTTTTCTGGTTCTAAAAGTGATGGGGAAGTATCGGGTTTGGTTAATGATTTCGATGTTGATGATATGATTATAGTTTATAATGAGGTTAAGAATGGTATAGGAATATTAATAATATAGGGAAATCACCTCTCAGTTGTGTCAAGGATTGACTGTTTTATGATCCTGGTGTTAGTGTTGTAGATGATGATATAAAATCAGATGTTGGTGGTGTTTTTATTGATAAGGTTAAAGTTGGGGCAGAGAAAGATTTAGTTTCTGATGGTGTTTTTGTTTCTAAAGCTGGAGAGGTTTTATTGAAAAAATTTGAGTATATGTGGTGGGGCAATATGAAAGCGGATATGCTGATACATGCAAATACATTTGTTGACGATTTGCAGGGAGCGGTTTATTCAAATATTCGAATCATGTGAATATATATATTCAGGCTTTGAATTATGTGGAGGACAGTTGTCCATGTGATGTTATTATAGATGATTATGTGTGATGATGATGTCAAGTTACATGGTAAGTTGGATGTGTCAATATGTGATACAGAGGATATGGTCCCTGCTGAAGTTAAGGGATGGGATAAGGTGAGGTCGGATATGATATCGAGTAATAGGGTTTCAGCAGGGTATATTGATAATGTGGGTGTAGTTGTTGAGAAGGTTTGGTTAATATTAGACAGTGGAGAGATTTTTACAGATTTGGATAGTAATTCAGTTGTTGTCTCTAAAGTTAATACAGAAAAGAGCGGTGTAATCTATTATTACATTGAACCTATAAAGTTCATTCTTTATTGTTATCTTGCATCTTTAAGAGGCTCTAGACTTTCTCCTGCTCATTGTAAAAGAAGGATTCATATTTGCAATTTTGATAATACAATTAGAAGAAGCCCCAGACTTTAGAAGCTCAAGGCATGGGTTCGTAGATAATTCTATGCACATTGGAGGCAGTATTTGATGTGGAAATAGTATGAGTAGGCTAAGGCTGAGTATCTAGTTATGTAGGTCGTATTGATATTGATCATGGTTGAGAGGTGGTTTTCACTGCATGGGATGGTATGGGGCGTTACTAAGTATTCATCTACTTGTGGGCATCTTTTGATTTGTTTACTTTTTTACATGCTCTTTAGATTTTTATTAGGTTTCCTTAGGTGGTTTTTTATATTTTATTTGTACGGGATCACGGGGAAGAGTCACCTACCAGGCTTGTTAGTAGCTTCTTTTTTAAGTGTTGAATAAAATTACATGAGTGCTCTCCTCCCATGGAGGATCACTCATTTCTCTCAAAAAAATGTCAGAAAGAGGCTTAGCGCTACTATAGTGCTTAATTCATACTACCACTTCTTTTCTTTACTAAAAAGATTCAACTTTTAAACATTAAGTTTACATACAACATATTACCAATCTATGGAATACAAGCATTTCATATACCAAATATATATATGGGAAGTAAAATCAACATTTGCGAGGAATCCCATCGGATCCCTCCATAAATTCACATCTTTCGAAATGTATCCGTTGCAACCTATTCGCTATAAAACACGTCGACTTCCTTCCATAAGTCCCCTACAACAAAATGGTTATTTATGCCATTTGCTTTCAACTGGGAACCAAACACTATCAATCGCTATACATACATCCATATATCATTACATATAGTGTATGCAACCATAATACTTTTCAATAAATAACTTATAATTTAAAGTTACTTTCAAAGTGATTTATCTCACTTTTATTATCGACCAAACTTCGTCCAAAGTCGCTACTCTCTTCCTACCACTACACAACAACCCCAAGCTATCTCCTTTCCCCTTGCTAAGCTCGACCAAGCCTTCCCCTAGCCCCTTAGTGCTCGGCCATAACCCCCCTTCCTTAATTAGCTCATGGTCCTAGTCAAAAATGGGCATTAGGTAGTAAAGTTCACGTCTTTGTAGGGGTGAAGGGGTTTGCTATGATGTAGAGGGTTATGGTTTGAGTTTGGGCTGATTTGAAGTGATTTCTTTAATGAAATTTTAGAAGAAGAAGAGTGGTGAAGAGTGGAACTAAAGTTTAGAGATGAAGTAAAGAAAGAAAATGAATTGTAGGGTTTGTTTTATAGAATTTCAAAATGAGAAAAGACCAAACAGACCCCTCCTTAAAACAAGCTACACCTTTCCTTTATAAAAGCTATTGCCCTTCACTAGCTTATGCAACACACTTCCCTTAGGACACTTTGCATCACCACCTTTTCCTTAGGTACTTCCTTAGTACTTTACTCTTTTAAAGTAAGGAGAAAAGTCTTCCTTTTTACTTAATTCTTAAGTATCTTCTAGAATGTGACTTATATGAATCCATTTAATTAATAAAAATGATTTTTTATTTGTATAAGTGTGTGCACATGTGTACACTAATGTGCACAACAAGGTCCAATAATTTTTTATCGACGAAAAGTCGAAAATTCGAAAAAACGATTTTCGGTCACATTTTCGATCATTCTCCGAACTATTTATTTTTGTAAACAAATATTCAAATAACTTTACTATTATTATTAAATAATAAAAATGAGTTATTTAAGCTTTTAAAATCAATTATTTAAATACTTAAATTAATTAAATATTCACAAATTCAAAGTGATAAAATTCTAGGTCGTTACAGTTATATACTCTAGTCTCAACTATTGCATCGATATCGGTCTAGATACATCTTGACTAGGAATTTTTGAAATGGTAGATTTATTTTCACTTTGATAAATTACTCATGGTTACAACACTTCGTAACTACTATCACAAAACATATCATTTATGGATTTTCTATTAACTATACTTTTAACTAGATTAATTAATTAATATAGCACATTATATCAAGTATATAATAGAAAGAAAATACCTTTTATTTCGAACAAGATTGGTTATCGAGTTAGGTATATGTAACAAATTACATAATTGCCCTTAGGGCATATCCCTAGCTCAACAAGTATTACATACATATATACACACACATACATACATAGATATATATATATATAAACTATATATAGTACTATTAATATGTTTATATAAACCAAATTAATACATTATGGTACATTTAAACATACATCTATACTTAGGGCTGTAGGCATTTATATTCCTCATATATTTGTAAATTTGTCACATGTATATGTAAGCATAATACACACACACACACATATAATATATATAAATCCTAAAATCTATATGTTTGTGTGTATAGTTATAAACATGTTCGTTCATTTTTTTGATATCATGTTAGTGTGAAAATATATATTAGATATATTCAAAATAAATATTAATAAATATTATGATTAATTAAATAAATAGGAAATATTTTAAAATAAAATACAATTTTTTTTCATAAAATAGATTGGATCTAATTCTAATCAATAGACTTCATGGGCCTACTAAGATCCAATTAAGAAATCTTTTTGAAATTTTTTTCATTTTACCCGCTGCATAATGGACCCAGTTCCTTTAAAATTTCCTCTCTAGTTTCTCTTATTAGCAAAATCAAAAACTAAAGTTCGTTCTTATACAAAAGCCTATACCTGTACTAAAAGACGACTATCGGCTTTTGAGTTGTCTGACAGCAAATCCATGCCTTTACCTTCTACCTAATGTAGTGAAAACAATAAGGTAAAAAAGGTCAAGCTTCAGATTCATAAACCATCTCGATCATTTGATTTATCTAACGTATCGACTCTTTATGATGATCAGATTTCAACTAAATTGATTCCTTACATAACTAAAGTTGTTGACGTTGAACACAATGGTAGCTACGGTTTTAGATGCGTTGCCAATTTATTGGGCATGGGAGAATAAAGTTTGTTATAAGTTTATAGAGAATTGTACATTAAGTTATATGAGTGCAAGGAGCTATATGACTCGGTTGTTGTTAAATGTGGTAGAAAAAACATACTACTAAAGCGGTAAGCAGTTATCACACGATAAAGGACCTGCAACACTGGAGAAATGGATGGATATGTCTGATATTGGGTATGTTATGGTGTAACGACCCTAATTTTTAGTAACATTATTTAGGACATTTAATTAGTTAAATTAAATAACGTAAATGATTAAGGGATTGATATTTGTGTAATTAGAAGATAGTCGTGCCATTTAAACAAATGAACTAAGGGAAAATGAAATAGAATAAGTTAGGGTAGTTGATAAGGGCAATATAGGAATAAGTAACATTCTTATACCATAAACCCTCACTCATGCTGTTCACGTTCACAATCAAAAATCAAATATTAAAGGCCAGCCACCATTCGACAAAGCTAGAAGAAGAAAAGCTAAAGATCAAGAGCAAGATTAATCAAATCCAAGATCAAATCTCAACTCCTTAATCACAGAGCTAAGGTGAACAGTAGGTTACATATCATATTTTTGATGTTTTTGGTTTCTAGACCAGATCCAAATATTTTGCAAAGTATATTTCCATGTTTTTTATTGTTAAAATGGATATATATGCTTCTTGATGATTTATGCTATTTCATATGGATTTTATGATAAGTTTTAAATGTGAAAACCCTATTATATGACATTCAAATGCCTTGCAATTTTGAGATAAGGTCAGAAATAATATTTAGAGATGGGTTTCAAATTTCATAATTTTCTGAACTAATGTGGATTTGTTATTAATTTTCTAGTGAAGAAAATAGTTAATTGGGTTTAAAATTAATTACGGCTAATTTATATTGTTTTTAGGTCAAAAATTAATATATGTTAGAAAACATATTAAAAATGATTTATAGGAATTTTTGTAGAATTTTCCTAAGTGTTTTAATAAGTATATAAAATTATTTAAGGTATGAGACTTAAATGTTTTATATATTTATAAAAGGAGAAGGGGCAATTTGTAAATCTTTTAAATTATTTATTTTTGAAATTTCGGCAGCACTTTTAGAAAAGATTTTTGGAAAAGAAATTAGCAACCAGACACATGTTGCAAATAAGCAGGTTAGTTGGAAAGAAATTACTTTAAAAAGAAAGAAAACAGTTTTTGTATGCTTTTGTTGTTTCGCCACTTTTGGCACCTATCTTTCGACTAAGTACTTTCGCTTTCTCCATCGAAACCATTACGCCTGGTCTCAAAGATTTGGTACATAGCGAATTGGACATAGGCAAAAGGTATATAGTCGAAACAAGGGGTTTCAAAGGGGTCAAAACCTTGCTTTGCTTTTAAAAGGAAACGCGCCTACTTTGCTTTCGAGAAGAATGCTTCCGACTTAGATAGCTTTAAACTTGGTTAAATGGTATTAAAGAATGGTTTCAAAAGAGGTTGCGCTTTTGTTTTATAAAGAAGCTTTCGAAGGGGGTCGAAGCCCCTAGTTGCCGCATCTTACCTTTCGAAGCAATGCTTTCAAAAGGGTTTCTTTATTTTAAAACTTAAGCCGCTTATCCAATGCTTTCGAAGGGATCGCAACTGGTTTCAAAAGGAATAGTTTTAAATGGTTTCGAAAGGTTGTTCCACATGTTTTACTTTAACCCAATGTTTCGAAAGGTTTGTTTATAGAAAAGAATTTGAATGCTTTCGAAAGGTTTTAAACGAAGGTTTCGAAGGGGTGGTTCCCCAATGTTTTCGAAATGTTTTAAGTGGAAGGTTTCCAAAGGTTTCGAAAGGTATGTGTTGGCCTTTGGCCTAGGTTATAAAGTAAAGTAGCTTACTTGTATCGAAAGGGGTGCTTTTAATGGTTTCGAAAGGGGTACTTTCAATGGTTTCGAAAGGGGTACATGATGCAAGCGAGAGTTGCTGCTGGAGTAGTTAGGAGAGGAAATCAAGAAGCTCCAGTGGTCAACAACTATGTTATTCTGAGTGGAGATTATGCTCGGTTGGAAGGAAAGCCATTTATTGGTACTGAAGATGCAATCAAAGTAGAGAACTGGCTGCTTCATTGCGAGAGGATTTTTGCTTATCTAGGGCTCAATGATGAGCAAAAGAGAGGGCTCTCTTCTAGACAGTTTCAAGGAGCAGCGCTGTACTTGTGGAATAGCATTACAGTTGGAGTTAATGAGGAGACAATGACATGGCTAAGTTTAAAAGGAGATTTGAGGAGAGGTTTATGCAGAGATTGCTAAGTCTACTCTACTCAGGAATTTTGCTGACTTAGAGCAGGGAGACATGACCGTGCTAGAGTATGCAACAAGGTTTGAGGAACTAGCGAGATATGGTTATGCTATGGTGAATACTTTTATTAAAAGGAATGAGAAGTTCATTAGGGGGTTGAAGCCTGAGCTTGCTAGGGCTATGTTAACGCACATTAGGGATCCATGTGATGTTGTTGAGATGGCATTGAAACACGAAGAGATGCTTGCTTTTCTTGAAAGAAATAAGGCAAAGGAGGTTCAAGTAGTGCAGAGTCAGAATAGGAAGTTTTTCCACAAGAAAGGAGCTCAGTAGGGAGGAGTCACTAAGAAGGGAAAGGCAGAGATTGTTTGTTATAAATGTGATAAGAAATGGCATTTTGCAAATGAATGTCGCTCAGGAGATGAAAAGAAGGTAATTGGGAAGAAGAATATCAGATGCTTTAACTACGATCAAATTGGACATTATAGCCAGCTAAGGATGGGAAGGGCAAAGTGTTTGCATTGGAGCCAGCTATCTCGAAACCAACAACAGAGGAAAAGGGAAAGGCTGTGTTGGGAGGTACGCTTATAATTAATGGTATGTCAGTTAGCGTTCTATTTGATACCGGTGCATTGCATTCTTTTATATCTCATTGTTTGGTAGATTAGCTTAACCTAGAACCCTCATACCTAGTTACTTCCTTAAGGGTTGCAAATCCGATAGGAGGTTATGCGACTCTTGGGATGAGATGCGACCACCTAGAGTTTAAATTGCTAGGTCATACCTTTGTTTGCAGTTTGCATGTGTTTGATTTCGTAGGGTTCGGAATTATTTTGGGTATGCATTGGTTAAGTAAATACGATGCTAGGATATTTTGCCATGATATTGTAATATCACTTGGACACCCTTACTATAGAGATCGGATTATATACTCCGTAGAAAACCCTAATTTTGATGTTAATGCTTTGATGGGTGTTATGGAGGTAGAAGACGAGCTGAATAGAGTTTTTGTTGTTAGAGAATTCGCAGATATCTTTGAACTTATAGTAGAATTGCCACCAAAACGAGCCATTGAGTTTCAGATAGATTTAGTACCTAGAGCAAAACCAATGAGTAGACTGCCAAGTAGGATGACACCTACCGAGATGAAAATCTAAAGGTGCAGTTGGTGGATTTGGAAGGCAAGAATTTTATCAGACCTAGTAGTTCGCCTTGGGGAGTAGCCACAGTGTTTGCCGAGAAGCTGTATGGATTGTTAAGGTTGTGTGTCGATTATCGTAAGTTGAATGAGAAGACGATAAAGAATCGAACCCATTACCCAGAATTGATGGTTTGTTCAATCAGTTGAGTGGAGCCAAGGTATTTTCCTAGTTGAATTTAGCGACTGGTTCCATCAGCTTAGAGTAGCAGAGGATAGTATTCCTTTGATGGCGTTTAAAAACAGATTTGGACCGTACGAATAGTTAGTAATGCCGTTCGGACTAACTAATGCACCAGCATTCTTTGTAGATTTAGTAAACCGAATTTTCCGAGAGTACTTGGATAGGTTTGCGTTGGTTTTCATAGATGATATTTTGATATACCCTAAGGATGAAAGAGAGCATGAAGTTCATCTTAGAGTGGTGCTGGAGACGCTGAGGCAGCATCAGTTGAAGGCAAAATTTTCAAAGTATCATTTCTGAAAGAAGGAAGTGAGGTTTCTTGGTCTTGTAATCTGGGAGAAAGGGTTGTCCGTAGATCCGACTAAGATTGAAGCAGTGAATAATTGGAAGAGACCCGAGATAGTGACTGAGATAAAGAGTTTTCTTGGATTAGCTGGGTATTATCGAAGATTCATTAAGGACTTTTCGCGGATAGCATCACCGATGACCAAGCTAATGCGAAAGGATATGAAGTTTGTTTGGACCAATAAGTGTGAGGAGGCATTCCAGAAGCTGAAACACTTATTGACGAATGCACCTGTGTTGGTTGTTCTAGAGGGGAATCAAGATTTAGTGGTATATACATATGCATATAGAATTGGGTTAGGAGTTGTGTTAATGCAAAGAGGTAAAGTGAGTTCCTATGCATCTCGACAGCTTAGACCACATGAGGTTAGGTACCCAACTCATGATTTGGAATTAGCCTTAGTGATTTTGCGTTGAAGGTGTGGAGACATTATCTTTTGGGAGAGAGAATTGAGCTGTATACGGATTATAAGTCGCTAAAGTATTTATTCTCTCAGAAGGAGCTGAATATGAGACAACAAAAGTGGTTAGAGTTTTTAGCTGCTTACGACTTTGGTATTGAGTACACACCAGGGAAGGGTAATAAGGTTGCGGATGCACTTAGCAGAAGAAATTAGAATGCAGTGTTGGAGATTATAGCCAAATGGAAAGATTTAGAAGCGTTGACGACATGTAGAGTACAGTGGAGATCTAAAGCTAAATCTAGAAAGAAGGCTGCTACGTTGTCATGTTTAGAAGTCTGGCCGTTGATAATCAAAAAGATTGCTTCTAAGCAGAAGGAGGATTCATTATTAGTTGAACGGATCAGGAAGTTAAGGGATGGAACAGAGAGCGATGACTTGAAGGATTTCAGTCTTGATCAGAACGGGTGGTTGAGAAAGAAAGGAAGGTTATATGTTCTGAATGTAGGAAGCATTAGGAAGGAAGTTCTTGAGGAATGCCATCGTTCGAAGTTCACTATTCATCCAGGAGGTACTAAGATGTATCAGGATACGAAGGAAAGTTTCTTCTAGGAAAGTATGAAGAGAGATGTAGGCTTATGGGTAAAGCAGTGTTTGAACTGCCAATAGGTAAAAGCAGAACATCAGAAACCAAGTGGATTGCTTCAGCCTTTAGATGTCCCAGTATGGAAATGGGATTCTATCTCAATGGATTTTATAGACGGGTTGCTAAGATCAAACAGAGGAAAGGAAAGTATATGGGTCATAGTGGACAGGTTAACCAAGAGTGCCCATTTCATTTCAGTTAAGTCAACTAGGACGGCACATATTTTTGCTAAGTTATTCATGAAGAATATAGTTAGACTTCATGGAATTCCTAGTAGTATAGTAAGTGATAGAGATTCCTTGTTCACTAGCGAGTTCTAGAATAGTCTACAGGATACTTTAGGTACCAAGCTCTAGATGAGTACCGCTTACCATCCACAGACCGATGGGCAAACAGAAAGAGTTAACAAAGTCTTGGAAGATTTTTAAGAGCTTGTGTGCTAGATTTTGGAGGATCGTGGGAAGACTATCTACACTTGGTTGAGTTTTCGTATAATAACAGTTATCAGGCTAGTATAGGGATAGCACCGTTTGATGCTTTGTATGGAAGGACATGCAAATCTCTAGTTTGTTGGTTGGAGACCGGGGATAGGGTGGTTCTTGGTCCTGATTTAGTTAGAGAAGCTGTAGAGAAGATTGAGTTGATTCAAACTAGAATGATGAAAGCTCGGTCTAGGCAGAAGAGTTATGTTGATAAAAGACGGAAGGACTTAAAGTTCTCAGTAGGAGATCGTGTTTTCGTCAAAGTATCACCAGTGAAAGGTGTAATTCGGTTTGGAAGATCAGGGAAATTGGCACCGAGGTTTGTTGGACCATTTCCTATTATAGAGAGGATTGGGAAACTCGCATATATAGTGGATTTATGGAACAGTTTGGTAGCAGTTCATGATGTTTTTCATGTTTCTCATCTAAGAAAGTGTGTTCGAGATCCAGAGACTACTATTACACCGACTGTGTTAGATGACTTAGTAGTAGAGCCGAATTTGACTATAGTTAGGAAGCCAAATCGTATAGTCATGAGAGATGAGAAGAGGCTAAGGAACAAGACAGTCAGAATAGTTAAGGTCCAGTGGAGCGATGACAAAAGAGACTGTACTTGGGAAACTGAGAGTAGGATTAGAGACGGTTATCCTGATTTGTTTCATTTAATGTTTTACCTTTATGTTTGATCTGTATGTGTACCTTATCGTAATTTCGAGGACGAAATTCTCTAAGGAGGGGAATCTGTAACGACCCTAATTTTTAGTAACACTATTTAGGACATTTAATTAGTTAAATTAAATTAAATAATGTAAATGATTAAGGGATTGAGGTTTGCGTAATTAGAAGGTAGCCATGTCATCTAACAAATGAATTAAGGGAAAATGAAATAGAATAGGTTAGGTTAGTTGATAAGGGCAATATAGGAATAAGTAACATTCTTATACCCTAAACCCTCACTCACGTTCATTTTCACGTTCACAATCAAAAATCAAATATTAGAGGTCGACCACCATTAGACAAATCTAGAAAAAGAAAAACTAAATATCAAGAGGAAGATTAGTCAAATCCAAGATCAAATCTCAACTCCTTAATCACAAAGCTAAGGTGAATAATAGGTTACATATCATATTTTTGATGTTTTTGGTTTCTAAACCAGATCCGAATATTTTGCAAAGTATATTGCCATGTTTTTTATTATTAAAATGAATATATGCTTGTTGATGATTTATGCTATTTCATATGGATTTTTGAAAAGTTTTAAATGTTAAACCCTATTAGATATCATCTAAATGCCTTACGATTTTGAGATAAGGTCAAAAAAATATTTTATAGATGGGTTTCAAATTTCATATTTTCTGAATTAATGTGGATTTATTATTAATTTTCTAGTGAAGAAAATAGTTAATTGGGTTTAAAATTAATTACGGCTAATTTATATTGTTTTTGGATCAGAAATTAATGTATGTTAGAAAACATATTAAAAATGATTTATGGGAATTTTTGTAGAATTTTCCTAAGTGTTTTAATAAGTATATAAAATTATTTAAGGTATGAGACTTAAATGTTTTATATATTTATAAAAGGAGAAGGGGCAATTTGTAAATCTTTTAAATTATTTACTTCTATAATTTCTACAGCACTTTGAGAAAAGATTTTTGGAAAAGAAATTAGCAACCAATCACATGTTGACAAATAAGCAGGTTAGTTAGAAAGAAATTACTTTAAAAAGAAAGAAAACAGTTTTTGTATGCTTTTGCTGTTTCGCCACTTTCAACACCTACCTTTCGACTAAGTAATTCCGCCTTATCTATCGAAACCAATATGCCTGGTATCAAAGATTTGGTACGTAGCGAATTGGACATAGGGGAAAGATATATAGTCGAAACAAGGGGTTCCGAAGGGGTCGAAACCTTGCCTTGCTTTTAAAAGGAAATAAGCCTGCTTTGCTTTCAAGAAGAATACTTTCGACTTAGATGGCTTTCGACTTAGTTAAATGGTTTTTGTTAGCACCAAAATTGGTCACTAACCTCATAGAGAAAGATTGTGAAGAGATATAAGTGATGAAATCAAATTAAACAGAGAAGACAATGCTAATCTAAATGTAGAAAGTAAGAACACCAGATTTATAGTGGTTCAGCGTAATTGCCTACGTCCACTTTGAGGTTAAACTTTATTGCTCTTCTTTATAGTTGATTACAAATACAATTCGTGAATCAAATGCTTGAATGAAGCTGTTTAAGTAGAGAAGATGAGTCTCGAAAATGGCAGAGTTTCCCCAGTATTCTCTCCTGAAAAAAGGATCCATTTCACTGTGACCCTGCCCCTCTATTTATAAGCAAATATGGGCTGGAGTTCCCAAGTGGGCTGGATGGCCGAACACTCTAGCCCCAGTACAGTGGTCGCTGCATGCCGAACCGGGCATGCCGAACGCTCTGATGCCGAACAGTCCTTTCTATGCCGAACAATACGCTGGATGTGTGGGAAGTGCAGGATGATTGTCAGTTGAGGCCGAACGTGTCTCTATCCGAAGCTCTTGAATGAACAGTGCATGCTGGCCGAACGACATTGTTATCTTGAGTAGTTGTGCATACTGAATGTCTTCTGGATGCCGAGTACTCTTGTTGCCGAGTACTACGCCGAGTACCAAGGGATGTCGAGCGCTCTTGTTGCCGAGTACTACGCCGAGTACCAAGGGATGCCGAGCGCTCTTGTTGCCAAGTACTCTTATCACCGAGTTCTAATGATGCCGAATGCTAGCTGACGCTGAGCATTGGTTGTCGCCGAGCACCAGTTGACGCCGAACACTACTTGACGCCGAGTCTTCTGGTCGACGAGCACTACGGATGCCGAACGCTATGGATGCCGAGTCCCACTGGATGCCGTGTGCTTCGCCGAACACTCCTGGATGCCGTGTGCTTCGCCGAACACTCCTGGATGCCGTGTGCTTCGCCGAACACTCCTGGATGCCAAGAACCTCGCCGATCACTCCTGGATGCCGGACACTTTCTTGTTGCCGAGTGCTATCTGATGCCGAGCACTAGTTGCCTGGTCAAATCTCCAGGAAACACTTGCCCCCCAAAATGTATCATGTGACCGAACGTGATGCGCTTTGAATCTGGTTCAATTTCCCTTGATGATGTCTTCTCGATAATGCCTGTGACGGAGGTGTGTGGTGAGCGTGGCCTGGATGCCGAACGATACGTTCGAAGCGAACAATCCTCGTGTGCCGAACGTCACTTTGCTACGATGCCGAACACTCTGGTATTGACCGGTTCTACCGGGTATAGCCTTTTCAACTTCTACCTTCCCCCTATATAACCAGGTCCTCCCCGTCTTCTCTCCTTTACCTTTTCACTTCTGCCACTCTTCAAAGATTAGCAATTTTCGCTAGACGATCAGATTTAAAACCTGACCATTCCTTCATAATCTCCAATTCTGCAAACTAGGTACTATTCCTCGTATAACTTGAATAGGTTTCAAACGAGATGGAAGTGTGTCACGTAGAAAGCTTTCGAGTATATTGCCGAACGATAATGCGAGGCGAGGAGGAAGGATTCGGGGTGTTTGCACATATGGTCATTGTATTTAGCTTCATCGTGCCGAACTATAGTTGAAAAAGGAAAAGGAAAACGCTGGAGCCTGGAGGTGGTAAGGGTGTTGGATGGCACAGCTCTGGTTCGGCGTATGTTGTTATGCGCCGAATGGTGGAGGTTGCCGAACAGTATTTCATCTGAATAAACTAAGAAATGCCGAACGATAACTTAGCCAAACAAACCAAAGCCAAACACAAATGCCGAACAATAATTTAGCCGAATCGAACTCGAGCCGAACACACTTAGACGCCGAACTGTATCAATGCCGAACGTCATAAATATTGAGCAATTGACATGCCGAACCATGTTTAGGCCGAACAATACAATTGCCGAACAGAACTTAGACCGAGCAAAACTAAACCGAACATCGTACTTAGGCCGAACATTCTGAATGTCGAACAGAACTTTTAACTGGACAATGACTTAACCGAACGAGGCCTTTAGCCGAACACAGACTTAGCCGAACAATCCTTTAGCCGAACACTGTGGCATGCCGAACAAACATACATGCTGACCTACACTTTGGATGAACAATACAATTGCCGAACAACATTTAAATGCCGAACAGTATAGATGTCAAACTACACTTAGGCCGGTTACTTTATAAATCACACGTTTTCTAGATCTGGAACTGTAACCACCACCAGGCGGGCTCTTTGAGACGGTCAGCGATGACGGTCTTCGAAGGCAATGATTCGAAGCTCATTTTTATATCTTTGAAACCTTATTGCTTGTACACAATTGCTTGCACTAGTTCACACACCACGTGGGGGACAACTCGTGTTGCCAATTCTAACGTTCAATGTTTTTTAAGTATAGTTCTCTCAAGCACTTAGCCAGGTTCGTTATTTATTGGGGATGTTGAGAAAATCTAGCTCCGCCACCATATCCGACAGGCCTGGGCCGTCATCAAGGCAAGGAGCCGCTGATACTTCTAATCCGTCGACTTCTCCTGTTCATAACTTGGCACCTGACGCCCTGGAGGCAACAATCTTACTAGACAACCCGATCGATTCACAAGCTTCGAAGATCAACAAAGCCGCTCTGCGATGGATATGCTCCATTTATGGGATTCCTTTCGCCGACGTGTTAGTCCCTTCGCGACACGATCGTCCTCATCTGCCCCCAGTCGGGTATACTGCCTGTAACAAGTTTATGTGTTGGATGGGCAGCGTGCCTCCGTTCAACTTATTTCTCCGGGATGTACTGCAGTATATAGACATAGCTCCATCGCAGCTGCACCCGAACGGCCATGCGTTTCTATACGGGACTTACTTACTTTTCATGGCCATCTTCTCCAGACCTCCAACCGCTGGCGACATCAGATACATTTACATGTTCAAGAGACGGAAAGACAGTCCTTCCTTTATGTTCCTCGAGCCATACCACAAATGTCAGATCTTGATAGGGGCATGTAGTAAATTCGCCCTGTACAAGCAGGAATGGTTCTATGTGCGTTGCCCTTCTGGTTTCGCGAGGAGATGGGTTGAAGGCAGTAAGTCTCTCGGCTGAGTCACTATTCGTATTTAACCGAAGTCGTGCTTTTCCTAACTCTTCGTTTCATCTTTTCAGGTATCAACCCGCGTCCGGAAGGCCGAGGATATTCTGAGGCTGTTGAAGCCATTAGAGCTCTTCCTGCCGAGGATCGAGACATCCGGACTATCATTTCAAATGAATCACTGTCGGGGTTTGGCTTGCTAGCCCCTGGTCGTCGGATCAGCCTTCCAGAAGGTGTCACCATTCCCAAACCTCCATCCGGTAAAGGGAAAAAACAGGCCGGATCATCGTCGCGCCGCACTCCCGATACGCACGAAGAAGGTGAGTGCAGAGAAGATGATGTTCCTGAGACTCAAGGCGAGAACGCGGGTCTCGCTTGGAATCCAGCAGTTGAAGTTCATGACATTGAGACGTCGTCCTCCCCTTCGAAGGGAAAGAAGAACTTAAAATAAAAACTTCAGAAGGAGAAAGTTGGTGGCACTTCAAAAGTCACGATTATCCCACCTGAGAAAGAGGCTTCTTCACAGCATCTGGAAAGTTCCCTGAAGGGTCTGTCAAACTTGTCCATTCCCGATGATTTACTTAATTACGGGTTCGATGATCCTGAAGCCCTTAAATTTTCTTCGCCCGCGAGAGGGAATGCAGGAGTTCAACTCCCCACTCAAGGAGACAACACTCCGATTAGCAAAGATAAACGAACGGGTCCGTCGGGGGGAACACTAGGACACACACGCACATGCGCATTCCATAATATACTTCAAGTCTTTTTTCTTATCTCGTGAATTTTCCTTAACTCGTTGTTATCTCCATTCTTTGCAGGTGATATGGGGTGTTCTCACGGACTCGATCGCCTTCAGGGCTCTTCTGTATTTCATCACTCTGGACGGGATTCTGGTTCAGGCAGACGCAGGGAGAGAGGCGATTATGAAGATAGGGACAATCGTCCTCGTGAGTCGTCTCACCGCAAGAAGGCACATTCTCAATCTTCCCAGCCCCGCGATTTTCCTCCTCCAACTGAGCCGGATAGAGAGAAGTCTTTACAAAAGGGTTATCAATCTGATGCTCCTCGAGAACAACACTCCAGTTCATCGAGTACAAGGCAAGTTCGAGAGCAACGGAAAAGAACGGAATTCTCAAAGCTTCCTCCTCCAACTCCTGCGGTGGACCCAACTGTTGCTGAAAAGATGGTCGATCTTAAGGCCAAGTTTCCAAAAATTTGCTTCGACGGTCTGAAGTTCCTCCTGGCTATCCACCATATTCCTGGGCACGTGAAGCAGAGTGCCATTGCCTGCAATAACGACGTCTATGTTCAACATGACGCGTTTGTGCACTTGGTGGAAAAGATCTCGGAGGTGTCCGTCGAGCGTCAACATGAGATTGACCGCTTGAAACTGGAGGCTGGCTACGACAAAAACATCATCGAGCACCAAGACGCAGAGCTCGCTTTGTACAGGTCAAAACTGGAAGCCACTGAACAGAGCGCAAAAGATACTACTGAGGCAGTCACTCGTCTGGAGGCGGCTCATAAGAAAGAGCTTGATGAAGCAGTCCAGCGCAGCGGTGCCCTCGCCCTAGAGAAAGACTCTGTCCAAAAAGAGAGGGACGCGCTCGTTGTGCAAGTCAAAGAGCTGAAAGAATTACTCTCCAAGGAGAAGGAGGACAAGGTAGCCGCTCAAGAAGAATCACAGCGATACTGTGATGAAATCGTTGCTACTCGTCTCTTGAAAACGAAGCTCGATGATGAACTTGCCGGGGTTGAGAAAATGAAGGAAGAGTCCCGTGAGAAGGGCAAAAGAGAGGCTGCGGAGGAGATTGATTCTCGCCTCGAGGCGGCCGCAGAAGCCGGCAGGGAAGAGGTCAAAAGTATGTTTGACCCGTTGATTGCTGAATATGGAGCCCGCGTCCTTATGCATCGCGACTTAATGTTTTTGGGCGACGGCTATCTCGAGTCCCTAGCCGAGGCCTGGGAAACTTTGATAAGGATCAGGAAGATCGAGTCGGGCTTCGAAGATGTCGATGAGGATGCCCTGGCGAAGGAGTTCCTTAGGGGGAATGAGCCATCGACTTTATCCACAGCATTGGCACTTTACAGCAAAGGCTCTCCCCTTCCACAAGAGAAAAATGATGAAGCCGGCCCGTCCGGGGTCGATACTTCTGTTCCTCATATTGCTGCTCCTCCCGTTGCTCAATCGGTCGGTCGGCCGACACTTGATCCATTCGAGCAGCATGCTGGTTATGACCCCGAAGATCCCGGGCTTGGTGCTCATGTGCTATCCCCTATCCTGGAGGGTGAAACCCCACGCGCCACCGATAGTCAACCGGAACCTGGTAGGAAATTCCCCTTTCTCTAAAAGTTGAAAGATCCCGTCATTTTTCAGCGGTGGTTACTCGTTCTAACGGCCATCCTTTATGTTTTCATGTAGGTTGTTCTGACGCCGAGCCAACTCCGAGGAGCGATGACGCCAAGGAGGAGGCAGAGAAAACTAGCGAAGCTGTCCACGCGGGAGTGATTCCTTGTCCCGATGCTCAAGTGATTGGGGCGCTAGATGACGATAAGCTCGACGCTTCATCTCCTGCCGAAGGTAGTGATGAAATTGAAATCACTGGCGCCTCATGATGAAATTGAAATCACTTTTATCTTCCGTAGATTGTAGTTTGTATAGATAGGTCTGAATCTTGTAGGAGTGATCATGTAACCCCATTTTGGACTTATTGAACAAAGTTTTTAGTTTCCTTTCTGTTTGAATGACTCTCTTGTCTTTCTTTAGTTTGCTGACTAATTGTAGCCATGACTCAAGTTCTTATGAGTTGCCTTATCTCCTGGTCCATTCTCGTGTTGTTCAGACATTTTTAGATGTGGCGTGCTTCTCGTCCCACATCTCTCGAGTACTTGGACTTTTTGCTGACTCTGTGCTCCGGGAACTCGGAGATTTGAAATCGTTCATACTCTAGTCCGTGCTCTGGGGACTTAGAGTATTCCGCTCCGCGCTCCAGGGATTCGCCGATTTGAACTCGTTTATACTCTAGCCTGCGCTCTGGGGACTTAGAATACTCCGATCCGCGCTCTGGGGATTCAGAGATTTGGAATTGTTTATACTCTAGTCCGCGCTCTGGGGACTTAGAGTACTCCGCTCCGCGCTCTGGGGATTCGGAGATTTGGAATTGTTTATACTCTAGTCCACGCTCTGGGGACTTAGAGTACTCCGATCCACGCTCTGGGGATTCGGAGATTTGGAATTGTTTATACTCTAGTCCGCGCTCTGGGGACTTAGAGTACTCCGATCCGCGCTCTGGGGATTCGGAGATTTGGAATCGTTTATACTCTAGTCCGCGCTCTGGGGACTTAGAGTACTCCGATCCGCGCTTTGGGGATTCAGAGATTCAGAATCGTTTATACTATAGTCCGCGCTCTGGGGACTTAGAGTACTCCGATCCGCGCTCTGGGGATTCAGAGATTTGGAATTGTTTATACTCTAGTCCGCGCTCTGGGGACTTAGAGTACTCCGCTCCGCGCTCCGGGGATTCGGAGATTTGGAATTGTTTATACTCTAGTCCGCGCTCTAGGGACTTAGAGTACTCCGCTCCGCGCTCCGGGGATTCAGAGATTTGGAATTGTTTATACTCTAGTCCGCGATCTGGGGACTTAGAGTACTCCGATCCGCGCTCTGGGGATTCGGAGATTTGGAATCGTTTATACTCTAGTCCGCGCTCTGGGGACTTAGAGTACTCCGCTCCGCACTCTGGGGATTCGGAGATTTGAAATCTTTTATACTCTAGTCCACGCTCTGGGGACTTAGAGTACTCCGCTCCGCACTCTGGGGATTCGGAGATTTGAAGTCATTTATACTCTAGTCCGCACTCTGGGGACTTAGAGTACTCCGCTCCGCACTCAGGGGATTCGGAGATTTGAAGTCGTTTATACTCTAGTCCGCGCTCTGGGGACTTAGAGTACTCCGCTCCGCACTCTGGGGATTCGGAGATTTGAAGTCGTTTATACTCTAGTCCGCACTCTGGGGACTTAGAGTACTCCGCTCCGCACTTTGGGGATTCGGAGATTTGAAGTCGTTTATACTCTAGTCCGCGCTCTGGGGACTTAGAGTACTCCGCTCCGCACTCTGGGGATTCAGAGATTTGAAGTCGTTTATACTCTAGTCCGCGCTCTGGGGACTTAGAGTACTCCACTCCGCACTCTGGGGATTCGGAGATTTGAAGTCGTTTGCACGAGTCTGTACGTCGTACAGGATAATGTAATTTGTCACCCAATTATGAGATATAGAAACGTTAGTGATTCATAGAAAATACGGCTTCAAGCCTTTATTAATGAAATCAACTAAACTGCTCGATTACAACTTTTGAAAGGAAACTAAGTTATGACTGAATGGAAACATACAGGAAATAAAAGTGCCTAAAACAAGAAGGAAAACATGCTAAATGTAATAGTGCCGCAAATTTTCATTGTTCCATGCTCGGGGGAGTGTCGTGCCATCAACGGTCGCTAGCTTGAATGTTCCCTCTCCAAGCTTCCGTTCAATGGCGTACGGACCTTCCTAGCTGGGATTCATACGTGATGGTACCGGGAAGACTCGTTTCAGAACGAGATCACCCACATCAAAGATTCTTGGGCGGACTCTACCGTCGTAGTAACGCTTGACTCGATGTCTGTGCACTGCCGCCCTTAATTCGGCTTCTTCACGCTTTTCATCGATGCAGTCCAGTGATTCCAGCAAGAGGTTCTGGGTCGTCTTGGGATCATAGTATTTCACTCGGTGCGATGGAACTTCAAGTTCCACGGGTATAACGGCTTTAGAGCCGTATGCCAAGGCGAATGGAGTGTGGCCGGTCGTGGACTTGTGGGTAGTTCTATACGCCCATAATGCTGTCGGGAGTTCATCTACCCACTTGCCTCCAACCTACTCTAGACGCTTCTTCAGTATGGACTTGATTATTTTGTTAACGACCTCGACTTGTCCGTTAGCCTTTGGGTGTGCAACGGCGGCGAACTTTTTCTCGATGCCATACTTTAAACAGAACTCTTTGAACTCTCTGCTTTCAAATTGCGTCCCGTTGTCCGTGATGATGGTGCGAGGAAGGCCAAAGCGGCATATAATGTTTCGTACAACGAAGTTAACGACTTTCTTGGAGGTGATTGTGGCCAAAGGTTCTGCCTCAGCCCATTTCGTGAAATAGTCGACTGCAACTATCGCGTATTTCGCGCCACCTCTGGATATAGGCAAAGAGCCGATTATGTCGATTCCCCTGATTGCAAACGGCCAGGGACTAACCATTTGTGTTAGTTCCGTTAATGGAGTCCTCGGTATTTTCGCATATCTTTGACACTTGTCACACTTTCTCGCATAGTCTGCGGCGTCCCGGTTTACGATTGGCCAGTAATATCCATAGCGGAGGATCTTCTTTGCTAGCGTTTGCCCCCCAGTATGGTCGCCACATTCCCCTTCGTGAACCTCTCTCAAGACCCGCTTCGTTTCATCATGAGCGATGCATCGTAATAATGGGGCTGAGAATCCTTTTCGATACATTGATCCATCCTGCATTACGTATCGCACGGCCTTTCGAAGGACCTGCCGTCTTTCGCTTCTTTTTTTGGTAAAGCCCCGGTCGTTAGGTACAGTTTAAATGGGGTTATCCACGATTCCTTTTCGATTTCTGTTTCCAACACGCGATCGACTTTCATCTCGTCTATGCTCGGGGCACGCAAGACTTCGACGGGATACAATCCCATTTGCTGCGCGTCGCCGGTACTCGCAAACTTAGCCAATAAGTCGGCTTCTTTGTTCTGTTCGCGCGGGATATGTGAAATGTCATAACGCTCAAGATTTGATAGTAGTTCTTGGACCTGAACGAGGTACGGAGCAAGCTTTCGTCCCTTTGCTTGGTAGTCTCCCCATACTTGGTAAACCACCAATTGTGAGTCACAGAAGATTTCGACTGACTCGATCCCGAGTTCTCTGATGAGCTTCAAGCCAGCGATCAGTGCTTCATATTCGGCTTCGTTATTTGTAGCCGGGAAATCGAGCTTCAGGGCATAACAGATTGATCGGTTTTCCGGAGTTATAAGAACTATGCCCGCGCCGGAGCAACGGTCGTTTGATGCACCGTCAGTGTATAATTTCCATCGAACAGGGGAAATGATGTCGTGGTCATCCGGTTTGATGGGTATGGTAAACTCAGCGATGAAATCTGCTAATGCTTGCCCTCGGATGGCTCTCCGCGGTATGTATGCGATATCGAATTGGCTCAACTCGATGTTCCATCTTAGCAACCTTCCAGAAGTTTTCGGCCATTGGAGTACCTGCCTCAGGGGTTGATCGCTATAAACACCGATTGAATGTGCTTGAAAGTATGGGCGCAGCTTACGTGATGCAATCACCAAGAAATAAGCCAATTTCTCGATTTTAGGGTAATTCCTCTCTGCCCCTGTTAAACGCTTGCTAACATAATACACCGGCTTCTGGACTCGATCCTCCTCACGAACCAAAGCTGCACTTATCGCATGCGGGGATACAGCCAAGTATACGTACAACATCTCATGGTCAACTGGTTTTGATAGCATTGGTGGACTCTCCAGATGCCTCACCAGATTCCGGAATGCTTCCTCACAACTAGACGTCCATTCAAAATTTCTCTTCCCTTTCTTTATTATATCGAAGAATGAAATGAACTTGTCAGTTGCCCTGGATATAAATCTACTTAGCACAGCTACTTTTCCGTTCAAGCTCTGTACTTGCTTTATAGTCCTGGGTGCTTGCACGTCTCGAATAGCTTGGATCTTTTTTGGGTTGGCTTCGATTCCCCTAGCATTGACGATGAATCCCAAAAACTTCCCTGATGCAACGCCGAAGGAACACTTCAAAGGGTTGATCTTCATCCCATAAAACCTGAGTATGTCGAACATTTCAGCCAAGTCTTGAATGCGGTCGTTTGACCGTCGTGACTTCACGAGCATGTCATCCACATAGACTTCCATCGTTCTACCCAGTTGGTCCTTGAACATTTGATTCACTAAACGCTGGTAAGTTGCTCCTACGTTCTTCAATCCAAAGGGCATCACTACATAGCAATACAGTCCGACATTTGTAACGAAGCTGGTGTGTTCTTGGTCCGGAATATGCATCGGGATTTGGTTGTACCCTGAGTACGCGTCCATGAATGACAGCAGCTCGTGTCCTGTGGTGGAGTCGACCAACTGATCGATCCTAGGCAACGGGAAAGTGTCCTTAGGGCATGCTTTGTTCAAGTCGGAATAATCTACGCAAGTCCTCCATTTCCCATTTGCCTTTTTTACTAGCACGGGGTTGGATACCCATTCAGGGTAGAGGGCGTCGCGGACGAACCCGTTTGCCTTGAGTTTGTCCACCTCCTCTCCAAGAGCGGCGGATCTCTCCGAATCCATTCCTCTCCTTTTTTGTTTAACTGGGACGTATTTCGGGTCTATGTTCAACATATGACTCGTAATGGCGGGAGAAATCCCACACATATCAGAATGCGTCCAGGCGAAAACATCAAGATTCGCCCGGAGGAAGTCGCTAAGGTCTTCGGTCATCGCGGGGCCAAGCTGTGATCCGATCTTCAGTATTCATGAAGGGTCGTCACGGCTAACTGAAATGTCAATTGTTAATTCAGCCGGTGCCGCCTTCTCTTCCCTGGGTTTCTCATCGTCGTCTCTCGGATCTATATCTCCGAAGATCCGAGAACTATGCCCGAGCCAGGGCTCGGGCACTACTTGTCAATTATCCGCATTAAGGATGCGGACGGGATTGTCCGCACCCTTTCCCTTCTCCCTCCGATGGGCTTCTCGGAGCTCAGCCACATAACAGGAACGACCAGCTGCTTGATCGCCATGAACAATACCTACTCCTTTGTCAGTCGGGAACTTCAAAGTTAAACACCAAGGGGCTAACGCTGCCCTAAACTCAGCTAGGGCCGGCCGGCCCAAGAAAACGTTATACGGAGAGTCCACATCCAAAACTACAAAGCGTAGAAGTTGCACTCTCCGACGCTCGCCTTGTCCCAGTTCAACTGGTAACTCAACATATCCCACTGCATCGGTCGCAGCGCCGTTAAAGCCGTGAATACGAGCTTTGGATGGTTTCAAGTCTTTTGTTTCCATTTTCATCTGGTCATAAGCCTTCTTGAAGATTATGTTGACAGAACTCCCGCAATCAATCAGAATTCTTTTTACATATGCTGGTCCGATCATTGCAGATATGACCATGGGGTCGATGGTCGGAGCTTCTACCTGATCAGCGTCTCTGTTTCTGAACACAATATCGTCTGTCATTACGCGCTGCTGCTTAGCAGGGGCCCCGTCCTCCACGTTCGAACAGCACTCAAAATCTGCATGCTTCAGGGAACTTGCATATCGCTCCATCTCTTGCCAATTCTTATCCGCGAGGTGAGGTCCGCCGATGATTGTATTTATGACTAGTCTACCTACGGTCCGGGCAGGCTCCTCGGGATGACGCGGAGCTGGTGCTCGACCTGGGTTGGACGTTCCTTGTCCTCCTTCCTGTGGATCCTTCACAAATTCTTGCAATTTCTTCTGCCTGATCAACTTCTCGATAGCGTCGTGCAGGTGTCTGCACTCCTCCGTGTTGTGCCCATAAATCTCATGGAAGCGACAATATTTCCCAGTCCGCTTCTGTTCCTCGGTTGATTCTTTCGGACGTGGTTTTCTGTATTGAAAAGTATTGCAGGTGGATAGGTAAATGTTCTCAAGTGGCGCGTTCAGCGGAGTATACTCGCTGTAGCTTGGAATTCTTGACTTCCACTTCCCCGCTTCTCTCTTTTTCCCTTGACTCCTTCCTCCGGACTCCTTGGGTTGTCCAGGCTTGTTCTGGACATTGACTTGGACCTTTCCCGAGCTGTCTCCAGACTGCTTCACAGCAATGTTGCTCTTTATTGACTCTTGGACAGGTCCTGGCGCCTTATCTCGCCGTACCCACCTAGCTTCCTCTCTTCTTATGAACTGGTGTGCCTTTGAGTAGAAATGCTCTAGCGTAGCCGGTGGTTTTCCTGCCAGCCAGTCTCCGAACTCAGAATCTGGATCCACACCTCTCATTACAGCCATCAGAATTGCATGGTCATTGGGATTACTGACTTCAGTTGCTGCGACATGGAATCTTTGTAAATATTCCTTCAACGACTCCCCGGGATTTTGGATTACACTTGACAGAGACATCACGTCCTTTGGGCGCGTAGTGTGTATCCTGAACTGCTCAATAAACTTCTTTGCCAACTCCTCAAAATTTGATACGGATCGTGGAGGAAGTCGGGTGAACCACATAGTAGCGATCCCAAATAGAGTAATCGGAAAGCACCTACACTTGGTGGCATCATTCGCTCTGGCTGAATCCATCATCCATTCGTACCTCATGACATGTTGTTTGGGGTCAGTCTTTCCTTCATATGCAGGAATAGTAGGCATACTAAACTTCCTGGAGTACACCGCTTGCAACACAAAATCCGTGAACGGAGTATGACTTCTTGACACTCCCCAATCGTCATTCGATAACCCCTGATTTTCTTTCATCAACTGTCTGATCATGGCTGTCAGATCTGGTGTCTGTATGGAAGACGGAAGGTTAGAGTCTGTTCTACACGCCTGTCCATGCTGATGCCTCCTCTCTTGGCGGTCTGCCAATCGTGCGTCTTGAGGTTCGACATCGTTAGCATTTTGAGGATCTGGGCCTTCATCCTCCATCCTTACTCCGGTCCTGAAGTTTCCAGCTCTTGCTTGGCCACGGTCTCCAGCTGTTTGAACAGCAGCTTCTGCTCGTGCAGCGTCGGTCTTGCGGCGTCTACGCCTGGGAGGTTCATCAGAGGAAGTAGAGCTGTCAGATGAGGAATAAGGGGCGGGATTGCCCTCAGCATTCTGTTGCTGCTGTTGAGTGAGTTGTGCCATCAGGTTGGCGTTAGCTTGCATCTGCTCTCCTAGTTGTCTCCTACTTTCCCTTAGCTCTCTCATCAAGTCGTTGAACTCTATTCTGGTGACAACTGGGGTTTGGTCCTGAGCGGAAACTCCTGCACTTGGAATTGCTGGTTGATTACTAGGCCCTGCTTGTTGCACGCTAGCAGTCTCGTGGGCATCCACATTATGAGAAGCTGACCTGGTACGTGGTCTTGCCATTGTAGAGTTATTGGTATGAACTCTGGGTAGAATCAACGGATGTCCTATCAGTGAGTCGAATCTTCTTTGGGGGATTTGTTCAATCCAGTAACTTCAAAGCAGATCCTTGAGGTCTGAGAATTCAATTCTCAGGGAAAGCACCAAAGTGTTAGCACCAAAATTGGTCACTAACCTCGTAGAGAAAGATTGTGAAGAGATATAAGTGATGAAATCAAATTAAACAGAGAAGACAATGCTAATCTAAATGTAGAAAGTAGGAACACCAGATTTATAGTGGTTCAGCGTAATTGCCTACGTCCACTTTGAGGTTAAACTTTATTGCTCTTCTTTATAGTTGATTACAAATACAATTCGTGAATCAAATGCTTGAATGAACCTGTTTAAGTAGAGAAGATGAGTCTCGAAAATGGCAGAGTTTCCCCAGTATTCTCTCCTGAAAAAAGGATCCATTTCACTATGACCCTGCCCCTCTATTTATAGGCAAATATGGGCTGGACTTCCCAAGTGGGCTGGTTGGCCGAACACTCTAGCCCCAGTACAGTGGTCGCTGCATGCCGAACCGGGCATGCCGAACGCTCTGATGCCGAACAGTCCTTTCTATGCCGAACGATACGCTGGATGTGTGGGAAGTGCAGGATGATTGTCAGTTGAGGCCGAACGTGTCTCTATCCGAAGCTCTTGAACGAACAGTGCATGCTAGCCGAACGACATTGTTATCTTGAGTAGTTGTGCATACTGAATGTCATCTGGATGCCGAGTACTCTTGTTGCCGAGTACTACGCCGAGTACCAAGGGATGCCGAGCGCTCTTGTTGTCGAGTACTAAGCCGAGTACCAAGGGATGCTGAGCGCTCTTGTTGCCGAGTACTCTTATCACCGAGTTCTAATGATGCCGAATGCTAGCTGACGCTCAGCATTGGTTGTCGCCGAGCGCCAGTTGACGCCGAACACTACTTGACGCCGAGTCTTCTGGTCGCCGAGCACTACGGATGCCGAACGCTATGGATGCCGAGTCCCACTGGATGCCGTGTGCTTCGCCGAACACTCCTGGATGTCGTGTGCTTCGCCGAACACTCCTGGATGCCAAGAACCTCGCCGATCACTCCTGGATGCCGGACACTTTCTTGTTGCCGAGTGCTATCTGATGCCGAGCACTAGTTGCCTGGTCAAATATCCAGGAAACAGTTTTAAAGAATGGTTTTGAAAGACGTTGCGCTTTTGTATTATAAAGAAGCTTTCGAAAGGGGTCGAAACCCCTAGTTGCCGCATCTTAGCTTTCGAAGCAATGCTTTCGAAAGGGTTTCTTTGTTTTAAAACTTAAGCCACTTCTCCAATGCTTTCGAAGGGATCGGTTTCGACACCATCCACTTCTTTTACTTAGGAAATTGCTTTCGAAAGAGTGCTTTCGACTTAGTTGTTTTATGACCCTTTGTGCTATTGAAAGTTAAATCCAACTAGTTTCGAAAGGAATAGTTTTAAATGGTTTCGAAATGTTTTTCCACATGTTTTACTTGAAACGAATGCTTTCCAAAGGTTTGTTTATAGAAAAGAATTTGAATGCTTTCGAAAGGTTTTAAACGAAGGTTTCGAAGGGGTGGTTTCCTAATGTTTTCGAAAGGTTTTAAGTGGAAGGTTTCCAAAGGTTTTGAAATGTATGTTTTGGCCTTCGGCCTAGGTTATAAAGTAAAGTAGCTTATTTGTATCGAAAGAGGTACTTTCAATGGTTTCGAAAGGGGTACTTTCAAAGGTTTTGAATGTTTTCATCGACAATGTTTTGTGTAAAGTATATATAACATGGCAAAATGATTTGAGTAAAGCATAGAGTGTATTTCCTTGTTTAAGTATGATTTAAAGGGTTAAATCGATTTGGAAAAAAAAATCAAGGAAAATTTTAAGGGTATAGGATTGCACCCTATACATTAGCTATTAGCCCTTGGCTAATTTAGTCCAAAATTCCAGTGTGTAGGGCTTTGTCATAGGTAATACTAAAATGATGTTACACACAGAAAGGAATATACAGAGTAAGGATAGGTTATTGGTGGGCCCTCAAAATGTAACATCCCCTATCTGGAGGCCCGAAGCTAAGCGCTACAGATGCTGCAGTCATTCATAGTATTAACTTCTAGTGACCAAATATGGTAATGTTAATGGTATCCATAATATCAAAGGCACATGAATATGAGACAAAATCAAAGATTTCAAAAACAACTTTTCTGATTACATTTCACAAAACATGTTTCATATTCCATTACATAATCCCATAATCGTTTTCCCAGGTAAAGATCAAATATAATTATTACAAAATATGCCAAGAGCGACATATGAAGATGCCCCCTTGGTTGACCAGAGTACTATGTAGTCATAACTGACTTAATACAACACAATGGAATCAAACAAAATAAAACAGCAACTCCTAAATAGCTATCCGTCAGCCACTTGCCCGTCTCCGAAAGCTTTAATCGCCAACTTACTAAAACCCTGAAAATCCTCAACCCTCAGTCCACTCAAATCAATTTGAAGCACCCGAGAGTTTAAGGGGAAAAACATAAACTTCGAGTCAGACATAAAGCCTAGTGTGAATAATACTATACATCTCGGTTATTTGATATTAAGTGAGACCGCGCCGCTTAGCGGAACGGGTTTTCCCTCACTAATATCCTTTTAAAACATATCTTTTGCAAA
Organism: Allium fistulosum; assembly: GCA_030737815.1. Classification (NCBI taxonomy): domain Eukaryota; kingdom Viridiplantae; phylum Streptophyta; class Magnoliopsida; order Asparagales; family Amaryllidaceae; genus Allium; species Allium fistulosum. The sequence continues at coordinate 192,226,910 of CM060902.1, read as the reverse complement.
TCATAATCCTACAACCAAAACTGGTTAAAAGATGTAAAGCGTTATCATGTAAACATACATATCAGGTAACAAATAAACTATCTGTTCGAACACTATAGTTTTGTTTGGCTAACTACTAACCTTTGGCTGACTCGGACCTACCAGACAATATAAATAAAATAATCTAACACCTGTTGGATACTCCTCTTCTGGACGGTCTGTCCCTAACTTATCTGTTAGATACTTCTCTTTTGGACAGTTTGTCCCTAACTTATCTTCTCTTAGGGTCACCTGATCCTATTGGTTTTGCAGGCTCACCAATAACCTATCTGTATACAAATATATATTCCCTTCTGTGTGTAATCATCATTTTAGTCTTACTTGTGACAAAGTCCTACACACTGTAATTTTGGACTAATTTAGCTGGGGCTAATAGCTAATGTATAGGGTGCGACTCTATACCAGTCTCATCTGGTATTCTATTATTTGAGTTATTTTACTTAGGGTAATCTTCCCAAAATTTCGTTGAAACCTTTTTATCTCAAATTGATTTAAAACCTTTAAACCAAACTTAAATAAGGAAAATACATATACTCCATGCTTTACTCAAAATCACCTTGCCATGTTATATATATACTTTACTCAAATCTTTGTTGATGAAAACATTTAAACCTTTGAAAGTACCCCTTTCGAATCCATTGAAAGTACCCCTTTCGAAACCAAGTAAACCCTTCTTTACAACCTAGGCCGAAAGGCCAAAAACTATCCTTTCGAAACCATTCATATAAACATTTCGAAAACACTTGAAAAACCTTTCCTTCGAAAGCTATAAAACCATAGACATCCTATCTTTAAAACAATTAAACATTGTGTTATCCCACCTTTTGGTCAAGGCTGGGATATCAATGAATTGGCAAGAAAGAATGGATATCAGGATTGAAAATCGATTGGAAACAAGGCTACGATCGATGTCGTTAAAATTTGGCCGAGCTCCAATCAAGGCAGGATCGATAGGAAATGATGATCAAGGCTAGGAGAGGCTACGTTTCGAATTTCAGGACAAACGGAGATCATTTGCTCAAGATAATTGATGGATACGAACAAGGCATTCATATCGATCAGCATGGATACGAACAGCGCGTTCGTATTGATCAGGAAAGGAGGCCAGATGGGTTTCGATTCGATGACAGTAGACCCGGATTGGATAGGTAAGCGTGCGATGGTTCAATCGACTCGATACTGTTCGTATCGATCAATGTTGGAAACTTCGACTCGATACTGTTCGTATCGATCGAGTCGTTACGAAGGTTGGTCGATGGATATGAATAGAGGAACGGCCGAAGGATACGAAGAAGACTGAGCGCGAAGCATGGATGCAAACAGAGCTACAGGTGATCGATACGAAGGCAATGCTTTTCATCGACACGAATATGACTAACACGAATGATGGGCAAACATAATTCCAAGGAAGAAGCATTCAACTCGGCACGAAGTTAGGATTAAGCCTTGGGAGTAGCACCACGTCACCAGCGCGCACATAAAGGGCATCGATTCGAACACAATCGAGTCGAATAGATCGATTCGAACGTGATCGAGTCGAATGGATCGATTCGAACAAGACGAGCTACCGAGAATCCCGATTTCGTATCGATCATAACTCGAGATTTACAAGTCCAAATGCCATGAAATTTTCACAGGAGCTCACATGCATGCTAAAGAATGTCCACGCCAAATTTCGACTTCATCGGACGCAATCTTGATCGATACGAAATCCGTTCATATCGATCACGGATCTGACCGAAACTTCGCGGGCCTGGGCGCGCGGGCCTAGTCACGTGCCGGAGGGGGTCTCCTGAGATCTGAGCGAAATATCAGCCTTCTACACCTATAAATAGAGCCCCAGGGCATACAGAAAAGGGATCTGGATCTTCTTTGAATTCTCCAACGCCCAGACTCTATCCGATTCAACTTTGTACTCCATAGCTGCTGTTGTACTCAAATTTTATCATTATAATCTACTGTAATTCGCTGACATCAGCGAAGAACATCAATAAAATATTAACTTTTGGAGTGGACGTAGGCCGGAGATAGCCGAACCACTATAAATCTTGTGTCTCTTTTTATCTCTTTCCATTTTAAATTTATTATTCTTCACTTTTTATCCTCTACAATACTTAGATCTGAGATCTGTGATCATATATTGCTGATTTGTGTTCGTACACTAGTGCTTTCACGACATTTGGGGTTTGTGGCCAATTTTGGCGCAAACACATTGCCTTTTGAAACCGTTGGAAAACCTATCCTTTCAAACCTTTCGAAACCATTGGGAACCACCTCTTAGAAACCTTTCTTCAAAACCTTTCAAAAGCATCAAAACATTTGTAAACAACAACCCTTTCGAAAGCATTTGGGTTCAATTTAAAACATGTGGAAACACCTTTCGAAACCATTAAAAATTAACTCCTTCGAAACCTTTGGGTTCTACCTTTAACAAAGCAAAAGGGTCATAAAACATTTATGTCGAAAGCACTCTTTCGAAAGCATTTCCTAATCAAAGAAGAGATGGTGTCGAAACTAACCTTCCGAAAGCATTGGAGAAGCAGCTAAGCTTTAAAAGAAAAGTATACCTTCCGAAACCATTGGCATCAAAAGGTAGAAAGGCGGCAGCTAGGGGATTCGACCCCATTTGTAAGCATTTACTTAAAACAAAAGCGCAACCCCATTCAAAACCATTCCTTTAAAACATTTGACTCGGCCAAAAGCCAACCAAGTCGAAAGCACTTCCTTCGAAAGCAAAGCAGGCGTGTTTTTCATTTGAAAGAAAAGTAGCGCTTCGACCCTTTCGTAACCCCTGGTTTCGACCCAATACCTTCGGCCTATATCCAATTCGCCGTGCACCAAGTCTTTGATGTCGTGCGCATTGGTTTTGAGGGTGTTGGCGGAGCTACTAAGTCGAAACCCCTGGTGTAGAAAGTGGTGAAACATGCTAAAAGCATGTAAAAACTGATTCTAATTTTGAAAAGAAATTCTTTTCAACTAACCTGCCTTGTTTGTCTAAACATTATTGGTTACTAATTTCTTTTCTAAAAGTGCTGCCAACATTTCAAAAATAAACATTTTAATTTATTTATAAAATACCCTTCTCCTTTTATAAATATATAAAACATTTACCTCCCATACGTTAGTTAATTTTATATATCTATTAAAACACTTAGGAAAATTCTACGAAAATTCCAGAAACTCATTTTTATTATGTTTTCCAACATATATTAATTTCTGACCCAAAACATAAATAATTTAACCGTAAATTATTTTAAACCCAAATAATCATTTCTCTTACTAGAAAATTAATATAAAATCCACATTAATTTAGCAAATTATGAAAATTGAAACCCATCTCTAAAATATCATTTCTAATCTAAATCTAAAATCGCAAGGCATTTGGATGTCATTTAATATGGTTTTCACATTAAAACATATCATAAAACCTATATGAATAAGCATAAATCATCAACAAGCATATATAAACATTTAATCATTCAAAAACATGGCATAACCTTGCAAGATAAATTGGGTTTAACCTTAAAACCGAAAATCATAAGAAAACATGAGATATAGTCATTATTCACCTTAGCTTTGAGATTATGGAGTTTGAGATTTGAATGGATTAAGTTGATTAATCTTCTTCCTTTAGCTCTTTCTTCCTCTTATTCTTGCTAATGGTGGCCGGCCTCTATTTGTTTTTAATTTTTGCAAATGAACATGTAGAACATACATGGCTAAGGGTATTAGAATGATCTCTTTCCTATTTTACCCCTCCTCTATTTCATATTAACTCTTCTTTAGTTCGTTGGTTACATGGCACGGCTACCCCTTATTAAAATCAAATCTCAATCCCCTAATCATCACATTATTTTATTTTATTTAGCTAATTAAATGTCCTAAATAATGTTACTAAAAATATGGGATGTTACAATCTCCCCTCCTTAAAGAATTTCGTCTCGAAATTACGATAAGGTACACAACAAATCAATCAATCAAAACGGTAAAACATACCATCAAACAAATTAGGATAAGCGTCTCTAATCCTGCTCTCAGTCTCCCAAGTACAGTCTCTCCCATCGTCGCTCCACTGGACTTTCAATAATCTGACTGTCTTGTTCCTTAACCTCATCTCATCTCTTGCAACTATCCGGACTGGCTTTCTAACTATAGTCAAGTCTGGTTCTATTACCAAGTTATCTAACACAGTCGGTGCTATAGCAGACCCCAGATCTCTAACACACTTCCTTAGATGAGAAACATGAAAAACATCATGGACTCCTGCCAAATTTCTCGGTAACTCTACTCTATATGTGAGTTTCCCGATCCTCTCTATAATACGAAAAGGTCCTATGAATCTCAGTGCCAACTTCCCTGATTTACCAAATCTAATCACACCCTTCATCGGTGATACCATAATAAAAACATGATCTCCAACAGAGAACTCTAAGTCTTTCTGTCTTCTGTCTGCATAACTTTTATGCCTAGACTGAGCTTCCTTCATCCAAGCTCGACTCGACTCAATCTTCTCTGCAACTTCTCTAACCAAATTTGGACCGAGAACCAACCTATCCTAGGTCTATAAGCAACAAACGGGAGATTTTCATGGCCTCCCATACAAAGCTTCAAATGGTGTCATCCCTATACTAGTCTGATAACCATTGTTATATGAAAACTTGACTAAGTGTAGATGGTCTTTCCATGATCCTCCAAAATCTAACACACAAGCTCTTAACAAATCCTCCAAGACTTTGTTAACTCTTTCCGTTTGCCCTTCGGTCTATGGATGGTAAGCGATACTCATCTTGAGCTTGGTTCCTAAAATCTCTTGTAGACTCTTCCAAAACTCGCTAGTGAACAGGGAATCTCTATCACTTACTATACTATTAGGAATTCCATGATGTCTAACTATATTCTTCATAAATAACTTAGCCAAAACAGGTGCCGTCCTGGTTGACTTAACTGGAATGAAATGGGCACTCTTGGTAAATTTGTCCACTATGACCCATATACTTTCATTTCCTCTATTAGACCTTGGCAACTCATCTATAAAATCCATGAAAATAGAATCCCATTTCCAAACTGGAACATCTAAAGGCTGAAGCAACCCACTTGGCTTCTAATGTTCGGCTTTCACCTGCTGACAGTTCAAATACTGATTCACCCATAAGCCTACATCCTTCTTCATACCTTTCCAGAAGAAACTCTGCTTCATGTCCTGATACATCCTAGTTCCTCTTGGATGAATAAAGAACTTCGAACGATGGCATTCCTCCAAAAATTTCCCTCCTTATGTCCCCCACATTCGAAACACATAACCTACCTTTCTTTCTCAATCACCCATTCTGGTCAAGACTAAAATCCTTCAAGTCATCGCTCTCTGTTCCATCCTTCAACTTCTTGATCTATTCAACTAATACTGGGTCCTCCATTTGTCTAGAAGCAATCTTTTCGATCATAACTGGTCGAACTTCTAAACAAGATAACACAGCAGTTCCTTTACTAGACCCAACTTCAGATCTCCACTGCACTCTGCAAGTCGACAATGCTTCCAAATCTTTCCATTCTACTATTATTGCCAACACTGCATTCTAATGCTTTCTGCTAAGCGCATCTGCAACCTTATTACCTTTCCCTGGTGTGTATTCAATCCCAAAATCATAAGCAGCAATGAACTCTAACCATCTCTGTTGTCCCAAGTTCAGCTCCTTCTGAGAGAACAAATACTTCAATGGCTTATGATCCGTATATAACTCAAATTGATCTCCCAAAAGGTAATGTCTCCACACCTTCAATACAAAAATCATCGCAACTAACTCCAAATCATGCGTTGGATATCTAACTTCATGCGGCCTAAGCTGTCGAGAAGCATAGGCAATCACTTTACCTCTCTGCATTAATACAGCTCCTAATCCAATTCCACACGCATCTGTATACACCACCAACCCTTGGTTTCTGTCTGGAACTACTAACACAGGTGCATTAGTCGACAAATGTTTTAACTTAAGGAATGCTTCCTCACATTTTTTGGACCAGACAAACTTTACCTCCTTTCGCGTTAGCTTGGTCATCAGTCTTGCTATCCGCTAAAAATCCTTAATGAACCTCCTATAATATCCATCCAATCCAAAAAACACTTTATCTCAGTCACTGTCTCGGGCCTCTTCCAATTATTTACCGCTTCGATCTTAGTCAGATCTACAGACAACCCTTTCTCTGAGACTACATGACCAAGAAACTTCGCTTCCTTCTTCCATAAATGACATTTCGAAAACTTCGCCTTCAGTTGATTCTGCCTCGGCGTCTCAAGCACAATTCTAAGATAAACTTCATGCTCCCTTTCATCTCTACAGTATATCAAGATAACATCTATGAAAACTAACATGAACCTATCCAAGTGCTCTTGGAAAATTTGGTTCATCAAATCTACAAAGAATGTTGGCGCATTAGTTAGTCCGAACGGCATAACTAACCATTTGTACGATCTGTATCTAGTTCTAAACACCGTCAAAGGAATACTATCCTCTGCTACTCTAAGATAATGGGAACATATTGTTAAATCCAACTGAGAAAATACCTTGGCTCCACTCAACTAATCGAACAAATCGTCAATTCTAGGAAACTGATATCGATTCTTTACCGTCTTCTCATTCAACTTACGATAATCGATACATAACCTTAATGATCTGTCCGGCTTCTTAGCAAACACTACGGATACTCCCTAAGGCGAACTACTTGGTCTAATAAAACTCTTGCTTTCCAAGTCCACCAACTGCACCTTCAGCTCTCTTATCTCTGTAGGTGTCATCCTACTTGGCGGTCTACTCATTGGTTCTGCTCCAGGAACCAAATCTATCCAAAACTCAATGGCTCGTTTCGGTAGCAATCCTACTATAGGCTCAAAAACATCCACGAATTATCTAACCATGAAAATGCGATTAAACTCATCTTCTAACTCCACTACACCCAACAAAGCATTCACCTCACAACTAAGGTTTTCTACGGTATATACAATCTGATCACTACTATCAGGGTGTCTAAGTTTCCTATCATGGCAAAATATCCTAGCATCAAACTTACTAAACCAATCCATACCCAAAATAATTCTGAACCCTACAAAGTCAAACACATGCAAACTGCAAACAAAGGTATGACCTAATAAATCAAACTCTAGGTGGTCACACTTCATCCCAAGTGTCGCGTAACCTCCTATCGGATTTGCAACCCTTAAGGATGTAACTAGGTATGAGGGTTTTAGGTTAATCTTATCTACCAAACAATGAGATATAAAAGAATGTGATGCACCAGTATCAAACAGAACGGTAACAGACATACCATGGATCTGAAGCGTACCTCCCAACACTGCCTTCCCTTTCTCCTGCACCGTTGGTCCTGATGTAGCCGGCTTCAATGCAAATACTTTGCCCATCCGTCCTTAGCAGGCTCTTAGCATTGATTCTTATAATGAGCAATCAGATCGTAGTTAAAGCATCCGATATTCTTCTTCCCGATCACTTCCTTCGCCTTTCCAGTACGACACTCATTAGCGAAATGCCCCTTCTTATCGCACTTAAAGCAAACAACCACTGATTTCCCTTTCCTTGCGTCTCCACCTTTCTGAGCACCCTTCTTATGAAAGAATTTCTTTTTCTGACTCTGCCCTACCTGGACCTCCTTCATCTTATTCTTCACCAAAGAAGCAAACATCTCCTCGTGTCTTAAAGCTATCTCTACCACAACATCACAAGGATCCCTAATATGAGGTAATGTAGCCCTTGCCAGCTTAGGCTTTAACCCCCTGATGAACTTTTCATTCCTCTTCATCACTGTATTCATACCTTGACAACTCTTCGAACCTTTTAGAATATTCCAACGTAGACATCTCCCCCTGCACCAACTTAGCAAACTTTCTGAGCAAAGCAGACTACGCCATCACAGACATGAACCTCTCATGGAACCTTCTCCTAAACTTAGCCCATGTCATCTCCTCTTCATTCACTCCAGCCGTCACACTATTCCACCAGAATAAAGCTGCTCCCTGAAGCTGTCTCAAAGCAAGCCTCCTCTTCTGCTCATCATTGAGCCCTAAGTCTGCAAAGATCCTCTCATAATGCAATAACTAGTTCTCCACCTTAATAGCATTTTCAGTTCCGATAAATGGCTTCCCTCCTAGCCTAACATAATCTCTGCTCAGGATAGCATAGTTGTTGACCATCGGAGCTTCCTGAACTCCTACTCCAGCATTTCCTCCAACCACTCCAGCAGCAATTCCAGATTGCGTCATGTTCACGAAAAACCGATACATAGCTCCCATATCCCCATATCCAATTGTGGGACTCCTACTCTAGCATTTACTCTAACCACTCCAGTAGCAATTCCAGATTGCGTCATGTTCACGAAAAACCAATACATAGCTCCCATATCCCCATATCCAATTGTGGAACTCCAGCACCAACATTCCCCGCTTGTGCCAGACCTTGGTTCCATCTAGTATTCGACCTGGAATTTTCATTTGTGGTGGTGCTTCCTCTAAGATTCACTCTTCCACTTCTAGCGTCCATATCTGTATTCAAGACTCGTGAGATATAGAAGAATAGCCTAAGAGAGATAGGAAACTAAAGATATAGCGTATACTTATATATAGCAAATACAAGTACATTACTAGCGCGTTATCCCATACCACGATCTTATCTCTAATTTGTTAGGATTATGTTTTCAAAAATCATTTTTAGTTTAAATTTTTTTCATAAACCTATGCTCTAATACCAATTTGTAACATTCCCTATCTGGAGGCCCGGAGCTAAGCTCTATAGATCTGCAGTCATCCATAGTATTAACTTCCAGTGACCAAATACGGTAATGTTAATGGTATCCGTAATATCAAAGACACATGAATATGAGACAAAATCACAGATTTCAAAAACAACCTTTCTGACTACATTTCACAAAACATGTTTCATATTCCATTACATAATCCCATAATCGTTTCCCAAGTAAAGATCTATTACAAAATACGCCAAGAGCGACATATGAAGATGCCTCCTTGGTTGACCAGAGTACTATGTAGTCATAACTGACTTAATACAACACAGCGGAATCAAACAAAATAAAACAGAAAATCCTAAATAGCTATCCGTCAGCCACCTGCTCGTCTTTGAAAGCTTTATTCGCCAACTTACTAAAAACCAGAAAATCCTCAACCCTCAGTCTACTCAAATCAATTTTGAGCACCCGAGAGTTTAGGGGAAAAAACATAAACATCGAGTCAAACATAAAGCCTGGTGCGAATAATACTATACATCTCGGTTATTTCATATTAAGTGAGACCACGCCACTTAGCGGAACGGGTTTCCCCTCACTAATATCCTTTTAAACATATCTTTTGCAAACCATAATCCTACAGCCAAAACTGGTTAAAAGCTGTAAAGCATTATCATGTAAACAAACATATCAGGTAATAAGTGAACTATCTGTTCGAACACTATAGTTTTGTTTGGCTAACTACTAACCTTTGGCTGACTCGGGCCTACCAGTCAATATAAATAAAATAATCTAACACCTGTTAGATACTTCTCTTCTGGATTGTTTCTCTCTAACTTATCTGTTAGATACTCCTCTTCTGGACAGTCTGTCCCTAACTTATCTTCTCTCAGGGTCACTTGATCCTAATGGTTTTGTGGGCTCACCAATAACCTATCTGTATACAAATATATATTTTCTTCTATGTGTAATCATCATTTTAGTCTTACCTGTGACAAAGCCCTACACACTGGAATTTTGGACTAAATTAGCTAGGGCTAATAGCTAATGTATAAGGTGCGGCCCTATACCAGTCCCATCTGGTATTATAATATTTGAGTCATTTTACTTATGGTAGTCTTCCTAAAATTTTCCTTGATAACCTTTTCATCTCGAATTGATTCAAACCTTTAAACCAAACTTAAACAAGGAAAATACATATACTCCAGGCTTTACTCAAAATCACCTTGCCATGTTATATATACTTTACTCAAATCTTTGTGGATGAAAACTTTAACTTTTGAAAGTACCCATTTCGAAACCAAGTAAACCCTACTTTATAACCTAGGCCGAAAAGACAAAAATACTCCTTTCGAAACCATTCATATAAACCTTTCTAAAACACTCGAAAAACCTTTCCTTCGAAAGCTATATAATCTTAGACATCCTATCTTTAAAACACTTAAACATTGCCTTTCGAAATCATTGGAAAACTTATCCTTTCAACCCTTTCGAAACCATTGGGGAACCACCCTTAGAAACCTTTCTTTAAAACCTTTCGAAAGCATCAAAACCTTTGTAAACAACAAGCTTTTGGAAAGCATTTGGGTTCAACTTAAAACATGTGGAAACACCTTTCGAAACCATTAAAAATTAACTCCTTCGAAACCTTTGGGTTCTACCTTCAACAAAGCAAAAGGGTCGTAAAACATTTGAGTCGAAAGCAATCTTTCGAAAGCATTTCCTAAACAATGAAGAGATGGTATTGAAACTAACCTTCCGAAAGCATTAGAGAAGCGGCTAAGTTTTAAAAGCAAAGTATAACTTTCGAAACCATTGGCGTCGAAAGGTAAAAAAGCGGCAGCTAGGGGTTTCGACCCCATTCGTAAGCATTTACTTAAAACAAAGGCGCAACCCCATTCGAAACCATTCCTTTAAAACATTTGACTCGGCCGAAAGCCAACCAAGTCGAAAGCATTTCCTTCAAAAGCAAAGCAGGCGCGTTTTTCATTTGAAAGAAAAGTACCGCTTCAACACCTTTGGAACCCATGGTTTCGACCCAATACCATCCGTCCATATCCAATTCGTTAAGCACCAAGTCTTTGATGTCGTGCACATTGGTTTCAAGGGTGGTGGAAGAGCTACTAAGTCGGAACACCTGGTGTAGAAAGTGGCGAAACATGCTAAAAGCATGTAAAAACTTATTTTAACTTTAAAAAGCAATTCTTTTCAACAAACCTACCTTGTTTGTCAAAACATTATTGGTTACTAATTTCTTTTCTAAAAGTGCTGCCAATATTTCGGAAATAAATAATTTAATTTATTTATAAAATACCCTTCTCCTTTTATAAATATATTAAACATTTAAGTCACATACCTTAAATAATTTTATATATCTATTAAAACACTTTGGAAACTTCCACAAAAATTCTTGAAAATCATTTTTAATATGTTTTCCAGCATATATTAATTTTAGACCCAAAACATAAATAATTTAACCGTAAATTATTTTAAACTCAAATAATCATTTTCCTTACTAGAAAATTAATATAAATTCCACATTAATTCAGAAAAGTATGAACATTGAAGCCCGTCACTAAAATATCATTTCTGATCTAAATCTAAAATCGCAAGGCATTTGGATGTCATTTAGTAAGGTTTTCACATTAAAACATATCATAAAACCTATATGAATAAGCATAAATCATCAACAAGCATATATAAACATTTAATAATTCAAAAACATGGTATAACCTTACAAGATAAATCGAGTTTAACCTGAAAATTGAAAATAATTAGAAAACATGAGATGTAGTCATTATTTACCTTAGCTTTGAGATTATGGAGTTTGAGATTTGAATGGATTAAGTTGATTAATCTTCTTCCTTTATCTCTTTCTTCCTTTTGTTCTTGCTAATGGTGGCCGACCTCTACTTGTTTTTAATTTTTGCAAATGAACATGTTGAACATACACGGCTAAGGGTTTAGGGTATTAGAACGATCTCTTTCTTATTTTACCCCTCCTCTATTTCATTCTAACTCTTCTTTAGCTCATTGGTTACATGGCACGACTACCCCTTATTAAAATCAAACCTCAACCCCCTAATCATCACATTATTTTATTTAATTTAGCTAATTAAATGTCCTAAATAATGTTACTAAAAATATGGGGTGTTACACAAAACCATTAGGATCAGTTGGCCCTGGGAGGAGTAAGTTAGGGACAGACCGCCCAGAAGAGTATCTAATAGAAGGTAGACTATTTGTTTATTTTGTTTGGTAGGCCCGAGTCTGCCAAAGGTTAGTAGTTAGCCAAACAAAACTATAGTGTTCGGACAGATAGTCCATTGATTACCTGATATATATGCTTACATGATATTGGTATTAATTTTTTAACCAGTTTGGTTGTAGGGTTTTGGTTTGCAAAAGATATGTTTTTAAAAAGGGATATTAGTGAGAGGAAACCCGTTCCGCTAAGTGGCGTGGTCTCACTTAATATCATATAACCAAGATGTACAGTATTATTCAAACCAGGCTTTATGTCTGACTCGAAGTTTATGTTTTTCCCCTTAAACTCTCGGGTGCTCAAAATTGATTTGAGTAGGCTGAGGGTTGAGGATTTATAGGTTATAGTAGGTGGACAAATAAAGCTTTCGAAGATGAGCAGGAGGCTGAAGTTAGCTATTTAGTTGTTATGTTTTATTTCCTCTATGTTGTATTAAGTCTGTTATGACTATTTAGTACTTTGGTCATCCAAGGAGGCATATTCATATGTCGCTCTTTGCGTATTTTGTAATAATTATATTTGATCTGAACCTGGGGAACGTTTGGGATTATGTAACTTGGATATAAAATGTTATTTTGAATTGTAATCAGAAAAGTGTTTTAATCTGTGATGATTTTATTTCATATTTAAGTGCTTCTATTATTATGGATACCATTAACATTACCATATTTGGTCACATGAAGTTAATACTATGGATGACTGCAGCATTTGTAGCGCTTAGCTTCGGGCCTCCAGATAGGGGATGTTACATATGGCGACCCGGTATAAGGGAGTTGTATTTACTCTTAGTGAGATTCAAACATTAACATCCACCGTCGAGGAGTAAAATTCTGACTCCAAAGCAATGCATGGAGTTTGCAATTACATTTATAGATGATAATCATTTTGCACAGGTTAACATTTTTTAGCTTATACTATCGTTCATGTCCAATTATTTTGTAAAATTAAACTAATTTTTAGATGGTCAACATTGTAGGCAATTTTAGATGCAAAACATCCAGTTCTGACTACATACATTAGATGCTTCTTAAACAGAGACGGGGGTTTATTCTACTGGATCTAAGATAAGCTTGGGAACCTACATAATCATTTTTGGGTTATATAGTATTTGAATATTAGTTGATTTTTATTGGTGTAACTTTAAGGATATTTTGATGAAACATAGTAGTTGAATTGATGAAGCTTGGATTTATGAAAGTTTGACGATACTGTGATGAAATTGAGTATTTGAATCATAATGTTCTTTGGCTTCATTTATGGATAAGTATGAGTTTGATTGGTCACTCTTTACGTTATAAATCAAATTATGTTCGAAGTTTCAATGCATGTTATAAGTGCACAGCAAAACCCACGTTAGTTGTCAACATTTGTGTTTTTAGATTCCGCGGTGTATTCAAGCGTAAGATAAATGAGATACGTCGACCAAAGTTAGTCGTGGTTATGTGATAGTACCACGCTCTATGTTTTCTTAGGAGGTTTGGGTCTAGGTACATAACCTAACCAAACCTTCCATGTAAATACAAAGCATGGAAGCTTTGCAGGCCCCCACAAAAATTTAACTTGGCCATGTGTTTGTGTGGGAGGTTCGGGTACAGATATAGAACCTAATCGAACCTTCCATGCAAATACAAAGTGTGGAAGCTTTACAAACCCGCGCAGGCATCGCACATGAGATTATTAAACATCCACGTTCTATACTTGCATGGGTGTTTCAGGTATAGATCAATCAACATCCTAACCACCCACTCTAGTTCTGAGCATGGTTTCTTTTACCTACCCTCCTTAAACACTTTGGTTAATAGACATAACTAAACACAATTAAAGTACAAACTTAATTAAACATCAGTTTCTTAACTATAGCACAAACATTAACAAGATGTTTTTTATTTTGCATAACCACTCGCTCTTGACTTTCCATTGTAACCAAATTCTCGGGTTGAAGTTGCAGCTTAAGCTGTGAGAAATGCGGATTACGGATCTTAAGGCTGGAATAACACTAGAGGGGGGTGAATAGTGTATTGTGGATTTTCTAAATATTTTTGAAACTTATGTAAATTTAATCACCAACAAATGCAATTCACAGACACAGATATAATCACAGAATTAGACTTAGATGCAAATAAAAAATAAAAGCAGTAAAGGAAAGAACACACTAGGATTTAATACTGGTTCGGAGTTACCCTACATCCAGTCCCGTACAAACGTACGGATTTTTTATCAAAAATAATCTTCCAGATTACACCCTCGATTTCAAGGCCACGACGTACACCCTCCTGTATTCGAGTTCGGGGCAAACTCTCTTGATTTACCAGGCCACAAGATCACCTAATCGATTTCCGGGGCAACAATCACACCCAATTGATTTCAAGGCTCAACCGCACCTTTTACTCAACAGTTTGATTTACAAATAATCCTATAACTCTGAATAGCACTGAGATCTTATGGAGAGAGTGCCAGAGAATCAAACAAGAAATAATCAAATTTGATTCACTTGGTATTTCGGCAGAGTATAGTTTGGGATTCTTTAGGATAAATGTGGAAGATGAAGAGAAGAGAAAACAAGTGAAATCTGATTATAAATTCGTTTAGAACTACTGGTATTTATAAGAAAACACCAGCTATATATATTCGTGAAAGGATACGACGAATAGACACTTCTTTTGAAAATTTGAATTTTGAATTTAGGGCATCATATCGACATGGGGGGTTGAGGGATGTCGACATGCTCTAGGCAAAATTAATGATTTTGATTTTCTTATTAAAATTGGTTTCTATAATTTGTCAAAACAATTTCTAAACTTTGTAAATATATTTGAATATAGTTTAAACATAAAAAAGAGTTTAGAAAGTAATTTTTAATATATATAATCTTAATCTATAAAGTGATTTAAAATCTGAGTAAATAAATATTTTAAAGCTAAATATTTAAAACAAGAGATAGTTTAAAATCAATGACAATTTTGAAATCAAAATATTAAAAATGATAAAGATAGTTTTGAGGCTAAAATATTTCAAACAAGAGAGATGTCTTTTTGAAAAGAAGGTTTTGAAAACTTTTAAAATAAGAGATATATTTTTGAAAAACATTTTTATAAAATTAGTGGATATCAAAATAGGACCACTTTATGTTCCACTAGATATTGTCGTGGGTTCCATCCCACTAGGGTTCCATCCCTTTAACAGGCTCGAAGTGGATTCCATTCCACGAATAAATTTCGAATAAAGATGTAAGTGCTTTCAAGAAGTTTTAACATAATTCTAGACTCAATACTTATCTTGTACTATTAAAAGCTTGAACTCTTGATAACTTGATTTCTTGATACTCATGAGTCTTCAATCTTGATATCTTTTATCTTTAAATTCATCAGTCTTGTATCTCTATACTATACAGTCTTCATTCTTGGTACATGCATGTTTATATCCTACATATACATATATATATCTAAACTATAATGTTAGTATTTATATTTTATAACAAGTCCTAAGGTTGTTGTCATCAAAACCATCCTTCTCAAGGACTAACAATCTCCCCCTTTTTGATGATGACAACCTATGTTTATAAAATATACTTCTCCTTCACAATAACTCCCCTTAAAACTAATAACTCCCCCTTAATCTAAGCCTAACTACTCTAACTACTCTATTTTATATTTCTCCCCCTTTGTCATCAACAAAAACTAATCCTAAACTCCCCCTTAATCTAATATTATTTAAATTAAATACTAATAAGGAAGTATAATAAGTGAAACAAATATTTTATTATATATGATGTTATATTTACATGTATATATGAAACATAAACATACAAATATATTTAAGTACATAAATTATAGAATAACAATACTAACGAGAGTTTTTGACAATCGAAGATTTGTGAATCGAACAATTTGGATAATGAAAACAAAAGTTTCCACGTTGTTCAACCAAATTCCTATCTTTGTCAAAACAGACTTCGCCTACACAGACCACGTTGTCATCATCTTCCATAGGTGCTTCTTCCTCTTCTTCTTCTTCCTCTTCGCTGTGCTCTAAAGGATTATGCACGTGAATGTTGGGAGAATCTTATTCAATCACAATAGGATTTGCGTGATTATCCATTAGGAATTTTTGTAAATTCCGAAGAATTTTGCCTTGCTTTTCTTGTTTTTTTGCCATCCTTAGTTGCACAACTTGAAATTCAATCAACATTTGTATGGCATCCTTCATAGATTCTTCAATCTTTATCATACGTGCTAGTGTAGTGCGTTGGAATGGAACAGAATGAGGAGAAGGGAAAGAAATGGTGTCAATTTGGTTTGATTTAGTGGAGGAGGCCATTAATTTTAATTTATAGAAGTTTTATTTCATAGAAAGAAAAGTGAGAAGACAGAAAAATTCGAAATACATAGGTTTATATAACTACTAAACTGATTTTAGTGGGAAAATCAAATTTTAAAAATTTTGCCATTGTATGTCGACATGGGTGGTAGGGGTATGTCGACATCCTTATGAAAAATTTGATTTTCTTGTATATATATGTTACTATATCTATATTCTATATCTCAGTTATTGAACAAATGCATAGTTCTCTTCTTAATTTAGTAAATATAGGTTGATTTAAGGGTTTAGTGAAAATATCAGCAATTTGATTCTCGGAGTTGATATATTCAAGAGAAATAATCTCTTTACTTATATTATCTCTGAGAAAATGATGTCTGATATCAATATGTTTAGTCCTAGCATGATGAGTAGTATTTTTAAACAAATTTATTGCACTAGAATTATCACAATAAATTGGTGATTTTGAAATTGTTAATCCAAAATCTTGTAGAGTTTGTTGCATATAAATGACTTGGGAGCAAGCCAAAGCAGCAGAGATATATTCTGCTTCAGTTGTTGATAAAGAAACAGTATTTTTCTTTTTGCTAAACCATGAAACCAGAGAATGCCCAAAAAAGTGACAAGTTCCACTTATACTTTTTCGGTCAGATTTGCAACCAGCATAGTCAGCATCACAATAAGAAATTAAATCAAATGAATCATTTTTAGGGTAAAATAAACCATAGTCAAAAGTATGTTTAACATATCTTATGATACGTTTCACAGCTTTTAAGTGAGTTTCTTTAGGTTGAGATTGGTATCTTGCACAGAGACAAACACTATGCATGATATCAGGTCTACTCGCAGTAATATAGAGTAGTGATCCAATCATTCCCCTATATAGTTTTTGATTTACATCTTTTGAAAGACCTTCTTTATTTAAAGCTTCATTGGTTGCCATGGGAGAGGGTTTTCCACTCGCAGTAGTCATACCAAATTGACTCACTAGATCCTAGCATATTTTTCTTGACTAATAAAGATACCATTATCTAATTGTTTTATTTGTAAACCTAAGAAGAAAGTAAGTTTACCCATATGGCTCATCTCAAACTCTTTTGTCATTATTTCAGAAAATTCTTTATCCATTTCATGATTAGTTGAACCAAAAATAATATCATCTACATAAACTTGTACTAGTTGAATATCATTTTTATTTCTTTTAATGAAAAGAGTATTATCTACTTTACCAATTTCAAAATTTGATTGTAATAAAAAATATCTTAGTCTGTCATACCATGCTCTAGGAGCTTGTTTCAGACCATATAGAGCTTTCTTAAGTTTGAAAACATGGTTTGGAAATCTTTCATCTTCAAAGAGCGGAGGTTGTTCAACATAAACTTCCTCTTTAACAAATCCATTTAGAAAAGCACTTTTAACATCCATTTGAAATAATTTGAAATTATTATAATTTGTGAAAGCAAGTAGAATTCTAATGGCTTCTAATCTTGCTACGGGTGCAAAGGTTTCATCAAAATCTATTCCTTCTTCTTGACAATAACCTCGTGCGACTAATCGAGCTTGATTTCTCACGACCTCACCAAGTTCATTCATTTTATTTTTATAAACCCATTTTGTTCCAATTATACTTTTATCCTCAGGTCTAGGAACAAGTTCCCAAACAGCATTTCTGGTGAACTGATTCAATTCTTCTTGCATAGCAAGAATCCATGAATCATCAGATGATGCTTCCTTTGGATGTTTAGGTTCAATAGTTGATATAAAAGCTACATTACTCATGTTATTTAGTTGATTTCTAGTTCTAACAACAGATTCAATATTTCCTAGTATATTTTCTATAGGATGATCTTTTAATAGCCTAATTCTTTTATTAGGTTGAATGATCACAATTAGTTTCATTAGGTTCATTATTTAAAGTTACAAAATCTTCTTCATCTTCTATTTGAATAGTATCTTTAAAATTTTCATCAAAAGATACATGCATTATTTCTTCAATAGTGTTTGTTCTTAAATTATAAACTCTAAATGCTTTACTTCTATTAGAATATCCGATGAAGATACCTTTGTCGGATTTAGGTTCAAATTTATCTAAATTATCTTTTGTATTAAGAATAAAACACTTACTAGCAAAAACTTTAAAATAAGCTACTATGGGTTTCTTATTGTAAAGTAATTCATATGGTGTTTTATTAGTTTATGGTCTAATTAAAATCCTATTTAATATATAACAAGTTGTAGTGACTGCTTCAGCCCAAAAGTTTTTAGGTAAGTTACTATCAGAAAGCATTATTCTAGCACACACTTGAATCGTTCTATTCTTACGTTCTACCACTTCGTTTTGTTGTGGAGTTCTTGGAAAAGAGAAATTATGAGTTATTCCCTTTTTATTGCAGAATCTCTCAAAATTTTCATTTTCAAATTCCCCACCGTGATCACTACGAATAGTTATAATTTTTATAGAAAGTTGGTTTTGAAATCTTTTTGTAAAAAATTTAAATGAATCAAAAGTATCACTTTTATATTTCATAAAAATTGTCCATGTAAACCTAGAATAATCATCTACAATTACAAAGACATATTTATTGTGATTTATTGATTGAATTTGAGATGGACCAAATAAATCTAGATGAAGTAACCCAAGAGGTTTTGAAGTTGAAATCATATCTTTTAATTTGAAAGAACTCTTCCTAAGTTTTCCTAATTGGCAAGCATCACATATACTATCTACTTTAAAGTTTAACTAGGGAAGACCTCTAACTAAGTCAAGTTTTGATAACCTAGATAACAGTTTGAAATTTAAATGACCAATCTTTTATGCTAAATCTAAGGGTCACTTGTATTAGCCAAAAGACATAAGTTATCATTTGAAACTTTCATACTAAGGATGTAAATATTTTTCTTCCTAATTCCTTCAAATATAATATTTGAATTATTATCTTCGATGTGACACTTATCTTTTTCAAATTTAATCTTGTATTCTTTATCGCAAAGTTGACTAATGCTAAGCAGATTGTGTTTCAGATTCTTAACTAATAAAACATTAGAAATAGTAGAAGTTTTAGAGTTACCGACATTACCGATGCCAATCACATATCCTTTTGAGTTGTCTCCAAAATTAACCAATCCTCCATCTTTATAGATAATATTATTCAGCATATCTGGATTACCAATCATGTGTCTTGAACATCCACTATCAAGTATCCACTTATTCTTCTTGATTTGCACAATTTGTCCATTGAGTGTTGATTCTTCAAAGGCCATATAACATTTTTCTTTATGCACAGAATAAAAACTTGGTAGATAACTTGGTTTTCTATAATAACTATATGCAGACTTATGAGACAATGATGATTTGAACAGTTTTAAACTAGTGTTAACAAAATCCCTAAAAATAGCCATTTTAAAAACTTTTTCAAAATTCAGATTATGAAAACTTTGAAAACCTTGCTATGATGCCAAATGTGAGAAATGTGGATTACGGATCTTAAGGATGGAATAATACTAGAGGGGGGTGAATAGTGTTTTGTGGATTTTCTAAATCTTTTTGAAACTTATGTAAATTTAATCACCAACAAATGCAATTCACAAACACAGATATAATCACAGAATCAGACACGGATACAAATATAAATAAAAGCAGTAAAGGAAAGAACACACCATGATTTTATATGGGTTCGGAGTTACCTTACATCCAGTCCGTCCTGTATTCGAGTGCGAGGCAAACTCTCTTGATTTACCAGGCCACAAGATCACCTAATCGATTTTCGGGGCAACAATCACACCAAATTGATTTCAAGGCTCAACCACACCTTTTACTCAACAGTTTGATTTACAAATAATCATATAACTCTGAATAGCACTGAGATCTTATGGAGAGAGTACCATAGAATCAAACAAGAGATAATCAAGTTTGATTCACTTGGTATTTCGGCAGAGTATAGTTTGGGATTCTTTAGGATAAATGTGGAAGATGAAGAGAAGAGAAAACAAGTGAAATCTGATTATAAATTCGTTTAGAACTACTGGTATTTATAGGAAATCAACAGCCATATCTATTCGTGAAAGGATACGACGAATAGACACTTCTTTTGAAAAATTGAATTTTGAATTTAATGGGCACCATGTCGACATGGGGTTGAGGGATGTCGACATGCTCTAGGCAAAATTGATGATTTTGATTTTCTTATTAAAATTGGTTTCTATAATTTGTCAAAACGATTTCTAAACTTTGTAAATATATTTGAATATAGTGTAAACATATAAAAGAGTTTAGAAGTAATTTTTAATATATATAATCTTAATCTATAAAGTGATTTAAAATCTGAGTAAATAAATATTTTAAAGCTAAATATTTAAAACAAGAGATAGTTTAAAATCAATGACAATTTTGAAATCAAAATATTAGAAATGATAAAGATAGTTTTGAGGCTAAAATATTTCAAACAAGAGAGATGTCTTTTTGAAAAGAAGGTTTTGAAAATATTTAAAATAAGAGATATATTTTTGAAAAACATTTTTATAAAATTAGTGGATATAAAAATAGGACCACTATATGTTCCACTAGATATTGTCGTAGGTTCCATCCCACTAGGGTTCCATCCCACTTGGGTACCATCCCTTTAACAGGCTCGAAGTGGATTCCATTCCACGAATAAATTTCGAATAAAGATGTAAGTGCTTTCAAGAAGTTTTAACATAATTCTAGACTCAATACTTATCTTGTACTATTAAAATCTTGAACTCTTGATAACTTGATTTCTTGATACTCATGATTCTTCAGTCTTGATATCTTTGATCTTTAAATTCATCAGTCTTGTATCTCTATACTGTACAGTCTTCATTCTTGGTACCTGCATGTTTATATCCTGCATACATATATATATATCTAAACTATAATGTTAGTATTTATATTTTATAACAAGTCCTAAAGTTGTTGTCATCAAAACCATCCTTCTCAAGGACTGACATAAGCTACTTATTGTCTTCCAAAAA
The DNA here is from genome assembly GCA_030737815.1 of Allium fistulosum. Classification (NCBI taxonomy): domain Eukaryota; kingdom Viridiplantae; phylum Streptophyta; class Magnoliopsida; order Asparagales; family Amaryllidaceae; genus Allium; species Allium fistulosum. The sequence continues at coordinate 192,205,555 of CM060902.1, read as the reverse complement.
CTCCAATGCAAATTCAATGGCTCGCTCCTAGAATGGTATGTCAATCCAATGAATGAAACCACAATTTTCCATGGTATCAAATCTTGAACAACCTAAGTACCAGCGTCTGATATTTGTGCGAGAGATAGATATTCTTAAGGTTACATCAATGTTGCAATGACATACATCGTCTTTGATTATACCTCTTCGTCTGGCAAACTTCTTGATGGTGGCACAACATGGTCAATATTCAACATGGCAAGACCTCATTTCAAACATCCTCCATTCTTTCATACATTGCAAATGGTGTAAGAGTATGAGAATATCGCAATGCAGTGTATGCCACCCATTACCCTTCATAATCGGTAGATGACCTAGAGGCTAGAGTAAGACATATTTTACTTCTTATTCTTTTTCTTACTTTGAAATGAACTTCAATCCCATGGGTTTCAAAGGGTATGTACATAGTTTAATATGGTAAATGTTTGGAGGGAAAAACATTGTTAAGGTGGGAAAAAAGTAGGGAGTCAAAAAATAAAAAAAAGAACAGAAATCAACAACCAAGCCAACAAGATACATGGATATAAAAAAGGCCACGCTAACTTCGTATGTTTGATTTTGAAACAAAAACGCTACCTTTGAGCGTGGTGTTCCACACGATCTACACTCTATGTTTGCATGGTATATTCGGGATTTTTTTATTACTTTCTTGAACACACCATGCGATACAGAGCACGGTATTTTTAAAAGAGTACAACAACTTCGTGCATGGGTTTATGAACACCACTATCGCACCACTGGCGTGGGTTTTATTAATTCCCATATCAGCATTGGGTGTGGGTACTTTCAAATGCAGTTTTTTGATTTTTTTTTAAAACTAAAAACAAATACCGATTTATATAACATAATATAAAGAAAAACAAATTGATACAAAATAAAGCAAAACAACAAATAGCAAGCAACAAACAAAAGCGGATAAGATTAAATGACGTAGTCAAACACACATCAAACCAAACAACGTAGCAACATCAAAATGTAAAACAAATTTGTTTCACAAATTCCAAACACAAATTATACAAAATACTCAAGATCCAAACTCAAAGGATACAAGTTGCAAAAACCAATGACTAAAGATCCAAACACAAATGAAACTAAAAGTTAATGCCATGTGAAGCATCCAAATTCATTTCGTGCTTCTCCCAAGCTACTCCTTGCATCTTCAGGCATATCAATGTTGATTGAGTTGAACTAATTTCCCAGCATTTCGATGGAGCGTGTCATCAACCTATGCACTCGGCTCAAACTCTAAAAATTAATTTTCATATTTCAGTAATTACACTATGTAATAATATATATATATGAGTGATAAATAAATAAAGCAAGAAAAATGATAAGTTCTACCATGTACAACTGATTGTAAGTCGGACCAACAATCCATGGTCCGAATTCTTAACCCTGTTCCACCCATGTTGGATTCTCAACCAAAATCACGGTCCTGGGTCGATGGCATTCAAAATAATCAGGCGATGCATCATATATCAATTCATTGGCTGCCATTGGGCGATAGATTTCCATAATTACATGACTTTTCCATTCAAACACACTCTCCATAAATGCATAATCAATTTTGTAGCTTCTAGAATTTAGACCATGATATTGTTGTTCATGTTAGGTTGTATGGTAGGTTGTGGAATGCACTGGACTCTTCCAAATTGATGCAAAGCTCTAGTGTCATGATACGGCTCCATGGTGTTGGTGCGTAAAAGTGTGTCGAAATACCATGAAATTTGAACAAACAAATGAAATGTTCGAGACGATGGGTAAGGGTCAAAAACAACATGATTTTTCGTTATCCTCTCTAAATGATGATGCAACTATTGAAGTAGGACCTCATGACCAGTATCAGGATCCCAACAAGCTACTCCGGGTTATGGTTCATAATACAAATTCGTCCCAGGACGGAAGCAAGGAAAATGTAAGTAAATCCAACTTTCTAACTAAGTAAGAAACTCGATAATCTATTCACCCTAACCTGTGAGTTATACCTAATTGTCTATGTAGATATGCTAGTGTTGCCGAACCCCATTGTACTTCATCAAGATTTTCTAAAAAAGTTAAATATTTAATTAATACATGAGTTTTCGTTTTGTCTGCAAATAGTTTATTACCTAAGAAAACCGTAAGCAAACTTTGGCTACCTGATTAATATGTCTACAGGGTCACCTATTATTCACTCCAGTAAATACATCCTTAAGAGCTATAAAGCTCAATTTAAATCCAACTTTTTCATTCATTATTTCAAATGTGATTTTGTTCCTCATTCCAAGTTGTTCTTCGATAAGGTCAAGAGCACGCCGACTACTAAATGTAGATGCGCTAAGTGAAATTCCTTTTATTGGAATGTGCAATAGGGAATGAACATCATCCAAGGTTGTAACAACCCGCCCTGAAATAGGCCTAAATTCCGATTTAGAAAAGGCTCATCGAAACTTAAACCCATTTCAAACCTGACTGTTGGTCGGTAAAAGTAATAACAATATAGAGCTATAACTATTCTTTCAGAACTCATAGTAGAAGGAACAAAGCATAATAGCAAATTGTAGCCATTTATTTCAAAATAAATTCAAATGTCATAATACAGAACAATACATAGTGTCACAATAATCTACATCATTTGTTCAAAAGTATTCTTTTATGGGTACAATAAAAAGCATCATAAATAAATAATAATAACTTCCACAAGCTTTGCTCATGCTTCAAGCATCATCATCATCATCACTTCTTTCTTATCATGTGTTGTGTTGTGTTGTGATGAGGAGGGAGTTAGAAAAATAAGTGTCTGGTGAATAAAAAATATCGAGCCTTATTATTGCAATACATGGGCAATATATCTCAAAATATGAATATGTCTACATGTTCTAAAACCATTTAATACTTTATATAAGGAAAGGAGGTGAGCCCTCAAACAACCCTTTAATAACTTCCATTCCCGAAGCAGGTTTCCTATTCCCATAACTCATAACCAACGCCAATAACGTCTAACACTGCAAGAGATAGAGCCCAAGCCACTTAATATCTTTTAATGTAAAATAGGAAGACTATGAACATTTAAGACCTTAATTGAGGTAAGCCCCCATCATTTAATACATATTCCTAAGGCGTACCATAGGCATCTATCTAGCTGACATTGCACAAAAATCTCTTCGGGCACTTAATACTTTCTATAGAAGCAGACCATTCCGAGATATCCTTAACCGTGCCTAAATCCAATCTAGACAATTGAATACTTCATTTGGGGAGAAAGGCGGGCCCTCAAACAACCACTTAATACCTTCCAAAACCTCGAAGCAGGTCCTTCGTCTTATGACTCGTACCCACGGTGACATCTCACATTAGCCCGACTACTCATAAGTACTAGTAGCAAGATTAACTGGACAGATTTACCTACATAGTTGGGACTAACCTCACGTCATCACAATTACTTATCATAGGTGATGTCTCACATTAGCCCCAAAGTCACACTGCCAGTAGCCAAATTAGTTGGGTAGACTTCTGTGTGTCTTTTGACTGACCTCGCACCACTTATGACTTAGTCATATTTTACAACAACCTTAATATATTATCGCACACCTCACCTTGTCCATTATTTAGGCTATATAAAGATCCTCTTATTTTGCCTTAAAAAATCAGTTACCTTCCTAAGGGGGATTTATTGACAATTATTACCTAATTAATTTTACAATTATATGTTATAATTGTATGCTATTTATGGTAATTAATATATAAATAAGTACGCACCTACTATTTTCTATGCGTGCAGAGATTTCACCCTAACTAATGCTTAAATGTTAATTCCTTTTTAATAACGGTAATACAAGTCCTTTTCCATATTATCAAGGGTACCAAATTTTCAATATCCATAACAAGGGATTTCAATATCCATAACAAAGGATTCAACATTCATATCTAAAATCTATAATAATAAACCTGTATATAGTAAAAATCTCAATTCAATTTATCACATCAAATCATGGAATAATCTCAAACATAGAAATTACAATTCAAGTTTTTGATATCCATACAACCTCTCTTTACAAAGAATTTAAACAATGAGATTTCTCTTTTATTTTCATATAGAATAAATGGTGTAAACTACGAATAAATTCATACTTTTACACCTATCCCTTAATTGAAACTTCGTAACCAAATTAGAATTTAAAGAGGAGTGGAATGGAAATTAAAATCACCAAAAACTGCAAAACTGCAAAAACTACATATCCCAACAATTTGATGTAAACAATTAAGAATTCCAACAAGAATTGACATTTCAAATTATAGGAGTTTTGGGGGAGGGTTTCATTTTGTTTTATTTTCGTAAACCCAAAACCCCTAAGGCATACTCAAATCCATAATATACTAAACAATTATTGGAATAAAAATACTAAGGTTTCTACTTATAGATTATCCTTAACCTTCCTTAATTATATGGATTTGCAACGCGAAAGCGCTCTTTTTCATATCTCTTCTTTTGATATATACATAGCAAGGGGTTGATATATATAATTTTGTTAGTTTCAAAGAGGTTGGAAGAAAAGTGAATAGATTAAAAGAATAATTGTAACAACCCTGGTTTTGGTGATTACATGTAATATTAAATTATAACGATGGTTATAATTTAATATTGAAAATAAAATAAATTAGAGCTAGAGAATTATGTAAAAAATGTTTATTTCAAATAAACAATAAGTTTTGAGGAATAAATTAGATTATGAATTTTTTTGGTTGAGATTATGTTGAATAAATTGGGAATTATGGGAATAAGTTAATTTTGAGTCAATAAATTAATTAAGTGATTTAATTCAACATTAATTTGTTGAATTAGATGTAAATTGTAGGGAATAAAGTTTTAAAAACTTTATTTTGATAGTTTGGGAAGAATATGATCATTTTATGATTTAATTTAAGTAAATGCAACAATTTTATAAATTATTACCAATATTAATCTTTTATTGATTTTAAAGGTGAAATTAGAATTTTTAGTTTCTAATGTTAAAATCATATTTTTACTTAAATATGACAATTTCCACCTTTTATTAAATAAAACAACATTTTCAACACAGAACTTATTTTCCTTACCAAAACAATTACAACCAAGCATGTTATCTCTATTTTACAACTAAACACTATTTTTAAACAATATTTCATCTTTATATAGTTATAAAATACATAATTACTTCTAATTTCACCTTTAAAATCAATAAAAGATTAATATTGGTAATAATTTATAAAATTATTGCATTTACTCAAATTAAAATCATAAAATGATCATATTCTTCCCAAACTATCAAAATAAAGTTTTTAAAACTTTATTCCCAACAATTTACATCTAATTCAACAAATTAATGTTGAATTAAATCACTTAATTAATTTATTGACTCAAAATTAACTTATTCCCATAATTCCCAATTTATTCAACATAATCTCAACCAAAAAAATTCATAATCCAATTTATTTCCTCAAAACTTATTATTTATTTAAAATAAACAATTTTTACATAATTCTCAAGCTCCAATTTATTTTATTTTCAATATTAAATTATAACCACTGTTATAATTTAATATTATAGGTAATCACCAAAACCAGGGTTGTTACAATAATTATTAAAAAAATAATTAGAAACAAAATAGAATCCTTACCTGAATCCTAATTGAATTTCTTAATTTAACTGAAGAGAGCAAATTGCAGATTTTTGCTGAATCCCTAGTTATTTTTGTGAATAAAAGTGGAGAGGGTCAGGTCCTATTTATAGAGGTTCGAATGTACCAGACCGTAGGATGAAAGTAGGTTAAAAACAGATAAATCAAGAATGTTCGTTGATAGGAAAACCCTAGCTGCCGCCAACAGGGGCGGTCGACCGCCCTATATGCATCGATCAACCGCTAGTAGTCGACCGGTTGGAGTCGACGGTTGACTTTTCTACCTATTTTGGGAACATATTAAGTTTTGTATCATTTGTTTTATATAATTCCTTTATTATTTTTTTAACGTTAATTGTTAACGTTAACAATTCCTCAACCCCTAAGTCTAATCTCAATTAATTTTCAAATTTCAAATTTAATTATTTATCTGAATTTGAATTTGAATTACATTATTTTAAACCTTAAAACTTCAAATGCCGATAAATTCTTCGTTTAAGCTCCCTTTTCATCATATTATCTATGAAAATAGATCAGAATTTCGCCAAGAACGCAACTGTACAACTTTCATGGTCAAATTCCATATTTTACATAATTTTCATTTACCTCTACTTAATTTAAATTACTTATTTAATTCTTACCGATTTTACGGGTGTTACAGTCTCCCCCTCCTTTAAAAGGGATTTCATCCCCGAAATCTCTCTAAGGGGCGAACAATGTAACGTGTAATAACATCCATGTTATACAACCATGATATCTACACATCCATCTACTTAACCAAAGTGCAATGTGATTATGTACTGTAGATATACTAAAATGAGCTCAAACCTAGCGTGAGTGTGTAATCGCGTTATGCAAGTATGTATGCAAATACCCTAAACATGCATAAAAATTTCTATATGAGTATAAAGTGATAGAGAAAAAGTGTAGCAACCATCTCTTAGCATCCAATCTAGCAACCATGATGCAACCAAAAACCTAATTTTAGAGAGAAAATTTACTAGTTAAAAGCTCTTGATGTGATACCTTCATCTTCTCTTCAGTTTCCCATGTTCTTTCCACCGGGTTATCTCCCCATTGCACTTGGACCAATCAAATTTCTTTGTTGCAGAGCCTTTTAGTTCCATGCTCCACAATGCGTGCGGTGGAACGAGATGCTATTAGCTCCATCTCTATATCCCCCAACTGATCAGACTCTACTACAATGGCAGTGTAATGCAGGCATTTCCTAAGGTGAGAAATATGAAAAACATCGTGGACTCCAACCAATTGGTCATGGAGCTCCATGCAGTAAGCAAGCATTCCTATCTTTTCCAAAAACTCGAAATGGCCCAACAAATCTAGGCACCGATTTTACCGACTTTCCAAACCTAACAACTATTCTAAGAAGGGAGACTTTAACAAATACCATATCTCCTACTCGAATTCTAGCTCTTTCCTTCTCTTATTTGCATTAGATTTTTGGCGATCTTGCGTTGCCTTTATTCCTTGCTTGATCAATTCTACTTTTTCCATGGTATCACAAATCAAACCGGGTACGGGAAAATTTTTGTTGATGGTTTCCCACCAGCAACTTGGCGATTTGCATGGCCTTCCATAAATGCTTCAAAAGGGACCATACCAATCGTCGTTTAATAGACATTATTATACGTGAACTCAACCTATGATAGGTGCTGCTCCTAATTCCCTCCAGAGTCCAAGATGCAAGCTCTCAACAAGTCATTCACAATCATATTTACCCTTTTCATTTAACCATCCGTTTGTGGATGGTAAGCCATGCGAAGATTCAATGAAGTTCCCAAAGCTTCTTGCAAACTCCTCCAAAACTCGCTAGTGAATAAGGGGTCCCTATCACTAACAATGCTTGCCGGAATTCCATATAATCAGACTATTTCCTTGATGTAAATCTGTGCAAGGGACGCGACATTCCTATAGTTCTTAGCAGGAATAAAATGCGCACTCTTAGTGAGTCTATCTATAACAACCCAAATGGCCTCATTATCCGTCTAACTCTTAGCAAATCCTTCCATGAAGTCCATCGAAATTTGTTCCATTTCCAAGTCAGAGTATCTAAAGGTAACAATAACCCATTAGGCTTCCCTTTCTCATCCTTTATCTTCTGACATATTAAGCACTTAGCAACAAACTCAGCTACTCTTCTCTTCATTCCAGCCCAAAAGAAAATCCTCTTCATATCCTTATACATTTTATTTCCTCTGAGGTAAATAGTCATATTAGAGTGGTGACTTCCATAAGTACTTCTTCTAACATGCCATTAATCATGGGACACAAAAATGTCCATCCCTTCTCAACCGTCACTTTTCATCAACAAAACATCCACTAACATGTAGAAAATATTCTCCTCTCCTCAACTTCTCCAAAATCTCCACTAGCTTCGCATCCTTTATCTGCTCAAGCCCAATATGGTCCATTAAAGCTGGTCAAACCTCCATTATGGCTAGAAAAACCTTAAATGGGTTTTGTTAGTGGTTGGAAGTTAAAATTTGAGAGATACTCCAACTACCTCCATTCATATATAGTGTTTATGGTAGCGTGCCTCCGACTAAGGACACCGACAACTAGGTTTCCTTTTCCATGGGTATATTGTATATCAGAATCAAATAATACTCCATCCATCTCTGCTGCCTAAGATTTAAATCTTTTTGGGAAAATAAGTATCTGAGTGATTTATGGTTAGTGAACAACTCAAACCTTTCTTCCAAAAGCTAATGCCTCTACATCTTTAACGTAAAGACAATAGCTGCCAACTCCAAGTTGTAAACTGGATATCTTTTCCTATGATCCTTCAATTGCCTACTAGCATAAGTGACAACCTTCCCTTCTTGCATTAGAATTGCTCATAATCCTATGCCACAAGCATTTGTGAAAAACACAAATGGTTTGGTCCTGTCGGGAATGGTGAGTACAGGTGCACTTGTCATTAACTATTTAAGCTTCTTGAATGCCTCAGTGCATTTATTACCCTAAAAAAGACTAGGTGCTTCTAAGTTAAGTGAGTTAAGAAGGCTGTTATTGTTACAAAGTTCTTTATGAACTTCCTATAGTATCCTGCAACCCCTAGAAACTTCTAAATTCTGATGCATTCTTAGTAACTCTCCATCTTTAAACAGCCTCCACTTTGTCGAGGTCCATCGCCAGTCCTTGCTCAGAAACAATGTGTCCAAGGAATCTAACCTCTTTCTTCCAAAAGTGACACTTAGCAAATTTGGCCTTAAGCTGGTACTTTTTAAAGTTCGTTGTACCTCTCTTAGGTAGTCCTCATTCTCCTTTTTGCTTTTGGAGAATACCAAGATATCATCCAAGAATACAATAATGAATTTATTGAATTACCCCCTAAACACCCTACTCATCAAATCTACAAAGTATGCGGGGCCATTCGTTGACCTAATAGGCATTACTTCCCATTCATAGAGCCCTTCTAGTGTGTGGAATGCAGTCTTCGACTTGCTTTCTTCTGTAATCCTTAACTAATGGAATCTGATTGCCAAGTCTAGTTGGGAAAAGACTTTGGCTCCTATAAGTTGGTCGAATAAGTCATCTATCCTTGGTAAAGGATACCAATTCTTTATTGTTAACTTGTTCAGCTCCCTATAATCGATGCAAAATCTCAGTGAGCCATCCGCCGTAGTGGTGAAGACAACATGGACACCCAATTCAGAGGTACTCCGATGGATGAATCCTTTTTGTAATAGCTCAGAGTTCTGCTTCTCTAACTCTCTTCTTTCTTTGGGAGCCATGTGTCTTCAGGGCATAGCAACTAGCTTTGCGTCCTTCTCCAAATTGATTCTAAACTCAATCTCCCTATAGGGTGGGAGACCCTAGACTTCCTCAAAGACATCAGAAAATTCACAGACTACGGGTACAGATGATAGCTTACTAAAAGGTAGGCTTAGCGAGTATAAATAGCTTGACTCAGCTGAGCCTTAGGGTGTATAAAGAACTTCTAGGTCAAGGCCTCTACAACTTGTTAATCGTATGACCCTTTTATCGCAATCAAGAATCGCTCCGTAGTATGCTAACCAATCCATACCCAAGTTAAGTTTATAACCCTAAAAGTTTAGAACATATGCATTACATATGAAATTAACATCGCATATGTCCACAACTAGATCTTTGCAAATTAAAGAGAGATGTGTCGACCCCCTTATAGGGTTGGAGATCACTATTGGGGTGGTGACAATTTGGGTTTGAAGTTTTAAGAAGTTAACTACATTCCTAGCTATAAAGGAATGTGATGCTCCAGGATTAAATAAAGTACGAATATTAACCCTAGCAATAAGAGTTTTACCTTCTAATGCTGCCTTCCCCTGATCTCTAGGTGGTCTACTCGAAGTAGGGATAGCCTCGATAGCATAGACGTGTCCACTTGACCCTTTCTTTGCCAACTTAGGACATCAGTTCTTGAGGTTCCCTTCTTTATGACAATTATAGCACTTCCCTTTAAAAGCTTCTTTCATTAGACCCACTTTACAATCTTTAGCCTCATGACCCTTTTTCTGGCATCTCTTTCATACTTTACCATCCTTCTTGATTTTCCCTTTTGACTTCTTGTTTGGCCAAAAGCCTCTCTTTTTGGATCCTTCTTGCTTTTGGGTAAGCCTAGCCTTCTTCTCCGCCTCTTTTTCTTCTACACTTGCTGACTACAATAAAGCCATCTCAACCAACGTTTCATATGTAACGCCCGCGGGAACTTGGGTCAACAACATTTCTCTTAGTGGGGAGTTTAGGCACTTCATGAAATTGATGGCCTTTTTTATTGGCGTATTTATGAAGCTTATCCCGAACTTAGCCAACTCCACAAACTTACTATTGTACTTCCTTAAGGTGGAGTCTCCTTGCCTAAGCTATATGAATTTCTTCAGTTGTAAACTCATTTTTGCTCTCGACATAAACCTTAACTCAAATTTGTCTTTAAGTTCATCCTAAGTGAAAACCCTTTTAGCATTTTCTTCAATTACTAAGTTCCACCAATCTAAAGGTTCCCCTTTAAGGTGCCAAGCTACTACCTTCTCTTTAGCTAATCCTCTCATCCCAATTCTCAGAATATTCTCTCGTAGGCATTAATCATGCTTTGGCTTCCACATATCCTTCAGTTATAGAGTATGTTTTTCCTCATATATTTGCAAAGTCCTTACATATCTTAGAGAAGTCAATAAGACAGGGTGCTGCATCTGTGGGTGGGGCAGCGGGTGCCATCGGTGCAGTTGGAGGGACTAGGACTTACTCAGCTTGCCAAAGGTATCGTTGAAGCTATTTGGGCATCTCACGAATGGCGGGTCTTCCTCGGGCAGGGATCTCAGTTTCGAAAGAAGATTGATTATCAGTCATATCAACTATCTGTGGGTTGAATCTTTAGTGACGATTTCTTAAGATAGTATTATATGCTGAAAGAAAAGGAGTTGCCTAGTGTGTGCACGTATGTTCAAAGAAATAGGGGCATAAATATATATATATATATATAATAAGACTTTCTAGATAATTTTTTGAAAAACTTTCCAAAAATAACAAGCACGTTTCTCATACGTATAATTTCCCCCTTGATCGGGTAACCTAAGCTCTGATACCAAATGTAACAACCCGCCCCGAAATATGCCTAAACTTCGACACAGAAAAGGCCTATCGAAACTTAGACCCATTCTAAAGCTGGCTGTTGGTTGATAATAGTAATGATAATGCAGAGCTATAACTATTCTTTTAGAACTCATAGCAGAAGGAACAAAGTATAATAGCAAATCGTATCCATTTATTTCAAAATAAATTCAAATGTCATAATACATAACAAAACATAATCTCACAATAACTGCTACATCATTTGTTCAAAAGTATTCCTTCATGGGTACAATAGAAATCATCATGAATAAATAACAATAATCGCCACAAGCTTTGTTCACACCATCTTTAAGCATCATCACTCATTCTTTAACCTATGTTGTAATGAGTAGGGAGTTGGAACAATAAGTGTTTGTTGAATAAAAAACCTAGAGCTTTATTATTTCAGTACTTGGGCGGTATATATCAAAAATAGGAATATGTCTACATGTTCTAAAACTATTTAATACTTTATATAAGGAAAGGAGGCGAGCCCTCAAACAACCACTTAATACCTTTCATTCTCGAAGTAGGTTTCCCAATCCCATAACGTATAACCAACGTCATAATGTCTAACAATGCGAGAGATAGAGTCCAAGCCACTTAATATCTTTTAATGAAAAATAAGTAGACTTTGACCATTTAAGACACCAATTGAGGTAGCCTCCATCATTTAATACATATTCCCAAGGCTTACTCTACATAGGCATCTATCTAGATGGCATTGCATGAAAATGTCTTTGGACACTTAATACTTTCTATTGAAGCAGACCTTTTTGAGATGTCCTTAACGTTGCCAAAACTCAATCCCGACCATTTAGTACTTTAATTGGGGAGAAAGGCAGACCCTCAAACAACCACTTAATGTTGGAACTGGGCTAGCCCGCAGTGATAGTGGTGGGTGTATTTCAAAAAAAATTCATCATATTGGATCTTTATTGGGCCTATGAAGTCTAATTCATTTAGAACAATCATAAATTTGTTTTAAATAAAATCATGTATTTTATTTATATTTAAGTATTTTGTAATGTAAAGTTAATTTGAATGATTTAATTTATATATATACATGTATCATATACATATATCTGTGTGTGTGTACATGTGTAACATAATAATCCGTGAAGGGTATAACATGCCCGTATATAGATGTTGGGATTTACATCGCAACAGACAGATTAGCTCATTTCGTATATATTGTATATTGTCTAAATATGTGCATAAATCTATAATGCAAAGTATATTTATATAAATATGTATACATATATTTAAAATATATTTTATAAATAAAAGTCTCAAAATTAAATATATATATATATATAATTTAAAACATTTTTATAAATATATATACATAATTAAACATATAAAATTATACATATATATATATATATAATAATTAAAATTATATATATAAGGTTAAATAAAATGTATATATATGAATAATTAATTACATTCAAATACTTAAAATATAAATATATATTTTTTTAAATTATTTCCAGATTGAAATTAGCATAACAAACATAAAATAATAATTTTATAATTTTATCATTACTATATATATATAATAAATAGTTTTGATCATGATAATTAAAAATATTAGTAATAAATATTAAAAAATCAAATTTTAAAATTTAAGAAAATTTAGGGTCATAAAATATAGATTTAAAAAAATTTCATGATTTTTTGAAATAAAATATTATTTTTAATAAATAAAAGAAATGTTCAACCAAAGTAATTTAATTATTAAAAATATTAAATATTAAAAAAAATCTAAAATTTTTTCCTTGGGTTACTGCATAGCTGTAGTAATTCTAAAAAATATAAAATCGAATTTTCAGTGCAATAATTATTTTAGATATAATAAACAATTCAAATAATCAATAAAAGGTAATTTAAAATTATTTATATATATATATAATTTATTTTTGAATTTGATAATTCATATTATGTATAAATAGGTGTAAGGAAAAATTCTAAGCTTTTTATACATTATAAATATACATATATGTAATTATATGTTTAAAATATACATTAGTTTATATTTAAATTAATATATAAATGTACATAAAATAATTAATATGATAAAATTTAATTTTTTACAGCAAATTAGATTTTTTTATACATAAATTATAACACATAATAATATAACCATGCACATAACCAAACTAATTTGTGACAACTACACATACCTACGAAAATCTCAGCTAACTAGATATACAACATTAATATATATACAGATTTGGGATTAATCAATATTAAATCATAAAATATGATATGATTACTGTAATATATAAATAAAATACCAATTGATGATGCCTTTGAGTCCACTTGAATCAATGAATTCCCTTCTCTAGTTATGCTCGATTTGTCAGATTGCAAGTTTGGAATCGTCGACCTTTTCTATCAAATAGTGCTTTTACTTAACTTGAATTGGTTTGACATTCTTAGAACTGATATGGGGATTTATTTCAGCTAGCAAAGTTGATAATTATGGCAGCCAAAAGTTGTTTTTGATTAAGGGTTTAGAGATCCATATATATAGCCTTGTACAAGAGAGATATTAGGACAATCTCATTACATATTCTCTCTTAATATTAGCCATCCATCTCTAGGTCTAATCCTAAGTTTTAGCCGCCTCCAATAAATTGTCAAAACCGAAATTTGCAGCCCTAATGATGGGCTTTAAACCCATTTAAGCCCACGCCAAAATGCTATGCAATTTGATATCGTATATCGATTGGTACATTTATAACTATTATAAATATATATAACATTATTTATTTCTCAAATCATATTCAAATTTTATAATTAATATTTCATAAATATTATTTAATTTAATTAATTTATAAAAATTATAAACTAATTAAATCGTTCGGTCTTAAGGGAATTCATCATTTCGGCTGTGTAACTCTTTGGTGTAAATTTGGTCAACAATTAACATCGAACTATTATAATGGTAACGTTCACACGTCACTTAGCAGGTGGTGTGACATTATGGCTAAATTTATCGCTTACTCATTTTCGGTAAAATCCAATTTTAGTTTAATAAGCATTACTCGGTTATGACATTTGTTTACACCAATTCTCTTCGTCAAAACTATATCACTTTGGACTTTTGAAATTTGGTAATGGTCAAAATTCCAACCTCATCCACATTCAACTTTATAGTCTAAATACAAAGTCCTTGGTTCAATAATAACAATTATTATTAACCGAAATGCTCTGGCCAAAGACTTTGACTTTGAGTTGACTGTGATACTAACCGCATATAACCGAGGAGACGAATCCTCTCTTGAATAGTGCTTCACTTCCAATACTTCCACTCGACCCAACTATAGTCACTCAATGGACGCCATGCCATGATTTGGCTATAATCAAAGCGGAGCTTTCATATTAAAGATCCACAGTATTCTCAAGTTAAGAGAACTGTGTAAATCAGTCACATCGATATTTTCTATTTGACCTTAGTTATATTAACCAACATAAAACTATCGAGTGAGTCGTTTCATAGTTATCCAATAACTATTAGTACGTAACCCCTAGGTGCCTGCAGCAGTCATGAGTAATAGCTGCCCAACATTTGGAGAGCGTTACGTACTCCAGTCACAACGGATACATCGATATCCAGTCTCGATGCATCTTGACTAGGAACATTTAAAATGGTATATTTGTTTCGTTGTGATAAATTTCTCACGGTTACAATACTTTGTAACTACTATCACAAAATACACCATTTATGGATTTTCTATTAAATATACTTTTAATTAAGTTGATTAATTAATATAATCACATTATATCAAGTATATAATAGGAAAATACCTTTTATTTCGAACAAGATTGGTCAACGAGTTAGATATATGTAACAAATTACATAATTGCCCCTAGGACATACCCCTAACTATATCAATCTCACACTTGCACTTGGTGTCAATTATGGAATCTATTTCCAACTTCTCCAATCAGTTTTCTCAAAACCAATTAGGTCAGTCCCTTAGTGAATGGGTATGCTATTATGTTTTAATTATCTACTTTGTCGATTAACTCTCTCTGACACTGATAAACTGTCTTTATCATGTGGAACGATTCGAAGTATGTCTTTCAACTTCTAGTGAGCTTTAAGTTCTATTATGACCAATTTCATGACATTGTTATTTTATAACAATATTATGGGATTCTCAACATTTGGAATCACCTTTGGCTCAATTATAAATTTGTGCATTTATATCTATATACATTGGTTTATTGTAGCGCTATTCAAGTTAATGTTCTCAACATTTCATTGAATCGACCACAATCACTTTTCTTTTGAAACATTTTCAAATTAAAGATTTTAACTTGAATTTTACCATTGACATGTTATACTCAATATCACTTATAAAAGTTTGTGTCCAAGCGTTCCATCATAACGAGTTCGTTGTTTCTATAAACAATTCTCTAGTATTTCATAAATACACGAGAACACCTCAAACAACCATTTGGTGATATCAATTTGGATTTTATATTTGCTCCATATATCAAATAAATAAACAAAACACAATATCATATACAACATTATCTGTATGATAATTCCTATTGCTAATGCATAAGGAATCCAACTTACATGTTCTCTTTTTAATAGGGTGCTCTTGTATATCATTTTGGGACAATCCCTATATCTTTTATACTCACCATAAAAGACATCATTTACAATCCAAAATTGAGTATTAAAACAACTAAAGTTGATTTTAATACAAGCATATTGTTAAAATCAACAACGTGTTGTTTACTTATAGTTTAGAAACATTAATGTACCTTTTAACGTTCTTTCTTATGAACACACGCTTCCTCTGAACTTTGATTGAAAATCAAACTATTTGATATTTCTACAAAATACTTATTCAATCTTGATGCTTATAAAATGATACATCTGTATCATTTCTTGGATCAAATCCAAAGACTCACAAACCCAATATCACTCCCACTGACTTCGAGGCATTTTTGGTTAATATGTGTAAACGGCTTACTCTAAATCATTATTTAGAATTTTCTGTTTTAATACATAAATACCAAACACTAAGTCTTATCGAGCGATAATTTTGTGAGTAAATCTGAATTAACTTGATCATGTTGAATATCGAATCTGTTATGCTAATTTCAACAATTGAAATTTGCGATATTATTCTTATCAACATTGCTCATTTAATTCCAACCACATTAGTCTTTCCAATAAAGCACAATCTCGGCTGATGGATCACATCTCTTTGGTTACGACCACCAAAATCATATTTTGATAGCGTACTTGGAATTTTTTAGATTTGCACATCATACCATATAGAGTCAACAATCTTAATGGTTTAATTGAACAACCGAGGGCAATGTATATTTTCAACATTAATAAGAAACTCCTAGTTTCTCTTCGATGTATGAGAATACTTATTAGACATTCTAATGCTATGTGTTCATTTAGGTTAGTTAATTTCACTTCATCTCATATAATTAGTTCTATCTTTGGATCGGATCCAATTCCATTCAACTACCAAAAATTTCTCAAAGAAATTCCTTAACAATGAAGTTGATATATCTTGAAACAACAATTGTTTCTTAGTGCAAATAGAATAGGGATTCATAAACGCTTTATGAACCTTTTTATTTATAAAACTAATTTTAGTTTACAAAAATTATGTTTAAAACATAAATATGTCATTTGATGACAGACCTTTCCAAAAAACTTTTTGGAGATTCATACAAGATCCCTCATGAACAATTATTACGTGCAATCTTTCGACTCGCACAACCTGCCAACTCCTTGGCCTAGGATATGTTGGGATTTCTTACAAACCCTTATCTTGTATGATTTTGTAAACTACTGTTTAGATGAAATAATATCAACCTTGTGTACTAATCTTAAGTACATACCCTTATAGAAAGAAACTAACTCAACTTCACTCACAATTAATCATAAATTGTCTAACAATGTCTGATTACTCCTTATCGATGCATCATTATGTACCACATGGAGGAATGACTTTTGAGATTGAATCTATATATATTTTTAGGTACATTTGGAACTCTTTCCAATATACTCACTTATTCGACCAAATCAAATCATTTTATTCTAATGCATGTTATTTTATTTACTTTTCTTTTATATTCTATGATTTTATCATAAACTTACTACATGTGTATCTAATACACATTTTCAAGTTGGTAATTAAATCATCGATGAATATAACAAAGTATGTAGAACCTTTTTGGTATTAATAGACTTATGATTGCATACATCAATATGTATTAATTCAAAGAGTTCATCAACTCTTATGATGCTCCCACTGAATGGGTGCATAGCCATTAATTGTTTGAGATATAATTAACCTGTATCATATGATTCATAATCATATAGTAAAATTATTTCTTAGAACTACGGCTTAGTCTATAATTCCAAAACAACTGTAAATAATATTAGATACATATGTATTTTGTTGCATCACTTTTACTATGAAAACAAATTCCATAATATAGTTCTATTTCATAATGAATATTCATAATACTCATATTAAAATATAGTTATATCTATTTTTCAGTCAATACCAAAAATAAACATTATTTCACAAATAATGTTCGGTACATTTTACGAAAACAATTTTTGTAATTTGATGCAATCATTAGGTGCTATATGACATGCTCCCACTATTTCCGCTATTACAATAATAGCGTACTAAATTTAGAGGTCCACCATTCACTTAATATTGTTAATATTGTTTACTTATTTCATATGCTGCAACTAGTTTACAGTGGAGAGTTCTTTGATCAAATATCTTGAACTCAAAGAAATAAATGTTATAGAAAACAATTTTCTATATAAAAATACATTTCAGAATAAAAATCATATTTCATATTCCAATATTAAGTACCTATTATTATTACAATTCTTGTTTCCAATGTTTCTCTATGAAGCAGAAGTGACTATTCATTCTCTTCGTTCAAAGTTTGCCCTAATTTACATCTATTCTTATACATTTGTTTTTCTTTCAAATTGTCAAACTATTCAAAAGAAAACCTTACTACAATATCACAACAAACTTTTACAAAAGCGCATTCGAGTATTCTTAACATTTAAGACATCAAATATGTTGCACTTTATGTAAACCGATCAAGATGATATTTCAGCAATCGAGTTCTTAGATGTATCTCGTAGTTTATGGTCTTGTGTTATATTAACAGAATATGATCCTTTTGAAATCATTCAAGTTGAATACATGATCTTAAAATACTGTTTATTGGCTTACTTCGAATGAACTAACTTCATCAAAATATTGTACCCATAAACTATAACTGTTCACTATATAACTTTTATATATGAAAGTACATGGATCAAATATCCATAGTCTTGAATTGCATTTAGAGTTCAAAAAATCATAAAATGTAATACATGGTCTAAACCAAATAAAAATATAAGTGACCAACTTACGAATGTATTAAGTAGTTGAAATTAGGCACTTGCATGGGTATAGAAACATTATATAATATGCAATTAGAATTATTAGTAAGTATATATTATATTTCTATTTGTCACTTTCAATTCATTTTGTTTATATATGTTAATTGACAAATGTTTTATCAATCATATTAAATGCACAAATATATCATTGTAGATAATTATAACATTATATAACATATGTTCTTACAATATTAGAAAGGTTAAATGTTACCATTTCATTTTTCTAATAAGGCTCCCACTAGTCTTTTATTTTTCTCCAAACCCTAAGATGAAACATAGAAGTCTTATAACTTCACTAGTGGGTGTTAGGACTCGTTTGTTTTGGTATTCTGACCTTGAGTTTGCTCAACAAATCATAGCCCCACAAACGATGGATAACTCCTTATCGGTTGTATCACATACAACTCCTAACCCATTTTTCCTTGTTCTAATCTCATGTCGACCTTGAGTTTGCTCAACAAATCGAAAGAGATTATTTACTCATACCTATCATATCATGATAGCCTAAGTATAGTATATGTACCTTGAGTTTGCTCAACAAATACATATAGTTATCTTACCTCATTTGTTCAATATATTAATAATACTATGCACAACATTCATAGCTTGAGTTTGCTCAAAAACTAAGGAGTATGTAAGTAATTTATTAATATATATATGGTATAGTACAACATTATATTAAAGATTCATAATCTTCAATATATATATTGAGTGATATCTACTTATAGAATAATATATTTCTTATGAAATACCCCAGCGATTCAAGTGTCAGACACATCAGAAATCACGGTATATGTACATTTACATATGTATTTATTTCTCAAGTCTATTTGGGTTTATTTAATGTTCCACATTTAGTTTATACACATACCATATAAGTTTTATTGTTATATAAATTTTATATTTCATATCACTTATATGATAGTCTTACGTATAATATATCATTAATTAAATCTTATCTAATTAATTTTAATCAATTAACTCTTTAATTAATTTTAAATTAGTATTCTAATATAACTTTTATATTGGATATATCTACTATAACATTTATAGTGTAACTATAACCTTTATAGTGTAACACACATATATCATATATATGTGTATTTTATTTAATTAATTAACTTTTAATTAATTTATTCAATTAAACAATTTTTTTATTAGAATTTATTAATTTCAAAATTTATCTTGTATACATATATGTATACTTGTGTTGTCTTAAACATTTTAAAATAACATAATATATATCAACATATATAATACTTGCATATATGCATTAATTAATTAACATATTTAATTAATTTATTTTATTAATCTTATTAATAAATTTAAAATTTGAAATCATTATATAAATATTTTCAAACATTTTGAAAATATCATTCTCCTTTCAAACGTTTTGAAAACTTATATAGTATTATAATTTTTATAATAAACATGTTTTATTTTAAATTTAATTATTAAATTTAAAATCTTTAACATTAATTTTCAAAACGATTTTGAAAATTAGCCCAAGGCCAAATTAAGTTGGGCCTTTTCTATTATGAGCAACCTTTGTGCTCACTTCACTTTTCGGGCTAGGCCGGTAACCAGGTAGGACAGGGTACTTGATTACCCAATTCCAATCCTAAACATTACCTTTCTAGACACTATACAAAGTGAGCAAGCTTAATTAGTTAGCCATAATATGACTAATTTAGACCGCATAGGCTATTGGGCTCCGATATCATTGTTGGAACTGGGCCAGCCCACAGCGGTAGTGGGAATTTTTTCATCCTATTGGATCTTTATTGGGCCTATGAAGTCTAATTCATTTAGAACAATTCTAAATTTGTTTTAAATAAAATCATGTATTTTATTTAAATTTAAGTATTTTGTAATGTAAAGTTAATTTGAATGATTTAATTTATATATATATATTCATGTATCATATACATATACATATGTGTGTGCATGTGTAACATAACAATCCGTGAAGGGTATAATATGCCCGTACATAGATGTTGGGATTTACATCGCAATGGACACATTACCTCATTTCATATGTATTGTATGTTGTCTAAATATGTGCATAAATCTATAATGCAAAGTATATTTATATAAATACGTATGCATATATTTAAAATATATTTTATAACTCAAAGTCTCAAAATTAAATATATATATATATATATATAATTTAAAACATTTGTATAAATATTTATACATAATTAAACATATAAAATTATACATACATATATATATATATATAATAATAATTAAATTTTTTTGAAAGGAATATAATAATTAAAATTATATATATATATAAGGTTAAATAAAATGTATATATATATATGAATAATTAATTACATTCAAATACTTAAAATATAAATATATATATTTTAAAATTATTTCCAGATCGAAATTAGCATAACAAACATAAAATAATAAATTTCTAAGTTTATCATTATTAAATATATATATATATATAATAAATAGTTCTGATCATAATAATTAAAAATATTAGTAATAAATATTAAAAAATAAAATTTTAAAATTTATAAAATTTAGTATCATAAAATACAGGTTCAAAATTTTTTTCATGATTTTTTGAAATAAAATATTATTCTTAATAAATAAAAAAAATGTTCAACCGAACTAATTTAATTATTAAAAATATTAATATTAACAAAAAATTCTAAAAAAATTTCCTTGGGTTATTGCATAGATGTAGTAATTAAAAAAATATAAAATCAAATTTTTAGTACAGTGGTTATTTTAGATATAATAAACAATTCAAATAATAAATAAAGGATAATTTATACTTTGGTCATGTATGATCCAAAACTAATGGCTTTGGAACGATCCATTATTTTCTTAAAAAAACGATCGGACATGACCCAATATCAATCGATTTTACTCGATCCATATTAGAAATAAATAAAGTATGATCAACTATTGATGGACTCATGCCGATCCATCTAAAACATATGCGAAAAGTTGACAACGACCCCAGGAACGTGCAATCGTGATCGGGAGTCAAGGATGAATACGTATACGTGCAAGTGTACGTTCCAAAAAATTCGATTTCTTGAAATCGACAGAAATTAAATTCTTGCCTGGATTAATCAGAGGAAAACCTGAACCAGTCAGCCGAGGCCCATAGATTCACTGAAATGATGACTTAAATGATCACCAACAAGGCGTGACCCAAAATTTATACTATTTGAAATCAATCAATCGTCATGTCAAATAAAAAGAGATGCGACTCTTCTAGGAAAACAATTCATCGAAATGATAACTACTATTCAGAAAACTGGTGGATTCCTTTCCGATGACACTAACTTGCATCATTTCAAAGCACGTCATGTTGAAACAAGACGTACTTTGGAGGGCAAGTGTTATCTAGCCTTTTGATCCGGCTATATTCGAACTGACTAGACAAGTTAGACTCGACTGTCATTGGGACCGACAGGTCAGATTAATAATCACGAAGCCCGGAGATCAGGCACAGATGATAATATGAAGCAGTAGCAAAGCGAAAGCAGAAAACAGATTCAATAGAACGATAAAATATGAAAATATACCATTTACTAAAAAATTAATCGGATACGATCCATATTCGCCAATTATGAATCATACCGTATCGATATTATAGTTCAACTCAACGGAAAACGATCGATATCTCAAAATCTACAAGTCAACTACACATGAAACTTTGGAAACATCAATATGTTGAAGTGTAGAGCTCACCACATCGGTCACATGCTAAAAAGAGCAAGAAAAATGATCGGCACCGATCATTATTTTGATGAAAGTGGGGCCACGATCGATAAGGTGACCTCGTCGGGATCTGAAGACTCCGCAACCGAAATTTCAGGAAGATATGTTGCCGTCTTCCTCTATAAATACAGACTTGATTGTTCATTTTGTAGTCTCTACGCTATTGTTTCCTTTGTACTCTATTGTAATTACGGAGCACACATGATCCATCCCTCTGTACTAAGCAATTCAAGTGATTAATAATGATCCACCATCTGTACTCAGCAATTCAAGTGATAAATAATGTTATTTCTTCAAAGTGGACGTAGGCTTCTAACGTCGAACCACTATAAATCGTTGTGGTCTTGTTATTGCTTATTTTCTGTTATTTAAATGTTTGTTTTCTCCATTTTCATTGGATTCTTTTCATTGGATTTTTTTATTTATTTCTCCACAAAATCTTATTGGATGTTTGTGCCAATTTTTGATGCAAATAGGGGTTTGTGGCAATATGTTCATACCCAAGTACGTTTTCAAATTTATTCTGATGATGTAGGCTTGATAAAGAAAATTTCTGAAGGATTAGCCATGCTCCTTGTACTAGTAGACATCAAATTTTAAATAAGTACAATTTTCGAAAAACTCAAGGATCAGGGCTGTAAGAGTGAACTTACTATTCCAGAGCTAATCAAATACTGAATAGTCTTCTCAATTTGGCGCATGTCCAACCTGCCACTCAAGTACAAGTACTTATTAAGCAAATCGCCATGCATGTTTTCTTCAGCAGTCCATCGCCTGGTCCATTTAGCCCAAGGCGGTAATGTCATACCACTTGTATCTCGTACACCTTCAAATCTGTTGAAAGCGGACAGATATATAGGCAGACCTTCTTCGGTTATCATATTACCTACAATGGACACGAAGTTTTCATTGGGTATTTCTTCTGCTTACTCCCTTATCCCCATTATGTTTTTGAAGAACTCTTCATTTGAACATGATGGATTCAGATTCGGAAGAAAATCTTGAGGACGTTGCCATAGAGCCTCCACCGGTTTTAGAAAGGTTAGTATGTTGTTTTCTACCCATCCTTCTAGTGAAGTAAATATTTCGAGATTTTCTGCTGTCATTTGTATGATGAATTAAATAGAATAAGTGGTAAAGTTAAAGTAAATGTGTGCTTTCTGTGTTGGTTATCTGCTCACTTACTCCAGGAAGCATCTCAGCCACTCATCTCTTGTGATATCCAAAGGCTAATACTAATTGTTTTATTTACTTAGGATCACGGGCTTCTTTATATTAGGCCCAATATGTAATCTATATATAATTCTGTGTACAATCAATTCTGTAATACAATTCTCTCTGAATACAAAATTATTCATTTCTCAAATATTACATTCTGCATTATTTCTAACTTGGTATCAAAGCAATTAAAGTGCTAACTGCACATATTGATCAGAGATCAAGTCCATCAGAAAAGTATCATCACTTGGACTCCTCTCATCAAGATTTAACATCTCTCATCTGAGAGTTGTTGCTATCACTGAAACCAGTGCCTCGCCAGTTCATCATTCTGGCTGCATCTGATCACCACTGAGAGCTTGGTGGTATAAAGAATTTAAATCAATTGAAAACCGATCAAGAAAATCAAGAAAAAGGTTTCAGTTGAATCCCTGTATATCAAGAAGACTTATCAGGCTTTTCTTTTTCAAAAAAAAAGATAATCATCACGTAAGCCAGCAAGACAAAATCAAGATTCAACTGCTCAACCCATTCTCTTATTCCCAATTCAAGATTTTCAAGATTAGAATTCTTATACCTGATTTCTGATTTTTTCCACCATCAGAGATTACATATTGGGCCACAACATCATGAATCAGAATGAAGCTGCAAGCCCACAGTTGTCCAGCACAAGAAGTTCTACCAGCCAAATTCATTCAGATTCAGTCAATGATCTAATGAAGGCCACTATCAAACCTCAAAGTCAACTGCACTCAATTCAACTGGATGAAACCAATTTCCTGCTCTGGAAATTAATAGTAGAAACATCAATTAGAGGATATGGATTAGAGGATTATATCTTTGGTGCAAAAATTACACCACCAAAGTTTGTTAAAGACAGTGAGGATAAGTTGATCCCAAATCATGAATACACAGCACATCAGAGGCAAGACAACCTTGTATGTGCATGGATGATGTCATCCATAAGTGCATCTATTCTACCACAGCTTGTAGGTTGTAAAAATGCTCAAGAAGTATGGACAACAATTGAGAGAAATTTCACATCTCAGTCATCTGCAAGAGTTATGCACCATAGAAGGCAATTACAAAGCATCAGGAAAAATGAAATGACTATGAATGAATATCTGAACAAAGTCAAAAACTTATGTGACCAATTAGCTTCAGCAGGGCACAAAGTTCATGATTCAGAGCATGTATTATACATAATCAGTGGTTTAGACAGTGAATACGAAGCTGTTGTGGCAATTATCTCTACCATGGAACCAACTCCCTCACTACAGTTTGTTTACTCTACCCTCCTATCACATGAAGGAAGAATTGAACATGGAAAAACAACAAGTTCAGATATATCAATCAATTATAATTACAATAAAGGCAAACAAAGTCAAGGAAGGGGACAGTTCAATAACTATCAGAGAGGAGGACCATCCAACAGAGGCAGGAGAGGTGGTAGAAACAACAACAACAATAAAATAAGGTGTCAAATCTGTGAGAGATATGGACATGGAGCAAATAAATGCTATTTCAGATTCAACAAGAATTTTACTCCCTCACAACAAAACAACAATACAAATATCAATACTGTTAATATGCCCAAAGACAACAACAATGGTCAGGCAGAGATTCATAACACTGAAACTGCTACAGCAGATGATGTCAGTGACGAATGTTGGTATCCAGACTCTGGAGCAACCAACCATGTGACCAACAATCTCAACAACATAAACTTAGGAAACAAAGAATACAAAGGTACGCAAAATCTTTTTGTTGGCAATGGCAAAACCATTCATATTACTCACACTGGAAATGCAAGTATAAATGGACCCAAGAAATTATTTCTGAGAAATTTATTAAGGGTCCCCTCAATTAAAAAAAATTTAATGAGTGTTTCCCAATTCTCAAAAGATAACAATGTCTTTTTTGAATTCTACCCAAATAGTTGTATAGTTAAAGATATACTAACTCAAGAAATCATTTTGCAGGGTAAAGAAAACAATGGATTGTACAAATTTGATTTCTGTAATTCAAAAGTTTCTGAAAATAAAGGGAACACTTGTGTGATGAATGTCATGAATAATTCTAATAGCTGCAATATATTCGATTTATGGCACTATAAGCTAGGTCACCCAAGTGAAAAAATTGTGAAACATGTTATGAATAGCAATAAAATTCCTTTTAGTAATATTTCTGACTCATATATGTGTACTTCCTGCCAATTGGGAAAGAGTCACAAACTTGCATTTCCAGATTCACACACTTATTACACAAAACCTCTTGAATTAATTGCTAGTGATCTATGGGGTCCAGCTCCTATTAATTCTGACTATGGTTACAAATACTATATATCGTTCATAGATGCTTATTCAAGATATGTATGGATTTATATGCTAAAAACCAAGTCAGAAGCTAGTAATATAGTAATTCAATTTATTAACAAAGTTGAGAATATGACTGGAAATCATGTATGCAATTTCCAAACTGATGGTGGAAAGGAATTTCTACCACTAAAAAGTTTCTTTGAAAAAAGGGGATTAATCATAGAACTACATGTCCATATACTTCAGAGCAAAATGGGATCATAGAAAGAAAACATAGACATATTGTCGAAACTGGTTTAACCTTGCTAGCACAAGCTTCTATGCCTTTAAAATTTTGGCCAAAAGCTTTTAATACTGCTGTGCATCTGATAAACTTACTGCCAGCAAAGAATCTCAAATTCAAATGTCCACGGGAAGTGCTAACTAAGGTCAAACCAGATTATAAACACCTCAAAGTCTTTGGTTGTCAATGTTTTCCTTGTTTAAGGCCATACAATACTCACAAATTAGATTTTAGATCTAGATCATGCACATTCTTAGGATACTGTAACAATCAAAAGGGGTATAGGTGTCTAGATGACAAGGGAAAGATATACATTTCCAGACATGTAAGATTTAATGAGAAGGTCTATCCATATAGCAACAGTGGAATTAAAACCACTGAAAAAATAAGAAATGCAAGGCTTACTGTACCTGATCTACCTGATGAAATCAAGGCTATATCCTCAACTCAGCCCATAAGTGAAGACACAAGCATCAGCTCTCAACTCACCATGCCCACTAGGGAGCCAGGTCAAGAGCAACATGATTGGGAAAATGGTAGCAATGGTCAAAGCAGTCAAAGACAGGAGATCAGCAGCCAAAATGATAATCAAGACAATAGTAATGATACTGTGCCTTGTAACATTTCTGATAATAATTCAGACATCACAGTCAGAAATAATGTTAATGTTCATCCAATGTTAACTAGAGCAAAATGTGGTATACATAAACCAAAAATTATCAACAACACTACAAGTCAAGATGAACCATCCTCTTACATAGAAGCAGCTCAAAGTGATAAATGGAGAGCTGCTATGCAAGAGGAATATAATGCTCTAGTTAACAAAGGAACTTGGGTTCTTGTTGAAAAACCAGAAAATAAAAACATTGTTGGATGTAGATGGACATTCAAACTAAAGAAAAATGCTGATGGTTCAATTTCTAAATATAAAGCAAGATTGGTTGCTAAAGGGTATTCACAACAGCATGGGTTTGATTTTTCTGAAACATTCTCTCTTGTTGTGAAACCATCATCTATTAGGATTATTCTAACCATTGATTTAACTAGAAATTGGAGCATCAAGCAACTAGATGTGAATAATGCTTTTCTGAATGGTGTTTTACAGGAAGAAGTATTCATAGAGCAACCAGAAGGATTTATTCACAAAGCAGACAAAGAAATAGTTTGCAAACTCAACAAGGCCATCTATGGTTTAAAGCAAGCACCAAGAGTCTGGTTTGACAAACTCAAGTCAACACTTATGAAATTTGGCTACAAATCTCTAAAATCTGACAACTCCATATTTACTAAAATTAATGATACTGCTACCACTTATATTCTAATCTATGTTGATGATTTTATCATTACAGGAAGTAGTGAATTAGAAATCAAGAAAGTCACTGAAATGCTTAATTCAGAATTTTCTGTTAAAGATCTAGGTGATCTGAACTACTTTTTGGAAATTGAAGTCCAAAGACATACCACATTAGAGATGCATCTCAATCAAAGAAATTACATTGCAGAGATACTATCACGAGCTAAAATGGACAAAGCTAATTCACTACCAACTCCTATGATCACAAATCATCAACTATCAAAATATAAGGGCGAAGCAATTCAAAATGCAAAACAATACAGGAGCATAGTTAGTGCACTTCAATATGTGACTATCACAAGACCAGACATATCTTTTAGTGTCAACAAAGTTAGTCAGTATATGCAAAATCCACTTGACAATCATTGGAAAGCTGTAAAAAGAATACTCAGATATCTAAAGGGGACAATTAATCATGGTCTTATTCTTAAATCAAGTCATTCACTCAGCATCAATGCTTATGCTGATGCTGATTGGGGAACAGACACTGACGATCGCAATTCTACATCGGGTTACTGCATCTATTTAGGAAAAAACCCAATATCATGGAGTGCAAAAAAACAAAGCACTGTGTCTAAATCAAGTGTAGAGGCAGAATTCAGGTGTGTGGCAAATACAGCGGCCGAAGTTATGTGGGTCGAATCACTTCTAAGTGAACTTAACATCACACCAAACAAGAAGGCAACAATTTGGTGCAATAATGTGAGTGCTATTTCCCTATCATCAAATCCAGTTCTCCATTCAAAGACAAAACATATAGAACTAGATTTGTACTTCATAAGAGAACAAGTGATTAAAGGGAATCTGAAGGTCGGATACATACCATCTAGACATCAAAAGGCAGATATACTTACTAAACCCTTGACAAAGCTGAACTTCACAAGACTGAGAGACGAACTCAACGTCGATGCCGCTAATCCTTGCCAGAGATCGCAAAGAGCCATTTTTATACCTGAATAATGTAATAGTTTTATCTTAGATCGAAGAATCTCCTCATCGCAAAGTGAAGCCGCCATATTTCTTCTTTTTCACAAACCCTAACCTAATCGGGTTTGAGGGGAGAAGTTAAAGTAAATGTGTGCTTTCTGCGTTGGTTATCTACTCACTTACTCCAGGCAGCATCTCAGCCACTCATCTCTTGTGATATCCAAAGGCTAATACTAATTGTTTTATTTACTTTGGATCACGAGCTTCTTTATATTAGGCCCAATATGTAATCTATATATAATTCTGTGTACAATCAATTCTGTAATACAATTCTCTCTGAATACAAAATTATTCATTTCTCAAATATTACATTCTGCATTATTTCTAACTGGTAAATATATAACCTGATGCTCATAAGATATTTTGATGACTTGGCTTTAGAAAGTCCTAGTTGTGAAGGGCACTGTTTTCAAAACGAGATTTATATCGTAAATCGTAAAGTTCAGACTATAAATCGAAACATGATTTAAATCAAGAATCGAAGATTCATATTTGAAGATTTGCACACAATTTAAAATTGATTTTGATGTTAGAACTTCTACGACTAAACATAAAACTCAATTTTCTCTATTTTATTTTTATTTTGTTTCGAAAACATTATAACTAGAATTGTGAATCCAAATAAGTATATTAAATATGTTGGTATGAGTTGAATGTTTTTTGTTTGTGGTTTGGACTAAGTTTGAATCGGAATATAAATCGAATCGTTAAGAGATGGATCCAATCTCATTCGGGATTTAATATTATTGGACTTTAAGCTTTTTGACAACAATGGTGAAGAGAAGCTTGACTTGAAGTGAATGAAAGATTCATTGCTATTTCGATTCGGTTTTTTATTACTTAAATGAGCTAAATTTTGAAAATATGGATTGGAATGAAAGACGCCAAGGTAGCTCTTTATAAATATATTCCATCTGCAGATGCGTTCAGTGGATTATAATATCCACACCAACTTCCCACATGGAAGCTTTTCTGCATAAACAATTTGTCAAATTGAAATAAAATAAGACCACATCCTTTTGTAGTTATTGCTTTAAAAGTGCATTGAAGAATGTGTTTTTGTTTCAAGTGTATGAGATTTTGATCGGTTAACAAAATAACAACACTGTAGATGCCTTAAGTAACTTATATTTATCATTTATAGAATGGAGGATTTAACATTGCTTGAATTTACAAATATTAATTTCTTATGGTCATGGATTTTGGTAGGTTATCTCTGCTTCCAAATTGTACTGAGCATGAAGTTACAAAATTCAACATTTATTGTGGTATGTATGATGTATCAAAGAAAACTTATACTCATCGTAAAGAAATCAACAAGATTATGTTGACAGTTATTAATGGCTTAAAGTACAAATATCTCATTGCATTCGTTGTGGTAATAATGTATAAAATTTTGGTTTGCTAGCTTTTACTGATTTTTTCTTGTCGATTGATGGAAAGCAAAGAATCTTCAGACCAACCAACAATGTCTGGAAAACGCAGTGGGTTGATTTAATGGGGCTAGATTTTATTTTCCATGCTCATTTATGATACATTACTCTTTCATAAATTTCATTAACCTAATGGTTTCTTTCAACATCAGATATATGCAAGCATTGATATTTTCACCTACTTATAACCTAGTTATTGCCTCTGATTATATACAGTCCACATTAATCAATTTCTAGTTGCTTTTTATCTTTTGCTGTTTTGTTTATCGATGTCTATTAGCTTGATAAAGGTTGGACAGTGGACAAAAACAGAAGATTGAAATGATCTTAAACTACTGGTGCGCATCATACTGTTACTTGCATCAAGGTATAAATTTTCATATTATACTTCAATTGCTCCATTGGTTTCCTTTATTTAGTTACTGTTGTGTAAGTAGGTTGAATTTGTCTCATCATTTCTTGATTGCTTTCTTGTGTCATATATTATGATCCTACAAAGGCGTACAAATTGTACATGTATGTAATTCTTAGAAAGTGAAAACTTAATTTATATTCTTCATGTTCATGCCATATATTGCACGTACACGAGCACACTCATTACATTAAAGCTAGGCCATGACATACACTTGTAGATGAAAACTAAACAGTGACCTCCTTATTAAAAATCCAACTGAAAGGCATCATCATTCTATCATTATCACCTTTGGTTACTTTCTTTTTCTCCATAGCCCTCTCCTCAATCTGCCTAAACCTCTCCACCAATCCACAAACATAATCTTGTGCTTTTCTCCCTTCACTCGACAGGCCATTAACTTCTTCAACTCTCCATCTCTTCACAAAAAACTCAACAATATCCACATAGTCCTTACTTGTATAAATCCCAAGCCTTTGCGCCACTGTTGAGTAATGGTTAAACAAATTATCATCCTGTCCATCGAACATGAACAATGCGGGCATCGTGATACGTCTTCTCATCATGTCTCCCAATGCTAACATTGTTGTGTTTGGATCGATTTCGAAGAGTTTCTCTACGATTTTCGTGTAGGCATATTCATGGCGTTTCTCATCGGATGCAACTGATCCACATATTTTTGCGAGGGTGGCATCTCCATATTTTTTTGCATGACATGCGGTGTTCCCATGTGAGATGAAGGTGGCTCTTTCCTGGAATGAGGTGTATATAAGGCCACAATATGGGTTGTTATCTGCACCTGTGTCCTGCAATATTACATTATGAAGTAAAAATGCATGTTTTAAATCTCAAACAGTGTCATGCTTTTCACTTTAGTCCTGTTTGATAAAACATGTGTTTTTTTTAAGCGTCTTCTTTGAATTTTATGGCGTGTGACCGCCATCGAGATGCAAATAAGAATCATAATTGGGTGACGGAATACAGCCTAATCATCAGATTTCGTTGTGTTTTTGCGTGTCTACATAGAACAGCTGAAATGTACTGCATCACCTATTGTGTTTTTATTTGTGTTTAAACAGTAACTTTCATAAGAAGCAACTAAGGAGACATGAATAAAAACACAATGGGTGACTCAGTAAAACTTAACTGGTAGATCTTATTGTGTTTTATTGGCTTCTGTGATATAACAAAGATGTAACCACCGAGATGTATTGTGTCATTTATTTTGTTTTGTTCGGGTTAACAGTTTTTCACACACACAAACATGACACACATACATGCACACACACACAGTAGGTCGCGATTGATTTTTTGCAATTCGGGTAGTGAAAGAAACATTTCACAGCATCTAACAACGAAGGAATGAAGTTTCTATATTACCTTAGCATTAAAATATTTTAGTTTAAGAAGCAAACAAAATCGGATTTAAAAACCTCAGAATATTATGTATATGATGTACTGATGTTGAGTTTTTCTGGCTGAATTATCACTGGTGCAGTATACTACTAGGCATCTGTCTTTAAATGTTTTCCTCCCAGTCACAATGATCAATAATAATAAAAATCCCTCCTAAGAATATTTTAGCAGTTTGTGACAACATGTTCATATGAAAGTACATTCTTAAATTTATTCTGATGATGTAGGCTTGATAAAGGAAATTTCTGAAGGATTAGCTATACTCCTTGTACCAGTCGTGAAATTTATGACTAACAAGTACAATTTTGGAAAAACCCAAGGATCAAGGCTGTAAGTGTGAACTTACCATTCCAGAGCCGATCAAATACTGAATAGTCTTCTCAATTTGGCGCATGTCCAGCCTACCACTCAAGTACAAGTACTTATTAAGCAAATCGCCATGCCTGTTTTCTTCAGCAGTCCATCTCCTGGTCCATTTAGCCCAAGGCGATAAACTGATACCACTTGTATCTCGTACGCCTTCAAATCTGTTGAAGGCAGACTGATATGTAGGCAGAGCTTCTTCGGTT
The DNA here is from genome assembly GCA_030737815.1 of Allium fistulosum. Lineage (NCBI taxonomy): Eukaryota > Viridiplantae > Streptophyta > Magnoliopsida > Asparagales > Amaryllidaceae > Allium > Allium fistulosum. The sequence continues at coordinate 192,173,050 of CM060902.1, read as the reverse complement.
ATCATATTACCTACAACGCACACGAAGTATTCATCAGGTATTTCTTCTGCTTGCTCTCTTATCTCCATTATGCTTTTGAAGAACTCTTCATTTGGACATGATGGATTCGGAAGAAAATCTTGAGGTTGCCATAGAGTTTCTACTGGTTTTAGAAAGGTTAGTATGTTGTTTTCTACCCATCCTTCTAGTGAAGTAAATATTTCAAGCTTTTCTGGTGTCATTTTCTTCCAATTTGCTTGCTTGTTTCTTGAATCTCTGCATAAAATTATCAGTCAGTAATATCTCTATGTATGATGAATTAAATAGAGTAACTGGTAAACATATAACCTGATGCTCATAAGATATTTTGATGACTTGGGTTTAGAAAGTCCTAGTTGTGAAGGGAATGATGCTTGACTTGATGTGAATGAAAGATTCATTGCCATTTGATACAGTTTTTTATTACTTAAATGAGCTAAATTTGGAAATATGACTTGAGAATGAAAGACGCCAAGGTAGCTCTTTATAAACACATTCCATTTGCAGATGCATTCACTAGATCATAATATCCACACCAACATCCCACATGGAACCTTTTTTTCATAAACAATTTGTCTAACTATAATAAGATAAGACCAGATCCTTTTTTACTTGAAATGTTATTGCTTTGAAAGCTCATTGAAGAATGGGCTTTTGTTTCAAGTTCATGAGATTTTGATGGGTTAAAGTACTTATATTTAAAGCGGTGCCGTTATATGTTAACGGCGGTTTTCCACCAACCAGTGTGAGAACAAAATTTCTGCGGTGCCGTTAGCCAATTGGGCTGCGCCTTTAGCAGTACTCCATATTTATCATTTATAGAATGGAGGATTTAACATTGCTTGAATTTCTAAATATTTTTTTTTTATGGTTATGGATTTTAATTGGTTTACTCTGCTTCTAAATTTTTTTTTTTTTGAAAACCCTGGAGAAACCGGCGGATCGGTAAACTCCTGAGGAGTGTATGGTAAAGCCGTCCGCTGATCCAAGCTCTCATATCTTCCGATAAATTTATATAGGATAGGGAAACGCATGGTAGGAATCGAACCTAGGTCTTTTTACCAGAACCCGAGCCTTCTTTCCACTGCGCCGCACCCGCGGACTCTGCTTTTAAAATCTTATTAAACGTGAAGTTACACAATTCAACATTTACTGTGCTTCTGCTCATAATTAATAAATCGACCATACATTATTAATTCGTATGTTGAACAGGCATACAAATATCTCATAACATTCACTATGGTATTAATGTGTAAAATTGCGTTTTGCTAGCATTTACTGATTTTTTTTCTTGTTGATTGATAGATAGTAATGAGTCTTTAGACCAACCAACAATTTCTGGAAAACGCAGTGGGTTGATTTACGAGGCCAGATTTTATTTCCCATATTTCCTTTTCCTTTTATATATAGACTTGGAATAAAGCCTTTTAGTTCAAGCTCCCCTTTGAATGTTGATGTCTTCACAAATATTTTATAAAATGTGTAATTTGGATTTTTAATATAACAGAATGAAATTTTTTGTATTAGAACACCGTGTTAGTACTGGAAGTTTCCGTTTGGAATATATATATGAGAAAACATGTAAAATAAATTTGTCGTGATGTGGCAATATTTTTGTACTTCTGCCCTAGCATAATGCATATAATATAGTGAAAATTAGGGTTACATCCCTAAAACCAAACGTAATACACAAAAACTCATTCCGTTTGAAACTTTATAAATTCGGTTTCTATTTTTGTTTCAGCTTAATTCTTTTCTATAAATACCCACGTTTATTTGTCGCAATTTTGTGATTGCAGCCAATATTTGAAATCTATGTTTTCATTTATCGATCTACTTTGTGAAATCATATTTTGCTAATAATTAGATGAATAATTGCCGTAGTTTTCTTTTTTTATCAATTACATGAATAATTGCTGATAAGAATGCAATTATTTTAAATATTTGCAGAAATAAATGCAATATTTGAGAATAGTTGCAGAAATTGTACGCAATAGTTGCAGAAATGTCTGCAACTATTGCAAATAGTTGCAAAAATGTCTGCAACTATATGCTATAGTTGCAGAAATGCAACTATTGCAAATAGTTGTAGAAATGTCTGCAACTATTGCAAATAGTTGCAGACATGTCTGCAACTATATGCAATAGTTGCAGACATTTCTGCAACTATACCATATAGTTGCAGAAATATCTGCAATTTTTTGCAAATTTTGTAAATTTGAAAAAAAAATCGAAAATGTTCAATATTTGCTGAATTGTCTGCAAATATTTGAAATAATTGCACCATTAATACAAATATAAATTTTTGGTATCAACAATGAATCTCATTTTAAAGATCATAAAATTTGTGATTTTTTGGTAAAAACGGTATGTTGATCCGGTTTCTATAAATAAAGTTATACACGTTTGAAAAGTTAAAAACATAAATGGTATTTGGGACTTTTTGCGTGCGCGAATTTGAAAATAGAGAGCGAAAACGTAAGTGTTGGTTGTGAATAATGTTTTCTCTATTTCAAAACTTGTTAGGGATGTGAGCCAAACTTACCCCGTTATACGTGCTTTCTTTGTCAATAAGTTTGCGTCAACTTTTTGAATGCAACTATATTCGATGGCCGGACCATAACTTTAGTCCATACGCAGCTTTTAATTGGCTGTACAACTAAGAATGTCAATATAAATAATGCGAATATATTGACATCTAGGGACCAAGTTGCATTAAGTTGAACATTTTGTCATACAAAAATATACTCAAATGGTTTGTGCAATATGATAAAAAAGCTAACATATATTCAATATTAGGGGTGCGTATGGAAAAATTCCGTACCAACCGAGACATTTTCCGTTTCTTCCGATCTTTGACGGAATGAAATTACATGTTTGATATTCCATACCGGTAAGTCCGGAATTCCAATAGACGGAAGCCGAAAGAAACGAAAGAAAACATGGAATTTCATTTTTCCAACAAGAAACATTTAGATGGAAATACGTATCAAACTACAGTTATAAAAAATAGTGGATCACCACTGTTGACGCTGAATATAGTTGCTACATGAGTTCATACACTGTAATCTTAGATGAATCAAATTGATTTAAACAGAAACAGTTTTATAAAGGAAGTATGAATACAAAACCAGTAATAATTTAAATTGAATTGAACTTCGAACTAGTAATAACAAAATACACTTTTATTAGTAATAGGTAGCATAGAGTTATCTTCATTCCATTATCATCAAAGATTCACAAATGCAGCTCCAGTATCATATATCATTCATTGCTAAGAGTTCTCTTCATTCATTATGCTTCAATAGCAAAATGACAAAAAATACCTACACACCAGAATGACATAAGAACTTACATGAGGTATCATATATATAAGAAAATGTCTGTTATGAAACCAAACATGCACCGTATAATAAAAACTACAACAACTATCATATTAATATCATAAATCTATCTATAAATAGCAATTCTGAGCTTGTGTAAACCATACATCATATCTCTTTCAAAAAACATATATAACTAAAAACGGCTTCTTCCATTTCTTTGCTCTTACTCATATCTTGCATTAGTTTATTATTATGCACAAGTTGTAATGCAAAAGGATCGCCTCCAGTAGTACATGGACTGTCCTACAAATTTTACAATGCAAAGTGCTCTAATCTAGAGTTAATTGTAAGAAACGACTTGCAACAAGTCTTTAAAATGATATCAGTTTAGCTGCTACCCTAGTCTGGACTTTATGAAAAATTATGTGTTGCTACTATCTAAAGAATTTACATGCATCCTAGTTATAATATTATGGTCAAACAAGAAGTCAGAATATGATATTAAAATTAAGTATCGTGTATGTCGTCCCTGTTCTATAACATATGTTAGCTTTTATTCAACTTGTGATGTATATGGACTTCATTTTTTTCCAATCATCTATATATAAAGTCCAACTGACAATTGTAAATAACATGGAGAAAAGTTATGAAACTATAAGTAGCAAGACATATTACCTCTATAAGTAGAAAGTTTAGAAATCATAACTTGTCGCTTTAACTATAAAGTCCAGCCGACAAAAATAGCACATAGCTCGTAGGTTAAGAAATCATAAATTTAAACAAAATGTTTCATACTTCAACAACAAGTATTTTGTTTACTCAATTTTGTAAGGATATATGCTAGAAACTTGCTTACAGTTTAGTAATCATATCAAAACCTTGTACATAGTGGTTGTGTTTGGTAAATTACATAATAGAACATGATGGAAAAAGCAGAGATTATGAGTTTGAACTTATATGGGTTTGGCGTTACATTTACATATACATGATTGGAATCATTACGAAACATTTATTTTCGATACTTTATCTTAGTGGACGGAAAAAACATAGCCTTTTTTACTCCTATCAACCTTAACCATACATAATCCTTGCAGAAATATTGAATTGCACATGTGAATATGTGATCAGAAGATTTGAAACTGAAATAAACAAAGGCCGAGTCTCATAAGAAATAATATGACATGGTAAGCGGACAATGTAAGGTTTAGACGTGCGGAAAAATGTGTACATGATACAATGTCATCAAACACAATTTATATATTTATAAAGATAATAGAAAGCTAGTCCATGTAAACAAAAGTAAACTCCTTCCAGTCGTTATGTGTCAGATTCAAACTTGGTAGCTAAGGAAAATGAAAGATATATATGTCTACAAACGTAGACAGTTGAGAACCAACAAAAGCTAAATATAATGTTAAGAATTTTCCGAGATCACTACACAATTAGATTTAAAAGAAAAAGTAGTGAAGAAAGCATACAAAAAAAAATTCCCCCCAAAACAAAACTTTTATTGATTTAACCAAGAAAATACAAAAGAGACCTAATATCGAGAAGAAATCTCAATCCCGAATACTACAAAATACACTTTTTCCACACATCTTATGAACCCTAGACATGTTTATTTATAATAGACTTGACAAAATATCTTCGTTAATAAGTTATTGAATACTTCCATAAACCTTTCCCATGTAGATGATTTGTTGCATTCTCTAATGTAATGAAAGAGATAACTAATCACTCTACCAAATACACACAATCTCTAAAATGTGCAATTAATCACACTCCAAAATCTACCAAATCTATAAAATAGGCAATGAATTTGAGTCATAATTCCACATAGACTTAAATATCTCTAAGATATACTTAAATATGGAATATTGTATCACTAAAATCTAACAATCTCCACCTTGATACAATATTCCATAAATGTCACCCAAGCTCCTCCTAGAACCTCAAACTCCAAACAATCTCCAATATTACCATAGAAACAAATGTCACCTTTCCAAAAATGATCAGCCTTCAAACCACCTAATTATGCATGCCCTCAATTGAACATGCATATCATTAATAAATCAGAACTGTTTATAATACCACAATGGCCTCCATGCGGTCTTTGTGGCTTTCCGTTGCTGACTCCACCTTGATTCAGACAGACTTGTCTCTCCAACTTCACTTGTATAAGGTTTTGCGATCTTTAAGGTTTTCCCAAGCAATGAATAAATATTATTGCTTCTCCTCTTCGCGCGCAGCACCTCCCTGTTACCCTTCCAAACCCTAGTTACTCCACCTCGAGTCGAGAAGTTACAGCCTTTCCCTTCCAACTGTCCAACAGAGACAAGATTCCTTTTAATTTCTGGGATATGCCTAACCCCTGTAAGCGTCACCAACCTTCCAGTATCCATTTTCAACATGACAGAACCCGTGCCTTGAACTTGTAGATCTCCACCATTAGAGGACTCCACCTTGCATGATTCCTCCTTATAATCAATGAATGCTTCCCTTTGATTGCAAATGTGGAAACATGCACCAGAATCTAGCACCCACTCTCCTCCCATACTCATATCAACACAAAGAACATCATTGCTAATGCCAAAGTTTACCTCCTCATCACGGTCTACCTCCAGCTTATTTTTGCTTCCTTCTTGAGTTTTCATCCTCTCTTTATCATCTCTTAATTTATTGCAAAATTTCAGCTGATGGCCTGGTTTTTCACAGTAATAGCAAATGAAGTCTCGGTCCGTATTTGGTTTGAATGAGCGTCTTTCTCTCTTTGCAAAGTGGACCTCTGTCAATGGATTTGTAGTTTCCTTTTCTTCAGTGGCCTTTCCTTCCGATGAATTTATCCTCCGCATCTCCTCATTAAGAAGGCTGCTAACCACAGTCTCCATGGAAACAACACCACTAGAATTTGAATTGTTCAATGCGACTACTAGAGTTTTCCAACTTTCAGGCAATGAGCTCATTAATATTAAAGCTTGAGTTTCATCATCAACTTTGACTTATCTACCCCAATTGGTTCACAATTGCTTGAAAGCTGTTGAGATGTTCGCTAATCGATTCGCCTTCCTTTAGTTTTAGATTGACCAACTTTCTCATCAGGAATGCCTTATTCGTCGCAGAACTTTTTGCATAAATTCCTTCCAATTTCTTCCATATGCCAAAAGCAAAAGTTTCACAAGCAACGATATGAAACACAGAATTCTCCATAAAACACCGAATTGCTGCAGCTGCCTTCCTATCCAAAATTTCCCACTTTGCCTCAGTTATTCCATTTGGCTTTTCCCCTTTGTTTTCCAAGGGTTGGTGAAGATCATTAAGATAGAGATAATCTTCCATCTTCGTCTTCCATAACCCCCAGTTCCTTCCATTTAGCTTTTCAACACTTATCTTCTCCATAGCCAAAGACTCTTCCAAAAATTTGTGTAGATGGCTCTGATACCAAATGTTAAGAATTTTCCGGGATCACTACACAATTAGATTTAAAAGAAAAAGTAGTGAAGAAAGCATACAAAAAAAATTCCCCCCAAAACAAAACTTTTATTGATTTAACCAAGAAAATACAAAAGAGACCTAATATTGAGAAGAAATCTCAATCCCGAATACTACAAAATACACTTTTTCCACACATCTTATGAACCCTAGACATGTTTATTTATAATAGACTTGACAAAATATCTTCGTTAATAAGTTATTGAATACTTCCATAAACCTTTCCCATGTAGATGATTTGTTGCATTCTCTAATGCAATGAAAGAGGCAACTAATCACACTACCAAATACACACAATCTCTAAAATGTGCAATTAATCATACTCCAAAATCTACCAAATCTATAAAATAGGTAATGAATTTGAGTCATAATTCCACATAGACTTAAATATCTCTAAGATATACTTAAATATGGAATATTGTATCACTAAAATCTAACATATAACAGGTGTTATTTTTATATATTCATGTCCGACTTACATATAAGATTTGTAAGGGTCCATATGAAATTGAAACATCACAGGAACCAAAAGATCTATCATGCTGGAATAGTATTCAAGACATGGACATACTGAATAAATCAGACAGAACAGAGGCTTGCAACACAGCTGTAACGCCCCACTCTGAGATCCACATTAGCAAAGAGTATTACAAGGTAACACCGTCTGCTAATGCGGAGAATAGAGCTGCATAGGAGCGACCATCTAATACCCTGTCTTAATTATCTATTGAATACGCCGACAATGTCACTTCTTACTTAAATGGATCGACATCTCCAATAAATACTTAACACAAAGCCATAGGTGGCTAAGGATCTATTAGAATAAAATATAACAACTCAATGTAATTCACATCACAGAACAGTAGATCATCACATACACTTTCACATATACAGATACATTACAGAGTTTACAAAATGATACATGTCAAGTGGTATAGCAAACCACAATATACAGGCGAGTCAAAAGAATAAATATCAGAGTTACCGACAAAAAGGACTACACAAAAAGCTATGACAAAAAGGAGCTAGCAGAATAGTCCATGCGGAAGCAAAATAGGCTAAGTCCAAAGTACCTAACCTAAAACATCTCGGTCTGACCCGAGTAAAAAATACACAGGTCAGTCTAGCTAAACAAATCAGTTAGATAAACTAAATGATAATGAACATACAAGATCATAAAGTACCACAATTATCTCCAAAAGAGATATCCAAATCATCTAACATAAGATGAATCAAAATAAGCCTCATATCATAGGCAACTCAAATAAACAAAGGACATACATATCCCAAATCAAGCCAAGAAGGCAATTAACAAATACCAACAAAGGTAACACAAGTTTCCACAAGGTAATCGCTACATATCGTGTAGTTCAAAGAACCTACACCAAAGAGCGATACAATAGGGAAATATAATTGTCAAAGAAACAAAAGATGCTCGAGCTCAGTACTGTATAACAAGGATCCACAAACCGAAGGCACAAACCCAATATCACTCGAGCGGTGACGATGGACCTACTCCATAAGTGATACTATAGGGCAACAAACCCGAAGGCACAAACCCGAAGGTACAAACCCGAAGGTACAAACCCGAAGGTAACATATCCGAAGGCAACAAACCCCGAAGGCTTAAGCCCGAAGGCAACAAACCCCGAAGGCAACAAACCGTAGTGGTGAAGGTCCGAAGGTCCAGTACTGGACACCACTAACTGGCGGAATGTGTCACAACTCTCAGAAAGGAACCCGAAAAATGTTAACGTGAGTCCCATACCACACGTTCGCACTAAACGATTTACTAACCGTTAGTCAATTTCACACTCAAAGCAGTACAAAGTTCACCTCATCTCATCGGTAAACCAGACCCAAAGGTCAAGACGGTCAAACGAATAGATTATGAATTAACTGAAAAGATAAACACACGTGTTCATAGCACGCGTTTTATTTAATCATTTAATTCTTCTCCCTCTTCGCTCGAAGTGCAAAATTGTGTGTGTTTTAAATAGAAATTCTAAATTAGAGAAACGAGCTTTTAATATAATTTGAAAAGATCGTTTTATAAAAACCCGTGCACGAAATCAAAAAAAAGGAATCATCAAAGTCAAAAATGTGATAACAACTAACTAGATCGATAAGAATCGATAAAAATGGAAAATCCACTCAAAACAGCCCAAAATAGGCAAAGTGAACAGTTCCAGACGTCTAGGGGGTTGATCCAGACATCTGGCCCTAGGTTCTGGCCCAAAATAGGCAAAACTGCACATTTCAGACGTCTGAAATTTCCAACTATACGTCTGAACCACTAGCCAGACGTCTGGATGAATTTCCAGACGTCTGAATTTTGTCTCTGCCTTTTTGCGTTTTCCAGGGACCAATTCCAGACGTCTGGATTTTTCAACCAGACGTTTGAATTTGAATCCAGATGTTTGAAATTCAATCCAGACATCTGAAATTTCCTGGTAGGCAAAAATCAGTCTAGCCCAAAAAGGGTGAAAATCCAAACGAAATGCGTGAAAGTGTACGTGTAGTACTAAGGATCGTGTAATATGGTATATTAATGCGGAAACTGGTAATAACAGTAAAGTAAAAATTAAAGTAAGCACACCAGGAATTTTTATACTGGTTCGAACTTCCCGTTCTACGTCCAGTCCCAGAATACCCTCTGGATTTAAACTAAACCCCTCACTTAACCCGGAGGAATAGGTATACGACACCTGAGCAGCCGAACATGAATTTTTCCGCCTCAACAACCGAAGAGGACTTCAACCTAATACAAAATGTTTGTTGACGAATGTGTTCTAAATAACACTGATTGTCTTTTGATAGTACAACTTTCCTATAATCAAATCCTCAAGAATATGTATGTGTGTGAAGATTTAGAAGGAAGATAATCACGTAGAATCGAAGTATATGAATAAATTCAAGGATTCTAGTGATATTGAATAAGAGTGAATGCTTTTATTTGCAAAAATGAAAAGAGATTAGATTTCAGAAATATAAACAAGAATCGGTGATTGTAGAAGTGAATTGAATATGTTTATATAGTTGTAGAAGAGTTGTAATCTTTCATGAAGAGTTTTAGTCAACAGTAGTGTCCATACCTCTTGAAATAGAGGACATTACTCTTCATGAAAAGATCGCGTCTCTTCAGAAAACTAGCCGTTTTTCTCTGGTCGGTCGACCGGAAAAACTGGCCGGTCAGCTGAATTGAAAAACGTATACAAAACAGAAAGTCACTGTGCATATGATACAGGGTCGGTCGACCGAGGATCCTGGTCGGTCGGCCGACCTGGTGTTATATGCACAGTGAACATATTTTTTGATATAAAATGTTTTGTGTGCGTGTGTGATTATTTGAGGAATGATTTTAACATTGTTCTAAGACTCAAATAAAATAAAATATCCATACTAATTTCTGAATTGTAAGATTATCTTCTTTGTAGTGCACGGTATGCACTTATTCTCTTTTTGTCGCTTTCATATAGCATTCTCGTCGTATGATCTCTGAAGCTTGTGTCATGAATCAAAACTCATGAATCAACATTCTCCCCCTTTTTGATTGATGACAATTCTTATGTGACGAAGTAATATTGACATATATATTATAGTTCTCCCCCTGAATATATGGCGACTTTTCTGCAAAAATTCGTTAATTTGCATACATTTCTCCCCCTTTGTCATCGACAAAAAGGAATACTTATAACAGATTGAAGTAATGCAAAAAACATTTAAATTTACATGGTACATTCTTTGAGACAGCTTCAGTTTACCGGTTCAGGCATTTCGGTCGACCGAAAGCATGTCATGTTGTTGTTTTTTTTTAAATAAGAATTATAGAAATATAATCATATTATTACACCAAAAACTTTTAGATATGAAATATTTGGTTTTCTTCCATTTAGAAGTTCATATGGTGTATTTTTAGTTAATGGTCGAATAGAAACGTGATTCAGTACGTAACAAGCAGTAGCTACAACTTCTGCCCAAAATTGTTTCGATAAAGTTGTTCCATTTAGTAAAGTTCTTGCACATTCTTGTAACGTTCTATTTTTCCTTTCTACAACTCCATTTTGTTGTGGTGTTCTAGGAAAAGAGAAATTATGGTTAATACCTTTTTTGTTACAAAATTGTTCAAAAACTTCATTTTCAAATTCGCCTCCATGATCACTTCTTATATTTTTAATTTTCAAAGTTTTAATATTTTGAATTCTTTTAACAAAAAACTTTAAAATTATCAAAAGTATCACTTTTATTTTTCACAAAGAAAATCCAATTATATCTAGAGAAATCATCTACAATAACAAAAACATATCTATTATGATTAATAGATTGCACTTGAGTTGGACCAAAAAGATCCATGTGTAAAAGTTCAAGTGGTTGTTCTGTAGATATTACTTTCTTTGATTTAAAATAAGATTTTGTTAATTTTCCTAATTTACATGCATCACAAAATATGTTAGTTTTGAATTTTATATCGGGTAACCCTTTAACTAATTTATTTTTAGCAAGTTTGTTGATGGTATTAAAATTTATGTGACAAAATCTTTTGTGCCAAAGGCAAGAATCATTCTCTTTACCTACTAGACACAAATTTGAATCATTATTAACATTCATATTTAGGATATAAATATTTTTATCTCTATTTCCTTCGAAAATAATGTTGTGATTTTTATCAAAAATGTTACATTTATTTTTTGAAAAAGTTATATTAAAACCTTTGTCGCATAGTTGACTAATACTTAATAAATTATGTTTTAAATTTTTAACTAATAAAACATCAGTAATGAGAGGTAAATTAGATGTACTGTTGCTATTGACATTGCCTTTGCCGATGGTATACCCTTTTGAGTTATCTCCAAAGGTGACTGCTCCTCCATTTGAGTATATAATGTTTGATAACATTTCTTTGTTTCCAGTCATGTGTTTTGAGCAACCGCTATCTAAAATCCATTTTCCTCTCTTTTTATGTGGTACCTGCAAAAAATTATAAAAAGTTGGTACCCAATCTTTTTAGGGTCCTAAGAGTTAGATCTTAGGAAGCCAAACCCATACGGGTTCAGAATTCCCTTTATAAACATAATTCTTGTTATTATGAACAGTTTCCATAAAACTTTTGATATGTTTATTCCTTATCAATGTATTATTGGTTTTTGGAATCCATATCTTAATAGTTTTAGTATTTGAATAAACTGTTTTCCTAATATCTTTCTTAATTTTATTATTAATTTTACTTTTAGCATAATTATTTTGTTTCTTAAATCCTAGTCCAGATTTATTGTTGGAAGTTTGAGAGTTTTCTAGTATACTAGAAAGATTTTCTCTTCCTTTATTGAAATTAGAAACATTTTTAGAAATATCATCAAATTTTATTTTAAGACTAGATTTTTCTAACTCTAAATCCTTAATTTTAGATATTAAATCATTATTTTCAAAAAGTAAAACATCATTTTTATTTTTCTGAATTTCTAGTTCCTCAGATATTGACGTAATTTGAGAAGATAAGTTAGAATTCGATTGTTGAGAGATTTCAAGTTCTTCTTCCAATATTACCTTCTCATCTTTTAACATATCTACTTCTAAAACTGTTCTATCTAACTTTCTTTGCAACTCCTTATTTTTCTTTTTAAGTTGTTTTGTTAAATTTACTAATTCAGAATTTATTTCAATTAAATCTTCAAAAGTAAAATCACTTACATCGTCTGACGAAGCCATAAAGCATACATTTGCTTGTTCATTATCACTTTCACTCTCTGATGAGGATGATGAGTCAGTGTCGTCCCAAGTGACTGAAAAAGCTTTTCGTTTGTTTTTGTCCTTCTTGAAATTATTCTTTTTGCGATCTGGACAATCTTTCTTCATGTGTCCTTTCTTGTGACATTCATAACATTCCATTGTTGAAGATGATGGTTTGCTGCTATTAGAATTGTTGTTGGAATTATTTTTGTTTCCCTTGAATTTGTTTCTGTTGAATTTCAAAAACTTTTTGAAAATTTTAGCGATCATTGCCATATCTTCATTATCTGAGTCGGAATCATCTTTTTCTGCTTGGAATGCTACATTTTTCTTTTCTTGTGCTCCATTTCGTTTTGCCTGCAAATTTACTTCGTAGGACATTAAATTACCTATCAATTCTTCTGGTTTTAATGTTGACAAATCAGTTGCTTCTTCAATAGCTAGGAATTTTCGTTCCCATTCGTCCGTTAAAGAATTCAAGATTTTTGTAACAACATCAAAATCAGTAAACTTTTGTTCTAGAGACAATAGAGCATGATAAATATCCTGAAATCTAGAGTACATGTCATTTATAGATTCATTTGGCCTCATTTTAAAGTTTTCAAATTGATGTTTCAGCATAGAAATTTTGCTCAATTTAACTTTGTTCGTTCCTTCATGTGAAACTTTAAGAGTTCTCCAAATTTCATAGCCGGAAGTACACATACTAACTCTATTGAATTCATTTCTATCTAATGCACAAAATAAAATATTCATAGCCTTAGCATTTGATGTAGCATCTAGTTTTTGTGTGTTACTCCAAGTCGAGTATTCTCCGGTAGGAATTGTGTATTCCCTTTGTATAATATTCCAGATATCAAACCCACTTGATTGCATATAGATTCTCATTCTAGTTGACCAATAATTATAATTTATACCATTGAAAAGTGGAGGTCGTGAAGTCGATTGACCTTCTGTGAAACTAGAATTAGTGTGAGTGTTAACATCGTTAATTTGTGGGGTTGCCATATTACTAAAAATAAGTAAATATCAAATAACTTTGTGATGGTTATAAGATGACCTTGCTCTGATACCAAATGAAAGTGTACGTGTAGTACTAAGGATCGTGTAATATGGTATATTGATGCGGAAACTGGTAATAACAGTAAAGTAAAAATTAAAGTAAGCACACCAGGAATTTTTATACTGGTTCGAACTTCCCGTTCTACGTCCAGTCCCAGAATACCCTCTGGATTTAAACTAAATCCCTCACTTAACCCGGAGGAATAGGTATACGACACCTGAGCAGCCGAACAGGAATTTTTCCGCCTCAACAACCGAAGAGGACTTCAACCTAATACAAAATGTTTGTTGACGAATGTGTTCTAAATAACGCTGATTGTCTTTTGATAGTACAACTTTCCTATAATCAAATCCTCAAGAATATGTATGTGTGTGAAGATTTAGAAGAAGATAATCACGTAGAATCGAAGTATATGAATAAATTCAAGGATTCTAGTGATATTGAATAAGAGTGAATGCTTTTATTTGCAAAAATGAAAAGAGATTAGATTTCAGAAATATAAACAAGAATCGGTGATTGTAGAAGTGAATTGAATATGTTTATATAGTTGTAGAAGAGTTGTAATCTTTCATGAAGAGTTTTAGTCAACAGTAGTGTCCATACCTCTTGAAATAGAGGACATTACTCTTCATGAAAAGATTGCGTCTCTTTAGAAAACTAGCCGTTTTTCTCTGGTCGGTCGACCGGAAAAACTGGCCGGTCAGCTGAATTGAAAAACGTATACAAAACAGAAAGTCACTGTGCATATGATACAGGGTCGGTCGACCGAGGATCCTGGTCGGTCGGCCGACCTGGTGTTATATGCACAGTGAACATATTTTTTGATATAAAATGTTTTGTGTGCGTGTGTGATTATTTGAGGAATGATTTTAACATTGTTCTAAGACTCAAATAAAATAAAATATCCATACTAATCTATGAATTGTAAGATTATCTTCTTTGTAGTGCACGGTATGCACTTATTCTCTTTTTGTCGCTTTCATATAGCATTCTCGTCGTATGATCTCTGAAGCTTGTGTCATGAATCAAAACTCATGAATCAACAATGCGATCGATCGAGCAACGCCGACTAAGGATTTATGCCAAGCGACAACCCAGCCTTATAGGCTCTTCGATACACCCCAAACATCAATGTCCAACATCCATAGGAGGATTTTCATAGAATTGGACAAAAACACCAAAATTTGGAAAATTCACCAAATCAATTCAAATCAAAAGCAAATGAACATGAATAGATGTTAGGAATTCATACCTAACAACAACGAAAGCTATAGGCTTAGATGTGAGTTCAAAAACTCACCTTTTTAACTCAAAAACAAAGATGAGAAGCACAAACACAAGAAGAAGATCAACCACTCTTCACTTCAACTCTACAAGCTTCAATCTAAGATCAAAACAAGTATTTCCTAAATTAGGGTTTAGGAATTTTTTGAAATTGAAGAGGAGAAGAGATGGAGAAGATGAAGATGGAGCTTACCTTAGCTTTTCCAAGAGTTTGGAGCAAGAATTTGTAGTTTGCAATTGAATTTAGGGTTTGGAATTTCTAATTATTTTTCTTTTCCCCCATTTTCATTTGAACTAAAGTGTTTGGAGAGTGAATGGAGGAAGAGTTAAAGAGTTAGAGTATATGATGAGTTGGTGAAACCCAAACCCAAAAGCCCAGCAGAAAATAGCAAAATTCAACTTACTCCAAACATATCGAAGCTTATACTCAAAAAAGTCGCAAATGCCATTTTGGACTCAATGGAAGTGGTCCCGAGTCCTAATTCGACCGTTTGCAGAAAGTAGCTTTTCGGACTTTAATCCGATTAACGACGCTATATTTAAATAAAATATTTAAATATAAAATCGTAAAATATGCGAGTTGTTACAGATCTTCCCTCCTTAACAAAATTGCATCCACGCAATTCCTAGAGAAGAATTTGCAACAACTACATACTTACATCCAAAAAGACAAGAAAAATAAGCTTGAGATAAAAAGATATTCTCACCATTGCTAAGCAAAGATAGAAAACCCGGATATGATCACTCGATAAACTCTCTGGTTTCCCAAGTATAGTCATTGGGATTAGCGGACCATTGAACTTTAATGAGTGGCACGTCCTTGTTTCGAAGGTGTCTCACCTCCGTAGTAAGTACGTGAATAGGCTGCTGTACGATAGATAAGTCTGGTGAGATCTCAAGCCCTTGCAAATCAGGAGAGTCTATAACAGAATCCGATTCTCGAAGACACTTCCGAAGCTGAGAGACGTGAAACACGTTGTGAACTCCGGATAGATGAGCTGGAAGTGAAACTCTATAAGCCATAGAGCCAATACGTTCAGTAATAGGAAATGGTCCTACATAGCGAGGAGCCAATTTCCCTGTCACACTGAAGTGCATAACCCCTTTCAAAGGAGAAACACGAATAAAGATGAGATCATCAACCGAGAACTTGAGAGGCTTCCTACGGTTATCCGCATAGGATTTCTGGCGGCTCTGTGCCTTTTTCATTCTCTGACGAATAAGAACAATCTTCTCAGAAGAATCATGAACAAACTCTGGGCCAAGAATAAGCTTCTCCCCGGATTCCAACCAACAAGAAGGTGATCGACATGGCCTTTCGTATAAGGCTTCGAAAGGAGCCATACCGATACTGGACTGAAAACTATTATTGTAGGAGAACTCTACAAGGGGTATATGATCCTCCCAACTATCTCCGAAATCAAGAATACAAATACGGAGGAGATCTTCCAAGATACGATTCACCCGTTCAGTCTGTCCATCAGACTGTGGGTGATAAGCCATGCTGAAATTAAGCTTTGTTCCCAAAGCTTGCTGAAGACTCTTCCAGAATGACTGGTGAATAAAGGATCACGGTCGCTCACAATCGAACTAGGAACACCGTGAAGTCTCACGATTTCCTTGATAAATAACTTAGCCAAAAGAGAAGCAGTCCTATTAGATTTAATAGGAACAAAATGAGCTGACTTGGTGAGGCGATCAATAATAACCCAAATGCTAGAATGGCCCGATCTCGTACGAGGTAGGCCATCAATAAAATCCATCGAAATCTGATCCCATTTTGTAACGCCCCACTCTAAGACCCACTGTAACAAAGAGTATTACGGGAGTAATACCGTCGGTTAAAGCGGAGAATAGAGTATAGTGGAAGCAACCATTTGTAATCAAGCTATAACTATCTACTGAATACGTCGAAAGGGTGGTATCTCTTATTTTTTTCAAGTGGTTCGACATATTCAATAAATATTTATAACGAAATTACAATGGCTAAAGATCTATCAGAATAAGCATAGTAATAAAATGATAAAACATCACAGAACAGAATCACATAACAGATATAAAATCCCAGAACAATACATCGTCAATACAGATCCAAATACAATAAGCGGGTACAAAGCCACTGCCCACACATGTGGGTTAAAAATATGTACATATCAAAGTCTGAATAATAACAGAGTAGCGGAATAGTGGACAAATAAAAGCGCTATCTATCAGCATATCAGATAATGTCCAAGCGGAAGCACAGAAGCTAAGTCCAGAGACCTAACCTGAAACAACTCGGTCTGACCCGAGCGAAAACACGCGGGTCAGGCTAGCTAAACAATCGGTAATAACTGAGATATATAGTAATGCGGTACATAAATAAAACAGTACTTATCCAAAGAGAAGTATATTATGAACCACATGAATATAATGACGATCCCTAATCATCAATAAACAATAAAAATCTCCAAAGAGAAATCAACACCAAAGTGTAGAATAAATAAAATCGCCTCATATCATCGGCGTAGCCAAAGCTATAAAAAGATGCCCATAGGCAATAACCCCAAGAGTGACCAAAGTCTGTAATCAATGCCCAAGCAAAGATCGATGCTCCAAAGAGCAATGGGGATATACTGAAAAGTCAATGAAATCAAACACTGAAAAGCAGTGCCCAGAGACATTGTGAATCCACAAGGTAATCGCACTTACATCGTATGGTTCCATAGAACCAACACCGAATGGCGGTACTCGAATGGATATAAAAATCATCAGATAATACAAGTTTTGCACGTGCACCGACCAGAGTCGTTGTTGCCAAGTACTGTAAAGTTGTGATCGATCACTCGCACCGATGCGAAACGCGCGAGACGGCGAGATCCTTCCCAGAAGGATAAAGGCCCAGAGCACACGCCGAAAAATAAACTGCTCCATAGAGCAGGTGTCCAGAGACGGTTGCCCAGAGGCGTGGTGACCCAGAGGTCCAGTACTGGCCGCCCAGAGGCTAATGTATCACTAACTTCTTGGAGAGGAACCCGCAAAGTGTTAACAATGAGTCCCATACCCCACGTTTGCACTAAACGGTTTCCTAACCAATAGCAAGCTCACACTCCAAACAATAAAAAGTCTACCTCATATCATCGGTAAACTAGACCCAAAGGTCAAAACGATCAATCGAATAGGTCGGGGATTAACCGGAAAGAAAATACACACGGTTTCCATAGGCCGGAGATTTCCTAACCGTTTAAGCACCTTTTCACTTTGCTTGACGTGCTAAAAGTGAGTGTGAGATTTTTATTATAGAAAATAATGGTGTAAAACGGAATTATAATTTATTTTCGAAATCACTTTTAAAACGGTCTTTTGAAAGGTCTCCTATTATGGAGTAATTAATTTAATAATTAAAATAATATTATATAATAATTTTCAAAAGCCATTTAGGAGTGAAAAATCCTTTTAAAACCTTTTTATAAAGCCCCTGTACGAAATCTAGAGACAAATCTCAAAGAAATCAATGGAAACCAGAAAATCACTGAAAATATTCCAAGTGTTTGTAAATATTCAAAAACAGCTGTGAACCCAAGTTTGGCAATTTATTTGGACCAGCAAACAGTGTCCAAATGTCATGAACATTTGCAGGCATGTAGTCCAACATCCCTACTTTAATATGCAAAATGAATTTCTGGATTCCGAGTTGAGACGAAGCGGCAGCGACGTCTCAAAGTTGGACCCAGAACAAGATTAACACTGTTTACAAACAGCGACCAGAGTTCAACTTCGACACGAAATTCGAAGTACCAAACGAACTCCAATGTTGTCCAAATTTTCCTGAGATGGAGTTCGGAACTCCTCCTTTCTAACGAGACTAACAACGTCGAATTCCGACTTCCGATGCGAACGTGGCGGCATCGCGGAGTGGCGCTCAAAAGCTGGAAACAGAAGGGATATTTGATTTTCATTCTAAGTGTTTGACCATTCAAAAACTGCTGCGAACCCAAGTTCGGCAATTTATTTGGACCAGCAAAATGAATCCAAATGACATGAAAACTGGTAGACATATAGTCCAACATCCCTACTATAAGATGCAAAAAGAATTTCTGGAATCCGAGTTGAGACGAAGTAGCAGCGACGTCTCAAAGTTGGACCCAGAACAAGATTCACACTGTTTACAAACAGCGACAGGAGTTCAACTTCGACACAAAATTCGAAGTACCAAAAGAATGCCGATGATGCCTAAATTTTACAAAGATGGATTTCGAAACTCTACCTTTCCAACGAGACCAAAAACGATGAAATCCGACAAAGGACGAGCCCGGGATGGCGTCGCAAAGTCGGGGTTCTACGTTGAAAACAACGGGAGAAAAGAGACTAAGGCCTATAGCTATGCACTAACTGGCCAGAGATGAAAAACCACAATTTTGGCATAGTAAACTTCAAATTCTGGCAAAATGAATAATATGAAATTTGTAGCTTAGTTTCTAAGCTTTCCGGAATGACCAAGATCGTCAAATTCCGACTAGAGATGAAAATTCTATGACTAAAACAATTCTCAGATCTAAATTTTATATCACTGTCGTTGTGCTCTCGGGACAGTGGTAAGAATGTACAATTTTGACCAAATTAACTTCGAAATTTCATGAAACTCAAAACATGAAAGTTTTAGCCCTAAATCTAAGCTTTCCAGAACATCCAAAATTATTAGATTTGGATAAGAAACGAGAGAGATACATGCAAAACAATATCAGATTGAAACTCAAGATAACTTGTTAAAGACAGAATTGGTCTTCTGTCTTTGAACGCATTTTAGGTCATCTAAATGGCAATATTACAGAAAACTCACTGAACAAAAATTGTAGCATATGTTTTAAGCTTTCCGGAACATACAAAATTATCTAATTCGGATCAAAAACGAGTAACTTATGGCCAAATCAATTTCAGAGTTTTATTTTATCAACCCTGTAGTTTGTTGTCAGGTCAGCGACAAACAAACGTGATTTCGACCATTGAAACCACAAAACTAGGCAAAGCTCAAAACATGAAAGTTATAGGCTACTGAATAAGCTTTCCAGAACTTCAAAAAAATCTTAATTCCGATTTAAGATGAATGAGATATGCCTAATTTACTAACAGCAATAAACTAATTATAATTTCAGCTAGCATATATTACTAATCAATAGTAATTACCTTAATGAGGCAAAAGAACAAATAGTATTTGTGCACAATTAAGCAAGCCAAAAGCCTCAACCTCCAAGCAATGATCAAGAGACTTCAAGGACCCAAAATCAACAAAAAATAAAACAATAATTACAACATGAAGGTTGAGATAAATATGGGTTAAGAAGGAGGATTAGATAATATGAGAGATTGCATTACCTTTTTTTTTCTAGGATTAAACTAATTTATGAAGAGAAGGAGATGGAGCTTCTAAATGGAGGCCATTAATTTTGTTTAGATCTAGGTTTTGAAGTTATGAAGAGGAGGGTTAGGGTTTGGGGGTTTGAGATATTATAAAGGAGTGGGTTAGGCTAATGGGTAATGGTAAGGGGTTTTAGAAACCCATTAGGACTTAGTTTATTTTCTAATGTTATCATGTGAACTAAAATCCTAAGAAGCATTCTATTTTTAATTAAAACCTTATAATTGTCTTATTTATCCCATTAACCCATAATCACTTTAAAATTCCCCTTTTAAATATTAAATTCCAAAAATATTAATTTCCCCATTTTTAAACCCAAAATACTTTAATTTTCAAACCAATTGCAAATTTAAATTCCCAAAATTTTTGTTTAGCTCCCTTTTCCACTTAAAATCATAATTTTAATTTTTTTATTCGGTAATTGCAATCTCAGGGTTGTTACAGATGGGACTCATTTCCACAATGGAATCTCTAGAGGCTGAAGGAGACCAGAAGGGCGCTGATGTTCGGCTTTAATACGTTGACAAGTCATGCAATTACTCACATAACTCGCCACATCGCGCTTTATGCCTTCCCAATAATAAAGGCGATGCATATCGGCATACATCTTACTACTACCAGGATGAATAGTATACTTAGAACGATGACAGTCATCAAGAATGTCATGCCTAAGTGCAGAATCAGAAGGCACAACAAGACGGTTCTTCTTACGAAGACACCCATGAAAATCAATGCTGAAATCCCGCAACGCCTCATCACGGGGTTCAGTCTCACAAAGCTGAATAAGATGCATAAGATCAGGATCACGCCGCTGAGCTTCGGCAATACGATCCAATAAAGAGGGTCAAGCTTCCAAACTGAATAATGCTATCGGAGAATCAGAGGATGGAGCTCGATCACGAATATCACAAAAAGATAGAGTCTCAAGAATATCCCATTCGGCAAGCATCATAGAAACGACAGCCGAATGTTTGCGACTAAGCGCATCAGTAACACGATTACCCTTACCAGGGGTATATTGGACATCAAAGTCATAGGAGGTAAGAAACTCGAGCCAATGTTGTTGCCTTATATTGAGTTCCTTCTGAGTGAACAAATACTTCAAGGATTTATGATCGGTATAGAGAATGAAGCGCTCGCCTAATAAATAGTGTCGCCAAATCTTCAAGGCGAAGACAATGGCGGCTAACTCAAGATCATGAGTGGCATAGCGAACTTCATTCGGACGCAGTTGCCTAGAAGCATAAGCAACTACCCGATCCTTCTGCATAAGCACGGCACCGAGACCACTACCACAAGCATCGGTGTAGACAACAAGATCACGATTCCCCTCGGGAACCACAAGAATAGGAGCATTAGTGAGAAGTTCCTTTAATGTCTGAAAGGAAGCTTCACACTTATCGAACCAAATATAATGAATGCCTTTCCGAGTAAGGCTGGTAAGAGGAAGCACAACACGGGAAAAATCCTTAATGAACCGACGGTAATAACCCGCCAATCCAAGGAAACTACGAATCTCATGAACATTCTCAGGCCTCTTCTAATTTTGGATAGCTTCGATCTTTGAGGGATCGACAGAGATGCCGTCAAAAGATACAACATGACCTAAGAACTTAACCTTATTCTCCCAAAAATGGCACTTGGAGAATTTAGCTTTAAGCTGATGGTGACGAAGAGTACTCAAGACAATTCTCAAGTGATTAGCATGCTCGGCTTCAGACTTAGAATAAACAAGAATGTCATCAATGAACACATGGACGAACTTATCGAGATACTCCCGGAATACTCGATTCATAAGATCAACAAAGAAAGCAGGAGCGTTCGTCAAACCAAACGGCATAACGAGCCACTCGAAAGACCCATATCGAGTACGGAAACCTGTAAGGGGTATGCTATCTTCCGCGACTCGGAGCCGATGAAAACCAGTGGCAAGGTCGAGCTGAGAGAAGACCTTGGCGCCACTCAATAGATCGAACATATCATCGATCCTAGGCAAAGGATACCTATTCTTGATGGTTAACTCGTTAAGCTTACGATAATCGATGCAAAGCCTAAGAGTTCCATCGGACTTCTTCACGAAGACGACCGCGGTACCCCATGGTGAAAAACTGGACTGAATCAACTACTTGGACTCTAGCTCTAAAAGCTGCTTCTTGAGTTCCTTATTTTCTTTTGTAGACATCCTCGTGGGAGGACGCCCAACTGGCTGCTCGCCTGGAACGAGATCAATGCGGAACTCGATCGCCCGCTTGGGTGGCAAACCCGAAACCGGCTCAAAAACATCTGAGAAGTCACAAACAATAGGAATACGAGATATATCATGATCATCTCGTGAGTCAAGGGAATATAAAGCCATTTCGGAATTATCCACATTCCGAAGAACAAGTGATAGCTGAGTAGACGAATCTGGATGTCGAAGATATAAAATTCTTTCAGAACAAATAATCCTGGCATCGTATCTCACTAGCCAGTCCATACCCAAAATCATATCAAAATCCAAATAAGAAATAACATGCAGATTCGCACGAAAAGAAAAGCCACATAAAACAATCTCAACATCATCACAAAGCATGCTAAGAGTTGCGGATCCCCCAATAGGATTCGCAATCCTCAACGAATACTACGGTCATGAAATAAAATAGAACCTTTCAAAATAGATGGAGATATACCTCTGGGCTGAGAAGGACCTCCAGAAGCTTTAGCAACAAAAAGCTTGCCAGACTTAGCATTAGGAACAGTAGGGCAGGAGGAAACATGATGACCTTCCTTCTTGCAATAACGGCAGAAGAGAGGCTTAGGACAAGCTCGAATCATATGATCAGGAGAACCACAATTAAAACACTTCCGAATGGAAGGTGTTCCAGCAGATTGAGAGTTAGAACCAGATTCAATGGGCTTCTTCTTCTTGGAAGGAAGAAATCGCTGCTTATGAAATGGAAACTTCTTCTTATTGGGGTTCATGCGAACCTCAACATCATCACCACTATCGCACTCCTTCTCGATGGCCTCGAGATGAAGTGCCGAATCAACCAACTCCTCAAAAGAAAGCTTAAGCTGGAGCATTAATGACTTCTTAAGATATTTCTTAAGGCCAGAGACAAACTTCGTATTCTTCTTATAAGAAGTGCTAATGAATTCAAGACCATACTTAGATAAGGCCTCGAATGATGCAACATAATCAGAAACGGAGGACTTCCCTTGCTTCAACTCAAGGAAGCGACGGGCTAATAAAACTTTCTCAGATTCAGGAACGAATTTGAGTTCGAATCGTTCCCGGAACTGAGTCAAAGAAAGAACAGACTCATCAAGTTCGGCTATAAGAAGCTCGTACCAATCAAGGACACGCTCTTGCAATAAGCTAGAAGTTACAAGAACTCGATCATGGTCAGAAAGATCCATGCGAGAGAAGATACGTTCACATGTGCGAATCCAAGCTTGGACCTCAAGAACGGACTCGGAGCCTTTGAATGGTTTTCCACCAAGATGAGAAAAATCACTGCCCAGGCGTGCAAAGGAAGACTTGCGTGGAGGAGATGCACGAATTGGAGCTGGAGGCTGAGTGCTCCTGGATAACTCCAAGAACTGATCGGCAGACATATAAACGCCGTCCGGATGCGAGCCACTGGATTTCCCAGCATCCGAGCGTCGTCCTCGGCCTCTACCGGCCATTAGCTGAAAGATAAGATAAGATAAAGATTATTCACAAGGTAGATATCATTAATTCAAATATGGAATACTATGGAATAAAATGCATTCCTAGACGTATTCCCAAAAATTCTATCTACCCCGAAGGCACGGAAAGAATAAAGGCACGATGATTCAAGGATTCGTAACATTCGTACAACACTTTAATGTACCGTAATATGTGTCTCTGTTCTATGTTTATCATATTTTGTTCTGAACCTCGCTCTGATACCAAGCTATAACGCCCCACTCCGAGACCCACATTAGCAAAGAGTATTACAAGGTAACACCGTTTGCTAATGCGGAGAATAGAGCTGGATAGGAGCGACCATCTATAACCCTGTCTTAATTATCTATTGAATACGCCGACAATGCCACTTCTTACTTAAATGGATCGACATCTCCAATAAATACTTAACACAAAGCCATAGGTGGCTGAGGATCTATCAGAATAAAATATAACAACTCAATGTAATTCACATCACAGAACAGTAGATCATCACATACACTTTCACATATACAGATACATTACAGAGTTTACAAAATGATACATGTCAAGTGGTATAGCGAACCACAATATACAGGCGAGTCAAAAGAATAAATATTAGAGTTACAGACAAAAAGGACTACACAAAAAGCTATGACAAAAAGGAGCTAGCAGAATAGTCCATGCGGAAGAAAAATAGGCTAAGTCCAAAGTACCTAACCTGAAACATCTCGGTCTGACCCGAGTATAAAATACACGGGTCAGTCTAGCTAAACAAATCAGTTAGATAAACTAAATGCTAATGGACATACAAGATCATAAAGTACCACAATTATCTCCAAAAGAGATATCCAAATCATCTAACATAAGATGAATCAAAACAAGCCTCATATCATAGGCAACTCAAATAAACAAAGGACATACATATCCCAAATCAAGCCAAGAAGGCAATTAACAAATACCAACGAAGGTAACACAAGTTTCCATAAGGTAATCGCTACATATCGTGTGGTTCAAAGAACCTACACCGAAGAGCGATACACTAGGGAAATATAATTGTCAAAGAAACAAAAGATGCTCGAGCTCAGTAATGTATAATAAGGATCCACAAACCCGAAGGCACAAACCCAATATCACTCGAGCGGTGACGATGGACCAAATCCAAAAGTGATACTATAGGGCAACAAACCCGAAGGCACAAACCCGAAGGCACAAACCCGAAGGCAACATACCCGAAGGCAACAAACCCCGAAGGCTTAAGCCCGAAGGCAACAAACCCTGAAGGCAACAAACCGTAGCGGTGAAGGTCCGAAGGCCCAGTACTGGACACCACTAACTGGCGAAATGTGTCACAACTCTTAGAAAGGAACCCGAAAAATGTTAACGTGAGTCCCATACCACACGTTCGCACTAAACGGTTTACTAACCGTTAGTCAATTTCACACTCAAAGCAGTACAAAGTTCACCTCATCTCATCGGTAAACCAGACCCAAAGGTCAAGACGGTCAAACGAATAGATTATGAATTAACTGAAAAGATAAACACACGTGTTCATAGCACGTGTTTTATTTAATCATTTAATTCTCCCCCCTCTTCGCTCGAAGTGCAAAATTGTGTGTGTTTTAAATAGAAATTCTAAATTGGAGAAACGAGCTTTTAATATAACTTGAAAAGATCGTTTTATAAAAACCCATGCATGAAATAAAAAAAAGGAATCATCAAAGTCAAAAATGCGATAACAACTAACTGGATCGACAAGAATCGATAAAAATGGAAAATCCACTCAAAACAGCCCAAAATAGGCAAAGTGAACAGTTCCAGACGTCTGGGGGGTTGATCCAGACGTCTGGCCCTAGGTTCTGGCCCAAAATAGGCAAAACTGCACATTTCAGACGTTTGAAATTTCCAACTAGACGTCTGAACCACTAACCAAACGTCTGGATGGATTTCCAGACGTCTGAATTTTGTCTCTGCCTTTTTGCGTTTTCCAGGGACCAATTCCAGACGTCTGGATTTTTCAACCAGACGTTTGAATTTGAATCCAGGCATCTGAAATTCAATCTAGACGTCTGAAATTTCCTGGTAGGCAAAAATCAGCCTAGCCCAAAAAGGGTGAAAATCCAAATGAAATGCGATCGATCGAGCAATGCCGACTAAGGATTTATGCCAAGTGACAACCCAGCCTTATAGGCTCTTCGATACACCCCAAACATCAATGTCCAACATCCATAAGAGGATTTTCATAGAATTGGACCAAAACACCAAAATTTGGAAAATTCACCAAATCAATTCAGATCAAAAGCAAATGAACATGAATAGATGTTAGGAATTCATACCTAACAACAACGAAAGCTATAGGCTTAGATGTGAGTTCAAAAACTCACCTTTTTAACTCAAAAACAAAGATGAGAAGCACAAACACAAGAAGAAGATCAACCACTCTTCACTTCAACTTTACAAGCTTCAATCTAAGATCAAAACAAGTATTTCCTAAATTAGGGTTTAGGAATTTTCTGAAATTGAAGAGGAGAAGAGATGGAGAAGATGAAGATGGAGCTTACCTTAGCTTTTCCAAGAGTTTGGAGCAAGAATTTGTAGTTTGTAATTGAATCTAGGGTTTGGAATTTCTAATTCTTTTTCTTTTCCCCCATTTTCAGCTGAACTAAAGTGTTTGGAGAGTGAATGGAGGAAGAGTTAAAGAGTTAGAGTATATGATGAGTTGGTGAAACCCAAACCTAAAAGCCCAACAGAAAATAGCAAAATTCAACTTACTCCAAACATATCGAAGCTTATACTCAAGAAAGTCGCAAACGCCATTTTGGACTCAATGGAAGTGGTCCCGAGTCCTAATTCGACTGTTTGCAGAAAGTAGCTTTTCGGACTTTAATCCGATTAACGACACTATATTTAAATAAAATATTTAAATATAAAATCGTAAAATATGCGGGTTGTTACAACAACTCTTTTAAATTAGTTCATGTGAGGATGTACTTTGTGTACTAGAGTGTTTACTTGTAAAATTGATTTAGTTATCCACCTTCACTATTTTTGTTGCATCCATAAGAAATAATATGACACTTTTGTCTTCTTTACCTTAAATTTATGATTTGCATTTGCAATTTATTTTCCATCTTCGATTTTTTGGCTGATCTTTAATAAGTATATGGCCTTTTTTTTAAGAAATCATGAAATAATAAAGATAATTTAAAGTTTTATTTATGTATTCCAAAAACATTATATACATAATATAATGTGTATTGTAAGTTACACCAATCACAAATTAATCATGTTCCATTGAAATTCATTTTTAATCCGGCCAAAGCACACAAGAAACTATACGGTGCTAACACATACTATTTGGATATATACTAGAGAAATAAAGAAAGAAAGCACCAACTTTGGCTGATTAGTTTTGTATTCCAATTCAATTTTGATGGATGTAACAATAATAAAAGTCTTTCGTAAGTCACACCAACTCAAATCCATCCTATCCAAAGGCCATAAATTATCTCATTATTAAAGTTGTACAGTATTAGGTATTGAATTGTGTTGCATGTTAACTTAGTCTCAATCAAACAAATGTTCTCATGTTTATGTACAAAGTCAAAAAACGTGAATTATATATGCTACAACAATTTAGACCTCTGCTTCGACTACAAAAAAAAGAGTGTTTACAAGTATCCAAAAGAGAGACAGAACTTCAAGTACTTTGTAACATCTAATACAACTAATTAACCAGTAAAGATTAATTAACTAAAACAAATTCTTAAACCCTATTCATAAATTATGAAAAAGAAAGGAGATCCTACACTGAAGTTGAAATTTCATATCCTATCAAATCTATACATAAACGATAAAAAACAACATAAAGAATTGAAATTGAAGTTCATGATGTACCTGAAAGAGAAGTTTCTACCGACAAAATTAAGTAATCATAGTCGATTTGGGTTATGTTTTTTGCGGTCGAGAGAAGAGGAGAGGAGTACGATTAGGGTTTCTTTGGTTATGGTTTGAACGAGGAAGTCAATTCGAGAATATACGAACAATTAAGCAGATAGGGTGGCAGGTTTGGTCTGACAAAACATATCAGCTATGGCGGTTTGGAAGGAAAGGAATTCCGCGGAAACTACGAAAATTTTTCGACTATTTCCAATATTAATTGGAAGGGATTCCATCCGATATTATTTTTTCGGAAAATAACGGAAATAGGAAATTTCAGAAATGGTCGGAAGGAAATTAACGGAAAACCGGAAAAACGGAAAAATACCCAGCCCTATTCAATATACAACCTCAAAACGGTGTAGAAACGTTGGTTGTATAATTTAAAAAATAATATTTTTGCAATTTTACATTAATTTCAGTTACACACAAATATGCTGTTGATTCATCAAACTCACATACATTGTAGAATAAAAACAAGTTTGTACTGTGCCATGACATTGACCTGAAGAAACAAGAATTTTTTATTTATCAAACCAACCGTTAGGGAGATTTGCTTACTGTCACTTGCCCAAAATCAAATAGTCTGAAGTCCAAAAAACATGCCACCGATGTATCGGTTTCCATTCCAAATTCCTCCGCTCCATTTCTCTCTCCCGTTTTCTCTCCTCCTTTCCTCAAGTCTAATTCCTTGACCTAATTCATGTTTTTACACAATTTGTAAACCTAGTTTTCGGAAATTAGTTAATCCATCTCTCTTCCATGTCTATTTTTTTTTGAGATGAATACCTAAGTTCTCAATCTTGAAAACAAATTCATTAATTTGGAGATCAAACGCCGCCCAGATACTACCTCCATCATCAACAACGCCACTCGTAGATCGTTGATTCTGCCTCCATGATCAATGCTTATCGTCGATTTTGCCTCCATGATCGAACGCTTATCGCCGATTTTGCCTCCATTGATCAATTATCGATTGTAAAAGGTATTTACTTCCGTATTTAGCTTATTTCATATTATTGTTGATTTCGAGTTTATTATATTTTTACTTGGTTATAGTTTGTTCCTATACGTTTACTGGATAATTTAATCCAATTTGACTTTGGTAAGTTAATCCACCACTAATTCTACGACCAAAATTTAATTAGAATGTGTATTTTTATGTTTGATTTCAATTTTGCAATAAAAAATGAGTTATTATAATACCTAGGTTTTCATGCCAATTTCTGATGCAATTCAGAAAGTATGACCACAACACCATCTTTAATAATACTTCGAGTTCTATGATACCTAGGTTTACAGTTTTCTTATTCTATAATCGGCCTCCCCAACACCTGACATGGTTATTTATCAGCCTCATAAGGTATTTTATAATTCGCCTATGAAAAAAATTAATTTTTTTATGTAGTAGCTTTAGATTTTATGGTTATTTGCCAGCCTCATTATGATTTTGATTCTCGCACTTTTTCTATATCTCATTCAATTTCACGTCTTTTAATTCGATTGATTTATTTATGAGAAAGTTGAAATTTTATGTTATCTATTCTTGAATTGTAGTTAATTTTATGGTCACTGTAAACTTAGATGTCATGTAAAAATCAAATTTTACTATTAGCTAAGAATTTGATTATGAGCTTAAATATATTCATTTTTTGTTTGTTTTATTCTTGTTCAATCTACAAACGATTTTAGGTGGGTCTTTGATTTATTAGTTTATAGTCTAG
Organism: Allium fistulosum; assembly: GCA_030737815.1. NCBI lineage: Eukaryota > Viridiplantae > Streptophyta > Magnoliopsida > Asparagales > Amaryllidaceae > Allium > Allium fistulosum. The sequence continues at coordinate 192,143,415 of CM060902.1, read as the reverse complement.
TTTGGTATTTTGTTTATTTGGGTTTCTGTTTTCAGAACAATCCATTGCCCAACTGGTTACTTTTTTTTAATAATATCGTTATAAGATTAATATTTTCATGTTTGATGTATAGATTTATATCATGTAGGAGATTTATGTGCATGTTCGTTTAGTTTTTTTTGCTGGAGCTTTCTGATGTTCAGATGTTCCTTTAACCAATTTAGGCAAGTTTCAAATTTGAGTCTGCTATGACATTGTAGAATGATGGTAAGATGTAAACAAAAAATCTCATTTTAAATCCCACCAAACAGTCACGTAAAAAACTTGTAGCTATTTTTTTCAACCTTCTTGCATTTCTATAACATTTCTATCTACAAATTTTGTATTCACGTCTAAAAGACAATTGATATTTGATTAATTACGGGGCACTTTAGCAAGATTGAATTGATACAATGGTCACTTATAGCTCCCTTTAGCCACAATTTATTGCTTTATACATCCACCAATATCCCATCTCAAAAAATATTTAGCCTTTCACATGTCTCTTTTATATTTTATATATATTTTTCGATGTAAGAGTGATCCTCGATAAGAGGAGACTCGATTTTTTTAATATATATTTGTTTACTCCAAGGTTATTTTCTTGGAGGTACTGTTAATTTTCATTTGAATGATCCAAGTTCAAAAACAAATTGAATGATCTGCTGTATTTCAAATTGCTTCGTTGTATTTTTATTCTTTTTATTGCATTTGTATTAGTATATTTAAAATCACTCTAGTTCATTTTGTTTGGTCCTTTTGAAAATGACTTTACTTTTGGATTTATTTATGATTTACATTGTTCTCATACAAGCAACTAAACATACCGTCCTTTTTCCAAAAAAAGCCTTTATGCTATGCAATACTGGTAAATAAATAAAACGTACAATTTATTAATTTTTTCTTTCAGATCAATGATAAAGGAGCAGGCATTATAGGACATGGACGAATCAGAAGAGCCATTGTTGTAAGAAAAACATTCAACCACCCAATAGGCACACAAGAACACCAAACCAAAGCTCCTACAAATACTACAACCACAGAGGTGAAATTGGTCGACCTTATGAGGTTTTGTTAGATGTTGTGTGGCAGGGCTCCTCTTCAAAGATGATCGCAATGAGAAATTGACATAACAGATTTTGAATAAGTAACTTATTTTATCGATTATTTCATTTACTTAGAATTGTCTTTATTATATTTATTGCTACTGTACACTATTGTTTTATTGTTTCTTTCTACTTATTTGCATCAATACACACACGTGTGTGTTGCATATGGCAATAAGTGCTCTAAATCACGTCAAGTAGTTTAAAGTTGAAATGGAGAGCTAAATTAATAAAAAGTAATAACTCAAACACATAATGCCATTTTATGATGGTGTATGTATGGAAACAATTAAAAAAACTTCCTTTTAGGTGCCTAGAATAAAAAAAACATTGTCGGAGACATGTCATGTGAAATGACCCTTCTATTCCCACCCTAATTTCATAAGGATTTTTTTTTTTAAGAAATGATATATAGATATATCATTCATTACAAATATATTTCCCAGGGTCATTTTCTTTCTCCAATAAACAAAATATATCCAGGATCTTTCACAATATAAAAATATTGTTTTAAGTCTAAATCATCCCTAACATACATATATGAAGATATCTATGTTATATTCTACTATAATCAGAGCATGTTAATATGTAAGTAGAATTCCTTTCAAATCTATTAAAATGTGATAATTCCTTAAAAAGATTAATTATTGTAACCTGATTTTTGACCATAGAATCCACTGGAAACATGTACTTTAGTCTGTTATTATAATTGAGAAATGATTAAGTAATAATCATTAGAAAGCAAGCTTTTTATATGAATGGTTATGTTAAAGTCTGAATAGTACCAAACTCAGGCTAAAAGAAAGTGGATCCTAAGTGAGCACAAGCAACATCTAGGCGTAATGGAAACGCGCTTAACTAACACATGAGAGGTCACGAGTTCGAGTGCTATGCTGGTCGGTTCAAACCCAATTTTTGTTTTTTTTTCTTTTGTTTTTCTCCTGTGAACACAATTGTCTGAACCTATTATAACCTTGGCCATGAAACAGATCTAAAAACTTAATTTCAATCCTTGGTTGCTGGCTGGACCCAGGCTCAAGAAAAATGGCTATGTTAGCCTTGTTCTGGTTTGCACTACTCAGTTACAAAATACCAGCTATATTATTTTCTTTTCAAAGCAATTCAAACTCTTTCTATCAGATTTTCTTTTTGACTTGAACATGGATTTTCTTATGCCAGATCTATAGATATACATACAAACCACAAATTCTTTTAATCTCAGATCTTCTACCATTTAGCCTAACTGTTCTGAAGCTTGAAATTCATTTTTCTTAGCAAAGAACTTAACAAAACAAAGCACATAGTTCAGCTGAGACATATAAGTTCAACAACTTCAAAACAGTAATTAACCATACATTGGTTTCTCAAAGTAATTTTAAACAATAGGTCTTAATCTAGTTCATCATGAAGGTGTAGTCTACTTCAGCAAAGTCTTTTAAAAACATAGCATCCAAATCTTAAGCAGTTTAACATCCAAAGCCTGATCAAAGCAATTCCTATTTCCCTGCAAAACCACCATGAACTGCCCCATATGAATATGAGACACCCAATGGTGCATAAACACAAAAGGGTCAGACTATTTGTCTGGTGTGAATAATCTAACTGAAAACATGATCTTATTCAATTCTATTTGTATTCCAGTACTTGCAAGAATAAGAAACTCAGTATCTTCTGTGTGCATGTTTTTGTGAGGCATGTGCATTCATATCAGTGTTAAACAAATTCTCAATGACTTGATTCATAGAAAACAATCATAGGATTCATCAATAAAAAGCATCAAAACAACCAAATGCAAACATCAATTCAGTTATCATACCCTTTTCAACTTTACTGGCCATCAGGGATTTTGCCCAGGCCTCTCCTGAATCTATTCCTAGAACTCATTATCAAATATAACAGGGTCTTTAGCTACTTTCTTCTTTTTAAACACACACTGCCTGGGACATTTCTCTGTTAACCCAGCACACTCAGGCCCCTGGGTATAAATATACCATGTGTGAACTTGCAATATTCCCATTGCCAAGCTATACTTTGGTAGCCCTAAGATCCCAAGTCCTTAGTTAAATTACTAAGTGTTATTATTATTTTTCATAGCAGTGCTAATCCCTTCTGCATCTCACTTCTTAATCAGAGAAATATAAATAATGCAGGCAACATGTATTCATCCAGAGTTTGGTAAGTTACATTCTCATAAGCCAACATTTTATCATGGAAGAGGGAGGTGACTTCTTAGCACATTATTTTGCCTGTGGGTTTCACTGGATCAAGATGTAAGCATATGGTCCTGAGTAATTTGTTAGATATATATTTTCCCTTACCTCTGGTTCAATCAGATTCATGATCTGGCTAAACCACAAGTATATTTGATTTGGGTATTACATAAAACATAGAAGCTCAGCACATGTACAACATTGCACTTCTACATTTTCTTTTGTTTTAATTAATATGAGACATAAGCAACAACACAATGTTACAGCCCATATTTCTTTCTACCTTCAGACCATACACCCACTACTTGAATCCGGGGATTTTTATAAACAACTTATAAAGAAAACTTATAAAAGAAATCACTCAATCTCAAAGCTAACCCATATCTCAGACAAACATTTTTGTTCATGAATCCATGACTCTTATTTTTTTCTGGGTAAATCAGATAGAGGTTTTACCCTTAAACAAATCATTAACAAAACAAAGTCATTCAATCATAAAACATAACTTGTAAAAGAAAATTAGTTCAAACTGGCTGCCTCAATATTCAGGTCTTAATGCCAAAGTTTTCAGTGAGATTACTCACTTTAATCCTTCTTCTTCCTATGCCTTATGAACCCCCTTTTAGTCTTCTGCCTTCTCCTATTTTCTCTGGTTTATGCCTTGTATATTTTTCTTTAGGTTAATGAAGAACAAAAACATATGGTCTTACTATACTAGGCCTTTTATATAAATCTTGGCTGTCACTAGGGTTTATGGACTTACCCAATGTCAGTTCTACCCCATCCCAAACATAGCCTGCCTCTGGTTTGATTCAAGAAAATAAAAGGGTATGTGGTCCTTGTCTTCTTTTCCAGAAATTAGTTTCTCTCTTTTAATTTTCCCTGGTCATGTCATATGCATGACTTCCTATTATTATTGTTATTATTTTCTTAATAAAAGAAATTACTGAGAATAGATAAAGTGCTTGTTTAGGGACTCATGCCATTTTCATGCAATTTCTGTTTCTTTCCAGAGATTGATTGACTGTATGCATGTATAACTTATGTATACCTAAGCCTTTTATTTTTCTTTCTTTAAATAATTTTTTTTAAGTTTATTTCAGCCTAGCTTCTTATTTTCTTTGTACTCTATTTTGTTTAAAGACAAAATTCTATCTTTATGCATATGTATTTCTAAATCAGTTATTTTTATTTTTTTTTATCTATTAATTTCTGCCAAATTTTGTTACACAGAAATCTGTGTGCATGTGTACACTGTCTTGTGCACATGTACATGTTTTATATTTTGTATCTGCAAACCAATTTCCTAATATTTGATTTTCCCAATGCAATTTCAAACAAATACAAACTAAATTAAATCATGAAATTACTCACAAAAATCAGGGTTATCACATATATCCCTCCTTTTAGGAATTGTGTCCCACAATTCTCTCATACTTAACTTAAGTATCATCTCTTCAGAAAAAATGAATTTTTCTGATTTCAAAACCATTTTCAAACCAATCATCTATTAAGTACTATGCATATCAACACAAGATAAAAATCACAATGCATATTCAACCAACACATTCATTAGTATGTATATATATATAGATTTACCTTTTCTTCAATCAAACAGCTGGGGATAATCATTTCTGATTTTATCCTCCACTTCCCATGTGCAATCATTTGGGTCTAGACTCCATTGTACCTTTACTAATTTAATTTCTTTGTTTCTCAATTTCTTGGTTTCTCTAGAAACTATGCCCACTGGTTCCTTTTCATAGATCATTCTAGGATCAATCTGCACATCCTTAGAGGATTCTAGTATTGCTTCCTTATCATGAACCCACCTCCTTAGTTGAGACACATGAAAGACATCATGCATTGCTCTCATTTCTTCTGGCAATTCTAATTTATAGGCTACTGTCCCTATTCTTTCTAGAATTTTATATGGTCCTATATATCTAGGAATCAACTTTCCTTGTTTCCCAAACCTTAGAACCTTTTTCATGGGTGATATCTTGATGAACACATAATCCCCAACATCATATTGTACTGCCTTCCTTCTTTGATCTGCATATTTCTTTTGCCTATCTTGGGCAGAGGCAATTCTTTTTCTGATCAAGGCTACCTTTTCAGAAGTCTCCTTCACATTTTCTGGTCCTAAGACCACTTTTTCTCCAGACTCATGCCAACTTGAAGGTGATAAACATGGCCTTCCATAGAGAGCTTCAAAGGGGGCCATGCCTATGCTACTGTGATGGGTGTTATTGTATGCAAATTCAGCTAGATATATGTAATCTTCCCAGCTTCCTCCCCAATCCAATACACATGCTCTCAACATGTCTTCAAGCAATTTGTTCACAATTTCTGTTTGACCATCAGATTGAGGGTGGTATGCTGTACTCAAACATAAATCAGTCCCCATTGCCTTGTGAAAACTCTGCCAAAATTTTGAAGTGAAGATGGTATCTCTATCACTCACTATAGTCTTTGGTATACCATGCAGTCTGACTACTTCTTTAATAAACAACTGGGCTAGGGTATTAGCATTTCTTTCTGATTTCACTGGTATAAAGTGGGCTGACTTGGTTAACCTATCAACCATTACCCAAATACTATCATTTCCCCTCCTAGTTCTAGGCAAACCATCAATAAAATCCATTGATATGTCTTCCCATTTCCACTGTGGTATTTGTAAAGGTTGAAGCATCCCCGAGGGTTTTTGATACTCAGCATTCACCTGTTGGCAAACCATACATTTTGATACATAGGTTGCCACTGCACTCTTCATACCACTCCACCAATAATCTCTCTTGAGGTTGTGATACATTCTTGTGCTTCCTGGGTGTATAGTATATTTGCTTTTGTGGTAAGCATCCAAAATTTCTTGCTTCAACTCATCCATTGCTGGAACACATATTCTTTCTCCTTTCTTCAGATGGCCCTGATCATTCAACTGAAAACCTTCTACTGTCTCACCATTTAATAGTTTTGTCTTCTTTTCAAATAAAAATGGATCTTGGTTTTGTAGCATTGCAACTTTATTTTTCAATTCTGATCCCAGAGTAATAAAACTTAATTTTCCCATTTCTACCTTCCCACTGCATAAGCTCATGTTTTCTATGTTATCACTTTTTATCTCTGAATTAATTAATAATGATAAAGTGTTAAACTCTTCTATCATTAATCTAGCCACTTTAGCATGTTGTCTACTTAGGGCATCTGCTACTTTATTAGCCTTACCTAGTGTGTATAATATTTCAAAATCATATGAGGCTAAGAGTTCAATCCATCTTTGCTGCCTCATATTTAATTCTTTTTGTGAAAACAAATATTTGAGTGATTTATGGTCTGTATATACTTCAAATTTTGCCCCTAACAAGTAGTGTCTCCATAACTTAAGGGCATACACTACAGCAGCCAATTCAAGGTCATGAGTAGCATACCTTACTTCACTTGATTTCAACTGCCTAGAAGCATAAGCTATTACCTGATGTTGTTGCATCAATACTGCTCCAAGCCCTTGTCCACTTGCATCAGTATACACCATCAAGTTTTCATTTCCCTCAGGTACTTTGAGAATTGGAGCTTGTACCAGTGCTTCTTTTAATTTCCCAAAGGCATTTTCACATTCCTCAGTCCAAGTGAACACTTGATTTTTCCTAGTCAATCTGGTTAATGGAATTGAGATTTTTGCAAAATCTTTTATGAATCTTCTATAGTAACCAGCCATTCCCATGAATGATCTGACTTCAGTGACATTAGTAGGCCTTTTCCAAGCTTGCACTGCAATGACTTTATTGGAGTCCACAGCTATTCCTTTTTCTGATATAATATGGCCTAGAAAGTTCACTTCATTCTGCCAAAAAGTGCATTTTGAAAACTTTGCTTTCAAGTCTTCCTGTCTCAATTTCTCAAATACTATATGCAAATGGTTCTCATGCTCTCTAACTGACTTAGAATAAATTAGTATATCATCAATAAATATTAATACAAACTTATCCAAGTATTCTCTGAAAATCCTATTCATCAAATCAACAAAATAGGAAGGAGCATTTGTTAAGCCAAATGGCATCACCAAAAATTCATAAAGTCCATATCTGGTGTTAAAGGCTGTATACTTAATGCTTTCCTCTTCTACTTTCATCTGATGAAAGCCTGAAGCTAAATCAAGCCTGGAGAATATCTTTGCACCACTCAATTGATCAAAGAGATCATCAATTCTTGGTAAGGGGTATTTATTTTTAATTGTGACTTTATTTAATTCCCTATAGTCAATACATAATCTCAGGGATCCATCATGTTTCTTAACAAAGACTACTGGTGCTCCCCATGATGAGCTACTGGGTCTAATAAAACCTTTTTCTTCTAATTCAACTAATTGCTTTTTCAACTCCATCAATTCCTTAGGCCCCATTCTGGTTGGTCTTTTAACCACTGGGCTAGCTCCTGGAATTATTCTAATTGAAAATTCAACTGGCCTGTGATTAGGAACTCCTCTTACTTCCCCAAACACATCATCATATTGATTAACTATGGGGATCTCTTCTAATGCAGGCATGGGTTTTTCATTTGACAATGCAGAAAGGTTGGCTATACTTCTATTTTTGTTTGCCTCACAAAGAACAATTATTCTTTGTCCATCAGAAACCTTCAATGATATGGTGGATGTTTCCATATTTATGATAGCCTTATATCTACTCAACCAATCAACTCCTAAAATAATTCCTATGTCTGGATATTGCAACACATATAGGTTTGACTCAAACACATGTCCTCCTATATTTAATCCCAATTGCATGCACATCATACCCATGACACATGAACTACCTATAGGGCTTCTAATTAGCAGTGGTTTATCAACAATCATACAGTTCAATTTTAATTGTTGTGCAATATCATGAGAGATCAATGAGTGTGTAGCCCCAGTATCATATACTACTGTTAAAGGTATTGAATGGATAAGCAAAGTACCTTCAACTTGACCATGCTTTTCAACATTTGATCCCTCAGCTGCCTTGCCTTTCCCTTCCAAAGCCCCTAATTTTCCTTGCTTAAAATCTGGGCAGTTCCTCTTTATGTGACCTTCCTTCCCACAATGGTGACAATTGAAGGATGCTGGTCTAGGATTGGTGCACCTATTTTTCATGTGCCCCTCTTGTCCACAGTTGTAACAAGTGATCCTTTTCTTAACTTCAACAGTTCTGGCTTCTTCTGGTTTCTTGGTGGAAGTTATGTCTGTTTTCTTTTTATCATAAGGGTGAAATTTACCCTTTCCCTTCTTGTTTTGATTATTTTTGAATGCCCTGAAATTCTCTCTAGCTTTATCATGTTGTTCAATGCTCAGAGTCAAATCCAAAACTTGATCAAAAGTTTTATCCTTATATGGTAGCATGGCTCTACTAAGGCTAGAGTTCAACCCTTGGATATATCTGCCATTCTTAGCTTCCTCAGTAGTGATGAGTACTGCACCATACTTTGCCAATGATTCAAACTTCTGAGTGTACTCAGTGACACTCGTAGTCCCTTGCCTCAATTTGATGAATTCCTCCAGTAAAGATTCCTTAGCTGATGCAGGGATAAATCTGCCTTCCAACATTGCTTTAAACTGATCCCATGTTACTTCTCCTTCAGGTCTTCCAGCTATAATAACCTCCCACCAATCCAAAGCTGCTCCTCTCAATTGCCTGGATGCAATTTGCCTCTTCCTTTGGTCTTCAACTTGCATGTCTGCAAAGATTCTTTCCAAAATTCTAAGCCAATTTTGAACCCCCATAACTCCTTCTGTGCCATCAAAGGTTTTGCCTCCAAGATTGGTAAAAGTCTTGAGTAGCTTGGAAAGTTCCTCATGTGGATTTTCCTGCCTGTTGCCTACTCCATCTCTTATGGCCCTCATGAATTCTTGCACATTCACCATGGGTGGTTCACTTGTTCCTACATTTTGATGTCTGGGTCCTACCATAGCTCTATGGATATAACACTTAGGTTAGTCTGTTTTGCCTAATGCTCTATAGATTAATTCATTTTAATTTATCACTTATTCTGTCATAATAGATATCAATAGTGTAAAATAAAAACAAAACATCCAAGGCAGTAAACACTTCTATACATCCAATGCAAACAAATTCATACAAAAAAATTTTTTTTTGCTATGTTATTTAACAACATAGCTCTGATACCAACTGAAATGACCCTTCTATTCCCACCCTAATTTCATAAGGATTTTTTTTTTAAGAAATGATATATAGATATATCATTCATTACAAATATATTTCCCAGGGTCATTTTCTTTCTCCAATAAACAAAATATATCCAGGATCTTTCACAATATAAAAATATTGTTTTAAGTCTAAATCATCCCTAACATACATATATGAAGATATCTATGTTATATTCTACTATAATCAGAGCATGTTAATATGTAAGTAGAATTCCTTTCAAATCTATTAAAATGTGATAATTCCTTAAAAAGATTAATTATTGTAACCTGATTTTTGACCATAGAATCCACTGGAAACATGTACTTTAGTCTGTTATTATAATTGAGAAATGATTAAGTAATAATCATTAGAAAGCAAGCTTTTTATATGAATGGTTATGTTAAAGTCTGAATAGTATCAAACTCAGGCTAAAAGAAAGTGGATCCTAAGTGAGCACATGCAACATCTAGGCGTAATGGAAACGCGCCTAACTAACACATGAGAGGTCACGAGTTCGAGTGCTATGCTGGTCGGTTCAAACCCAATTTTTGTTTTTTTTTCTTTTTATTTTTCTCCTGTGAACACAATTGTCTGAACCTATTATAACCTTGGCCATGAAACAGATCTAAAAACTTAATTTCAATCCTTGGTTGCTGGCTGGACCCAGGCTCAAGAAAAATGGCTATGTTAGCCTTGTTCTGGTTTGCACTACTCAGTTACAAAATACCAGCTATATTATTTTCTTTTCAAAGCAATTCAAACTCTTTCTATCAGATTTTCTTTTTGACTTGAACATGGATTTTCTTATGCCAGATCTATAGATATACATACAAACCACAAATTCTTTTAATCTCAGATCTTCTACCATTTAGCCTAACTGTTCTGAAGCTTGAAATTCATTTTTCTTAGCAAAGAACTTAACAAAACAAAGCACATAGTTCAGCTGAGACATATAAGTTCAACAACTTCAAAACAGTAATTAACCATACATTGGTTTCTCAAAGTAATTTTAAACAATAGGTCTTAATCTAGTTCATCATGAAGGTGTAGTCTACTTCAGCAAAGTCTTTTAAAAACATAGCATCCAAATCTTAAGCAGTTTAACATCCAAAGCCTGATCAAAGCAATTCCTATTTCCCTGCAAAACCACCATGAACTGCCCCATATGAATATGAGACACCCAATGGTGCATAAACACAAAAGGGTCAGACTATTTGTCTGGTGTGAATAATCTAACTGAAAACATGATCTTATTCAATTCTATTTGTATTCCAGTACTTGCAAGAATAAGAAACTCAGTATCTTCTGTGTGCATGTTTTTGTGAGGCATGTGCATTCATATCAGTGTTAAACAAATTCTCAATGACTTGATTCATAGAAAACAATCATAGGATTCATCAATAAAAAGCATCAAAACAACCAAATGCAAACATCAATTCAGTTATCATACCCTTTTCAACTTTACTGGCCATCAGGGATTTTGCCCAGGCCTCTCCTGAATCTATTCCTAGAACTCATTATCAAATATAACAGGGTCTTTAGCTACTTTCTTCTTTTTAAACACACACTGCCTGGGACATTTCTCTGTTAACCCAGCACACTCAGGCCCCTGGGTATAAATATACCATGTGTGAACTTGCAATATTCCCATTGCCAAGCTATACTTTGGTAGCCCTAAGATCCCAAGTCCTTAGTTAAATTACTAAGTGTTATTATTATTTTTCATAGCAGTGCTAATCCCTTCTGCATCTCACTTCTTAATCAGAGAAATATAAATAATGCAGGCAACATGTATTCATCCAGAGTTTGGTAAGTTACATTCTCATAAGCCAACATTTTATCATGGAAGAGGGAGGTGACTTCTTAGCACATTATTTTGCCTGTGGGTTTCACTGGATCAAGATGTAAGCATATGGTCCTGAGTAATTTGTTAGATATATATTTTCCCTTACCTCTGGTTCAATCAGATTCATGATCTGGCTAAACCACAAGTATATTTGATTTGGGTATTACATAAAACATAGAAGCTCAGCACATGTACAACATTGCACTTCTACATTTTCTTTTGTTTTAATTAATATGAGACATAAGCAACAACACAATGTTACAGCCCATATTTCTTTCTACCTTCAGACCATACACCCACTACTTGAATCCGGGGATTTTTATAAACAACTTATAAAGAAAACTTATAAAAGAAATCACTCAATCTCAAAGCTAACCCATATCTCAGACAAACATTTTTGTTCATGAATCCATGACTCTTATTTTTTTCTGGGTAAATCAGATAGAGGTTTTACCCTTAAACAAATCATTAACAAAACAAAGTCATTCAATCATAAAACATAACTTGTAAAAGAAAATTAGTTCAAACTGGCTGCCTCAATATTCAGGTCTTAATGCCAAAGTTTTCAGTGAGATTACTCACCTTAATCCTTCTTCTTCCTATGCCTTATGAACCCCCTTTTAGTCTTCTGCCTTCTCCTATTTTCTCTGGTTTATGCCTTGTATATTTTTCTTTAGGTTAATGAAGAACAAAAACATATGGTCTTACTATACTAGGCCTTTTATATAAATCTTGGCTGTCACTAGGGTTTATGGACTTACCCAATGTCAGTTCTACCCCATCCCAAACATAGCCTGCCTCTGGTTTGATTCAAGAAAATAAAAGGGTATGTGGTCCTTGTCTTCTTTTCCAGAAATTAGTTTCTCTCTTTTAATTTTCCCTGGTCATGTCATATGCATGACTTCCTATTATTATTGTTATTATTTTCTTAATAAAAGAAATTACTGAGAATAGATAAAGTGCTTGTTTAGGGACTCATGCCATTTTCATGCAATTTCTGTTTCTTTCCAGAGATTGATTGACTGTATGCATGTATAACTTATGTATACCTAAGCCTTTTATTTTTCTTTCTTTAAATAATTTTTTTTAAAGTTTATTTCAGCCTAGCTTCTTATTTTCTTTGTACTCTATTTTGTTTAAAGACAAAATTCTATCTTTATGCATATGTATTTCTAAATCAGTTATTTTTATATTTTTTTATCTATTAATTTCTGCCAAATTTTGTTACACAGAAATCTGTGTGCATGTGTACACTGTCTTGTGCACATGTACATGTTTTATATTTTGTATCTGCAAACCAATTTCCTAATATTTGATTTTCCCAATGCAATTTCAAACAAATACAAACTAAATTAAATCATGAAATTACTCACAAAAATCAGGGTTATCACATCATGCTAATTCTGATATTCTTTTTAAGAATCAATATATAACTTAAAAATAGTTGAGAGTCGTATAAACATGAAGATGAAATGATTCATTCAAAATGCTTTTCCATTCTTAGTAAGAGTTGCATTTACTCTTATTTCAGGTACCTAAAATTTTGTTTATTTCTACTACTGGAGCATGTGCAACTAAGACAATTAACTAACTATTGAATTATACAAGTGGTTTATCCTTCTGTGTTTATTTTCCTCTGTGCTATATTAGAGTTATTTGGATTCTATTATATTTCTTTGTTCTATAGTTTATTTTCATTTGGTAACTGAGTCATTTTCCACATGTAGTTGCCTACCCTCTATATCTAACTTTACTTGGATAATGTTTTATTAAGAGTATAAATGTGCAAACAACAGAGTCGGTGAATTAGCTGGAGTTACGTATACTAATGAAAACAAATCAGGCACACAGTTTGTTGCAACTGGATATTTGAGATTAACAAAACCTTTAGTTGTTATATTCATTTTGAGACATGATTTTTATATTACTCCAGCAAATTATTTTAAGTTTCTATTTCATACAAGTTTGGTTGGCTGGCTTCATACTTCACTCCTCACTGCGATAGCCTTTTGTTCATCTTGCTGCTCCGCTTGCATGCTTTGTACTCGTGCAAATACATCCCCATGCCAAAATAGTGATCGCATATATCGTTTGAGACCTACATACATCATTTGAGATCTATATACATCATTTGAGACCTATATATAACATGGTGTTGTAGGCACTATGATTTGTTCTTTCTAATTTTCTAACATAAGTATGGCTGTGTTTGTTTTTAATTTGAAGTTTTGTATCCAACTTCTGATTTATAAATCATGAATTTTTATATTGTTTGTTTTTTGTCCGTGTTCTGAATAAAAAATCATCTATTTGGACAAAATTATTTAGAACATTTTTCCTTCTTAATTTTTGTTCTGGATGTTGAATATTGTTTTTTGTTCTGAATGCTGAATGCAAACAAACAACTAAATGATTATTCAGAATTCAACATTCAACAATCAACATTCAAATTTTAGAGTTCAACATTCAAAATGCAGCATTTTAAACAAACGGAACATATATAGTGTGGTGCCGATAATCAGTTTCTACCAAATTTTCATCAAACTCAATATTCAAAATTATTTCCTTCCAAAGACAAATAAATTGTAAATTATAAGTTTTTCTAAAGCTAATATTAAAATTTTATATTCAATAGAAAATAGTGGAAGAAAATACCTTTTTATTTCCACAAAAATAAGTAGCTGATTTTAGGGTTCTCCAAATCAAATACTTCATGATATATTTGTCCCATTGATAAATTAGTGATGGAATCGATATCGAGGTAAGAAAGAGATAAAGAACAAAGTAGAAGATATAGCATAACTAGTCCCATTAAATCCATAGACAAATATATTAAATTAAATGCCTTGTATGAAGTGGATATGGATTCCTTGTATACACATATAAAAAGTATGCTACTATTGATATCCATAGAAATGCTTTTGCCTTCCAAAACCAAAGACCACCTTACAAAGTTTACTTCCATGCTTTTTAACACCAACTATTATTTTCTTTTAACTAAACAGGCATTTAAATATTTTCAAAACACAGCAATATCCCTCCTCTTCCTCCATATTTTCACCAGCATACGCTTTTCCATTCGAAAAAAAGTGTTTTCTCAATTTTATGATTGATGTCTTCCGACTAACAATTTAAAAAATCGAAAAAACATATGAGAAATAAATTGTGTAAACGTTGTATGATAAAACATTACAGTTTAATAACTTATAATAGAATTTTCAATTATAACATCATCAAACTGTGTATCCTTCCAATTTGTGTTAGCCACAAAATCATTAAACTCATTCTAAAATAACAATAAAAAAGCCCAAAACAATAAATATGAAAGTGATATGAGAAGGAAAATAGACTTTAGAAAATTAAAAGTAAACTAAGCTCGTAGTGTTTATCAAAATTAGGATCAGTCACTAAATCTTCACTTGGTTTCATCCATTAGGCTAAAAGATAGATCTTTTTGGATTTAAGGTTTGAAAATTTTATTTTCTAATGATGTTTTGAGATAGTGTACATGAATTTTTATATAGTAGATGAAGATGCTAAAGTTGTTTAGGGTAGAATGTGAAAATAAATTTTGGTGTTCATAAGCATATAAAAAAATTTCGATAGATAAAATTTTAATGGTGGTCAGAAGCATTTTCTTAGGTGCCAATAGTAGCACATTGTAAAATATAGGTCAGTTCTAACACTAATTTGTTAACTACATTTACCTAAATATTTTTATTTTTGTGTCAAATAATGCAAATTATTTTGTCATTCTTTACTTAACCTATATTAACTAAAATTTACCGTAACTTTTTTTAAGAAAATTATATAATTAAACGGTCGATTTTCCCACCGTTTTGCGGTTATACTAGTTTAGGCTAGTTTTATAAATTAATCATGTTTTTAAGGTTAGATTACAAACTATTTACAAATATAGGTCAGTTTTGACTGCGTCAACGTTGAGTTGGAAAAACACTATAGACACCATTTGAAATACTGTTTGTTGTGTTTTTTTAATACTACACTTGATCTCGACTTTTCAAAAGTTGCCAACTATGTTTTGATGTTTTTATACGTGGACGATTTTTCAAAAGTCGACCGTCTATTTTTAAGTAACAACATAAAAAGTTCGCCGACTATGGTATAAAAAAACACAACAAACAACATTTAAAATGTTGTCTGTTGTGTTTCTCCAGCTAGACGCTGACATGGTCAAAACTGATCTATATTTGTAATTAGTTTGTAAACAGGTTTAAAAACGTGATTAGTTTACAAAACTGGCAATCCAAGAAATAAAGAAAATCATAGCATGTCATATCTGTATATTATCATCCAAGAAGCAGAATAAGTGCTTTGAATCATCGGTTAATTCATTTATTCATGGATTAAATAAATCAAGTGAAAATTAAAACCACCAAAAAATAGATAAAAAGAAAGAAAAGAGAAAAAAAAAGAAATAAATAATCGGGGCTTAGATAACATGTGCAAATTTATAGTAGATTACAAAGTTGGTGAAAATAGGACAATTTTCTAATAGACTCGAGTTTGTATGAAAGTATAAAAAGCATAGAAGACGCCTATAATGGCAGCAATACAAGTTTATCTTGGAAACTTGTTTCTTTTTCTGAACATATATGTATGGGCTTCCACATCATGTTCTATGATATCATAAATTTATACATGCATATATGGATCTCTCTTTAATTTGTATGCACTACTTTCACTGTCGTTGAATAGTTATTTTAGTTGATACTATGAATATATTACTGTCTTATGTAATGCTTAAACATATGGTGAATTAATAGGATAATTAATAAAATTACAACAAGCGGCAAATAACTGAGAATGCATATGCTGAAAATGTAGGATTTGAATGGACTAATAAGGATGCATTAATTCATAAATGATTTTATGTTTGGAAGCAAATTAAAATATAAACCACTAGCATAAGAAAAACATAATTCCATGGTATCAAATCTTTCCCCATGACTAGGGGGAACATTTGGTTGATTTGGTTTATCCGATGATGAAAATTTGTTAAACCGAACTAAAATCAATAAAAATAAAAATAAAAAACCAATCAAATTAAGTTTGGTTGGTTATCCGATTTAACCAAACTAAAAATGCTTTATACTTTATTTTTGAAATATTCATTGTAATTTGATATAAAACATAAATATATTATTAAAATGTTCTTATATATCATTCTTATGACTTTTAAAAGTAATTTTGATACATATATGATAAATAAAATTTATTTTGATCGTTAAACTAATCTAATTTTTTTTACTAGAACATCAATAATTTTAAAAATATAATAAAAGTCCGGTTAATTCGTTTAACCGATAACAAAACTAAATTTTTTTACGAACCGATTATTAATCAATCTAGTTTTAAAATAAAATCAAACCTAGCAAAATTAATTGGTTTGGTTGGTTTATTCTGTTTAATCAAATAATGTTCATCCCATGACAATGCCTCATCGTGGTTATCATGCTCTGCTCTAGAATCACTCCCACCGTACTCTTGAGCTGTGTCAATAATGACAACAAAATCAACACCATTTCTCATTATATTTGCATTATCTATATGATTATGAAAGCTTCCTCATTCATTGCATGTACTAGTGTGTAACTCGTGCGTTGCACATGGTAATGTTGTTAAAAAATAGTATTATTTTTTAATTATTGTTAAAATATATTTTATTATGCAATATATGATAAATTTATCGTGATATATTAATCATAAATTAAAATGACATGCGATGCTCTGATATAAATTGAGCGTTCAATCCTCGTTAGCTACATATTTCCATAAAATTAACGTCCTAACTCAAAAACAATTATAAATTAAACTTGTTAATATCATATTTGTAAATAATTTATGTCTTTTCTTGATGACATAAATAATTTATGTTATGTGATATATATTTTTATATGTATGAGCGAATAAGTTACTTTACCATTTTATTAATATGATTATTGTATATATATTGAACTGTCATCTTTTTTAAGGATTTATAAATGAATTAATGAACAATAAATAATTGAATCTATTTATATAATTTGAATTAAGGATCAATATAACTTATTAAATACAAGGAGTTGAATGTAAAAAAATTGAAAAAAATTGAGAAGAGCGGCTAGTTTATCTACTTGTGAACTTTTATTCATTATATAGTTTTCATTTTTAAACAATTTTATCCTTGTAATTAATCATAGATTTCATATTGTTGTAGGAGATTCATGCTTATAATTTTGATAATTGCAAAAATAATGTTATGTAGCATTTAGTTGAGTTATAAGTTAGGTATCAGTGTAATCTGGACGTTCACATGGTAATGTTGTAATGTTGTAGGAGGTTTAATAACATGTTGAAAGTGAGAATGTTTATATAATGTAATATCAGTGCAATCTGTGCATTCACATCATGATATTGTAAAATATAAATTTATCTTTAAAGGTTGCTCAAAATGAAATTATGTTGTATAATGTACGATTATTTTTAAGATAAATGAATTAGAAATTAAAAGAGTCATTATTATTTATGTATACACTTTATGTTATGTGATTTAAATATCTTCATATATCTTAATAAAGAAGAAATAATTTTATCATTTTTTTCCATATCTATGAATATTGTATATATTGAAATTCCCATATTTTTAGGATTTATTAGATGATTTACTTTACCATTTTATTAATATGATTATTGTATATATATTGAACTGTCATCATTTTTAAGGATTTATAAATGAATTAATGAACATTAAATAATTGAATTTATTTATATAATTTGAATTAAGGATCAATATAACTTATTAAATACAAGGAGTTGAATGTAAAATAATTGAAAAAAATTGAGAAGAGCAGCTAGTTTATCTACTTGTGAACTTTTATTCATTATATAGTTTTCATTTTTAAACAATTCTATCCTTGTAATTAATCATAGATTTCATATTGTTGTAGGAGATTCATGCTTACAATTTGATAATTGCAAAAATAATGTTATGTAGCATTTAGTTGAGTTATAAGTTAGGTATCAGTGTAATCTGGACGTTCACATGGTAATGTTGTAATGTTGTAGAAGGTTTAATAACATGTTGAAAGTGAGAATGTTTATATAATGTAATATCAGTGCAATCTGTGCATTCACATCATAATTTGTAAAATATAAATTTATCTTTAAAGGTTGCTCAAAATGAAATTATGTTGTATAATGTACGATTATTTTTTAAGATAAATGAATTAGAAATTAAAAGAGTTATTATTATTTATGTATACACTTTATGTTATGTAATTTAAATATCTTCATATATCTTAATAAAGAAGAAATAATTTTATCATTTTTTTCCATATCTATGAATATTGTATATATTAAAAGATAATTAAGAAGGGTTTTATCCGCGGTTGTAAAAAATTAAAATTTATGTATTTAAAGTTAATAGAAGTTTACAGTGCAATGTATAATAAATTCATTTATTAAATAAACTATAAAATAAATTTATTACTGTCATTAACGTACATAATTTATGTTATAAGACACGATGTCATGGCCCGCAAATCCGTACCTCTTGATTAACCACTAATCTCCATTGATAACTCAAAATGAACGGAAATACGAACTATGATGGTTTAAGAAGAAGAAAATGGTAGAAGAAGAAGAAAAGAGGAAGAAGAAAGAAGAGAGAACAACATCAGAACAGAAAACAATATCAGAATCTTACACGTCGCAGCGCAACAATATATAATAGATAACACTAGTCTTTTAAAACAAAGAACTATATCAGTTTATACATACATCAATCAGAGTCATATACAACAATGGACAGTTATATAACTTGTCCTCATACAGAATACATAGCGGAATAAATAATATCAGATACAAATACTACGTCTCGCCATCCAGCTTGCTTCCAAAGCTCCAGAACATCCAGAATATCCTGATAACATAACTCTAGGCTGCCCGTGTGGAAATTGGTGGGCACCCAGAGTTTAGAAGGGAAACAATAAACTCCGAGTCAGTCATGGTGATTGGTGTGAGATCGTAAAACAATTATTTTTTTTATATAACAACAAAATAATTTTTAAAGTCAATTCGCAATGCTTTTTGGAAAATGAAACTACCATAAGAACTCCCACCACACACACAATGCAAACGCAGAATTGGAGGAGATTTCTTCTTATGATAGTCAAAGATGCTTACTACGCAAAATCAAATCATTTTTGATATTATTATTAGTGCATAGTGTAGCAAACATTTCGAAAGTATAATATTAATCTTAGCCAACATACGACCAGTATCGTATGCCTACTATAGCTACTATGTTCAATAGCAGGTTACCGCCACATTCCATAGCAGGTAATACAACTAAAACCGTACAAGTCACGTATTGTTTCTTTGGATTTCCAACAAATGGTCAGGCTAAGGAACTTCCTTTTCCACGATGGGTACGTCCCTGGAATAGACGACCCGAGAACCTAACCGGATCTCTGCCAACACAAGGCCGGGTTACCTCTGCAAAAATAGGTAACTACTGACACGCGTATGCCATCCCCCGATCGTCACCGATCTTCCCGAGGATCCCCGATTCGCAACAACCACAAAGTAATAAATTTGCAGCAACCACAGAGGTTAAGTATCTGGGCTCCATACCATGATACCACCTTTATCCAGAAGGAATGACATACACTAAGGGGCGCTACTCCCTAGAACCTTGCCGCATCCTTCCTGTTTTGACCATTTCCGGGGTGTGAGGCTCGATGAAGTCTCGTCCACAAAGCTACGCTTTCTACAAAGCCATGCTTCGGGTCAAACAAATGATCAACCTATGATCACAAAGATATAAGATCAAACAAATGATCATATCGCAAATGATCAAACACTGATCATTTCACAGCAACACTCAGTATGCCACGTTACCAAATTAGGAGTATATCGCTGATAAATTTCAACTACATAACCTCTGAGCTCATACGTCTCAGAGAAGGGTGTTAAGCTAAGAGAATAAATTCTCCGCCACCAACAGAAATGTATTTGAAAGAAATCAGCTCAATATCTCAATTTGTAACGTCAGACATACAATCCATACAAGTCTGTTCCGGGATCGAACAGAACCGAAGGCACTTCTCACGAAGCCCTTGCATATTCGGATAAATTTCTAATCACGTCCGGACTTCCCGTCACTAAGGGTGATAAAACCTCTAAATCGGAGATCAGCCGATGTAGAGTAACTCGACGGTAATCCTTCCATTTTCAAAAATATCCGGTCTTCAACACCGGTCTTCGAATGCAATTCATAACGACGTATCACATATTCGGAATGGGTTATACGACCCCATGGTCCTTTCCCGGCTAACCCGAATAGTGAGCGTTTATTCAAAAATAAGTGTGCATTCAAATTCATCCAATTCACAACAAATACCTATCTAAAGGTAATTATCGATAGTCGGTTATTTAACTATAAATAAAGATGCGCAACATCATCAGATTCCAAATAATTTTCCAAATTATTTTATCTTCCAAAATATCTTTACTAGATATAAAATTTCCACACTTCAATCATTTGAAAACAATTTCAAATCAACTTCCACATTTCAATTTATCTTTAAAAGATAAAATCTCAAAACAGTTCATTTCATATTGGAAAAGCATTTCCATACTTGTTAAATAATAAGTAATTCACAAATCATTTATTTTCAACACTTGGAAAATATTCGATATACTTAAATTATAATTAAGTATATATTTCATCCTTTAAGGAAATCATTCTCTTTCACAAATTTTATTTGAGTCAAAACGAATGTTACGTAAAACATCGTTACGACAACTCAAAATCACTAGTATAGGGATTCGAAATTTAGATAGATATATAAATCCCAATACTACATAAAACATTTCCTTTCGGAAATCATTTACTATAACAACAGTGTTATAGTCCATCATTTCCTTATATTTCTCGAAAACGTCTATTTCAACAATAAATGTTGAAATCTATGATTTCGATATTTAACACGTTTTAAAACATCTTTTAAAACAATTACTTCATTTCGTAATATCACTTTTCCAAAACATATCCATTTTATTTAATAATATATCCACTGTCCAAAATCGTGAATATACTTTGTTATCTAAATTCAACATTTCTACACGTTTTATTTAAAGGCTTATCCACTGTCCAAAATCGTGAATATAATTCCTTTAATTAACTTCTACAATTCACTTATCAAAATAAGTGATTTCGGATTTATAAACAACGTTTATAAATCACAATTTTATATTTTATAACAATTTCAAGTTATGAAATATCTTATTTAAACAATTCCATTTGACTCATTTATATAACAAAAATCCAATTCATAAGTTGATAACTCATAATTCATTTATTTTCAAAATCCTTCATCTTATAACTTCACAAATCGTATATCTATTAATATTACTTACTTAAAAAATCCGTTTATAAGTTCATTTTAACATTTATAGAACTCCTAAATAATCTCCTTATTTTTATTTATAAAATAACAATTTTATACATCTTCTATAAATATAATCCATTTATAATAAGTCGAAAATTTCAATTTAACCCAATTACAATTTAATCAACTTATATTTCAAAAACCACATTCTTATTATATCTTCACAAATCTCATAATTTTATAACACGAAAATTATAACATTTATTTATTTAAAATGAATTAATTCTAAAATTCAATAAAACGTATACTTTCAAATAATCACTTTGAAATCCTTTTAAAAATAATATCATTATTTTTAACTTCAAAAATGGATCCGATGATGCTACAGCATCAAACAATCAATCACAACAATCAAATATCATATATCATCATATGATAACAGAATATATCACAATATCTGTAAATAATCAATACGTTGAGGAATCCAGTTGGATCCCTCCAACCTGTTTCCCTGCATCCACAGATGTTAGCACAATACCAATTCCGCTCCAGTACGGAATTATCGCGGTATATGGGTTTAATAAATATTATCCGCTTACTAACGGCGCAATAGGGTCTCATCCGCTATACGAGGCGGGAAATCAATCAATCCAATATATACATATGCCAATATGTATATATTGCTACATATATATAGATATATCCTACTATATCTAATATCACATCCAAGCATCAAACAAATCAATAACTGCAAAAATTCCACATTCAATTTGAGTGAGAAAATCTCACCTTAGCTTTTCTGATAGCAATTTATAGCGATTTATTTCGAATAAAATTAAACGAACGTTTAATTTTACCCGAAATTTTCACTAGCTCCAGTCGCTTCCAATCCAGTTTCATTGCGTAGTACACGTCGAGACGATTCCAACGCATTTTGTTTCGTAATTTTCTGATAACGCATAACAAAGTTATCGCATTTAGAAGTTTGTATAAATTAAAATACAATCAATTTACAATTAAATTTTACATTTTTCAAATCCAGGCCCATCACAACCGTTCATCCCCACTGCCCAGATCCCTGCCCTTGCATGCGAAGCCTTCTTCCCCTCCCAGACTTCGTTCACGTAAACAAACCCAACCACGCCGCCTTTAAACCCTAAACGACGCGGCCTCCCCCATCATTTTCAAGTCGATCGAATACTGCCATTCTCCTCGGCCACTCGAGCATCACCCACGGCCACGACTAGACCCAGCTCGGTCCCTCCATGTGCTCTCGAAACTCGTGCAAAACGAGCACGAACGCGGCCATGCTGCGCCTCCAAATGATGATGATAACCCATCATCGCCGTATAAAATTGAAGATCCCTCAATGCTCTACGTTTTTCGTTCAGAAAGTTTCTCGAATTGAAGCTTGGACATGAAGAGATTAAGAGAAGAAGATTGGTGCTTTCTGGCCATTGATTGAATAAGAGGCGGCTGCGTTTGTAACTAGGGTTTAGTTTTTCTTTGCAAAATGAAGAGAGAAGGGGCTTTTATAGAAAACCGACGAACACTATTCACTTCTAAATTTTCGAACTCCGATTTACGCGCGGTAACTGGCATTTCTGGGGTTTATCCCGCGTTCCGGACACAATTAAACAGGTTTCGGAAACTAATTCGATCATCTGTGCGAGATACGGCAATAAACGATCGATTTAAATTAAACTGAATTAAATCGATTTCGAGGCGTTTTAATTTGTACCGGACAAACGATAAATCCAAAAATTACGAAATTTGAAATCTTATAATAATATCACATTACGGATCCGATGAAACAGGTTTCGTTCAATTCTAAGACTGTTCGAAAATTGGCTATTTTTACAGTCGATAATTAAATATTAAAATATTCAATTTTCATAGATTAACTCCAAATTCAATTTTAAAAGTTCTATAACTCCAGTATGATTAAATAAAATTTTACAAATCATTTTCAATCATTTTAAACTCGATTTTCAATTATTTCTGGAATTCCACTATTTAATTTATCGATTTAATTATCAAATTAAATCTAATATTCGAAAAATAAATCATTCGACTTCTAAATTCCTTTTATTAATATTTAAAATCAATTAAATATTCGAATTTTAATTATCAAAAATTCTGGGTCGTTACAAACTTCCCCCCTTAAAAGAATTTCGTCCTCGAAATTACCAAGTAAGGAAAAAGGTCCTTAACTCGTCTACTATTTTCTTTTTCACAATCCAAATAGTTTTATCAATTTATCAAAACAAATCTTTCTACTAAAGATTCATTATTAATTCAACTAAATTTCAACTTCAACTATAAGTTCAAACAACATTGTTTAACTTCTCAATTCAAATTCGAGTTTAAATTCAAATTTTAAACTTTCAAAATTTCTCAAAAATTTTCTAACGTCCTAAATTTCCGAAAAATTTCGCCAGCGTCTCCTTTGCGCGGTTAACATGGCACGACTACAAAACGTCCCTACGGACTCTCAGATTTCAAAAAGAAAAGAAAAAGCCAAGCGGCTAGACAAGAAATCATCAAATTTCATATTGAAATTTAAATACTTACCTTTTGTCGAGCAATTCAAACTTATCTTCAAATTTAAAATCCCAATTCCATTATAACACCTGTATATCCTACTAGCCATAATATCTAATTACATATATTCAAACCATTTTGCAAAGTCTAATACAAAATTTCGATACTTCTTATATCATCTTTACTTCCCTATTGAAGTTTCATATTCATTTTCATTCAATTTCACCTTTCAAATTTCATTTGAATTTAATTCACAATTCGAACCTTATTTGGATTCTATTTAACTTCTGAATATTGAATTTTATCGGTTACCTTTCATTCACAACTGCATCATTTTAAATTAGTTTCATTTACTAATTTATCACAAATTGTAATTCATTTATTCAAATTTGTTTTCAACATTCAGTTTCAATTCCAGTTTTATTCTTTCGTTCATTCCCAAAATTTATTTTCAATTTGCCATTTTGGTTTATAACCACTCATATTAAACTGGATTTCAAATTCCATATGAATTTAATTCATTTCACTTTATTTAATTGATTCACTTACACTTAATTTAATTTAACTCCATCCTTTAAATTGAATTTATTCTATCAATTCAAATTGTATAAGTTATCAACTTAATAATATTTCATAAATATTTCTACATAGTATTCCAGAGTTTACCAACATTTCAAAAACCATTTTTGAAAACAGTTCAAATTATCCTTTGAATTTTCTAAAACAAAATCCAAATTTTCAAAACAACTTCCATTTAAAACAATTTGGCAGCAATTCCTCTTTTGGAAACCCGAAAATGGACATCAATAATGCTGCAGTCATTACCGAAGTTATTTTCCAGCGACTGAAAAGAGTTTAGAGCTTTTATCTTTCCAAAATACTTTTCAAAACCTTTGAAATTCATTTTCAAATTCAAAAAGATTTAAACTTTCCAAATCTCCAAAATTTACAAATTCTTTTCAAAACATTTCCAAAAACTTCTCTGGAATTCCGTTTTAAATTTCAAATCACATTTATAATCTGCATTCTTAAATTTCATTTGTACATGGATTTATCTCTTAACTTTGGAGTTATGATTTCAATTTCTTATTCAATTTCATTGATGATAATTCACTATTATTACTTCCTAACATCCATGCAACCATATACTGTAGTACTTTATAGAAAAACATTTATTTTCTATACAAAAATAGTTTTGGGCAAAATTATCTCATTTACCCTATTTAAAACAATATTGTGCCGAATTGTTCTATACGAGTGTTTAGAGATCCCTATCGATAGAGTTGTACGGACAATACCGACCAGAATCCATATACCACTCAACAAACCAATCATCACAATATAAAACAATTTTATATTAACTAACAAATACGCGCTCATATCTATTATTACACTCAACTCATTCTAGAGTACTACTGACTCTATCTCTAATAAGTAACACCCAACAGAGCAGGGTTGTCGCTTAACCATATGCTCTGATACCAGATGTCATGGCCCGCAAATCCGTACCTCTTGATTAACCACTAATCTCCATTGATTAACTCAAAATGAACGGAAATACGAACTATGATGGTTTAAGAAGAAGAAAAAGGTAGAAGAAGAAGAAAAGAGGAAGAAGAAAGAAGAGAGAACAACATCAGAACAGAAAACAATATCAGAATCTTACACATCGCAGCGGAACAATATATAATAGATAACACTAGTCTTTTAAAACAAAGAACTATATCAGTTTATACATACATCAATCAGAGTCATATACAACAATGGACAGTTATATAACTTGTCCTCATACAGAATACACAGCGGAATAAATAATATCAGATACAAATACTACGTCTCGCCATCCAGCTTGCTTCCAAAGCTCCAGAACATCCAGAATATCCTGATAACATAACTCTAGGCTGCCCGTGTGGAAATTGGTGGGCACCCAGAGTTTAGAAGGGAAACAATAAACTCCGAGTCAGTCATGGTGACTGGTGTGAGATCGTAAAACAGTTATTTTTTTTATATAACAACAAAATAATTTTTAAAGTCAATTCGCAATGCTTTTTGGAAAATGAAACTACCATAAGACCTCCCACCACACACACAATGCAAACACAGAATTGGAGGAGATTTCTTCTTATGATAGTCAAAGATGCTTACTACGCAAAATCAAATCATTTTTGATATTATTATTAGTGCATAGTGTAGCAAACATTTCGAAAGTATAATATTAATCTTAGCCAACATACAACCAGTATAGTATGCCTACTATAGCTACTATGTTCAATAGCAGGTTACCGCCACATTCCATAGTAGGTAATACAACTAAAACCGTACAAGTCACGTATTGTTTCTTTGGATTTCCAACAAATGGTCAGGCTAAGGAACTTCCTTTTCCACGATGGGTACGTCCCTGGAATAGACGACCCGAGAACCTAACCGGATCTCTGCCAACACAAGGCCGGGTTACCTCTGCAAAAATAGGTAACTACTGACACGCGTATGCCATCCCCCGATCGTCACCGATCTTCCCGAGGATCCCCGATTCGCAACAACCACAAAGTAATAAATTTGCAGCAACCACAGAGGTTAAGTATCTGGGCTCCATACCATGATACCACCTTTATCCAGAAGGAATGACATACACTAAGGGGCGCTACTCCCTAGAACCTTGCCGCATCCTTCCTGTTTTGACCATTTCCGGGGTGTGAGGCTCGATGAAGTCTCGTCCACAAAGCTACGCTTTCTACAAAGCCATGCTTCGGGTCAAACAAATGATCAACCTATGATCACAAAGATATAAGATCAAACAAATGATCATATCGCAAATGATCAAACACTGATCATTTCACAGCAACACTCAGTATGCCACGTTACCAAATTGGGAGTATATCGCTGATAAATTTCAACTACATAACCTCTGAGCTCGTACGTCTCAGAGAAGGGTGTTAAGCTAAGGGAATAAATTCTCCGCCACCAACAGAAATGTATTTGAAAGAAATCAGCTCAATATCTCAATTTGTAACGTCAGACATACAATCCATACAAGTCTGTTCCGGGATCGAACAAAACCGAAGGCACTTCTCACGAAGCCCTTGCATATCCGGATAAATTTCTAATCACGTCCGGACTTCCCGTCACTAAGGGTGATAAAACCTCTAAATCGGAGATCAGCCGATGTAGAGTAACTCGACGGTAATCCTTCCATTTTCAAAAATATCCGGTCTTCAACACCGGTCTTCGAATGCAATTCATAACGACGTATCACATATTCGGAATGGGTTATACGACCCCATGGTCCTTTCCCGGCTAACCCGAATAGTGAGCGTTTATTCAAAAATAAGTGTGCATTCAAATTCATCCAATTCACAACAAATACCTATCTAAAGGTAATGATCGATAGTCGGTTATTTAACTATCAATAAAGATGCGCAACATCATCAGATTCCAAATAATTTTCCAAATTATTTTATCTTCCAAAATATCTTTACTAGATATAAAATTTCCACACTTCAATCATTTGAAAACAATTTCAAATCAACTTCCACATTTCAATTTATCTTTAAAAGATAAAATCTCAAAACAGTTCATTTCATATTGGAAAAGCATTTCCATACTTATTAAATAATAAGTAATTCACAAATCATTTATTTTCAACACTTGGAAAATATTCGATATACTTAAATTATAATTAAGTATATATTTCATCCTTTAAGGAAATCATTCTCTTTCACAAATTTTATTTGAGTCAAAACGAATGTTACGTAAAACATCGTTACGACAACTCAAAATCACTAGTATAGGGATTCGAAATTTAGATAGATATATAAATCCCAATACTACATAAAACATTTCCTTTCGGAAATCATTTACTATAACAACAGTGTTATAGTCCATCATTTCCTTATATTTCTCGAAAACGTCTATTTCAACAATAAATGTTGAAATCTATGATTTCGATATTTAACACGTTTTAAAACATCTTTTAAAACAATTACTTCATTTCGTAATATCACTTTTCCAAAACATATCCATTTTATTTAATAATATATTCACTGTCCAAAATCGTGAATATACTTTGTTATCTAAATTCAACATTTCTACACGTTTTATTTAAAGGCTTATCCACTGTCCAAAATCGTGAATATAATTCCTTTAATTAACTTCTACAATTCACTTATCAAAATAAGTGATTTCGGATTTATAAACAACGTTTATAAATCACAATTTTATATTTTATAACAATTTCAAGTTATGAAATATCTTATTTAAACAATTCCATTTGACTCATTTATATAACAAAAATCCAATTCATAAGTTGATAACTCATAATTCATTTATTTTCAAAATCCTTCATCTTATAACTTCACAAATCGTATATCTATTAATATTACTTACTTAAAAAATCCGTTTATAAGTTCATTTTAACATTTATAGAACTCCTAAATAATCCTTATTTTTATTTATAAAATAACAATTTTATACATCTTCTATAAATATAATCCATTTATAATAAGTCGAAAATTTCAATTTAACCCAATTACAATTTAATCAACTTATATTTCAAAAACCACATTCTTATTATATCTTCACAAATCTCATAATTTTATAACACGAAAATTATAACATTTATTTATTTAAAATGAATTAATTCTAAAATTCAATAAAACGTATACTTTCAAATAATCACTTTGAAATCCTTTTAAAAATAATATCGTTATTTTTAACTTCAAAAATGGATCCGATGATGCTACAGCATCAAACAATCAATCACAACAATCAAATATCATATATCATCATATGATAACAGAATATATCACAATATCTGTAAATAATCAATACGGTGAGGAATCCAGTTGGATCCCTCCAACCTGTTTCCCTGCATCCACAGATGTTAGCACAATACCAATTCCGCTCCAGTACGGAATTATCGCGGTATATGGGTTTAATAAATATTATCCGCTTACTAACGGCGCAATAGGGTCTCATCCGCTATACGAGGCGGGAAATCAATCAATCCAATATATACATATGCCAATATGTATATATTGCTACATATATATAGATATATCCTACTATATCTAATATCACATCCAAGCATCAAACAAATCAATAACTGCAAAAATTCCACATTCAATTTGAGTGAGAAAATCTCACCTTAGCTTTTCTGATAGCAATTTATAGCGATTTATTTCGAATAAAATTAAACGAACGTTTAATTTTACCCGAAATTTTCACTAGCTCCAATCGCTTCCAATCCAGTTTCATTGCGTAGTACACGTCGAGACGATTCCAACGCATTTTGTTTCGTAATTTTCTGATAACGCATAACAAAGTTATCGCATTTAGAAGTTTGTATAAATTAAAATACAATTAATTTACAATTAAATTTTACATTTTTCAAATCCAGGCCCATCACAACCGTTCATCCCCACTGCCCAGATCCCTGCCCTTGCACGCGAAGCCTTCTTCCCCTTCCAGACTTCGTTCACGTAAACAAACCCAACCACGCCGCCTTTAAACCCTAAACGACGCGGCCTCCCCCATCATTTTCAAGTCGATCGAATACTGCCATTCTCCTCGGCCACTCGAGCATCACCCACGGCCACGACTAGACCCAGCTCGGTCCCTCCATGTGCTCTCGAAACTCGTGCAAAACGAGCACGAACGCGGCCATGCTGCGCCTCCAAATGATGATGATAACCCATCATCGCCGTATAAAATTGAAGATCCCTCAATGCTCTACGTTTTTCGTTCAGAAAGTTTCTCGAATTGAAGCTTGGACATGAAGAGATTAAGAGAAGAAGATTGGTGCTTTCTGGCCATTGATTGAATAAGAGGCGGCTGCGTTTGTAACTAGGGTTTAGTTTTTCTTTGCAAAATGAAGAGAGAAGGGGCTTTTATAGAAAACCGACGAACACTATTCACTTCTAAATTTTCGAACTCCAATTTACGCGCGGTAACTGGCATTTCTGGGGTTTATCCCGTGTTCTAGACACAATGAAATAGGTTTCGGAAACTAATTCGATCATCTGTGCGAGATACGGCAATAAACGATCGATTTAAATTAAACTGAATTAAATCAATTTCGAGGCGTTTTAATTTGTACCGGACAAACGATAAATCCAAAAATTACGAAATTTGAAATCTTATAATAATATCACATTACGGATCCGATGAAACTGGTTTCGTTCAATTCTAAGACTGTTCGAAAATTGGCTATTTTTACAGTCGATAATTAAATATTAAAATATTCAATTTTCATAGATTAACTCCAAATTCAATTTTAAAAGTTCTATAACTCCAGTATGATTAAATAAAATTTTACAAATCATTTTCAATCATTTTAAACTCGATTTTCAATTATTTCTGGAATTCCACTATTTAATTTATCGATTTAATTATCAAATTAAATCCAATATTCGAAAAATAAATCATTCGACTTCTAAATTCCTTTTATTAATATTTAAAATCAATTAAATATTCGAATTTTAATTATCAAAAATTCTGGGTCGTTACAAACTTCCCCCCTTAAAAGAATTTCGTCCTCGAAATTACCAAGTAAGGAAAAAGGTCCTTAACTCGTCTACTATTTTCTTTTTCACAATCCAAATAGTTTTATCAATTTATCAAAACAAATCTTTCTACTAAAGATTCATTATTAATTCAACTAAATTTCAACTTCAACTATAAGTTCAAACAACATTGTTTAACTTCTCAATTCAAATTCGAGTTTAAATTCAAATTTTAAACTTTCAAAATTTCTCAAAAATTTTCTAACGTCCTAAATTTCCGAAAAATTTCGCCAGCGTCTCCTTTGCGCGGTTAACATGGCACGACTACAAAACGTCCCTACGGACTCTCAGATTTCAAAAAGAAAAGAAAAAGCCAAGCGGCTAGACAAGAAATCATCTAATTTCATATTGAAATTTAAATACTTACCTTTTGTCGAGCAATTCAAACTTATCTTCAAATTTAAAATCCCAATTCCATTATAACACATGTATATCCTACTAGCCATAATATCTAGTTACATATATTCAAACCATTTTGCAAAGTCTAATACAAAATTTCGATACTTCTTATATCATCTTTACTTCCCTATTGAAGTTTCATATTCATTTTCATTCAATTTCACCTTTCAAATTTCATTTGAATTTAATTCACAATTCGAACCTTATTTGGATTCTATTTAACTTCTGAATATTGAATTTTATCAGTTACCTTTCATTCACAACTGCATCATTTTAAATTAGTTTCATTTACTAATTTATCACAAATTGTAATTCATTTATTCAAATTTGTTTTCAACATTCAGTTTCAATTCCAGTTTTATTCTTTCGTTCATTCCCAAAATTTATTTTCATTTTGCCATTTTGGTTTATAACCACTCATATTAAACTGGATTTCAAATTCCATATGAATTTAATTCATTTCACTTTATTTAATTGATTCACTTACACTTAATTTAATTTAACTCCATCCTTTAAATTGAATTTATTCTATCAATTCAAATTGTATAAGTTATCAACTTAATAATATTTCATAAATATTTCTACATAGTATTCCAGAGTTTACCAACATTTCAAAAACCATTTTTGAAAACAGTTCAAATTATCCTTTGAATTTTCTAAAACAAAATCCAAATTTTCAAAACAACTTCCATTTAAAACAATTTGGCAGCAATTCCTCTTTTGGAAACCCGAAAATGGACATCAATAATGCTGCAGTCATTACCGAAGTTATTTTCCAGCGACCGAAAAGAGTTTAGAGCTTTTATCTTTCCAAAATACTTTTCAAAACCTTTGAAATTCATTTTCAAATTCAAAAAGATTTAAACTTTCCAAATCTCCAAAATTTTCAAATTCTTTTCAAAACATTTCCAAAAACTTCTCTGGAATTCCGTTTTAAATTTCAAATCACATTTATAATCTGCATTCTTAAATTTCATTTGTACATGGATTTATCTCTTAACTTTGGAGTTATGATTTCAATTTCTTATTCAATTTCATTGATGATAATTCACTATTATTACTTCCTAACATCCATGCAACCATATACTATAGTACTTTATAGAAAAACATTTATTTTCTATACAAAAATAGTTTTGGGCAAAATTATCTCATTTACCCTATTTAAAACAATATTGTGCCGAATTGTTCTATACAAGTGTTTAGAGATCCCTATCGATAGAGTTGTACGGACAATACCGACCAGAATCCATATACCACTCAACAAACCAATCATCACAATATAAAACAATTTTATATTAACTAACAAATACGCGCTCATATCTATTATTACACTCAACTCATTCTAGAGTACTACTGACTCTATCTCTAAAGAGTAACACCCAACAGAGCAGGGTTGTCGCTTAACCATATGCTCTGATACCAGATGTCATGGCCCGCAAATCCGTACCTCTTGATTAACCACTAATCTCCATTGATTAACTCAAAATGAACGGAAATACGAACTATGATGGTTTAAGAAGAAGAAAAAGGTAGAAGAAGAAGAAAAGAGGAAGAAGAAAGAAGAGAGAACAACATCAGAACAGAAAACAATATCAGAATCTTACACATCGCAGCGGAACAATATATAATAGATAACACTAGTCTTTTAAAACAAAGAACTATATCAGTTTATACATACATCAATCAGAGTCATATACAACAATGGACAGTTATATAACTTGTCCTCATACAGAATACACAGCGGAATAAATAATATCAGATACAAATACTACGTCTCGCCATCCAGCTTGCTTCCAAAGCTCCAGAACATCCAGAATATCCTGATAACATAACTCTAGGCTGCCCGTGTGGAAATTGGTGGGCACCCAGAGTATAGAAGGGAAACAATAAACTCCGAGTCAGTCATGGTGACTGGTGTTAGATCGTAAAACAGTTTTTTTTTTATATAACAACAAAATAATTTTTAAAGTCAATTCGCAATGCTTTTTGGAAAATGAAACTACCATAAGACCTCCCACCACACACACAATGCAAACGCAGAATTGGAGGAGATTTCTTCTTATGATAGTCAAAGATGCTTACTACACAAAATCAAATCATTTTTGATATTATTATTAGTGCATAGTGTAGCAAACATTTCGAAAGTATAATATTAATCTTAGCCAACATACAACCAGTATCGTATGCCTACTATAGCTACTATGTTCAATAGCAGGTTACCGCCACATTCCATAGCAGGTAATACAACTAAAACCGTACAAGTCACGTATTGTTTCTTTGGATTTCCAACAAATGGTCAGGCTAAGGAACTTCCTTTTCCACGATGGGTACGTCCCTGGAATAGACGACCCGAGAACCTAACCGGATCTCTGCCAACACAAGGTCGGGTTACCTCTGCAAAAATAGGTAACTACTGACACGCGTATGCCATCCCCCGATCGTCACCGATCTTCCCGAGGATCCCCGATTCGCAACAACCACAAAGTAATAAATTTGCAGCAACCACAGAGGTTAAGTATCTGGGCTCCATACCATGATACCACCTTTATCCAGAAGGAATGACATACACTAAGGGGCGCTACTCCCTAGAACCTTGCCGCATCCTTCCTGTTTTGACCATTTCCGGGGTGTGAGGCTCGATGAAGTCTCGTCCACAAAGCTACGCTTTCTACAAAGCCATGCTTCGGGTCAAACAAATGATCAACCTATGATCACAAAGATATAAGATCAAACAAATGATCATATCGCAAATGATCAAACACTGATCATTTCACAGCAACACTCAGTATGCCACGTTACCAAATTGGGAGTATATCGCTGATAAATTTCAACTACATAACCTCTGAGCTCGTACGTCTCAGAGAAGGGTGTTAAGCTAAGAGAATAAATTCTCCGCCACCAACAGAAATGTATTTGAAAGAAATCAGCTCAATATCTCAATTTGTAACGTCAGACATACAATCCATACAAGTCTGTTCCGGGATCGAACAGAACCGAAGGCACTTCTCACGAAGCCCTTGCATATCCGGATAAATTTCTACCGGACTTCCCGTCACTAAGGGTGATAAAACCTCTAAATCGGAGATCAGCCGATGTAGAGTAACTCGACGGTAATCCTTCCGTTTTCAAAAATATCCGGTCTTCAACACCGGTCTTCGAATGCAATTCATAACGACGTATCACATATTCGGAATGGGTTATACGACCCCATGGTCCTTTCCCGGCTAACCCGAATAGTGAGCGTTTATTCAAAAATAAGTGTGCATTCAAATTCATCCAATTCACAACAAATACCTATCTAAAGGTAATGATCGATAGTCGGTTATTTAACTATCAATAAAGATGTGCAACATCATCAGATTCCAAATAATTTTCCAAATTATTTTATCTTCCAAAATATCTTTACTAGATATAAAATTTCCACACTTCAATCATTTGAAAACAATTTCAAATCAACTTCCACATTTCAATTTATCTTTAAAAGATAAAATCTCAAAACAGTTCATTTCATATTGGAAAAGCATTTCCATACTTGTTAAATAATAAGTAATTCACAAATCATTTATTTTCAACACTTGGAAAATATTCGATATACTTAAATTATAATTAAGTATATATTTCATCCTTTAAGGAAATCATTCTCTTTCACAAATTTTATTTGAGTCAAAACGAATGTTACGTAAAACATCGTTACGACAACTCAAAATCACTAGTATAGGGATTCGAAATTTAGATAGATATATAAATCCCAATACTACATAAAACATTTCCTTTCGGAAATCATTTACTATAACAACAGTGTTATAGTCCATCATTTCCTTATATTTCTCGAAAACGTCTATTTCAACAATAAATGTTGAAATCTATGATTTCGATATTTAACACGTTTTAAAACATCTTTTAAAACAATTACTTCATTTCGTAATATCACTTTTCCAAAACATATCCATTTTATTTAATAATATATTCACTGTCCAAAATCGTGAATATACTTTGTTATCTAAATTCAACATTTCTACACGTTTTATTTAAAGGCTTATCCACTGTCCAAAATCGTGAATATAATTCCTTTAATTAACTTCTACAATTCACTTATCAAAATAAGTGATTTCGGATTTATAAACAACGTTTATAAATCACAATTTTATATTTTATAACAATTTCAAGTTATGAAATATCTTATTTAAACAATTCCATTTGACTCATTTATATAACAAAAATCCAATTCATAAGTTGATAACTCATAATTCATTTATTTTCAAAATCCTTCATCTTATAACTTCACAAATCGTATATCTATTAATATTACTTACTTAAAAAATCCGTTTATAAGTTCATTTTAACATTTATAGAACTCCTAAATAATCTCCTTATTTTTATTTATAAAATAACAATTTTATACATCTTCTATAAATATAATCCATTTATAATAAGTCGAAAATTTCAATTTAACCCAATTACAATTTAATCAACTTATATTTCAAAAACCACATTCTTATTATATCTTCACAAATCTCATAATTTTATAACACGAAAATTATAACATTTATTTATTTAAAATGAATTAATTCTAAAATTCAATAAAACGTATACTTTCAAATAATCACTTTGAAATCCTTTTAAAAATAATATCGTTATTTTTAACTTCAAAAATGGATCCGATGATGCTACAGCATCAAACAATCAATCACAACAATCAAATATCATATATCATCATATGATAACAGAATATATCACAATATCTGTAAATAATCAATACGGTGAGGAATCCAGTTGGATCCCTCCAACCTGTTTCCCTACATCCACAGATGTTAGCACAATACCAATTCCGCTCCAGTACGGAATTATCGCGGTATATGGGTTTAATAAATATTATCCGCTTACTAACGGCGCAATAGGGTCTCATCCGCTATACGAGGCGGGAAATCAATCAATCCAATATATACATATGCCAATATGTATATATTGCTACATATATATAGATATATCCTACTATATCTAATATCACATCCAAGCATCAAACAAATCAATAACTGCAAAAATTCCACATTCAATTTGAGTGAGAAAATCTCACCTTAGCTTTTCTTATAGCAATTTATAGCGATTTATTTCGAATAAAATTAAACGAACGTTTAATTTTACCCGAAATTTTCACTAGCTCCAATCGCTTCCAATCCAGTTTCATTGCGTAGTACACGTCGAGACGATTCCAACGCATTTTGTTTCGTAATTTTCTGATAACGCATAACAAAGTTATCGCATTTAGAAGTTTGTATAAATTAAAATACAATTAATTTACAATTAAATTTTACATTTTTCAAATCCAGGCCCATCACAACCGTTCATCCCCACTGCCCAGATCCCTACCCTTGCACGCGAAGCCTTCTTCCCCTCCCAGACTTCGTTCACGTAAACAAACCCAACCACGCCGCCTTTAAACCCTAAACGACGCGGCCTCCCCCATCATTTTCAAGTCGATCGAATACTGCCATTCTCCTCGGCCACTCGAGCATCACCCACGGCCACGACTAGACCCAGCTCGGTCCCTCCATGTGCTCTCGAAACTCGTGCAAAACGAGCACGAACGCGGCCATGCTGCGCCTCCAAATGATGATGATAACCCATCATCGCCGTATAAAATTGAAGATCCCTCAATGCTCTACGTTTTTCGTTCAGAAAGTTTCTCGAATCGAAGCTTGGACATGAAGAGATTAAGAGAAGAAGATTGGTGCTTTCTGTCCATTGATTGAATAAGAGGCGGCTGCGTTTGTAACTAGGGTTTAGTTTTTCTTTGCAAAATGAAGAGAGAAGGGGCTTTTATAGAAAACCGACGAACACTATTCACTTCTAAATTTTCGAACTCCGATTTACGCGCGGTAATTAGCATTTCTGGGGTTTATCCCGTGTTCCGGACACAATGAAACAGGTTTCGGAAACTAATTCGATCATCTGTGCGAGATACGGCAATAAACGATCGATTTAAATTAAACTGAATTAAATCGATTTCGAGGCATTTTAATTTGTACCGGACAAACGATAAATCCAAAAATTACGAAATTTGAAATCTTATAATAATATCACATTACGGATCCGATGAAACAGGTTTCGTTCAATTCTAAGACTGTTCGAAAATTGGCTATTTTTACAGTCGATAATTAAATATTAAAATATTCAATTTTCATAGATTAACTCCAAATTCAATTTTAAAAGTTCTATAACTCCAGTATGATTAAATAAAATTTTACAAATCATTTTCAATCATTTTAAACTCGATTTTCAATTACTTCTGGAATTCCCCTATTTAATTTATCAATTTAATTATCAAATTAAATCCAATATTCGAAAAATAAATCATTCGACTTCTAAATTCCTTTTATTAATATTTAAAATCAATTAAATATTCGAATTTTAATTATCAAAAATTCTGGGTCGTTACACACACACACATATATTTGCATCTAAATGAGTTTTTAACCAATTTGTTGATGCGCCTATAGTATACATATTAAAACATTCGCCTTTTAGGTTTATTAATTAATAAATATTAGTTGACTAAGTTTAACAATTAGTTTAAATTTTAGATTATGTAAGTAATTTAAATATATGAACTTTGATGTAAAAGTTTTTAAGAGAACTATGAAAGATTTGCAAATAATTGATGATTTATTTTAAAAGTATGTA
Organism: Allium fistulosum; assembly: GCA_030737815.1. NCBI lineage: Eukaryota > Viridiplantae > Streptophyta > Magnoliopsida > Asparagales > Amaryllidaceae > Allium > Allium fistulosum. The sequence continues at coordinate 192,105,469 of CM060902.1, read as the reverse complement.
TTTGAATGTAAAATAGTACAAAATGTTTAATAGAATTGAATAGCTGTAAAGTGGTAAATTATAAGATTTTGAAAATAAAATATCTAAACTTGGAGAGAATTAAGGAGAATAGAGATAAGTCCTAGAATTAATGAGAGAGCTCCAAATTCTTCCGCTTTACTATTATTTAATAGATACCTTGATTAGATTGCAAATATGGACTTGGTCAGAGAAGTAATAAAGTTGAAGGGCTATCCTAGGATGAAGAGTATACAAAATTAACCAGTATCCGCAGAAACAATTAGTTCAATATTTAAGTAAGAAAGCTGTAACAAAACTAGATAAATAATAGTTCTTAAAACAGACATTTAAATATCTCAATTCACCCTTTTTTCTTTCTATGCCCTGATTTCTTTACACTTAATATTCTGCTTCAAATCCAAACAACTCATTAATTGAAGTCGAATAGTCAATCTTACATTAGAGGGAGAGGCTGTAAAGCTTACCGAATAATATCAATGGAAGGCGATAGCCAGAAATACTTTTAAATTTGATTTGAATTAAAATAAATTATCAAAGTAGAAAAATGGGGAGAAATTACATTACTGATCATACAAATTGAACAAATTTTTTTATACATTGTTGGAGTATAAATCAAAATTACCATACAATTCAATAAACTTATTGGTTTATGTATTAATGCTTGGGGAAATAGTAATGATCATTATTATTAACCATTAATAAAATGTCACTGATCATATATTGATATAGTGGTCGTTTGATAGTAATTATCTCATATATTAACTTATCGGTTATGCAGGTTTAAGTGTCAGTTATGCATTTGCTCATGCAAGCAGGATATAAATATATACATACTGAATCCTAAAAGAGAAGACGCAAAAGAAATAAAACCAAAGTTTGTGAACAATAACTAGGGCTGTTATGGTAATGGTTACCATTACCATTTTGTAAATACCGTACCGTTTTTATTGGTAATTAGAATTGTTTACCATTATCGATTGACTGGTATACCGATGACTGGTATACCGATAAACTAGTGACCGTTACACTGGTAATGGTAAATTACCGTTTGTCCAGAAAAGTAATAAGTTGATATATTTTTACACTGAATGATAATTCATTATATATCTCTTGGGTCACTTAATAAAAGACATAGAAAAGAAGTGTATTTATCATCATTTGAGTTGAATTACTGACTTAAATTGAACTGTTTTCTTGCTTCTAAATGCCCATAATACAACAACTTACATGAATATCAATGTATTATGAATGGACTGATAAATTACCATTACCGCTGGTTTTGAAAAAGTATTACCGATGTTTTATCGTAAAAAATGTTAAATTTACCGTTACCGTACCGATTATGCTGGTATACCGACTTTACTTTAAAATGGTAACCGATTGACTGGTAATGGTATGGTAATGGTAAATTTACCGTTACCATAATAGCCCTACCAATAACCGTGTTAAAAAAATTGATGCCAGAACTAGTATAAAAAAGAGCGCAGGAGAGAAAGAAGAGGGAGAGAAAGGACCACAAAGATTGGGAAAGAGATATCATAAATGTGAAATTCAAACTATCATGTGATTCTTTAAGTGAAAATTTACCCGCGTTCTTATTTTTTACTATTTTACGAGCCTTACGTCACGATGGCATGTACTTCGCTTGTGTGAACTGTTCCTCCACAATTTAGATATGATTAACACATTAAAAAAATGATTTACAAAAATATTTAGTCATGTTTTTACGTTGAAATAATGTGTAGTATTTAATTTAAATTTTTATTTCTAACTTGCAACATTTATTTATTTTTAATTTGAATTTTATTTATATTATTAATTAATAAACAACGAATTTGCGAATGATGTTTATTTGTTTAAATGATGTTTATTTGTTAGATTATATTTTTAAGCTTAGAGATGCATTTTGAATTTGTAAAGAAATTTAACTGTTTTAACTTAATTTGAATAGTTCTAGTCTAGTCTAGAAATAATAGGCTAAAAATAATAGGAATAAAATATGCATTTGATTAGAATTTTACCGATTCTTTCTAGGTACTTGTACGTGGAATAATAAATAATAATTAAACTATATATGAGTAAAGGTTATTTTGGAAAGTTCACGGTTGGACCAAAAGATTACGCTTCTATTCCAACTATTAATAAAGATAAATTACATTCACCCAATTTCACATTATGTTTTACATCCATATTTTTATTTTCATATTTCTACAACTATTTTCGTTACCATTTTTACCCCTCTTCTTTCAAAATCAATACCCCGCGTCTTTAATTTCGCCCAACTTTATTTCATTTTTTAATCTCGTTTCAAATTTCATTCCAAATTCCATATCTAATCTCGTTCCAAATTTCGTGCTTCCATCTATTGTGCATACGAATTTCGTGTGTTTCCAGATCTCGAGCTGTGTTTTGATTGGAAAAGTTTTTTAGTGAATATGATTTTGCACATCATCTTCTTCTTCTTCTCTTTGGCGCTGTTAATATGGGTTCAAGGTTAGTTTTTTTAGCTCATAGTTATTTTTGTTTGTTTAATGTTTGTTATAGCATCATATTGAATTAAATCTGGTTGTTTTTGTGGTAGCTCGTAATTGTATTGTAAGTTGTTGGTATTATATGTCATGAAAACAATAGGATATGTCACTGATGTTTTATGCATGTCATTATTTGTATGTTATATATTTGCCTACGTTTAATTAAATGTGTTTCTTTTTTGTTATCATTATAATTGGTTACCTTTTTGTTTGAAATTGTACTTAGATACAACATGTCACTGGGAAAACAAACCACAAATCATGTGCCAATAAATGTTTGAATCACGCTATGCAGGTTTCAAATTTGTGACCTCTCGCACCAAAGTCGAATCACTTAACCACTGAGACAATGGTGCTTGTCGTAATTGGTTACCTTACTTATGTTGTTATTGTTACAGTTCAAGTATGTTGTTGGTATTGAATGACATGAGAAGAACATGATCTGTTAGTGATGTTTATGCAGGTCATTATTGGTATCACAGCATACCAATATTTGTTTGGTAAATATTTGTCATGCTAGTTTTTTTTTCTGTTTTTTTATGTTGTAGTACTTTTATTTTAATATTATATGCATTTTTGCAGCTCTGATACTAGATGTTCTTGTCGTTTTTCTTTTAGGTATCATTACTTATACTAGGAAGCTTAATTTGATTAATAGTGTGTTAAGATTGAAAAATGATATTTGTGAACATTGGCCTGAATTACCACCTGGTTCTATTTAATTGGTTTATGAAAATGATGACATGAAAATGGTAATTGAAATTAATTCTGATTTGCATAGTATATTGTTGCTTGTTACTCATAGCCGTGATGGTTTTCTACTTGTTTCAATTATATCTAAGCAGCCTAAAATTAGTTCGGCTGATTTTGTTGGTTCTTTTACCAAGTGAAGCTCATCTATTTCTTTAATGGTTTGTTCACCGGTTGATTCTAGTTCTACTTTGAAAAGGTTGTTAAAAAATGATTCCAGCAATCCAGTGTTTACTAGCGTTGGTAAAAAAATTACTAGTGGTGTTGAGGAGTACTAATTATATCTTATGATATATTGTATTAAGAATGTATATAAAGTTAAAGTTGTTAAAAATAATAAGGAGCGAGTTACCATTATTTTTTCACGAGATTGTCGTACTTTTCGTATTCATGCTTCTCGTAAGTTTGACCTACCAGGCTTTTTTATTATTAAAACTATGCAATCTATTCATTCATGTGGAGCTGATATTGTAGATGATAACCGTCCACCTATTTCTAGCAGATTAATTAAGAAGTTGGTTGTTGATTTTATTCGTTTGAATCCTCTAATGAAAACGAAAGATATTATTCATTTATTTTAGACCGAGTACAATATAGTCTTAAATTACTATTTAGCTTATAAAGAAAAAAGATTGGCTTTGGAAGAAATCCATGAGAATGATTTGCTTTCGTATCATCATTTTAAATCTTATTATAAACCTGTGGCCGTTTGTAATCCTGGTAGTACTGTTTAACTTCAAGGTGATCCTATTAATCAAGAATTTGATAGAGTATTCATTGGGTTTGAAGCATGTTAATATTGATTTGATTATTACCATCCTTTGATTTTTCTTGATGAGACTTTTATGAGAAGTAGAGGACAAGATTGTATGTTTGCTACCGTCAAGAATGGTAATGAAGGTATGATTTAGTTCTAAAATTTACAATGTAATTGTTTAGTATTTCATTTAGTCAAGTATTTACCATATTTTTGTGGCGAAAATTTGACATACCTGTCCTGTTTCAGTTTATCTACTTTGTTCGTTTATTTTGTTACTTTATTTGTTAAATTAGTATTATAAATACTATTTTATTTACTTGGCAAACTTTTTTTGGTATATTTTAATTTCTATGTTTTATTTGATGATTTAGATTGTTAAATATTTCAGTGTCAAATATTTGCCATATTCTTATGAAAAATATTAATGGTAAATATTTGACATATAGCTTCGATGTTACGGTTTATTTATTTTGTCTATTTATTCTGTTATTTTATATTTTAAATTATTATTATAAATGTTATTTTATTTATTGGAAAAACTTTTTATGACATGTTTTAATTTATTTTTTATATTTGATGATTTAGCTTGTCATATATTTCAGTGTCAAATATTTGCAATATTCTTATGATATTTGACATTCCTATATTGTTGCAATTTTCATATTTTGTGCTTCTATTTGTATTTTAATGACGTGACAAATATTTTTTCTTTATTTTAGGTTTTTTCCCACTAGCTTTTGGCATTATATCTTGTGAAGATAAACCTAAATGATATTGGTTTTTAACAAAGTTTAGGTAAATGTTATGTGTAACGACCCGGAATTTCGAACACTTTGTATTTAAATATCTAAATTATTCAAATATTTGAATCTTGGATTTAATGTGATTAAAATAGATTTATAACCTTGTTAACCAACTTTTAATTAATGACTAATGATAGTAAACTTGTTTTTGGAATAAGTTTACAAAAATAATTTGTTTGAAGAAATATCGATAATGTAACTAAAAATCGTTTTTATCGATAAACAGCTTTTTAATCGATACAAGTTGTTCAAACTTGTTGTGCTTGTCTAATTAACTATTGTATCATTAATTGGAAACTAAAAATAATTTTTGTAATCAAAAGTTTCTAGAAGGAATTTGAAGATATTTTGGGAGAGGGGTAGTTTGGGAAAGCTTAATGCTAAAGTAATGATGTGTAAAGTTACACATGAGAGGGAGGTTGTTTTATGACCTTCCATGAAGGGTAGGAGGTGAGGATGACCTCTTGTTTAAGCCTATAAATACACTTCATTTGTTACATTAATCACTTTTTCCTTAATTAAAAAAGTTAAAAAAAAACACATAGCTTTAGTCCATTTCTATCTCCACTAATCTTTCTTTAATCATTTCAAACCTTCTCCAAACTTTGGCTAGAGGCCTAAGGCAACATAGGAAGTAAGAATAACAAGTCAAAAGTGGAAGAAAGGAGGCACTAGGGGCAACATGTGGTGGCCGAGAGCATTAAGAGAGGAGAGAGGTGACTGAGCACTAAAATGGGCTAAAGGTTGGATCTTTAGGTATTTGGTGATGGTAGGAAGTGTTCTTATGTTTGTGGTGGCTTGTGCTTGTGTTAGCTTGATTGTGAGGTGAGTTATCTCACCATTGTATATGTATGTATTTTGTGTATATTTGTTGTATATAAATGTAAAGTTAAGAACTATGCAAGTTATAACTTTTGGACCATTCTTGTTTTGAAAAGCAAATGACAACTTTATATGTTATATATTCACTTTAAAGTTGATTTAAGAGACATCCTTAGGGTTTCTTTGTTGTTTTAATAAGTAATTTATTTTTAACTCTTAATTTAAAAATATCAAAGTTCAAATCATTTCATAACTAGTTGAACAAAGTTTAAAAAGTTAGAAGCAAAAATTAGTCGCTATGGATGCACTTTAAAAATGCTTTATGCTTGACATTTTTAAAGTTAATTTGAAAGACATACTTAGATGTTTCTTTGCATGATTATTATCCACTATATGTACACTCCTTACCGTAAAAAAATTAGATCTTGAGTTGATCGTTTGGATAGAGAATACTTGTCAAACTTTCGATACTTTTCTAAGTATTCCCTATCTAGAACTTTTAAAAGAACTTATAAATGTTGTCTTTAATCTGCTGTAGCACTTCTAGGCTTGTTGCAATATTCTGTTTTAATGCGACATTTTAGCTAGTTTTTTATGATTTAAATGATTTAAAATTTATTATCTTTCTGGAAACTTATTAGGAAAGTCTAATAACATGTATACAAGTATGAAAAAAGATTAAAATTTTTAATATATTTTCAATAATTAAATACGAATTTTAAAGAAAAAGGTTTCATTTGTAGCTTTTATAATAAAAGATTTTTATAAATTATAAATTAGCTATTTTGACATAATATTTTATATAGATATCTAAAACATATTTATCGGCGTTTTTAAAGTGTATATATATAAGTTTTAGAAAAGTAGGTTAAGTTAGTTTATAAAAAGGATAAAAGTGGTTTTGTTATAACCTTAAGTTATAATAAATAGCTTTGAGAAGTTAATTAAAATATATTACCTTGTTAAATAAGTGTAGTCATAATTAGATCTTTGAAAAGTATGTTTTAAGGATAATGTTAAGTATAAAATGGTTTTGGGTTTATAGTATCAGTGTTTTAATAACATTTGTTTTTAACCCATTAAATTATACTTTTGGAAATGTGCAATCTTGTTAAGAGATTTTGGAATATTCTTATACCATTTAAATAAGAATATAAATACATTTCTAAGTATTGAAAATTGTAGAAATGAATAGGAAATGGTAGTATACATGTATTTGTCTTTTGTAAAGGTATTTTAAATAGGGGCATTTCACTAGAAGGACAAACTTTGCAGTCCAATTAGTTTTTAGGACACACATCCACATAAGCAGGATAATTACTTTTAAGGACAAAGTCAGCAGTCCAATTATTTTCAAGGACATAATTTCATATGTTTTTAGGCCTTAGAAACTAATTATTTTGCATTTTGTCCTTAAAAGTAATTATTTCGGTTGTGTGTCCTAGAAACTGATTGCACTTGCTAAAGAGGCCCTTATGGCTAATTTCCACTATGTTTTATCACTCTTATTGATCATTTATTTGATGATCTTACTTCATATGTAACATCACCCATCAAACTTGTTGATGGCTTTTGAAATTCTTATTTAACAATAAAATGAGTGCTTTCCTCACATTGAGGACCACTCTTTCATTAAAAAACTTAGGAATGACATTATATGCATCTTCACCCATAACAAATGCAACTGACATTACCTAAACAAGGAGAAGCAAATGTTATGTTTGTTTGCTAACTGACATAAAATTAGACTAATTTGGAACCAAATGTTCGTGTGCAAATCCAAACAGGTATCTATGTGTTTTCAAGCTTAAGTATTCGATATAAGTAGAAACTTAAACCACCCGTCTAGTATAATTTTATTTAGCTGCTTAAAAATTGTATGTAAGAGCATTCAATATGGAAATGTCAAAATTGATGTTATTGTGGGAAGTTAGTTAGCAGCTCAATGCATGTTTCTTTTTTTACATTGGTTAATTGACATTAATTAGTTTTGGTCTCAAAACCTTATCCCTGTCATGTAGGGGACATTTTCATATTGATAGTTTTACTTTTCATGTATAAGCATTTCACTCTATTTTTCTTAGAAGGTAAATCTTTTGTTTAATTATGACTAGGAGTTTAACCAGCATAAGGAGGTATAATACATATTTAGATATTAGTGGTTTCTTTTGTCAATCTAAAATTAAAATCAACGACCAAAATATGATTAAATTTGAAATTGTTGATGATATTAAGCGCAATTACTTGAAAAGCAGAGATGGGATGGATGCGTAAGCACTTGATCACTTTTGTAGGGATTAGTCAGCCATACATTACAAAATATTTGGACAAGTAACTGTAACTTGCTTAAAATTAGTGGGCAGTGATGCAAAACAAAAAAGGCAAGGCAGTCGATAGAGAGACTCAACAAAAAGATCATGATTCAAAAGGATTTAAAATGGTGGAAACTACAAAATGATAACCTTATTACTAGTGCAACTATGCACATTGCTACTCGTGATAGGAACACATTAATTTTAAAGCAAACTGAAACATCACATGAGCATGAACATTTGCATTGTGGTGTGTCCCTAAATATTGATGATACTAAATTTAAAAACTGCACATTTAATACAAAAAGATGGTGTTGTTCTACTAACAATCCATGAATTCTGCCAAAAAAAAACAAATCTCTTGCAACTTAAACCAAAACCCTAATCCAGCAAATAATCAAGGAAGTTACTTACTTCTTAATCAACCTACCTGATCTAACTTTCCTACCATCAATATGTTCGAACTACTTTCCGATGACAAGGCTAATGAAGAATTGGTTACTCAGAGATTTGAATTTTTCTTTGAAGAACCAAAAACCAATAAGAATAAGGTTAATACATGCACATCCTTGTGCATGCGACTACTCCATCCCTATGTCAACCTAATGAGCCAATAATTCATGAAACTCAACCAAAATGTGCTATCACTACCTCAACATATGCTAAAAACCTCTACCTACGTTTTCTAACTCCATTGTACTTGCTTCATCAGATCATGCCATTGACTTGACCTTACTAGAATGCTAATATTGGAAGATTAGAACTAAGATATTTTGATCCATTGGGACACTGGAGTGCATCAAAACTCAATTAAGCAATTGTACTAGCTTGATGATGATGATTAAATAATAGTTTGATAATTTAAGAAGTGATTAGTAGAATGAATAAACATGAATAAAATAAATCCACTAATCTCACCCTACTGTATCCATTAACTTCACCTCTTTCTGAAGCACAGCCATCAAATTCTCCTTCAAAACTATTTCTAGTGCATCTTTGTGTACCTGAGGTATGTAAATATCGGGATAGTGGTAGTGATGTGCCGAAGGAAACTCTATAAGTATATCCAATATTTTAAGACATGCCTGTTGTCTTTGCAAATTATCCCATTGGTGAGCTCATTTTGTAGTGACGGTAACACCTCGTATTTTTAGATAATTAAATAATCAAATAACAATAAACAGTGAAAATAAGCATTTTTGGAATTGTCAGAATATGGTCTTGAAACTTATACCATTGTGTTCGTGGCGATTTTCCGATCAATTTCCATATATAACTTGTCGAAATCTGAGTTAATATGAAGGAGTTACAAGAGAAACAAGAAATCAGAAATAAACAAAAAAAAAATAGTAAGACCCTACGGGTCGACCCGCAAAACACGGGGGTCGACCCACGTGTAGCCCTGGATGAGAAATCATCTTGGGACGTGCCAAGTCTTGTAATCTGATTTTCGTGCGATCTGAGGCGTTGTTTTCTGGATCCAACGATTCGCAGCGAGCTTGTGACGTGGTTGCCCCAGATTCAATTCAAAATTCCGACGGTCTGAGATCCCCAAGCTCCACTATAAATAGAACCCTAGGCTTAGCTATTTTCTCACAATCAGATTTTCTCCCAATTGGGTTCATTGCCTAAGGCTGAACCCTAAATAGAAAATTTTTCTAGGGAGAATATCTTTGTAATAAAAAACATAGATGCCTTAGAAGGGGATCCAGGAAGGCATGGAGTAAAGCTAAGGACGACAGGTGAGTGGATTTAAATTATATCTCTTTTATGTTTATGATATATAATATCGTCAAATTCCCATTAAATATTTAATTCATCATTTATTTCAGTAATAAGTTCTACTAGTCAGTTATGTTGAAACTGTAAATTTTATAAGAGAAGTGTACTTATATTTAAATGTTATTTATATGGAAAAAGAAAGGAATCTAATTAAATATAATTAATCTTAGGCTTAAAAGTTGTAGAGAAAGGCATAAGCCTAAAAGTGAGAAATTACAGTAAATTATGTTAAAACGGGAGAAATGAATTAAAAGGGGAAAATCTAATAACTTGATTTGGAAGTTAGTAGATTAGTTGGTTGGTTTAGAAAAGGGAATACATTTCCATAGTTTAATATTGTAAGAACAACGATAAACGTAATTACAAGAATAAAAGCAAGAAAAATGGAATTGATGCAAAATAGAGACATTACTGTATTTTGCATTACCCAACAATTAAAGAAACAATAAAAGAAATATCTTGCAGTTACGAGTTATTGATTATAGCATTATTTAGTATTAAAATATGGAAATGGATTTTTAGCATAGTTTTTTTTATAACCAACCAAATAGAATAGAACCACTTTCTAGAATAAAAGAGAATAACGTGAAGCATTAAACAAATTAAAGAAGATGAAATAATCAAGTTAAATATTTGACAAGAGTAGAAATAATAAATAGAAAATGTGACTAGATCTGCATTTACTGCGCAGATAGTAGAATAAAAAGTAAAGCGGTTATTATGATAAGTAATTTGTGACAGCTGGACGTAGTCCCAAGCTAAGATTGTCATATAATATAAGAACAAAAAAAATTAGTATCATAATAAAAGAAGGCAGACTAGAATAAGAAAAGAGACACTTGCAATTACATTTATAACATGTAGGTTATATATAAAAAAAAGAATATAAAAGTGATAATTGCAAGTATAATTGTAACAAGTAGGTTATTATTAAAAAGAAATAAATAAGGGGCTTATTTTATCAAACTTAGACTTGGATTAAGTTAATAAGCAAAATAATAGAAGTGGTTTATACCGGCAGCATTTCCTTTCAGGTCTAGGACAGATGGTCTCACACATGGGTAGGGCTGGGCATGCTGATTAGGGTAAATATGTAACAACCCGCATATTTCACGATTGTATATTTAAATGTTTTATTTAAATATAGCATCATTAATCGGATAAAGGTCCGAAATGTTACTTTTTATAAACAGTCGAATTGGGACTCGAGACCACTTCCATTGAGTCCAAAATGGCTTTTACAACTTTTTTGAGTATAAACATCGATATGTTTGGAGTTGAGTAGAATTTGCTATTTTTCTATTTGGGCTTTGGGTTCGGGTTTCAGCCCACTAGCCACTCATAATGCCCTAACTCCACCCCTCTCCTATTTATTCATTCTCATTTCCTAATACTTTCAAGCTCAAGAGAAAATGGGGGAAAGGAATGGGAAATAGAAATTCCTAACCCTAGTTTGGATTGAAAACTCAAGTTCCTGCTCCAAAGTTAAAGAAAAGCTTTGGTAAGTATCCTCTTCATCTTCTCGATCTCCATCTCTCTTCAATTTCAGAAATTCCTAAACCCTAACTTAGGAAATATTTGCTTATTAGCTTAGAGTGGAGCTTTTTGAGTTGAATTTGAAGAGGAATTGGCCTTTCCTTTGTTTTAGAGCTTCTCATTCGTGTTTTTGGATTTAAAGGTGAGTTCTTTAACTCACATCTACGTCTATAGCTTTCATTGTTGTTAGGTATGAATTCCTAACATCTATTTCGTGTTCATTTGCTTTGATTTGAATTGGATTTGGTGAATTTTCCAAATTTTGGTGTTTTGGTCCAATTTTATGAAAATCCTACTATGGATGTTTGGACATTGATATTTGGGGTGTATCGAAGAGCCTTTAAGGCTGGGTTGTCGCTTGGCGTAAATCCTTAGTCGTCGTTGCTCGTCCGATCGCTCCCGATACGTTTTGGCCACTTTGGCCTAGGCAAACTATTGCCTGGTCCAGGTGACCAAACGTCTGGAATTCAAGTCCAGACGTCTGGTTATAGGGCCTGGAGAAAAGAAAATCATACCACTGAAAAATAGAATGGCCGAGACTAATTTCAGACTTCTGAATTATAATTTCAGATGTCTGAAAGGGTTTCAAACGTCTGGATTGCCGAACCAGACGTCTGGATTGCCGAACCAGACGTCTGGAAGGTTTTTCTGGAATTTCCAGAACCTAAATCCAGACGTTTGGATTGACCCCCAGACGTCTGGAACTGTGTATTTTTGCCTGTTTAGGCTTTTCTTGATGAATTTCCATTGTTTATCGATTTTAGTTGCTCTGATTAGTTGTTATCACTTTTATCGACCTTGATGACTCCTTTTTCGGGATTTTTGGGAATATCCATTTTGATGGATTTGGTATCGATTTCTTTGGATTTAATTCACGTCTTCGAATGTGAATTTTTGATGGTTGATTGTTTCTACAATCATTTCTATGGTTTGTCACTTTAAAATGCAAAGGTTTCTATACTAGTAGTAAATATTCAAACTCTTTCATCAAAATGATTTCAACATTTACTTCCAATATCAAACTCGTTTATAAAACCGTTTTCCAATCTATTAGTATATACAAACCTTTACCTCATTCGTTCAAGAAATCCAATTAAACGACTTAGCAAAACAAGTGGTATGAAACGCTTGCGTTTACTTTGTCAGTTAATTCTTAGACTTGTTCAATTGAAAATCTTGTGATAATCTTTGAGTGGAAATCCACAATCTGTTCGTAAATATTTAAGTTAAGCCAGTGGTTATGGGACATGAAGCTAAACTCATCTATTTACTAGCTTGGTGTAATTGACACTTCTTATTGATCAATGGTGATCATTTTATGATTTAGACTAGCGATGTGCAATGTCTGCTTGTCTGCATGAGGGGACTATACCCCGTTCTTTTGAGCTTCGTCTCATTTTTATGGGCTAGCGACCCATGGTCTTTGGACCATTCGTGGAGCTTCGGCTCATTTGGAGGAGTTTCGACTCATAGTCCGCAATGGGGGACTATACCCTATTTGGAGGAGCTTCGGCTCATTTGGAGGAGCTTCGGCTCATAGTCCGCAATGGGGGACTATACCCTGTTTGGAGGAGCTTCGGCTCATTTGGAGGAGCTTTGGCTCATAGTCCGCAAAGAGGGACTATACCCTGTTTGGAGGAGCTCCGGCTCATTTGTGATACACGTGTCGGTGAGTTTTCATGCTCCCGTTTGTGATAGGCCTTCCCCCTTTTGTGATTTCTGGTTGATGATTTCTAGAATTTGTGTTTCCCCAGTTTTTATGCGATTGGCATTGATATGTTTTGTCAATATTTGTGTTTTGGTGAATAATTTAAAGAATGTGATTCTTTTTGGTGTTTGAGATGATTTGAGATATTGTATGATTTTTGTTGTTTTCTGATGTATACTTGTCACAGTATGGCATTATTGTTATCATACGTTTTTGGTCATATCTCTTATCCTATCTCATTTTATCTGATATTTATAGCTAGACTGATCCGTTTATTATATTCTTCTTAAATAATACTCGGGTCAGACCGAGGTATTTCACATGCTTCTACTTGACTTCTTGTCAGGGTCCGTCTCCCGACTTTTGGCTAACTACTTTAGCTTAGTAGTTTTTGTTGTTATACATTCGAGATATAGAATCCTTGATGTATACTTATTCTTTTGTCTAGCACTTGTATCTATTCTTTTGTGATGTAGTGGATCTTGTATGACCACTATTCTAATGTACACTTTTATGTGTTATATTCATATCTGTTTCCGCCTTTGTGATATGAATATCTATGACTGATTTGTGTTATGTTTATGTCTATATTTGTTTCCGAAGTCCACATAGCCACTGTGTGGTAGCTTTGAGTTTGTATTTGATATGTCGGATTTCCTCTTGAAATGAAATGTAAGTTATATTATCCGACATATCGGTACTCGCACAAAGTAATTACACAGATGGTCGCTCCTCAACTGCCTTATTCTTCGTGCTAGTCGATGACATTACCCAGTAGTGTCCTTGGCCAGTGTGAGTATAGAGGTGGGGCGTCACAAAATAAGTACCCAACAGAATAAGAAAAGTAAACTAAACGCATTGTAAAAGATTAGACGTAGGGTCTAATAAAATGGTAAGGCGCGTTTGGAGCAGCCCGAAAGAGAATCTGGATAAAGAGCCTAACGAAGCAGTTCATCGCAGATTTTTAGTACAGAAAGAGCACGTCCAACTTAGTTATTTTGGGCTAGAAGGAAGTACGAGACTTCAATGGGACGTGAGGATACTCTAGGATGGCCCTCTGGGGTAGGCCTAACAGAGCTGCACCCCCGGAGGCAGGTCTGTAGGTGTTCCATCAAGAGAGTATGCCTTGACTGCTTTTACATTGCAAGCCTAACGAAGCGGACCTTTGTAGGCAGTCAAAAGGTTGATGATGGAGTAGGATATTCGTATGACACCGTACTCTACTTTGCCAGTAGGTTATAGTGAGCAGGACCCATAAGGATAGTCGCATGCGGATACTAGCCATCATCAGTCAGATCAAGTTCGAGAAAGACTAGAGTAAAACCAACAGGCCAATGATTCTTTCACTATCGAGACATTGGATGAGGGGCACAACCAATTGGATATTTAGATTGTTTGCAGTAGGGCACAACCACTTAGCTCTTGAAAGGTCTTTCGATTAGTTGAGGGGGGCTGCGTGGGGCCATAGCCACGATGAGAAAAGAGATAGACCAAATGGAATATCTGTATTGTAGGCCTAACGAAGAAAACCTTTACAGATATAGAAAATCCCTGACTGAGTTCCGTACAAGGTAGACCTTATTGGCGGAATTCAGGGAGTAGACAGAACGATTACGTGCAGTCCTCAAGGTATACACTTTGTGGTACATTGTGGATGTCCGAGCACTAGTATAAGCTAGTGCGGATGTAGTTTAACGTTTTCATAGTAGACAACGGAACATTTGTATTGTAGGCCTCACGAAGCTGTCCTTACAGATGTAGTTATAGTACGCTCTAGTAGTGAGACGATGGAGTCCTTTTCGAGGAGGATACGGAAGGTACTATAGGTAGTAACTAGGACCGATGCGGTCTTTGGGCATGTAGCTACATATATATTGGTTATTAGGTCTTAATCTACTAGAGAGTAGATGGGTACAACGTACAATTCACACACAGAGGCGAGAGTATTATAAACCCAATAAACCTAATATAATAGAAATTGGAAATAGAATGGTATATGTAGAATTATGCTTAGAATTGTATAATTTGTCCATTCACCAGAACTTTAGTTCTAACGCCCTCCTCATATCATCCCATAGGTTAGATAGATGGCAGAGATTTTCCAGCTTTGAGACACTTGATTAGAAAGTGTTATTACCTTGGTGAGTATTTACTATTATATTTTAGTCAATTCCGTTGTGAGATATTTATTTGAGCTCTGATATATTTATCTTTGCCTATTTGCAGGATACCAGATACCCAATTCGGGCTTCAGTGGGCTTGGATTTTAGCATTTTTGCGAAAAATCTAAAATCTAGACCCGCTGGAATTCGGGTTGTTACATTTGGTATCTGAGCTTAGGTTAGTAGATCCTAAGTAAAATAGGAAATATGAGTGAACGTATTTGTATTTTTGAATAAAATATAAATATATTATGTACTAAAATCCAAATAGTCCCCCATTATAGTTTTTAATATATGGAAAGTTTTTAGAAGTATATTTGTGCATAGTTTTCTAGTTGGGTTTGGGATGACCCAAAGATGTTGAGCCCTATGTTATTGCCGATTTATAGTGTACAATAGGCTATGTTTTGAGAGAAGATTGGTATCCATATGTTATAGGAAGTGGGAAAGTACCCTAGGGATAGTAGGGAAAGTATTTTTATTTTGGAAGGAATAAGAGATTTTAGTAAGGAAATGAGATTTCCAAGGTTTAGGAAGGGTATTCCTAGGGTAGTATGAAGAAAATCCACTTTATGTCTAGCCCAATAAAATGAAACTTTTGGAATTGAAAAGTTGAAAAATATAATTGTTAATATGTTTGAGGAAGTAAATATTGGGTTTTTGAAAAAAAAAGTGGTATAAAATTTAAATTGGTTTTTATATGATGTAAATTTTGTTAAAAGAGAAATTCTTTTTGAAGAATTATAGAGCATTTATAGCTCGCTAGTTTCTTTGTAGGTAAACAAAGATTTTAAATATATAAACCTAAAGTGTGTTAAGTATCGAAAACGTAGGTTACAACACTTATTGTTGTAATAGATGTTTTTGTGAAAAATAAAGGAAGCATAGACTATGACACTATTGTTAAAGCAGGTAACTCCCAAAGGAAATGTTATTACATAGCATATGGGATTTATTAATATTTATTTTAATTGAATCCATATACTAGTATTTTTGGGTTGTAGTAACGGTGTTTTACACAACATCTGTTTTGACCAAAATAAAAAAGTGTTTTGAAGATAATTTCTAAGTGTAGAAATAAAGTGGTTTGTAAGTACACTTATTATTTAAATAAGTATATGGAAATGTTTTATAGTTATGAAAATATTAAAACAGTTTTTGAAAATGAGTTCTTCTGGAAAAAAAAAAGATGTTAGTAAAATATTACGAAACTAATTAATTTCTCCGGAAATGTCTATTGTAAGTGAATATAGATTAAACACACTTTAATATATTGGGATGAAATGAATAATGATATAATTTTCTATGAAACCAAACCACAAATAAAGATGTTTTGTGCAAGTTATAAGGAATACGTGAAAGAGATTTACAAGGTAGGGAAAGCACCATATTTTGTATAGCCTATTTCGATAAATTATAAAATAAGTTCCTTGTAATTTCACATAAACATGAAATCCTCTTTTAAAGGATTCATAGAAGGTTTTAGCGTTAATGGTTTCTCATAAGAGAAAGTAATTCCAATACATTAAGGTATAAAACCATTATGTGTAATAAGAAGTGTAATAATTAGAGACAGTGTTAGTTAGGAGGGATATTATAGAGAGCCTTAGTAGGAAAGCTAAGCAATGGAAATTTCATATTTTTCCATTGATTGTGCGCATTGGTTGCTTGCCTTTGTAGAAAGTCCCCACTTGTAGTAAGTTAGAAACTCCACCAAGGTTAGGTAATTGGAAGAGTAGGAAAGTTAAGGGATTTTTGATAAAATAATTGTTCTTATCTACTCCAGTTTTCGTAAATTTGAAAATCTATGAAAATAAGATGTTTTGAAAACATGTGAGGACATTTTTGGAAGTCAAGAAAAAAAATGTTTTAAGGACATGCAAGGCTTGTTTTAAAGAAAAATGGTTTGGTGAAAAAGTAAATAAGTTTTTGGAAGAGAAAAACTTAGTAAACAGTTAAATTTAAAAATATAATTTTTTATGGAAACCTGTAAAAGGTCTTTAAAAGGAAAAGAGGAATAAGTTTTGAACTTAGAATATGTATGTTTTCCCCTCTAGGCTTGAGGAATAATTTAAATTCAAAGAGTTGTAAAGATGCAAGTCTAGAAAGATAAAATATTAAGTAAACAAGTACCTTTGAATTTAATAGAAACTTCAAAGTAACACTTTTAAAGGCAAGGATTTTGGGATTTGACGTTTCAAAAAAATTTAGAAGCTTTAATTTTTGAAATGAAATGATAAATACCAAACCAAACTTTTAAATATGGAGTAGATAGGAATCATTTCCTAGGTGTGACGGGAAAAGTGTAAGGCTATGTAGGAGATAGCAGTGATTAATTTTGGTGGTAATAATAAAAGTTCTCATAAAGTGTATAGGACACTAGTGAGAACCTAGGAATGTTGCTCCATGTATATAGACTATAAAAGAATAGTGAAGTGATATTAGTAAGATAGTAAGACACACGTAGTTGGGATAGGTAGACCGTAGTTGGGGAAAAATGAAAGGTAAAGGTAAAGAGAAAATTTCCCCAAGCTTAGTTGCCTTTTTAGATAGAGACTTCATAGATTGAAATCCTTATTCGTTGCAGTAAATGAGACTTGGTTATGTCATTTTGAGTATGGAATGGAAGAGGTGAATAAATCTTATTCATCGTGAGTAATGCAGCATGATTTAGTAATGAGTAATAGGCGGTAGGGGGAGCATATGAGTTACTTGGATTTCTAGAGTAGGACCTTTTTGTGTCAGGGTGGACATGGTCATAGGCCTCCTAGCCCTAGATGATGGCTGTGTTTAGCTGCTATATTTACCTATCTAGTATTGCTTTGTAGTAGGACTTGTTTTCTCTTTTAGTTATGAGATTGTACTCCTATGTAAGCATTTAGTTCCTATTGTAGTTAATCAGGATGATTAGTATGATGCTTTTTCTTTGTGTTTTTTTGATGTTCACAATAAGAGAATAAGGACATAGGACGTAAATAATAAAAGAAAAGTAAAAGCCAAAAAGAGTAACTAAAAGGAAAACAACAAATTCAAAGAAAGCGACAGAAACTTCAACAGAAAAATTTGAAAAGAAAAATTTTCTTATGTGAACCGTGATTGGGAAAGAAATTATAGATTTTTATAGAATAACGGCATAAGTTCCAAGTACGGAGAAAGAGGTGCGCAAAAGTAAAACTGTAACTGTGAGGTTTTCAGTTTTCTACCTTCTTTCTGGCATAAGAAATCGAGTTTGGAAAAAATTAGATTTTTCTGAAATTCGAATATTAAAAGTTGTATGGTAGGATTTGGATGTAAAAATTTGTTGAACTATGCCCCTATTCAGTAGGAGTGTGGGAAAAATTTGATGAAAAATGTTTTGAGTTTTCAAAAGATTGCATTCATATAAAAATTGCAAGTATATTTAGGATGTGTGCATCATATTTTAAAAAGGAGTTTTTAAACAAGAAAAGCATTTATATAGGAGGTACCGCTTAGAAATTCATGTACATGCATATATTTTATGCTGAATGACACTTTGCACAAGGACACGAATGGTCCCAAAATTGGAATACACAAAATGGATGTGATAGATGCGAGGAATTACATAGTTTTACCCTTGTCGAATTTCGGGGATGAAATTTCCTAAAGGGTGGGAGAATGTAACACCCCGCATTTTTAGAGAGTTAAATAATCAAATAACGATGAACAGTGAAAATAAGCATTTTTGGAATTGTCAGAATATGGCCTCGAAACTTATACCATTGTGTTCATGGCGATTTTCTGATCAATTTCCATATATAACTTGTCGAAATCCGAGTTAATATGAAGGAGTTACGAGAGAGACAAGAATCAGAGTTAAACGAAAAGAAAAAAGAGTAAGACCCTATGGGTCGACCCATAGGTCGACCCACAAAACACGGGGGTCAACCCGTGTGTAGCCCTGGATGAGAAATCATCCAGGGACGTGCCAAAGTCTTGTAATCTGATTTTCGTGCAATCTGAGGCGTTGTTTTCTGGATCTCGTAGCAAGCCTGTGACATGTTGCACCAGATTCAATCCAAAAATCCGACGGTCTGAGATCCCAAAACTCCACTATAAATAGAACCCTAGGCCTAGCTATTTTCTCACAATCAGATTTTCTCCCAATTGGGTTCATTGCCTAAGGCTGAACCCTAAATAGAAAATATTTCTAGGGAGAATATCTTTGTAATAAAAAACATAGATGCCTTAGAAGGGGATCCAGGAAGGCCATGGAGTAAAGCCAAGGACGACAGGTGAGTGGATTTAAATTTTATCTCTTTTATGTTTATGATATATAATATCGTTAAATTCTCGTTAAATATTTAATTCAGCTTTTATTTCAGTAATTAGTTCTACTAGTCAGTTATGTTGAAACTATAAATTTTACAAGAGAAGTGTACTTATATTTAAATGTTATTTATATGGAAAAAGACAGGAATCCAATTAAATATAAGTAATAGTAGGCTTAAAAGTTGTAGAGAAAGGTATAAGCCTAAAAGTGAGAAATTTACAGTAAATTATGTTAAAACGGGAGAAATGAATTAAAAAGGGGAAAGAATCTAATAACTTGATTTGGAAGTTAGTGATAGATTAGTTGGTTGGTTTAGACAAGGGAATACATTTCCATAGTTTAATATTGTAAGAACAATGATAAATGTAATTACAAGAATAAAAGCAAGAAAAATGGAATTAGTGCAAAATAGAGGCATTACTGTATTTTGCATTACCCAACAATTAAAGAAATAATTAAAGAAATATCTTGCAGTTACGAGTTATTGTTTATAGCATTATTTAGTATTAAAATATGAAAATGGATTTTTAGCACGGTATTTTTGTAACCAACCAAATAGAATAGAACTACTTCCTAGAATAAAAGAGAATAACGTGAAGCGTTAAAGAAATTAAAGAAGAGGAAATAATCAAGTTAAATATTTGACAAGACTAGAAATAATAAACAGAAAATGTGACTAGATCTACATTTACTACGCATATAGTAGAATAAAAATTACAGCAGTTATTATGATAAGTAATTTGTGACAGTTGGACGTAGTCTCAAGCTAAGACTGTCATATAATATAAGAACTAAAGAAAATTTAGTATCGTAATAAAAGAAGACGGACTAGAATAAGAAAAGAAACACTTGCAATTACATTTATAACATGTAGGTTATAAAAGAAAGAAAAGAATATAAAAGTGACAATTGCAAGTATAATTGTAACAAGTAGGTTATAATTAAAAAGAAAGAAATAGAAGAGGCTTATTTTATCAAACTTAGATCTTGGATTAAGTTAATAAGCAAAATAATAGAAGTGGCCCATACCGGCAGCATTCCTTTTCAGGTCTAGGACTGATGGTCTCATACATGGGTAGGGCTGGGCATGCTGATTAGGGTAAATAAGTAGCCAACAGAATAAGAAAAGTAAACTAAACGCATAGTAAAAGATTAGACGTAGGGTCTAATAAAATGGTAAGGTGCGTTTGGAGCAGCCCGAAAGAGAATCTGGATAAAGTGCCTAACGAAGCAGTTCATTGCATATTTTTAGTACAGAAAGAGCACATCCAACTTAGTTATTTTGGGCTAGAAGGAAGTATGATACTTCAACGGGACGTGAGGATACTCTAGGATGGCCCTCTGGGATATGCCTAACGAAACTGCAGCCCTGAAGGCAGGTCTGTAGGTGTTCCATCAAGGAAGTATGCCTTGACTGCTTTTGCATTGCAGGCCTAACGAAGCGGACCTTTGTAAGCAGTCAAAAGGTTGATGATGGAGTAGGATATTCGTATGACACTTTACTCTAGTTTGTGAGTAGGTTATAGTGGGCAGGACCCATAAGGATAGTCGCATGTGGATACTAGCCATCATCAGTCGGAGCGAGTTCGGGAAAGACTAGAGTGAAACCAATAGGCCAATGATTCTTTCACTATTGAGACATTAGATGAGGGACACAGCCAATTGGATGTTTAGATTGTTTGCAATTGGGCACAACCACTTAGCTCTTGAAAGGTCTTTCAATTAGTTGAGGGGAGCTGCGTGGGGCCATAGCCACGATGAGAAAAGAGACAGACCAAGTAGAATATCTGTATTGTAGGCCTAACGAAGCAGACCTTTATAGATATAGAAAATCCCCGACCGAGTTCCATAGAAGGTAGACCTTGTTGGCAGAGTTCAAGGAGTAGAAAAAAAAGATTACGTGTAGTCCTCAAGGTATGCACTAGGTGGTACATTGTGGATGTCCGAGCACTAGTATAAGCTAGTGCGGATGCATTTCACGTTTTCATAGTAGATGATGGAAAATCTGTATTGTAGGCCTCGCGAAGCTGTTCTTTACAGATGTAGTTATAGTACGCTTTAGTAGCGAGATGATGGGGTCCTTTTCGAGGAGGATACATAAGGTATTATGGGTAGTACCTAGGACCGATGCGGTCTTTGGGCATGTAGCTACATATATATTGTTTATTAGGTCTTAATCTACTAGGGAGTAGATGAGTACGATTCACGCACAGAGACAAGAGTATTATAAACCTAATAAACATAATATAATAGAAAATGGAAATAGAATGGTATATGTAGAATTATGCTTAGAACTGTATAATTTGTCCATTCACCAGAACTTTAGTTCTGACCCACTCCTCATATCATCCCACAGGTTAGATGGCAGAGATTTTCTAGCTTTGAGACACTTGTTTAGAAAGTGTTATTACCTTGGTGAGTATTTACTTACTATTATATTTTAGTCAGTTCCGCTGTGAGATATTTATATGAGCTCTGATATATTTATCTTTGCTTATTTACAGGATACCAGATACCCAACTCGGGCTTCAGTGGGCTTGGATTTCCGAATTTTTGCGAAAAATCCGGACCCACTGGATTTCGGTTTGTTACAGTGACTTGAACCCTAACCGAAGCATGTCGGTGACCATCGGTGGTCCATGTCTTACTGGGCATTTAACACTAACCTAATTAGAGCAGAAAACCGGGATTGTTGGGAAGAGGTGAGGAAGAGATTGTGAAGGAAAAGAATAGGAACAAATTTATATTTTGTAATTTTACAAAATTTTGAAAGGGCGTGAAAGTTGGGAAGAAAGGAGAAATATTGAAGAAAAAATTCAAAGTTAACAATACTATGCGAAGAAAATGAATGTTACCTAAGCCGGTCCCACCTATGCTTTTTGGTCGAAGCACTATTTAATTTTTTTTTGACTTCTTAAAATACACAACAGTAGCATATGGGATTGAAACGCTAGCATATTATATTGCTAATACTATTTTTCCTTATAGTGTCCTCTCTATTCTAGAGCATTCTGCCATCAAGGTACCACATTATGAATCACTCCTTATGAGTAAAATTTGTCTATAAGTGGTGAACATGTAAAACTTGACCGCCAACCCAACTCTATATTGACTAAACATGAATCATGGCAAGAAATTCGGTAACATGAATGTGTAAATGAATAAAAAGGAGTTACCAGATCAAACAACGATCTTGGATGACTACCATAGTGATTAGAGATATTGGAATCGAAGATTGGCGTGTACAGCTGGTGGGGAGGCAAACGGCCTCAAACTATAACACGGGCTAGAAAAATGAAGCAGGGTGCTAGGTGGCAGGGAGCTCAGCAGGTTATATAAAGGAGCAACCTTGCCCGATATTGGACGAAGAGGGTGCCAATCCCATTGTTGGCCACTGAACCGTAAACATGTCGAACCAAGTTGTGTAAAGGGTTGTTTGCTGATGAGAGACGCAAGTTAGAAAGGCATTCAACAAAGCTCACCTCATACTTTACAACCCGAGCTTTGGGGGGCAAGTTTTGTGGACATTTTCGCCCACGAGATCAAGACTTTGAAGATGGCTACGTGAAGGAAAAAGAAAGGAATGATGGTAGGACATAAGGAGTTGAAAGAGACAAAGGAATTGAGAAGAGGAAACCCCCCATATTCGGTAGTCTAGGTACCAAATAGGAAATCTTGTACGATAAATTAGGTGTCGGATAGCTATTCCAAAAGAGGAACGATGTGAAGATCGAACTAGGATAAGATAAGGGATTCCGAATCAAGGGAGGGTGTGTGAGAACCTGGTCAGCATGGCGTCCATATCCACTCACCAAACAAGCACACCTAAGAAAAGCCTCTGTCATTGAACCAAACAAGTAATATATAGAATAAAATAAGGATATATTTGGAAATAAATAATTAGTATCTTTTATATATGGAAGTATCCAAACCGAGCAAGTTTGTAACAACTCTGCTTTTTTAGTCATATAAATAAATGAATTTAATTAAAATGAAATTGTTTGAATTTGGTATTTGATAATTAATCTTTTAAAAATAAATTTTTAGTTGTTTGAATAATTTTTAATAAAAGATTTTGATCTAATAAATTGACTTAAATTAAGAAATTCTTTCGGGTAATTTATTTGAAATTAAATAAAATGTTTTAAATTGAATATAAAATATTTTAAAAAAGTGTAAATCAATGAAAATTAAATTGAAATAAATTTACAAATAAATTAAAAGGAGTTATGTGAAGAAAAGAAATAAAATGAAAAATTAAAACTTGTTTGAATTTGAATTGCAATAGAGCCCAAAACCAAGGCCTAAGCCCCATTTAAATCCTTCTCTCTTATTCTAGAATCCTCCTTACATCCTCAAGTCCACCCCGACCCAATTCATTTCCACCCTAACCCTAATCAGATCGCGACTTTCATAAGAAAAAAAATCGCGTATAACATAAAACAAAACGCATCGATGCCACCATGTAGCAAAGGAACGATGTCGCTCGCGACTGAAAAAATATGGAGGAGATTCGCGCTTGGCAACTGACACGCACATGAAGGTGGTTTACTCGATGACTGCTTGCATGCAGATCTAGGGGATGACGATGCCTACTTGCGTGCAGAATTGAAGGGTGAAGGATACAGCCGAGGGAGCAGAGGGTGTGAGCATTTCTAATGTCTGTCAACGTGCATATGATAGAGAGTGAAGGTTATCAACATTCATGTTAGGGTTTGGGTAGTGATTTGGGGATTTTCGGTGCTTTCTGGAGAGAAGAGGAAGCATTAACAAGGTGAGTTATTTATTAACACAAAACTATGTTCTAGTTTTAACTTCCATTTACATCCCCTTATTTGAGTGTTGGTAATGAATTTTTAGTTGTTGAGTTATGGTTGACATTGGTTGAAGTAATTGAAAGTTAAGTTTCATACCTTTATTTACTTGTTGTAGTGATGAATTATTGGTTGATTGTTGGTTATGTAGACATCAGACGTCGTTTGAGTAATGAATAGATGTTTGTAAATAGTCGGATATAACACTTGAGATTGATCGGAATTAGGGAAAATAAACTGAAATGGGAAAATTTGAAAGTAATAAATTATTTTAGAAATAAATAGTAAACTTTGGGAATGATTTTATTTAATATTGAAAATATTATTAGTGAAAAAATATATAGAAGTGCCATATTTTTTTGGATTGCGTGAATAAAATACTTTGGGAAAGTGGTGATTTCCAAATTTGTTTTAAATGAGTGGACTTTGAATAAATATTTTTATTTATATCTAACTATAAAAATATTTTAAGATTTTTTAAAATAATATTTATAATTTATGTTATTTTAAAGCAATAAGTTTATTTTTATGGGAATTAATAAAATATAAGTTTTATATAATAATGTTTTAGAATAATAATAGGTTTGAATGCGATTTATTCTTTGAATGGAAATTACTATCAAAATAATCTATTTTAAATTTGGTTAAGTATAATTTTGGAAGTAATATCTTTGATATTTAATTATTCTAAATAAAAATAAAATTCTGTAATTTGTATACATATAAATAATGTAAATTGATTTGGATGTCAAATATTGGAAAAATTTTATATAAAAGGAGAATTTTAGTTTGGTTAATTATTTTACTTTGTTTAAAAAGGTTTTGGATGTAAATAAGGGTTTTGAAATAACAATTTATGGAATTTTATATTATGCTTATGAGAAATATTTTAAAATCGAGAATCCTTATTAGGAAAGCTGGATTATGTAAATTTGTTGTCTAAAGGAAATTATAAATTATAAAACTTCTTTGGTTATATTGTTTTGAATTATTAAAGAAGAAATTTCAAAGTTATGAATTTTTTTTTAAAAGAGAGACTAAGGGATTTGGAATTGAATGGAGTTTACTTTAAAGATTTCCCTATAATTAAATAAGATAATTGGGAAATATTTACTTATGAAACTTTAAAAGGATTGTGAGGGAAAGAATGAGAATTTTATAATTTGATTTTCTTTCAGCTGAATATTGATATTTGAAATTGTTTTGGAGATTTTTGAACAAATGTATTTTAAAACCCCCTTTCGAATCAATTAAATAAAGGATGATTTATATTTCTATGTAACGAGGAATTAAAATAAACTAAGTTATAGTACTGTCTAGCATGAGTCTTTCGGTAATATGTCTCATATTATTCTTTGTACTTATTATATAGAATAATATCATGTGAAATTATAGATTGTGGGGAAGTTTTGAGTAAATGAATTGACAATATCGTTTGGTATGGGACATTCGTTGACACCGTCTGGTATGTGACATTTGGTGATAGCATTCTGTTTACTCTTTTGGCTTATGGTATGTGATGTTATTGTGGTATGGAGTGTATTTTACGAGCATTGAGTTAACGAGCGAGTAATACCTGATGATATGGGACGTCTGCGTGATATTTGTTCGATTACTTTCTACAAGTGTGGGACACTCTTATTTACGGATTAATGTCTAGAGAAAGGTTCGGTTGTATGCCACCTTGTGTTGTGTGCTATTTATCTAGATAGACTAGAGTCCATCCTAATTCGTTGATCGTGGGGTCGTGCCCTAGATCCGTGACATCACCTTATTATATGTATGTATTGTGTGTTAATGTTTAGATTGTGTGATGATATGCCCCGATGCCACACTATCCAAACAGTATGTTACATTATGTAGTAGGCTCATAACTGTAGAGTATAGACAGATGTAGTGTCACAATGACCGGGAGTAAATAAGACTGTTGGTGTGTTGTGTGGTGTGTTATTCCCTGGAGCGTGTTGTGTGCTGTATAGCTCCCATATGGGATATATATGGCTATATGCACTACAAGAAAAACCATTTACAGTTGCAAAAATTCGTGGCATTTCTGTTTAAATGCAACCAATAATATTTTCACTACTAACATAAACGCGGCCAGATACATTTCACGTTCCCGCCTTTCATTAGAAAACTCCACATAAGCGAAATAAACGTGACCCATCTAAATACATTCGTATACATAGAAAAATTTATTACCCTCTTTCATTTTATGCTGAAGAAAAATTTCCACCTTTAATCGTGCTCAAATTTCATCCCGCTGAAGATAAATTTCTCCTTTTCATCGTCGACTCCGTCGTTGTAGTCCACTCAACATCGTCGCGGCAGCTAGCAAGAGTTTCTCCTCGCGATATAGGTATATTTAGGTATGAATTTATTAAATCGATTTAGTGATTCAATTTGGATGTAGTATTAATTTGAATGCATCATATTTTCGAAATTTGGTCTAACTTGAAAAGTTGATTTAACCTTAATTTGAGTGGTTGATTTTATTCTGTATTTTGTTTTGAAAAAAGCGATTAATTTGAGCTGTTTAGAAATCAATTTGAACTGTATTGTTTATATTATAAGACGTTCAAGGACTAAGTATTGAAGAACTTTTCATTTTAGGGAGCATAGCAAGAATTGGAAGTTTTAGAATGTAAATTAGGTGTTAATATCTTATAATGATCTTTTTCCTATTTATACATAAGGGAAGTTGGTAAATGCTGCATAATCTAAGATATAACGATGATATATGCTTTGATTTTCTTTGAGTATATGAATGTTCTGTTGGGATATTGTTGTATTTGGGGTTGTGTTCAAAAATTGATTCACTGTCTATTCAAAATGTTCATGTTTAATGCTGCATGAAATTTTTTGGTATTATCTATGTGAATGAATGCATGTTTTGTTGAGTTTTTGTTGCTTTGAAATGATCAAATTCTAGCCATATGGTTTTTATGTTATACAACTTTATTCGTTTTACATCTTTTTGGTGAACCTACTCTTAAGTTCATGTAAACAAGGTCAATTTGACACGTAAAATAATAATTAGATAGTCTAGATTGCATAAGGATTTATAACAGTGGAGATTCCTCAAGTTATTGATATTTGTTACTTGGTATATGGTTTCCATATCTAAAACCATATATTACATACTGCATATCAATAAGTTAATACTACTGAATATCATAAGCATTTGTTTAAAACCTAAAATAGCATGTATAAGTAATGGATATTTTTGCTAGTAGACTGTAAACATTTGAAAATAATCATTAGCAATTTGTACATGTAAAGAACATACCGAGTAACTTAATAGAAGCACCAAGAGTTCCATCAGTTGTAATTAATTCATCAACTACTAAAGCTAATTCACCAGGTTAGACTGCACCAATGTGCATTTCAAGGCAGTCCGTTCCATACTCAAGGACATATTCTTTCAAACTTACTTCACCTAATCAAATAGATAGTATTTTTAAGATTCTTGGTTGGTATAGAAGAGAAATTAGTGTTTATTTTATATCATGTTTACATTGTCAATGTGAAGTCAGTTTTCAGAAAGTTACCATACATGTTTATTATTTTGTTGCATTGTTTAGGTTCCTCAAATAACTTTTTACTGTTTTTGTAACACAGTCAACAAATAGAACAATTATTTTTAGGTCATTTAGTTGTATGCTAATGAAATTACTAGGTTAAATCATGATGATATTTCGGAGTTCTTCTAGAAAAATTATATACCAGGCAATTTTCTTGGCTTCCTCAACGGTACAAATTTTGTACCAATTGCTACTGCGATGGGAGGACCAAAAATGAAACCCCTAGCCTCAACATCTATTAAAATATTACAAATTAACAAGTAAGAAATGGGTAAAATAGCTATATTTAAATAGTTATTAAATTCAAGTAAATGTAATTATATAATCTTTCAATATGCGGTTTTTTGATAATATGTAGTTAATAACAGTAACCGAAAGATAAAAAACTGCATATTATCAAAAAACTACATGTATACAATATAAGTCCAATTATTGTACCATTGATTTTTAAGTTAATAAGAATAGTTTTTTGTAAAACTTAAAACATCATGATTTCACGATATATATGCAGAAAAAGAGACTGTTTGGTAAAAAAATGCGTTTGATTGAAACACAAATTACATACTCATTATGCTCCGGCTCAACCACAACGATCTCCAATATAACCATCTTTCACTACTGCCTGGGCGGCAGTGCTTCGATACACTACTGCCCCAGACTATAGTGTTACACTACATTGCTGCCCTCGGCAGCAGTGTTTTATACACTTATACACTGGGGCAGCAGTAGCGTTCATGGTTACACTACTGCCTAGGCAGTAATATGGCATGCAATATCTTAGAGTAAGTTTTTGCATTTAATTACTCTTGGAAATGTGTAGTTATTTTTTTTATTACAATAGATAACCAATATCTTCGTCAAAGTTTGGAAACTTATTTGCCTTCATATGTCGATGATGGAAAAAGATTGGGTTTTTTAAAACAGGTGATAATAAGATGCTTAACTTAATATGTATTTTGAGAATTAAAACATGTAATATAATATTAAAACTTAATTATTTTATATTTTTAACTTTTGTGATAGAACTAGTATAGAGTACCGACAAGGAGCAGTGAATTTCATGCATGCTGCAAAGAGGAATGTAAGCGGTGTAGAAAAAAATTTATGTCCCTGCAAAGATTGTCAGAATCTTAGTCGTCATGATGACCACATCATCGTTGAACATTTAACTATGAAAAGAATGGATCCTAGATACATGAGCAGATTATGGTTTAACCATGGTGAAGAGACAAATGTAGAGAAGAAAACAAATGTGTTTGATGTATATGAGTTATTTAAGATGATTCACTATGAAGATGAAGATTTTCTTAATCATGAATTTTTTTATGATGATAAAGATAATGTTGATTCTCAGAGAAAAGAGGATGGGTTTATCAAGAACTTGGAAGATGCAGAAACTCCATTGTATCCTGGTTGCACAAATCACACAAAATTATTTGCCATCGCCGTTCTTTATAATCTTAAATGTGAGACTGACTTGTCTAATAGTGGGTTTGTTAAGCTTCTAACTATGCAACATTTTTTTTCCAAAGGATAACGTGCTTCCCAAAACCTTATATGAAGTAAAGAAATTTCTAAAAGCATTCGATATGGGTTTTAAAAAGATACATACTTGTGAGAATGACTATTGCCTTTTCAGAAAAGAATATAAAGATTTAGATACTTGTCCAAAATGTGGTTCTTCAAGATGGAAGAAAAACTAAGATACTGAAGAGGTTATACAAGGTATTCCAGTTAAAGTGTTGAGATACTTTCCAATAATTCCAAGATTTAGAAGAATGTATAGATCTCAAAAGATGGTAGAAGATTTAAAATGGCATTTTAATAATGCAAGCAATGATGGAAAAATGCATCACCCCGTGGATTCTATGGCATGGAAAATGGTGGATGAAAAGTAGAAATCTTTTTCAACTGATCCATGCAATCTTAGGCTTGGTCTTGCTACAGATGGATTCAATCCATTTTCCATGTTGAGTTCGAAATATAGTTGCTGGCCGGTATTGCTTGTGACATACAATCTCTCGCCTATGTTATGTATGAAGAAGGAAAATATTATGTTAACTTTATTTATTCCAGGCCCAAAGCAACCCGGGAATGATATTGATGTATATTTGGCGCCTTTGGTGGAAGACTTGCAACATTTGTGGTGTATTAGAGTTGATGCTTATGATGCATTTAGTAAAACTTTGTTTAAACCGAATGCAATTTTGCTATGGACGATTGATTTTCCAACTTATGGAAATCTTACAGGATGTCATGTGAAGAGGGGAAAAGCTTGCCCATTATGTGGCGTCAATACACATTCTCATTGGTTGAATCATAGTCGAAAGAACGTCTACATGGGTCATAGAAGATTTTTACCTACTTCAAATTCACGGAGGAAACAAAAGGCATTGTTTGATAACACCATAGAGAAAGGTAGTGCTCGTAGAATTCTAACTAGGAGAAACATTTATGCATTGTTGATGGATTATCCAAATGATTTTGGAAAAGGAAAAGAAAAGAAAGTAAGAAGAGGAAATGTGCTTATGATACAGAAGATGAAGATGATAATATTAACGATTCTACAAAAATGGAGCTATCAATGTGGAAAAAAATATCGATTTTCGTTGATTTGCCATATTGGAAGGTTAGTGGTTAATTTATTTACTTTTCATAGTTTTAACAGAAGAAAAACCCAATAATGCGTTATTGTTTTGGTTTTCGTAGGAACTTCCATTACGTCACAATTTAGATGTGATGCATGTGGAGAAAAACATTGGTGAAAGTCTATCGGGCACGATGTTGAATGGTAATAAATCAAAAAATGGAACCAACTGTAGAAAGGATTTAGAGGATTGGGGAATTCGACATGATCTTCATGCACAATCTCGTGGGAATAAAACATATCTTCCACTGGCTCCATACATGTTGTCAAGTTTTGAGATGAAAATATTTTGCAAAAGATTATGATTTCAAAGGGCCATATGGCTACTGTTCAAATTTGAAGAATCAGATTTCGTTGTAGGATTGCAAAATTAGTGGATTGAAATCACATGATTACCATGTATTAATGCAACACTTATTGCCAGTAGCATCGAGAGGATTAATGGAAAAGAAGGCAAGAAAAGCAATAATTCGCTTATGTTCTTTTTTCAACAAATTATGTCAACGTGTTCTTGATAGAGAGAAGGTAGAACAAATCAATGTTGAGATTACTGAAGTTTTATGTAAGCTCGAGAAATTTTTTCCACCATCTATTTTTGATATAATGTTACATTTGTCAATTCATCTTGGAAAAGAAGCACTAATATGTGGACCGGCTCATTTTCATTGGATGTACCCATTCGAAAGATATATGAAGACACTTAAAGATTATGTACGAAACTATGCAAGGCCAGAGGGATGTATTGCAGAATCCTATCTTGCAGAGGAATCCATGATGTTTTTCAAAGAATTTTTGAAAAAATCAGGACATATAGAGGAGAAAGAAGCTCGAAATGAAGATTATGAAAGCGGTGTAATACTCGAGGGACGTCCGATTTCAATGTTCAAGACAGTTACATTGTCAGTTAATGAGAAAGAAAGTGCTCATTTAGCCGTATTAATGAATATGGATGTGGTGGAACCATTTATAGAGTAAGTTTATGTTGTATTGTTTTAATTATTTTGATATGTTAGTAATGCTAAATATAACTTATAATCACTTGTTTTATACTAGTTTGCATTTGGAGGAATTAGAATATTCAGACCAGCACATGAGAAAAAATTCGACCTTACTTTGGGAAACACATACAAATTTTTTTGCCTATTGGATTAAAAGAAAGGTTAGTTAGATCCCAAATATATTCTCATTTGACTACTAATATTACTCTAAAATATACCTGTCAAATGGAATTTGTTGTAGATACCTATTACCTCTAAGGATCATGACGACATGTTAAGATGGATTGCTTTTGGTCCAAAGAATGATACCATGTCTTATAAAGGATATATCATCAATGGCAACGTTTTCATATAAAATATGCAGGGAGAGAAACCCAAAATTATGGGGTGACTTTTGATGCAACTAATATGTGCAGAGCAAGTGCAAAAGATACGTCCCAAGTGGTTGATGTGGTCACTTATTATAGAATATCGACAGATATAATTTTATTAGATTATCATTTGTTTTACATTCCTGTTTTAAGTGTCGTTGAACGTATATAGGAAATGGAGTAAAAGTTGATGATGATGGGTTCAATCTTGTTAATTTACATCAAGCATCGTTTTCAAAAGATCCATACATACTTGCATCTCAAGCAAGACAAGTATTTCATTCAAGAGAAAATGATGTTTCTAATTGGTATGTTGTAATGAAAGCACCATCAAGAAGTTTTGATGATTTAGAGTCACATGATATCGTTGAGGAAGATATTCAAGTCGTGGAAGATTGTGAAATAACCGAAATGGAAGATGAAGATGTTAGCTATGTTAGGGAGGATTGTGAAGGCATACTTGAGTAGACTATATTTTCTACTTGAACATGATTATTAATTTATGATAGTATAAATCTGAGCTATTTGGAAATTCACTTGAACTTGTATTAATTTTCTTTAGTGACTGTTGTTCGTCTACACCGTTATACTATGTATTAGTTGTTTCTATATTAATGCATTCCTTTACATATCTCCACTCGTGTCACTGGCTATATTATGACTGTTGATTTGTCTTTAAGTGTATTAGCAATTAATGTTTTTCTCAAATAACATTATGTAACGACCTGGGATTTTCGACCCTCGAAAATCGACATCAATACATTCAAACATAGCATGCCAAATATTCAAGTGTTGGAAATACCGATTGCTAGGGGTAAAGAAGAAAAGGGCATAGAAGAAAATAGAAACAACAATACAGAATCTCACAATCGCAACGGAACTAAATATAATATATGATAACGGATTTTTATACTAAAGTATCTGTAGCTGTTAATATACACACAATCATCAAAGTACAACAATCAACAATCAATCTGGACGGTTATAATAACTTGTCCTTATAAATACTGAATATACAGCATGACTCACACAGCGGAAATATAATCAAGTATGTATAATATTCCTGAGAATCCTCCAGCTCGTCTCCTGAGCTCCATCGCATCCTAACCTCAATCTGTAATACTCGGTCTGACCTGAGTATTATAATAAAATAACACCCGAGTCAGTCTGGAAAACCAGCGTGAGAAAACACACTCAATTTGAATTACTACTGTTATCAAAATCCTTTGAAAACAAAGGTATCTCGTAAGACCACGCCACACATAAACACGATGGGTTTTTACCTTACGATAAGCAAAACAATTTTATATCAAATCATCTGATATTATAGTAGCGTCTATAGAATATAAATATAAAATAGCTAAAATGCTTGCATCTCACGTTTTAGCATAGTTAGGCACATCTAAGACCGTACAACGCTTATTGGAGAATGGATTCCATACTATGACAAGGTAAGGAACTACCTTTCGATGGTGCATCTCTAGATAAAATGCACCGGGGTCTGACAAGAACATCTTGCACCCCTGCCACACAAGACTGGCCTAGCACTTGACTACCAGACCGAATATGATCACCACTAATGGGCCCCGAAATGCATACAAATGAAAGTGATGATAGATGTCCACTCTAGATGAGTAATGATGATAGCCTAATGGGAGCGATCCACTTGGCCTTGCTGCATGCCCTGTTTTTGTCATTTCCTAGTTGATGAGGCTTGAGGCTACGTTTACCTTAAGAATAGCATTCATACTTGGAATGCCAACACTGCCTTCCAGGCAACAATGCAATGATAGCATTCATCCATACAAGTTGTTCTGGGTCTGAACAAACTGAATCTCGAAAACCACCGTCTTTATTATCTTAATGATATCACAATTCGTAACACACAAATCAGATCGAAGTGGTTTTCAAATAATTTAAATCTGATCCCGATCTCTTCGAAACGATCAACGAAATTGGCCAAATTAGATAGTCGGTTTTTTAACTATCAAATTACACACATATGCAATCGCTAGGCCCAATTTATAAATCTTCCAAAACATTTATTTTAAAATATCTTTACCGAGATATATATTCAAATCTCTTTCAATAATTCAATATTTTGAAAAACAGTCCCAAATACTTATATCCATAACAAGATATTTTCAAACCATTTTAACACTTAGAAATATTCCAAATTCAAATTATAATTCATTACTTAGAAAACCTTTCTAGATAAATCATTTTGTTGTTAAAATATTTTCAAAACCTTTCATTTCCTATACTTAGGAAAAATATAAATATATTTTCCAAAATCACTTACTTCTCAACTCTTAGGAAATATTCATAACTTATCGATTTTTTGGTATATTCACAACCAAGGAAATCTTCCCTTACTCCAACTTCATAAAACCATTTACATCTTTTTTTTTAAAGTCACGACTCATTATGACACAATTCATAAATCTCTGGAATTTTTAATAATCCCTTCTATAATTTCCAAAAATCAATTTTACTTATTTAAAATCTCATTCACCAATTTATAACTTCTTTTATGAATACAGATTCATTTTCGAAGTTTACATATCTAACCATTCCCGAAATTTCTTAATTTTCCAAAATTCTGTTGTAAGATTCCTCTTATAAAATCACATCCATTAAATAAAACTCGATATACAAATCTCGAGAGTATTTACAAATAACTTCAATCAATTTCCAAAACTCTATAAGTGTTTTAAAAGAATAGTAATAAATTTCAAACCATTTAAGTTATCATTAAAATATCAAACCCTTTTAAATAGACAATGATAACAAATTTCCAATTTATAAATGAAACTAATCGATTCACAAGCTTATTTTAAAATTAGAATTCATTTCAATTAAGGTTAATATTTGAAAAATCAACTTTCCGAGATATTTCAATACTAAAAACAGTTTTTAAACTACACGGTTTAATAAATAAATAAAATCTCTTTTTAAAATTAAACTTAAATTCTCAATAAAAAATTATTTTTAAAAATTCAATCATAACCATTTTACATTTATAAACTTCTCTTGATTTATCACAAATCGACTTCTATTACCAATTTCACAACTATTCCCAATTCCCAAACAAGATTCACTATCTCTTTCTAAACCTATTTTTCATAACTCGATATAAATTCATATTTTGAATTTATATTCTCAATTCATCGAGTGATAATCACTTCACTTTATTTACCATCATTTATAAATTTCATAAACTCATTTCCAGTTTCACTTGTTTATAAAATAATCTCATTTATAAGATTTCATTTATAAACCCATCCCTTCAAAAATCCTTTTTATTTTTCAAACCCGTTTTAATATCGATTTCGACTTCTTTTTCCATATTTCAAAAATACCACATTAAATCCATTGTTCAAATTTCCTTATATAAATTATTTTAAAATCTCTATTTAAAAATATCTTCCAAAATAGATAAGTACAAATCCCAAATCAAAACATTTAATTTATCCAAATCAAATCCTTTCTTAATAAATCCAAAATTGAATATAAAAATTATCAATTCCAAAATCGCCTTGTAATTTCCCTTTTAAATTCAAAAATATTATTGATGGTATATAAAATACCAAAATTAGGGCCAGTGCTACTATAGCATCCAATATATCAAGTCACACAATAATCCCTAACAGATTATTCAATCACATCGTATATCACTATATATGAAAAACAATCAATATATTTGAGGAATCAAGTTGGATCCCTCCAACCTGTTTCCCTGCATCCATAGAGGTTATATAACATCCGCTTCGAGGTGGGATATCATGGTAATATAGGGTCATCCGCTATTATGCGGGGCGCATAGTGTCTCATCCGCTCCAATCGGCAGGAATATATCCAACTACTAATATATATACTACTATATATAACATCCAACTGATAATAATATATCAATTTCATCCAATCAACCAATAAATAATTTAACTATTTTAAATCAATACCAGCAATCCAAATGAGTGAGATTTACTCACATTGATTTTTAATTGTCGTCCAAACGTCCGAATTAATTCTATTGTGTAGATTCCGCAACTACGAATCCCACACGACTGATTCCGTGATTTTTGGACCTCGTATAAAAGTTATACAATTTTATAAGCATTTGATTCAATTTATAAAATTATTTAACTAATTACAGAGTTTAACATGCTAATTACACTTAACCTTAATTACCTCATTTCTTCGTTCCAGGCGAACGATTACCAGCTCACTCATCTTTCCAAGCTTCGGCCACCATCCCCTAGCCTTTTCCGCGAACTTCTGCTGTGGCCGAAGATCGACTCCCCTAATCTACCTCCTCCCACCCAAAACACGCTTCCAGGCGACCAAAAACGAAGCTCGACTTCTAGTAGCCGTGCTTGAGACCATTCACCATCGACGAACTCACACTGCCCCTTGTCACTGACTCACCCTCTGCCTATCGCCTCTCCTCCACGCGGCCGTGACCTATGCGTACACGGCAAATCGAGCCAGAGCCCTAGATGATCGAACGCGCCTCCTTGCTCTTGCCTTGTGTTGCTCAGGTCGCGACTCGCCTCTGCGCTCTTGCCCAAGTCGATCGCGATTTTATTTTGTTTTTTTTAATAAACAAAGTGATTTCGTTCTGAGAGGAAGGACGCGATTTAAATAGTGAAGGGGCGGCTATAAGAACAAGGTAGGTCGGCTTCTCAGAGAATAGGGTGGCTCGAGGATGATAGGCTTTGACTTATTGATTTTTCCCTTTTATGTTATTTTTCAAAATATCTTGAATTACATATCCTGAAATCGCAAACCCATATTGA
Organism: Allium fistulosum; assembly: GCA_030737815.1. Taxonomy (NCBI): domain Eukaryota; kingdom Viridiplantae; phylum Streptophyta; class Magnoliopsida; order Asparagales; family Amaryllidaceae; genus Allium; species Allium fistulosum. The sequence goes on along the minus strand of CM060902.1, from coordinate 192,068,778 downwards.
GGCATGCCGCCTGGCATTTCTAATGTTATATCACTATTCCGAACCCAATGGAACTAGTCTCGAGGGCTAATTCGATCGTATGTGAAAGATAGCTTTTTGAACCCAATTATTATACTCAATTTCAATATTAATTTTAACGCGTTTCTACCGCATACGATCAAACAACAAATCCAATCGCTACTGTGACGACCAAGATTTGCGACCTCCGAAAATCGACATCAATACGTCCACTGTATTACATGCCGAACAATCGAATGCCGGAAATACCAGATCTTTAGGGAAAAGAAGAAAGAGGTAGAAGAAGAAAATAGAAACAACAACACAGAATCTCACAATCGCAGCGGAACAATAAATAATAAACAACAACTGGTCTTTATACAAAAAGAACTATAACCGTTGTTTATACATTACATCATCAGAGTACAACACAATCAATAACTCAAAACTGGACAGTTATAATAACTTGTCCTCACAAATGCTGAATATATAGCCTACAATATACAGCGGAATAAAATCAAATACGTATAATACGTCTTCGTCATCCAGCTCGCCTCTTGAGCTCCATAGCATCCTATCCTATATCTGTAATACTCGGTCCGACCCGAGCATTATAATAAAATAACACCCGAGTCAGTCTGGAAAACCAGCGTGAGAAAAACACACTCAATTTGAATTATTAAAGTTATCAAAATCCTTTGAAAATTAAAGGTATCTCGTATGACCACGCCACACATAAACATGACGGATTTTTACCTTACGATAACCAAAACATTTCATATCAAATCATATGATATTATAATAGTGTCTAAGTACAAATACTTATTCAAATAGTTGAAATTGTTACATTAATTAAATTTTAGCATCTCTACAATCAAAACGGTAAAGGCACGTATTGGAGAATGGATTCCATACGAATGACTAGGCACTGGGGTACCACCGGTTACAGTACACGTCTAGAAACAGCGTACCAAGGACCACGCCGGGATCCCCTGCAACACAAGACTGGACTATCCCTAACCTGGATAGACTGAATATGCTATCACCCCGGGTGTTCCCACCCTCTTTCGAGCTCCTTCCATATACCGTAGTAATAAAATAATATCCGTGGGTATCTAGAAAGGTGATAAACATACCCTAAGTGGGTGCGACCCACTTAGGCTTGCTGCATCCCCCTGATTTTCAGTCATTACCAGTTGATGGGGCTAGAGGCTACGATTACCTTTTTAAAGGAATTTTCACTTAGAATGCTCATTGTCCTCCAATGACAATGTACTGATAGCATTCATCCATACAAGTCCGTTCTGGGTCCGAACGGAGCCGAAGGCACTATTCCTACTACATCCATTTTGGAATAATCCTCAGGATTAGTAGCGATTAGCCCTTGCACTTCACCGCTCCATCTCTGACTCCATGCTCTTGTTTTCACATCGAAAACGTACTCCCTGGATCAAAGTGGTTTTCGGATAACTTATCTGATCCCGGTCTCTTCGAAACAACGTTCGATATTTCCGATAAACTCAACCCTAGTTCTTTAGGAAATAAACAGACGAAGATAAGATCGGAGGTCACCTCCTAACCATTAGTGGACGGATTTCCTTATCAACATCCTAGAAGAACAAAATGAGTTTATATGTACAGTATAGCACCTCGAATGGTAACTGTACCATATAATTTCCGTATTTCTCCTAGATATTTCCAAAGTTATATTTTGGGTCCTGATTTGATAGTCGGTTATTTAACTATCAAATAAACAATCATTCAACCAAATACTTTCTTTTCAACCCGAAAACACAAAATCTCTTTTAATTTAATTTTAATAAATTAAATGTCTTTATCTAAAAATATGTACTTATCTTATCGAATTTAGTATACTCGCAAACTATCTTTTTTGAAAAATATTTGAAAACCCTTTTTAAAGTAATATGGAAAGTACCACTGCGGTATCAAACCATGGATTCACACCTCAATGGTTACATCTTTATCCTAGAGAAATTCAAGACTTAACTGCAGGCACTCACTTCCTCCGATTTTGCCATGCGAGTATACCATTACTTCCCGAAAACTTTAGTTAATAATTTTTCTCAAAAATAATACTTATAAAAATTTCTATATAAGTTTCCAAGTTAATTTTAGGAAAATACTCTTTAAAATAAAAGTTGTTATATAATATTGAATATTGAATAATTTATCCCTTTAAAATAATTATACTGATTAATCTTTAAATAATAAATAACTTACTATAAACTAACTTAATTAATATTTAAATATACCTTAAACAACTTAAAACAACTAAATAGCTAATTTTTCTGAAATATTCTTAAACACCTTTTTAAATTACCCAGTCAATAATTAAAAACCCTTCTTTTAAAAAAACTTAATTTCTCGATAAAATATATTTTCCAATTCCAAAAAAACCAGCCTAACATCTATAAATCTCTCTCGATTTATTCCCAATTTAATTTACGACCCAATTCCGTAAATTCCCTTTCCACATTTCTAAAAATAAATCTACCATTTATTTTTAAACTGTTTCACCCATCTCATTATAAATCCTCGCCGTGAATTTATAATTTCAATTTATCCACTGATAATTACTTCACTTTAGTTATAAACTTCGTTTATAAATTCCCTAGTCTCATTTCTCGTTTATAACGGTTTCACAATACTTAACCGATTTTAAATCGATATCTAAATTAAATTCCATTTTCAAATCAATTTCTTAAATAACCCAACTTTATTTCACTTTCTTTTCATCATTTAAAATCACATTTAAAATCTAGTATCACAATTTTCATATTTTATTTTCAAATTTCCCTTTTTATTTTTCCCAAACTATTTTAAATCTCGATTTTAAAAATAAATCCTTTTATACTTAAACAATATCGCTTAAGTTATATTATTTAAATCCATTTATTCAAATATTTGAAAATCTCTATTTTTCCCTATTCCAAAATTATTAAGTACCAATTTAAAATCAACTATCTATTTTCCCCAAAATTCACTTCTTTAAATTAATCCAAATTTCACTATAAATATTTTTACTTCAAATTTTTCTTTTAATTTCTTTTTAAATTCAATATTCATATTTACGGTATTTTAAAATACCATGTTCTAAACCATCAATTCCATAGCATCCAATAAATTCAAATTCCACTATAATCTATCAAGATTATTTAACAGTTCATATATCACTATATATGAAAATTAAATTCAACATTTTTGAGGAATCCAGTTGGATCCCTCCAACCTATTTCCCTGCATCATAGATGTTAGCACAATATAAAAATACCAATCCCACTTCGAGGGGGATATCGCGGTATATAGGGTCATCCGCTATTATACGGGGCGCATAGGGTCTCATCCGCTATATATATGCGGGAATATCAATCACTCCAATATATATACTACTATATATAATACCACATTCAACTGATAATAATTTATCAATTCTATCAATCAGTCAACAATTAATTTTAACTATTTAAATTTAATTACGGTAATCCAAAATTGAGTGAGATTAACTCACCATGATTTTTATTATCGCCTCGCGTTCCGGTTCCGATTTAATTTTAACGCGTTTGAAATTATCTGAAAATTTCAAAAGCTCCAATTTTGTCCCAACCTTTCCCTATGCGTAGATGATGACACTACGATCCCAACGCCTCTTGAATCGTCTGAATCGGACCTCGTATGCACGAGATACACATTTTATAAGTTTGAATGTAATTTATATAAACAAATCTTTTTTTTATTAATAAAAGAAGACACCCATTACCCATTGTTCGGCCCAAACCCGCACTACCTTCTTCCCCAAACCCAAATTTCCTGCATACGATTAACTCCTCCCCCATTACCGTGCATGCGTGCACGTACACGACGCCCTAGTCTACAAATTCTTCCATCCAAGCCCACTACCCAACTCTGTTCTCCAAGCACGACCCTTTGCCCTTAACCCCTTCGCCTCCGGTACCCTTCTGACAAGAATGACACCCCCATCCCCCCTTTCCAACGCAAGTAAGTTGTGACACCCCAATCATGACCGCGACCTCCAAAAACTTGGCCGTAGCTGCCCCTCGATGTGCTCGACCCAAATCCACACTCAAAACTCCACATCGTCGCTCGAACCATGAGAAACGGCAAACCCTAAGTCCTTGGGAAGCTCTGACATTAAATTCGAGCATCACAAACTAACACCGCACCCAAATTTGAGCATACCAGATCAAAGCACTCAGCAAAATAGGATTTTACAAATAAGATTTAGAATTTATTGTTGATTACATTAGGAGTTATAATTTTTTTGAAGTTTTTGAATTCCTTTTTTTTCACTGTGACATTCGGCTGTAACTGTTGCGTGAGATATAGGAGGGGGAGATGTGAACGTTAGCGTGTTTGAATGGGTAAGGTCACAATCCTAGGTTGTAGAGGACAAGACCTGTTTGACTGAACATATATATATATATATATATATATATATATATTCATTAATTTAAATTCAAAACGTCTCGTTTTCGTAGCTTTAAATCTCGAACTCCTATTGAGGCATGCCGCTAGGCATTTATAATGTTATAACCCTATTTCGAACGCAATGCAAAAGGTTTTGAGTCCTAATTCGATCGTATGAAGAAGATAGCTTTTTGGACCAAATTATTATATTGAATTTTCGATATATATTTCAGCGCGTTTCTAACCCGTACGACCAAACGAGAACTCCAAACATTACGAAATTTGAAATCCGATAATAATACACTATTACAGATCCAACGGAACTTGTTTCATCAAATTCTGGGACTGTGCCCGGAAGGCTATTTTTAAATGTAAATTCAAACGATATATTTTTTAAACTGAACAAATCACTTCTAAATTTCATTTAAAAAGTTTTATTACCTTCCTTATTATCAACATAAATTTTATAAGCTTTTAAATTATTTTTCGCAAGCTTAAAACTCAAGATTCACTATTTGACCCAATTTTCAATTATTAAATTCAATAATTAAATTATCTAATAAATAGTTATATTTGAAATTCAAGTTAAAATTTAAGTTTTAAATATTCAAATCAATTAAATATTCCAATTTCAAATAACCAAAATTCCGGGTCGTTAAATTCCTCCCCCCTTAAAAGAATTTCGTCCTCGAAATTTCCAAGGCAAGAAGAATGGTCCAAAACTCGTTAATTTTTCCCTAAACCAATCAGTTTAAACAACTTCCCAAATCAATTTATTGTAAACACAATATCACCTTTACTAATTTTCAAAGTATCCATAGATTACACCCAATATTATCCCCTCAATCATCCAAATTATAATTTAAAACCAAATTTTAAATTATCAAAATTTCCTTCAAATTTTTTCTAACTTCTTAAATTTTCGAAAAATTTCACCAACGTCTTCTTTGCACGGCTAGATCGGAACGACTACAAATTGCCTCTACGGGCCCAAATCATCAAAAGAAAACAAAAGCCAAGTGGCTCAATCAGGAAACCATCAATTTCATACACAATTTAAACACATACCTTTTTGTTGGGCAATCAAATTTTATTACTGAAATCGAAGACATCAATTTAGCTTTTGCTTTTAATTACCTGCACCCTACTTACCAATAGTATCCAATCATACAATTCAAAATCATTTTATTTATTCCTTTCAAAATTTTCAATATTTTCTTTAATTAAACCCATACGATGTACATATATCATCCGTATGCAATATCAACTCTGATCGCTCACTCGATCACACAATTTCATTACCGAACTAGTATCGTTCACACGACTCTCTAGTGCGGACTCAGATCAGGTTCCTTGATCAGAAACCGTCATTCTCCTTGCATAGCCGTATCCTATGATAGAGAATTCCAAAATCGATCAAAAATCCATATCCAGGGTTCGCCGTCGAAAATCGAGTGAAAAATCCTAACTCGGATCGAAAAAAATTATCTCAAAATTCTTTGCTCAAATCTTGATCAAATCGTTATGCGAATAAAATAATATACGTACAACTTATGTATTTGTTTCCAATTTATTCTTAGCTATATCAAATTCTTTTATTCTCACTCATTACATTTACCATCAATTATTCACAATTATCCTTTTACGCACCTTTTATTTAGTCTTCATTCAAATATTTACTTAGTATATTTCCCAATAACAATTTCTCTTTAAAATTCACCATTAACTTTCTTAAGTCTATTATAAATATTTTATACAACTTCTTATATTTATTTTCACTACTTTATTTCATATCTCAATCAAATTTTATTTCCAAACTTCTATTTTATTTAGTCCACTCGAACTAATTTTTCAATTTCACTTTATTCAACATAATTCAAATTAAATTTCATTCCAATATTCAATTTCAATTCCATTTACTTACAAATTAAATTAATTTGTTCATCCACACATTTATTTTCAATCTTAATAAATTCTATTTTCAATAATTATTTCATTTAGCCTACTTAGGCTAGATTTTCAAACTTCACTCTTATTTAACTTAATTTAAGTTAAATTTCACTCCAATACTCAAATTCCAAAATTTCTTAAGTTATCAAACTTACTAATATTCCATGAACATTTTAAATAAGATTCTAGAGTTTTAAACAATTACTTAATATTTCAAAATCATTTTTGAAATCAAATATACCCAAAATCCTTGGTATATCAAATCATCCCTTTGAATTTCAAAACCAAACCGGTCCTACAAATAAACTCCAATTCAAATCATTAAGGTAGCAATTGTAGGATCGATTTCACCCTAGAGGGGGGGGGTGAATAGGGTGATATGAATAATTATAAAAATTTAATGCAGAAGTATATAAAATAATCGCAGCACTAATAATTGCAGAATAATAGCAACACAGATAATAGCAGAATAAAAATGCAGAAATAGAACAACATAGATTTACCCAGCTTCGGTGAAACACTGCCTACGTGCTGCCCCCAAGGTTTCTACTAGAAATTAAGTAGTTAGACGCTTACACACGTAAACTCATGACACCCACTATCGACTAACCTAACTCTACGCTCAAAACCCTACCACAACTCAGCCACTGAGTTGCGAATTCTCGAACTACACCATCGTAGTTCGTCCCCTGGTCACACGACTAGAATTTACAAAAGTTTAAAACAAGAAATACAAAGTAAAAATCAATTTTAAAAACAAAACCCTAATTTAAAAAAATTTAAAGCCCAAGTAGTAATTTAAAGAAGCCGGCCCAAAGTTAAGGCTTAAGAAATAAACTCATCTCCCCTTTTCTTTTATTTCTTCTTCTATATTCCTTTGGCCCATATTTCTTTTCTTGTGAAAAAATGGCTACTTGCTTTTTCGTTCGTTCCTCTTTAAGAAAATTAGGGCTTCTGAGCACGCTGACTTCGTTGATCGATTGAATAAATGTTTAGTGTCGATTGCTTTGTCAATCGATCGTTTCTTCGATCTGCACACGGCTCCTTCTCGATCGAGTTCGACTTGAATTGGTATGTGATTTCCCTTTTTCTTTTCTGGTTGATTTGCTTGAACTCGATACCCTTGAAATGCCGATGATGATTGGGTTAAATAGGGTTCGAGTCCCTTAATCTTCGTTCGTATACATCTGGTTTGAATTCGTCAATTTATATGCTTGGCCGTTCGATTTAACTTGAATGTTGGTGATTAATCTTGACTTGTTCAATTCATATATTTTCATTGCTTAATTATCACGGCTTTTGTTTCTAACTTGTTCGATTCTTCCTTGGTCACCACGGCTTGAATTATTCAATTTTCTATGCTCGGCCATTTGGATTTTTCTTTGTGACTTTGGCACTTTTATTTTGAAATTGTTGGATTTTTGTTAACACTTAGAACTTCGGTCACTTTAGGTTTGAATTTGTTTCTCTTATGACTACACAGCTTTTACTGTATCTAGTCTTCGAGCTAGTTCATGTAGTTCATGTTACCAAGTCTGGTTCGGTGGTTTTGTTCCACTTACTGCCAGTTGAACTTCTCTAGTTGTCATGGTGCCATTTTAGTCTGGTTGCATTGTTGGAGTCTGGTAGTTACATATACATATGTATATATAGTGTTGTTTCACTGTTTTGTTCTTACTTGGTTGGTCTGCACTTCCACATGAGTTCATATTGTACCTGTTATTGCTTTGAGGCAGATCATATTGTATTTATGTCTTTGAGCCTGGGCATGTGTGCTTCATGTAGTCTACTTGGATATTGAACTGCTTCATTGTGTTCGTAAGTCTGCACTGTGCATTGATTGAAGTGTTGCATTCCATGTGAAATGAGCATGTCGAATTGTGTACATTTTTGTGTCTTATCATTTTCATCAGTTTCATCCCAAGTGGCTGCAAAACTTCTCCTTTTCGGTTTCTTCCCATGGCTAAATCGATTTTGTGGACAATTGGGCTTGATATGACCGGGTTTATTGCACTTGTGGAAAATGATCTCTTGTTCTTCTGAGTTGTCTAGTGCTTTGACTATTCTGCTTTTCAATTTTGATTTAGAGCTGGATTTCCGTATTTGTGGTTCCACCTTTTGAATTTCTTTATTAATAGTGCCAGCTCAGCTGCTCCATCATCATCATCACTTTCCGTTGTTCCTTAAAGAGCTATAGATTTCTTTCGAGTATCACCTCCTTCGCGTTCTTCCTTGAATTTCATTTGTAGCTCATAAGTGGTAAGATTTCTGATGAGTTCTTCGACTTTGATTTGTTTCAAAATTTTTGATTCTTGAATAGCAGTGACTTTGGCTTCAAAATTTTGAGGAAGGACTCTAAGGATTTTTTGTACTATCTCCAACTCTGTGTATGATTTCCCGAGAGCTTTTGATTTGTATACAATATTGGAAAGTCGTCCATACATCTCTTTGACATTTTCTTCCTTGGCCAATATGAAATTCTCTTATTCGCTACTCAGCATGGCAAGGCGAGATTCTTTGACTTGAGATGTTCCTTTGTGAGTCACTTCAAGTGTGTGCCATATTTCCTGCGCAGTTAGACAATGTGAGACACGATTAAATTCAATTTGATCCAATGAACATATAATAGAATTCATAGCTTTAGCATTAGCATTCTACAGTTTATGTTCTAGATCTGTCCATTGATCCATTGGTTTTATCAATTTCTTGATTATCTACAACTATAGTTGGTACTCTATAACCTGTCTTAAAAATATTCCAAGCATCAATGGTTTTCAGAAAAAATTTCATTTTATTTTTCCAGTAAGCATATTCACCATTGAACATTGGTGGTCTAACTGTAGACTGACCCTCAGCAAAAGCATTATTAAAAGAATCCATTTTTAAAAAAGATTCAAAATTTTAAAACAATAATTTATTTTTGAAAAATCAAAATTTTAAAATCAAAAATTGGCTTTTGTTCCTAGCTTTGATACCACTTGTAGGATCGATTTCACCCTAGAGAGGGGGGTGAATAGGGTGATACGAATAATTATAAAAATTTAATGCGGAAGTATATAAAATAATCGCAGCACTGATAATAGAAGAATAATAGCAACACAGATAATAGCAGAATAAAAATGCAGAAATAGAACAACACAGATTTACCCAGTTTCGACAAAACCCTGCTTTCATGCTGCCCCAAGGTTTCTACTAGAAGTTAAGTAGTCAGATGCTCACACACGTAAACTCGCGACACCCGCTATCGACTAACCTAACTCTACGCTCAAAACCCTGCCACAACTCAGCCACTGAGTTGCGAATTCTCGAACAACACCACCGTAGTTCGTCCCCTAGTCACATGACTAGAATTTACAAAAGTTTAAAATGAGAAATACAAAGTAAAAAACAATTTAAAAAAAACCCTAATATTAAAAAAATTAAAGCCCAAATAGTAATTTAAAGAAGCCGGCCCAAAGTTAAGGCTTAAGAAATAAACTCGTCTCCCTTTTTCTTTTATTTCTTCTTGTATATTCCTTCGGCCCGTATTTCTTTCCTTGTGAAAAAATGGCTGGTTCCTTTTTCGTTCGTTCCTCATTAAGAAAATTAAGGCTTCTTAGCACACCGACTTCATTGATCGATTGAATAAATGTTTAGTGTTGATTGCTTTGTCAATCGATCGTTTCTTCGATCTGCACACGGCTCCTTCTCGATCAAGTTCGACTTGAATTGGTATGTGATTTCCCTTTTTGTTTTTTGGTTGATTTGCTTGAACACGATACCCTTGAAATGCCGATGATGATTGGGTTAAATAGGGTTCGAGTCCCTTAATCTTCGTTCGTATACATCTGGTTTGAATTCGTCAATTTATATGCTTGGCCGTTCGATTTAACTTGAATGTTGGTGATTAACCTTGACTTGTTCAATTCGTATATTTTCGTTGCTTGATTATCACGACTTTCATTTCTGACTTGTTCGATTCTTCCTTTGTCACCACAGCTTGAATTATTCAATTTTCTATGCTCGGCCATTTGGATTTTTCTCTGTGACTTTGGCACTTTGACTTTGAAATTGTTGGATTTTTGTTAACACTTAGAACTTCGGTCACTTTGGGTTTGAATTTGTTTCTCTTATGACTACACAATTTTTACTATATCCGGTCTTCGCGCCAGTTCATGTAGTTCATGTTACCAAGTCTGGTTCGGTGGTCTTATTCCACTTGCTGTCAGTTGAACTTCTCTGGTTGTCTTGGTGCCATTTTAGTCTGGTTGCATTGTTGGAGTCTGGTAGTTACATATACATATGTATATATAGTGTTGTTTCACTGTTTTGTTCTTACTTGGTTGGTCTGCACTTCCACATGAGTTCATATTGTACTTGTTATTGCTTTGAGGGAGATCGTATTATATTTATGTCTTTGAGCCTGGTCATGTGTGCTTCATGTAGTCTGCTTGGATATTGAACTGCTTCATTGTGTTCGTAATTCTGCACTGTGCATTGATTGAAGTGTTGCATTCCATGTGAAATGAGCATGTCGAATTGTGTACATTTTTGTGTCTTATCATGTGTTTGTTGCACCATATAGTTTGATATTGCATCTAGTTGTTGCTTTGTGCTTGAAGTCTGTAGCCACCTCGGTTTTCTATGTTCGAGCCATTGCATATGAACATGAATTATTTTCTATTTTTACCAAGTCTGGTTGTCTCGAGTATATTTGTGTTGTACTGATTTGTTTCACTTGAGTCTCCATGCATCTGCTATGTCTTGATCATCTTGAACTATTTGCATTTCCATGAGTCTGGTTCATCTTGAAGTCTACATGTGATTATTGATTTGAAATACTGAAGTCTTCATTTCTGTTTGGTTGCCACTAAACTTCAAGTTCTCTGGTTGCATACATATGTGAACTGCATTGTTGTTACTTCGACCGCTTACTTTCATACACCTGAAATGTTGAAATTGAAGTCTTTTTGTTGTTTTGGTCGAGACTGTGTCGCATACTCATGTTTTATAGCTCGGGTTTGACCTTGTGCTAATATCGTGACTTTATTTGTATTTCACTTGAGTTGAACCCGGCTTTTGATTGAGTTTGACCTTGTGCTCACCTATCCCTGCAATTTTATCAAGTGTATCTCGGTGTGCACAGCCTTGTGACATGTGCAGTGATACACTGTGCATGTCACAAGTTGTTCATGTATGATGAATTCAAAATGATGACGAACAACCCAAATAACTGAGGCAAATAACATTTTCAAAAACACATTTTATTTTACACTACAGAAATACACTATAGAAATATTTCATTTTCAATTTTACTACGTCAGTGTATATTTTGCAAATAACTCAGATGCTGGATTCAATCTGGAATAGAGTTGAAGAGTAATACGAGTGAATGAGTGATATGTAGTGAGGTGCAAATGTAAATTGAAAAATGTGATGTAATTGAATTTGTATTGTAATTGAAATTGTGTATATATAGTGAGAGCTCAAATTTGTACTATTCAAAATTGTAATAAATATTTGTTTGAATAAAATATATGTTTGAATTTAAATTCTGTGTTATTTATTTTATTCAGCAAATATTTATTTAATTATGTGAAAAATAGAATAGTACATTAAAAAATACATTTAAATGAATATATATATATATGTTTATTATCATCAAACAAAAATCATATACTAGCATATTCAACAGCAATCCCTCCCTTGGAAACTCGAAAATGAACACCGATGATGCTGCAGTCATCACCGAAATTATTTTCCAGCGACCGAAGTGAGTTCAGTGCTTTTATTCCTTTAAACCATTTTAAAAACATTCTCCAAATAATATCACTATTATTTCCCAACTTTAAAAAACATTTCAAAAACCAACGGGGTTTAAATTCCTAAATTTCCAACTTTCAAATCCTTTAAATCTATATTTAAATATTCCCCTGGGATTTCATTCCATTTCAAATTATAAATCACATTAATAAACTCATATTTACAAACTCCATTTTGTTATATGAATTAATTTCTTAACTTTTGGTTATAATATCAACTTTTACTCAGTCACCACAACAACAAATGATAATGGTTTAATATTATCATTTCCTAACAACCAAGCACACCATATACAATAACAGTAATTTTCTGAAAAATTATTACTTTATAAATAAAAATAATTTGGGTAAAATTATTTCATTTACCCCATTTAAAAACAATACTATGTCGAGTTGCTCTGTTCAAGTATTTATAGATCCATATCAATAACGTTAATTACTCGTATTGACCAGAATCCATGAGCCACCCAACAAACCAATCAACACAATATAAAACAATTTTATATTCACTAACAAAATACGCTCTCATATCTATTTATACTCTTAAACTCATTCTAGGATGCTAATGACCCCATCTCTAATGAGTAATCCCCACCAGAGCCAAGGTTCTCGCTTAACCTTCAGCACTGATACCAAGTGTAAAGGTCTAGGCTTTTCAACCATTGACAACGGCCACTCTCCACCGTAGCGTACACTGGTACCAAGATTTTTCTTTTACGGCTAGCCTCTTGACTGTAACCAACCACTCCGGGACATGTATCTCCTGCTCGCCACCAAACACGAAGCGAGAACCCCTTATCATGCTGTAATGAAGCAAATCCGTTCCCGGTCTGTTCAAAACAATGTTCGATATTTCCGGTAAACTCAACCCTGGTTCTTTAGGAAATAAACAGACGAAGATAAGATAGGAGGTCACCTCCTAACCATTAGTGGACAAATTTCCTTATCAACGTCCTAGAAGAAAGAAACGAGTTTATACGTATAGTATAGCACCTCGAACGGTAACTGTACCATATAATTTCCATATTTCTCCTAGATATTTCCAAAGTTATATTTTGGGTCCAGATTTGATAGTCGGTTATTTAACTATCAAATAAACAATCATTCAACTAAATACTTTCTTTTCCACCAAAATCTCTTTTAGTTTAATTTTAATAAATTAAATCTCTTTATCCAAAAATATATAGTATCTTATCAAATTTAGTATATTCGCAAACTATCTTTTTTCAAAAATATTTGAAAACCCTTTTTAAAGTAATATGGAAAGTACCACTGCGGTATCAAACCATGGATTCACAACTCAATGGTTACGTCTCTATACCAGAGAAATCTAAGACTTAACTACAGGCACTCACTGCCTCCGATTTCGCCATGCGAGTATACCATTACTTCCCAAAAACTCTAGTTAATAATTTTTCTCAAAAATAATACTTATAAAAATTTCCAAGTTAATTTTAGGCAAATACTCTTTAAAATAAAATTTGTTATATAATATTGAATATTGAATAATTTACCCTTTTAAAATAATAATACTGATTAATCTTTAAATAATAATTAACTTACTATAAACTAACTTAATAAATATTTAAATATACCTTAAACAATTTAAAACAACTAAATAGCTAATTTTTCTGAAATATTCTTAAACACCTTTTTAAATTACCCAGTCAATAATTAAAAATCCTTCTTTTAAAACAACTCAATTTCTCGATAAATTATATTTTCCAATTCCAAAATAACCAGCCTAAACATCTATAAATCTCCCTCGATTTATTCCCAATTTAATTTATGACCCAATTCCGCAAATTCCATTTCCACATTTTTGAAAATAAATCTACCATTTATTTTTAAACTGTTTCACCCATCTCATTATAAATCCTCGCCGTGAATTTATAATTTCAATTTATCCACTGATAATTACTTCACTTTATTTATAAACTTCATTTATAAATTCTATAGTCTTATTTCTTATTTATAATGGTTTCACAATACTTAACCGATTTTAAATCGATTTCTTAATTAAATTCCATTTTCAAATCAATTTCTTAAATAACCCAACTATATTTCACTTTCTTTTCATCATTTAAAATCATATTTAAAATCTAATATCATAATTTTCATATTTTATTTTCAAATTTCCCTTTTTATTTTTCCCAAACTATTTTAAATCTCGATTTTAAAAATAAATCCTTTTATACTTAAACAATATCGCTTAAGTTATATTATTTAAATCCTTTTATTCAAATATTCCAAAATCTCTATTTTTCCCTATTCCGAAACTATTAAGTACCAATTTAAAATCAACTATCTATTTTACCCAAAATTCACTTCTTTAAATTAATCCAAATTTCACTATAAATATTTTTGCTTCAAATTTTTCTTTTAATTTCTTTTTAAATTCAATATACATATTTACGGTATTTTAAAATACCATGTTCTAAACCATCAATTCCATAACATCCAATAAATTCAAATTCCACTATAATCTATCACAGATTATTTAACAATTCATATATCGCTATATATGAAAATTAAATTCAACATTTTTGAAATCTAGTTGGATCCCTCCAACCTGTTTCCCTGCATCCACCGATGTTAGCACAATATAAAAATACCAATCCCACTTCGAGGAGGATATCGCGGTATATAGGGTCATCCGCTATTATGCGGGGCGCATAGGGTCTCATTCGCTATATATATATGCGGGAATATCAATCACTCCAATATATATATACTACTATATATAATACCATATTCAACTAGTAATAATTTATCAATTCTATCAATCAATCAACAATTAATTTTAACTATTTAAAATTAATTACGGTAATCCAAAATTGAGTGAGATTAACTCACCTTGATTTTTATTGTCGCCTCGCGTTCCGGTTCCGATCTAATTTTAACGCGTTTGAAATTATCTGAAAATTTCAGAAGCTCCAATTTCTTCCAAACCTTTCCCTATGTGTAGATGATGACAATACGATCCCAATGCCTCTTGAATCATCCAAATCGGACCTCGTATGCACGAGATACGCATTTTATAAGTTCGAATGTAATTTATATAAACAAATTCTTTTTTTTATTAAAAAAAGAAGACAGCCCATTACCCATTGTTCGGCCCAAACCCGCACTACCTTCTTCCCCAAACCCCAATTTCCTGCACACGAACAACTCCTCCCCCATTACCACGCACGCGTGCACGTACACGATGCCCTAGTCCACAAATTCTTCTACCCAAGCTCACTACCCAACTCCATTCTCCAAGATCGACCCTTAACCCCATCTCCTTTGGTACCCTTCTGACAAAAATGACACCCCCATCCCCCTTTCTAACGCAAGCAGGTTGCGACATCCCAATCAATACCGCGACCTCCAAAAACTTGGCTGTAGCTGCCCCTCGACGTGCTCGACCCAAATCCACACTCAAAACTCCACATCCTTGCTCGAACCACGAGAAACGGCAAACCCTAGGTCGTTGGCAAACTCTGACATTAAATTCGAGCATCCCAAACTAACACCGCACCCAAATTTGAGCATACCGGATCAAAGCACTCAGTAAAATAGGATTTTACAAACAAGATTTAACATTTATTGTTGATTAGATTAGGAGTTAAAAAAATTTTGAAGTTTTTGAATTCCTTTTTTTTCATTGTGATATTCGGCTGTAACAGTTGCATGAGATATAAGAGGGGGAGATGTGAACGTTAGCGTGTTTGAATGGGTAAGGTCACAATCCTAGGCAGCAGAGGACAAGACCTGTTTGACTGAACATATATATATATATATATATATTTGAATTCAAAACGTCTCATTTTCGTAGCTTAAAATCTCGAACTCCTATTGAGGCGTGCCGCTAGGCATTTTTAATGTTATACCCCTATTTCGAACGCAATGGAAAAGGTTTCGAGTCCTAATTCGATCATATAGAGAAGATAGCTTTTTGGACCCAATTATTATATTGAATTTTCGGTACAAATTTCAGCGCATTTCTAACCCGTACGACCAAATGTTAACTCCAAGCGTTACGAAATTTGAAATCCGATAATAATACACTATTACAGATCCAATGGAACATGTTTCGTCGAATTCCGAGACTGTGCCCTAGAAGGCTATTTTTAAATGTAAATTCAAACGATATATTTTTAAAACTGAACAAATCACTTCTAAATTCCATTTAAAAAGTTTTATTATTTTCCTTATTATCAGTATAAATTTTATAAGCCTTTAAATTATTTTTAACAAGCTTAAAACTCAAGATTCACTATTTTACCCAATTTTCCATTATTAAATTCAATAATTAAATTATCCAATAAATAGTTATATTCGAAATTCATGTTAAACTTTTACTTTTAAATATTTCAAATCAATTATATATTCCAATTTCAAATAACCAAAATTTCGGGTCGTTACATTCCTTCCCCCTTAAATGAATTTTGTCCTCGAAATTTCCAAGGCAAGAAGAATGGTCCAAAACTCGTTAATTTTTCCCTAAACCAATCAGTTTAAACAACTTCCCAAATCAATTTATTGTAAACATAATATCACATTTACTAATTTCCAAATTCATCCATAGATTACACCCAATATTGTCTCCTCAATCATTCAAATTATAATTTAAAACCAAATTTAAAATTATCAAAATTTACTTCAAAATTTTTCTAACTTCTTAAATTTTCGAAAAATTTCGCTAGCGTCTCCTTTGTGCGTCTAGATCGGAATGACTACAAATTGCCTCTACGGGCCCAAATCATCAAAAGAAAACAAAAGCCAAGTGGCTCAATCAGAAAACCATCAATTTCATACACAATTTAAACATATACCTTTTTGTCGGGCAATCAAATTTTATTCCTGAAATCGAAGACATCAATTTAGCTTTTGCTTTTAATTACCTGCACCCTACTTACCAATAGTATCCAATCATACAATTGAAAATCATTTTATTTATTCCTTTCAAAATTTTCAATATTTGCTTTACTTAAGCCCATACGATGTACATATATCATCTATACAAAATATCAATTCTAATCGCTCACTCGATCACACAATTTCACTTCCGAACTAGTATCGTTCCCACGACTCTCTAGTGTAGACTCAGATCTGGTTCCTTGATCAGAAACCGTCATTCTCCTTGCATAGCCGTAGACTATGATAGAGAATTCTAGAATCGAGCAAAAATCCATATCCAGGGTTCGTCGTCGAAAATCGAGTGAAAAATCCTAACTCGGATCGATATAAATTATCTCGAAATTCTATGCTCGAATCTGGATCAAATCGTTATGCCAATAAAATAATATACGTACAACTTACGTATTTATTTCCAATTTATTCTTAGCTATATCAAATTCTTTTATTCTCACTCATTAAATTTACCATCAATTATTCACAATTATCCTTTTACACACCTTTTATTTAATCTTCATTCAAATATTTACTTAGTATATTTCCCAATACCAATTTCTCTTTAGAGTTCACTATTAACTTTCTTAAGTCTATTATAAATATTTTATACAACTTCTTATATTTATTTTCACTAATTTATTTATATCTCAATCAAATTTTATTTCCAAACTTCTATTTTATTTAGTCCACTCGAACTAATTTTTCAATTTCACTTTATTCAACATAATTCAAATTAAATTTCATTCCAATATTCAATTTCAATTCCATTTACTTACAAATTAAATTAATTTGTTCATCCACACATTTATTTTCAATCTTAATAAATTCTATTTTTAAAAATTATTTCATTTGGCCTACTTAGGCTAGAGTTTCAAACTTCACTCTTATTTAACTTAATTTAAGTTAAATTTCACTTCAATACTCAAATTCCAAAATTTCTTAAGTTATCAAACTTACTAATATTCCATGAACATTTTAAATAAGATTCCAGAGTTTTAAACAATTACTTAATATTTCAAAATCATTTTTGAAATCATATATACCCAAAATCCTTGGTATATCAAATCATCCCTTTGAATTTCAAAACCAAACCAATCCTGCTAACAAACTTCAATTCAAATCATTAAGGTAGTAATCCCTCCCTTGGAAACTCGAAAATGAACACCGATGATGCTGTAGTCATCACCGAAATTATTTTCCAGTGACCGAAGTGAGTTCAGTGCTTTTATTCCTTTAAAACCATTTTATAAACATTTCAATTCAAAAATATTCTCCAAAAAATATCACTATTATTTCCCAACTTTGAAAAACATTTCAAAAACCAATGGGGTTTAAATTCCCAAATTTCCAGCTTTCAAATCCTTTAAATCTATATTTAAATATTCCCCTGGGATTCATTCCATTTCAAATTATAAATCACATTTATAAACTCATATTTACAAACTCCATTTTGTTATATGAATTAATTTCTTAACTTTTGGTTATAATATCAAATTTTACTCAATCACCACAACAACAAATGATAATGGTTTAATATTATCATTTCCTAACAACCAAGCACACCATATACAATAACAGTAATTTTATGAAAAATTATTTCTTTATATATAAAAATAATTTGGGAAAAATTATTTCATTTACCCCATTTCAAAACAATACTATGTCGAGTTGCTCTGTTCAAGTTTTTAGAGATCCCTATCAATAACGTTAATTACTTGTATTGACCAGAATACATAAACCACCCAATAAACCAATTAACACAATATAAAACAATTTTATATTCACTAACAAATACGCGCTCATATCTATTAATACTCTCAAACTCATTCTAGCATGCTACTGACCCAATCTCTAATGAGTAATCCCCACCAGAGCCAAGGTTCTCGCTTAACCTGCAGCTCTGATACCAAGTGTAGCGGTCTAGGCTTTTCAACCATCGATAACGGCCACTCTTCGCCGTGGCATACACTGGTCTTTCGAATTTTCTTTTACGGCCAGCCTCTCGACTGCAACCGACCACTCCGGGACATGTAGGGGTAAGATTCTCCTGCTCGCCACCAAACACAAAGCGAGAACCCCCTATCATGCTGTAATGAAGCAAATCCGTTCCTGGTCTGTTCGAAACAACGTTCGAAATTTTCGGTAAACTCAACCCCGGTTCTTTAGGAAATAAACAGACGAAGATATGGATAGGTTTCCTTATCAACGTCCTAGAAGAACGAAACGAGTTTATACGTACAGTATAGCACCTCGAACAGTAACCGTACCATATAATTTCCATATTTCTACTAGATATTTCCAAAGTTATATTTTGGGTCCAGATTTGATAGTCGGTTATTTAACTTTCAAATAAACAATCATTCAACGAAATACTTTCTTTTCAACCAAAATCTCTTTTAATTTATTTTTAATAAATTAAATCTCTTTATCCAAAAATATGTACTTATCTTATCGAATTTAGTATATTCGCAAACTATCTTTTTTGAAACATATTTGAAAACCCTTTTTAAAGTAATATGGAAAGTACCACTGCAGTATCAAACCATGGATTCACAGCTCAATGGTTACGTCTCTATCCTAGAGAAATCCAAGACTTAAATGCAGACACTCACTGCCTCCGATTTCGCCATGCGAGTATACCATTACTTCCCGAAAACTTTAGTTAATAATTTTTCTCAAAAATAATACTTATAAAAATTTCTATATAAATTTCCAAGTTAATTTTAGGCAAATACTCTTTAAATAAAATGTTGTTATATAATATTGAATATTGAATAATTTATCCCTTTAAAATAATAATACTGATTAATATTTAAATAGTAATTAACTTACTATAAACTAACTTAACTAATATTTAAAGATACCTTAAACAATTTAAAACAACTAAATAGCTAATTTTTCTGAAATATTCTTAAACACCATTTTAAATTACCCAGTCAATAATTAAAAATCCTTCTTTTAAAACAAATCAATTTCCCGATAAAATATATTTTCTAATTCCAAAATAACCAGCCTAACATCTATAAACCTCTCTAGATTTATTCCCAATTTAATTTACGGCCTAATTTCGTAAATTCCCTTTCCACATTTCTAAAAATAAATCTACCATTTATTTTTAAACCGTTTCACCCATCTCATTATAAATCCTCATCGTGAATTTATAATTTCAATTTAACCACTGATAATTACTTCCCTTTATTTATAAACTTCATTTATAAATTCCATAGTCTCATTTCTCGTTTATAACGGTTTCAGAATACTTAACCGATTTTAAATCGATTTCTAAATTAAATTCCATTTTCAAATCAATTTCTTAAATAACCCAACTATATGTCACTTTCTCTTCATCGTTTAAAATCTTATTTAAAATCTAGTATCACAATTTTCATATTTTATTTTCAAATTTCCCATTTTTTTCCCCAAACTATTTTAAATCTCGATTTTAAAAATAAATCCTTTTATACTTAAACAATATCGCATAAGCTCTATTGTTTAAATCCTTATATTCAAATATTCCAAAATCTCTATTTTCCCTATTCCGAAATTATTAAGTACCAATTTAAAATCAACTATCTATTTTACCCAAAATTCACTTCTTTAAATTAATCCAAATTTCACTATAAATATTTTTACTTCAAAATTTTCTTTTAATTTCTTTTTAAATTCAATATACATATTTACGGTATTTTAAAATACCATGTTCTAAACCATCAATACAATAGCATCCAACAAATTCAAATTCCACTATAATCTATCATAGATTATTTAATAGTTCATATATCACTATATATGAAAATTAAATTCAACATTTTTGAGGAATCCTGTTGGATCCCTCCAACCTGTTTCCCTGCATCCACAAATGTTAGCACAATATAAAAATACCAATCCCACTTCGAGGGAGATATCGCGGTATATAGGCTCATCCGCTATTATGTCGGGCGCATAGGGTCTCATCTGCTATATATATGCGGGAATATCAATCACTCCAATATATATATACTACTATATATAACACCACATTCAACTGATAATAATTTATCAATTCTATCAATCAATCAACAATTAATTTTAACTATTTAAAATTAATTACGGTAATCCAAAATTGAGTGAGATTAACTCACCTTGATTTTTATTATTGCATCGCGTTACGGTTCCGATTTAATTTGAACGCGTTTGAAATTATTTGAAAATTTCAGAAGCTCCAGTTTCATCCAAACCTTTCCCTATGCGTCGATGATGACACTACGATCCCAACGCCTCTTGAATCGTCCGAATCGGACCTCGTATGCATGAGATATGCATTTTATAAGTTTGAATGTAATTTATATAAACAAATTCTTTTTTTTATTAATAAAAGAAGACAGCCCATTACCCATTGTTCGGCCTAAACCCGCACTACCGTCTTCCCCAAACCTTGATTACCCCACACAAACAACTCCTCCTCCATTACCGTGCACGCGTGCACGTACACGATGCCCCAGTCCATAAATTCTTCCATCCAAGCCCACTACCCAACTTCGTTCTCCAAGCTCGACCCTTTGCCCTTCACCCCATCGCCTCCGGTACCCTTCTGACAAGAATGACACCCCCATCCCCCCTTTCCAACGCAAGCAGGTCGCGACACCCCAATCATGACTGCGACCTCCAAAAACTCGACCATAGCTGCCCCTCGACGTGCTCGACCCAAATCCACACTCAAAACTCCACATCCTCGCTCGAACCGCGAGAAACGGCAAACCCTAGGTCGTTGGCAAGCTCTGACATTAAATTCAAGCATCCCAAACTAACACCGCACCCAAATTTGAGCATACCAGATCAAAGCACTCGACAAAATAGGATTTTACAAACAAGATTTAGAATTTATTGTTGAGTAGATTAGGAGTTATAATTTTTTTGAAGTTTTTGAATTCCTTTTTTTCACTATGACATTCGACTGTATATGTTGTGTGAGATATAAGAGGGGGAGATGTGAACTTAGCGTGTTTGAATGGGTAAGGTCACAATCCTAGGTTGTAGAGGACAAGACCTGTTTGACTGAACATATTTATGTATTTATTAATTTAAATTCAAAACGTCTCGTTTTCGTAGCTTAAAATCTCGAACTCCTATCGAGGCGTGCCGCTAGGCATTTACAATGTTATACACCTATTTCGAACGCAATGGAAAAGGTTTCGAGTCCTAATTCGATCGTATGGAGAAGATAGCTTTTTGGACCCAATTATTATATTGAATTTTCGATATAAATTTCAGTGCGTTTCTAACCCGTATGACCATACGATAACTCCAAACGTTATAAAATTTTAAATCTGAAAATAATACACTATTACGGATCCAATGGAACTAGTTTCGTCGAATTCCGAGACTATGCCCCGAATCGCTATTTTAACGCGTCGATTAAATCGACGATTTCAAAAATTGGCGAAATCACTTGAAATTTCAGTTTTAAAACTTACTAACTCAATTCTAATCCACATAGAATTTATATCAACATTCCATTTCAATTTATATTCAACTCCTATTCAATTATTTAAACGATTTTCAATTATTAATTCAACAATTAATTTTATCCAATAAATCGCTATATTTGGAACTTAAGTTTTATTTCACTTATTTGATCAATAAACTTCATATTAAAATTCCAGTTACATTTCGAATTGAATATTTAAAATAAATTAAATGTTCAACATCAACCGACTGAAAATTCGGGTTGTTACATTCCTCCCCCCTTAAAGGAATATCGTCCCCGAAATTGCTAAGGTAGGACGAATGATCTAAACCCAGTACTTTACAAAAACCCACTTAGTGAAAACCCGACATTTCAATTTTCTAACTCTTTAGTTCCAACCAAAACAATTAGTTCTCATTTCTAATTCAAAACCCGTTATTTCAATTTCAATTCTAAAATCAATTTTTTAGTTAACAAAAATTTTCTTTCAAAAATTTCCAAAAATTTTCTAACAGCCTAAATTTCCGAATTTTTTTGGCAGAGTCTCCCTTGTATGGAGAGCCTTTTGCAATATCACAAATATAATAAAAATGATATCATCGAACCACACGGTCGGAAATACAATACATAGCAATATTTATATCATTTTCGCATTTATGGCGTAAGCGTACCTTATATTAGCGTTATTTAGCGAGTTCGCTTAATTTATATGCAATTTTCGCAACCAAAAACTAGCCAAACTTGCTCCATGTACCTGTACTTACTCAAATAAACACATCAATTTCATAATTTATGAAATTTAATAACTTTACATTCCTTTAATTGCCTTAAACACATGATTTCATAATGCCAACATGGTATATCATGTATTTTAGAAGGTATATGCAAATACAGGGTTCAAATTCAATTTATACACCATTTCATTCAATTCCAAATGATTCACATAACATTTATTAACATTCATTCATATTTACACACAACATATTCATATCCATTTAAAATTAATTCTAAATCAATTTATTTACTTTCCATTGATTCACAAAATTTTGTTTACTTTCGTTTACGACAAACGATAACTTTTTCATGCAAATTCAGTGGTATACCTTTAATTAAATAACCACTCCAGTTTATAGCTATTTTAAATCAATTCCAAATCAATTTATCAATTGTCTATTAATTCATATTCAATTTATTCACAAAATTCATTCAATTTTTATATCAAATGACATTTCATTTTTATGCCAATTCACTTAATAAACCATTTCATAAATTTATTACTAAGGTTTATTATAACATTACATACCATTACTTAAGTTCATAATCAACTTTATAACTTAAGTTCATTTGTTGTTATATAAACACTTTGACTATATACTTAAGCTCATTTTTATTGCAATCAAATTCCATTCCATTTAATTTTATTATATACTTGGGTTTACATTCACTTTATCACAAATAAAATCCAATTCCACTATGTGATCCAAATTCAGATTTCCGCTCCAGTAATCACTTAATTTAACTCGACTTGAGTTAATTTCATTTAAAATTTATAACTTAGTTATATAGTCATTTTACAACCCAAATTTTATATTCAATTCAATTCGATATGGTTTCAAATCCAATCAAATTTTATTTAACTTAGCTTAAGTTAAATTTCCATTTCATACAATTCATTTTAATGTAATCAAGTTAAAATTCAATTAAAAATTCAATTTCCACACCTTCTTTCCTTATTAACATCATTTTAAATTATAAGTTCAAAAGCTTATTTTCTTTCCAGTTTCACAACCCTTCAAATGAATTTCCCATTCATTCGCGCCAAATTAATTTTCATTTAATTAATTCACACTCATTGCTTCACATTTATATCCATTTACACATTCCTTTATCACTCTCATTTATATTCTCCATATTCAATTAGTTGCATTCAACTAATTAACATTCAATTCATTTAATTAATTCATTAGTTCTCTTCATTATCACAGTCGCTTCATTTATTTATTCCAGTTACTTTGCTTAAGTTAACTCCCATTTAATTAATGCACTTCATTAATTCAATTCAAATCCAAATCAATTTTATTTTAACAATTATTTTATTTAACTTAAGTTGAATTCCATTTAATTTCATATCTCAACTTTTAGATTTTTCTTTCTTATCTATGCTATTTTTCAAATTATAAGTTCAAAAACTTATTATCCTTATAATTTTCACCCAACACTTAAATAACAATTTCAGAATTCAAACACCCAGTTTTATTCAAATCAATTTGAAATCATATATATACATATCTCATTTGTATATCAAATCCAAAATCTTGAATTATTAAAATCAAACTTTTTATAAAAACAAGACTCCAATAACAAATCACTATGGTAGCAATCTATCACTTAGAAACTCGAAAATGAACACCGATGATGTCGCGATCATCATCGGAATTATTTTCCAGCGACCGAAGTGGGTTTAGTGCTATTATTCTTCCAAAATCCTTTTTTAAATATTTTCATTCAAAAATACTTCAAAAATAATACTATTATTATTTTTCACAATACTTGAAAACATTTAGATTCCAAGATTCTCGGTTTAAATCCATTTTCATTTATAAATCACATTTATAAATTTACTTGTATAATTCATTTCACAATTATTTATCATTGTTTATTTTATAATAAACATCTTTTATTAAGGCACAACAACCAATTAATGATAATAATCAATATTATCATTCCTAACAACCAACACACTATATATAACTATAATAATTTTTGAAAAATTATTTCTTTTATATCATAATATAATTTGGGTAAAATTATTTCATTTACCCACTTTAAAACAATATTATGTCGATTTAACTTTTTCAGAGTTTAGAAACCCCTATCGATACAGTTGTCCAGACTATACCGACCAGAATTCATAAACACTCAATCGATAAGTCAACACAATATAAAACAATTTATATCACTAAAAAATACGCACTCATATCTACTAATACACTCAACTCATTCTAGGGTACTACTGACCCTATCTCTAATGAGTAATCCCCACCAAAGCCAAGGTTCTCGCTTAACCTTACCTCCGATACCACTCGTAGTGACCCGGAATTTTCGACCCTCGAAAATCGACATTAATACGTTCACTGTATAACATGCCGAATATTCAAGTGTCGAAAATACCGACTACTAGGGGTAAAGAAGAAAAAGGGATAGAAGAAAATAGAAACAACAATACAGAATCTCACAATCGCAGTGGAGCTAAATATAATATATAATAACATATTTTTATACGAAAGAACCTCTAGTTGTTAATATACACACAATCATCCGAGTACAACAATCAACAATCAATCTGGACGGTTATAATAACTTGTCCTTATAAATACTGAATATACAGCATGACTCACACAGCGGAAATATAATCAAGTACGTATAATACGCCTGAGAATCCTCCAGCTCGTCTCTTGAGCTCCATAGCATCCTAACCTGAATCTATAATACTCGGTTTGACTCGAGTAATATAATAAAATAACACTCGAGTCAGTCTGGAAAACCAGCGTGAGGAAACACACTCAATTTGAATTATTACTGTTATCAAAATCCTTTGAAAACAAAGGTATCTCGTAAGACCACGCCACACATAAACACGATGTGTTTTTACCTTACGATAACCAAAACAATTTTATATCAAATCATCTGATATTATAGTAGTGTCTATAGAATATAAATATAAAATAACTGAAATGCTTGCATCTCATGTTTAAGCATAGTTAGGCACATCTAAAACCGTACAGTGCTTATTGGAGAATGGATTCCATACTATGACAAGGTAAGGAACTACCTTTCGATGGTGCATCTCTAGATAAAATGCATCAGGGTCTAACAAGAACATCTTGTACCCCAACCATAAAACACTGGCCTAACACTTGACTACTAGTACCGAATATGATCACCAATAATGTTCCCCGAAACGCATACAAATGAAAGTGATGATAGATGTCCACTCTAGATGAGTGATGCTCATACCCTAATGTGTGACGCCCCACCTCTATACTCACACTAACCAAGGACACTACTGGGTAATGCCGTCAATTAGTACGAAGAATAAGGCTGTTGAGGAGTGACCATCTGTGTAATTGCATTGTGCGAGTATCGATATGTCAGATAGTATGTCATGCATTTCATTTCAAGAGGAAATCCGACATATCAAATACAAACTCAAAGCTACTACACAGTGGTTATGTGGCCTTCGGAAACAAATATAAAATAAGCATAACATAATTTAATCACAGATATTCATATCACTAAGGCGGAAACAGATATGAATATAACACTTAGAAGTGTACATCAAAGTAGTGGTCATATAAGATCCACTACATCATAAAAGAATAGGTACAAGTGCTAGACAAAAGAATATGTATACATCAAGGAGTCTATATCTCGAATGTATAAAAACAAAAACTACTAAGCTAAAGTAGTTAGCCAAAAGTCAGAAGCTAGTCCCTGCTAAGAAGTCAAGTGGAAGCACCTGAAACACCTTGGTCTGACCCGAGTATTATTTAAGGAGAAAAATAATAAACGGATCAGTCTAGCTATAAATATCATGTAAGATGAGATAGGATAAGAGGTATGACAAATATATATGATAACAACAAATATCATACAATATCTCAAATTTTCTCAAACACTAAAAAGAATGTCATATTCTTTATTTTTGTTCACCAAACTACAAATATTGATAGGGCTTATCAATACAAATCACAAAAATTGGTGAAACACAAATTCCAGAAATCATCAATTAGAAATCCAGAAATCACAAAAAGGGGGAGGCCTATCATAAACGGGAACATGAAAACTCACCAACACGTGTATCACAAACGGGACGCTTTCCCATGGGTCAATAACCCATAGAGCTGGTGCAACGACGTAGTACAACGGTACGCCCGAGGAACCTGAAACTCAAATAAGCCGGAACAACGACGTAGTACAATGACATGCCCGATGAACCGAACTTCATAAAACCATAGGTCGCTAGCCTACAAAAAATGAGATGAAGCTCAACAGAACGGGGTATAGTCCCCCATGCGGACAATGAGACATCGCATATCGCTAGTTCAAACCTCAAAATGATCATCAAGATCAATAAAAGTGTAAATTACACCAAGCTAGTAAATATATGAGTTTAGCTTCATGTCCCATAACCACTGGCTTAACTTGAATATTTACGAACAAATTGTAGATTTCCACTCGAAGATTGTCATGAGATTTCAATCGAACAAGTCCAAGAATTTATCGACGAAGTAAACGCAAGCGTTTCATACCACTTGTTTTGCTAATCCGTTTAATTTGATTTCTCGTACGAATGAGGTAATGGTTTGTATATACTAATAGATTGGAAAACGGTTTTAAAACGAGCTTTGTATTTAAAAGTAGTGTTGAAATCGTTTTTGTGAAAGAGTTTGAGTATTTACTACTAGTATAGAAACCTTTGTATTTTAAAGTGACAAATCACAGAAATGATTGTAAAAACAATCTATCACCAAAAATTCACATACGATGACGTGAATTAAAACCATGAAAATCGATATCAAATCCATCAACTGGATATTCCCAAAAATCCAGAAAAAGAAGTCATCAAAGTCGATAATAAATGACAATAACTAATCAGATCAACAAAAATCGATAAGAAAAATGGAAATTCGCACAAAATAGGCAAATGGGAAAAAACCAACAGGACCAGATGTCTGGTTGGTTCGGCCAGACGTCTGACCTGGGGTTCTGCCATTTTCTTTTTCTTTTTCCTTTTTTTTTCAGAACCCTCCCAGACGTCTGGTATAGTCTAACCAGACGTCTGGTCAAGGGCACGACCATATTTTTCTTCTGCCATATCTCTTTTTTTTCTTCTGGTGCCCTAACTAGACGTCTGATTTCTTCAACCAGACGTCTGATTGCCTGTACTGGGCAATAGTTTGCCTAGGCCATTGATGGCCAAATCGGTTCGGAAGCGATCGGATGAGCGACGGAGGCTAGGGAATTATGCCAAGCGACAACCCAGCCTTATAGGCTCTTCGATACACCCCAAATAACATGTCCGAACATCCAAGATAGGATCTTTAAAGATTTTGACCTCAAAACACCAAAATTGGAAAATTCACCAAATCAATTAAAATCAAAAGCAAATGAACATGAAATAGATGTTAGGAATTCATACCTAACAACAATGAAAGCTATAGACATAGATGTAAGTTCAAGAACTCACCTTTAAACTCAAAAACAAAGAAATGGGAAGCTCTAAAACAAAGCAAGACCAACTCCTCTTCACTTTACCACTAGAGTCTTCAATCTATTATCAAATGCAAAGTTTTTCCTAAGTTAGGTTATAGGAAATTCTGAAAATTGAAGAGGGATTGAGATGGAGAAGATGAAGAGGATGCTTACCTAAGCTTCTCCTTGATTTTGGAACTATAACTTGAATTTCCTAAGAGAACTAGGGCTTAGGAATTTCTAATCTCCCCTCTTTCCCCTATTTTTCCTTTAGCTTGAGTGTTAGGAATTATTATAAGTAGAATGAATGAAGGGGAGAGAAGTTAGGGTATTTGGTAGAAGAGTTTGGGTTCTATTATTGGGTTAGTGGGCTAAAAATAAACCCAAAGCCCAAATGAAAATACCAAAATCCTAAGCAACTCCAAACATATCAATGTTTTTACTCAAAAAAGTTGTAAACGTCGTTTTGAACTCAATGGAAGTGGTCTCGAGTCCGGATCTGAATGTTTACAAAAGGTCACATTTCAGACTTTAAATTCAACAAATGATGCTATATTTAAATAAAAAATTTAAATATATAATCGTAAAATATGCGGGTTGTTACAGACTCCCCTCCTTAAAGAAATTGCATCCTCGCAATACTTAAGAAGAAAATAAAGAGTAACAACCACTCTAAGGCCTAACAACACAAAAGAAAACTTTGAAGTGAGAAGTTCACCTTAAGGAGCACGAGAGAGTATGTCCGGATGAGTACGCTCGATGAATTCTCTGGATTCCCAAGAGAAATCCTTAGGATTTGCGGACCATTGAACTTTCACAAGGGGAACATCTTTATTTCGAAGGCGTTTAACCTCCGTAGCAATGATACGAATAGGATGTTGCTCATAAGTCAAATTAGGCGAAACTTCAATTTCTTCAATAACACCCAGCTTAAGAATATAATCAGAATCTCTAAGACATTTCCGTAGTTGAGAAACATGAAAAACGTCATGAATAGCAGAAAATTGAGCCGGTAATAAAAGACGATAAGCCACGAAACCAATGCGTTCGGTGATGGGAAATGGGCCAATATATCGAGGTGCTAATTTTCCCGAACGACTGAAACGTACAACACCCTTCATAGGTGAAACACGAATGAATACCAAATCTCCCACAGAAAATTCCAAATTCCTTCTTCGGTTATTGGCATAGGATTTTTGTCTAATTTGAGCTTCTCTCATCCTATGACGAATAAGATCAATCTTTCTATGGCATCACGAATAAAATATGGACCTAAAACCAGCTTCTCACCGGCATCAAGCCAACTTGAAGGAGATCGGCATAGCCTTCCGTAGAGTGCCTCGAAAGGTGCCGTACCAATACTAGATTGGAAGCTGTTATTATAAGAAAACTCAACAAGAGAAATATGATCTTCCCAACTTCCACCAAAATCAAGAACACATGCACGAAGGAGATCTTCAAGAGTTCGATTCACACGCTCGGTTTGTTCATCAGACTGAGAATGATAAGAGGTGCTAAAATTAAGCTTCGTTCCCAAAGCTTTTTGAAGACCCTTCCAAAATCCACTAGTAAATAATGGATCACGATCGCTAACAATAGAAGTAGGAACTCCATGCAATTTAACAATTTCTTTAACATAGAGTTTGGCCAAAAGAGGTACGGTCCGATTGGATCGAACGGGAATAAAATGGGTGGATTTTGTAAGTATATCTACAATCACCCATAGACGGTCATGACTCCTACAAGAACGGGGAAGACCGTCAATAAAGTCTATGGAAATCTGATCCCACTTCCAAACTGGAATGTTCAAAGGTTTCAATAACCCACCGGGCCTTTGATGCTCGGCCTTAACGAGTTGGCAAGTCATGCAACACTTAATGAAGTTAACAATATCATATTTCATTCCATCCCAATAATAAACTCGCTTCATGTCCGCGTACATTTTACTACTACCGGGATGAATGGTAAATTTAGAACGATGAGAATCTTCTAAAATGTCTTTACGAAGATCACTAATATTTGGCACAATAAGTCTACCAAATTTTCGAATGCCTCCACGAGCAACGATTTCAAAGTCTTTCAGACCATCAGTATCATTTTTATCCCTATAACTTTGGCTAAGAAGAGCCAATTCAGGATCTTTCTTTTGAGCTTCAAGAATGCGGTCTAAAAGAGAAGGATGAGCCTCAAGACTACATAAAACAAGAGATGAACATGAATCAGATTCACGATCTTGAATCTCACAAGTAGACAAAGTCTCGAGATCGTTCCATTCGGATATCATCATGGAAACAACCGCTTGTTGCTTACGACTAAGGGCATCGGCAACAGGATTTCTCTTTTTGGGAGTATAAAGAATATCAAGATCATAAGATGCAAGAAATTCGAGCCAACGTTGTTGACGCAAATTAAGTTCCTTTTGAGAAAATAAGTACTTCAAAGATTTATGATCGGTGTAGAGAACAAATTTCTCTCTCAAAAGATAATGATGCCAAATTCTAAGGGCGAAATCAATGGCCGCGAGCTCTAAATCATGAGTGGCATATCTAGTCTCGGCAGGCTTTAATTGCATAGAAGCATAAGCGATAACACATTCCCTTTGCATGAGAACGGCTCCCAAACCAACATGACTAGTATCGGTATAAACAATCAAGTCTTGGTTCCCTTCGGGAATCACAAGAATATGAGCATCGGAAAAGAGTTCTTTTAATTTCTGAAAAGCAGCTTCACATTTGTCTGACCAAATGTACTTAACTCCCTTCTTTATCAAACTAGTAAGAGGTACGAAAATTTTAGAAAAGTCTTTTATGAACCGAAGTAATAGCCCGCCAATCCAAGAAAGCTATGAATTTCCATCACACTCTTCGGTCTCTTCCAATTTTGAATCTCCTTTGAAGGATCCACAGAAATTCCAGATTCAGAAATAATATGTCTTAAAAATTTCACAAGGGATTGCCAAAAGTGGAACTTAGAAAATTTTGCTTTCAATTAATTGCTCCTAAGAGTTTCCAACACAATCCGAAGATGTTTTTCATGCTCTTCCTCGGTTTTAGAATAAACAAGAATATCATCGATAAAGATGAGAATAAATCGATTGAGGAAGTCTTTGAAAACTCGATTCATAAGGTCAACGAAATAAGCTGGAGCATTCGTTAAATATAATGGCATAACATGCCATTCATAAGATCCATAACGAGTGCAGAACGATGTCAAAGTAATGCTATCCTCTGCAATACGAAGCTGATGAAAACCGGTTGCTAAGTCTAGGTATGAAAAGACTCTAGCACCACTAAGTTGATTAAATTGATCATCAATCCGAGGCAAGGGATATTTATTCTTAATGGTGAGATCATTAAGCTTGCGGTAGTCAATGCAAAGCCTAAGTGTACCATCGGATTTCTTCACAAAGATAGCTGATGCTCCCCAAGGAGAGGAACTAGAACGAATAAACTGTTTTGCTTCCAATTCAGATAATTGTTTACGCATCTCTACATTTTCCTTATTGGACATACGATAAGGAGGACGAGTGATAGGTAGAGCTCCAGGAATTAGATTAATTCTAAACTCAATTGATCGCTTAGGTGGTAATCCTAAAACGGGCTCAAATATATCGGGAAATTCACGAACAATGTGAATAAGAGAAATGACATCTTCCTCATCATCATTATCGTCATCATGTGGATTTAGAGAATACAAGGATGCCACTAAATTGGAATTTGAATCTTTAAGACCAATAGAAATCTGCTTAATAGATTGAAGATGTTGAAGATGGATAGTCCTCTCGGGACATAGGATGTGGGCTTCATAACGATTAAGCCAATCCATTCCCAAAATCATTCCGAAACCTAGATAACGCATAACATGCAAATCGGCTCGGAAAGCATAATCACATAAAATAATCTCGACGTCTTTACAAAACAAACTGAGTGTTGCGGATCCACCAACTGGATTCGCAATTCTCAGTGAAGTCATCAAGCCCATAACATTTAAAGACAACGTATCAACAAGTTCCATTGATATAAAAGAGTGGGATGCACCCGTATCAAAAAGAACTCGAATAGGATGATCACGAAACATAATAATTCCATTAAGGACAGAATGAGAAATACCTTGACCAAGAGAAGTGATACTAGGGGCTTGCACAACATTCAGCTTTCCCTCTTTCTTGTTTTGAAGTTTGGGACATGAAGATATAAGATGACCCGAACTTTTGCAATAGCGACAATAAAGGGGTTTCGAACACCTATTTGCATAGTGGTCCTTAGAACCACAATTGTAGCATTCTCCACGATTAGAGGTAAGAGTCTTTGCTACCGAAGTTTCTTGCTTCCCTTTCTTATTGGGATTAGGTTTGAACTTAATAGGCCTCTTCTTGTTGTTGTTGAAGTTCTTGGCACCAACAACTTCAACATCACTTTCTTTATCGGCCTCTTCAAGTCGAAGAGCGATATCTACAAGCTGATTGAAAGAAACTTATAGTTTCAGAAGTAAAGGCATTTTGAGGTTCTTATTCAAACCATAGATAAACCTTTTATTCTTCTTCAATGGGGTATTAATATATTCGGCCCCATATTTAGAGAGGGATTCAAAAGATGCGACATAGTCGGCCACAGAAGATTCACCTTGAACAAGGTCAATAAAGAGTTGAGCTAAAGTTACTTTTTCAGCTTTCAGCACAAAATTTAACTCGAACCTTTCTCGGAATTGCTCCCAAGTAAGATCCGCTTCAATAATTTCCGAAATCAAAATCTCATACCAATCTAATGCCCTCTCCTGGAGCATGTTAGAAGCTACTTGGACTCGATGTAGATCCACAAGGTTCATGCAAGAAAAGATGTGGTCGCATGTTCTAAGCCAAGCTTGGACTTCTATAACGCTTTCGGAACCCTTGAATGGCCTTCCACCCAAATTGGTATAATCACCGCACAAGCATGCAAACCCGGATTTAGGATGAGTAGGCTCTGGAATGGGTCCGACAGCTTGGGCATTCTTTACAAGATCCAAAAGCTGTTGGGCAGACATAAATACGCCATCCTAAGGAGTAGCACTAGATTGACCGGCGCTGGGACGGCCAAGTCTAACCATTTCTCTTCTTTAAGAAAGAAAGAAAGAAAGAAAGAAGAGGAAAAAGGTTATTCTCAGAATGAATATCAAACAAACTTGATTGATAAAACAAGGCATCATAAAAGAAAATAGGATAGAACGGGTCCCAAGACTCGGATTAAATCCTAAGGCACGATTCCTATGAGAGACTTAGGACAATGATCCTTGCTAGATTATTCTACATTGTTCCGAAGTTTGGCTCTGATACCAAGCTGTGACGCCCCACCTCTATACTCACACTAACCAAGGACACTACTAGGTAATGCCGTCAATTAGTATGAAGAATAAGGATGTTGAGGAACAACCATCGGTGTAATTGCTTTGTGCGAGTACCGATATGTCAGATAGTATGTCATGCATTTCATTTCAAGAGGAAATCCGACATATCAAATACAAACTCAAAGCTACTACACAGTGGTTATGTGGCCTTCGGAAACAAATATAAAATAAGCATAACATAATTTAATCACAGATATTCATATCACTAAGGCGGAAACAGATATGAATATAACACATAGAAGTGTACATCAAAGTAGTGGTCATATAAGATCCACTACATCATAAAAGAATAGGTACAAGTGCTAGACAAAAGAATATGTATACATCAAGGAGTCTATATCTCGAATGTATAAAAACAAAAACTACTAAGCTAAAGTAGTTAGCCAAAAGTCAGAAGCTAGTCCCTGCTAAGAAGTCAAGTGGAAGCACCTGAAACACCTCGGTCTGACCCGAGTATTATTTAAGAAGAAAAATAATAAACGGATCAGTCTAACTATAAATATCATGTAAGACGAGATAGGATAAGAGATATGACAAATATATACGATAACAACAAAAATCATACAAAATCTCAAATTTTCTCAAACACAAAAATTGGAAAATTCACAAAATCAATTCAAATCAAAAGCAAATGAACATGAAATAGATGTTAGGAATTCATACCTAGCAACAATGAAAGCTATAGACATAGATGTGAGTTCAAGAACTCACCTTTAAACTCAAAACAAAGAAATGAGAAGCTCTAAAACAAAGCAAGACCAACTCCTCTTCACTTCACCACTAGAGTCTTCAATCTATTATCAAATGCAAAGTTTTTCCTAAGTTAGGTTATAGGAAATTCTAAAGATTGAAGAGGGATTGAGATGGAGAAGATGAAGAGGATGCTTACCTAAGCTTCTCCTTGATTTTGGAACTAGAACTTGAATTTCCTAAGAGAACTAGGGCTTAGGAATTTCTAATCTCCCCTCTTTCCCCCATTTTTCCTTTAGCTTGAGTGTTAGGAATTATTATGAGTAGAATGAATGAAGGGGAGATGAGTCAGGGTTTGGTAGAAGAGTTTGGGTTCTATTATTGGGTTAGTGGGCTAGAACCAAACCCAAAGCCCAAATGAAAATACCAAAATCCTAATCAACTCCAAACATATCAATGTTTATACTCAAAAAAGTTGTAAACATCGTTTTGAACTCAATGGAAGTGGTCTCGAGTCCAGATTCGACTGTTTACAAAAGGTCACATTTCGGACTTTAAATTCAATAAATGATGCTATATTTAAATAAAACATTTAAATATATAATTGTAAAATATGCGGGTTGTTGCATAATGGGAGCGACCCACTTGGCCTTGCTGCATGCCTTATTTTTGTCATTTCCAGATTGATGAGGCTTGAGGCTACGTTTACCGTAAGAATAGCATTCATACTTGGAATGCCAACACTACCTTCCAGGCAACAATGCAATGATAGCATTCATCCATACAAGTTGTCCTGGGTCTAAACAAACCGAATCTCCAAAACCGCCGTCTTTATTATCTTAACGATATCACAATTCTTAATGCATAAATCAGATCGAAATGGTTTTCGGATAATTTAAATCTGATCCCGGTCTCTTCGAAACGATCAACGTAATTGGCCAAATTTGATAGTCGGTTATTTAACTATCAAATTACACACATAAGTAGTCAATAGGCCCAATTTATAAATCTTCCAAAACATTTATTTTAAAATATATTTACCGAGATATATATTCAAATCTCTTTCAATAATTCAATATTTTGAAAAACAATCCCAAATACTTATATCCATAACAGGATATTTTCAAACCATTTCAACACTTAGAAATATTCCAAATTCAAATTATAATTCATTACTTAGAAAACCTTTCTAGATAAATCATTTCGTTGTTAAAATATTTTCAAAACCTTTCATTTCCTATACTTAGGAAAAATATAAATATATTTTCCAAAATCACTTACTTCTCAACACTTGAGAAATATTCATAACTTATCGATTTTTTGGTATATTCACAACCGAGGAAATCTTCCCTTACACCATCTTCATAAAACCATTTACAACCCTTTTTGTAAAGTCACAACTCATTATGACACATTTCATAAATCTCCGGAATTTTTAATAATCCATTCTACAATTTCCAAAAATCGATTTTACTTATTTAATATCTCATTCACCAATTTATAACTTCTTTTATGAATTCAGATTCATTTTTCAAAGTTCACATATCTAACCATTCTGGAAATTTCTTAAGTTTCCAAAATTCCGTTATAAGATTCCTCTTACAAAATCACATCCATTAAATAAAATTCGATTTACAAATCTCAAGAGTATTTACAAATAACTTCAATCAATTTCCAAAACTCTATAAGTATTTTAAAAGAATAGTAATAAATCTCAAACCATTTAAGTAATCATTAAAATATCAAACCCTTTTAAATAGACAATGATAACAAATTTCCAATTTATAAATGAAACAAATCGATTCATAAGAGTGATAACCTTGATTTTTGTGAGCAATTTCATGATTTAATTTAGTTTATATTTGTTTAAAAATTGCATTAGAAAAGATGGGAATAGGAAACTGATTTGCAGATACATGGTTTAAAACATGTACAAGTGCAAAAGTTAGTGCACATACATGCACACAGTTTCTGCATAATAAAATAGGCAGAAATCAACATATAAATTAAAATAACTAATTTAGAAATACATATGCATGAAGATAGGATTTTGTCTTTAAATAAATCTGGCACAAGGAAAATAAAAGCTAGGCTGAAATAAACTTAAAATTATTTAAAGAAAGAAAGAAAATAAAAAGACTTAGGCAAAAAATAGGCATACATATGTTATACATGGACACAGGCAAGCATTGCAGGTGAAAAAAAAGAGAGAAAAACAAAGCTTGCATGGAAATGGTATGAACCCTTAAATAAACACTTTATCCATTTCCAGCAATTCCTTTTGCTTAGGAAAAATAAAAGTCATGCATATAACATGACCCGGGGTAAGATTAAAAGAATGAGGTTTATTTTCTGGGAAAAAAAATATAACAAGGACCACATACCCTTTTCTTGTATATATGAATCAAGTATAAGGCAGATCAGATTATGGGGTAAAACTGACATTGGGTAATTCCATAAAACCCTAGTAACAGCCAGGGTTTATATAAGGAGGCTTAGTGTAGTAAGATCATACACATTTGCTCTTCATCACCAAAAGGAAAAATAGAAAAAAAATATAAGCTAGAGAAAATAAGGAGCACCGGCCATTAGAGTTAGAGGAAGGCAGAGGATCAAAAGAAAAGAAAGGCTTAGGAAAAAGGAATTAATGTGAGTAACCTCACTGAAAACTTTGGCATTAGGTCCTGAATATTGAGGCAACCTATTTGAATTAATAATTCACTTTTTCAAGTTGTGTTCATCTTATGATTTGATGACTTTGGTTTGTTAATGATCTGTTCAAGTGTAAAAACCCTTCATAGTGATTTACCCAAAAATAAGTCATGGATTTCATGTTTAAAATGTTTATCTGTGCTGTGAATTAATTTTGAGATGGAGTGATTTCTTTTTATGGGTTTTCTTCATAAAGTTATTTATAAAATCCCAGGATTCATGTGGTAAATATATGGTCTGAAAATGGAAAGAAATATGGGGCTGCAACATTGTGTTGTTGCTTATGTCTCATGTTAACTGAAACAAAAGAAAATGTAGAAGTGCAATGTTATACATGTGTTGAGCTTCTATGTTTTATGAACTACTCAAATCAAAACATATACAGATGGTTTAGCCAGATCTTCAAGATTAATAAGGATCTGATTGAACTAGAGGTAAGAGGAGATAACTAGTAAACTATTTATGACCATATGTTTATAGCTTGATCCATTGAAACCCATAGGCAAAATAATATGCTAAGAAATCACATCTGTTTTCATGATTAAATGTTTGCTTCTGAGAACATGACTTGCCAATCTTTGGATGAATACATGTTGGTTAAATTGGTTTATGATGTTTTATTGGTGAATCTTATGATTGATTTCTCTGAACTAAACTACATGGATCATACATAATTTGTTTTGCACTGATATGAATGCACATGCCTCACAAAAACATGCACAAAGATGATACTGAGTTTCTTAATTCATTCAAAGTATTTGAATATAAATAAAAGTCATATAAAATCATGTTTTCAGGTAGATTACTCATACCAGACATTAGTCTGACCCTTTTGTGTTTATGCACCATTGGGTGTCTCATATTTGTATGAGGCAGTTCATGGTGATTATGCAGGAAAATAGGAATTTCATTGATCAAGCTTTGGATGAGTTAACTGCTTAAGGAATTGTATGCTATTTTTAAATACTTTGCTGAAGTTAAATTAGATATTCATGTTGAACTATGTTAAGATATCTTGTTTAAATTTGCTTGGAAAATTACTGTACTGTTAGAACCACTGTTTTGTAAGTATTGAACCCATATGTATCAGCTGAAACTATGTGCTTTGTTTTGCAAATGCTTTGCTAAGAAATGAAACTCTAAAACTTTTAAAGAACAGTTAGTTTAAATAGTTGAGAATCTGAAATTGAAAGGATTTGTGGGTTGAATGTATATCCAATGAATTGACATAAGAAAACCCATGTTTAAGTTAAAAAAATCTGGCAGAAAGGTTTTAAGTTGCCTTAGAAAAGAAAACAAAATGATATGTACTTTGCTTAAGAAAAATGCAAGTTGAATGTGGCTAACATGGCCATTTCCTTGAGCCTGGGTTAAGCCAGCACTAAGGAGTTTTAAGTTAAGTTTTCAGCTCTATTTTATAACCCAAGTATAGGGTAGACTCAGACATTTTGTTAACAAGAGAAAAAAAATAAGGCACCTGAATTTCCCACTGACACACACAGGCACAGAAACATGCACACACATGCACATGCAAGAGCACAGTTCATACAGTAATAAAATTATGGAAATTCATGCAAAATGATAAGTCTTGAGACATGAAACCAATAGTTATGCACTAACCCAAGTATACTTTGAAAATCTGGTTTTTAGATGCACAATTGCTATGTAGAGAGTATTTCCTTTAAAGTAATACCCAAATAGATTTCTACTTACAAATTTCTGTACTCTGATTTAAGTAGAAAATGACTTATATATCTTCATATATGTAAGTTTAAGATGAAATGAGTAAACCAATATTTTTATATTGACAAAAGGTCCTGGATAGAAGAAAAATTGGAATGCAATGTTTTCTTGATTAAATGGCCACTATAAAAAAAATAAAAATTAAGTGGGTCATTTCATTTGGTATCAGAGCTATGTTGTTAAATAACATAGCAAAATTTTGTATGAACTTGTTTGCATTGGATGTATGGAAGTGTTGACTGCTTTGGATGCTTTGTTTGTTAATGTTTACACTATTAATATCTATTATGACAGAATAGTGATAGATTAAAATGAATTAATCTATAGAGTATTAGGCAAAACAGACTAACCTAAGTGTTATATCCATAGAGCTATGGTAGGACCCAGACATCAAAATGTAGGAACAAGTGAACCACCCATGGTGAATGTGCAAGAATTCATGAGAGCCATAAGGGATGGAGTAGGCAACAGGCAGGAAAATCCACATGATGAGCTTTCCAAGCTACTTAAGACTTTTACCAATCTTGGAGGCAAAACTTTTGATGGCACAGAGGGAGTTATGGGAGTTCAAAATTGGCTCAGAATTTTGGAAAGAATCTTTGCAGACATGCAAGTTGAAGACCAAAGGAAGAGGCAAATTGCATCCAGGCAATTGAGAGGAGCAGCTTTGGATTGGTGGGAGGTTATCATAGCTGGAAGACCTGAAGGAGAAGTGACATGGGATCAATTTAAAGCAATGCTGGAAGGTAGATTTGTCCCTGCATCAGCCAAGGAATTTTTGCTAGAGGAATTTATCAAATTAAGGCAAGGGACTATGAGTGTCACTGAGTACACTCAGAAGTTTGAATCATTGGCAAAGTATGGTGCAATACTCATCACTACTGAGGAGGCTAAGAATGGCAGATATATTCAAGGGCTGAACTTTAGCCTTAGTAGAGCCATGCTACCATACAAGGACAGGACTTTTGATCAAGTTTTGGATTTGACTTTGAGCATTTAACAACATGATAAAGCTAGAGAGAATTTCAGGGCATTCAAGAATAACCAAAACAAAAAGGGAAAGGGTAAATTTCACCCTTATGATAAGAAGAAAACAGACATAGCTTCCACCAAGAAACCAGAAGAAGTCAGGGATACTGAAATTAAGAAGAAGATCACTTGTTATAACTGTGGCCAAGAGGGGCATATGAAGAATAGAAGCACAAATGTTAGGCCTGCATCCTTCAATTGTCACCATTGTGGGAAGGAAGGTCACATAAAGAGGAATTGTCCAGATTTTAAGCAGGGAAAATTAGGGGCTTTGGAAGGAAAAGGCAAGGCAGCTGAGGGCTCAAGTGTTGAAAAGCATGGTCAAGTTGAAGGTACTTTGCTTATTCACTCAATACCTTTTGCAGTAGTGTATGATACTGGGGCTACACACTCATTGATCTCCCATTATATTGCACAACAATTAAAATTGAATTGTATGATTGTTGATAAGCCACTGTTAATTAGAAGCCCTATAGGTAGTTCATGTGTTTTGGGTATGATAAGTATGCAACTAGGGTTAAATATAGGGGGACATGTGTTTGAGTCAGACCTATATGTGTTACAATATCCGGGCATAGGGATTATTTTAGGAGTTGATTGGTTGAGTAGATATAAGGCTATCATAAATATGGAGACATCCACCATATCATTGAAAGTTTCTGATGGACAAAGAATAGTTGTTCTTTGTGAGGCAAACAAGAATAGAAGTATAGCCAACCTTTTTACATTGTCTAATGAAAAACCCATGCCTGCATTAGAAGAAATCCCCATAGTGAATCAATATGTTGATGTGTTTGGTGAAGTGAGAGGAGTTCCAGACCACAGGCCAGTTGAGTTCTCAATTAAAATAATTCCAGGAGCTAGCCCAGTGTTTAAAAGACCAACCAGAATGGGGCCTAAGGAGTTGATGGAGCTGAAAAAGCAATTGGTTGAACTAGAAGAAAAATGTTTTATTAGACCAAGTAGTTCATCATGGGGAGCACCAGTAGTCTTTGTTAAGAAACAAGATGGATCCCTTAGGTTATGTATTGACTATAGGGAATTAAATAAAGT
The DNA here is from genome assembly GCA_030737815.1 of Allium fistulosum. Taxonomy (NCBI): domain Eukaryota; kingdom Viridiplantae; phylum Streptophyta; class Magnoliopsida; order Asparagales; family Amaryllidaceae; genus Allium; species Allium fistulosum. The sequence continues at coordinate 192,027,375 of CM060902.1, read as the reverse complement.
CACGGTTAAAAATAAATATCCCTTACCAAGAATTGATGATCTCTTTGATCAATTGAGTGGTGCAAAAATATTTTCTAGGCTTGATTTAGCTTCAGGCTTTCATCAGATGAAAGTAGAAGAGGAAAGTATAAAGTATACAGCCTTTAACACAAGATATGGACTTTATGAATTTTTAGTAATACCATTTGGCTTGACAAATGCTCCTTCCTATTTTGTTGATTTGATGAATAGGATTTTTAGAGAATACTAGGATAAGTTTGTATTGATATTTATTGATGATATACTAATTTATTCTAAGTCAGTTAGAGAGCATGAAAATCATTTGCATATGGTATTCAAGCAACTGAGGCAGGAAGACTTAAAAGCCAAATTTTCAAAATGCACTTTTTGGAAAAATGAAGTGAATTTTCTAGGTCATATTATATCAGAAAAAGGAATATCTGTGGATCCCAATAAAGTCATTGCAGTGCAAGCTTGGAAAAGGCCTACTAATGTCACTGAGGTCAGATCATTCATGGGAATGGCTGGTTACTATAGAAGGTTTATAAAAGAATTTGCAAAAATTTCAATCCCATTAACCAGATTAACTAGGAAAATTCAAGTGTTCACTTGGACTGAGGAGTGTGAGAAAGCCTTTGGGAAACTAAAGGAAGCACTAGTACAAGCACCAATCCTTAAAGTGCCTGAAGGAAATGAAAACTTGGTGGTGTATACTAATGCAAGTGGACAAGGGCTTGGTGCAGTATTGATGCAACAACATCAAGTGATAGCTTATGCTTCTAGGCAGTTGAAACCAAGTGAGGTAAGGTATGCTATGCATGACCTTGAATTGGCTGCTATAGTGTATGCTCTTAAGTTATGGAGACACTACTTGTTAGGAGCAAAATTTGAAGTCTATACAGACCATAAATCACTTAAATATTTGTTTTCACAAAAAGAATTAAATATGAGGCAGCAAAGATGGATTGAACTCCTAGCCTCATATGATTTTGAAATATTATACACCCCTGGTAAGGCTAATAAAGTAGCAGATGCCCTAAGTAGACAACATGCTAACATGGCTAGATTGATGGTAAAAGAGTTTAACACTTTATCATTGTTAATTGATTCAGAAATAGAAAGTGATAATATAGAAAACATGAGCCTATGCAGTGAGAATGTAGAAATGGGAAAATTAAGTTTTATTACTTTGGGGTCAGAATTGAAGAATAAAGTTGTAAAGCTACAAGACCAAGATCCATTTTTAATTGAAAAGAAGACTCGGATATTAAATGGTGAGGCAGTGGAAGGTTTTCAGTTGAATGACCAAGGCCATTTGAAGAAAGGTAAAAGAATATGTGTTCCAGCAATTGATGAGTTGAAGCAAGAAATCTTGAATGCTTACCACAAAAGCAAATACACTATACACCCAGGAAGCACAAGAATGTATCACAACCTCAAGAGGGATTATTGGTGGAGTGGTATGAAGAGTGCAGTGGCAACCTATGTATCCAAATGTATGGTTTGCCAACAGGTGAAGGCTGAGTATCAAAAACCCTCAGGGATGCTTCAACCTTTGCAAATACCACAGTGGAAATGGGAAGACATATCAATGGATTTCATTGATGGTTTGCCTAGAACTAGGAAGGAAAATGATAGTATTTGGGTAGTGGTTGATAGGTTAACCAAGTCATCCTACTTTATACCAGTAAAATCAGAAAGAAATGAAAGTACACTAGCCCAGTTGTTTATTAAGGAAGTAGTCAGACTGCATGGTATACTAAAGACTATAGTAAGTGATAGAGATACCATCTTCACTTCAAAATTTTGGCAGAGTTTTCACAAGACAATGGGGACTTATTTATGCTTAAGCACAGCATACCATCCTCAATCTGATGGCCAAACAGAAATTGTGAACAAATTGTTTGAAGACATGTTAAGAGCTTGTGTATTGGATTGGGGAGGAAGTTGGGAGGATCATATCTTTTTAGCCGAATTTGCATACAACAATAGCCATCATAGTAGCATAGGCATGGCATCCTTTGAAGCTCTCTATGGGAGACCATGTTTATCACCCTCAAGTTGGCTTGAATCTGGGGAAAAAGTGAAGGAAACTTCTGAGAAGATAGCTTTGATCAGAAAAAGAATTGCTTCTGCCTAAGATAGGCAAAAGAAATATGCAGATCAAAGAAGGAAGGCAGTACAATATGATGTTAGAGATTATGTATTTATCAAAATATCACCCATGAAAAAGGTTCTAAGGTTTGGGAAACAAGGAAAGTTGATTCCTAGGTATATAGGGCCATATAAAATTTTAGAAAGAATAGGAACTGTAGCCTATAAGCTGGAGTTGCCATAAGAAATGAGAGCAATGCATGATGTTTTTCATGTGTCTCAACTAAGAAGATGGGTTCATGATAAGGAGGCAATCCTAGAATCCCCTAAGGATGTGCAGATTGACCCCAGGATGATTGTAACGACCAACTATTTTGGACCATTCAAATCGACAATAATCCAAACATGTCAGACTTGAATAATTCAAAATAATAGATTGTTAATTTAAATTGGCAAAACTCAGCATATATAGTAAATAAAATAATCACGGATCACAGACACAGAGTAATATAACAATAATGCAGCGGAAACAAAAGAATAGTAGTTCATGAAGCTACTATATATATAAAACAGAGTTATACAGGATACAACAGAAGTCACGAATACATAGATATCTCAATACAATAGTCAAATACAAGATCTGAATACATCACTGGAATCAACTGAATAACTGAAAGCTGGATAGATAGCTGGATCTCCAAGCGAAGCTCCAACTCCAAAGGTGAGTCTCGAATACTGGTACACTCAGTCTGACCCGAGCGTAAAGAAAACACAAAACACTCGAGTCAGGATTAACATTCATATATCAATAAATCCAGCTCAAGTGAAATAACAACTGAAATACAAGTAACTCAAAGGATGTTTGGGATAACCATCCTCTAAGGATCCGTTAAACTATCTACTATGTAATAGTGTACGCTAAATAGATAATGTCTAATCAGTAAAGTACGATATCAAAATAGCGTTAAGTCATGGCCCATTCCACCCTTAACGCATTTTTATTCCCAAGAGCATATACAAGACCGTAGTTTCTCCAAAACCGGAAGTCACCAGAGGGCAATCCATATACTAAAGGTACAAACCAAAATCATAGTGGTCGCGAATAGGATAATCAGTATGACAAGGTACATGAGGCGATACCAACTAGGATACTAGTAGTTGCCTGATCCGGACGGATGTTGGGCATAGCAGCTACTACCCCAACACCGCGAAACAACACTCCCAAATCAAGGGGTGCACCCAAATCGAATCACATAAGTAATAGATAAGGTATCGAAGAAGTGTGTCCGCTAGAGATGGCGATCCTCAATGGCCCGGCGCGGCTCCTGTTTTAGTCATGTCAGGGGTCATCCAAAATCGTTCTCTTCCTTCAGTCAACACGTTCATCAAACCATCCACTTCGTTCTGGATCAACACTCTGCGTATATTAGTTATTAAAGTGGTTTCAGTATCGACAGAGAGTATGTCCATATCCGATCCCGGTCTCTTTAATAACAACGTATTATTACACCGATGGTTATTTAATAAAATTTCAAAATCGTTATATTTCAAAACCGACATATCATTACCATTTCAAAACCATATCAATACGATATCACTTTTACTTCAAATAAATCCATTTCCAAAATAATATCACTTTCCAAAATTATATCGCTTTCGAAATCGTAAGTCTTTTTAAAATCAAAACACTTTGGAAATCAAAACCTTCAAATTCATAACACTTTGAAATTATAGCTTGAAATCATAACATTTCGGAATCCATAACACTTTCCTCTTTAACAGTTTAGATATTAAAATTAGTATATATAGTAAAATAGTTTATAAGATAAAATAGTTTATATAAAATAGTTATAAGTTAAAACAAAATAATTTATATTGAAAAGGATTTATATTAAAATAATTTATATTAAAAATTATAAAGTAAAATATAGATAGTTTTAGATATGGTTTAAATACTTTATATAAAATATAGCTTCCTCAAATTTCACAAATCAATTCACATAAACTCGAATTCCAAAATTAAAATTTAATTAAATCTCAAATCATCAATTTCAATTCAATTTAGTTTCTCAATAAACCCTTTCAAATTATCGATTTCAAATTCCTATTTGAACCATAAATAAACCATTTCAATTTCAATATATTTCAAGTTTAAATATTCGACATTTCAAAACTAAATTCGATAATTCAATTTATGTCCCAATTTAATTTCATTACATCTAGTTTCTGAAATATTTCTTTTATCATTTCAATACATCAAAATACAACTTCAATTTACAAATTTATATAGACAAAATATCCCATTTAAATTTATATAAGTTTGAAATATTCATTTAAGCCACTTCTTAATTAATTCAAGTTATAAAACATATCTTAAAATTTCAAATTTAATAGATTTCAAATTTAATAGATTTCAAATCAACTTATTTAAGTATAATTCTTAAATAATTAAGAATTCCAAATCAATTCAAATTTATCTTTCAACTTGAAACATTATAAATTCTATATTTAAAAATATAATTTTTACATAAATACATAAACGTATTTCATATTGATTCAAATCAACTTTATTAAATCAACTTTAATAAATCTTTAAAATCATTATTTATTAAAACCATATATTTCTTTCAAAACCGTAGAAATCATTTTTCAAATATTTATATATAGATCAACGGTGTCTGTATATAATTTTCTATCCTATGGTCAAGTGATACGGATATTTATCATTTCAATCCGCAATTTAAATATATTCGGGTATATATCTTTTCAACCCGAAATCCCAAATTCAATTTAATTTGAGAATCGCTTGGGTTTATCATTTCAACCCATAACGATTTTCTCCTATTCTAAAGTTCATTCGGGTATGTATCATTTCAACCCATAGTGATTCTATACTAACAGGGAACTTGCAGAGTGATAACGGATATGATAATAATATAACAACGGTAACAGGCATATATCATCAGTATAAATAACAAATAAGGGTGTTAGATGTCACAGGTGAACAGATACAGATGATGGCATATATATATATATATATATATATATATATCAATATAAATAACAGATGATGATGTCAGATGTCACAGGTGAACAGATACAGATGATGTCATAGATATAGCAATATAAATACTAACAGCAGCATATTTCAATTGTCGTTTCAATTGAAATCAAATTTAATAAATATAAGAACGTTAATCGTGAGTGATTGCTCACCTTTCGAGGCTAGAGATGCACGAGAAGATGACACGGATACGCACACTGATACGGACATAGAGATTGAGTTACGAATCCAAGCAAATCAAATCGGCACGAATTCAACGATCAAAGCTGATAACAGAAATCGATGAAATCAAATCAAAACATTCAACATAGCAATAAATAAAACATGTCCTGCGTCAAAGTTTAACAATATAATTCTATGTGCTACCGAGATCGAAATGGTCTGAAATTTGGTATGAATAAAGATCAAAACTTGTATTTTAAACTGCAAAAGATTCACTTGTTTTGGACAAGAGACGAGAAAAGTTACGATGTCACGAACATAGACTCAGGCCAAGTTTGCAGCAGTGTAAAATAATTTCTAAGTACAAAAGAACAGCTGCCTGGGTCTAACTTCCAAATGAGAAATAGAGGATCAAATGACCTCGCATGAAGCTGAAAATTCGTAAACATAAAATAGAAAACTCAATCTTTCCAACAAAAAAAGAATCACTGTATTCCGACGTAAGACGGAAGAGATACGATGCGCCAAACATGAACTCAGGTCGTGTTTACAGCAGTGTAAAATAATTTCAAGCATAAAAGAATAGCTGCCTGGGTCTAACTTCCAGATCCTCGACCACTAATCAAACGATGTCGGATTTTGCTGAAATTTGACAGGCATAAACTAGGTAACTTCGACTCCTTTTTAAAAATAGAATCAACCCATTCCGATAAAACATGAGTGAGATATGATGTCGCGAACATGAAGTCTAACTACTGTTCAGAAAACAAAAACATGCAAAACTTATGAACTGTAATCATACGTAATACAATATACTTCTATATATACAGTATAACTTAATATTTTTTTTTTGGATCAGACTATAACCTATGGCATAACACTGACAAAAGAAACAAAGTACCAAGTAGCTTCCAGATTGAAAAATGTATATACAACTACACAACATATATATGCATACTAACTACAACAAACTTATATATATATAGCTTAAATATATAATGTTTCTTCTCAAGACAACACACACGAACGAACTAAAATACATATATACATAATATATAGATATTTTATACAACATGACAAAACATAGAACTTTCTAATATATAAAATTATGTATACATCTTACAAGTATGGTCTGACATTGGGAAATATAGATATACTTTAAAATATGGTATACGGTCCTTAATATTCACACAGCACATAGCTTAAGAAAAAGAAAAACCCATATATCATAACATATAACGAATATAAATTTACATATATTAACTAAAATATCTACAGACTGCCTAACCAAGATAAATGAATATAAAATACGCAGACTTACAATATGCAAACTATACTTATATACATGTAGAAGAACAACTCAACAGAACATATTCAAACCTATATACTCTTATATATACAAACAACAGGTTATAAACTAATAATATATTTGTATATCTAATATATGTGTAAATATATACACATAACAAAATAGCAAGCATGCAGGTTCAAATATATAGACATAAGTTATTACAAAATCAAACATTTTAAAACTATAAACAATTATTTAAACATATATGTATACCTCCTCAAATTCAAGGACAAGGAAGAGAAGGTGGTTGGATGGGGAAAAGCTGACGAACTGCGGCAGATGGGATGAAGGCCAACTGGGTTGTGGTCTCGATTTTGAGTGGGCGGAGGTTGGTGAGCGAGAGATGGAGGCCACTGCGCATGAAGGGGAGAATGTTTAGGCGAGGCTGGGTTGGTGGCTGCTGTGTGAGGCTGAGGGCGGATCTGGTGGGGAAGGGCTTGCTGGCCAAGGCGGTCGGCGGAGAGGTGGTTCGGCGCTGGTGTTGCTCGGTTGCTATTTGGATGGAGGGGGTTTGGTAGTGCTTCGGTGGGAGATTGAAGAATGGAGTTGAGGCAAATATATGTAACAGCCTCTATTTTTTCAAGGCTTATGAACGAATAAAAGAGGTACAGTTTTATTATAGGGAATGCGAAATAAACAAACGGAAATGCAAAGGTCACGAACGAGAGAAAAATATGTAACCATAGGGATACTAAATCATTTCTGGGAATATCAAGAGGTTAAAGGCTGTACAGTATTACTATATAACTGCCTAAAATATTTTATTGTGAAGAATAGAGCATAAGAATTAAACGAATCAACAAAATATGAAAAGGTGGAGATAACTAAGGAATAACAAAAGTCAAAGAACTGAATTCAGGTGATAATAAAAGAAAATGCATTTGCTTTCTAACCGTTGGAACAACGAATGGTCATCGGAAACCGAAAGGGTCAATTGTGTACCGATACGATTAATGGTTAAGCAGATTTGACTGCGTACCGGACTTCAAAATATAGAATTGAATATACCGTAGAGAACAGCATGATGAGACGATCAAAACGGTATACAGATATCAGTGGTACGATTGAATTATAAAAACTCGAAATTTCTACTAGTGGAAAATGCAAGAAAAACGCTGAAAAATAAGATCGACGGAGCCAAAGATGTCCGAATTTGGAAAAACGACAAACTGTCATCTTGCTCAGAAGATGATTTAGAATTTTTCTATGTAAAAATATTTAGGTTTCAGAAACATTTTATTTTCATCGCTTTTAACTGATTAAATTGAAGTAAATTTACGCGCGAAATAAATTTTCATATTTTCGGACGAAAATTTACCAGTTGCTATGTTTAATTAGACACATTCCAAATATCAAATTTATATTTCAAAATTTTATCGTTTAAAATTTTCTAAAATTTCAATTAATAACGTTATTAAAACCGGTTAAATTTACGGGTCGTTACAATGATCTATGAAAAGGAGCCAGTAGGCATAGTTGCTAGAGAAACCAAGAGATTGAGAAACAAAGAAATTAAATTAGTGAAAGTGCAATGGAGTCTTGACCCAAATGATTGCACATGGGAAGTGGAGGATAAAATCAGAAATGATTATCCACAACTGTTTGATTGAATGAAAGGTAAAAATTATATATATACACTGATGAATGTTTTGATTGAATATGCATTGTGATTTTTTTTATGTGCATAGAGTTTAATCAAGTGATTGGTTTGAGAATGATTTGAGATCAAAAATTGATTTTCTGGAGTAATGATACTTAAGTTAAGTATGAGAGAATTGTGGGACACAATTCCTAAAAGGAGGGGCATATGTGATAACCCTGATTTTTGTGAGCAATTTCATGATTTAATTTAGTTTATATTTGTTTAAAAATTGCATTAGAAAAGTTGGGAATAGGAAACTGATTTGCAGATACATGGTTTAAAACATGTACAAGTGCACAAGTTAGTGCACATACATGCACACAGTTTCTGCATAATAAAATAGGCAGAAATCAACATATAAATTAAAATAACTAATTTAGAAATACATATGCATGAAGATAGGATTTTGTCTTTAAATAAATCTGGCACAAGGAAAATAAAAGCTAGGCAGAAATAAACTTAAAATATAATACTTAAATAGGAAAGCAGAAACCAAACTATTTATAGAACGACACCTGTCCTCCTGGAGTGCATTGTTTTTACAGTACCCCAATCAGTTCATAAACGCTAATCTATCCATTCCGCTCCATTTCACAGTACCAAATTGTCGTCCCAACATTTTTTACCCTAAATAGAAACTGCTTCCACCCCCTTTTCAGTTTCAGTTTCAGTTCCAAATTATTTTCATCTTCTCTCTAACTTACAGAATATGGTTCGTCCTCGACTTTTTTAACTTCCCATTCAATCTACTACGTGTTAAACGTAGATGAAATAGCAACGACAACGTGAATAGTTGAATCACTCAATCCAAAACTACATACGAAGATCGATTTGGAGGACAATGATTTTGAGACGAACACGGCCTGCTCTGCTACTGCCGATCTGGGGATGGTGGCCTCAACTACCTCAACATCACCGATTTCGGTTAATTATCGACTCATCTCGTAGGGAGGCGACCACCATCGTCAAATATTTCTTACACTTTGTTCGTAAGTGAGTTGTATCCACAGTTTCTACTAGACTGCTTACTGATTTTTGTTATCTATCTGATTTCCACTTTGAACTAAACTTGCGCTTTTCTAACACCAACCGCTTAGTTCATAGGTACTCCTTGATTTTAGTTTTTTCTTTACGATATGGTATTTCGCAAACTTTTCCTTGATTTAAAAATCATTATTTTTTGATTTGGTTGAAATGTGTTTAATTGGATATACACGGTTTCATATCACCATCACATGTCCTTTCCTTACAGCAGTAATATGCTCTTCCTAATTTTGTTCGCCCCAACGATTTATTCACTGTGGGTGTTGTAATGGAACAAAAAAAAATTAGTTTACCACTGCCTGAGTAAAAAGATTGATTGTTGCATTATGTAGGTCATAAATAGAAATTTTTTCTTCTTATTTATACTAGACTATTATCAATGTGGTACAGTCTGAATTTTTGTGCCATTCTTGAATTTGTCTACGCGAGTGGGATCCCAAAATTAGTGGTTGTTGCATATTCAAGAACATTCATTTCAGGGTGGACTCCATTTTGTACTTACAGATTTTGTCATTGATGGATGTTCCATCATCTATACCAGTATCTATATTACTTCTCATCACTGCATATTTTTCAAATATCAAATTATTCTTACTTCTCTCCTTCATAATCACCGATAGACTGATGCATCCCTATAATAAAATAAAGTACATATCAACAAGTACATGAGAGCAGGCTATATTTTTAAATTTTACCTGCAACATACAATTTTAATTTGGCAACAATTGAAATTAATCTGTAAAGCCTTACTACTGAATGCTAACTGTCAATTCTCAAAATGTTCTACTTTGATGCCAACGAGTTGTTCAATATTAGTTCAAAAGTTTAGCTTTACCAACCAATAATAGTCGTATTCGGTTGGTTGGTTTCTCACGGTTTCTATTTCTCTCTCTTCAAATATCTAATTGCCTTTCAATGCTAGGAATGGGTATTTTTGTATTGTTGTTAAAGGGCATTTACAAATTGCAAACTGAGTTACTTCCATTATTTAATTCTTAAACAAGGATGTGTGCCGTGTTTTTTACTTTGGATTTTTTTGTCACCAAAGTTATTACTGTTTTAACCGTTATGGAATTGTGGTTGCAATTTTTGTAACAGGTGAATTTGTGTGCTGACAGGTCTTCAAATCTGGCAAAAAGGCAATATTATTAATATTTGTCAACTATTTTGAAAGGCATAAAATATGCATGGTAATATATAAAATAGGTCTCAGCTATCTCTTATTACAAATAAATTTAACTGTCATCCGTTCGAGGGAAAGGAAGAAGTGGTAGATAATAAGGCACATAATATGCACATTTTGGCGTCTTATAATATATAAGCAGGGTTCAGCTCCCTTTATGTAAAATATATAAAAAGAAATGCATGCAAATTTTAAATTCATGTTGTATGTGTTCATAACATGAAAGAAATCAGTTCAGTTTCATCCAAAATAATAATTACCAAGTAAGACCTACATTGTAATTGTGTCTGCTGTAAGATGGAACGTATTTATCATAAAATGTAGTGAATTACTTGAAGGATAACGAACTTGGTATTCAGATTTTGAGAGTTTTGTAATACACGAACCACCTGCAACCATGTGTTAGGGTTGCTCTAAAATTCCCTCATTATCTGATCTGCAACTGCTCTCTGCCATAATAGACCAGAAAGCCCCAAGTGGAATTACTTAATAAAAAGGTCAAAAAGAGATAAGGGATTATTAATATGTTTGACCATATGTTCATGCTATATGCTATTACAAGTCAACAGAGATTAAATGTTTCATTAACTGTTTTAATTGGTGGTTTGAATATATCTGAACACATCACCTGTTTTAAGGCTAGAAAATTATGGTCATAATAACCTTTTATACAAGATCAACAAAACAGAGTGAGCTATCAGATAGGTGATAGCTATTCAAGAGAACAAAATGAACATGTTATGTGATGTTGGTTAAATATCACACATACATAACAAATGGTTAATGCAAAAAAATAAAATAATACAAGTTTCTGCATTTTCAGGTTCTTATGACTTCCTGTCATGAGTGTAGTAATTGATCAAAGTTTTGAATGTCAACTTTCAGTAATTCTACGGCTTTCAAGCCATATGAATCAGAATATATTAATAAATTTTCCCATATGTTAGTGAAAAATTAAGTGCATATCGTAATAGTTGATGAGGTGCATATCTTATTACTAAATCAGCCATCTGTTATAGGGGTTACATAACCTCTTTCATGTTCTTAGTCGATGAGGTCCATGTTATCTCATATACCTTATCTTCATTTCTAACCCTAGAGTTAAGTTAGGTTGATTCATATTTTAGAACCAATATGGTACAGAAGGCAATTAGCCTGGGCTTTATACTCATCATCATAAAATAAAATAAAACATAGCTAAATGCAAAGCCAGATTAATGTTTGCTTACGACAGAGGTGGTGTGTACAGAGCCATGCTAAAAAGACCGAAGATTTGGAAAAACCAGATAAGAAAAAAGCTAGAAAGCGAATTGGTCATAGCTATGCTGGTAGGTTAAGCAAGGATAAGAAAGCATTGTTGTCGGCATGTATAAGGCTGGTGCGAAGCCCACAAAGATTTTGCCTGTTATAAAATGGAATGGTAATAGCTGCTCAATTATCAAAACTATTTAAATGTTAAGAGATTCGGTGAATCTTTGGGGCAGATTGACTCAGATATGAAATGTTCGGTAACCAATGACCATCGGTAAGCATATCTTTCCTTTTCTTTTTTCTTATCTTTTAGGTGCAACACTTTATTTATGCATGACATGATCATGTGTTTAGTTAAGCTATCTCATCTTATACTTAGACTATTTATAGAGAATTGATAGGTAAACTGACATTTAAATCATATTTTTTCTTAAAAAAAAGAAACCAGTATGATACATTTTATTCTGTAGATTCAAACCATAAAATTTGAATTTTGAAAGGTCAAGGGATATTTAGGAAGCAGATATAGAAAATTGCTTAGATTTATAGACGTCTTATGGTTAATACGGGGAAGAAATTTTCCAACAATTTTTATGACACGAGCTTTCTGGTGCATGCAATAGACATTGGCAATTTAGATAATTAAACAATTTGATCGTTTTGTTAAAACATTGCTTGATATTCTCCTTCACTTTTGGAATTATCTCGACTTAGAGTTCGAACTTATACTTGAGGATAGGGATGTTAATGATTAAATGAAGTTTCCTTTACACTAACTGTTTTCATACATGCTACTGGAATATATTTATGACAGTGTTTCTTCGATAAAATAATTAAATCTGATAGTAGACGTAAAATACAAAAGCAGTTAAACACTTGATAACATATATTTCCAATTGTTGCTGTATGTTACTAGCTGTACTGCAAAAATATTTTTCTACATCAAAATTGTAACACAAAAAGATTACATAGAGAAGACTACTATGAAATTATGAAACTGTAAATTGGAATTGGAAAATTTGGACATATCTGACTGTAAATATACAAGATGTTGCTACCGTATGCTTTTAAAACCGTTCTATATTGGAAAATCATTCTTTCTTACATATCACCATTTGTAATTATAATTGTAGAATCATAAAAATATATTAAATTGATGTGTATTTTATAGTTAAATTGTTATCGAATCCTTCTTCACAGCTTATCACCCTTTGAGCTTTTATGCTTGCTTTTCTTTTACTGTTTTACATGCCCACTTTGTCACTCTATCTGTTTCACAGGGTAGGAGGCATCCCACTAACTGTTCCAGTGGATACAAATCACCAATTAAATTATACAGGATCTACTACACGAACATTTAAGTAATCCAGGTATGCAGATATTTCATAAGCATAATAAGGGATATACCTTTGGCACTTTGCCAACTAAGTTTACTTATGTCATTCTTGCTTAAAAATATTGGTGTACAGATGACATGATGATATAACAAGTTTCCCAAAACCAGGTTATAGCATCCAGTATCGTGATATATACCTTTGCAGCTTGACTAATGAGATACTATTTAGTCGAAAGATCCACCCTAGCCAAGTAATTAAAGATACTATGTATGCATCTGAAAGCATTTTGATATTGGATTTTAAGATTGAGTAGAACTATAATGTCTTTATTTATAGTTTGACATGATATGAAATATTTCTATATTTTGTCCACCCTGTAAATTTTAGTTCAACACGGAGCAATCACGGTTACATCATGGAGTAAACCGTATGAAGATAGAGCATTGAAGCTAGACCACAATAATATACAATTGTTGTAGACAGAAACAAACTATAGAACTTTAATATTAAATAGACACTTTTCGTCATTTGACTTTGGCTCGGTAGAGAATTTATTATACACAAGGATATATTGTATAAGCCAAAATAACATAACATGTCGATTAGTAGTTTATGGATGTGTGGTGCTTTTTTATCAGAAATGATTATTATCACTATTATTCATATCATCCATGCGCATTGAATATTGATGTGTTGAATATGATTTGTAGGAAATGTGAACTTCATTTGTTTCAATTTGTGGGTATTATTATGTGACGCATTATCCAAGAATGGAGAAGACGAGGCAGTTGTTGGAACCTGCACAACTTGGAGAGCTTAGAATTGTAAGTTTATATACATAGCAATGGTATATTTTGAATGGTGCCATTGAAATGAAATGTGGGTTAATGCATAGATGAAACTTAAATTTTCTTATTAATACATAGTATTCTTCGTTGTTTAAAAAGATGCAACCATATTTTTATAATGGAAAGCAAGAGAAAGTAAATTAATATAGGTAAGCATTTAAAATCGAACATTGATTTCCTCATCTTTCCTACATGGAAGAAGTCAAGAGGTTTATTATGATCATGTAATTAATTGCTTCCTATAATAGCACGATAAATTGCTTCCTATAGTCATATGAAGAATTGATTCCTATAATTAGATGTTAAATTGCTTCAATATATGGGTATTTTTGAAAAGTATTATACAATTAAAATCCGATGTGTGGGTAATTTAGGACATTATTTTCTCAATAATATAGTTCTGATTTCATAGGCCAAGCGAGAAGTTTTATTTTAAAAGGAAAACACTTGCAGGTTATTATTAGTGGAAGTTATTAGTTATTGAATGATGTTCCAAAAGTTGTTATGTCTAACTTCTGACAATTATGTTTATTTAATTTTATTTGAAACATTCCTATTCTCTGTAATGTTTTATATGTAGGAAAAAAAACTACAGTTGGTAGAAGCTTGGCACAACCCAGTTATCAAGCTTACGGTAATATTAATATCGTGGTTTTATTTATGTGTTTCTATTCAACCCCTAATTTACTTTTACTAGAATAAGTATGTTCTAAACAATTGAATTTGAGGCTATAGGTTGGATTAATTACTTACCACTGATCATCCCACTACAATTAATTATATCCACTTATAGTTATTACTATTAACATTACATGCCAATAATAAATGAAAATGAGTCTATTAATCAATGAATTTGTTGTTAATGGGTTTTAGATGTACATAAATAGAGTTCGACATAAATGAAGTGAAAGAATTAAATGCCTTAGAAAATTTGATGGCAGTTCAAACCTTTCAGAACTAAGGACAGACTTGAACGCAATGAAGTGAATGAAGCTAGCATTATTAATACGAAATGTAATGCCGTGAATGAAGCTGATGCAAGCTTGAATACTGAAAACAGAATGAAAACACTGAACGGACGCAAGCAGGCTGAGTTTGTATACTAAAAGTAGGCAAGCAGGCTCTAAACTGCACGTAAAATATGGTAGGCAGACTGCATGCTCTAGAACTAAGGCTGCATTGAGAATAACTAATAACTGTTGATGTTTTACTAAGCCGAGACCGTTTGCAGCTAGCCTTGAAGTGCAGAAATTGCTTACCATGTTATTGTTCATGGTCGAGGCTAAAAAGTACTGATCGTTTCGAAGATCCAATGTTTGAGATGAAGCAAGCTAGATATGTGTGTGTACTTGCAAATAATTACAAAAACAAAAATGTAAACTTGATTTATCATAGCTACTTTTGAAATATTGCCTCACGTATATTCATGTTGTACCAGTTTGTTGATGCTTTAATCAACTGTGCTGTAGGTACCCACATTGTGGTTATAACATATGCATAATTGTTAAGGGATTTGGTACATATTGGAAGGTGGAAAAGTTTATTTCTATTTGTGTTTACTGATTTGTGTTGTATTACATTGCATGTTGAAGAGAAAAATATATAATGAAAATACAAATGTATTAACAATGCATATATTCGATAGTTTTGGTAAAAATATTAAGAAAAGTACTATGTTAAAAATGTAAAACTACAAACACTATAAAATAACTTTAAAACTTCAACCATCTGTACAACTCAAAGAAACTAAAAGGACTTAGGCAAAAAATAGGCATACATATGTTATACATGGACACAGGCAAGCATTGTAGGTGAAAAAAAAGAGAGAAAAACAAAGCTTGCATGGAAATGGTATGAACCCTTAAATAAACACTTTATCCATTTCCAGCAATTCCTTTTGCTTAGGAAAAATAAAAGTCATGCATATAACATGACCCGGGGTAAGATTAAAAGAATGAGGTTTATTTTCTGGAAAAAAAAATATAACAAGGACCACATACCCTTTTCTTGTATATATGAATCAAGTATAAGGCAGATCAGATTATGGGGTAAAACTGACATTGGGTAATTCCATAAAACCCTAGTAATAGCCAGGGTTTATATAAGGAGGCTTAGTGTAGTAAGATCATACACATTTGCTCTTCATCACCAAAAGGAAAAATAGAAAAAAAAATATAAGCCAGAGAAAATAAGGAGCACCGTCCATTAGAGTTAGAGGAAGGCAGAGGATCAAAAGAAAAGAAAGGCTTAGGAAAAAGGAATTAATGTGAGTAACCTCACTGAAAACTTTGGCATTAAGTCCTGAATATTGAGGCAGCCTATTTGAATTAATAATTCACTTTTGCAAGTTGTGTTCATCTTATGATTTGATGACTTTGGTTTGTTAATGATCTGTTCAAGTGTAAAAACCCTTCATAGTGATTTACCCAAAAATAAGTCATGGATTTCATGTTTAAAATGTTTATCTGTGCTGTGAATTAATTTTGAGATGGAGTGATTTCTTTTTATGGGTTTTCTTCATAAAGTTATTTATAAAATCCCAGGATTCATGTGGTAAATAAATGGTCTGAAAATGGAAAGAAATATGGGGCTGCAACATTGTGTTATTGCTTGTGTCTCATGTTAACTGAAACAAAAGAAAATGTAGAAGTGCAATGTTATACATGTGCTGAGCTTCTATGTTTTATGAACTACTCAAATCAAAACATATACTGATGGTTTAGCCAGATCTTCAAGATTAATAAGGATCTGATTGAACCAGAGGTAAAAGGAGATAACTAGTAAACTATTTATGACCATATGTTTATAGCTTGATCCATTGAAACCCATAGGCAAAATAATATGCTAAGAAATCACATCTGTTTTCATGATTAAATGTTTGCTTCTGAGAACATGACTTACCAATCTTTGGATGAATACATGTTGGTTGAATTGTTTATTTTTCTCTGATTGAAAAGTGAGATGCAGAGGGGATTAGCACAATTATGGAAAAGAAAACAACACTTAGTAATTTAACTAAGGACTTTGGATCTTAAGGCTACAAAATATAGCTTGGCAAGGTGAACATTGCAAGCTCACACATGGTATGTTTATACCCAGGGGCCTGAGTGTGCTGGGTTAACAGAGAGATGTCCCAGGCAGTGTGTGGTTTAACAAGAGAAAGTAGCTAAAGACCATATGATACTTGATAGTGAACAATAGAAATAGGTTCAGGTGAGGCTTGGGTGAAGTCCCTGATGGCCAGTAAATCTGTAAAGGGGGGCTTGATGACTGAATTGATGATTGCATTGGTTGGTTTATGATGTTTTATTGGTGAATCTTATGATTGATTTCTCTGAACTAAACTACCTGGATCATACATAATTTGTTTTTGCACTGATATGAATGCACATGCCTCACAAAAACATGCACAAAGATGATACTGAGTTTCTTAATTCATTCAAAGTATTTGAATATAAATAAAAGTTATATAAAATCATGTTTTCAGGTAGATTACTCATACCAGACATTAGTCTGACCCTTTTGTGTTTATGCACCATTGGGTGTCTCATATTTGTATGAGGCAGTTCATGGTGATTATGCAGGAAAATAGGAATTTCATTGATCAAGCTTTGGATGAGTTAACTGCTTAAGGAATTGGATGCTATTTTTAAAGACTTTGCTGAAGTTAAATTAGATATTCATGTTGAACTATGTTAAGATATCTTGTTTAAATTTGCTTGGAAAATTACTGTACTGTTAGAACCACTGTTTTGTAAGTATTGAACCCATATGTATCAGCTGAAACTATGTGCTTTGTTTTGAAAATGCTTTGCTAAGAAATGAAACTCTAAAACTTTTAAAGAACAGTTAGTTTAAATAGTTGAGAATCTGAAATTGAAAGGATTTGTGGGTTGAATGTATATCCAATGAATTGACATAAGAAAACCCATGTTTAAGTTAAAAAAATCTGGCAGAAAGGTTTTAAGTTGCCTTAGAAAAGAAAACAAAATGATATGTACTTTGCTTAAGAAAAATGCAAGTTGAATGTGGCTAACATGGCCATTTCCTTGAGCCTGGGTTAAGCCAGCACTAAGGAGTTTTAAGTTAAGTTTTCAGCTCTGTTTTATAACCCAAGTATAGGGTAGACTCAGACATTTTGTTAACAAGAGAAAAAAAATAAGGCACCTGAATTTCCCACTGACACACACAGGCACAGAAACATGCACACACATGCACAGGCAAGAGCACAGTTCATACAGTAATAAAATTATGGAAATTCATGCAAAATGATAAGTCTTGAGACATGAAACCAATAGTTATGCACTAACCCAAGTATACTTTGAAAATCTGGTTTTTAGATGCACAATTGCTATGTAGAGAGTATTTCCTTTAAAGTAATACCCAAACAGATTTCTACTTACAAATTTCTGTACTCTGATTTAAGTAGAAAATGACTTATATATCTTCATATATGTAAGTTTAAGATGAAATGAGTAAACCAATATTTTTATATTGACAAAAGGTCCTGGATAGAAGAAAAATTGGAATGCAATGTTTTCTTGATTAAATGGCCACTATAAAAAAAATTAAGTGGGTCATTTCAATAAGCTTATTTTAAAATTAGAATTCATTTCAATTAAGATTAATATTTGCAAAATCAACTTTCCGAGATATTTCAATACTAAAAATGGTTTTTAAACTTCACAGTTTAATAAATAAATAAAATCTCTTTTTAAAACAAAACTTGACTTCTAAATAAAAATTTATTTTTAAAAATTCAATCATAACCATTTTACATTTATAAATCTCTCTCAATTTATCACAAATCGACTTCTATTACCAATTTCACAACTATTCCCAATTCCTAAACAAGATTCACTATCTCTTTCCAAACCGATTTTTTCTTAACTCGATATAAATTCATATTTTGAATTTATATTCTCAATTCATCGAGTGATAATCACTTCACTTTATTTACCATTGTTTATAAATTTTATAAACTCATTTCCAGTTTCACTTGTTTATAAAATAATCTCATTTATAAGATTTCATTTATAAACCCATCCCTTCATAAATCCTTTTTATTTTTCAAACCCGTTTTAAATATCGATTTCGACTTCTTTTTTCATATTTCAAAAATACCACTTTAAATCCATTGTTCAAATTTCCTTATATAAATTATTTTAAAATCTCGATTTAAAAATATCTTCCGAAATAGATAAGTACTAATCCCAAATCCAAACATTTAATTTATCCAAATCAAATCCTTTTTTAATAAATCCAAAATTCAATATAAAAATTACCAATTCCAAAATCGCCTTTTAATTTCCCTTTTAAATTCAAAAATATTGTTGATGGTATATAAAATACCAAAATTAAGGCCAGTACTACTATAGCATCCAATATATCAAATCACACAATAGTCCCTAACAGATTATTTAATCGCATCATATATCACTATATATGGAAAACAATCAATATATTTGAGAAATCCAATTGGATCTCTCCAACCTGTTTCCCTGCATCCACAGAGGTTATATAACATAAAATACCAATCCCACTTCGAGGCGAGATATCGCGGTAATATAGGGTCATCCGCTATTATACGGGGCACATAGTGTCTCATCCGCTCCAATCGGTGGGAATATATCCAACTACTAATATATATACTACTATATATATATAACATCCAACTGGTAATAATATATCAATTTCATCCAATCAACCAATAAATAATTTAACTATTTTAAATTAATACCAGCAATCCAAATGAGTGAGATTTACTCACCTTAATTTTTAATTGTCGTTCAATCGTCCGAATTAGATCTATTGCGTAGATTCCGCAGCTACGAATCCCACACGGCTGATTCCGTGATTTTTGGATCTCGTATAAAAGTTATATAATTTTATAAGCATTCGATTCAATTTATAATATTATTTAACTAATTACAGAGTTTAACATGCTAATTAATATTAACCTTAATTACCCTATTTCTTCGTTCCAGGCGAACGATTACCAGCTCACTCATCTTTCCAGGCTTCGGCCACCACCCCCTAGCCTCCTCCCCGACCTTCTGCTGTGGTCGAAGATCGACTCCCCTAATCTACCTCCTCTCTCCCAAAACACGCTTCCAGGCGACCAAAAACAGAGCTCGACTTCCAGTAACCGTGCCTAAGACCATTCACCATCGACGAACTCGCGCCGCCCCTTGTCACTGAGTCGCCCTCCGCCTATCGCCTCTTCTCTAGGCGGTAGCGACCTACGGGCGCACAGAAAATCGAGCCAAAGCCCTAGATGATCTAACGCGCCTCCTCCCTCTCGTCTTACATCGTTCAGGTCGCGACTCGCCTCCGCGCTCTTGCCCAAGTCGATCGCGATTTTATTTTGTTTCTTTTTTTTAAACAAACGAAATGATTTCATTCTGAGAGGAAGGACGCGAGTTAAATGGTGAAGGGGCGGCTATACGAACAAGGTAGGTCAGCTTCTTAGAGAATAGGGTGGCCGAGGATGATAGGATTTGACTTATTGATTTTTCCCTTTTATTTTATTTTTCAAAATATCTCAAATTACATATCCTGAAATTGCGAACCCCTATTGAGGCGTGCCGCCTGGCGTTTCTAATGTTATATCTCTATTTCGAACCCAGTAGAACTAGTCTCGAGGCCTAATTCGATCGTATGTGAAAGATAGCCTTTTAAACCCAATTATTATGTTAAATTTTCAATATTAATTTTAACACGTTTCTATCACGTACGATCAAACGAAAAATTCATCACTATGGAAATTGAAATCCGATAATAATAACCTATTATGGATCCAATGGAACTGGTTTTGTCGAATTCCGAGACTGTGCCTCGGATCGCTATTTTAACGCGTCGATTAAATCGACGATTTTAAAAATTGGCGAAATCACTTGAAATTTCAGTTTTAAAACTTACTAACTCAATTCTAATCCAAATAGAATTTATATCAACATTTAAATTCATTTCGATTCATATTCAACTCCAATTCAATTATTTAAACGATTTTCAATTATTAATTCAACAATTAATTTTATCCAATAAGTCGCTATATTTGGAACTTAAGTTTTATTTCACTTATTTGATCGATAAACTTCATATTAAAATTCCATTTGCATTTCAAATTCAACATTTAAAATAAATTAAATGTTCAAAATCAACCGACTGAAAATTCGGGTCGTCACACATTAATAGATGCATGCTGCAGGTTTGCTCAATCATGTTTATACCTTAGCAATTAATGTTTTTCATTTCACAACCTAACATAGTTGAAGATGCATAATATATTGACATTACCTATCATATCAACTGAAGTTACACTAGTTTATACATGTACAAGTTAATGTCAGTTCTGTTACAACTTGGATTTGTTGATGATTGTAGTAAGCATAGATGTCTAAAAAGGTAATGGATAGACTTAACATCATAAGATATGGCGTTTTAGTTGGCTCTGTAACTGGAAAAATGATGGTAAATTTTCCAAAATTTAGGGATAATTTCTTAGTGCACTATTGATGTGGTTAACCGACTAATATCATGAATATTTAATATTTTTCCTTTTTTCTATCAGTAAGCATTTAGTGATGCAGTTGATGCTTTCTAGATTTTAATAGCTAAATATGTTATGTTATTATTTTGTTGATGTTATTTGCCGAGTAAAGACAAGACGGAATTTTATGATATGATTCTTTTCATTATATTGAGATGTTTGATATATATGTATAATGATTCATAAATGTGAGTACGTCATTGCAATAAATATATAACTAAATATAAAATATATTCATGGATGGCATGCAATAGCATTTATGGAGTATACATAAATTATTTTTTAATTGCAAATGCAAACTTGGAATTTTACCATTATTGTACTAAATCTTTGGTGTAGGTTTCATCCTTTTCAAATAACACTTCTAGCTAAAAGCATCAGAATACATATGCATAGGAATATGGATAGTTGACAAGTACTCTTACGCATCAAGACAATCGCTCTAAATAACCGTTGTCATGGGTTTCAGTACAGAAATTTTGGCGCCTAAAAATGTTCATTACATATAAGTGATATCACTAAATAAAAGGTATTAGCTCTTATTTTACAAGCACATGGATATTATGCTCACTGTCAAAAAAATTATTTATGAATTAATTTTAAGGTGCCTTCGGATTCACTGAACTAATTTATGTTTTATCCTCTATTTCCTTTTTTATCATAAATCTAAATAATACCGTATTTTGTTTCATTTGCAGAAAAAAGATGTTTCCAAGCCTTGAACGTACTAGCAACCAGAGAAAGACCAAAGAGGAATCCTAGAAGCATAATTCAAAGTTGAAGTATAATTTAAATGACAAACGTAAGAAGCCAGCCAATGTTTGCAATGAAGGGCAAGAACAAGCAGTCAATGCTAACAAGCTAGCCGGTGCTTGCAGTGAAGGCCAAGAAAGGGAAGTCAACGCTAGAAAGCGAGCCAGTGTTTGCAATGAAGAAAAAGAACCCCGCTCAGAAAATGAATTCCATTTTGACCAAACTGATGATGCTGAGATGGAAATTAGGAGATCAAGTGAAGCTGAAACTACAACTACATCTCGGAAAAGAGGCAGTAGAGGTCCAATAAAAGAAAAAAAACTCCCATTAAACATTCATGATCGAACTGAAGTTGAGTTCAATGAAGTAGGCATACCAATAGGGCCAAGGTCAGTATGTTTATCCTCCTTTCTTGGACCACTTGTGCGGGAGCAGGTCCCATACACACTTGATGATTGGAGGAATCTAAGTGATGAGTTAAAAGTTGTTTTGTGGTGATCGATTCAGGTATGGAAAGCAAATAATTACACTTATTAGGATAACTTTTGAAATGCCAACATTTTTTCTTTTTTAGAGCAGAATAGATCATTTTATTACTTCTATTTTTGTATACCATTTTACTGGTATTTCTGTGGTTGAATCCATTTTTATATTAGGCATTTAAATTGTAATGTGAACAACCAAAAGATTATTGCATTCGATGCATGTACCTTATTTGTTGTACAGTACCAAATTCAAAAACATATACATTTCAACATTGAATTAACAAAATATTCAGTTGACATGTGAATCAATAATTAGGTAAAAACTTTATGTAATTGTCTTTGATATTAGTGTTAGTAATTTAAAGTTATACAACCATACTAATATAAAAAAGAAATGAATTAATACCAAAAGCTACTATTATTTTCCGTAAATGTGCCTGATACAACATTGAGTACAATAACAGTTTTATGAGCATTGGTAGAGATCAATGAGCATTCCAACTATAATTTATTCTTTCATGAGCATTCCAACTATAATTTATTCGTTCATCCCACTATAGTATACAGTAACAGTTTTATAGCAACAAAGCTTTGGCAAATAGTTATTGTTAATATCATGTGTTCTAGTGTTAATATCATGTTTTCATGTATTGTTGCAGATTCAATTTAAATTGAAAGAGGATTGGCAAAGAAAATATATATTTCAACAAATGGGAATAATTTAGAGGTCCTCAAAAAGCAAGTTGGTTCGAAAATTAAATAAAGTGGAGAACGAAGAGAAAAGATTGAAACTAAAACCGACCAACGTCAAAAGCATGAATGAATGGAGAAAGTTTGTGAAGACGAAAACTAGTCCGGAGTTTTAGGTAACATTAAGATATTTTTTTATTCATATGTTGAATGTAAAGAACATATAACATTGTCGATATCAAGCAATATAATAATACATATTCAAAAATTGAACCACCGATTGCCTGTGTACTGTTAATTATTGTATAGCTTGTATGTAATAATCAAATCAACTTAAGCAAGCTGGCTTACCAGTGGTCAGTAAATTCTAACACCTTCCAATGATTTCAGAAATGAAGCGAGAAATTTTCAACCCTTAGGGATAAACAACTTCCACACACATCTAGTCGTAGGGGAATGGCTAGATTGGCCGACGACATGGTTGGTTAATTAAGCATAGCATTATGTAATAATATTTAATACATGTCAGTTTATTTATTTAATGTTATTCTAAATTTAGAAAAAAGGAAGTCTAGATCCATCGACCGTAACTAGAGCTGATGTTTGGGTTAAATCTCACGTTAAAAAAATGCTGAACTAGTGATCGCGGAAGCTGCAAATACTATTGTAAGAATTTTTTTATCGGTATATGAAAAATTGTCCGATAGTAAGATACTTTTACCATCGTAAATTATCTGTATGTATTTATTTATGTAGGAGGAGATTAAAAAATTTGGTGGCCTATTACAGTACAGCTCGTCACAGAATGTCAACGGAGATGTTCTTGCACATGAATTGGGACAAGATAAACCAGGATGGTTAAGGGCACTGGGATGGGGTTGTATCTTAACTAAGCTAGCTGTGGCCTAGTCCAGAGATATGCAAGTATCTCAGTGTCAACAGCAAATAACAAAATTGAAGAGTATGGTACATATGCTGGTGGACCAGAAGGTAAACTTTTGTAGTGCTTACTTTTTGTTTGCAGTGCTTAATTTTGTAGTGCTTTTTTTTTGTCTGCAGTGCTTAATTTTGCAATATAAAAATTAGTAGTATTTTTTATTTGGGTCATGTCTAGATAATATATTTTTAAAACTCTATAAATATGATCTGATAAAGATTATGGTTTTATTTGGCTTATGGGTGTAGTTTTAGTGTAATACATGTACAATGGTGTACATGGACGCACAATTACTGCTTCTTTGCTATTTGTGATTTAATTATGATTGTGTACACAGACTCACATGTACAATGGTGTAAAAATGTGAGCTATTTGTGATTTAATTGTGCATATCCACTTTAGTGCTCCTAAGATTAAAGTATGGTAATATTACTGCTTTGTTGTAAGGTTAAGAAAGTTTGAAAGGTAAAGAAAGTTCGAAAGAAGGGAGCACACCTGAATTGGTAAAACTAATAATTATATTACTCAAGAAATAACATTTGGATTTTAGCTTTTGATCTAGTAATTGATATAATCTTCGGTTGAAACGACATATGTTCAGTGTATAATTGGGATGGAACCTCTGGATATGTTGCCAGTGGGAGAGTGTTGTCCGAGGACCCAAATGAGGTTGTCTATGGCATTCGTCTTGGACCAAATGTTGTGAGCGTTATTATAGATTTCATGGGAAAACCAGATACTTATTTATGGAGGCCTACACCTGAAATGACAGTATTAGCAAACGCTGAGAATAAGGCAGTGGTATGTCCATCTACTTGCATAAAGAGGGCACTGCGAGCACGCTTGAATGAAGTCAGTACGGTAAATTTTACAATTCACTATAATTTCGTAGGTCTTCTACAAATTTAATTTAAAAATATGTCATGTACAATATTTTCACTTAATCACTAAACTCTTGATTTACACTTCTCCTTTTTAGCGTAACAGCAGCGCCCAAGATGACAAATGCAAGATTTATGGTTGGAATGAGGGTGAGGGGGTAGTTGTCGAAGGAAGAATCTACGCCAGAGATCCTCAACATATTGTTAATGGTATTCCGCTCGGTCCGTCTGCCGTTGTGATTTGGGTGGACAATGCAATAAATGGAGATGCATACTTCTGTCGATCCACATATGATATGTCGTGCATTAAAGATGCAGTCGGTATGAAAATAGCATGGCCAAAATCAAAAGTTGAAGTTGGTAATGAAAATCTAAATGTGACTGGAAATTGTGCAACTTCTCCCTTGAGATCCACACCCGCATTCGTGAAGAAACATACACAAGAATGTGTGATTATATATTCTGCAGTTGATATTTTCTTATGCTTTCATGTTTATATATAATAAGTTCAATTTAATTATTCAATTTAATGTTTTCCTATACAATAACGATGATTTTGTTTGATTTCATGTTTATGGTACCGGTTTTACATCTACTTTCTGAGTTAACTTTATTTTGGATCATGGTTTATTTATTTTGTTTGTTCATCATTTTTATTTTGGTTTCATTTAATGCGTTGGTTTTCTTATTAATATGGCTTCAGTTCCATTGTTTGTGCAATTTTATGGCTTTGTCTGTTCAAGATATAATGTTAAAATATATAGCTTCTAATGATATTCAGTATAATTTATGATTCCGACCTCATTCCCAATCTTTTTGTGAAGTGGCAACATGACTTATAATATAAATGGTTCATGTTTATTGTTAGTTTCAAACTTAAGTATACATGATGAATGATGGAATGCGGACTTTTTACCATTTATGATGAATATAATTGTGGTTATTATGTGTCGATGTATTTATGTTCAGTATTTATGTGTAAGTGTATAAATATCGCATATATATGCAGTATTTATGTGTGTGTGTATTCTGCATAATAATCTCTCTTTTTTCCAGCCAATTGCGAAGTTGGTAAAAGATGATAAATGCAAGCTAATCGATGTGGGTGGAACCAATGAAGTAGTGGTTGAAGGAACCATCGCTTCAACCGATCCAATATCGATGGTTCATTGTCGTCCATTGGGACGTGATGCTGTTAAGGTTTGGGTTGAAACAGTAAGAGTTTCGAATGTAGAGCTATGGAGACCCACATCAGGGTTGACATGCATGGAAGATGCCTTTGGCATTCGCATAGCCTGGCCAATTGGAAAAGTGATTAAGGAAACACAATGAAAGGTATGCAATTCTGTATGTAATTGAAATATTTTTGTTCCTATCAGTTTATGTCATAATACCGCTTTAAAATATTATGCAGTCATTAAATTGAATGTTCAGAAATGAGAGGAGTATGAACTTAGGCCATACTGTATCAGAGTAAATGATTTTCTGACAGTATATGTAGGAAATGTTTGAAAACATAATTTTGATAGAAAAAAATTCTTTTAAGTGTAGGAATACATTGAAAAGTTGATTAAAAATAACATAATGTTGTAAAATTTAATTAACATATGGTTACAACTTATATATGTAGTTAATGGCAGAGGTATAGAGTGCATAATGGATACTTACCTTATAATCGGCCGTGATTAGCTTAGAAATTGTAAGAAATGATCCTATTGGACGTCATTTGTTCCTTCAACATCTTGATACAAAGAATAAGTAGAAAATTGTGGTACAAATTAGCTAAAGAAACATAAAAAGTTTATATGACGGGTCCGAAATAGAAACGCACTTAAGATAATGAATTGGTACTACGTAAAAGTATATATTGAAGTTCAGGGGTTGGTTGGGAGTTATAGAAGTTGGCGACGGTCGAAGTTTTTTTGGTAATTGGTTGCTAAATGGAGTGTATGAGGGTTGTGGTTTGAAGGAAGGGAAGATAGGTGAGGTCGCGAGTTATGGAAGTGGCTATTAGGTTGCGATTGTATTGATGGTAGAACGGTGATTGGATCTGTGATGATAAAGAAGTATGGTGAGAGGAGGTAATGAAGAGCAATTTGATGTTTTTTGTGAGTCGAGGAAGAGGAAGTATTTTGCTGTATATGTTTGTGGTGGAATGGAGGTTGTCGACAGTGGTGAGGGTGTTGAAGGTGATTGTTTTAGGTTGTAGAAGTGCACAGAGAGGATTTATATATGTTCGAGTCATGTTGCAGCTAAGTTAGGTTTGAAAGTTACAGTTATGAGCATTTCACCTAGTAAGGTAATATATTCACACATGAAATGAACTGTCAACTATATACAATAATATGTGGGATTGCTGCAGTTTCACACATGAGATATAAGTGCAGATATGTGTGTTTGAGTGTAAATATGGTTGTGTCCATAATAGTACAATTGTGGGTGTGTTTATGTTTATGTATGTAATTTGTTTCATGCGTGAGTGTGTGAATCGTGTTAAAGTGCTCGGTAGTGAGTGAGTCTGTATATATGCAATTGGGCTAAGAGTGTTGTGCAGTATAAGTTGCTATATTGGTATCATGCATGAGTTAAAGTGCTGGGTAGGATGTGAATGACCAGCGTGTGTTGTGAGTTTGTTGAGTAAAGAGAAATAGAGTTGCTTGTTTGTACATACATTTATGATTTTACATGCTTGTACATGCTTTTCTTAACTTGCGTGTAAATGGCCTGCATGTTCGTGCTTTTATTAACTACATGCTTTTACTGAAACACACGCATAGATGTATGTGTGTGTACTTGACCTATTATATTTTGGTTGTGTTATGCAGATAATGACTTGCTGCAGATGAAGCTTCAGGTATCACATTTGCAATATCACATTACACATTTGCAATATCACATTGCACATTTGCAATATCACATTTGGATAAAGTTTCAGTATTGATTATAACTTGAATCTAATTATTGGTTATTACTTGTCTAAAGGTGGATCAACGTTTTTGAAGAAATGAGCAGCAGCAGCACTAGTTGTTTATTAGGTAGTTCGGTTGTTTTTTGTACTATTATGGACACTTTAGCTGCAGCGCTGTTTATGGTACTTTAGCAGCACCAACTGTCTATGGTATTTTAGCTGCAGTGCTATTTATGGTACTTCGGTTGTGTAACTATATGTACGGTTAAGTTTATGGTAGTTTGGTTGTGTAACTATATGTATGGTTAACTTCTTGTCTTGAAACTACTGTTTGGTTATGAACTAGTTGTGTTTATGTTAGTGCAGTGGTTTATTATTATGTGGTCCTTTGAATGTGTTTATGTTTGAACGTGTGTGCTTATGTATTTTGTGGTTGTTGAATGTGTTTATATTATAATATAAGCTATGAACAAATTGAATGGGAGGGCGGAAGATTTGTAGCAGCGTTTAGAAAACGCTAGTGAAAACATGGCAAAATCCAAAAGAAATGGTAGCGGAATAAAAACGCTACAGAAGTATCAAGTGGAAAAACTGAAACACATGGTGAAAAACAAAAAACGCTACAAAAAATGTACATTGAGAAACAGCACACAAAATTAATATGGTAGCGTTAAATAAATGCAGCTGTAGGGTTTGGCTATAAGTTGCGCCCTAAATTACAGCGTTTAGAAAACGCTACAAAAATAGTTTACCATAAAACAGCGACTTTTGGCTTTTAAGCAATGTTGCAATAACTTTTATTAGCAGCCTTTTGGAAATGCTATAATAAAGATATTTATAGTGGCGTTTATATAAATGCAACTAAAAAACATGTATTTTTAGTTGCGGGTTTTATAACGGCGTTTATCAAAACGCTGCCATAAGTTTTGGTAGCGTTTTTGTGCGTCACCAAAAATAAAATTTCTTGCAGTGATGATTATATTATAGTATTTAGATACCCTCCTAGACATTTATTCAGAGGCGAGGACCTCTCAATTACCCAATGGAGTGTGTTGTGTGCTGTGAGGCTCCCAACTGGGATATTGGATTTAAGATATATAGACATACTCAATCATACTTATAGAATCTTATTAGATTGTGTGCTTGTTGATGGTTGATTCTCTTTTGTGTTGTGGGTGTGTTGATTGTTGATTGGATATTTGGTTGTTCCACCCACTTGAATATATTCCCTTGATATGTTGATCGACCTTATTTGGGAATGAGTTATCTTTTATGTGCATGGTTTTGAGATTTGTTGACACCTGAGCCATGCACTAACATTTTGCATTGCATTTTTTTATACTATGCCAGTTGTTATTTTATATTGACCTCTACATTCTAGACACAGGCTGACCCGTGTGTTATTTGTATAATACTCGAATCAGTCCGAGATAGATAAGGTTCACGGATGAGTTGACCAATATGTGGATGTTGGGCATAGAAGGAGTATTTGTACATAATATGTATATTTGTATTTTGCATGTGTTCTTGTGTTGTCAGGATGTGTATATTGCACATGTTATGTATATTTTTTATGATAGTAGGCATTTGACTATTTTTGTAGACCTACTTGGACTAGTGTATAATTTATATTATATATGTTCGTTGCGTTCATGACTTTATGATCTCTGTGATTTATTTTATATGGTGTATTGCTCTATCCTAGAATCACACATGTTTATTGTTTTGTGCCGATACTGTATACATATAGTTGAATTTTTTATGATTTTTAAAGTATGTACCAGTGTTAGCTCAACTGAATATCCATGTTTGTAAGCCTGATATCGCCTCATTCTCTGTATTATCAAACAGTATTACACTATAATACTCTTTGGTAGTATGGGTATAGAGGTGGGGTGTTACAAATTTATATGTGGAAATTTCCTGATTTACCGGAGTGATCTCTCTACCTCCACGCTCCTATTAATATCCAAGCTTCTAACAGCCATGGGACAACTTTTGGAACCTTGAGCTTCTTCCAAACATAAAAAGGCCAAACAAAGCTCCTAGATTTTAATATATAATATAAGATCATTGTATTTCATATTCAACACTTGTAAAGGATCAAATATATAAAAAGGAATAATAATGAACAGTGGTTGTAGGCTCACTAAGGCTGAACCACTATAAATCTTTGTGTTATAACTTTTTCTGCATTATACTACTACTGCATTCATTGTTAAAAATACGATAGGAGGTGTTTGCCCAATTTCAGTGCAAACAATCACCATTAATTTGCTAATTCCTAAACGAACCTTTTTAAGATGCATAGAATTTATGGGTTAATCTTCTCTCTTTAATTCTAACTCCTTACCTACTCAAACTTTAATTTATTCATTGTGATTTGGAAGTGGGCAGTCATTCACATGATCATAGTTGTACTTGAAACAAGCAAAAGAATAACTTATTAGGGCATCTCCAATCGTCGGTTACATTCTGAATTTAGGCCAAAAAGTCTTCCCAGTCGTCAAATTCAGATTGAATATTAAGCTTAATGTTCAGGATCCGGTTCAGGATCCTGAACTGGGCTTGGGCGCCCATTTTATGGGCGCCCAAGCCCAGGCGCCCATTTTATGGGCGCCCATTTTATGGGCGCCAGAGCTCTGGCGCCCATAAAATGGGCGCCAGGGCTTGGGCGCCCATAAAATGGGCGTCCAAGCCCAACCCCGCCAAACTCCTCCAACGGCTACCAAAAATCGTATCATGTTGAAATCCAACAGCTATAAACGGTCATATTTTTGTCCCCAACGGCTATAAACGGTCATATTTTGTCCCCAACGGCTATAAACGGTCATATTTAAAATTACAACGGCTATAAACGGTCATATTTGTGATTTCATTATATATATAGGACTATTTTTCAGATTGTAAAACACACATCTCTTCTTCTATTACAATTATATTCTCAATTCCATAATATTGAAAGTATGTCTCATCCTTTTCAATCATATACCGAAGCGATGAATATGGATAACTGGGATTTTGATTCTCAACCAATTCAAAATGTTCATCCCCAAACCGCTCCCCCTCTATCCTTCCATTCTTCTGCTACATGGTCTGGCGATGAAGATAAGGATTTGTGTTATATTTACTGTCATTTTTCTAACGACTCGGTAAAGGGGAATGACCAAAGTGGAGAGGCGTTTTGGGCAAAAGTCATGACTGCGTACAATAAAAAGCATGTCGAAAAGACGAGGTCAATGTCTGCAATCACCGGTCGTTTCGGGAAGATTAATCGACAAACACAATTCTACGAGTCGCAGATTCACAAAATAAGAACAGCAAATCCAAGTGGAATGGGTGGCGAAGCTGAATTGGTAGCGTTTTGAAAAATATTATTTTTAATTTATATTCATTCTGATCACTTTGTTAATATATCATTTTGTGTTTCTGTTTTTTTAGAAGAGAATGGCGAACGATCAATTCTTGAAATTATTTCCAAGAGAAAATGGTACAAAGAAACCCCACTACTATCAGTTTGCAAACTGCTACGACTTGCTTGTTAGTCAACAAAAATGGAGCTCAAACACTGCAAAAAGCTTAAGAGATGTTCAGACGAACTCGAAGGGCAAGAAAAAAACAAGACGAACTAATTATAATTCCAGCCCAAGCAATTCTTCTCAGATGGACTCTAATGTATGCCCAGATAACGAAGACGAAGAAGCAGAACCCGCATTTGATGAAGATGCTAGACCGATGGGGCAACGAGCAGCTAAGAAGAAAATTGCCGTTCAATCTCAAATCGATTCTCGTTTAGCCCAAATGCATGAAAAACATGCAAGAGAAAATGCAGAACGTCAAAGGGGGAGTGCAGAAAAGCTTGCCGTGTTAAAAGAACTGGCCGAGATTGAGAAGTGCCGGTTTGAGCTAGAACGGCAACGCCAAGAGACCTTAGTAATGGAAAAGGATGTCACCGGAATGGACCCAATTACAATGCAATATTGGATGGAGTACAAACAACGCATTGTTGAGAGTAGATCGGGAACAAAACATATGTAGTTGAAATATTCATGTGATATTTTAAGTTATTGCAGTTAAATATCCATGTACCTTCAGTTTATATTTTCAATCATGTGTTATTTTTAGTTTTAAAATATTCAATGGGATGTCATTTATTTCGATGCATTATGTAGACATCAATAAAGATGTATTTCAAAAAACATAAATGATATTACAAAGATAAAAATTATAGCATTCTACACTTCGTTACAGAAATAAAAAGGCAAACAGATGTAATTAAACAAAGATCCACCATCCCGAACTATTGATTTCCATGAGAATTCCAAATATGCTCAATTAAATCCCTTTGCAGTCTATTATGAATAGCAGCATTACGATATACTTCATGATTATCGACATGAATTGCGTACTGTCCTTCATTTCGTAACGTAGCTGTGCGAAACAATTCGGGGGGTTGTCTTGCCCCATCATACTCGAAATCGGGATAGTCCATAGCGCGTTCATCTTCAATGATCATGTTATGCAAAATTATACAGCAGAACATAATTGCAGCCATTTTTGATCTCTTCCATAATCTACATGGATTGCTGACCATTGCAAACCTTGCTTGAAGGACCCCAAATGCCCTTTCTACGTCCTTCCTTTGTCCTTCCTGCATTGCAGCAAATTGTTTCTGTTTTGCCGTCATTGGGTTTGCAAATGTCTTTACAATCGTACTCCATTTGGGATAAATTCCATCTCCAAGATAGTATCCATGCTCATATGTATTATGACCAAGAGTAAATGATAAGGGAGTTGACTTACCTTGCGCTAAATCATTAAACAAATGAGATCGTTCGACAACGTTTATGTCGTTAAGAGAACTTGGCATTCCAAAGAAAGCATGCCAAATCCACAAATCATTAGAGGCAACCGCTTCTAAGATGATAGTAGGTTTTTTTTCTTTACCGTTATATGCTCCATGAAAAGCTTTTGGACAGTTCTTCCACTCCCAATGCATACAATCTAGACTTCCAAGCATTCCAGGCCAGCCTTTGCTTTCATGCATTTCACGCAAGCGCGCTACATCTGCCTCGTTTGGAGAACGAAGATATTCAGTCCCATAAATGTCCACAACTGACTGACAGAAGTGATCTAGGTTTTCCAATGCCGTACTCTCTGCAATACGATATGCGTCGTCAAGGGCATCGGCGGGTGTACCGTACACTAACATCCTCAACGCTGCGGTCATCTTTTGATGCCCACTTAAACCTTGTTTTTTTGCGGCGTCTTGCTTGTAAACAAAATAATTATTATTCTGCTGAATACTTTCGAGAATTCTTAAAAATAATGGACGACTCATTCTGAATCGTCGTCTAAACATCTCTGGACCGTAAGTTGGATCACGGGCAAAGTAATCTTGCATAAGTGTTTTATGAAATGCTTGCTGGTTACGGTTGATATATTTCCGACCCATAACTGAACCGCCTTGTTTTCCAGAAGTTGAACCGTATGCTTCACGGTATATCTCCATCAGTTCCTCCTCCTCTTGTTGATGCGCTAACGCATACGCTTCTTCTTCAGAGTCACTGTCGCATAGCAATATAGCTTTTAGTAAATTTCCAGACATTGTTTGATATTTGAGGATGGTTGTTTGATATGTGAATGTTTTGTTAGACTTAATTGAGGTGAACAAGTATGAGATCCAAATGGTTATATGTATAGACAAATTCTTGAGTGGAGAGAAGGTGACTCAGTGTGCAATCAAATCAAATACTGTAGCCACGTTCATCTGCCGGTCAAGATTCTCTGCTTTCTTGAGTGGAGAGAAGGTTACTCAGTGCGCAATCAAATCAAATACTGTAGCCACGTTCATCTGCCGGTCAAGATTCTCTGCTTTCTTGAGTGGAGAGAAGGTGACTCAGTGCGCAATCAAATCAAATACTGTAGCCACGTTCATCTGCCGGTGAAGATTCTCTGCTTTCTTGAGTGGAGAGAAGGTGGCTCAGTGTGCAGTCAAATCAAATACTGTAGCCACGTTCATCTGCCGGTGAAGATTCTCTGCTTTCTTGAGTGGAGAGAAGGTGGCTCAGTGTGCAGTCAAA
Organism: Allium fistulosum; assembly: GCA_030737815.1. Classification (NCBI taxonomy): domain Eukaryota; kingdom Viridiplantae; phylum Streptophyta; class Magnoliopsida; order Asparagales; family Amaryllidaceae; genus Allium; species Allium fistulosum. The sequence goes on along the minus strand of CM060902.1, from coordinate 191,993,110 downwards.
TCAAATACTGTAGCCACGTTCATCTGCCGGTCAAGATTCTTGAGTGGAGAGAATCAACATCCATTCTATAAATTAACAAATCGTTATCTGTTGAAATCATTTAAAAACTTAACATTATTCAAACTACATTGTCCAACATGACATTTAAGTCTCATGAATTGAAGTTACTTATGCAGTACTACATACAAACCGATGAGATGTGCGACAATCAGGAGGTAATGGTAATTCATTTTTGGGAGACTCTGGCTGAACTGTACAACAATGACGTGGGTTGTCAAGTTAGACGTACGGCTCAAGAGGTCAGGACAGCATACGGAAACTTTACTAGGGCATGCACGCGTTACACAAAGATTATTAATGAGGTAATATCGGAAAATGTGTTTGAGAATACACGTTCGACATATGACGGTCGATACAATTTAAAATACCGCACTCCGTTCATTGGCCATGATGCATACTTCATACGCCAAAATTGGCTAGAAAGATTTGGATGGCCTTAAGATAACAATATTGGTAGTTGGTTATGTAACGGTCGTTAATGTGTGGAGAGCTTTCTGACTTGTCTTTTCAAATAATGTCTGTTGTTTTTATCATTCCCCTACTACCTGTTTGTTTATATATACGCTTTCTTATTTACTTATTCATCATTCATAATCATCTTCTTCCTCAATCACAACAATAAATTCATCATCCAATGCCTTCTTGGCCTTCTTCTATCGATTCAGATGCAGGTTACGTGCGTACGGAAAGTCCACATACTGATGAGGATTGGCTTATCAATTATCAAGAACAACACTATGAAGATGTCCGCGGTCAATTTCCAGATCTTGAGCAGCTGAGACTTCAGGAAGTGGTTGAACCACCATACGAACAACATGTTGTTCGTCATGCATATGAACAACCTGAGAACCAGGTTCAAGTAGTTCAACCTCCCACTGAGCAAGAAGTTGAATCGTACCCAGTTTGTTGTCAGTGTGGGTATGGAGTTGAAGTTGTAGTACGTGCGGATGGAGAAAATATTGGTCGTCGAATCCAAATATGTCAATTCTGGCCGAATGGTTGCAATTACGCGGAATGGTTGGATGATCCTTTATGTCCAAGGGGAATAACCTATGCAAACGAACTAGAACAGGAGATAAGACGTCTTCGAATTTCTTTACAGGAGTTGCAATTTAATCGTCACGTCTAGTATATTCATATTTATGTTCTATTATTACTGTGTCGTTTTTTATCAATGTTCGTATGTCTTCAATTCTAATGTCACTAGTATACACAAACATATATAATTCACAGTATACACAAACATATATAATTCACAGCATACACAAACATATATAATTCATAGCATACTCGAACATTATCAGCCAAAATCCAAGAAAGTGAAATTATATAAACAAACACTCAGACAATGACATAAGTACATAAGATATATGAACTGCAACATATAATAAAACGTTCACTATGCATATACTAAAAGGTATACAACTAAAGGGATGCAACGTCGTCGTCGTCATCATCATCACCATCATCCCCATCACCATCATCTCCGTCATCGTCATCATCATCCCCATCTCCGTCATCATCATCTCCGTCATCATCATCGTCATCCCCATCACCATCCTCACCATCCTCCCCCTCGTCCTCATCATCTTCCTCACCCCCATCATCCTCACCTAAACCACCAGCATCATACCCACTGGGACCAGCTTCACCTCCGCCCTGTGATCCGAAAGGCTCATATATAGCAAGTCTAGCTGACAGCTGATCAATCTGCGTCTCTAGCATATGTGTATGCTGCATGTACATATCATGCATGGTGTGTGTATGTGCAAGAGTCATATCGCGAAACACACCAAGTGAAACTCTGGCCTGGTCCAATCTAGCAGCATACTACATAAAGATGATATTTGACATAGTAAGAAACTAAGCATAAAATAAAGGAAAAAGGGCAATAAACAACAAACGTACCTCATACGGAGGATATAACCCAACTGAAGGCACACCAGGAAACTCAGGGTGGTCTGGAAAGACTAAAGGCTGCTCAATCATAGTACCTGTCACGTCATATGCTCTAAAAGTAGTATCAGGCTCCAACTGCATGGGAGTCTGCGAGAACTGTGACGGAATCGGGTCAAATGAAACCTGCGGTACCTGAACTCTACCGGCTGCCATGTGAGGTCCTATATGATCAGAGTTGACCCCACGAACATAATCTGGTACGATGAATCTACGGGGTGCTACTCTGGCCCAATAAGAATCGTAGTCTCCATCGATGAAGAAAGTACTGCTATCCACCCACCCAGCCTGTCGTAGAGCATCTAAGTAATGATCGCCAATCACCCTATGTCTACCAAACATGTCCTCACAAGATAAAGGATCATATGGTATACGACGATCACCGGTAATCTGATAAGCACACCTCTCTCCCAAATACCACATAGGCATAAATGCAGGTGTATGCAAAGCAACCCTACGTCTAGATAGAGAATACGCAACCATCATGGGATGGTCGTCCACCATAAGACCTGCATCTGCTAGATGAGTCCAATGTGAGGCCCAAGGAGTACGAATGATGTTACCTCGACTACGCATATCAAGCTGTGACCTAGCCTCCATCAAGTCATGCCGTACACCTAAGGGAACATGATGTACGTACTGCATAGTCTCCCACCTTCTCATCCTAGGGAAGTACTGCTCAGGAGCCTGACTAGCCATGTCCTGGATGCGGGGATGCATGTTTGCCGTGTACTCGTAGTACCATAACGGCAAAATATACCAAAAAGCGTACATCTGCTTGACATCGCCAAGCGCAAATGAATCTAGAGCGGTATAAAGGGTGCCTAATATCGCCGTGCCCCAATCAATAGTATGTAGCTGGTCTAATCTAGCAAGAGATGCTAAATAACCTAGTCGAACCGTACCTTTTTGGTTCGAAAAAAAGGTCGAACCAAACAAGTACAGCAGAAATGCTCTAGTGACTGCATCCATCATATCGGCTCTAGCTATATAAGTGGTGATGTACTGCTGCAGGTAAGTCAACTTAACAGAACCACTACTGACGCAGGTAACATCTATCAATGGTAGAAAAACAGTAAACAGATTGGGGGACTCGTACAAATCATCAAATGGAAAAGGTCGAAGACCATGTCGTCCAATCTCAATGCCAGTGAACACGTAGAAATCAACTGGGGTGATACCAAGCTCAAAATCTGAAAAATGAAACGTATGCGTGGTGGGCCACCACCTCTCAGCTAATGCCTGAATGAGAGGTCGATCAAAGGACTGAACAGGCCTAATCGACAAAAAAAGACCAAAAGGGCTAGCCTGTAGTCTCTCAGCAATAGGACCGGGAAGAGAATCATAAAACTGGGTAATACACTTAGCCCAACTATCCCGACAATGAATGTAATGGTCCTAAAGATAATTTATGAATTATTAATTTTTGACAGAATAACAGTTATTTAATATGATTATGTGATGTACATATAAAAATAATCAAATATACTAATGTGCAATTTATACCTGTACGGTCGTCAAAGCGGATTCGGCTCTATGCCGATAACCATCTGGAAGCTCGTGTAATACACGTAGATCGTCTGATGAAACTCCAGGTGGCGGCGGAACATGTAACGGTCCAGCTTGCTCCGCTGGATGTCTGTGAACCGTTCTTCGAGCGATTTTGGTTGGACGCGGCGGCATTTCGTTTAGATTTGCTAATTAAAAAAAAATTAAAATGAAAGGTAGAGAAAAAAGGGGAGGAAAGGGAGGGGATGGGTAGTAGTAGGGGGGAGGGGGCAGACGCTCATTTTATGAGCGCCTGCATTTCAGGCACCCATAAAATGGGCGCCTGGCATCAGGCGCCCATTTTATGGGCGCCTATGGTCTGGCGCCCATAAAATGGGCGTCTGACCGGTGCGTTCTCCTGCGAGATTACGCACGTAATATTCAGGGTCCTGAATTACGTGCGTAACCCACTGGAGATGCCCTTAAGTAACCAATGTATAACGTAGAAATAGACTAAAAAGGTAATAACGTTCATGTTATTCTATAAATATGCTTTGTTGAAGTCTCCATGCATAAGGGAATAAGTCTTCTATTTCATTGGTGGTTGGTATGTTTCTATTAACCGAGTTTTGCGGTCTACTTGTATTCATGGAGCTGGTTCTTCTTTGATTTATTCATTATTAACATCTAATTTAATAATTATTTCTCCATCTCCACATTAGCCATCAACTGCACAAGCATACAAGTTATTTCATCAGATTATTTTGAAAGCAACAGATCTGAGCAACATCTACACCAGTGCCTCAATCAACTGCTACAGCCAACATGTTCAAGTAACCCTAACAAACAATAAATGCAGTGATGGATCATTATCTATGAATCAGTATCACACCTTGACTTTGACAACAATGTAATGCTCCAGAATCACCGACATAATCAAACTTCCCAGGCCAAGGCCACATAAACTCAAGCAGGGACACCAGATTATCTTCAGATTACCCAGTGAATCAAGATAGGGATGAACTCTAGATCGTCTATAGCAAATCCTTCAGCATAGTCAATAAAGTCGATTTTTTGAATTTCTTCTGGAGATTTGGCCGTTCGAGAATTTTGATTGAGAAGTTTTTGGATGTTTTGTTCAAGGGGTTTTGGCTATATTTTTGGAAGCGGTGGGTGGGTGCTAAAGGGAAAAGATGATGACGGCATCCAATGGTGTATTGCAAGGATGATTTCCTTTGGAGCCAAATTTTTGGGTTTATTGGTAAAAAATGGGGTTTGGAGCGAAAAGAAAATGTATATATGTGAAAGAAACTTACGGAAAAAAATCTCCAGATGTATATGGAAGTAATACTTTGTATCATGCATAATTTGAGATGCAACTATCAAGCAAAACTAGACCAAAATGAGTATTGAGATTTGCAACCTAATGTTTATATATATATATTTTTTGAAATTTTTTGTAACATTTTAGAATTTTCTGAAATTTAGAATATTTTTATATTTATTTTAGAAAATTTTGAAATTTTAAATTTTATGAGAAATTAAATATTAAACATAATTATTGATTATAATTATAAATATTAAATAATAAATATAATTATTAAATATTAGGTACTAAATAATAAATATTACTTCTTGATTATTAAAAATTACTTTTTAATTATTGATTATTAAATATTAAACATCACTCTCAATTATTAATTATTTAATTATAATTACTAATTATTAATTATTAAATTAAGTATTAAATATTAAAAGTAATTATTTTGCTACTAAATATTAATGGTAATTATTATAAAATATAATTGCCAATAATTTATAAATTTAACATTTATTTAAAATTTTAATTTTTGAATTTTTTAAAAATTTCAAATTTCTATGAATATTTTCAATTTTATTATAGAAAATTTCAAAATATTAATTTTGTTCTTAAATTTAATGTATTGTTTATTTACGTATAATTCAACTATGAAATGCTTATTTAAATATTCTGTGTTCATGGATGCAATTGCTAAGGTTACAAAAGTAGAGTACTGAGTTTATATTTTTGGCCCAAGCCTAGCTCTATGGTTATTGTCGTAATGGATCTTCAACATGCTAAAGCATAGAACTGCACATCCTATTGAAACAAATTTAAACACACTTGGCTGAACATACTGGTACTAGGACATGCGCGAACTAAGATCATGTGCACTTATTAATGGTTAAATATTAAATACTAGATAATAAATATTACTTATAAATCATTAAAGCTTATTAATTATTAATTATTTAGTAGTGATTATTGATTATTTAATAGTAATTATTAATTATTAAATATTACTTCTTATTTACTAGTTATTAATTATTACTTCTTAATTATAATTGAATATTAATTATTAATTATTTAATACTAATTATTCAATTGTAAGTATTTAATATTAATTATATAATTTACTAATAAATGTTAACTATAGTTTACTAATCACTAACAATTAATTATAATAAATTATTGATATAAAAAATAATTATAGATTATGGATAATAATTAGTAATTATAAATTATTTATTAATAAACATTGGTTATAAATTATAAAAAATTATCTATCTAAGTTTTCATTTATAAATTATTAATTATAAACTACCATTCAAAAATTATTTAAGTTAGTATTAAATACGTGTTATTAATAGTAAATTATTATAATATTTTAAACAGTACTGAACATATTCAAAAAATTCAACGTAAACCTACGAGTAAAACTACTTTAAAAGAAATTGTAATTAACTAATATTTAGTTGTATTGCAACTTTTTAAAACAGTTGTTAAAAGGGTACTATGATAACATTGGAAAAACACTGTAAAAAAGTAGTTTCGTACAACATTTTTTGTGGAAATGTTGTAAAAGTCATGTTTTACAACGTTTTCGGTAAACACGTTGTAAATGGTGTTTTTACAACGTTTTAAACACAAATATTGTAATAAGTTATATTTGTTGTGTGTGTTTATTTTTTGTGCGCGCGCGTAAATATAAAGTTTCCAGAACATGGAGGAGGGCAACTGCCATATCTGTATCCCTTCATTTTTCTTTTCTTCTTCAAAAATTCGATTATTCTTGTATTTAGATCAGTTTCACTAATAGAAAAGTTAAAAGGGGATAATTACCATTGTACAAACACTACTGTAATTTAGAGTGAGTAGTCTATAAGTACTATATAAAATGCTTATGAAGCGAAGATGGAATTCATTTTTGATACAATTTAAAACTATTGTTTTAAATACTTTGATATTATATTTTCAATTGTAAGAAATGTTAAGATATATTATTATGTATATCCACAATTATTTTCTCAAACAAATTATAAAAGTGCTAGGTTAATAATTTTAAACACTATTTAGAGTCCGCTTGACAACAACTTATTTTAAATCTCCTTTAAAGGAGTTTTAACAGTAATTTAAGTAGTTTTAAATAATGATTTATAAGTAGAAGTATTTGATGTATTTCACTTTTAAGTAGAAATGTTTGATCAAAATTGCCTATAAAATTGCTTCATAGGTCAGAAGCAATAAATATGTTTCTTAAATTTCTACTTATTAGTTACTTTTGTAAGCTACTTTATAAGAAGTTCTCAAACTCAAATTTAAAATAAGCTATTTGTAAGTAGTTTTGATAGCTTTTAAGTAGTTGTCAAATATTTTCTTAAAATAATTTCTAAATTTTATTATTTTTATCTTTTAATTGAAATTGACATTATCTAATTTGATTTTTTTTGTCTAAGATACAACTTAATCTCGATTTATGATACAAATTTATATATTCTAACAACATATTCTTTTGATAATTATTTTAGGTACAACATATATTTTTTAGTCGGATACAGGTAATTTCCCAATTTTAGAATGGTTTCATAATCCATGTAAATAAGATCGTCAAGAATGTTTTATATTTTACAAAATTGACCATTGGATCTTTCAAAAGCGACAATCGAATTTGATATGCTCAAAATCCTTTGCAAACAGTGTAACATATATAAGCTCCAAGCCTTGATCCATAATATTTTAAATCCAGTGGTTAAATTTAATTGAACATCTTTTCTATACATCTTTGTTAATGAAGTGATATTATTTCTTGTAGTGTAGCTCCCTCCACTTCTCTTTGTATTCCAATGCACTTTTCAATACCTTTGTGGAAACTTCTTCCACAAATTTCATTATATTCTAGAATATATTTTGTAAGTTTAATCCACTTTTCAAAAATAATAACAAATTTAGGTAATTTGTAAATTTGTTATGGATATAGCTTGTTTTGCTACGTTGCGCCTGAATCATCATTCTTGCGGTATAAAGATTACACTACAAGACACACAGTAAATAGCGGCAGGGAGGGGCGACGGCCGTCGTCGGGAAGTGGTGACGGCTAGCAACGGCTAGTCATTATATTAATTACCCAATTTAATAATTAATTGATGTAATTCCCGTTACATTTTAAAAAATGTTTAAAAAAACTAATTTAATTTCTAAAAAATAAACATGATATTTTAGCATGGCCATTCAACCTCAGGATGGCTTGTGATTGGTTAAATTAGTAATTTCGATAATTTATCATCGTCTAGTTTGAATATTTAGCGTTATTGAAAATCTAACTCGCACGACCAATCTATGCAACTTTAAGTCTGTCCGTTAAGCAACTTCGATAAAGTACTTCGGAGCAACTTCGATAAAGTACTTCGGACCAATTAATTTTTTTAAAACTGTTGGGTAATTTGTTATGAATTTTTAAATGTATTTAGTATAATAAAATAAAATCAAATTAAATATTCAGTAGAAAAATAAATTTATTGGATCTTATGTCAATCTGAAGTACTTCGGAGCAATTTCCAAAAGGTGATTAAAAAAGAAACAACCGTAGGGTGTCGATCTTGAATTTTAAATTTATAGTCATTCGTCGACATTCGGACTAAAAACTCTTCATTCAAAGGCCAGACGACCTTCAAACGAGACAAAATCCGGACCATTGATACTTTGTATTGTGTTAATCCAATCCTTATGGTTGGATTCATAATAAATGATCGAAAAAAATCAAGCTCGAAATGGGTCATTTTGCTGGGAGTTTCATAACACTTATATTTGGGTGGATTTCTTGAGCACTGACAAACTCCCACCGTGAAAGTAAGTTTTCTAGTTTCATATGATCATTATAATTTTTTAAAATTGTATAATAATTGCACAAATTTAGTTAATCATATATTTAAGTAGTTGCAAATGGTAAATATAACTTTTATGTTAAATTTACAGGAAGTATCTACGGGGAACCCGACAAATAGGAATAAAAAACCTATTACACACTACGGCGGATCAAAATCCTTCTAATAATCAGAAGAAAATGATAAATTTATAAATTGCAATTATAAAATACTGATTATAGAATATAACAGTTTATGATTTTTTTAGTGATAATAAACATATATTTTTTTAAATGTGTCTGTTATAGTACTATTGCAATATCACATAATGAAACAAATCAGAATTTCATTTGAAAATATATTTTATTTAGAATTTCATTTAAACAAATATTTTATTACAACAAACATTTTATTACAATTTCAAATAGTACACACTTATTACTACGTAGCTTCCACTATATTTTACACTTTCAAATACAACACTATTTTTCACTCTCGTATACAATGAACTCTCATATAAAATTTACTCACCCACTCGCACACATTCGAATTTGATTTGATATCTTCTTGCATCAGCGATCTTCAATCCAATTATCTACTTAGCCTGTCAAATAATAACGTGGTAAAAAGCTTAAAAGAAATAAACTAAAACTACAGAAATAATTTTTTTTAATTGAACTCGATATTGCCTCAGTCTGTTGGGTTTGCTCTTTTTATATTTTGCAATAAATATCAAAATAAATTTACACGAGCAACATACAACATGCATAGTGTATCATTGTACGTGTCATAAGTTTATGCACATACAAAAAAAATTTACTTACATCGATTCAAGTGCAGGGACAAAAGTGAGGTCAAACCAAATAGCTCAATGCAACGCAATGCAAATGCACGAGGGCAAGCAAAATTGGCTTAAGTCAAATGCTTAATGGTTCAACATGCGCATGGTACATAATGGTACAGCCATGAGACTCTGGTCAATACAAAGACCAGCCATATGCACAAGCACAAGAGAGTTTACAATGCAAGTGTGCATGAGTTCAGACAACAACCGGGCAAGGCTGTAATCATAAGTGCACAAATTTGAGTTCAGGGACTAATATAAAAAAGAAATCATGCAACACAAGCATATCAGACTAAAGTAAATGTACATCCACAAAGGCAATAAAATAAACATGTACAGACGTGTACCGACATGCACAAAACAAGCAAAGGTTAGCAAAGGTCATGTATAAGCAAAAGTCAGGCAGTATTTCATACTACAGCGTGAACATACAACACATGCAAGTGCACAGAGGGCAACAAGCATAAAGACATGGAAAAGGCAGTTCAACATGCATCAAAGCAATGGTACGATACAAGTACACAACAAGGTTCAAAATGCTCACAAAACAAGAGCAACATGGAAAAAAGCATAGTAATATACATATATGTATATACACGTATATATGTACACAGTGAAAATCAGTAAGGTAAGGAGCATTTCAATCAGCATTGATGATTTCAAACTCAGTGCACAGAACACACCATCAAGGAACTATTCAGAGCATCACCAACACTAAACAGAAATCCAAACTCATATCAACCACAAAGGAACACAAACCAACATCATCAACTACATCAAGGACTAACTTCAAACATGCATGCAAAGGTCAAAATGAAAGGGAGTGCACATAGGTCTAAAAATAAACAAATACAGAGGATATCATAGCTAGTAATTCACCAACAAATTCAATCAGAAACAATAATAGAGGATAGTTCTGGCAACCAGAATTTCTGTATCGAACATCTCAATTAGAAATACAAAAAAACATAGAAGCAATCGAGCATGGACCAAGAGAACAAAATTTCAGTAGTTGCATTTTTTTATTGATCAGCGTATGGCCAAAATCAAAAATTCAACAAGGGTCAAAATATATTCGAATATATATATATATATATATATATATATATATATATATATATATATAAGGGAATTTGAATATATATCAAGACTTGATCAAGTCAAGTATTATGAGTCGTTTGATCAGAAATCAACGAAAAAAAGAAAAATCGAAATTTAATTTGAAATATTCAAAGCCGAAATAAAATCAGAGTTACATGAAATATAAGGAATCAATTCACTATAAATAACCCATTATCATCAGGCAAATTGAGTCGAGTTCGAAGCAACATAATAAACCAATTACAGAAAATTAAAAATCACAAAACGGTGTGATCATAAATTGGTAGGCGAAATATAAAACAAAGTCAGGGATGAAAATTTCAACTCGAAAGTTACGAATTCAATTTCAAAATCAAACCCTATAAATAAACCATTTCATCATAGGTATTGAGATAAATCGAGTACGATACAAATAAAAAAAGGCAAAAATCATACCAAACAATTATTATCAGAAACACTCGACTGGGAAAGCAACCACAACTTCCAATCGCTGCTACTTAAAGAACGCGAGCATCAGAGAAGAAGGAGAGCAATTCAAATTAGAATTTCAAAGCAGCGGCTTTCGATTTGGAAACCTACTAAATCAGAACGGAGACAAAAGGAGAATCGGCTTAATTACAAAAGAGGAGATCGTATTTTATTTTAGTTGGGCCATATTCTTTTACTTGTAAACAAATTTTTTGGGCATAATTAGTTCAGGGTTTCACTTTTATTTGTATTTTTTTTAATTTTATAAAACTCTAGTTTTCAAATAGGTACTACAGGATGTAGTTCGAGAATTCACAACTCGGAGCTAAGATGTGGAAGGGTTTTGAGCGTAGGGTTAGAACAATCAGGTTAGCGAGGGTCGCGAGTTTACAGGATCTGTAAGCGTCGATTGTTTAATTCCTGGTAGAAAACTTAAGGGCGGTATTAGGCAGGTTTTTCCGAAGCTGGGTAAAAATGTGTGTCACTTTTTTATTTCTGCATTTACTCTTTTATTATTTGTGCTGTAATTTTTATTTATTTGTGAATTTATTATAAACCACATTCACACCCTCTTCTAGGGTTAATTCTATCCTACAAGTGGTATCAGAGCCGGTTACTAACATAAATGTATAACCCTAGTTGCGGATTTAGCGAGAGTTAGTCCAGTGTTAGTCCCTCTATTTTTGATGGAACAAAAATTTTAAAATTGGAAATAAAAAATGGAATTTTATTTAAAATCTGTTAATTTTAAGTGTTGGGATATTATTGAAAATAGGTGTGATATGATAGATAAGAAAAATATTTCGATTAATGCTTATGCTATGAATATTCTCTACTCTCTAATTAATCAAGTTGAATTTAACCATATCTCTCATTGTTCAACTACACACGAAATCTGGAACACTCCCGATGCAATATATGGTAGAAAAGTCAACAACAGCAAGAAACTCTCCAAAACCGATTCAACGGAATAATTTTTCTTAATAGGATTTATGAAGTCAATTTGGATGATGACAGTAAAGAAGGCAGTGAGGAAGATGCAACATATGATGAGATAAGTGATTTTTCACTCAACGATTTAGTTCTCTTATGTCAAAAATTAACTAAAATTGTTGATAATATTGAACTAAAAAATCATAGGCTGAAAAGTGAAAATCAAAGTTATGTAAAAAAAAATAATGATATGGAAAATGAACTTAAAGATAGTAAGAAAATTAAAAATTCTCATTGCAAATATTGTTTGAATTTTGAAAAAGAGTTCGCTTATTTTCATGAAAATTTTCAAAAGCTAGAAAAGGAAATTCTGATTTCGGTGAAAAATGAAACTGAGTTGATTAGTAAAAACGACATTTTACAAAAGGAGTTGGAAAGTTTTAAGATGTCCGAAAATTTCAAATGTGCAAATTTTTAGAGGGAATTAAATGAGGTCAAAGTAAATTTCAAAACCCTCGAAAATGAAAACATAATTTTGAAAAGTAGCAAAACAAAAATTCTTCGAATAAATAACGAATTAAAAAAAGAGAATGAAAAAAATCAAGGATTTTTAAAAAATTGAATTCGAAAAACGCCAACTCTTTAAAACTAAAATGCTTGATTTTGAGACCGAAATAAAAGAGCTCAAAAATGAAAATTTGATCTTAAAAAGAAATAATTTTGAAAAGAGAGAATGCTATTAGTCGTTATTTTAAGCTACTAAACGAGAATATTTTTTTTAAAATCCAAAGTTAATGAACTCGAGTTGATTATTTGAAAATTTTCAACTGAGGAAAAATCATTTAATATGCTATTCGGAAATCAACTCTTCGCGAATAATAGAAAAGAACTTAGATTTGAAAAAGTGTCAATATAAAAAAAAACTTATAGCACTGCTAGGAAGAGAAGTGTGATACCCGAATGCGTAAATTGTGGAATATAGGCCATAGCGATAAAAACTGTCGAAATAAAAACAAACACAATACCGTTAAACAAATATGGATTCCAAAAGGTATAAATATAAATTTTCTAAAATTTAAACAAGTTCTGATTCCTAAGGGTATGATTGTTAATATTAATGGTTTTCCATATAAACAACTTTGGATACCAAAGATTTCGATCAAAAATAAAAGTGGTCTTACATCAATCGTTAGGTCACTCGCCTTCTCCAAATTTAGATACAAAAGCGGGCTAAGGAACAACTTCGATAAAAATAGATTTCGAGTTGTTCTATATGGTTGATGAGAAAAAAATTCCAATGCTCCTTAGGCTAGAAAAATGAGGTGGAGATCTACATATTTTAGATATCACAACATCTAAGGTAAGTAAAGGTATGGTATCTAAACTCTGTTTTATTAATTCTATTTTTGTTGACACTACTGTAATATATTTGCCATATCTTGAGCTCCTTAACTCCGATTTGAAAATTTTAAGATGTTTTGGGAAATAAATAGAGAATTTTATAAATATTATTTTATGTGTTTTCCAGATTTTGAACTTAAATTACTGGTGAAAAATTGCAAATCATTAAGAATACTGTTTGAAAATAGTTTCAGAACTTTTTAACACGGATGTAGTAATTCGATCATAACTTGAACATCTTTACTACGAATTTTAAAATCCTTGAAGTTATGGAAAGCTAACTGATAGCACTACAACTTTACTATTTTGAGTTTTTGCTGATCCGTTTTGTAAAGTATTGAAAAGCAACAATCATTTCAGCTCATTACCTGAAAGATATTTCTGATTTATGCAAACAAGCTGTAGTATTTTAGTCATAACTTTTGAGCGATTTATCATTTTGACTTTAAATCAATTTTAGTGAGTAGCAATTGAATGTCTAAAAAAAATTTATTTTATGCTAAATCAAATTACGGAATTAAAGCTTTCATATACTGGTTTTAAATGGACTGATTTTTCAAAATAGGACTTGTCAATTCTTTGGTAGAACGATTAACTTCCATTATCTTGTTCACAAGTAACAGATTAATGGTTGGAAAAATGTGTGTACCTTTGCTTGATAGAAATTTTTTCGTCTCTGTTTGATATTAAATGTTTGTACCAAAATTGGGCACAACACCCTTCGGAAGTGTTTGAAGAGATAAAATGAAGAAAGTAAATGTAAGAAGAGGATTATCTAACAAACACTCCAAACAATAATCAGAAAAAATAGCAAAAGAACGCAGAGATTTAGAGTGGTTCGGCGTGTTGCCTACTTCCACTATGAATTGATTGACTTTTATTAACTTTTGCTTACTGGTTACAGCGGATTACAACAGTAAATTTCGAGTACAACAGTGATTTTTAAGTGCAACAATGGATTCAGTAAAGTCTGGACGTCAAAGAGCCAAAAGATCCCTTTTCTGTAGGTTCTGGGCTGCTATTTATAGGCGTAGGTTGCAAATATCTCGCTCAAATCTCGGGAGACCTCTTCTGGCACGTGGGTGGGCCCACACAATCGTTCCCATGCGGTGTGCACTCGATCTGTGATCGATATGAACGAATTTCGTATCGATCATAATTTGGTCCAATCGAGTCGAGATCGATCTTGAACATTCTTGAGGATGTACGCAAGATCCTGTGAAAATTTGGTGGCTTTGCACTTGTAGATTTTGGGTTATGATCGATGCAAATTCGAATTTATAAACTGTTTTCTTCGTATCGATGCCGTTCGCATCGATCTGTTCGTATCGCTTTTTGGGCACATGCTCACAAGTTGACGTGGCGCTTGATTTCTGGATCGATCCACTTTCGACGCCGAATCGACTGAGTCTTTCCAATATTTTATGCCTCGTTCGTATCGATGCATTTCGGCCTTGTTCGTATCGTTCGGCTATGTTTTCTATTCGTACCGATGTTTTTGCTCTGTTCGTATCAATCCTCATAGGTTACTTCGTATCTATAGCTGGAGGTCATTTTCATATTGCTCGCTTGATGTTTTATTCGTATCGATCGTTGATCGATCGATACGAGCTGTGCAATTGGGATCGATATGAATTGACTTCAATTGATGGATACGAAGTGATATTGATGGGTACGAACAACAGATAAGTGATGGATATGAATAGATGCAGCTTGATGGATGTGAACAAGGTCTTTCAGTCGATGGATATGAAAAGTGCAGTTCCAGATGGATGAAAGCGGAACCGATGCGAAGAGAGCGAAATTGATGGATACAAACGAATTAATTTCCTTGGCTTGCATCGATCATATCTTGAGCATACGGACTCGGATTGACTTGAAATTTGGAACATTGGCTTCCATAGCTTTGCATGTCATGCCTTGTCAATTGTAGCTTGATCCGGAATCGGACAAAATTCATCGACATCCATAGTGAGTCTGCGTTAACCAATCTTCGGGACGGACTGTCCTCGGTTTCCAGTTAAGTTCTTGGTGTCACGGCCTTGCCAAAAGGCGGGATAACATTTTGCCCCCCAAAGTATATCTTGTGAGAACAGATATGCTTTGAAAAGTCGCAATCTTCATTCTGAACATTTCCATTTGACTTGTCTGAATGGTCGTTGTTTTTTCATCGAAAGATGTAACTGAATGTTGAATGATAGTGATCTATTGTTTGTTGTTGTAATCGTGATCTGTTGTTCGTTGTTTTAATAGTGATCTGTTGTTTGTTGTTGTAATCGTGATCTGTTGTTTGTTGTTGTACTGTGCACTGTTGTAACTGAATGTTGAATGATAGTGATCAATTGTTTGTTGTTGTAATCGTCACCAGATGAGTATTCAATTCCTGTGAATTTTAAAAATTGGATGTTTGTCCATTATACATGAATGTACGTTAGCCTGACTCCCGCTAACGTTCACATGTTTACGAGTCGTTGCCAAGTTTTTTTAGATCGAATTTCATATCGATCCTCTCCTGAATCGATGTGAAATTCGAGTTGTAGCAACGATGATGGTTGCTCTGATCCATCTTTTGTGTCGATCCTCTCCTAGATCGATCCGAGATATTAGAATACATTTTTATCGATGGTCATCAAATGATCCAGATATAGTTTTGCAGTGATTTTCGTATCGATGGTTATCAATTCAAAATTATCCAGTTTCACGAAGTCTCTTCATATCGATAGATCTGAATTCCTATGATCTTCAAAATGATGGACACAAACTTGTCATTCCCCATCGATAGATGTTTGATGGACGCGAACAGATTAATCAATCTTCATAGCAATGTTTTTGCTTCGTACCGATAGCTGGATGGTTGCGAACAGGTGTTGCCTCAACTAGGTGGTTCATGGATAGAATAGTTCTCCTCGTATCGATTAGAGGAGAAACCTGTTCTAACCAATTGAAACAACTGGGAGACGAATCGTTTCCTTCTCTTGGTTTTGCACCCATATAAATACACGATTTTGTACTTAGAATTTTTTTTACTTGTTCACTTTTCTGCCTTGCCTTCGTATCGTTTCGAGTTGAAGGAAATTAAACTGCCTTTGCTTTCGAATCGAACCAGACTCCAATCCTTCAAACCAACTGTTGAAATTAGGTAATTAGGCCATAAACCTTGTGTTGGAACGATGAGATTTGGAATCTCTGGCCATTTCCTTTGATTTTGTGATCGATTCTGGTGATGTGGTAGTCGTTGATGGCCGGAGCAAGGAAGAGGCTGGAAGGGATAAGTGATGCAGCGGAAAATAATAGAAATGATTACAACGATGAAAGAAGTAATCGGTGGATTGAAAATACCAAATGCCCAAATCCGTTGATCTCAAAGATACAGGATTCTAGCTATCTTCATCACGTTGATCGCGCACGATGCCGTGAAAGAAGATCTACAATTCTTCGAACGTTGATCAAGCGTACTTGATTCCGTGAATTGGCTTCAACAATCGTTGATTCGAGCGCACTTGAATGCCGAAGGTGGAGATAGGAGATAACACTCAACTACCAATTTCAAAGAGGCACAAAGCACTCAAACAAAGTTTTATTCAAAATCAACTTACTTTACAAATGACACCACCATCCCTATTTATAGGGTTACAACTCACACTAGGTCGTGAACGACCTAACAAACCTACGTCCTAAAAACAAACAGCGACTCACCACAAAGACATGCGACCTAACAGGTAGCGACTTAACAGCACAAGCGACTCACAATATAACAATATGTACAACATCCATGCGACCTAAGGATACAACACACACGACCTAAGGGCTCACATATGATCGAGTTAACAAATACAACATACAAACGACATAAGGAATTACAACATAACGACCTAAAAATACAACACCACGCGGCATAAGCTTCAGCAACATGAGGAGAATCAGCTTCCGGAATGACTTATGCGACCTATAGGACGAGCGACTTAAGGAGTTGAGCGACCTAGGCTTGAGCGACCTAAGATTGATGCGGCCTATGGTCGAGCGACTCAAGGCAGGAGCGACATAAGAAACACGGCAGCGACATAAAGAAGATAGCAACATAAGAAAGAGTGACATAACTTCTTGCGACCTAAGGAGCCATATCTTTAGCGACCTACGAGCAAAATCTGCTTCCTTTACGTGTTGTGAGTTAGGTCGTGATTCGTTAGGTCGTTCGCGACCTAAGCTTGAGCGACCTAAGGCAATCAGTTTCACGCGACCAATATTTGACTCGTTAAGTCGTATCTTGGTAGGTCGATTCTTGGTAGGTCGTAGATCGTTTGGACGGCTTATCAACTTGCTTGGTTGGTCTTCATAGCTCGCTTGCAACCTAAAATGGCGCGACTTAAAGATTAACGTGCTAGGTCATAGCTCAGGAAAGTTAGGTCGTTGGCGACCTAAGAAACAAGAAGGTCGCGCTGCATCATCCTCCCCCTGTTGAAAGAAATTCGTCCTCGAATTAACACTTTCCTCTTCTTTAACGTTCTTATCCTCATAAAATGGAATCAAGGGTTTGTCGTTGACAACGTCATCAGTATAGATACGTTCCGGCAATCTTAACTGACACGCATTCTCATTAATTCCCTTCACGACTTCCAAACGACCAATCCTCCTAGCTCCTAGCTTGTTGTAAGCACCAAAAAGAAATCGATCCTTGGTAATCATTTCATACACAAAATCTCCTTCCTTGCATTCAACGCTTCGTCGTTTAATATCTGCTAACTGCTTGTATTTCCCATTTTCCTTAAGCAATCGTTCCTGTACAACTTTGTGACATTCTTGCGACTTATTCACAAATTCACTATCATGTTTAATCACCCCTCTCTGCGGTGGCATTGTCGATAAATCTAACGGTCCTTTAGGAATTGTTGAATAAACAATCTGGAATGGACTGAACCCAGTGTTTCTACTAATTGCATGGCTATGTGCAAACTCCGCTTGACATAACTTCGGATCCCAACTTTTCAAATTGTCATCCATGAGGCATTGCAATACCTTACCTAGGAGTCTGTTTACAACTTTAGTCGGTCCGTCCGTCTGTGTATGATAAGCACTACTAAATTTCAACGTAGTCCCAACCATTCTCCATAGACTCATCCAAATATGGCTCAGACAACGAGTATCTCTCTCTGAAACAATAGATTCAGGTAACCTATGAAGTCTATCGATCTCTTTGAAGTATAACTGAATGACATTAACGGCCTCTGCAGTCTTCTTATAGGTAATGAAATGTACCAATTTTGAAAACCGGTTAACCACCACATAAATAGAATCATTGCCACGTTGTGTTCGCGACAATCCCAAAACAAAGTCCACACTAGCATCCTCCCGTAATTTAGCATGTTTATGCAACGGCATACATAAACCTGCATTTGTCGTGGTCTTCTTTGAAACTTGTCGATTATGGCTCCTCTAAACAAACCTTTCAACTTCCTTCCTTAGTGACGACCCAACATAAGACTTTGAGATTAGTTGCATGGTACGATCACGGCTCACGATTTTATCTCTATGCAAGTCTTTGATGATGTTCATTTGCTGATTGCAATCAGAAGTATACAACTGCCTTCCTTCGAACAGAAACCGAATAACCAGTCTTCTCAACTCTTCCTGCTCTATTGGACACATATGATAACGTGGCATATGTGGTACAATAGCATCTGGCATTTGATCAACATGATATTGTATGTCCCTCAGTGGCGGTACCTCCTTGGGCAACTCTGCAAGAAGTACATCTTCGAATTCATTTACCACTGGCTTATCCTCCTCAGGAGTCTCGAGATCTTTACTGGTTTCATTCCCATTCAACATAAACACTTCCGCACTATCCTCCACTTCTTTAACAAACTCTTCTGTAGATAATAGACTAATCGAATCCACCTTCTTCACTGATAAATTACCCCCTTCATCTCTTGTCACACTTTCTTCATCCTCATCAATCCTCGTTGGTTGTGAATTTTCAACTTCATGTTCATCAAACTTTGTTGGTTGAAAGACATCAACTTTATCTGTATCTAACTTCGCGGATTGTGAGTAATCAACTTTATGGTCATCAAACTTCGCGGGTTGAGAAGAATCTACTTTATCTTCCACTTCAACACTATCTTTCACTTCTTCAACAAATTCTTTCGAAGATATTAACTTAGCTGCTTCCACCTTCTTCTCTGGCTTGCAGTCATTTTGTTCACGCTTCTTGAGAACTAAGGTAATTTTGGTTCCTTCAAACATGAAACTGTAGCTGTTGGTGTGACTATTATGTTGTACAGCTCTATCATACTGCCATGGACTTCCCAATAGTAGATGACATACATCCATATCGACTACATCACACCATATATCATCTTTGTACTTTTTCTCAATAGAAAATGTAACCAATGCTCGTCTTCCCACTGTCACTTCTTCACTTTCCTTTATCCATGCCAGTTTATAAGGTCTAGGGTGTTTTTCAGTCTTCAACCCTAACTTCTTAACAGCTTCTTCAGAGATAAGGTTATCGCAACTTCCCGCATCAATAACGAATTTACAAACCTTTCCCAAGATAGTACAGGTAGACTGAAAAATATTGTTCCTTAGCCAAATAGAATCATTTTCATGTTTTGGCAAATTACACCCTTCGTCTCTATGACCACGTATGTCTCTATGATCATGCAAATCTCTTCTACTCGGTCTTTTGACATCACGACATGGTTCATTGTCAAACCCATGTTGACTTCTTTTCTCTTCCCCATGGTGATCTCGTCTCATTGAAATTGATGATTCCCTTTTATCTTGATAAGTTTGTGGCAACACCCTCCTTGCTTCCGTAACCGATGGCGAAACTCTGTTTCCTCCATGGTTCAAGACTGGTGACCTTCCTCTTTGACTTTGATTCAAATCCATCATCAACTTCTCCAACTTTCCAAAACCTTTATTGAACTTCTCTTCGAGGTTATCAGTAATTCGTTGCTCTATTGCCTTAGCATCTTCTCTTCTATACACATCGGCAATATTCTGATGACGATTACCTCTTCTCGGATGCATTGTTGAATCGACCAATCTCCAACTAGCTTTAACTTGGATTTTAACTTAACTTCAACACTTTAACTCGGCCTTGATCTACAAAGTGATGCACGGCTCCAACACTTCTTAGCTCGGCTCAAACACTTCAAGCACTTCAACTAGCTCTGCCTAAACTTAGTTGGCTCGGCTTGAACTCTTCAATAAGAATTGGCTCGGTTGAAATGGAATCAAACTCTTCTCCTTGGCTCCAAGACTCGGCTTAGCTATGATAGGCTAAACCCGGCTCTGATACCAAATGATGCCGCGGAAAATAACAGAAATGATTACAACGATGAAAGTAGCAATCGGTGGATTGAAAATACCAAATGCCCAAATCCGTTGATCTCAAAGATACCGGATTCTAGCTATCTTCGTCACGTTGATCGCGCATGATGCCATGAAAGAAGATCTACAATTCTTCGAACGTTGATCAAGCGCACTTGATTCCGTGAATTGGCTTCAACAATCATTGATTCGAGCGCACTCGAATGTCGAAGGTGGAGATAGAAGATAACACTCAACTACCAATTTCAAAGAGGCACAAAGCACTCAAACAAAGTTTTATTCAAAATCAACTTACTTTACAAATGACAACACCATCCCTATTTATAGGGTTACAACTCACACTAGGTCGTGAACGACCTAACAAACCTGCGACCTAAAAACAAACAGCGACTCAACACAAAGACATGCGACCTAACAGGTAGCGACTTAACAGCACAAGCGACTCACGATATAACAATATGTACAACATCCATGCGACCTAAGGATACAACACACACGACCTAAGGACTCACATACGATCGAGTTAACAAATACAACATACAAACGACATAAGGAATTACAACATAATGACCTAAAAATACAACACCACGCGGCATAAGCTTCAGCGACATGAGGAGAATCAGCTTCCGGAATGACTTATGCGACCTATAGGACGAGCGACTTAAGGAGTTGAGCGACCTAGGCTTGAGTGACCTAAGATTGATGCGGCCTATGGTCGAGCGACTCAAGGCAGGAGCGACATAAGAAACACGGCAGTGACATAAAGAAGATAGCAACATAAGAAAGAGTGACATAACTTCTTGCGACCTAAGGAGCCATATCTTTAGCGACCTACGAGCAAAATCTGCTTCCTTTACGTGTTGTGAGTTAGGTCGTGATTCGTTAGGTCGTTCGCGACCTAAGCTTGAGCGACCTAAGGCAATCAGTTTCACGCGACCAATATTTGACTCGTTAAGTCGTATCTTGGTAGGTCGATTCTTGGTAGGTCGTAGATCGTTTGGACGGCTTATCAACTTGCTTGGTCGGTCTTCATAGCTCGCTTGCGACCTAAAATGGCACGACTTAAAGATTAACGTGCTAGGTCGTAGCTTAGGAAAGTTAGGTCATTGGCGACCTAAGAAACAAGAAGGTCGCGCTGCATCAATAAGGCTTAGATGGGGTTGGAGAAGAAAAGGATTCGAGGGACAAAAAGGAGCTCGTGGAAGGGTTGTCTGGCCTCCGTTTCATATCGGTGAAGGAGGGAGGATGAGTCGTATCAATCTGGATTAGGAGCGTTCGAATCGATCTGGGTTGTTAGGTTTTGTATCGATTAGGTGGAGTATCTTCGTATCGATTGAGGGTAAGGTTTCGTTTCAATTCGGAATGATCGTCACAAAGGCTCGGACCTGTTGATCGATACGAAGGTGGTGCATATGATCTATAAAATCGAGCATACTTGATCGATACGAGTATTTTTGCTAGAGGATCGATACGAACACACCTTCTTTTGATCGATACGAAATCGTACATTTAATGGATACGAACTGCCTTTTTCGACCGATACGAATTGGAGTTTTTAGTGATTGATCCGAGTTGAATTTTAACGAACTCGAGGCCCCCTTGTATATTTGAATATATTACTCTGACGAGCTTCCGCCTTGCATAATTGGACTTTACTATTTCACCGCATATTTGACTGCCTTTCGAAGCTCATCGATGGAACTGTAACTTAACAAAAACTGACGAACTTTAACTAGGATCGATCTTCAAAGTCTGAATGGCACGGTTGTGACGGTCAGCGATGACGGTCACTCCGGTTGAATATTGAAGTCTTGTCGTTTGAACACTTTAAATATCGTAGAATTTCTAAGTATTATGTAGCACTACACTGCACAACACATTCATGCACTTCACACTGGGGAACACACGGGCTTATTATCATCGAATGATGGTTTTTGATAAGTTGATTAGTTATGGAGTCTACAAGTTCACAACAGCAGGAGCTTCAGAGTTCATCTCACTTAGTCATAGAGATACCGGTCATTGCGGCCGAGGTTATAGATCTAGCTCCGGACGAGCTGCTAGGTGCCAGGTTCATCGAGAACCCACAAGATTCTGTGCCGTCCAACATCTCTGAAGATATGCTGGGACGGATATGCCTAAGGCACGGTCTGCCGTTGGATGATGTCTTATTACCGAGACCGAATGAAAGACCGCATGCCCCCCCGAAAGGGTTTACTGCCTTCAACAGGCATTCATGTACTGCTGAAACACTTCCCCCATTCAACTAGTACATTCGGGAAGTGTTGGCTATTTTCGGAATTGTCCCTTTACAATTACATCCCAATGGATACGCGCTGCTGAACAGTCTATTCATTGTATTCATGGAGCATCTTTTCCGACCCCCGACTCCGATCGAAATTAGATACCTTTTTAATGTTAAGAGTCGGGGGATAGCCCTTCTTTCACGTTCTTGGAAGCGGTTAGGAACTGTCAGGTTGTGACGGGGACTTGGACTAGACTGAGCTACATCAAAACCGAGTGGTTATATATTCAATGTCCCCCAGGGTTCGCCAATCGGTGGTTGGTTAGACGTAAGTGCTTCGACTTTTCTGGTAGTTAACAATATAGTTGCAACTGGTATCGGGACTAATACTCTCTTTCCTTTACAGCCGCAATTCCTTGACCTGATGGCGCACACTTCAAAGAAATATTATGGGTCCTTCAAGAAGTTCCAAGCGAGATGAGAGAAATCGAGTCGGTGCGCACTGACAGGAACTTGAGAATTCTTGGGTTAATCGAACGAAAACAAAGCATAAGACTTGAAGGAGCGCTCAGGGCAGTTCCGATCAAGTGGGTGAAGCATAAAGTGCCCGGGGTTGTAATAACTAAGGAGGGTGATGAAGAACACGTGCCCACAAATGACGAACCTGCGGCCGGGCCTTCTGACAGTTTTCAGGGTTTAGAGGGAAGGAGAAAAGGCAAGGCAGTTGCACACAAGCGTCACAAATCCTCAAGAGGAAATCCGTAATAGTGTCCCTGCCGGCCTCCGGTGTTAGAATTTCGGAGGCTCCTCCCTCGCAAGTAGAGAATCCTTTTGAAGGACTTGCTGATATTCCGATTCCGAACTTTGTGTCACTTCAACACGACACCGGATTGGAGGGGCTTCAAAGTGCTCTAGATTTAAGCGAGTCTCTTCCCACAAGTGTGGCCGACATTACCGGTTGGTCGGGGGGTTGCACACACACATACACTTCACGGCACTACACGGTTTCCAGTCTCAAGTTGCCTGCTTTTGGGAGATCACTAACTCTGTTTTCATTATTCTACATATACGATGAATAGGCAAGATTCTATGCTCGGTAGTCTCCGTTCGGCGCGCCAATCATCGAGTTTGTATTATGAGTTTCGTTGGAGGGAGGATGATAGAAACCGCGATCGTGGTTATTCCAGTCAAGAGCGTTATGTGAGGGATAGAGACAGAGAAATAGAATAGAGATATCGATCCTGATCGCGTTCTCCACCTCCCCGACTCCATACACAACCTTCTATTCATAGCTCACATCCCCCGGAGCCTCCATGCCAAAAACCATCTTATCATGATTCGAGATCTGAGTCTCAGCGTCGTAGGACTGAGGCCGAACCTCCCATTGTTGCTGAACAAGCCATCACTGAGCCCACTGGGTAAGGGGCTATCTGAATTGCCCAATTAGGAAAAGATTTCTCGAACATCTGCTTCGACGGCTTTATCTTCCCTCCTCACTTAAAGAAAATCCCCACTTAGGCTGAACAAATAATGCATGACTATATACACGATATTTATACCCAATACAAGGAGTGAATGAAAGCTGCGGATAAGGTGTCGGCAGTGGCCTTTGAGACGCCTTTGAGCGAGTGAAGGTAATTGAGAAGCTAGAGAATGAACTCGCTCAGAAGGACTGCATTATCCAAATGCTCAATGATGAATCCGAATCTTCTCGGAAATCTGAAATGGAGGCCATCCAAAAAGCTGACGAGGCAACTCAATCTATGGAGAGATTGTGACAAACGCATTTCGCTTTGGTGGAGGAGATGGGCCAGCGAAACACCACAGTTACTGCTGAAAGGGATGCTGCTCTAAAAGAACTCAACGAGTAAAAGCCAAATTTTCTGAAATCATCAAGGAAAAGGATGATGCAAATAAAGCAGCCCAAGAGGCGTGCGAACAAGTGGTGGTGCTTCGGGAAGAGAAGGATGCGATCGTACTTAAAGTTCGGGAGGCCGAGGCTAAGGTTGAGGAGGAAGTTAAAAAGGCCGAAGCCAGGCTAGAGGCAGATATCGAGGATCTTCTCATTACTTACAATGCCAATGTTTTGAAGCACAGAAACCTAGCCTAGCTTGACAACTATCCAACACATCTGTTCAATGCTTGGGGCCAATTGGTAGGAGATGAAAAGGCTGCTCCTCAAGCTGAACCGATCGATGAGTTCGAGCTCGAGAACCGGGTATTGAGCGAAGACGAATGGAAAGTTCTCCATGATGCAATTATCTCATATGAAAAGGAGAAGCTTGGCGCTCAGCATTCGGAAGTTGGAGAAGGCTCTGGCATCGAGCATCATGATATAAGTTCAGAAACTCCTATGCCGACTCAGCCTGAATCCACACCTGCGGTTGATCCTCAGCTCGTTCCTGCTTATAACCCGGATCAACCGCAGTTGTCTCCAGCTCGCGAGCAAGTCTCTGAGGCTATTCCGCCACCCGCGAGCCAAACTGAGGAAGGTACTCTGAACATTCTCTATGCTTATCCGAAATTGGAAGCGTTACTTGAAACAATTACTAACAGTTCTTCCTTTACTCTTATCCAGTTATTGGAGCAACATCGGTCGTGCCTCCAGCAACTCAAGAATTACATCATGTGCAGGAGGCCATTATAACAGAAACGACCACCACAACGACCACGACACTGATTGACGAGGCACAGGGAAGCACTCTTACTTTCGACGAGCGGATGATGGAGGAACTTCTCGATCATCACAGTGACCCCTTTGCCGATTTGCCATTCGTTATGGGTGGAAGCGCACCAATGGTTAGTTCTTCGGCCCCAACTGCGGGAGTCCTCGGCGATGCACAAACGCTTCATGAGGAGGAAATCATAGCCGAAATCAATGCTGAGATGGAGGAAGCCGCGCGGGGCAGCGGTTTTGGCAGTGGAATGGTTGGACCTGGTCCGGCCCCTTTGCGAATGATATCTCCGGGAGGAACGGTCGTTGAGACGAGCGCGCCTGCCCCACCTCCTTCTGTTGATCCTATCCCTCCGACTCCGCCTGTAGGAAGCATTCCAATACATTTGAGTTCGGAGGAGGAAATTGATATAATGCCCCCGATTGGAGATCGACCGCCGAAAGGCAAGGGCTCAAAGAGAAAACCAAGTGACAGCTCCAACAGGTCCACACCAAAGAGGAAACCGAAAAATAAGAAAGAGTAGATATGTCTCCTCGACCCATTTTTGAGTAGATAGGAATTTCTTTAGGTCTTGTAGGCCGTGTATAGATGCAGGTTCGGCCCCTGCTAGTAGGATTATTGGGATAAACTTGTATCTAATTTTCTTCCACAAATAGTTGAAATGAAATTCCATTTTGTCTTCAACTCAATTTTCATTTATTTGCTTATGTGTTTCAGCATTTGAACACTAGTCTGGTACGCTTGTTGAGTTCCGACTTTTGGATTGGATCCGAGTTCATTCGTTAAGCCATGAAACCATGACTATGAGTTATGATCGAGCGTTAAGCCGGACTCCGATGTTGCACTGTCTAAGTCAGTGATTGGCACTTAAGTTCTGCCCCCAGTTTCAGGGATGAATTGTAAAGATCAAATGGCAATTGTGCTTCTCCTTAAACACATCGAGCTTAACGTCGTTGAATTGATGCTAAAACAAGGAAATTTGAGATGTCGAATCGCACTCGCTCATTTATCAACGATTACATCCACACTCCAGGGATTTGCATTCGTACATCAGCGGTCGGTCTCGCCTGCTTAAGTTTCAAGGATACGTCCACGCTCCGGGGACTTAAGTCGTTTTCACGGGTGGTCATTCACGCCCGTTTAATGTTTGCAAACATGTCCACACTCTGGGGACTTTAGATGGATTCGCGAGTGGTCAGTCACACCCGATTTGCATTTACACTCTGACCACGCTCTGGGGGCTTAGAGTTGTTTCACGGATGATCGATTCCAATCCGGTTTGTGTTTAAATTCCAATCCACTCTCCTGGGATGTGGAGTTAACACTTATACTCCAATTCGCGCTCTGGGAATTTGGAGTTGGTGTTTATGTTGACACTCCGGTTCGCACTCTAGGAATCTAGAGTTAGTCGATGTTTATACTCCAGTTCGCGCTCAGGGAACTTGGAGTTGGCCGACAGATGGTCAGTCAATCTGTTCAGGCTTTGGGATTTCGTTCACACTCCGGGAACGACGAACCTATCAGGATCGTGGATGGTCGGTTCACATCCACCTTGAGTTAACAAGCGAGGTCGTTAGATGGACGGATCCATCCTCCTCAAACTTGGTCAAGATACGGGCGAAGTCGTTAGGTGGACGGATCCATCCTCTTCGCGACCGTATTTGTAAGTTTATACTCCAGTTCACACTCTGGGAATCTGGAGTTGGTTAAAGGATTGTCGTGTATCAATCCTTTTTTGACTTCAGTGTGATGACTTGCCCCCGAGCTCGGGTTTCACTTAGCGAGTAACCGATCGTATCACAATCACTCCTTATTTGAATAAATTCCACCGTCGGGTGGAATTTATCTCTCTGTGCACAGTGATAGTTGTATGTTGCATTCAATAACTCATAGCTCTGGCTCGAAGAGATTGCATTTTATTGCTGAAATAAGAAAATACGACAAAATCAGTTGCCTTATTACAAATTTAAATTTCGAAATGCAGAAACAAATTGCAAATGAAAAATAGACTGAATAAATAAACAGAGCCCGTCATGTGTAGTAGCGACGAAGGCTTTCGCTGTTCCAGGCTCTCGAAACAGTGAGACCGTCAACAGTCGATAATTTGAATGTGCCATCTCCGAGCTTTCGTTTAATAACATACGGCCCTTCCCAGGTTGGCTTCATATGCGAAGGGACCAGGTAAATTTTCTTAAGGACAAGATCGCCGAGTTCAAAGGTTCGGGGTCGGACCTTGGCATTGTATAATCGGGCGACTCGACTTCGGTATGTGGCTGCTCTCAAATCAGCCTCTTCACGCTTCTCATCCAATAAATCAAGAGATTCGGCAAGTAATATAGCATTTGTCTTCGGATTATAGTATGTCACACGATGAGAAGGCACTTCTAGTTCGACTGGAATAACAGCTTCTAAACCATAAGAAAGAGAAAACGGAGTGTGGCTGGTCGCGGACTTATGGGTTGTTCAGTAGGCCCATAAGGCCATAGAAAGTTCATCGACACATTTGCCCCTGGCCTTTTCCAGTCGTTTCTTCATAATAGAATTTATAACTTTGTTAACAGCTTCGACTTGTCCATTTGCTTGAGGGTGTGCGACTGCGGAGAATTTCTTCTGAATGTGGAATCGCTGATAGAAATCCTTAAATTCAACACTGTCGAATTGGGTCCCATTATCAGTGATGATAGTATGTGGGAGACCAAATCGGCAGAGGATGTTGCACACTACAAAGTTGATCACCTTTTTTGTTGTGATTGTAGCAAGGGGTTCAGCTTCCGCCCACTCGGTAAAGTAATCAACCACTACGATGGCGTACTTCGCACCACCTTTGGCTAGAGGTAGAGAGCCAATAATGTCAATGCCTCATACTGCAAACGGCCATGGACTGACCATCTGAGTTATTTCGGTAGGTGGGGCTCTTGGAATCCGAGCATGCTTCTGGCATTTGTCACATTTTTTAGCATAGTCCGATGCACCGTGATTTACTGTCGGCCAATAGTACCTATATCGGAGCACTTTCTTGGCAAGAGCTTGCCCCTCGGTGTGATCGCCACATTCTCCTTTGTGCACGTCACGCAACACTCGTTTGGTTTCATCGTGAGCGATACACCGGAGTAAAGGGACAGAGTATCCTCTTCTATACATAACTTCATTCTGAATAGTGAATCGTGAAGCTTTTCGAAGAACCTGTCTCTTTTCACTCTTGCGCTCTGGCAGGATCCCATGCTCGAGATAATCTCTTAACGGGGTCATCCATGACTCCTTATCGCAATCAACCTCAAATATCCAATCTGTCTCCATTCGGTCGATGCTCGGGGAAGCTAATGTCTCTACGGTAACGAGTCCCATTTGTTGTGCCTCGCCTGTACTGGCTAACTTTGCTAACGAGTCTGCCTTTTAATTGCGCTCTCGGGGTATGCAGTAGATGGCATAATAATCGAATTGATTTAATATTTCCTGAACCCAAGCAAGGTAAGCAGCCATTCTTTGGTCCTTGGCCTGGTATTCCCCCCGAACTTGACACATTGCCAATTGCGAATCACAATAGATCTCCACAGCAATGATTTTCAAATCTCTGGCAAGTCTCAATCCGGCAAGTAAGGCTTCATACTCAGCTTCATTGTTAGTCGCGCGAAAATCAAACTTTAAAGCATAGCATATAGATCGACCTTCAGGAGTTTCAAGCACAACCCCTGCACCTTAGCAACGGTCATTTGATGCACCATCAATATGCAGCTTCCCGATATACTTGGGAGATTCACTAGTTTCGGGCAAGTCCTCTGGGATGGTAAATTCAGCTATGAAATCTACTAGGACTTGTCCTTGAATGGCTCGCCTTAGAGTGTAAGTAATGTCTGACTTAACTCGATATTCCATTTGAGTAACCTACCAGACGTCTCAGGCCGCGTAAGGACCTGTCGTAATGGCTGGTCGGTGTAAACGATGATAGGATGAGCTTGGAAATACGGACGGAGTTTCCTCAAGGCAATAACAAGACAATAAGCCAACTTCTCTAGTTTCGGATAATTTCTCTCAGCTCCGGTTAGTCGTTTGCTAATAGTAGACCGGCTTTTGTATTCGGTGTTCCTCCCGAATTAGGGCAGCACCGATTGCGTTTTCTGATACCGCCAAATAAATGTACAATTTCTCGTGATCGATAGGCTTTGACAAAATTGGTGGTGTGGAGAGGTGTTGAATTAGTGCTCGGAATGCACCCTCACATTCCGTAGTCCATTCAAAATTTTGTTTTCCTTTTTGGATCAGATCAAAGAAGGGAATGCATTTGTTGGTAGATTTTGAAATGAATCTGCTCAGTGCTGCTACTTTTCCGTTGAGGCTCTGGACTTGCTTTATAGTTCTTGGAGTTCCAAGGTTTCTAATCGCCCAGATCTTTTCGCGATTGGCTTCGATTCCTCGAGCGTTGACGATAAACCCAAGGAATTTTCCTGATGCGACCCCAAAGTGACATTTCAACGGTTAAGCTTCATTTTGTATTCTCGGAGAATATTAAACATTGACTCCAGGTCCTTGTCGTGGTTAGTGGATAATCGTGACTTGACTAGCACGTCGTCCACGTATACCTCCTTGGTTTTCCTAATCTGATTGGCGAACATTCGATTAACTAACCGTTGATAAGTTGCGCCAGCATTCTTGAGTCCAAAAGGAATAACCTTGTAGCAATAAAGTCCCATATTGGTTACGAAGCTGGTATGCTCCTGGTCGGGTAAGTGCATGGGTATTTGATTGTAGCCAGAATACGCATCCATGAAGGATAAGAGTTAATGCCTGGCCGTTGAATCTACGAGTTGATCAATTCGAGAAAGTGGAAAACTGTCTATAGGGCAGGCTTTATTCAGATCAGAGTAATCGATGCACGTTCTCCATTTCCCATTTGGCTTTTGGACAAGTACAAGATTTGACACCCATTCCGGATATAACGCATCTCGAATAAATCCATTCGATTTAAGCTTGTCTACCTCTTCCTTCAGGGAGGTAGATCTCTCTGGATCCATACCATGCCTTTTTTGTTTGACCGGGACATGCCACAGATCAATGTTCAATGCGTGGCTCGTGATGTCCGGCGAGATCCCACACATGTCAGAATGCGTCCACGCAAACACGTCAAGGTTTTCCTGGAGAAATTCAACCAATTCTTCTTGCATTTGTTGGCTTAGCTGAGATTCAATCTTTATCATTCTAGAATCATCGCTATCATTGATCGGGACATCGATCGTCAGTTCGGCCGGAGAAGCTTATCTTGTTGATTCATGAGTTTTGATTCATGACACAAGCTTCAGAGATCATACGACGAGAATACTATATGAAAGCGACAAAAAGAGAATAAGTGCATACCGTGCACTACAAAGGAGATAATCTTACAATCCAGAGATTAGTATGGATATTTTATTTTATTTGAGTCTTAGAACAATGTTAAAATCATTCCTCAAATAGTCACACACGCACACAAAACATTTTATAGCAAAAACTATGTTCACTGTGCATATAACACCAGGTCGGCCGACCGACCAGGATCCTCGGTCGACCGACCCTGTATCATGTGCACAGTGACTTTCTGTTTTGTATACGTTTTAAACTCAGCTGACCGGCCAGGTTTTCCGGTCGACCGACCAGAGAAAAATGGCTAGTTTTCTGAAGAGACGCGATCATTTCATGAAGAGGAATGTCCTCTATTTCAAGAGGTATGGACACAACTGTTAACTAAAACTCTTCATGAAAGATTACAACTCTTCTACAACTATATAAACATATTCAATTCACTTCTACAATAACCGATTCTTGTTTATATTTCTGAAATCTAATCTCTATTCATTTCTGCATATAAAAGCATTTATTCTTATTTAATATCACTAGAATCCTTGAATTTATTCATATACTTCGATTCTACGTGATTATCTTCCTTCTAAATCTTCACACACATATATACTCTTGATGATTTGATTATAGGAAAGTTGTACTATCAAAAGACAATCAGTGTTATTCAGAACACATTCGTCAACAAACTATTTGTATTAAGTTGAAGTCCTCTTCGGCTGTTGAGGCGGAAAAATTCCTGTTCGGCTGCTCAGGTGTCGTATACCTATTCCTCCGGGTTAAGTGAGGGGTTTAGTTTAAATCCAGAGGGTATTCTGGGACTGGACGTAGAACGGGAAGTTCGAACCAGTATAAAAATTCCTGGTGTGCTTACTTTAATTTGTACTTTATTGTTATTACCAGTTTCCGCATTAACATACCATATTACACGATCCTTAGTACTACACATGTACTTTCATTTGGTATCAGAGCGAGGTCATCCTATAACCATCACAAAGTTATTTGATATTTACTTTTAGTAATATGGCAACCACACAAATTAACGATGTTAACACTCACACTAATTCTAGTTTCACAGAAGGTCAATCGACTTCACGACCTCCACTTTTCAATGGTATAAATTACAATTATTGGTCAACTATAATGAGAATTTATATGCAATCAAGTGGATTTGATATCTGGAATATTATACAAAGAGAGTATACAACTCCTACTGGAGAATACTCAACTTGGAGTAACACACAAAAACTAGATGCTACTTCAAATGCAAAAGCAATGAATATTTTATTTTGTGCATTAGATAGAAATGAATTCAATAGAGTTAGTATGTGCACTTCCGGTTATGAAATTTGGAGAACTCTTAAAGTTTCACATGAAGGAACGAACAAAGTTAAATTGAGCAAAATTTCTATGTTGAAACATCAATTTGAAAATTTTAAAATGAGGCCAAATGAATCTATAAATGACATGTACTCTAGATTTCAGGATATTTATCATGCTTTATTATCACTAGAACAAAAGTTTACTGATTTTGATGTTGTCACAAAAATCTTGAATTCTTTAACGGATGAATGGGAACGAAAAGTCCTAGCTATTGAAGAAGCAACTGATTTGTCAACATTAAAACCAGAAGAGTTGATAGGTAATTTAATGTCCTACGAAGTAAATTTGTAGGTAAAACGAAATGGAGCACAAGAAAAGAAAAATGTAGCATTCCAAGCAGAAAAAGATGATTCCGACTCAGATAATGAAGATATGGCCATGATCGCTAAAAATTTCAAAAAGTTTTTGAAATTCAACAGAAACAAATTCAAGGGAAAGAAAAATAATTCCAACAACAATTCCAATAGCAGCAAACCATCATCTTCAACAATGGAATGTTATGAATGTCATAAGAAAGGACACATGAAGAAAGATTGTCCAGATCGTAAAAAGAATAATTTCAAGAAGGACAAAACCAAACGAAAAGCTTTTTCAGTCACTTGGGACGACACTGACTCATCATCCTCATCAGAGAGTGAAAGTGATAATGAACAAGCAAATGTATGCTTCATGGCTTCGTCAGACGATGTAACTGATTTTACTTTTGAAGATTTAATTGAAATAAATTATGAATTAGTAAATTTAACAAAACAACTTAAAAAGAAAAATAAGGAGTTGCAAAGAAAGTTAGATAGAACAGCTTTAGAAGTAGATATGTTAAAAGATGAGAAGGTAATATTGGAAAAAGAACTTGAAATCTCTCAACAATCGAATTCTAACTTATCTTCTCAAATTATGTCAATATCTGAGGAACTAGAAATTCAGAAAAATAAAAATGATGTTTTACTTTTTGAAAATAATAGTTTAATATCTAAGATTAAGGATTTAGAGTTAGAAAAATCTAGTCTTAAAATAAAATTTGATGATATTTCTAAAAATGTTTCTAATTTCAATAAAGGAAGAGAAAATCTTTCTAGTATACTAGAAAACTCTCAAACTTCTAACAATAAATCTGGACTAGGATTTAAGAAACAAAATAATTTTGCTAAAAGTAAAACTAATAATAAAATTAAGAAAGATATTAGGAAAACAGTTTATTCAAATACTAAAACTATTAAGATATGGATTCCAAAAACAAATAATACATTGATAAGGAATAAAAATATCAAAAGTTTTATGGAAATTGTTCATAATAACAAAAATTATGTCTATAAAGGGAATTCTGAACCCGTATGGATTTGGCTTCCTAAGATCTAACTCTTAGGACCCTAAAAAGATTGGGTACCAACTTTTTATAAAAATTTTTGCAGGTACCACATAAGAAGAGAGGAAAATGGATTTTAGATAGCGGTTGCTCAAAACACATGACTGGAAACAAAGAAATGTTATCAAACATTATATACTCAAATGGAGGAGCAGTCACCTTTGGAGATAACTCAAAAGGATATATCATCGGCAAAGGCAATGTTAATAGCAACGGTACATCTAATTTACCTCTCATTACTGATGTTTTATTAGTTAAAATTTTAAAACATAATTTATTAAGTATTAGTCAACTATGCGATAAAGGTTTTAATATAACTTTTTCAGAAAATAAATGTAACATTTTTGATAAAAATCACATCATTTTCGAAGGAAATAGAGATAAAAATATTTATATCCTAAATATGTGTTAATAATGATTCAAATTTGTGTCTAGTAGCTAAAGAAAACGATTCTTGTCTTTGGCACAAAAGATTTTGTCACATAAATTTTAATACCATCAACAAACTTGCGAAAAATAAATTAGTTAAAGGATTACCCAATATAAAATTCGAAACTAACATATTTTGTGATGCATGTAAATTAGGAAAATTAACAAAATCTTCTTTTAAATCAAAGAAAGTAATATCTACAGAACAACCACTTGAACTTTTACACATGGATCTTTTTGGTCCAACTCAAGTAAAATCTATTAACCATAATAGATATGTTTTTGTTATTGTAGATGATTTCTCTAGATATACTTGGATTTTCTTTTTGAAAAATAAAAGTGATACTTTTGATGCACCATGGCTATAATTTACTATATATATGTTATTATTTTGAATAAGATGTATAGATATATATAATAATATAATTATACTTCTATAATTCTTGTTTGAAAGACAACATAAACTAGTCTGTTCACATGCCCCGGTCGACCGAAGAATCTGAATCGGTCAACCGAAGCTGTCCCGAGAGGTTTTTAAAAAACAGATTTCTTACATCTCGGTCGACCGAACAACCTGTCTCGGTCAGCCGAACTTGTTTCCAGAATGACATTAGAACATTTTTTAACTCGGTCAACCGAATACCCTGCACCAGTCGACCGAAGCTCTTCCCGAAAGTTTCAGCACTATTCGGAACCTCAACTCGGTCGACCGACCCAGGAATTTCAGCCGACCGAACGAACTTTTCTGCTGAAATTGCCTACATATTTTAACCCAACCATTCACCTTTTTATCTCACCTCTTCACTTTACTCTCCCACAACAGATTTTAACCCTAGCCCCCATTACAACCTTCCTAAATTTCTTCAAATTCTTCAAAGAAAAATGGCTCCCAAGAAGAGATCTAAGACTACTGCTGGCCAATCTTCCTCAACTCCTATAGACTCTCAAATTGCTTCTTGGCTAGTAAGTGAAAAATCTTTAGAAAGATGGATAAGGCTTCAAGATGCAAAAATCTTTGAGGAGTCTTTTGTAAGTTATCCTGATTTTACCGCCTACGGTGTTGAAAATGCCGCTCTTGAAAGTGGTCTTGATGCTTTTCTTGACCATAGGAAAAACAACTTGAAAATTAATCATACAATGGTAAAGTTATTCCTAGCAAATCTCAACCTTGTAAATCCATCGAGAAACACTGAAAATTGTGTTTGGACATCGGTTTGTGGCACTTCGATTTTTCTCTCCATTGATCGAATGAATCATATTTTAAATGCTCGACCGGGTGGAATATCATTACATGATGTAGACTGTAATACATCAACTCGTGATCGCCTAAGTCATCTATTCTTTGAAGATGATGCTACCGATTTAAGGCAAACTTCATCTCTCCGACCTAAAGCACGACTCTTTCATCGATTCATGATGAAGTCTATTGTTCCAAGAGGAGGGTCATACCACTTAGTATATCCCGAAAACTTCAAGGCGTTATATGCTATGTGTGGAAATATTCGGGTAAATTGGACACAACTTCTCATGGATGAATTCCTTACGTTCAACCAAGGGAAAATGCTCCATATTTATTATGGAGAATACATAATGCGGTTGATTAATAACTTTGTCACCCATGCTCCGGAATCCAAAACATCCAAAGTTCGTACCTTTGACTCACGAACAATAAAATTAATGAAGTTACCCGATGCACCATCCCAAATCACCACTTTTCAGCAATGGCGTACCATTCCACGAGAACAACTACGTCGCAGCTATTCTACACCTCAACCATCCACTTATTCTACAGAACGTATAACTCGTCAGACCTCTATCCAAAGACCACCTCCCGGTACTAGCACAGCGGCTGCCATTGATATTTTGGCCCAAAATCAACTAGCTTTGGATTCTCGCCTTCGAAAAATTGATGGGCGTTTCAAGAAGATCAAAGGCTTCTTCGTAAATTTATGGGATGCCTTATCATGCTCTTCTGAAGCCGGTGCTTCATTTGTTGCTCCTGGAAAAAGACCAGCACCAAATTTCTCTTGGTCTACATCCGATAACACAAGTTCCAGCACATCGGCAACTCCCGCACCTACCACTCAAAGATGGGGTAAGGAACCGGCTCCTCTCGATGAAAATCTTCATCCAGAACAGTGGGATACCGACGATGATGAGGAGTAATTGTAGTATTTTTAAATTTATTTTACTTTCAAGAATTTCTTGTACTTTATTTGTTTCTTAATTAATTGTTATGTTATGTTCTAAGCAAACATCTTTAAATTATTTCTAATTAAGCTCAAGAATGTACCATGTAAATATAAATGTTTTGCATTACTTTAATCTGTTATAAGTATTCCTTTTTGTCGATGACAAAGGGGGAGAAATGTATGCAAACTAACAAATTTTTGCAGAAAAGTCGCCATATATTCAGGGGGAGAACTATAATATATATGTCAATATTACTTCGTCACATAAGTATTGTCATCAATCAAAAAGGGGGAGAATGTTGATTCATGAGTTTTGATTCATGACACAAGCTTCAGAGATCATACGACGAGAATACTATATGAAAGCGACAAAAAGAGAATAAGTGCATACCGTGCACTACAAAGGAGATAATCTTACAATC
The DNA here is from genome assembly GCA_030737815.1 of Allium fistulosum. Classification (NCBI taxonomy): domain Eukaryota; kingdom Viridiplantae; phylum Streptophyta; class Magnoliopsida; order Asparagales; family Amaryllidaceae; genus Allium; species Allium fistulosum. The sequence continues at coordinate 191,956,324 of CM060902.1, read as the reverse complement.
CAGAGATTAGTATGGATATTTTATTTTATTTGAGTCTTAGAACAATGTTAAAATCATTCCTCAAATAGTCACACACGCACACAAAACATTTTATAGCAAAAACTATGTTCACTGTGCATATAACACCAGGTCGGCCGACCGACCAGGATCCTCGGTCGACCGACCCTGTATCATGTGCACAGTGACTTTCTGTTTTGTATACGTTTTAAACTCAGCTGACCGGCTAGGTTTTCCGGTCGACCGACCAGAGAAAAACGGCTAGTTTTTTGAAGAGACGCGATCATTTCATGAAGAGGAATGTCCTCTATTTCAAGAGGTATGGACACAACTGTTAACTAAAACTCTTCATGAAAGATTACAACTCTTCTACAACTATATAAACATATTCAATTCACTTCTACAATAACCGATTCTTGTTTATATTTCTGAAATCTAATCTCTATTCATTTCTGCAAATAAAAGCATTTATTCTTATTTAATATCACTAGAATCCTTGAATTTATTCATATACTTCGATTCTACGTGATTATCTTCCTTCTAAATCTTCACACACATATATACTCTTGAGGATTTGATTATAGGAAAGTTGTACTATCAAAAGACAATCAGTGTTATTCAGAACACATTCGTCAACAAACTATTTGTATTAAGTTGAAGTCCTCTTCGGCTGTTGAGGCGGAAAAATTCCTGTTCGGCTGCTCAGGTGTCGTATACCTATTCCTCCGGGTTAAGTGAGGGGTTTAGTTTAAATCCAGAGGGTATTCTGGGACTGGACGTAGAACGGGAAGTTCGAACCAGTATAAAAATTCCTGGTGTGCTTACTTTAATTTGTACTTTACTGTTATTACCAGTTTCCGCATTAACATACCATATTACACGATCCTTAGTACTACACGTGTACTTTCATATCTGTCTTTACTTTCGGTATCTCTTGGGTCAAGATCTCTTTGGAATTGGTTGGGGTGCCCAGGCCTAGGCCCAGGCGTCAATTGTCAATTTTCAACAAAGCGGACGCAGAGAGATTTATCTATGCCCTTTCCCTTTTCTCTTCGCTGCACATCTCGTAGCTCAGCAACATAATAGGCTCGTCCAGCAGCCTGATCTCCTTGAACGACTCCAACCCCATGATCGGTGGGGAACTTCAGAGTCAGACACCATGGGGCAATAGCAGCCCTTAACTCAGCTAGGGCCGGTCGGCCCAAGAAAGCACTATATGGCGAGTCTATATCCAACACCACAATTGTAACATCCGGACTCTCCGGCGTTCTCCAATTCCTAACTCCACTAGCAACTCCACCACGCCAGCGGGTATGGTCGCACTCCCATTGAAACCATTGATACGGTACTGACAAGGTTTCAAATCTTTAGTCTCCATTTTCATCTGGTCATATGCTCGCTTGAACAATATATTCACAGAACTTCCACTATCTACCAAGATCCTCTTCATCCAAGCAGGACCTACTTGAGCTGATATGACAAGTGGATCGATGGTTGGGGCTTCGATCCTATCGGCATCTCTGTCTCGGTAGACGATGTCGTTAGTCATCATCTTCTGTTGCTTGGCCGGAGCCCCATCTTCCAAACTACTACAACACTCGAAGCTCGCATGCCTAATAGAACTGGCATACGACTCCATTTCCTTCCAGCTTTGGTCTGCTGGATGAGGACCACTACTAATAGTGTTTATCACTAACCTCCCGCCAGTACGAGCGGGTTCCTCCTGTCTAGCTTGATTCGGTACATGATTCTGATTCGATGGGCCCGCACCTCCAGACTACGGCGCTCGCACAAACTTGTCCAACTTTCTCTCTTTTATCAACTTTTCGATGAGATCTTGCAAGTGACAGCACTTATTCGTGTTATGGCCGTATCTTTCGTGGAATCTACAAAACTTCCCTATCTGAATCTGTTTTTCCGATGACTGCTTCGGAGCAGGTTTCTTATACTGAATAGTATTGCAGGTCTGTAAATATACATTTTCCAACGACGTATTCAAAGGAGTATAATTATCAAACATAAGAGCCCTACGTCGTGGACCACGATTCTGATCCCGTTTCCTATTTTGATTACCATTGCCTTTCTGCTGACTTTGTTTATTCTGAATGTTCAATTGCACCTTTCCGGAGCTCTCCCCGGATTGTTTAACAGCAACATTACTCTGAATTCCTTCCATACTAAGCCCTATGTCATCCTTTTTCCTAGACTTTTTCGCATCCTCCCTTCTCAAGAATTGGGCTGCCTTGGAATAGAAACGGTCCAATGACGCGGGAGGTTTTCTGGCCAGCCAGTTACCAAACTCTAAATCGGGATCAATCCCTTTAGTCAATGCCATTAGAATGGAGTTATCATTAGGGTTGCTGATCTCAGCGCATGCAGCATGAAATCCATCTAAATAACGTCTGAGTGTCTCTCCAGGAGCTTGAGTGACACTAGACAAAGTATTAACATCTTTCGGTCCTGCGACATGCATGCGGAATTGCTCAATAAACTTTGTTGCCAACTGGTCAAAACAAGAGATAGATCGAGGTGGTAAATGGGTAAACCACATAGTTGTTATGCCCCCTAGAGAGATCGGGAAGCTTCGGCACTTAACTGCATCATCAGCTCGTGCAGCACTCATCAACCATTCGTACTTCAGGATATGTCTATTAGGATTAGAGCTCCTTTCATAAACAGGTAAAGTCGGCATACTGAATCGCCGAGGTGGTTCAACATAGAGTATCTCATCAGTAAAAGGGGTATGACTCCTAGAGATTCCCTAGTCATCATTGGTAAGGCCCTGACTTTCACGGATCATTTGATGGATCATCGTCGGAATGTCGAGCATCTGGACATTTTGAGCATGTTGGGCCAAGGTGTGGTCGGGTTCGACAACGCGAGGAGGGGTCGGTCTCTGTCAACGGTCCATGTCTCGCCTCCTTGGTTCCACGTCTTCGGGGACATATGGCTCGGGAGTATGGTTGCGTTGGTGGTGGGTCAGATCCGTTCAGTTCCGAGCGTCAACTCCCAAATCAGTAGCAGTAGTAGTACGATTGTCGGTGATATGGTATGGGTAGTGCCTCCTCGGGAGGAGGGTCCAGTCTGATGGCTGGTTGACGGGCTAACTCTTGGTTGCCCGAGACTCAGTGTACGTTGATGCCCAGTGGCATGTGTGTAACTTCTGTCTAGTCGCGGGCGCGTGGATCTATGATGGTAATCAGAAGAGGCTGAACTTTCGGTGGATGAATAAGAGGCTTGATCCCTTCTGGATCTCCTTCATCTTTGACGGTTTAGCTGACTGGTCAATTCCGCATTAGCACGGAGCGGCTGAGTGAGCTGTTGGCAGCTCTGAGTCAGTTCTTGCATTAGCATATGAAATTCTTCCCTGGTGACAGGGCCTTGCGGATCTGATGGTCCGGCAGCATTCCGGTCGGCTAGAGGTGATTGTACGGGGTTATGTCTGTCCCGTCCTTCTGGATCTGCGGCAGTTGAGTAGTCCTTGTGTTAACCATGATAGGTAGCGAAGCTCTTTCCTAGACTTGATGAAAATCTGAATAGGATGGAAGAACTTTTAACTTGAATTTGGATCTTCTTCTTAGATTTATGCAATCCGATATCGATAATAGATCCAACGAGCAGGAGAAAAACTGGGTTTTTCTCAATGAAAGCACCAAAGTGTTTGTACCAAAATTGGGCACAACATTCTTCGAAAGTGTTTGAAGAGATAAAATGAAGAAAGTAAATGTAAGAAGAGGATTATCTAACAAACACTCCAAAAAATAATTAGAAAAATAAGCAAAAGAACGTAGAGATTTAGAGTGGTTCGGCGTGTTGCCTACGTCCACTATGAAATGATTGACTTTTATTAACTTTTGCTTCCTGGTTACAACGGATTACAATAGTAAATTTCGAGTACAACTGTGATTTTTGAGTGCAACAATGGTTTCGGCAGAGTTTGGACGTCAAAGAGCCAAAAGATCCGTTTTCTGTAGGTTCTGGACTGCTATTTATAGGCGTAGGTCGCAAATATCTCGCTCAGATCTCGGAAGATCTCTTCTGGCACATGGGTGGGCCCATGCAATCGATTCCATGCAGTGTGCACTCGATCTGTGATCGATACGAACGAATTTCGTATCGATCGTAATTTGGTCCAATCGAGTCAAGATCATTCTTGAGGATGTACGCAAGCTCCTATGAAAATTTGGTGGCATTTGGACTTATAGATTTTGGGTTATGATCGATGCAAATTCGAATTTATCAAAGGCTGTTTTCTTCGTATCAATGTCGTTCGCATCAATCTGTTCCTATCGCTTTTTGGGCACGTGTCACAAGTTGACATGGCGCTTGATTTCTGGATCGATCCACTTTCGACGCCGAATCAACCGAGTCTTTCCAATGTTTTATGCCTCATTCGTATTGATGCATTTCGGCCTTGTTCGTATCGATCAGCTATGTTTTCTATTCATATCGATGTTTTTGCTCTGTTCGTATCGATCCTCATAGGTTACTTCATATCGATAGCTGGAGGTCATTTTCGTATCGCTCGCTTGATGTTTTATTCGTATCGATTGTTGATCGATCGATATGAGCTGTGCAATTGGGATCGATACGAATTGACTTCAATTGATAGATACGAAGTGATATTGATGGGTATGAACAACAGATAAGTGATGGATACGAACAGATGTAGCTTGATGGATGCGAACAAGGTCTTTCAGTCGATGGATACGAAGAGTGCAGTTTCAGATGGATGAAAGCGGAACCGATGCGAAGAGAGGGAAATTGATGGATACGAACGAATCACTTTCCTTGGTTTGCATCGATCATATCTTGAGCATACAGACTCGGATTGACATGAAATTTGGAATGTTGGCTTCCATAGCTTTGCACGTCGTGCCTTGTCAATTGTAGCTTGATCCGGAATCGGACAAAATTTATCGACATCCATAGTGAGCCTGCGTATAACCGATCTTCGGGACGGACTGTTCTCGGTTTCCAGTTAAGTTCTTAGTGTCACGGCCTTGCCAAAAGGTGGGATAACGTTAAATAACCTTGCTGAAATTTTTTAAAATCAATTCGAGTGATGTTGTGGAGTACACAGTCTGCTTAGTTAATAATATATCATTTTCGGGCAACTACAGTACAAGTGGTATTAGACATCTCTTCATTTAAAATAATATGTGCATTTTCATTTGAATTTAAAATTAGCATACATCCTTTTCACAAAACCCTTTGCATAAAATAGATTTTCAATTTTAGGATATAGAAATTTTTTGAAATAAATCATAATTTTACTTTGATGGAAACACTCTTGTTTATTTTGATGAGGGATTTACTATGGAAAAGATGGTTGCTGACTGCTTGAACCTTTTTAAACTTATTAAAATATTAATAGCATTTGAGAAAGTGATGAGTAGTGATTAAATTATACTTCATAGCTAGAAGAAGTATACGAGAAATTTCATAAATATTAAACAAAAATTTTAATATTTTTTGATTAGTACATTTTCCATGATCATTTCTATCGTTATACACTTTCTTACACAACCTATACAAAAAGTTTAATATAGTGTACATAAGTTGGTATTTCGGAGGAAGTAAGAAATTATATTTCAATTTTTAAAGCAATATATTTTTAGTGGAATTTAAAATTATATCCCAAAGTATTCGCTCTCATTTAAAAATCCTCACGGTTATACATGGGTGAACAACTTTAATCTCTATATATATATGTGCTTCTATTCTCATTTAAAAGTCCTCACGGTTATGCATGGATAGGACTCGTATACACAAGAGAGATAAATATTCAAGTAGTTTCTAATCACATTTAAAAGTCCTCACGATTATGCATGGTTAGAAAATACTTGACATTCTTTTTAAGCAACTACTAACTCATTTAAAAGTCCTAATGGTTATGCATGGTTAGAAAGTGCTCAACTTTTTTTTAAAGGGAATTATTAAATATACCACACTACTGTCATTATAATCTTCCCAAACCATAAACCATTCATCACTCTAAAGTAGAATTTGTCTCTAGTAAATAAAATATTAAGAATTTTGTTTCATTAATTGGAATTTGCAATATCTGTCTCTCCCTTGATATGATTTTATGATTTTAATCAAAATCCATCGCTATTTCAATTATTATTATTATTTTTGATGATAACAAAAGGGGGAGGGAGGTTAAGATTTTGGTGGTTGAGAAATAACCTTACTAATATTCGAGAGATGTTCTTATTATTCAAGATTTGCTTTTTACAGTTGATTTTGCAATTATTTGACAAATCAATTTTTCATCTTTAAATTTCATGCATCTGTATAGGGGAGTCTAGTTATAGGGGGAGTATATAAATAGAGGAAGCTTGATCACAACATATCAAACACATTTGCTAGCCATAAAATCTTAATATATGTTTGTTATCATCAAAAGAGGGGATTGTAGGATATAACAATTTTTTATTTTTGTTTGATGATAATAAACATATTTTTTTTTAAATGTGTTAGTTTTAGTACTATTGCAATATCACAGAATGAAGCAAATCAGAATTTCATTTAAATAAATATTTTATTTAGAATTTCATTTAAACAAATATTATGTTATAGTTTCAAATAGTACACACTTATTACATAGCTTCCACTATATTTTACACTTTCAAATACAACACTATTTTTCACTCTCATATACAAAGAACTCTCATATAAAATTCACTCACTCACTCACACACACTTGAATTTGATTTGATATCTTCTTGCTTCAGCTGTTTCTATCCAATCATCTGCTTAGCCTATCAAATAACAATGCAATAAAAAGCCCAAAAGAAACAAGCTAAAACTACATAAATAAAAATTATAATTGAACTCGACATTGCCTCAGTCTATTAGGTTTGCACTTCTCATATTTTGAAATAAATATCAAAATAAATGTACATGAGCAACATACGACATACACAGTGTACCACTATATATGTCATAAGTCCGTGCACATACATAATATCTGCTTGCATCGATTCAAGTGTAGGGACAAATGCGAGGTCAAGCCAAATAGCTCAATGCAATGCAAACACATGAGGTCAAGCCAAATTGGCTCAACTCAAGTGCTCAATGGTTCAACATTCGCATGGTACACAATGGTGCAGCCATGAGACTCAGGTCAACATAAAGATCTACCATATGCACCAACACAAGAGAGTTTTAAATGCAAGTGTGCATGAGTTTAGACAACAACCAGGAAAGACAGTAATCATAAGTGCACAAATTTGAGTTCAAGGACTAAATATAAAAAAGAAATCGTGCAATACAAACATATCAGACTGAAATAAATGTACATGCACAAAGGCAATAAAAAAGACATGTAAAGACGTGCACTAACATGCACAAAACAAGCAAGGGTCAGCAAAGGCCAGGCAATATTTCAAACAACGGTGTGAACATGCAACACATGCAAGTGCACAGAGGGCAACAAGCATAATGACATGTACAAATCAGTTCAAGATGCATCAACCAATGCAATAAGGCATCAAAAGGAAGAATGGTATGTCACAAGTGCACAATCAGTTCAAAATGCTCATAAAACAAGAATAGGGCAAAAATCACAGTAATACACACACACAGATATATATATATATATATATATATATGCATATATGTACATTAGGTATATTTATGTATATATATGTATATATGTACACAATGAAATTAGTAAAGTAAGGAGGATTTCAATCAGCATTGATGATTTCAAACTCAGTGCATAGAACACAACATCAAGGAACAAACTACTCAGAGTATCACCAACATTGAACAAAACTCCAAACTCATATCAACCACAAGGGAACATAAACTAACATCATTGACTACATTAGGGGACTGACTTCAGACATGCACGTAAAGGTCCAAACGAAAGGGAGAGCATGTAGGTCTAAAACGAAACAAATACAAAGGATATCATAACTAGAAAATTACTAATAAATGCAATCAGAGATAATCACAGACGATAGCTCTGGCAACCAGAATTTCTGTATCGAACATCTCAATTAGAAATACAAAGAAATAGAGAAACAATCGAGCATAGACCAGGAGAACAAAATTTCAGCAGTTGCTTTTTTATTGAACATCATATGGCCAAAATTAGAAATTCAACAAGGGTATATATATATATATATATATATATATATATATATATCATAGAATTCGAATATGTATCAAGACTCGAACAAGTCAAGTATTGTAAATCGTTTGATCAGAAATTAATGGAAAAAAGAAAAACCGAAGTATAGTTTGAAATAGTTAAAGCCGAAATCATATCAGAGTTACACAAAATATGTAGAATCAATTCACTATAAATAACCCATTATCATCAGGCAAACTGAGTCGAGTTCGAAGCTGCATAATAAACCCAAAATATAGCCGCACTTTATAGCTTGGATGACCCTTCTGTATCTTTGGAAGGTGACATAACAGAGGTAGAAGTTAAGGAGCAGGAAGTTCAAACGAAGCAGCCTCGCAAAACTCAACATGAATTGGTCGCTGTCAAGAAGGAGAAGGTTAAAGCGATCAAAGCCTCAAAGAGCTCTAGCAAGTCACGGAAGCGCAAAGCGAAGGGCGAGTCTTATGAGAAGGCTGTAGAGCAAGAGGAGGATGATAGCGCTGAGGAGTTTGTTTATATTACTGGCAGCGACACCACCCTTGAGACGAGGCAGAAACTTCGAACACAGGGCGGAAAAGGGAGTGGTGGAAAGAAGCGCTGAGGCGTTTGGGTAGCGACCGTTTTGATTTTGGTTCTTTTTGAGTCATTTTGTCAAGTGCAGAGTCTGCACTTAGTGTTTTTGTTGAGGAGTATGAATTTTCCTTTTGTTGGCCGATGTTGTGTGGGTACAGCCCCCACGTTTTGACCCTGTATAAAAGAAAATTATAAGTAATACACTGGCATTTTGACTGTACTCTTATTTGTCTATTCATATGTGTTTTGTGCACTTGTGCTTGTTTTATTTACACTTATCTAGTTCTTGTGATTACTGCCGAAATTCTTTATTTGGATTAATAATTATTTGTTTGGAGTAACAGAACTTGTGAACTTATTGTTTTCAAGTGCTTTTACTTAAGTGTTGGTGTATGCCCCCCAGTTCACAGGGCTGTTTACTTCAAATAATTGACAAATGACCGGTAACTTAGGGTTTAAATAGTCTGCAAATTAACACTTGAAATTTGACTAAATCACAACTCAAATTTTCTTTTTTCAGAAGTTTTGTGAATTGAGCAAGTAGTCTTAGTATTTTTGCGATATTTTGGTAAGTATGCAACATATGCATGTTTGAGATGTGCACATTACATAAGTTGACCTTGGGCAGATACACGTTGTCAATGTTTAATGTAATAGTCTGTCATACTCCGATTTGGTTGGATTCGTCCCCATTATTTCCGACAGTGGGAGTGGCTTGATTCTGGTTATTCCTATATGGATAGGTTTCCTGGCATTGCCGAGGTAATTTCGGGGCTTGAAAGTGCGCGTGACTTACAAGATGCATGGGTTTTAGGATCGATACGCCCCGTCGATTTGGAACGGTTCTGGCGCTCCTCGGTGTTGCCTATCTTCGGGCAACGTGAGGAGTTATGTTTTAGGAGCTTGATTTCACGGCTTCGGGAGTTAACGCGTGACTTATGAAATGCGCAGCTTTTGGGACTGATATGACCCGTCTGTCCGGAATGGTTTTAGTGCTCCTCGATGTTGCCTATATTTGGGCAACGTGAGGAGTCTTAGTTTTAAGAGTCGGTGCCGACTTATGGAGTATGCGGCTTTTCATACTTCTTGGTGTTGCTTATCTTGGGGCAACATGAGGAGTGTAATTTTTAAGGATTAGTGCACGGCTTATGGAATGCGCGGCTTTTCGTACTCCTCGGTGTTGCCTATCTTTAGGCAATGTGAGGAGTGCAATTTTAAGAGTTAGTGCGCGGCTTATGGAATGCGCGGCCTTTCGTTCTTCTCGGTGTTGCCTATCTTCGAGCAACGCGAGGAGTGTTTGTTTTAGCCTTCCCGATGTTTCCGGAGCATCACCGGCTCTAAGAACACAAAGATCGGGTTCCGCCGATCCAACGGTTTGAGTCGATTTGCTTTCGTCGACCCGGCGGGTGGTTATTATGAACACAGTTCTGTTGGTTCAAAAAGAGAATCAAATTTTATTAGGAAAGCATGGCAGGCTTTTGCCTATTTATAATGCCCCGACATTTCGGGATGGCTTATTTGCTGAAAAGTAGAGAGTACATAAGGTAGTTTTCAAATGAAGTAACGGCAGAGTGATTCGCTGTTCCATGCCTTGGGAATTTGGATCTCGTCGATGGTTGTTAGCTTAAAAGTTCCGTCCGTTAGTTTTTGATTGATGACATATGGTCTTTCCCAGTTTGGTCCGAAGGCCCCCGGAATGGGGTAGACTCACTTGAGCACAAGATCTCCCACTTCAAAGGTTTGGTTGTGAACTTTGGAGTTGTAGTACCGTGCGACCCTTTTTTGGTGGGCGACGGTTCTCAACTTGGCTTCTTCTCCTCTTTCATCGATCATATCTAACGATTTGAGTAAGAGCTACTCGTTTTGCTTTTGATTTAATTGCAGACCAGTGAATATATCAAGAAAAAACAGCCAGAAAAAGAAAGAGGAAATGGCAGAAATCTCAATCCTCTCAAGGCAATTAGTTCAGCCTTCAACATTAACAAATAAAACAGAAAGAAAGGAGATCATTCATCTCTCTACATGGGATCTTCCATACCTCTGTTTCGATTACATGCAAATAGGCCTGTTATTCTCCAAACCAAATGAGCTTATATTTGACAAAACCATCTCTGATCTCAAAGTCTCTCTTTCAAAAGCTCTTGGTTATTTCTACCCTTTTGCTGGTCGTTTGTCAACTACTAATTATGATGATGATACACTTTCTATTTGTATTGCTTGCAACGACGAAGGTTCAGAGTTTGTTCATGCTTCTGCTTTAGATGTGGCTGTATCTGATGTACTCACTGATGATCACTATATTCCTGACATCGTGCATTCATTCTTTCCGATTAAAGATGTCGTTGGCCATGATGGTCATACTTTGCCATTACTTGCTGTCCAGGTTTGATCTCTAATATTGCTGTTTTTAAAATCTAAGAAAAGTTCTCATAAAGTCTGATAATTTGGCTAAATTTTTGAACATATAATCATATGTGTGTGTGTGTATATATATATATATATATTTATGGTCAAGATGATGTCAGATCACAGAGCTGAAGGATGGAATATTCATAGGATGCTCCCTCAATCATGTAGCTTCAGATGGAACATCATTATGGCATTTTATTCAAACATGGTCGAAAATATCATGGAGTAACCAAACTGTCATGGACATGCCCTTAATCCTAGACAGATACTTTTTAGAATCATACCGTCCACCGATCCGCATACCCTACAAAAAGGCAGAAGATTTCATCCGAAGACCGAAAGTTGACCTTTCCAATAGGGCAGAATGCTTCTTGCATTTTTCAGCTGACACGGTTAAAAAGCTTAAAGCAATGGCTAATGATGAAATGGGGTATGAGCAAGGAGAGATTTCATCACTGCAAGCACTTTCGGCTCATGCCTGGATAGCCATTTCTCGAGCTAGACGCCACCCACCCGAGCAGGTAACATATTTTTCTTTTAACGTGATACTGTCAGTAAAAACCACGAAAGAATATGCACTGATCTCATTTTGCTTTCGTCTAAATTTCACTCTTACATCTGTTTTCCAAATTTAATCTCGAGCTGACTACAAAAGTAAACCTGCTGAGATAACTAATTGTAATAAATAGGCTCGGTTTTAAATGTTTTGAGTTATATACTTATTTATGGAACGTCCATGTACAATTTCAAATTTACACATGCACTATTCATAGAATATAAATTATGTCATCGTTGATTTGATCAGATGAACTATTACATTAGCAGGTAATAGCGAACGTGGTGGTAGTAGGGTACCGTTCAAGGTTTCCAAAATCTCGACCCATACCCAAAACCTACTTCGGCAATGCAGTAGGCATAGCCACAGCGATAGATAAAGCAAGAGAAATAACGGAGAGCGGAATAGGGTGGGTAGCATCGAAGCTAAAGGAAGCAATATCGAAAATGGAGGACGAAGTAGTTGTAAACCAAGTGCACTCGTGGGTCAAGGACCCTTGCTTTCCATGTATAGGCAACGATAACGGGTTCTTTGTGGTCATAACGGGTGGTCAGAGGTTCGATGTGTATGGGAACGACTTTGGCTGGGGGTCGCCGTTAGCGATTAGGAAGGGTGGTTGGAATAAAGCTGAAGGGATGATAGCTGTGTATCCAGGGAAGGCTGAAGGTAGCATTGATTTGAATATATTTCTGGCGACTGATACGATGAAAGCTCTTCTTGGAAACAGTGCCTTTATGGAGACCGTTGGTTAATATTATGTGTGTTTTTTGTATTTGAATTATGGAAGTACGTTGCAACTATTTATCAAGGACCAACGGTGGTCACTGTAGAATATTGGAATTATTAACTAGTGCACTTTATAGTGTTTGTTTCAAACACCCGTTTTAGTGCTATCTACCCCCTCTTTTTTGATTTGTGGATATTGTAAAAGATGAAAGGTACGGAAATAACATATTGGCATGACAAATGTAACTTATAAGCCGTGTTTTAAAAACTCAATTCGATCACGATTCGATTACGATTAATCTTCGATCTTGAAGTGTTTCGGTTTTGAAAATGAAATAACTTCCTAGGTATGTGAACCACGATTTAATATCAAAACATTGTAAAAGTCTTTAGACCAATCTCTTTAAACCACTCAGTTCTTCAAGTTTCAAAAACTAACATTTCATTCTTTATTTTTTGTTTTTTGTTGGAATAATTCAGCATAACGGGGCCACATTAATATTTGAATGTGTGAGCTATCTTGTAATTAAGTCTAATTACGTGATCTATCTTTGAAATAAACATATTAAGACTTAAGAGGTATATTCGTCATGTAAAATTATAACGTGTGGATACCGGAGCGACAATTTTAATTTGTTTAAGGGCCGAACTGAAAAATGTCACACACTATATATATGGGGTTATGGTCCCCAAATTACACAAGTCTTATCTACTCTCTCTACCATCTTCTAAAGAGAATTTACAGATCTAAACTTGTGTCGATTTGGAAGATCTAATCCAAATTAATCTTCACATCAATTAAGAATTGATGGATTCAGGTACGCCTTCTGCTGTTAATTTCATATACTTGTTTCTCAATTGAATCAATATGGGTTATATGTATTCAGATCTAATATAGATTAATCATCAACAAGTGGTATCAGAGCCACCCATCATTGAGTTTATCGAGAAATTTCCTGATTTTAAGTATATATGAAATTAGGGTTCTGAGATTTACAATTTTGGTTGATTCATCCAATGCCTTTATTTTGGATCTGTGAGGTTTGCTCTTTTCTTATTGATTCATCTGATGCCTTTGATTCGGATCTATATAAATAATTCATGAATTAATTCCGCTTATTCGGATCTGATGCTTTTAATTGTTGCTACTCATATTATCCATATTTTATTGTCAGTAGTATTGCGATTGTACAATTTTTTTTATTGCTATAGATGGTTATCATATTAAGTTTTGTTTCATTCACACGTATGGAAGCATTTTCATGTCTTTTAATGTTAATGTAATACGTATAGGACCACATAACGGTCAATTGCATTTATTTTTATCATAATTGCATTAAATGTGGTTGTTATAGTAATAAATTAATTAATTTATTATATAAATGCAGTAAATGCGTCAGTTGCAATAAATTTTAATGATGCAGCGTGTTTGTATTTGGAATAATAAAAGACATATTGTTTATTATTTAATTCATTTATATTTTATAGATACATATATTTTATATGTATGGCCCGCTCAGTAAAAATAAGTTTCACTTTCTGTAATATTATAACACATGTATTTACATTTGCTTATTCAAATAAGCTTTCATCGAAAATTAATCACCCGCCGCACTGATATAATAAGCTATTTTGACATGGACTATTTATTTACGTTGCTTCCCACTATGTTTGGGTTCAACCACTGCTACAGTTTTAATCTATTCATTTTCTTGCAATATCACATATATGGACCATGCTATGTTAAAATTTGTTTTATCTTCTGTCTTGAATATGGACAGTTAAATAAAGTATGCAATATTTTATCGTTAATTGTTATTGCAAATACCATTTGTTATATATTGTTACAGTTTTAGTTGATGTCAATTTTTTTTTATTGCGGCTATGAAACCATATTTTCAATATGTATAAAATTGAAAATTGAAATTTATGGAATACGCATAAATGAATGAGTTAAAATAAGCCAATTCAAATATTATTTGGTGTCTCTTTGCAAACTAATTGTAAATATCCTACATTACAAGTGAACTAATTGAAATAACATGTCACCAAAGCAACCTCTCTTATTTTAGTTATTCATCAAAAATGTTTGATATTTGTTTGTATTTATTCATGCGGATATTAGCCGGTCCAAGGAAGACTAATATTTGGCTGAATCATTTATACATGTGTGATGATAAATATGTGACAATCATATAGTTTTGCAAGTGAATATCTAATTGGCCTAAAGGAAGGTTGATATTTGACTTGAACTTATTGTCAATGTTTGATCATTACAACAAGAGTACCACTTACAATTAATATTACTGTCCAAAGACTTGATATTGATTTTGTGCTAGGTATCTTGAGAAAAGACTTACCAATTATTTAAATTTACTGCGGTTTTGTTTTACAATGTGAGCATATTTGATTGATTCTTATATTAAAATTACAGCTAATTTTACTACAGTATCTGCCAATCTTAACAACATTTCTATTCTGAGTGGAACAAACTTTAAGGATTGAAAAGAGAACATATTGCTTGTTCTTGACTGCATGGATCTTGACCTTGCACTTAGGATGGATGCACCCACCCCTCTTACGGATGAAAGTTCTTCTGATGTTATAAAGAACATTGAGAGGAATTTATAACCAATGCTAAATATTTCCTTGCCGAGATTGAAAAATGTTTTGCTAAAAACAATAAGGCGGAAACAAGCACGCTTTTGCAGCACTTGATTTCCATGAAGTATCAAAGCAAAGGGAACATAAGGGAGTACATTATGGATGTCTAATGTTGCTTCAAAACTTAAGGCACTTAAGCTTGAGCTTTCAGATGATTTGCTCATGCATTTGGTACTAATCTCTCTTTCTTTACAATACAACCAGTTTAAGATCAGTTATAACTGTCAAAAGAAGAAATGGACTCTTAATGAGCTCATTTTGTATTGTGTATAAGAAGAAGAGAGATTGAAGCATGATAAGACTGAAAGTGCTCATTTGGCATACACCCCTAAGGGAAAAGACAAAAAGAGAAAGAAGGATAAAGAAACGGCTAAGGGTCCAACGGAAAAGAAACAACATAAGGAGGCCGATGGTTGTTAAGAAGGCTAGACATTTAAAGAAAGATTGTACCAAATATCACGCATGACATGTTAAGAAAGGTACATGATGAAATGGGACATGAGCATGGAGAGATTTCATCACTACAAGCACTTTCGGCTCATATCTGGATAGCCATTTCTCGAGCTAGACGCCTCCCACCCGTGCAGGTAACATATTTTTCTTTTATTGTGATACTGTCAGTAAAAACCATGAAAGAATATGCACTGATCTCATTTTGCTTTCGTCTAAATTTCACACTTACATCTTTTTCCAAATTTAATCTCGAGCTGACTACAAAAGTAAACCTGCTGAGATAACTAATTGTAATAAATAGGCTCAGTTATAAAGTTTTTGACTTATATACTTATTTATGGAATATCCATGTACAATTGCAAATTTACACATGCACTATTCATAGAATATAAATTATGTCATCGTTGATTTGATCAGATGAACTATTACGATAGCAGGTAATTGCGAACGTGGTGGTAGTAGGGTACCGTTCAAGGTTTCCAAAATCTCAACTTATACCCAAAACCTACTTCGGCAATGCAGTAGGTATAGCCACAGCGATAAATAAAGCAAGAGAAATAACGGAGAACCGAATAGGGTGGGTAGCGTCGAAGCTAAAGGAAGCAATATTGAAAATGGATGATGAAGTAGTTGTAAACCAAGTGCACTCGTGAGTTAAGGACCCTTGCTTTCCATGTATAGGCAACGATAATGGATTCTTTATGGTCATAACGGGTGGTCAGAGGTTCGATGTGTATGGGAACGACTTTGGCTGGGGGTCGCCGTTAGCGATTAGGAAGGGTGGTTGGAATAAAGCTGAAGGGATGATAGCTGTGTATCCAGGGCAGGCTGAAGGTAGCATTGATCTGAATATATTTCTGGCGACTGATACGATGAAAGCTCTTCTTGGAAACAGTTCCTTTATGGAAACCGTTGGTTAATATTATATGCATTTTTTGTATTTGAATTATGGAAGTACGTTGCAACTATTTATCAAGGACCTATGGTGGTGACTATAGAATATTGGAATTATTAACTAGTGCACTTTATAGTGTTTGTTTCAAACACCCGTTTTAGTGCTATCTACCCCCTCTTTTTTGATTTGCGGATATTGTAAAAGATGAAAGGTATGGAAATAACATATTGGCATGACAAATGTAGCTTATACGCCATGTTTTAAAATATCAATCCGATCACGATTCGATTACGATTAATCTTCGATCTTGGAGTGTTTCGGTTTTGAAAATGAAATAATTTTCTTGGTATGTGAACCACTATTTAACATCAAAACATTGTAAAAGTATTTAGACCAATCTCTTGAAACCACTCAAATTTTCAAGTTTCAAAAACTAAAACTTCATTCTTTATTTTTTGTTTTTTGTTGGAGTAATTCACATAATGGGGCCACATATTTTAATATTTGAATGTATGGGCTATCTTGTAATTAAGTCTAATTACATGATCTATTTTTAGAATAAACATATGAAGACTTAAGAGGTATATTCGTCATGTAAAATTATAACGTATGGATACCGAAGTGATAATTTTAGTTTGTTAAAGGACCGAACTGAAAAATGTCACACACTATATATATGGGGTTATGGTCCTCAAATTACACAAGTCTTATCTACTCTCTCTACCCTGTTCTAAAGAGAATTTAAAGATCTAAACTTGTGTTATTTTGGAAGATCTAATCCAAATTAATCTTCACATCAATTAAGAATCGATGGATTCAGGTACGCCTTCCGCTGTTAATTTCATATACTTGTTTCTCAATTGTATTAATATGGGTTATATGTATTCAGATCTAATATAGATTAATCACCAACAAGTGGTATCAGAGCCACCCATAATTGAGTTTATCGAGAAATTTCCTGATTTTAAGTATATATGAAATTAGGATTATGAGATTTACAATTTTGGTTGATTCATCCGATGCCTTTATTTCGAATCTGTGGAATTTGTTCTTTTCTTATTGATCCATCTGATGCATTTGATTCAGATCTATATAAATAATTCATGAATTAATTCTGCTTGTTCGAATCTGATGCCTTTAATTGTTGCTACTCATATTATTCATATTTTATTGTCAGTAGTATTGCGACTGTACAATTTTTTTTTGCTATAGATGGTTACCATGTTAAGTTTTGTTTCACTCACACGTATGGAATTATTTTCATGCCTTTTAATGTTCCTGTAATACGTATTGGACCACATAATGGTCAATTGCATTTATTTTTATCATAATTGCATTAAATGTGGTTGTTATAGTAATAAATTAATTAATTTATTATCATAAATGCAGTAAATGCGTCAGTTGCAATAAATTTTAACGATGCAGCATGTTTGTATTTGGAATAAGAAAATACATATTGTTTATTATTTAATGCATTATTATTTTATCGATACGTATATTTTATATGTATAACCCGCTCATTAAAAATATGTTTCACTTTCTATAATATTATAACACATGTATTCATATTTTCTTATTCAAATAAGCTTTCATCGAAAGCTAATCTCCTGCCGCATAATAAGCTATTTTGACATGGACTATTTATTTTCGTTGCTTCCCACTATGTTTGGGATCAACCACTGCTACAGTTTTCAACTATTCATTTTCTTGAAAAATTACATGTACGAACCATGCTATGTTAAAATTTGTTTTATCTTCTACCTTGAATATTGACAGTTAAATAAATTATGCAATATTTTATCATTAATTTTTATTGCAAATACCATTTGTTATGTATTGTTACAGTTTTAGTTGATGCTAAATTTTTTTATTACGGCTATGAAACCATATTTTCAATATGTATAAAATTGAAAATTGAAATTTATGGAATACGCATAAATGAATGAGTTAAAATAAACCAATTCAAATATTATTTGGTGTCTCTTTGCAAACTAACTGTAAATATCCTACATTACAAGTGAACTAATTGAAATAACATGTCATCAAAGTGACATCTCTTATTTTAGTTATTCATGAAAAATGTTTGATGTTTATGTGTATTTATTCATGTGGATATTAGCCGGTCCAAAGGAAGACTAATATTTGGCCGAATCATTTATACACATGTGATGATAAATATGTGACAATCATATAGTTTTGCAAGTGAATATCTAATCGGCCCAAAGGAAGATTGATATTTGACTTGAACTTATTGATTGATCATTATAACAAGAGTACCACTTACAATTAATATTACTATCCAAAGACTTGATATTGATGTTGTGCTAGGTATCTTGAGAAGAGACTTACCAATTATTTGAATTTACTGCGGTTTTGTTTTACAATGTGAGCATATTTGATTGATTCTTATATTAAAATTACAGCTAATTTAACTATGGTATCTGCCAATCTTAACAACATTCCTATTCTGAGAGGAACAAACTTTAAGGATTGAAAAGAGAACATATTGCTTGTTCTTGGCTGCATGGATCTTGACTTTGCACTTAGGATGGATGCATCCACCCCTCTTACGGATGAAAGTTTTTCTGATGTTATAAAGAACATTGAGAGGTGGGATCATTCAAATCACATGAGTCTATTGATCATAAAGCACGACATTCCAGAGGCATTTAAGGGTGCGGTATCTAAAAAGATAACCAATGCTAAAGATTTCCTTGTTGAGATTGAAAAACGTTTTGCTAAAAACGATAAGGCGGAAACAAGCATGCTTTTGCAGCGCTTGATTTCCATGAAGTATCAAAGCAAAGGGAACATAAGGGAGTACATTATGGAAATGTCAAATGTTGCTTCAAAACTTAAGGCACTTAAGCTTGAGCTTTCAGATGATTTGCTCATGCATTTGATACTAATCTCTCTTCCTTCACAATACAACCAGTTAAAGATTAGTTATAACTGTCAAAAGGAGAAATGGGCTCTTAATGAGCTCATTTCGTATTATGTACAAGAAGAAGAGAGATTAAAGCATGATAAGACTGAAAGTGCTCATTTGGCATACACTCCTAAGGGAAAAGACAAAAAGTGAAAGAAGGATATAGAAACTGCTAAGGGTCCAACGGAAAAGAAACAACATAAGGAGGCTGATGGTTGTTACTTTTGTAAGATGGGTAGACATTTAAAGAAAGATTGTACCAAATATCACGCATGGCATGTTAAGAAAGGTACATCCTTTGCTTTGGTCTGTTCTGAAGTAAATTTAGCTACAGTACATAGAAACACTTGGTGGTTAGTTCTGGTGCTTCTACTCACATAAGTGTTTCTATGCAGGGTTGCCTGAGCTATCAAAATCCAACTGATGCTGAAAGATACATCTATGTGGGTGATGGAAAATTGGTTAATGTGGAGGCTATTGGGCATTTTAAGTTGTTATTGAGAACTCATTTTTATTTGGATTTATTTGATACTTTTGTTATACCGTTATTTAGATGGAATTTGGTTTCTATTTCTAAGTTGGACAAATCTGGTTATTCTTGTTCATTTGGGAATGGTATTTTTAGTTTATCAATAAATTCAAATCTTGTTGGAACTAGTTCTCTCAATTTTTATGATAACTTATATGTGCTTGATGTTAATACCTCTTATTATGAAGCCTTGCATGTGGAATCGCGTGGTACTAAAAGAAAGCTAATAAGGAAAATTCAGCCACATTGTTGCACAAGGCTTAGGTCATATATCTAAAACTAGAATTCAAAGGCTTGTGTCAGATGGCATTTCGAAATCTGTTAATTTTTCAAACTTCGATGTCTGTGTAGAGCGCATCAAGGGAAAACAGACCAAACATAAGAAAATAGGTGCCAATAGAGTAACCGACGCCTTCGAATTGATACATATGGACATTTGTGGACCATTCCCTATGGCATCATGAAATAGTCAACAATAGTTTATCACATTCATAGAAGACTACTCAAGATATGGCTACCTATATCTTATACATGATAAATCGGAATCCTTGGACATGTTTAAGAAATTTAAGGTAGAAGTTGTGAACCAACTCAACAAAAGAATTAAAGCTGTCAAATCTGATCATGGAGGTGAATATTATGGTAAATTTGATGGATCAGGCGAACTGTGTCTAGGACCATTTGCTCAATTCCTAGAGGAGTGTGGAATAGTCCCACAGTACACCATGCCAGGTTCACCTAGCACGAATGGTGTTGCTGAGAGGCGAAACAGAACTCTTAAAGACATGGTGAGGAGTATGATTAGTCATTCTACCTTACCAAAATCACTCTGGGGGAGGCACTAAAGACAGTAGTTTATATCCTTAATAGGGTACCCACTAAAGCAGCTGCCAAGACACCTTATGAGCTTTGGACAGGCAAACAGCCCACTTTAAAGCATTTTCATATTTGGGGATGTTTAGCTGAGGCAAAGCCTTATAGGCCAAATGAAAGAAAATTGGACTCTAAAACAGTGAGCAGCTACTTTATTGGTTATTCTGAGCGATCTAGGGGCTATAAATTTTATGATCCCACACTAAAGAAAAATTTTGAGACGGGAACTGCAACATTTTTTGAGGATGTTGAGTTAAGGGGGAGAAATAAAGTAAGAAACATTGTTTTTGAGGAGGAATCATCATCTATGATTCCTACTACAGTTACTTTTTCTGACAATGTACAGATTATCATTCCTGTCATTGATGAAGAAGTTAATCCGGAACTACAACAAAACAATATTGAAGAAAACCCTCTTCAAGATGAGGACAATGTTCCATAAGAACAAACTCAACAATCTTAAAATGAATTGTCACTAAGGAGATCCACTAAAGAGAGGAAAGATGTCATTCTAGATGATTATATAGTATTTCTTCAAGAAATAGAGAATAATAATGGATTGGTGGAAAATGATCCTATCGACTTTCACCAAGCCATGCAAGATGCTGATTCTCAAATGTGGATTGAAGCTATGAACGAAGAGTATAAATCCATGCAAGACAATAAAGTTTGGGATCTTGTCTCTTTACCTGAAGTTAAGAAACCCATTGGTTGTAAATGGATATTTAAAACCAAGAGGGATGCAAAAGCTAATGTGAAAAGATATAAGGCTCATCTTATAGCAAAAGGTTTTTCAGAAGGAAGGCATTGATTTTAAAGAGACTTTCAATCCGGTTTCATCGAAAGACTCTTTTAGAATAATTTTGGCGCCTGTTGCATATTTTGACCTTGAGTTACATCAAATGGATGTTAAAACTGCATTTCTCAATGGAGACATCAAGGAAACAATTTATATGCTACAACCAGAAAACTTTGTGTTTGGAGATCCAAAGAATATGGTCTGCAAACTAAAGAAATCCATTTATGGACTCAAACAAGCTTCTCGTCAATGGTACCACAAGTTTCATAAAGTAGTTACCTCATTTGGTTTCGAGGCAAACATAATTGATACGAACCTGGACTAACCCATATAATATAGAGGAAAGAGAACCTGGCCCAAGGTTAGCGATATCCGATATCAGATAGCTAATGAGAAGAATTCCCCGGTAGCCTGGGCTTGACTTACCGAACCTAGGCAGCTAGTCCCTTAAGAACCATTGGGGTCTAACTGTGCATATCACAAGTTCAGTGGGAGCAAATTCATATTTTTGATTTTATACGTTGATGATATATTCCTTGCCTGTAATAGTTTACATATTTTGCATGAAACCAAGAGATTTCTTTCAGATAATTTTGATATAAAATATCTTTGGGATGCTTCTTTTGTATTAGGAATCCAAATATATCATGATTGCTCATGGGGTATTCTTGGACTGTCACAAAAGAACTATATAGAAATGGTGCTTAAAAGGTTTGGCATGCAAAATTGTAAAATGGGTGATACCCCTATCGCTAAAGGAGATAAATTTTGTCTCAAACAATGCCCTAATAACATCCTTGAAGCTAAAGAAATGCAGAAGATCCCTTATGCATTTACTATAGGGAGTCTAATGTATGCTCAACTGTGTACGCTTCCGAATATTACGTACATTATAGGAATGTTGGGCAGGTATCTTAGTAACCCTGGAATGGATCATTGAAAAGCAGCAAAAAGGGTTATGAGGTACCTTCAGAGAATAAAGGACTATATACTTACATATAGAAGATCAGATCAGTTGGAGATCATTGAGTATTCTGATTCTGATTTTGCTGGATGCTCGGATAGCAGAAAATCGACTTCAGGATACATATTTCTATTAAGTAGAGGGGCTATATCATGGAAAAGCATTAAACAAATGCTCATAGCTTCTTCCACCATGGAAGCAGAGTTTGTGGCTTGTTATGAGGCATCTAACCATGCGAAATGGCTGTGGAATTTTGTCGCTGGGCTGCGCATTATTGATAATATTGAAACACCATTAAAGTTATATTGTGACAATAAATCTGCAGTATTATATTCTAATAACAATAGAAGCTCAAGCAAGTCAAATTACATTGACATCAAGTTTCTAGTTGTAAAGGAGAGAGTGCAGAATGGGTTAATATCCATAGAGCATATTGGGACAAATTCCATGCTAGCGGATCCGCTTACAAAAGGAGTACCACCCAAGGTCTTTCATGAGCATGTTGCTAAAATGGGTGTATCTTTTATATAAGGATATTTTGGTTTAAGGGGAGTTTGTACTTAGTCACTTATTTCGCAACACTACTCTATATTTTGATTATGAACATGCTTTGGTTTTTATGATCCGAAATAAAGTTTTCTTTTGCACTTCAATTGTTTATAAATTTTATTTGGAATTTTGATATCATTAAAGTAAAGTAGAACTAGTTGGAAATAGACATTTAAATATCATATTTTATGTAATTTCCATGCTACACATACATAATTGATCTATGTTGTTTGATTGTATTGATATCTGTGACCATTGATGGGTTTAGTTACAAAAACAGTAATGAAAGCCACTTTGGTTCTATGCTAACACAATTAATGGACGAGATTATTTTGAATATACCATATTATCAAGATAGCTATTTAAGAGCTCATAAAGTTGAATACGTTCTATAATGTTACATATGTGGCCCAAGGGGAGATCGTTGGAATAATTTAACATAATGGGGCCACATATTTTAATGTTTAAATGCGTGGGCTATCTTGTAATTAAGTCTAATTACGTGATCTATTTTTGGAATAAACATATTAAGACTTAAGGGGTATATTCGTCATGTAAAATTATAACGTGTGGATACCGGAGTGACAATTTTAGTTTGTTGAAGGGCCGAACTAAAAAATGTCACACACTATATATATGGGGTTATAGTCCCTAAATTACACAAGTCTTATCATATTCTCTCTACCCTCTTCTAAAGAGAACTTATAAATCTAAGCTTGTGTCAATTTGGAAGATCTAATCCAAATTAATCTTCACATCAATTAAGAATCGATGGATTCAGGTACGCCTTCTGTTAACCCAAAAAATGGACCAACACCCTGGTTTGAGTTTGAAAGCACCAGCCCTATTCTGACAAAGCAATATCACAGTTAACAGATACAGAAAAAGAATAGTAAAAGAAAGATGACAGAGAATTTTTATAGTGGTTCGGTTGTTAATGAAGCCTACGTCCACTTTATATTTTTATTATTGACTAATTGATGTTATGATAGATGTTTGATTACAAGGCTTTGATTATTTTCTAGCTAGATTGAATCTCCAGAGTTGGAATCCACTGGAAAATCACAGTGAATTCCTTTGGAGACTGTTGTGAGGAAGATAGAGAGTGAAGAATGTTTCCAGCGGAGCTTCACCAACCAGTCCATAGACGATCCAGTTTATGTTGCATGTAGAATGGTATTTATAGAGATCGTGGAGCTTCCGGGCAATGTCATGCCTTCATCAGCTCGCAGGTAAGTAGCAGACGACCTAGGGAAGTTTGGGCTCGCAAAACGGGTCAGTACCATGGGTCGCTGGCGACCCAAGGTCTTGGCTCGTTTGCGAGCCAATGCCTTGGCCTCTTTTTGTAGTATTCTTCAGCTAACTTGTTTGAAGTTTTGAGGAGAGGCATGGGTAGCCGATGAGCCAAGCACTTAGGATTTTCTGGAGTTTGGAATTGGAGATGCTTTGATAGTCTTTTACCATAGTTGTCACATTTCAATGGAAATTCACTAGCTGTTTGTGCTCAGCTGCTAATTGGGCTAAAATAATGTTGGTCACTTGGTTTAGTTGAACCCAGTCATTGCCTTAGTCGTATAACTTGGCCCTTGTCGGTTCCTTGTCTTGGCTTTTCTGGTTAAGTCCTAAACCATCCTGTCCCCACAAGGTTATTCTATTTTCTATTAGTTTCTGCTAGGTTAAAAACCCGGATAACATTTGCCCCCCCAGAGTACGTCTTCATTGTAAACAAGGCGTGCTCTGGAAGTTATCACTTTCAATATCCATCTGTCGATTTTGAGTGATTGCATTAGAACTTTACCAATATGCTATCCCGACGTTGTTGGTCGTCTTTCTTTGGTTTCGATTGATTTTGCTTTCTGCAACGTATCACGTTTCTGCTTGTAGCTTCCTGGCACGTCTTGGAATGGTGAGTATGTGTAGGAAATTGGGCTCGAGGAGAATAGGTGAAATTCCTCTTCTTACTTCTTTTTTTTCTTTGTTTGGTCGCTAGTGATCCATGTAGGATGAGTCGCTAGCAACCATAACTGCATAGTTGAATTTTTTTATCAACATGAAGTTAGGTCGGGTCGTTGGCGATCCATGATGGGTCGGGTCGCTAGCGACCCGATTACTTAATTTTTTTTTTCTTTTCTTGCTCGCTTATATACAGTGCTTGAGCGACCTCACTTCATTCGACCCGAGTCAGTATATCCTCCAAGTGATCCATTTTCTAAGCGGTTCATCTTCGAGCAATCCAATCTTCGAGCGATTCAACCATCTTCCAGTGCCTTGATTCATCATCCTAATTGATACCTTCCATTGTGATTTCGGTTCCAAACTCGAAGCCCTAACTCAAAATTCCAACTTACAAGCCTTAGCTCGCCGTGGAAACGTAGCTGACCCTATCTTAGTGTCGACCTGAAGTTGGCTCGCCATCGATCCATTCCACCATTTGCAACATCGATTACGAGAAGTTTGAGTTGATTGTGGTTTAATGGAGGAAGATAGTAAATCGAGTCTCAAGTTGTTTCTCGGAACGACATTTGGGTTCGGCCCAGTGCTTGACACGTTTTGCTATCTTCGTCCATTAGGCCAGAATTGACTTGTGTCCAGTTCCGCAGCCGTTACTGTACGTCACATCACCAGTCGATCATGTTGAGGTTAGCATGCAAATTTGGCTTTGACTATTCACCCATCTGTTGAATTTTCAGTGTGAATCGTTGGTGGCCACTTCAAGATGTTGTTTTCAATGTTCTGTAGTTTTCACAAGGGTTTAGGTCGGTAAGTGGGTGCATGACGTAGGTTTGGAGTTGTCCTATATAGTTTTAATTCGACCTACGGTGAAGCTGTGTTTTTTCTCGAACGATTATACGCCATTCGGGAGCGAAGTCTTGCTCTTGGTCTTTAACTTTTTCTTTTCGAGAATTTAGTTAAGTTCCCATCGATGCTTTTGAACTCCAATGCAACAATTTATTCCAAAATCGAATATAGTGGATGATTCAATCGTATCGCTCTTCCTATTTCTGTATTCCAGTGATCCTAAAAAGAAAAGCTTCCCGTGTCGCCTCGGACAGCGACTCCGTTATCGATCGTTGATCGATAACGGGTAAATGTGGAAGAGATGATTTTAAAGGAAAATATGGATTGTTTTTCAAGTGCAAGCAAGCTAGCTACACTGGATTGCTTGTTCGCAATATTCAGGATACTTGACTCTTCTCATGTAGATAACACACTGCATCTACCCCGGCCAACGCTCAGGACCCGATTGGTCAACATACATTGTTTTCCCTTGGATTCCGGGCATTGATTATACGAGGATATTATTTAAAGTAAAACATACCTGATAGGGTTGGATGCCAAGTTTTGTCGTTGAAAATGATTTTTCGGTCATCCAATCTTTAGTCTGGTGGAGGTACTTCCACTCTTCCTGACGCTGGGTCCTTCGCAAATTAGGATTCGCTTATCATTCCTATCATATTGGGATGACTGACTACAGTTAAATTACAAGGCACAATTGCTCTTGTAGAGTTGTAGTTGAAGTTCGATCAGGCACGGTTTCAGCCTTCGGAACTAGCGCATGAGTTGTCCGAGTGCAATTGTCCTTCTCTTGCATTTTTCGAAATTCAACGCACACCAGCCTTTGTCTCCGGGAACTATTGTCGTAATTGCGATTCCGAAGATTGCTTTTTCTCACTGATGCACTTCTTATGCTCATGTGCAGCGTACTCATTTACTTTAATTCTATACATGTAAGTAATACTTCTACGATCATTTTGGCATATTCTATTTCATTACTTTGTTTAAAACTATGAACTAGCTTGGTCTGGCCAGTCTTTTGCTAATCCCTACTTATGCTCAATCGAGTTTGCTTCAACAAGTTGTTGGTGTAAATACCTTAGTCCGTAGGGCTGATTACTTTGACTACCGGGCCAACATGTTTTGGGAGACTATGTTTCCTAAGCAATAAGTTCGATTGCCCCAGTTTGATTGACACGATAACTCCTTTCTTCAGAAATTAGGGACTTTGTTACTTGATCCTAAGATCTTAGATTTGTAATGATGTCGGAATATATTAGAAAGATATGTTTCTGGCATCTATTGCTAAAGTAAATTCTTTTGAGTCGTACGTTGAGATACTAATCATGTGTTCGTTTCTATCTTCGGAATCTCATACACAGATGACTCAACTCTGTGGATTTTTCCTTGATGTTATGAATCTTTAGATAGCATGACCAAACTTTGGGTAATGGCATAATCCTGCAAGTTGGAACCAAATGATCTAGTTAGACCGTAAGTAGGTCAGTGATCCTTCTCGTCATCGCCAGACTATGAGCGACAATTGATTTCTGAACGTTAAATCCTTCATTTCCTTTTTTGGCGATTTTTTCTTTTTTTGCCAGAATGCTCCGTTTTGTAATACAAAACCGTTATCTAACCAACCTCCTGGTTATTCATGTTCGGACTTTTGAAACATTTCTTTCGATCAAGTATCTGTGCTTCTATCCCTGCTCGAGGAACTAGCAATTTCAAATGCCTGTGTTTGGGTGATTGTGAGAGATGGAGAGGTTTAGGACACCTGATTTGGTTGCCCATGGTCTGGCTCTCAATCCTATTCTAGGATTGTGGAAGACTGGTGGTTTTAGTTCCGACCTTATGTGATTGTCGCTACATGTCCTTAGTTGTGCACACTTTACTTTGTTACTGTTGTCATGGAAGTTATGTTCATACTCCAATTCCTGTCTTTGGGAATTGATAACCTATCTGCTTGGTTCCAAGCAACATTTCCTTGAGGCCGCCTATCTTTTCGATGTGTCTAAATTCTTTCTATGTTGAATTTAGGAAATACGGTTGTTCGCTAGTTTTCATCCATAGAAACTCTTACATGGGCAATTCAATCCTGGGATTTCCTTTCGACGCTGCTTTATTCCTGTGCAGTGGCTGGTCCTCTGGTGAAAGGTCGACCTATCTGGCTGACCTATGAAAGTATGTGTCTTCCGGTTGTTGCCTGTCATTGAGCAACAGTAGTCATTGGACACTCAGGAGGTTGGGATTGATTTTCCCCATCGATTCGGTGGTGCTCTTAATCCAGTTGGGTACTAGTTTTGGCCTTCGAAAACTAGCACTTCGATGGTTCGATTGTAGAAGTATTTCCTTAGTGCTGCCTGTCTTCGGGCAGTGTTAAAGTCATATTGGTTATGGTCTTTAACGGTTTGCACTTCTCTTGCCAATTTTAGGTTGGAATTACCGGAATTGGGGGCAGTTGAAACCCACTCATCGGTTCATGGTGTTTGCATTCTAGTCCGCATTTTGGGAACTTAGATTCATTCTGTGATCGGTTAACTCACGCTCGATTTGTTTGTACTCTAGTTTGTAGTCGAGGACTTGAGATTTTTGTGAATCGTTTATACTTAAGTCCGCGCTCCGGGGACTTAGAGTACTTTAGTCCGCGCTTCGGGGATTTAGAGATTTTTCGTACATCGTTTATACTCTAGTCCGCGCCCCGGGGACTTAGAGTACTTTAGTCCGCACTTCGGGGACTTAGAGATTTTTGCAAATCATTTATACTCTAGTCCGCGCTCCGGGGACTTAGAGTACTCTAGTCCGCACTCCGGGGACTTAAAGATTTTTGTAAATCATTTATACTCTAGCACTTGATCCGGGGACATAGAGTACTCTAGTCCGCACTATGGGGACTTAGAGATTTTTGTAAATCGTTTATACTCTAGTCCGCACTCCAGGGACTTAGAACACTCTAGACCGCACTCTGGGGACTTGGAGATTTTTGTAAATCGTTTATACTAGTCCGCGCTCCGGGGACTTAGAGTACTCTAGTTCGCACTCCGGGGACTTAGAGATTTTGTAAATCATTTATACTCTAGTCCGCGCTCCAGGGACTTAGAGTACTCTAGTCCGCACTTCGGAAACTTAGAGATTTTTGTAAATCGTTTATACTCTAGTCTACGCTCCGGGGACTTAGAGTAGTCTAGTCTGCACTCCGGGGAATTTGAGATTTTTGTAAATCATTTATACTCTAGTCCGCGCTCCGGGGACTTAGAGTACTCTAGTCCGCACTCTGGGGACTTAGAGATTTTTGTAAATCGTTTATACTCTAGTCAATGCTCCGAGGACTTAGAGTACTCTAGTCCGCCCTCCGGGGACTTAGAGTACTCTAATCCGTGCTCTGGGGAGTACTCTAGTCCGCACTCCGGGGACTTAGAGATTTTTGTAAATCGTTTATACTCTAGTCCGCGCTCCTGGGACTTAGAGTACTCTAGTCCGCACTCTAGGGACTTAGAGATTTTTGTTAATCGTTTATACTCTAGTCCGCGCTCCAGGGACTTAAAGATTTTTGTAAATCATTTATAGTCTAGTCCGCGCTCCAGGGACTTAGAGATTTTGGTGATGGTTGAATCATTCATCCGATCCTGTAGAGTTGAGTAAATTCCCTTTAACCCATTGTGGTTGTTTTCTCAACGTTGTTTAACTTCGGGATGCACCATGCTCTTTAACGATAAGAGTCTCGGGCGTTTTCGTTGCCTAGCTTTGTTTATAGCCGTCAAGTGTTACCCTTGGAGATGCAAGGTTGTTGCTTAGCCAATTCCATAGTTATTCTTATTCATGAAACGAGTTTTTTTATGTTCTGCTGAATACCTGCAGAACCCTTCATTTCCAGGTGCCAAATTTCAGGTTCTTGTAGAAAATTTGAATTGTGGAGCAAGTTATCACATTTCCCCTAATATGACCGCGTTTATTCTTATACTGATCATGGACCGGTAGAGTTCGATAGTGTTTGTATTGAATCCATGGCACTTAACCTTGCTTGTTTCAAGCCATATGCATTATGCTAGTCCGATAGCATTATTGCGGATATCAACCTTATATGTTGGTTCCAATCTTCGGGAATCAATGGTTTAGCTGCTCAATTTCTAGCATTCTCTCCTTTCCGTGTTCTGTCTTTGGATAATAGATGGTTTTCTACAAGTTAGGGTTTAAGACCTCGGTCGAGCACCTGCTTTTGTCTTTGGAAACTGGTGCGCTGATGATTTGATTCTGGAACAACCTTCCCTCATCGTCTATCTCTAGGTGATGGTATGTTTCTCCCTTTATTGCAAGTTGGAGCGATCTTTTATCCTGACCAAGTGTTAATGTGTTCTGTGCCCCTCAGTCCACAGGGATGATTATTCTGAACAATTGATGTGAGACTTGATGCTTTGGGCGGCTCCCTAAATGCCCCCCGTCAAAGGTACGTCGCCTATTGGATGCACGGCTTTTAGTTTTCCTCGGTGTTGCCTATCTTTGGGCAAGGTGAGGAGTTTAAGCTCTTTAAGAGTCGGTGCGCGGCTTACAAAATGCGTAGCTTTTGTTGCTCCTTAGTGTTGCATATCTCCGGACAACGCGAGAAGCGTATATTTTGGCGCGGCTTATGGCGTGCGCGACTTTTGGTGCTCCTCAGTGTTGCCTATCTCCGGGCAACGCGAGGAGTTAGTCCTTGCTGCTTCTCGGTGTTGCCTATCTCCGGGCAACGTGAGGGGTTATTCTTTCGGTGCTCCTCGACATTGCCTATCTCCGGGCAACGCGAGTAGTTAGTCTTTTAGTGCTCCTCGGCGTTGCCTATCTCTAGGTAATGCGAGGAGTTAGTTTTTTAGTTCCCCTCGGCGTTGCCTATATCCGGGCAATGCAAGAAGTTAGTTTTTGAGTGCCCCTCGGTGTTGCCTATCTCCGGGCAATGTGAGGAGTTAGTTTTGATGCTCCTCGATGTTGCCTATCTTCGGGCAACGCGAGGAGTTAGTCTTTTAGTGCTCCTCGGCGCTGCCTATCTTCGGGCAATGCGAGGAGTTAGTTTTTAGATCGGGTAGTTGTGGCTTGGACAATCCTCCCGTATTTCGAGAAGATGTGCTCGACCAAACAAATAAGATTGCCAAGGTGGAGTGATCTACAGCCGACCGCATGGAGATGGTTATGAAGAAAGAGCTTATGGGAGTTCGGGGCCAGACTCTCAGTTTTTGGTCCACACTGCCTCTAAAGAATTGGTCTTTAACTG
Source organism: Allium fistulosum (assembly GCA_030737815.1). Classification (NCBI taxonomy): domain Eukaryota; kingdom Viridiplantae; phylum Streptophyta; class Magnoliopsida; order Asparagales; family Amaryllidaceae; genus Allium; species Allium fistulosum. The sequence continues at coordinate 191,925,263 of CM060902.1, read as the reverse complement.
GCACACGGTCTAAGAGGAAGAGGAATTAGTCACCAAGAGCGGTAAAATAGTAGTTGAAAAGAAGTGGACAAGTATTATGCTAGTATTTCATTTGTTGCACTAGTTAGCTCATTAAGTCCGTGGTTGTCAGAATGGCAGAATTTTTGATCGAGCATAACATAACTTGGTATGATTAGTCTCGGCCTTTCTTATGGCTACTCAAGTGTGTGCAGTGCCCCCCATGCCACAGGGTTGTTGGCATGCTTGAACTGTATCCATGGCCTCTCCACAACTCGTTTGGTCGCCCTCAGTCCAGTAGGAGTGGTTCTTCTGAGTTCTAAGTCTTGGCTTGACTCGAGTCAGCCTCTGATTAACCACAAGTTCGGTTCAGTTTTGGCTTGGTTCCTTTGAGCGACTTTAAAGCTCTGGGCTTCAGCACTGTTTGTTTCACGATCATTTAATTATGCCGGGTAACTAATATGATTGTCGATTTGTGGCCCTGTAGCATGGCTTCTTTGACTCCAATGGGCTTTGGATTAGATGACTACTAATCTTCCAATTCACCTTCATGGATATCAGTCGTACATGAATTTCGCTGATCTACCGGTTTGCCCTTACGACACTTTAGTTCGTGAAAGACCTTCACATTCGCGAAGGGTTTTTTGGATCAGATGACCACTTATCTACTGGTTTACCTTCACGATGCTCTAGTTCGTGAAAGACCTTCACGTTCATAAAGGGTTTTTTTGTGGTCGGATGTCCAACGACCAAACGGCCTTGGAATGATTATTTATCGATTCCGAGGGGATTTTTGGGTTGTGTGTCCGACGACCCGGCGGTCTTAAAGCAATGATTCATTGACTTCAAGAGGAATTTTTTGGATTCAGCTCGAGGGAACACAGTTTTATCAGTTCCTGTAGGCTAAAGTGTTAGATCTGTTTGTTCGACGATCCTTCGGATAAGACTTCTCGACTCCCCCAGCAACACCAGTTCTTAGAAGAGGGATTGACATAACTCGTTGAGGGCATAGAAGCATTTTTTTCGCCCTGCTATCTGCAATACCCCTAGTGTTCCGCTACGGCTCATTTGGAAAAGGAGAGTAGACAAGGATGGATGAGAAGGCATCGCTTTAGGTTGATGTCCCACTCCTTAGTTACTAGCTAGCTAGAGTGTTATTTGGTAATCTTCCTTTCATTAGTTAGTTGGGGCGCTTTACTGTCGGGTCTTAGTAGTCTTGCTTGGGCAGAAGGTCCCTGAGGTCCTGTAGCTCCTTCATCGTTTGGTGTGTTCTTTGGCACATTGCGAAGTTTTTCTTCTTCTAATTGCATTACATGTAGTCTCTAGAACCGGTTTGTACTTTTTTTTTGCCGTGTCGAGGCAAAATTTGTCGAATAATCGGTCAAACCAAGTTTGTTCATGGAATGGGATTCTGCCCCAGCATTCAGGATGAAACTTAGAAATCAGATGGTCGATTCACGTCTATTTGATAGTTGCGGCTTTTCCCATTAAGTCGGGAAAGAAAAGCAGGCGATGAATGATTTGATCACATCCATGCTGGGGTCAAATGATCGAGTCTTGCACAATTTTCTTCGTATTCTTTCTGGTAAGCGGAGATGATGAGTTATTGAGCGGGCAATTAAGTTGCGTCTGTTTCAAGCTACCATCATGTCCATTTGTTGAAATCTAGGGATGATCAGCAGGCAGCCATTCGCGACTACTTTGAGTCAAATATGAAGGTTGCTGAGTGGACAGTCAATCATATCTACTTTCTGTTGGATTCTAAACTTGTTGGGTTCTTTATTCTGTGCCTCGGCATCCCAAATCAGGGGTATATGGTAGCTAATGAACAATCGAATCACGTTCGTCTTGATGAAACTCCATAGGTTGGTGGGGATGTGCTAGCGGCCAACTTTAAGTACTTGGTCACCTGCATCGTTGTGGAAGTAGTTTAGTTCAACTTGGTCATAGTTCACAACATAATCGAAATTTAAATTAAAATAAAATAATTCAAAGAAGATCGGAATAAATCTTATTGATAAGTGAAGCAGCATCGTGTTCTCGCTATTCCACTTTGCCCCTAGCTCCTTTCAACGGGTGGCGACCCTCAATGGTCCAATTGATAATCGGAGTTCTTTATTGGTAGGCGTTGGATGTTCCCTGCTTGCCATTCTGTAGGAAATGCATATACTGTTGAATCTTTCATTTTCGAATCAGCTTTCCGATCACATCTCAGAGATGTTTATAATCGCCTATGTTAGGACCGTGTGCATCTTGGAATATACAACATTCCCAGATTTTTCTCTGGACTCTAGTGGACTCTCTGAAGGCAAGTTTTCAGTGTTGCTCTGAGTCATGAGTATCCAAGTAGAGGCTATCAATTGGATCATTCAAAGGAGCATATGAGTCAAATTTTGAGATCCTGGGTTTGCTTTAAGTCAAATGGGTGATTATTCAAGTTTGAATTTGAGTCTGGACTGAAGTGAGTTGTTCAACAACCATTTTGACGATTTTTGATGATTTTCAATGACGACCATTCGTTATTCGACGATGGGAGCTCCGTGACAGGATTGGAAGCTGGTCAGTCGGGAGTGGTCACAATATAGCATGGGAGCTTGGCATTGTAACTGATCTCGGTTTGTGTCATATCTTCTTCGTCCTCTTACCTCTAAGAATACCGTTTGAGTAGCAGTTCCTCGTCTGTTGCTTGGCACCGTGCTATGGCACAGGTTTTAGAGCTTCTTCTAGCGTTTAGCACATTGGCATTTTCATCCAATTTGTCTTCCTCAAATTGTTTGTCATCTTCAGAGCTGGAGAGAGCTATCCTTCCATAGGGGTTATACTCCCAAGTTCAAGTTTGTAGACGGTCCTTTTGGAGTAAGTGGAGTGTTAACATTTTCTTCCATCATCATTCTTCTTGGAGCTCCACCGATCGATAACGTTCCATAGGCTATGGATTGCTAACGACCCATAGCTTCTGGTGACCTATAGCTTCTGGCGACCCATAGGTTCTAGCGACCCATGGCTTCTAGCGACCCATGGCTTCTGGCAATCCATAGTATGGGTCGCTGGCGATCCATAGTACATGGATCACTAGCGATCCATGTACTTAAGTGATTTCAGTACTTTTCTTCTAGAGTTTATGGCGGTCTGGTGAAAAGGTATGGATCGCTAGCGACCCATAATGCATGGATCGTTAGCGACCCATGTGCTTAAGTGATTTCTAAGCTTTGCCTTTAGGACCACGTCTATTATCTCATGTTGATGTTTTCCATCACCTTGGCATGTTTTTGCTTACTTTTTCTCCGATCCTTCCAAGCAGCGATTCAGGATCTAACTTCTGAACTTATCTGATCCAAAGTAGATAGCTAGATCTTCTTCCAAGAGCCATTGACTCCAGACAACGGATTCTTCAAGAAAATATTTAAGGATTTAACTTCTAGACCTATGAGATCCAAAGTAGATAGCTAGATCTGGATCCTAAGTTGGATTTCTCAGTGAAAGCACCAAAATGTTGACCCAAAAAATGGACCAACACCGTGGTTTGAGTTTGAAAGCACCAGCCCTGTTCTGATAGAGCGATATCACAGATAACAGATATAGAAAAAGAACAGTAAAAGAAAGATGATAGAGAATTTTTATAGTGGTTTGGTTGTTAATAAAGCCTACGTCCACTTTATAGTTTCATTATAGACTGATTGTTGTTACAATAGATGTTTGATTACAAGGCTTTGATTATTTTCTAGCTAGATTGAATCTCCAGAGTTGGAATCCAGTAGAGAATCACAGTGAATTCCTTTGGAGGATGTTGTGAGGAAGATAGAGAGTGAAGAATGTTTCCAGCAAAGCTTCAGCAACCAGTCCGCAGAAGATCCAGTTTATGTTGTAAGTAGGATGGTACTTATAGAGATCGTGGAGCTACTGGGCCAGGTCATGCCTTCGTCAGCTCGCAGGTAAGTAGTAGACGACCTAGGGAAGTTTGGGCTCACAAAATGGGTCAATACCATGGGTCCCTGGTGACCCATAGACTTGGTTCGTTTGCGAGCCAATGCCTTGGCCTCTTTTTGTAGTGTTCTTCAGCTAACTTTGTTTGAAGGTTTGAGGAGAGGCATGGGTAGCCGATGATCCAAGCACTTAGGATTTTCTGGAGTTTGGAATTAGAGATGCTTTGATAGTCTTTTACAATAGTTGTCCCGTTTTGATGGCAATTCACTAGCTGTTTGTGCTCAGCTGCTGATTGGGCTAAAAGAACGCTGGTCCCTTGGTTTAGTTGAACCCAGTCATTGCCTTAGTCGTATAACTTAGCCCTTGTCAATTCCTTGTCTTGGCTTTTTTGGTTAAGTCCTAAACCATTCTGTCCCCACAAGGTTGTTCTATTTTCTATTAGTTTCTACTGGGTTAAAAACCCGGATAACACCTTCCGCTGTTAATTTCATATACTTGTTTCTCAATTGAATCAATATGGGTTATATGTATTCATATCTAATATAGATTGATTACCAACATTTTTCACATAATCAAAACTTAATATATAATTTCATAATCTTAACCATCAAAATATTGAATTACCTTTTCAATTTTGGATGTTATACATTATTATTAATGTATATTTTAGAAACTTTTGTTGAATGAAACTCTTTATCTTCCAAAATTAGGAAATTTATGTTGAAATATTAACTTGATTTTTTATATTTATTTTTTATCTTAATTATTTGATGTAATAAACCCAAATCATATAAATATATTCTAGAAAATTCTTACCTAAAAAGCTTTGTCTGGATAAGTCTTTAGAATTGCACAGTAACAAAAATAAGTTTAGTAATGTGGAGAAAATTCTAGATGTTAATTATAACCCTTAGATTGAAGTTTTTGCGTTAGCAAAATCCTAAGTATTGTTTGGGTAATGCCACTAGTACAAATAAGGGTGAAGATTTTTTGTTTGTATCAAAAAAAGGAAAAGTTTTAAATAATAAAAAGTCTCTTTCATTTGTTCTCTCCATCTTTCTCTTAAAATACTCAACAAATTGGTATAGAATCTTGAAGATCCTCCAAAAAAGATGGCAAATAACGACGTTTCCTTTCAAATCCTAGTGCTCTCCAAGATCAACTATGATAATCTTAAGGACGATGGCTCTTTTTAGAGCACATGACGTGTGCAAGATAGTCGAGAAATGCTACACCGAACAAGAGAATGAAGATAGTCTAACTCAAACTCAAAGAGATAGTTTAAGAGACTCAAGGAAAAGAGGCAAGAAGGCTCTTTATCTAATCTATCAAGGATTAGACACAGATACTTTTGAGAAGGTTTTAGGAGTAAAGTCGGCCAAAGAAGTATAGGAGAAGCTTTGAACATTTTATAAAGGAGCCGATCAAGTCAAAAAAGCATGTCTACAACTTTAAGATGAGAGTCTGAAACTTTGCATATGAAAGAAGGTGAACTTGTCTTTGATTACTTCTCAAGTATTTTAACAGGTACTAATAACCTAAAATGGTGAGAAGTTAAATGATGTAAGAATTATGAAGAAGATTCTTGAATCATTAGATCCAAAGGTTGAACATATTGTCGCCATCAATGAAGAGGCAAATAAACTTAGAGGGCATGGTAATAAGGAACTTCTCGGTTCATTGCAAGCTTATAAAAAAAGAAAAATAAGAAGGAAGAGATCGTGGAGTAGTTACTCAAGACGTGGTTTGATTTAAAAAAGGAACAACCCAATCAAAGCCAACAAAGATGAGGTTATGGTCAAGAATGAGGACGAGGTGGTGAATTTGGACATAGACGAGGTTGAAGGCTTAATAACGACAACAATAATAGCAACAACAACCAAAGTGGAGAAATCTTGACAAGAGGTTGTAGGAGAGGAAATTCAAAATCAAGGTATGATAAGTCACGCATTAAATGTTATAATTGTGAAAAAATTGGAAATTATGCTTCTGAATGTAGAGCTCCAAGCAACAATAGAGTTGAAGAGAAGGCAATTACATTTAAGAAAGAAATTAAAAAGATGATACATTACTGCTGGCTTACCAGGAAAATAAAAGAGGTGAGGATAATCAATTGTATCTAAATACGGTGCAAGCAACCATATGTGCGGAAAAAGAAGCATGTTCTTGGAGCTTGATGAATCAATGAAGGGAAACGTGGAATTTGAAGATGAATCCAAAATAGCAGTAAAAGTTAAAGGAAATGTTCTCATTTGATTGAAGAATGGAGAGCACCAATTCATTTCCAATGTTTACTATGTGCCAAACATGAAGAGCAACATCTTAAGCCTACGACAACTCTTAGATAATGGTAATGATATTTGATTAAAAGATAATAACCTTTCTATAAGAGACGATGCAAGTAACTTCATTGCTAAGGTGATAATGTCAAGAAATAGAATGTTCATGCTCAACATTAAAAAAGATGTTGCACAATATCTTAAGATGTTCTACAAAGATGCTTCTTGGCTTTGGCATCTTCGATTTGGGCATCTCAATTTCAAGGGATTAGGGTTGCTCTCCAAGAAGGAAATGGTAAGATGATTACCATGCATCATCTATCCCAATCAAGTGTGTGATGGATGTCTACTTGAAAAGAAATTTGAAATGAGCTTTCTAAAGGAGTCATACTCAAAGGCTAAAAAATCATTGGGATTCAAACACATGGATCCGTGCCATCTAATCAAACCAAGATCTTGGTAAGAGTAATTATTTCCTTCTCTTCATTGATGATTTTTCATGAAACACTAGGTGTATTTTTTAATAGAGACATCAGAGGTGTTTGAGAACTTTAAGAATTTCAAAGCCAATGTTGAGAAGGAAAGTGGCATGTGACTAAAGCCATGAGATCTAACTCTAAGGAGAGTTCACGTTAAAAGAATTCCAGAAGTATTGTGAAGATGATGAAATTCGATGATAGCTAACGTTGCCTAGATTCCGTAACAAAATGGTGTGGCAAAATGGAAGAATAGGACAATCCTTGAGATGGTGAGAAACATACTTAAAAGTAAGAGGCTATTTTGGGGGGAGGCTGTAACAACCCTGGATTTTGAAAAACACTTAATTTTAGTCTATAATTGAGATTTAATTTCTTAAAATGGAAATAATATGTTATAAATGTGATGAATTTACTCCATATATCCTACTTGTTGAATATATATGTAATTGGTCATATATTGATTTCTTATATTGTATGGAATTAATTACGTAGACTAGCAATAAATTGTGTATTAATTGACATATATCTTGATTTTGGAATGTGTATCTTATTGGTTATATATTGATTTCCTATACCGTGGGAAATTAATTGAATGGACTGACAATTATTTGAGCATTAATTGACATATATCCTAATTATTGAATTTATGTATATAATATGATTGTTCATTGATTTCATGTGTTATGGAAAACTAGCAAATATGGTTCAAATTCTATATTTAGAGTCTTCACTATGGGTCTAATATGTATATACATATTTAGTGTAAAAATATACATATATATTTATATTTTCTATATCTTAGTTATGGAATTTTATCCAAAATTTGAAATTTGAATATATATTTATTTAGAAAATAAACATTGTGGGAAATTAATTGCTTGGGTATCAATTAATTTTACATTTATTAGAATTGGCGAAAGTTATTTGACTTTTCCCCTACCTATAGAAAATAAAAGGGAAGGAATCGAAAATAAATTAAAAACATATCTCCTTCCTACCTTCATCCTCTCACCTTCCTCTTTACAATAGTATCATTATAAATATTTTTCAAATCCCTAAAATTCCAAAATTAAAACATGTTGCTCTCAACACCAGACAATATCACTAGCTATGAAGAAGTTTGAATTTTGATCAAGTTTGGATGGTAGAAGAATTGTTAGATTAGAATTTATTTTCTGATTTATGAACAATGGAAAAAGGCTTGTTCAAAGAGTGATTTTGGGTATCAAATCAAATTATTTTGGCTTCAAATTTTCAGGTGAGTTCCGTAGATTCTTATCTTTATTTATTATGAATATCTTTTGTTTATATGGTTGTAAAAATGATTGTTGATGATATTTGTTGATATGGTTGTGTTTTGATGAATTTTGTGAATTTAAATCCTCTTCACTATAAAATTCGTATGAAGTGTAAAAATTCCCAAATTTTGATATGTTTTTCCTGACATATTCCAACACATATGTTCCAAATTTCATGAATTTTCATTTAGTTTTGATGTGTTAAATGTTGTGATTTCCGCAAGTTTTTCTTATGCAATTTGGCAGAAAATGGCTGTTGGTTTTTTATTCATATTACATTGTAGAAAAATCTAAAAATTCCAAAATTTGGCTATTTTGTTTCCAACTCAATTTCTAGCTACTGATAAAATTTCATTTAAAAATACTATGATTCATTGCTCTAAACCATTGATTTATAGAGGAGGAAATTATGTTTTATTGCTGCAAATTATTTACAAAAGTTCAATGACGAGAATTAATTTCCATGTTAAATGATTCTACTCTTTACCCATGATAAAGTCTATTTAATCTCTAAAATGGGTTTTGGTTTACTTTAATACTCTTGTGTTAAATTTTGAAAGATGAACGATTTTGGAAAAATATATAAATGGAATAATTCTAAATATTTTGTGAACTAAAATTGTTTAGTAAATGACGAGTTTTGAAATTTTATTAAACAAATGAAGTTTGTATATTTATATTTAATTACCATTGATTATAAAATTTTACAGTGATCTATGAACTCACAGCTAGAAATAGCCTAACTCGGGGTTTGTTTTTATCTATAATCCTTGGGTCAGACCGAGGATTTATTGCAGGTCTGATATAGTTTTGGGTACGAGGTTATGGATGGACAGAGTCAACGGTTTTATGTATTCTTTTGTATTAGAAATTGATATAGCTGTATATTTAAAATAAACAGTTTGAAAAGTATAAAATAAGTTATGATATTTTATGAGATGTTAAAATGTGTAATATACAGTATTTGCTTTTGTTAGAGTACGATGTGATCTATTTATATGTGATGATGTTATTTTTGCATTGTTCAATCCTAAAAACACCCACATCGCCTAATCCTCGGTGTTATTCGATAGTATTACACAACAATACTCTTGGATGATATGGGTATAGAGGCGGGGTGTTACAAGGGCGATTGCATATGTGGTTTATCTATCAAATCGATCTCCAATAAGAAGTGTGTGGGGAAAAACACAAAAAGAAGCATGGAGTAGAATGAAGCTCGACATTTCCCATCTGTGGGTGTTTGGAAGCATAGTTCACGTACATGTACTAGACGTGAAGCGAAGCAATTTAGATAACAAAATGAGAAGTACATCTTCATTGGTTACGATACCAACTCCAAAGACTATAAGCTCTATAATCCTGATAAGTGGAATACAATTACTAGTCAAGATGTTGTGTTTGATGAAGAAGGAGAATGGGATTGGAGATCACATAACGAAGGCTGCAACTTCTTTCCACATTTTGAAGAAGATGACATGCAAAAACGAAGGATGGAACAATCAAGAGAAGAGTCCACATCCCCACCAGCTTCACCAGCCATGAGTTTTCAAGAAGACAAAAGCTCAAGTGAAAGGACTCCATGCTTTAGAAACCTTCAAGAAATTTACGAAGTAACCAAAAATCAAGACAATCTTACTCTTTTTTTTGTCTATTTGTGGATTGTGAGCCCAGAACTTCTAAGAAGCTTTGCAAAAGAACAGTTGGAGAAATGCTATGGATGAAAGGATAAAGGCGATCAAAAAGAATGACACATGGAAGTTAGCTTCACTTCCACAAGCGCATATGGCAATCGGTGTGAAGTGGACATACAAAGCAAAAAAGAACACCAAAGGAGAATTTGAAAGATACAGGATGAGATTGGTGGCAAAAGGCTACAGTCAAAGAGCCGACATTGACTATGGTGAGGTATTTGCTCCAATCACTCGACTAAAAACTATTAGATTAATAATTTCAATGGCTTAAGACAATTAGAAGTTACATCAAATGGATGTTAAATCTGCGTTCCTAAATAAGGTTCTCGAAGAAGAATTTTACATTGAGCAGCCACAAGGCTACGAAATCAAGAGATACGAAAACAAGGTCTTGAAGCTAAAGATGGCACTTTATGGGTTGAAAAATCCCCAAGCGCTTGGAATGCTCAAATTGATAAGTACTTCTAAGAGAGAACCTTCATCAAGTGTCCATATGAGCATGCACTCTATATCAAAATCCAAAATGGTGATACGTTGATTGTATGCTTGTATATAGATGACTTGATCTTCATAGATAGCAATCCAAGTATGTTTAGTGGGTTTAAGAAGGGGATGATGAAGAAGTTCGAGAAGACCGATATTGGGCTCATGTGTTACTACCTTGGCATTGAAGTAAAACAAGAAGACAAAGGCATCCTAATCACATAAGAAGCCTATGCTAAGGAAGGGCTGAAGGAGTTCAAGATGGAGGACTCTAACCCAGTCTGCACGCTAATGGAACGTGGAATCAAGTTGTTAAGGCATAAGGAAGAACAATAGTGGACCCAACACTCTTTAAGAGCTTGGTTGGAAGCTTATGATGTTTAAGTGCAAAAGACCCAACATTCTATATGCGTTAGGAGTTTTTAGTCGATACGTTGAGAATCCAACAACAACTCATTTGAAGGCGGCAAAGAAGATTCTTTGCTATGTCAAAGGGACAACAAACTTTGGCTTCTACTACTCTGTTTCTGATAATTACAAGCTTATTGGATATAGCGATAGCGATTGGAGTGGAGATATGAATGATCGAAAGAGAACAATTGGCTTCATGTTGTACAGGGGAGACATAGCCTTCACATGGATGTTGAAGAAGCAGTCGATTGCCACTCTTTCCACATGCGAAGTGTAGTACGTAGCTACTACCTTATGTGTTTACCATGTAATTTGGTTACGAAACCAAATAAAGAGTTAAACTTTCCACAAGAGGAGCTACCTAAGATTTTCGTGGATAATAAGTCAGTAATTGCTTTGACCAAGAACCCAGTCTTCCATAATCGAAGTAAGCACATTGATACACGCTATCACTATAATAGAGAGTGTGTCACCAAAAAGGATGTGCAACTAGAGTACATGAAGACACATGATTAAGTAGCTGATATCTTCACCAAACCTTCTAAGTATGAAGATTTTATCAAGTTGAGGAGATTGGTTGGAGTAGCAAAATCAAGTTTAAGGGGGGTGTTGAAATACTAACTTGATTTTGAATCTTTGTTTTTTGTCTTAGTTATTTGATGTAATAACCAAAATCTTAGAAATATGTTCTGGAGAAGTCTTATCCCAAAAGCTCTTTCTAGATAAATCTTTATAATTGTGTAGAAATAAAGATAAGTTTAGTAATGTGGAGAAAATTCTAAAAGTTAACTATAACCCTTCGATTGAAGTTATATTGGCAATATCTTAACCATTATTTGGGTGATGACACTGGAATAAATAAGGGTAAAGTCTTTGTGTTTGTATCAACCAAAAAAATAAAAAGTTTTCAATAATAAAAAGTCTCTTTTATATATTCTCTCCATCTTTCTCCTAAGATATTCAACAATTTACACTTTTGTAGTAAACAATTGTTATATAATTTTTTAATTAACATTTTTTATCAAATTTTCAAAAATATTTTTTTAAAATATATATATTAATTATAAATAGTTAAATTTTTATAATAATTTAAATAGGCTTACATTTAAATCAAAAGAAATAAAATACCGATCAATGCGGCTCTCACAGTCTAATCAGTTGACTTTTGATTCCTATTTATAATATCTTATAAATTTTACCCAGAAGAATTTCACCCTCAAAATCCCTAATACAAACATGGTTGAGTCAAACATAACTACCTTGCATGCCCAACAATCACAAGCAACTATCTCAATCGTCAAACAAGCAACCATGCAACCATAAATAATCAAATAATATCTATGTATACCCTAGCATATAATGTATTAAACTATCCTACCTGATATTAAATGTGAAAGTAAATGCGATACTCGGAAGGTCTTACCAAGTGAAGAGCTTGGGATAAGCGGTCCTCATGCTTTCCTTGTATCCTACATGCAATTGCTTTTGCTTCCACCCCCATCGAACCTTTACCAACTTCACCATCTTCCTCCTAAGCTTCTTCGTATCACTTTCGACTATACAAATTGACCTATGAGGTCTCAGACTCTCGAAGCTTCTGGTTAAACCTCAGTATCCTCTAATCAATCTGGTTCGATAATCTTGCTAGAGCTATGCATAAGCTTCTGCAGTTGACTTGTAACATCACCTACTTGGAGGCCCAAAACTAACAGCTGCGGATGCTGTAGTCATCCATAGTTATTAATTCTTTGCGACCAAATATGGTATTGTTAGATACATTGATACACAGAAACACATGAATATGGAAAAAAAATTAAAACAACAAACAAGTTCCACATTCCATTTCAAACAATTCAATTTTCAATTCAATTTTCATTACATAATCCCACACACGTAACCACGTTTAGAGAAAATATACTTATTACAACATACACCAAGAGCGACATATGAAGATGCCTCCTTGGATGATCAGAGTATATATAGGCAATTAAAAAACTTTGCCTTTACAACAACAACACAGCGGAATCAAAATAAAAGAGAACTCTAAATAGCTATCATGCCTCCTGCACTTCTTTGGAAGCTTATTTGTCTAAAGAGGTACCTGAAAACCTCAACTCTCAAACTACTCAAAATCAATTGAGTACCCGAGTGTTTAAGGGGAAAACATAAACTTCGAGTCAAACATAAAGCCTGGTATGAATAATAATCTACCATATCAGACCATTTAGATATCTAGTGAGACCATGTACTTAGCGTAACGGGTTTTCCTCTCATTAGTATCCTAAAACCTTTATAAAACCATATACTGTGCTCTTGCATCCACAATGGTTAAAACCTCTCAAAATAATATGATGATCTGCAAACAAGTAAATCAATTCTGGATTATCCATCCCATTCGTTTTGACTATCTGTCTCAGTTATAGTTTCTAGGGTCACATTTAACCTATTAGTTTTCATAGGCTGTCTAATAACTTGTTTAATGTTTATGGACTCCCTGTCCAGTTTCATAGTTTTCATGGGATCACTAAGAACGTATTGGCCCCTGCCAATAACATCATTGTTTCATGGGTTCTCCCTGAGCCTATTGGTAACTCCACCGGCTTCCCTCTTATCCTAGTTTTCATGGGTTGACTAGAAACCTATTGACATCTGTCAATAACTTAATTCGGATATAGTTTCCATGGGTTCACTACAAACCTATTGGCCCCTGCCAATAACTCAATCTAATCATAGTTTTCATGGCATTAATATGAACCTATTGGCTACTGCCAATAACTTTCCTATACATAGTTTTTATAGGTTTACTATGAACTATCTGACAACTTCACTATTTAAGCATCCTACATTCTAGTCTATCTGACCTCCTGGATGCAATTCTACTCATTCAGGAGTTAATTTATATTCACTACTGGGTCAACCTAGTTGGTTATTCTGCCCTTCCCCAAAATGCAGTTATGGGTTCATTACAATGTGAATATATACATATATGAAGAAGAAAACATAATAACTTGGTTAATCCTTTTAACCTATTAATCAAGGAAAACTTCTTCAAAAACTCCATAAAATCATTTCAAAACTCTTTATTTATGCCATGGTTTTCCTTTAAAATGAGATTGGGTTATCTTTTTTGAGAACTAAGGCTTTCGAAACCTTACAACTTCACTTTCAAAACCCCTAGATAACCTCCTTCGAAAGCATAGAAAACTTCTTTTAAAACAATAAAAATATACCTTTCGAAGCTCTTTAAATCATCTCTTTCGAAAGAAAAATATACCTTTCGAATACCAAAGTATTACTTAATAATCGTTAGAAACCTAGCTTCGAAACCAATGAAAGTAACTCCTTCGAAACCATTGGGTTTCGCTTTAAAAACATCTTTTGGGTCAAAGTGAAGATATAAAAAAGTATCTCTTTTGAAACCCTTAATCTTCATATAAAATTGTTTGGGGAAAGTTTGATGGCATCGGCACCATCCTCTCGAAAGCTTCAAAACATTTAAGTAAAGCATTAAAGGTTAGCATCGGAACCCTCTTTCAAAGCCATTTCCTTCGAAACCCTTGAACCCCTTTTGAAAGCATTAAGGAAGTGGCTTAGTATAAGTTTAAAACAAGAGTTAACCTTTGAATGCATTGATGACTTCAATACCTACGAAAGAAAAAGAACGGCAGTAGGGCCTGGACTAGGTCAGAACCACCTTTTTCGAAAGTATTGTTTTATAAACAAGGGACTCATTCGAAAGCTCATACTTAAAAATGAAAGATGGCAACCTTCTTCGTAAGCTATTTATAAAACCCCTTTCGAAAGCATATGTTTCGACTTCATCGAAAACTTTCAGTAAAACAAAGCAGACGCTAACATTTGAAAATAAAGCTATAACACCCCATATTGTCATAACATTATTTAGGATATTTAATTAGTTAAATAAAACAAAATAATGTGAAGATTAATAGGTTGAGATCTGATTAAATTAAGGGTAGTCGTGCCATAATAGTGTGATTATTAATATAAAATAACCTAAACAAAGGTGTTAGGAAATAATAAGGGCGATATGGGAAATGGGTGGAGTTTATACCCTAAACCCTTTAGAGATAGAAACTCACGTTCATTTCATGTTACTCAAACTAAAAACACTAAGTCCGGCCACCATTTTCACTCTCAAGAAGAAGATTAAAGCAAGGATTCAAGAGAAGGGAAACAATCAACTAAATCAACATCAAATCTCACATCTATAATCTCAAAGCTAAGGTGAATAATTACTACATCCCATTTTCTTTTGGTTTTTGGTTTTAAGACCGAAATGTTTTTGCAAGTATATGCCATGTTTTGATGATTAAAGTTACATATATTTATTGGTTGGTGAAATATGCATGTTCATACTTGTTTTATGATATGTTTGATATGAGAACCCTATTTGATGACATCCAAATGCCTAGAAAATTTAAATATAGGTCATAAATGATATTTCAAAGATGGTTTTCAATTTTCATAATTTTCCGAATTATAGTGGATTTTATGTTAATTTTCTAGTGAAGGAAATTGTTTATTGGGTTATAAATTATTTACGGCTAAAATAATTATTATTTGGGGTTGAAATTTTTGTATGCTATGCAACATATTAAAATTGATCTTCTGAGATTTTTCTAGATTTTTCCTAAGTGTTTTGATGAATATATAAAATAATTTAAGAGATGAGATTTAAATGTTTTATATATTTAATTAAGGAGAAGGGGCATTTTGTAAAATAAAATGATTATTAATTTTGGAAATAGTGGTAGCACATTTCTGAAAAGAATTTGTTAACCAATGAGAATCTGACAAACAAAGGCAGGTTAGTTGAAAAGTTATCCTTTTTAGGTTAAAAACAAAGAAATCATACTTTTAGCATGTTTTAGCCTATTACAAAAGTAAACCTTCCGACCCAGACCTTCCAGCAAGGTCGAAAGGTTCTAAGCTTTCGGCAAGGTCAAACCAATGCATATGGTATCAAGCTACTTGGTACATAATGAATTGGACAGAGTCGAAGGGTTCTTGGTCGAAAGGTTGATGGCCAAAGAGGTTGGGGTATGTTTGTTTTATGAATCAAAAGCTTTCACCTGCTTTGCTTTCGAATTAGAGCATTCGACTTAGTTGCTTTCGACCAGGTCAAAATGTTTAAAAGAAAGGTTTTAAATATTTCGACACAGTCGAAAGGTTACTATTGGTACTTTGTCTTGGAACCTTCCCTCATAGTCGAAAGGTTATTGCCGCTTTATATAAATGTTTTGTTTTGAACCTTCCGACCAAGTCAAAGGGTTTGCTTTGATTGATTTTTAAAGGTTTACTTGTTTTAAAAACTAGCTACTTCTCCATGCTTTCAAAAGGAAGTTTTCGACTTAGGTGATTTATCCTTGTTTTATAAATTGAACTATAACCCAAAGCTTTTGAAAGAGTTGTTTTAAAAGATGCTTTTAAGGTTTAGAAGCAGAGCTTTCGACTTAGCCAAAAGGTTACTTCCAATGGAGTCGAAAGGTTTTAAAAGAAGGATTTCCACCTGTTTTAAATTGAACCTAGAAAGTTTTCCAAAGGTTTTAGAAGGTTAATGCTTTCGAAAGGTTTTTCTACTGAATGTTTTAAAAGGGGTCAAGGCAAAGCTTTCGAAGGGGTCGAAAGGCAAGCTTTCGATGGAGTCGAAAGGTAACGTTTCGAAGGGGTCGAAAGGTAACGTTTCGAAGGGGTCGAAAGGTTTTTGTTTTTGAATAATTTCGGAAGGTTTTATATGGAAGGGTTTCTAAAGGTTTCTAAGGTAATGTACCAAGTGTTTTTAAAATAGGATGTCCAAGGTTTTTATTGCTTTCGAAAGAGATGATTTCAATGGTTTCGAAAGGTTTGAGTTTCAATGGTTTCGAAAGGTTTAATTTTTAAGAGGTTTGAAGATACCAATGAAAACTGTAAATGAATATAACCTAAGATAGGGACACTAATGGAAATAGGTTAATCATGGGGCTAACATGAGACAATTAAAATCATGGGGCTAACATGAGATAATTAGATTCATGGGGCTAGCATGAATCAAGTGGCAAAATGATGGGTTCATAGTCATCCTAGGAAAACTATGGGATGTTTGATGGATAGTCAACATTTTGTCGGGGATGGATAGTCTCTATATGATTGAAGGAGGGTTCATAGTCATCCTAGGAAAACTATGGGATGTGTGATGGATAGTGAACATCATGTCGGGGATGGATAGTCTCCATAGGGTTAAAGGAAGGTTCATAGTTATCCTAGGAAAACTATATATGGGATGTGAGATGGACAGTCCACATCAGTTTAAGTAAAATGAATGTGAGATGGATAGTCCACATTAGTTTAAGTAAAATGAATGATTGATGGATAGTCTGCATTAGTTTAAGTAAAATGAATGTGGGATGGATAGTCCCTCTTTGATGCAAATAAAGTCTAACTAGGATTGGTAGTCCTTGAAAATATAGGACAGATAGTCAGTTGAAACTTAGATGGTTAGACTAATTAATATGGGATGGGAAATCCTTATTGTTGTCAAGTATGCATATCACCATAATGTATTATAAATATATGTTTTAACCATAGTGGACGCTGGAGCACAGCATATGGTTTTACGAAAAGTTTAGCAAAAGTTATGTTTTAAAAGGATGTTAGTGAGGGGAAACCCATTCCGCTAAGCGGCGTGGTCTCACTTAACATGTTTAACCAGGATATATAGTATTATTCATACCAGGCTTTATGTCTGACTCGAAGTTTATGTTTTCCCCTTAAACTCTCGGGTGCTCAAAATTAATTTGAGTAGGCAGAGGGCTTAGGGTCTTTTTTAGGTTTTAGTAGGATGATGAATAAAGCTACCGGAGGCATGTAGGAGGCAAATAGATAGCTATTTAGGATTACAGTTCTTGATATGTTTTGATGTATTTCCACTGTGATTGTATTAGGTCTATTTTGACCATATGACTCTGATCATCCTCGAGGGTATCTTCATATACCGCTCTTGGCATAATCTATAATAATTATATTTTCTCTGTGTCTGGGAACGATTTGGGATTATGTGTTTTGAATGTGAAACAATTGGTTTTGAAATCTAATGAAGTAAAAGTTGTTTTGACATCTGTGTTTTGTTCTATATTCAAGTGCTTCTGATATTAATGATACCATTAACATAGCCGTATTTTGTCGCTGGAAGCTAATGCTATAGATAACTATGGCATCTGTAGCGCTTAGTTTTGGGCCTCTAGATAGGGCATGTTACAAAAGCAAAGGTCTCGACCCCATCAGAAGCTATGGCTTCGACACTATGCCTTCTACCTTCCTCTAATCCACTACATACCATCAATGTGATACCTTGTTTATTGGTTTCGACTTAGTGGGTTTCGGCATGGTTGGTTTTGACTGAGTCGAAGCGAAAGCAGAAGGTCGAAAGAGCTTCTAAAAGAGGCGGAACCAACTTTTCTGGATAAAATCGATTTGATGCCAATTAAAGCAAACACTTTCTAACTAAGCTGCCTACTTGTAAACATGTGATTGGTTGCCTCAACTTTTCAAATTATTTAATAGCTACCGCATAATTTCAGATCTAAATCAAGATTAATTTAACAAATAAGCCCTTCTATTAAACAAAACAATCAAATCATTTAGGTCCTCCTTTTAAAATAATTTAATTCTCATAGTAAACCACTTAGGAAAAATCCCCAAAAATCACAAAAATTCACTTTTAATATGTTATCTAACATATCTTAGTTTCAGACCCAAATTCTCAATATAATTTCAGAAATAAATTTCTAAACCCAATTAACCATATTTTCCTTAAAAATTCGTAATAAATTCTCCATAACTTGAAATATTATGAAAATTAAAATGCAACTCCAAAATCATGTTTTACATAACATATAAATTCCTCATAGCATATGAAAATCATTATAATCGGTTTTACCCTTAAAACTGTATAAAATCATATTTAAATGATCTTGTTTGAATCAAACATGTGATGATCCAAGCATATCATCATCCATATCATCATAAAATTGGATTTAATCTAAAATCCAAAAATCAATGATCATAAAAACAAAGTAGAGATGATATAGATTATTATTCACCTTGATTAAGATAAGGAAATTTGATTGAGATTTATTCCCCTTGCTTTAATTCCTTTGCTTTAGATTTAATTTCTCCTCTTTTCTCCTAGTAATGGCCGACTCCCCTTCATATGTTTACATTTTATATTTTGTGAAAATGTGAAAATGAACGTGAATGGATGGTATAGCCGTAGATATATAAGAGTTATGGTAATAAGGTGCGGCTATTTCCCAATATACCCTTGTTTAAATTAGTTAGCCTATAAACCATTCTTAAGCCAATTTAAACGATTAACCATGGCCCTTAATTTTATTTTCAAATCTCAATCCCCTTATCACTCTAATTATTTACATTATTCTATTTAATTTATCTATTTAAATCTCCTGAATAATATCCTCTAATTAACCCGGTTTGATAGTTACGCCAGAGCCATGCACAAGCTTCTGTAGTTGACTGATGTGGAATATATTTTGCATAGCTACCATCTTACGAGATAAGTCAAAATTTATAAGCTAGGTTCACAATCCTCTTGAGTACCAGAAGAGGACCTACGAATCTTAATGCCAGCTTCCCATTAGTATCGAACAGAAACTACATTTTTTAGTGGGAAGTCTTAACAAACATCATATCACCGATAAAGAACTCCAAGTCTCTGCTTCTCTTTTTAGGGTTGCACTTCTATTTATTCTAAGCCGCCTTCGTCTGTTACCATATGATCCCGATCTTCTTTTGAAGTATCTCTAATCATATATGGCCCCAATATCAGTTTCTTGCCTGCTTCTTACCAACACAAAGGAGCATTGTACGATCGACCATATAATGCCTTGAATGGTGTCATGCTGATTCTAGATTGATAACTGTTGTTATATAATAACTCTATAAAATGCAATTGATCATCCCACGAGCCTCTAAAATAGATAATGGAAGCTTGTAAAAGAACTTTTGAGATACGATTCAACCTCTCAGTCTACCCATCAGTTTATAGGTGATAAGTTGTGCTCAGATGTAGCTCCGTCCCAATTGCCTCTTTTAGGCTCTTTTAAAACCCATTAGTGAACAATAGATATCGTTCACTCATAATGCTCTTTGGCATACGAAATCGTGCAATCCACTTCACATACAATTCGGCTGGTTTGGATGTCGTTCTATTTGAATCTACGGGTATAAATCGTGCATTATTCGTCAACACATCGACAATGACCCAAATGTTATTATACCATCAGCTGGTCCTCAATGATCCATCGATGAAGTCCATCGATTTATATTCCCATTTCCACTTAGAAATTGCAAACGGTTGCAACAAACCATTTGGCTATTTATTTTCAGCCTTCACCGATCGATAGTTCATAAATCTCATTATAAATACCCCGATGTCCTTCTTCATCCTCTCCCAATAAAATATCTGTCTCATATCATGGTACATTTTATTCCCTTTGAAATGTATAGCCAATCTTGAGTAGTTATATACTCATAGCATCTCATCTCTCAACCCATCACATCAGGTGTTGTTAACTATAAAATCCACTTAAGAAAAAAGGTATGAAAGAAGATTGATAAAATGCCAAACTCTACTGGAATAACAGGCACTGGTTTCAACAATGATCATAAAAGAATGTTTCGAACGCATTGAGTAGGCTTTCGAAGGAGTCGCCAACACCAAGCGCCCTCACAAATGATAAAACAGTGCAAAAACTTTCGAAAAGGATGGAAAAGAAAAGCGTGGAGACCCTTCCACCTCATTCAAGCCTTTTGATCTGTGTAGTTAATGCCCCGCTATTACCCCTCTATAACCCCGCTATATCTCATAGCGGACTTCTACCGCTACGATTTTTCCATATAGCCCCAAAATATAGCCTTTCCACTTTAAGCCCCGCTATTTCCGCTATATCCTGTTATTCCCGCTATATTCCGCTACTTCCGCTATATCTTCTTTAATAAAATGAATTGAAAAATTGCATTTATACATTATAAAAATTATGAAACTAATTTATTTGATTTAATTTTTAATAAATTTTCAGAAATGAAAATACTCTAATATTCTACTAAATTCAATTATGTTATATAACAGTTTTACGTTTATTTAAAGTATATTCGCACATGTTTTTATTTAAAATTATTTATGTATTAATTATAATTCAATTGAATGATAAGTTTTCATTTAATTACCATTTATATATTTGTAAAAACATTAAGTACGAGTTTTATATGCTATTTTAGAGTCATCCGCTATATCCTGCTATACCCTCGCTGTATCCCCGCTATGACTTTTTACACCTCCACCGCTTTGAATCTGCCGAGCGCTTTAACTGCATAGCTTTCGATACATATCGATTCATGAATATATACAAAGCAAGAATGGATTCGAACCCCCCCCCCTCGAAGGCAATGAATAATACCTTATCATATGCGCATCAAACCTTTCGAAACCAAAGGTTTCGCCTTCATTCAAGCTACTTAAAACAACCCTTTCGAAAGCATAGCCAAGCCTTTCGAACCGGTCGAAGACAATGACATTAGGAGAAGGTTCCGCATCAATGCACAGGCATGCATTCAGAAGCCAACAATCGCATCGAATCCATTGATACTTCAACACCTTCGAAGCCTTTATGGACAACCTATCGATGGGATCGAAAGCTTTTATTTCTACTTATAATGAC
Organism: Allium fistulosum; assembly: GCA_030737815.1. Taxonomy (NCBI): domain Eukaryota; kingdom Viridiplantae; phylum Streptophyta; class Magnoliopsida; order Asparagales; family Amaryllidaceae; genus Allium; species Allium fistulosum. Next base: position 191,903,962 of record CM060902.1, on the reverse strand, counting down.
AACAAAGCAACATGAAGAGAAAAGCACATTAATAGCCCTTTCGATGACGTCGAGAGCGATTAAGGAGAAAGCAAGGAAAAGGAACACTAAAGACTTAACAAAGGCGAAAGGTAGAAAAAGACCCTTTCGACAAGGGCGAAAGGTCTGGAATAAGAGGAAGGGAAGCACAATGGTGAGTTAGAGGACTCAAAAGAGAAGCCTTTCGACTGCATCGAAGGTAGGCAAGGCCTTTCAACCATGTTGAAAGGAATTAGGCAGAATATAAAAGGGCCTTTTGACTAGTTCGAAAGTATAAATGCGGAAGGGGGCCGACCTGCATCTATAAATAAGACCCAAGGGGTCCGATTTTGGGGACCGGATTTTGGGGAATCCTAAACTCATTTCTTTCATTTCTACTTCTTTGCTACTACAAATTCTTTGTAAACCATAAATCAATTTGGGAAAAAGCTCTCAAAATTGTAACTCATTTTGGATTAATGATAATGGAGAGATTCGGGGATTCATTACGATTATGAGGAAGATCATTATGATCATTAGCTAGTCTAATGATCAATTGCACATGATGCTACCTTATTCTCTTAACTTCCTTTTGTCTATGCAAATCGATAAGATTGACTTGGAAAACATAAGTGTCGAAATGTATCATCATTATTACATATATTATATAATGACAAACAAGGACGATGATGATGTTTCGACACTGATAAGTTCATAGAACTTGTAGATATCCAAGACAATCTTATATAAAGAATTCTGAGTAAAGCTTAGGCAATTGCAAACTGGGTCTGTTTCGAAAGGATATAATTCCTTTCGACCTGGTCGAAATGGGTGTCCCGAAGGAAGTCTGGGCATTCATATGAAGAGGGGTCCATTCGAAAGGATTTTACACTTAACTATATCAACTACCCTTTCGAATGCATTCCTCCATAGAAGATATGAAACCAACAAGGTCGAAAGCAGCTATCCCATTTTAAGAGGCCAAGCGGACCTTCCGACATAGTCGAAAGGGCTAGGATAAACCTTTCGACATGATCGGTAGGGATGAAAATTCAAGATAAATTGCTTGTTTCAACTTATATAAAAGAGGGGTTTCGGATAAGATGCTCTTTTCCTTACCTGCATTTCTAAGTTAACTTCTGAAACTGTTTCGACTAAGTCAATCTGGTCGAAAGGTGGGTTTCGAAAGGAGCAATCTACTCGACACCCTTATTTTATATGAACTTATTTACTTCTCACATAGCTTTGGGGATGTTAACAAGTTTTCTTGTTAACAGTTTTGGCGCTAGAAGGAGGGCTTGAACCTCCGACTTTGTTGCTACTTATAGACTTATTATGGATCATTTGACTTGATGTAGAAAAATGAAACCAAAACAACTCAGTAGAATTGATGAAGAGGTCATACACACTACAACCCTTGAGGAGAACATAGAACCAACCTTTAATTTTGATGGATTTGTTCAAGGGAAGCCTTCATCATCAGCTCAGGAGGATGAAAACACTGCCAAGATTAAACACTTAGAGCAACAACTGCAAGAAATGCAAGAACTCCTCAAAATGGTATTATCTCAGAAGTCTTCAAAAGCAGCAAAGCCAACACAAGGAGATAAGGTGGTTTCACCCAGGAGGAACTTTAAAGCTCATTCTAATGAAAACAAAAGCAAGATAGATCTAACATCTTCGAAGAAGAAGGAGCGCCCTCAATTTAAAGCTAATCATTAAGGGAGGGTGCTCGATAAATCACTTGAACAATCTGGTAGCTCTACATCAAAAGAATACTTTCCAGACCAAAAATATTATCGTGATGTTGAAGCCTATCTAAAGGATGCTACGGAGAAAGCAATTAAGGATGCAATGAATACAAAGGGGAAGAGGATCATAGATGAAAATGCCAATGATAACGAGCAAGTACCCCCCTTTACAAATGAGATTATGGCAACAGTCATCTCATCTTATGTGAAGATTCCGACAATGAAGTACCATGGAATCACAGACCCAGATGATCATTTGATGGATTTCGATAGCCAGATGGATCTATACAATGCGTCAGGAGCTGTCAGATGCAGATTATTCCCTGTCACTCTCCAAGGTGCTATGACCAAATGGTACAGAAAATATCGAGAGAATACCATTTATTCATGAAACAATTCACTTACGAATTCTTCGCTTAGTTCTGCATATGTAAAGATCCCACCATCGATTGTACAGTCCTGGCCAACATAAAACAAAGGCAAGGGGAATCTTTAGGAGACTATCTCAAAAGATTCAACAATGAAGCACTGAAAACAAAGGACATGAATGACCGTGACAAGCTTATTGCAATACATTCTGGTTTAATAGAGAACACCCCATTCTTGAAGCAACTCTTTGTTAACGGGCATAAAGACTTGCAAGACTTCCACTTTCAAGCTGACAAGTTCATTCGAATGGATGAGCTTTACTATGCTATGAGGAAAGCAGTCCCCAAGAAGGAAGGAGGAAGATTCGGTCTAGATCGAGGACATAAAAGAGTGAAATGGGAGGAGCCAATTGCTAACACGATCGCTTTGAACAAGCCATTGTCTTACGTATATGCTGTGGCGAAGGAAAGAGTCAACTTCCTAACCTCCGTCAAGGCTAAGAACAACCCAAAAGAAAGAAAAGGAGGTGACTACTGTGCATATCACAAAGCAAACGATCACAAGACCGATGAGTGCAGCGTTTTAGCTGGAATCATCCAGAAATTGATCTGCGAGGGTCACTTAAAAGAGTTATTCAGGATAAGTAGAAGGTTCAACGAGCAGGAGATGGCCCACAAAAGCTTTTTGGCAATGCTGTTAATATGTTGGAGGATGAAGACCCACTGAGCTTAAGCACGTCGATAAACAAGATTGACGTAATTCATGGCGGGCCGCATCCGACAAGAAGCAGCAAAGGTGCACGAAACAGATATATCAAGGAGGCTAAAGAGGGGGTCTTCTCTATCCAAGAAGAGCCCCCAATGAAGAACCCATGACTTAATATCCAAATTCCAAATCTTGTTGTCACCCCCCAAGGAATTGAGAAATGGAATTCACCATCCACACAATGATCTGTTGATGATCACAGCCCAAATCGGATTGTCCATCGTAGCCAAAATCCTTGTAGATGCAGGTAGTGCAGTCAATGTTATCTTTAAGCATGCCTTCGACCAAATGAACATCCCTGGAGATAAGCTAGAACCTAGCATGGAACCAATTTTCATATTCAATAACATGGGATCAACTCCGATGGGACAAGTGAAACTGCTGGTGCAAATGGAGATGCCACCTCTCTACAGAACTTTCGAGACTCTCTTTATAATCATCGATCAACCCTCATATTACAACTCCTTCTTTGGCAGGCCTGCACTGGATGAAATAGATGCATTTGTCTCCCCCAAAGTACTTAATGGTGAAGTTCTTGACAAAGAGGGGCCGGGGCCCAGTCCGAGGAGAGTAGTTCAGCTTCTGAGAGATGTATTTTGCCACAATCGATCAATATAAACGGGAGTATTCTGCTTACCTTGATTCTCCCACTGCTTTTCAGCCTTCGGATGATGGATTTTTACATCCAACATTCGAAGCAAAAATTAAAATTAATAAGTCTAACAAGCACATGTATGAAAGGTATATTACTCCTGGAGGAAAAAGGAAGAGAGTCGATGCTAATTCCGCTGAAGAAAGCCCAATTGTCACTGAATTCGGTTGTGGAGGAGATACAGAAAGGATAAAACCTATAGAGCACCTTAAGGAGGCGTGCATAGATTCAGATGACACTATTAAGGTGGTCAAAGTGGGAAAAGAATTGGATAGCGAGTTGAAGAAAGATTTAATCCAATTTATTAAGGTCAATAAGGACGTATTTGCCTGGTCACATTCTGATATGGTGGGGATTGATCCGACGGTCATGTGTCATGCGCTTAACATCAATCCATAAGCGATCCCCATCAAACATAATAAGAGACATTTAGAGAGAGTACGACCCGATGCATTGAAGTAAGAAGTTGAGAGACTCCTCGAAAATGGGTTTATTCGAGAAATTTACTACACAAAGTGGTTAGCAAACCCAGTTTTGGTGAAGAAATCAAATGGAAAATGGAGTACTTGCATTGATTATAAGGACTTGAACAAGGCATGTCCGAAAGATTGTTTCCCGCTACAACAAATTGATCAGTTAGTAGATGCAACTAGTGGGGATAAATTATTGTCTCTTATGGATGCATATTCATAATACAATAAAATACCCATGTTCAAGCCGGATGAAGAGCACACTAGTTTCATTAATGAATGGGGAATATACTGCTACAAAGCGATGCCTTTCGGGTTAAAGAATGCAAGGGCAAATTATCAAAGGTTGGTTAACATAATGTTTAAAGAGCAAATTGGCTGAAATATGGAGGTTTATGTGGATGACATGTTAGTAAAATCTGGCGAGGCTAAGAATCATCTTGAGGATCTAGAAGAGATGTTCAGAATACTACAGAGATATCAAATGAAATTGAACCCACAGAAATGCTCTTTCAGAGTCCATTCGGGGAAGTTTTTAGTCTATCTTGTAAGTGCCCAAGGAATTGAAGCTAGTCCAGATCAAATTCAAGCTATTAAGGACATGGCTGAACCCAAAACCAGTAAAGAGGTAATGAGTTTAAATGGAAGGGTAGCCACCCTTAACAGGTTCATTTCCAAAGCTACAGATAAATATATCCCCTTCTTCGACGTAATCAAGAAAAAGAAGAACTTTGAGTGGGGGAAAGATTGCAGAAAAACTTTTCATGATTTAAAAAGCCACTAATACTTTCTAGTCCTGAGAATGGGAGATCTTGTACTTATACATGGCATTTTCAGAGCATGCGGTCAGCTCGGTATTGATTAGAGAAGGAAGTAGAGCTTAACTTCCTGTGTATTATGTAAGCAGACGATTGAAGGATGCAGAAATTCGATACCCAGTGATAGAAAAGCTAGGTTAATGCTTGATCCTCGTAGCACGAAAACTTTGAGCATACTTTCAAGCACATCCGATCAGGGTGTTGACCAATTCCCGCTAAAGCAAGTTTTTAGTAAGCCAAAAACTTTAGAAAGGTTGGTAAAATAGGGAATCGAAATATGATATAGAATTTCAGCCGCGAGCTGCAATCAAAGGGCAAGCATTGGCAGATTTCATTAATGAAAGCACTAACTTCATTGAAGAGCAATCAGAAAAAGAAAAGGATCAAAAGCCTAGGTGGCAGTTGTTCGTCGATGGTGCATCAAATGAAAAGGAGGTCGATGCAAGATATGTGATAATAACACCGGACGAACACCGCTTACATTATTCTATGAAATTAGGATTCCCCGCAACAAACAATGTAGCTGAATATGAACCAATAGTAGCAGGGCTAGCTTTAGCATTAAAGCTAAAAATCCCACGGATTCAGATCTTTAGTGACTCCCAGCTAATGGTAAACCAAGTAAAGCAGATATATCAAACAAAGGACTCCAAGCTATCTTTATATGTGAAGAAAATACTGAAAATGCTTGCTTTGTTTGAGGATTTTTCCATACATCAAGTTGCAAGGATGGAAAACTCACAGGCAGATTCATTAGGCTAATTAGCAAGCTCAAGAGGAGCCCCAGAAGCACGGATTGTTCCAGTAGGGTATCAAGAGACTCCAAGTATTAAAGAGGGAACATTTGAACAAGAAAAATAACTTTTAGTTCTGACAAGGTCCCAAGCTATGTTAGAAGAAAGGAGGGCGGAGAAATTGGAAGAGAAATATAAAATGAGAGGGTTGATCAATCAAGAACAAATGACCCATGAAATAACACTCGGATGTCACCCATCATTGAATATCTTGTTAAAGGAATACTGCCATCTAACAAGGGTGAAGCAAGAAAAATTAGGCGACAAGCTCCAACTTTCATAATAGTGGATGGAATCCTTTACAAGAAGGGATATGCACTTCCTTACTTAAGATGTGTAATCCCGGAAGATGGAATAAAATTGTTGGCGAAAGCACATGAGGGGTTCTGTGGGGACCACTCAAATGGAACGAAATTAGCAAAAAAGATAATGAGACAAGGTTTTTATTAGCCTCGTATGGTAAGCCAAGCTATTGAATATGTGAGGAGATGTGAGAAGTGCCAAAAGTACTCAAAAATTCCCAAATTACCCCCGAGTCAGTTAACTCCAATTTCAAGTCCGTAGCCCTTTGACATATGGGGAATTGATTTAATTGGCCCGTTGCCAATTTCAGAAGGGGGAGCGAAATACGATGTAGTCGCTAATAGATTACTTCACTAAATGGGTTGAAGCTGAACCACTTCCTAAGATCACTTCTGGCAAAGTACTCAGATTGGTTATCAAAAATATTATAACCAGATTTGGAATTCCCCATAAGATCATTTTCGACAACGGAACACAATTTGAGAGTGAAGAATTCTCTCGGTTTTGTCATAAGAATGGAATCATTAAAAGCTCTTCCTCCATTGCGCATCCGAAAGCAAATGGGGCAATTGAAGCATCAAACAAAACCATCAAGACGATCTTGAAAAAGCGGCTAAACAAAGCTAAAGGAAACTGGGTAGAAGAGCTGCCACTTGTATTATGGACTTATCGAACATCAAACAAAATGGCAACATGACATACTCCTTACTCATTGACATATGGGTGTGAGGCGATGTAACCAATTGAGATTGAAGTACCCTCACACCAAAGAATCACATATGCGTTCGATTTAAACCAAGAACTAAAAAGAGAATCACTCGATTTGATACATGAGTTAAGAGACGAAGCAGTAATAAGAATAGCAGAATATCAAAGAAGGTTTCAAAGTACTATAACTCGAAAGTAAGAACACGATCATTTCAAGAAGGAGATCTAGAACTATGAAGAGTAATGGCAAATACAAGAAATCCCGCTGATGGACCCCTGGGACCAAATTGGGAAGGACCCTTAATCATTTGCAAAGTAATTCCCCCCAGGAGCTTATAAGTTATGCCGACCAAACGGCAATATGGTTCCCAGAACATGGAATGCAAAACATTTGAGACCATATTTTCCAAAGATGAATGAATAAAGCATTTCTTTCTTCAAAAGAAAAATCTACATGGTTGGGAGTAGAATTCTCCTTGCATTTAGACACTACTTTTAACGGTCAAAAGCACCTGTCCGCATCGAGTTGACTAGGGCAGAGCACCTCTTGGAGGTAGGGTGTAAGCCTTTAACTGGGCTACGCTATGGCTAGGTTAAAGCATCGATATGCCCTTGGACGTGCCTTTGGTCAGGTCAAGGCACCTCCTGGAGGGAGGACGGAGTAAGCCTTTATCCGTGCCACGTTATAGCTGGGTTAAAGCACCGAACAAGCCCCTGTCCGCGCCACGCTATGGCCAGGGCATGGTGCCTCCTGGAGGGAGGTCGGAGTAAGCCTTTATCCGCGCCATGCTATGGCTAGGATAAAGCACCGGACAAGCCCTTGGCAGTGCCTTTGGTCAGGTTAAGGCACCTCCTGGAGAGAGGTTGGGTAAGTCCTTAGTTCCAGCCTCTAAGAATGAGCTAACCAAGAGCACCAGACAATAATGGACTAAAATGTCCAAGCCCGAGAAGCGGCTCATCAAACAATGGCTTAAGATGTCGAAGTCCGAGAAACAGCTCATCAAACAATGAACTAAGATGTCCAAGCCTGAGAAACGGCTTATCAAATGATGGACTAAGATGTCCAAGCCCAAGAAGCGGTTCATCAAACAATGGACTAGGATGTCCAAACCTTAGAAGTGGCATATCAAATAATGGACTATGACGTCCAAGCTCGAGAAGCAGCCAATCTAACTACATTTGCATATGAGGACTAAGGGGTTAACATATGCCGAAGAAGGCAGAAACTAAAGAGAAAAACAGAACTCCTCTCATTAATACACAAATTTGGGTTTCGGGACTCTCACTTCTGGACCTTTAATACCCGAATATGGGTTTCGGGTCTTCTCTAATCATTTATGATCTTTCTCATACCCGAATCTGGGTATCGAGGCTATTATCCGACTGCGATTATTATTGCCCTAATCTAGGCTGAAGAATATTATTATAAAGATAATTATTATGGATTTCTGATTATCCAACATATGCCCTAATCTGGGCTGGAGATTCCTATTATGAAGATAATGGATTCTAATTATCCAACAAATGCCCTAATCTGGGCTTGGGATTTTTGTCATGAAGACAATTATCATGATCTTTGATTATTCGCCACTAATACCTGAATCTGGATTTGAGAACCTTATTCTAAAGACTTTTCCTGAATCTTACTTATTAAAACCTGAATCTGGGTTCTGAACATTTTACTATTGACTACTAAAAGATTTCACTCAATGATGCCCTAATCTGGGTTAGACTTTATAACTTTCTAATGCCCGAATTTGAATTTCAGGTCTTTTATCATCTGTTTTGGATTCTGTTTAATCTGGGTTTTAAAGCGGTAGTATTGAAATGACAATAGACCTTTAAGTCATCAATTAGAGACTTCGAGCTAGTCTTCTAAATACCTAAATCAGGGTTATTAGTTAACAACTCTCAATGATATCCACCAACATCTGAATTTAGACTCTGGGATCATTCTCATCTTAAAGAAGAATTTCTAAATACATATTGAGATTTGCAGGATACAAAGACTTATTTCCAGTTAATAGCTAATGACCCCCTATTTACAGCCATTGGCTGTTTCCCACAGGAAGTCCATAGACAACAATTATTATATGCATGGATGACTATTGATTGCAGGCCTCATATACTTTATTAAATCAGAAATATGATCATTTAACCATTCAAATTTAGAAGCACCGCTATGCTGACTTATCATGAAGCATGTATATATAAGATAGTGAGTTAGCAATAGAAAATGTCGCTTACATTGAGTTTTGTGGGAAAACAAAGCTATTAAGAGCAAGGAAATTCTAAAAAATTTGTCCTGAAGAACAAATGCTTCTTTCATACAATGGGGCAAAATGTTAACGATAAAATCAACTTAAGAACAAAGGTATAAAAGAAGATTGATAAAATGTCAAACTCTACTAGAATAATAGGCACGGGTTTCGATAATGATTACGAAAGAACATTTCGAACGCATCGAGAAGGCTTTTGAAGGAGTTGCCAGCACCAAGCGCCCTCACAAGCGATAAAACAGTGCAAAAGCTTTCGAAAAGGATGGAAAAGAAAAGCATGGATACCCTTCCGCCTCATTCAATCCTTTTGATATAGATCGATTCATGAATATAGAAAAAGCAAGAATGGACTCGAAACCCCCCTCCCCTTTCGAAGGCAATGATTAATACCTTTTCATATGCGCACCAAACCTTTCGAAACCAAAGGTTTCGCCTTCATTCAAGCTACTCGAAACAACTCTTTTGAAAGCATAGCCAAGCCTTTCGAATCGGTTGAAGCCAATGACAGCAAGAGAAGGTTCCGCATCAATCCATAGGCATGCATTTGGAACCCACGAATCCCATTGAATCCATTGATACATCAACACCTTCAAAGCCCTTGTGGACAACCTATTGACGAGATCGAAAGCTCATATTTCTACTTCTGATGACAACAAAGTGACATGAAGAAAAAATCACATTAACAGCCCTTTCGACGACGTTGAAACAATTTAGGAGAAAGCAGGGAAATGGAACATTAAAGACTTAAAAAGGCAAAAGGCAGATAAAAGAACCTTTCAACAAGGGCGAAAGGTCTGGAATAAGAGGAAGGGAAGCGCAAGGGTGAGTTAGAGGACTCAAAAGAGAAGCCTTTCGACCATGTCAAAGGTAGGCAAGGCCTTTCAAACATGTCGAAAGGAATTAGGCGGAATATAAAGGGCCTTTCGATTAGGTCGAAAGCATAAGCGCGAAAGGGGGCCGACCTGCATCTATAAATAAGACCCAAGGGGTCCGATTTTGAGGACTGGATTTTGGGGGATCCTAAACTCATTTCTTTCATTTCTACTTCTTTGCTACCACAAAATCTTTATAAAGCCTAAATCAATTTGGGGAAAAGCTCTCAAAATTGTAACTCATTTTGGATTAATGATAATGGAGAGATTCGCGAATTCATTAAGGATTTGATTACGAGGATGATCATTATGATCATTAACTAGTCTAATGATCAATTGCACATGATGCTATTATTCTCTTAACTTCTTTTTGTCTATGCAAATCAATAAGATTGAATTGGACAACATAGGTGTCGAAACGTATCATCATCATGACATATATTGTATAATGAAAAACAAGGATAATGATGATGTTTCGACACTGATAAGTTCATAAAACTTGCAGATATCCAAGACGATTTTATATCAAGAATTCTGAGTAAAGCTTAGGCAACTGGAAACTGGATTCGTTTTGAAAGGATATAATTCCTTTTGACCTGGTCGAAAGTGTTGTCCCAAAGGAAGTCTGGTCTGTAGTTGGCAAGCATTCATATGAAGAGGGGTCCATTCGAAGGATCTTACACTCAACTGTATCAACTACCCTTTTGAATGCATTCCTCCATAGAAGATATGAAACAAACAAGGTCGAAAGCAGCTATCCCATTTTAAGAGGTTAAGCAAACCTTCCGACATAGTCGAAAGGGCTAGGATAAACCTTTCGACATGATTGGAAGGGATACAAATTTGAGATAAATAGTTGACTTCAACTTATACAAAAGAGGAGTTTCGAATAAGATACTCTTTTCCTTGCCTGCATTTCTAGGTTAGCTTCTAAAACTGTTTCGACTAAGTCAATTTGGTCGAAAGGTGGGTTTCGAAAGGAGCAATCTACTCGACGGCCTTATTTTATATGAACTTATTTACTTCTCACATATCTTTGGGGATGTTGACAAGTTTTCTTGTTAACAGGTGTAAACAATCTTCCATCCTTACAGAGCCTACGAACTCAGTCAAGTATGTGCTACCTCATATTTTCAAATCATACTCCTTCCTCTAACTATTGGATCTAGGCCACTACGGAGCGGATTGAGTGAGTAAATTTCAAAAAAAATGCCATTGTGGATCTTATTGGGCCTATGAAGTCTAATTTCATTCAGATTCGACCTAAATAATTTTTTTAAATAAAATCAATATTTTATTTAATTTGTAAATAAAATTTTATTATAATGTTGTATTTGTCTTATATAATATAACATGCATATCATATACATGTGTGTGTACATGCGACATTTACAGTATATATGGTATAACATGTCTATATATAAGTATTGAGATTTATATCGCAATGGATATATTAGCCCCTCCATGTACATATATGTTTTCCAATATGTGTGTGTGTGTAATATAGTTTAATATGATGTAAAATTATATTTTAAAAAAATATAAACTTTGTAAAAACATATAATACATGCATACATATATATAACTTTGTATAATAAAAATATTTGTAAATTAATATATATATATAATATCCAATTTTAATTTCAAATTTTAAGTCTAGATCTAAATTTAAAAATATCTTACAATTTCAAATTTAAAACTATTTTATAATAGATTGTATTTAATATATATATATATATGAAAATATTTATATTATTTAATAAAATATGTATAAATTATATATATGTATATGTATATGTATATTAAAATCTATGATAAAATATAAATATATATATATATATAGAAATACATACATATACATACATACATACATACATACATATATATTACATTAAAAATTTGTATTAAATAAATTCATACACACACACATGTATAAGTACTCATGGCATAAATAAAATTAATTTTTTTACTTTTGGTTTCCTAGTTTATTTAGCATATATTTTTTATTTATTAATATATGTATATATAATTTTTTCCCGCAAGCTTGATTTTGTACAAAATTTTATACTTATTGAACTTATTATATATATATAAACATATTATAAAATATATATGTGTGTGTATATATATCAAATTATGTCACATAATATTTAAATATATATTTAAATATATACTATTTTATAAATACAATTAGATAAAAAAATTATTTTTCTTTAATTTTGAATATCATCATTTACATATTTTTAATATATTTTTTAATGTAATATATATGCATTAAAAATCCAATTTTGTTTTAAAACCCTTTTAAAAATAATATTTAATTTAAATAAAATTTCTTGTTTAAGGCCGTTAGCTAAATTTATATTCAAAAATATGTTAATATATACATAAATATTCGTCCAATGTTGACAATAAGGACATATGTGGATCAGTGGTAATGTACTTAAAATTTAACAGAACAAGAATAACACAATATATATATATATATATAGACTCACGCACTCACACACACATAAATGTAAATAAATTTATCACCTTAACTATAGCCTAGTTGTAACACATTGAAACGTTGACTCAAATAACTACTTGAACCTATTTCAAAACATTAAGAGAAAGCTTTCAGATTGAAAGCACTAACCACTGATGTCCTTTTTTCTATTTAATCTTCTGTTTTAATTGCTTAAAACTATGGAGGAGAGAGACGGGAATAGGGTCGGCTAGAAATGGGAAAGGAGAAGACAAAATCAGGAGTTGCAAAAAATAGGGTAAAATGCTTTTAAATAGTGGAGGGTTAGATGATCTAAAAGTATATTTGGATCCACTATTTCCTCTTGTTATTTCAAACCTTTTCCAGTCCACCTCTACTCCATTCTATAACATACATAGCCAGAAATCCTTGCCCATATTTAGGCCTTTAAACTACTTCAAGTCCGATGAGATAAATATGCATTTTAAATCTAATTTAAATGCACATCAATATCATATATCGATACGTGTGTATACAACTTCTATATATGCACTATTTTTACCACTCTTCAACACAAATCAAAATAAAAAAATTATAATTAATATTTCATAAATATTAATTGAATTAATCGATTTATAAAAATTATAATTTGATTAAATCAGGTAGTAGTCGGAACATTTAAAGTTTTGATTCTGTGACTCTTAAGGGTAAATTCGATTAACGATTAGCTTAGAATAATAATTTGAATATTAACGTTCACACATTGTAACAACCCATAATTTTTATAAATATTTTTAAATAAAGTTATATTTTGTCAAAATTTGACTTTTATTGAAATTAATTGAAATTTTAAATTTTAATATTTTCCTTTGAAACAGAAATTGGTTTTGATATCTGTTCTGCTTTTCATTTCATCGAATTCCGTTTAAAACTTTTTATATTTTGATAAATTCAGCGTTTTTCACGCAAAATTTTACCTGTATTATATTACTCATTTTGATATTCTAATTTCCATCTTTTATTTTTGTTTTAGATTTTGAATTTAATTATGTGAATTTGTTGAGTTATAATTTTCCAAAGTTAAGTGTATTTTTGTTTGTAATTTTAAAAACTAGTCTCAATATATAAGCTATTTTCTTTAGTTATTTTCCTAAAATTAATTATTTATCTACTTTTCTTCACTTTATTTCTGTTTGTTTTAGTTTATTTACTAAATTTTATTTGTTTATTTTGTATATAAAATAATGTGGAAATTGAAGAGACAAAAAGCTTTTAACTTGTGACTTTTTGTTTTCTAGTCCCTTCATTTGCTTGTTTTTCACTTCAATTTTTGACCATTCTTTGCATAACTCTAGCCGTGAGTTTCATTACTTCATTTTCATGGAAAAAGTTTCTCATTCCCATCAGCAAGTCATGGCAAGCACTTCTGGGAATTTTGGTAATGGCTTCCTTATCTTTTTCCACTTTTCTTCTTTGTTTTGCCTTGTTTTTCACTTGAATTTGCCTTGATCTTCACCTATGTTGCTCGGCCCATACCCCTACCATCTCCTCCACCGACCACCACCACTTCCTTCCCCATATAACCCATGGCTTGACATCATTCTCCTCTGACCTGAAAGTGCCTTGATCATCCCTTGCACAAAACTCCACAAAAACAATGCCAAACTCCTTGAATTTATACCTAGCCAAGCCTATATTCACTTCCACTTCATTTCCTTGCCACGGCCACCTCCTTAGCCTCCACCACCAGCAAGCACCACACCTGAACACCACTACTAACATCTGACCTGACCTGAATTAGCCCCTGGCTGAGCCCAAATGTGCCAAGGACGAGCCCAAAATGATGAACAAACCACCTCCTTTTGCTTGCCTTTTGACCTTTCTCATGTTGTAACCTCCAAACCCTTTGCCTTCTTGACCAAGCCTTGTTATTTTCAGATCCAAACCTGACCATTACCACCTGAAAACATCCAAGGCCAAACCAATATAGCCTTGTGGCGAGCCTATGTGGGTAAAGGTCAAGCAAATTTGATGGGAAAGCTTGGCGATGTCTCTCGTTATTTCTATTTCCATTTTTTTTCAATAGATTTTGGTATTGTAAAAATATTTATATATGGTTTGTTTTATTGTTATATACAAGATATACATCTTGGCTCTCTTCCCACTTAAATCAAGTCGTGCTATCGTGCTTTCTGGATTTTCATTTGTGTGTTTTATTTGCAAACTCCAGCGTAAAAAGGTGAGTATTCACACATGACATCTATACTTATATAAATTGTGAAGTGACAACAAGTGAATGTGTAGAAATTTTATATCATGTTATACCTGCATGTGATGTAAATTATATGATGTTAAGCCCTGTTATAAACTTGTCACATCATCCTCTATGTTATATTTTATTATACTGTTTATGTATTTCTGTTAATCACACTGCAAGTTCCCTGTAGAATAGAATCACTATGGGTTGAAATGATATATACCCGAACGGACTTTAGAATAGGGAAAAATCATTATGGGCTGAAATGATAAGTCTGAGCGATTTTTTATTTATTTTATTTACTTGGGATTGCGGGTTTGAAATGATAAAACCCGGATTTTCTTTGTAAATTACGGATTGAAATGATATATTATCTGTATAACTTGACTTAGGATAGAAAATTTTATATAGACCCGTGGTTATTATATATATTTTTCTGGAAAATTTTTAAGTATTTTTAAAATGTAAAAATATGATAATTTGATTTAAATTGAATTTAAAATGATTTAATAAGGTGATAATGATATTTCTATGTATTAAAATGTTAAATAAATGAATGGAAAATTGTGATTGTTAAACATAACTTAAATTCAAAATTTGTGATTTGATGGAAGTTTAAGTTAATTAAATAAAAATGGAAATTAAGTTTTATTTTGAAATGGAAATTTAAATATAAGTGTTAAACTAAATTGTTAAAAATGAAAAGAATGGGAGAATTGTACACTTGAATTTAATAAGTGAATTATTGAAAATTTGATAATTATTGTAAAATTTTCCTTTATAAAATTTTAAATTAAAGGGTATTTAAATGTACATTTTTGAAGTGGAAAAATATGATTTTTACACAATTAAAATGGTTTAAATTGAAGTTTAATTGTTTCTGAAATTTTAGGGTAAATCTGGAAATTTAATTAGTAGCACTTCAGAAATGCTTCGTTTCTGAATAATAACTAAAATATGAACTAAAGTGAATCTGTAGCACTTTGTAAGTGCTATAGTTGCAGAAGTGAACTAAAAGGCTAAAATTAACTAAGGGCTATGACAGCACTTTGTAAGTGTTGTGGTTGCTGAATTAAACTAAAAATCTAAAACTAATCAAAGGGCTACAGTAGCACTTGATAAGTGCTGTCTTTGCTGAATTGAACTAAATTCCCAAATTGAACCCTGAACTACTACAGCAGTTTTGTAAACGCTCTCTTTTCTGAATTGAACTTGTTTTCAAATGAAACTGAACTACTACAGCAGTTTAAAAATGCTGTCTTTACTAAATTGAATTGTTTTCAAATATAACTTACCGCAGCATTTTCTAAATGCAGTGAAAGTTGGAATTTTAATGTTTTAATGTATTTAAGTGAATAAATGAGTTCAGAAAAGGTTAAAATTTTGGAAATTTAATATTTGATTTGAAGGTATAATGACTTCACTTTTAATGATTTAAATGAATGATTTTAAATTCAGAATTTTAAACCATTTTGAAATCTATAACCACGGGTACACTTCTCTGTATGCCATTTTATTTCCATGTGATTTATTTGGATGCACACCTTTAATTTGAGAGTGTGGCTAGTGGTGAGTGATTACTGCAGCTCTATGCTACCCTAGTTACATTTACACTGTTGTTTGCATTGTTTACTTTAATATGAACATTTCTATGATAGTATTTATGCTTAATTATTTAACGGATCCTTAAAGGATGGGTGATCCCAAGCATCCTTTGAGTTATTGTGAATTGCTATTACAGTTCACTTGATTTGGTTTACATTGTATAAGTATGTATGTCCTGACTCGAGTGTTTTGTGTTTTACTTTACGCTCGGGTCAACCTGAGAGTCACAGCTTTGGATTCACCTTCTGGAGCTAGAGATTTGTTGGAGCTTATTTGTCTATCGGTTCATCGACTTCTATTCCAGTTATTTCTATTCTGTATTGTCTCTGTATTATTGTCTTATGTATCATGACTTCTATTATATTTATTTTGATTATGAGATTTTGTATATGTTTTGAGAGTTTGTATATAGTAGCTTCTTGAACTACTATGGTATTTTATTTCCGCTGCGAGTTATTCTGATATTCTGTGTCAGTGATTCTGTATTTGATTTTATTTGCTCCAAATTTTCTTGACAATCCACTGTATTGAAGTATTCAAGTCCGGCATGTGTGGATTTATTGTCGATTTGAATGGTCCAAAATAGTGGGATGTTACATTTGGTATCAGAGCTTTGGTTTTAGGCAAACCTTAGCCTGCGGAGCAAAAACTCATTAGAGATAGAGTAGAAATACCCTAGAATGAGTGAAATCAATCTCAGAATCATTTCTTTGTGAGAGAACGTATTTTCGAAGTATAAAATGATTTTCAAATGATTATAAAGAATTTTCAAAGATTATTTTGATATAAATTTTCTTGCTTTGGAAGTAAAAAATTTCTAAACTTCATTCCTTTCGTATCCACCTTGTTAGTAATTTCTTTGATTAGGATCCTCTTAAATTTTGAACTTCTAGCTTGTTTTATCTAGATCCATTGTTGATAAGAATCTATTTTGGGTATGGCAAAATCAGTAGTATGTTAGGTTGCTTTGAGTAAACTCTGTTGTATCTTTTGCTTAGTTGAAGTTGTCAAACTAAAGGTATTTATGCTTCTGTTTTCGTATGTTATGAATTTGAGTCTTTTCCAAATTTTGAATGGGAATTCTTTTGTATGAATATAGGTTATATATCTCTAATCTTGGTTTGGATTTTTATCGATTTGGATTCCTTTGAACTTTGGAATGCTCCTACTTGTTCTGAAATCCATTCCTGTCTTCCCTATTTGTATTCTTTTTATTTTAGGAGCATTGCATAACCCCACTTTGAATGACCTTTATAAGGTCGGCGATTCCGCCAATCTTTGAATGATGTGTAAAAGGGTGAAACTCCCTTACAATTGGCATTGATTCACCGGAGATGTCTATATCATCGGTTACGATGCTGTCTATCTTCTGCTATGCCTGGATTCTATCTCTGGCGATCGAAGGACGATTTGCCTTAGATTTTCTCATCGATTGTATTCCTGAAGTCACGGTTGACCGGTTAAAGTCGCCCGTGATTTATATAGGCTTATCCATCTTCTATTTGGTAATTTAAATTGCCTCATCTTCGTTTGAGCTTATCTTCGAATCAGAATTCTATTTGATTTAGAGTTCCTCTAAATTTGAATCTCTGTTTTGTTTTGAAATCCATCCTTGAATCATCCCTTGGAAAATTTGTGGTTGATTGTATTTTGGAATTTGTGTATACATCGAAATTGTTATTTTGATAAGGATGACCATATTTTATATATATAAGTGAAATGTTTTCGATAAGGATTATATACCCTTTTAAAATGAGAATTTGAAGTTTCGAAAGGATTTGGAATTTTGAAAATTATATAAGAAATGGTTTCATATAAAATGATTTATAACTGAAGGTTTTGAATCTGAATTTGAGTGATTGAACTCCGGCATTTTGGAACGGGTTTTAAGATTTTGAAATAATAAATAATATGATTTGAAAGTATTTTCCGAATATGAAATGTTTTAAATGATTTTAATGAGGTTCAAATGATTTCGAAGAAATTCCAAAAGAAGTTTTCGAGAAAATAGAAGTCCAGAACCCACTTATGTCGCTAGAAAATAATTTCGTTAATGAATGCATGCATCATCGACATTGATTTTCGAGTTTCAGAGTGGGGAAGAGGCCACTTCGGTAGCTTTGCTATGCGATTGATTTGTGAAACCCATTTTGATTTCAAATTCCGAAGTGTGATTTGATATTCGAAAGATACATGTATATATTTGAAATGATTTGAAATGAGCCGATGTTCAGTCCTTGGGTTCGGATTTGATTGATATAACCCTATCTTTTGAAATTTGATTTACTGATTTGTTGGTGATTTCCAACTCTTGGGTTTTAAATACGATTTCTTCGACTATTTTGAAGGTTCGAGCACTTCCAAATCAAGGTTAACTTTTCAAAGCTAAGTAATTTTGAAAAGTATAAAGTATTTGATAAGTATATAAGATTAGTTTGTATGTTTTAAAGTATGAAGTAATCTGATTTAAATAAGTTTGAAACTGTTTTGTTAAGTAAATAAATAAGACTATTTTGAATTATACTAATATGAAATTTAGTTTTGGAATGTTTTGGATAAAATTCAGTCTTCAAAATGTTTTGGAAAATTGGTTTTAAAATATTTTACTTAGTAACATCTTTTATAAAGCTATATATAATAATAATTATTATTATTATCCAAGGTAAAATAGATCTTTTAATATTAAAATAAATAATTTAAAAAGGATAAAGGTGAGTTATGAACTGGGTAAACATTTGGGTTAAAATTGATTTTGGAAACTAGTTTCGAAAATAGATTGAAATTTAAAACCCAGTATTTACATGATGTTTTGGAAATGAATTTTGTTTGACCTAAATTATGTTGATTAGGAAATTTGAATTATTTGCTAAACTTATGATTTTGGAAACTTTGAAACTGAAGATATTTGATTTGGAAGAAAAGATTTGGTGAAATTGTATATGATTTTGAAATTGTAATGATTTTGAAACGAATTGAAATTGAGAACCTTGTGTTACTAAATACTTGATTTGGGAGTTATCGAACTTATATAAAAATGATTTGTATAAGTATGACGTTGATTCGAAAACTATTGATTTGAAAAGGTACTCAATTTGAAAAGTGATATAATCGAAGTCTATATAAGTGTGATTTGATATACTTTTGATTTGGAAAGTATTCGATTTGAAAATGAAATCTTATATATAATGGACCTTATATAAGTATGATATTTGAAAGTGATTTGAAAAGGTACTATATGATACATATTTTCGAAGTAAAGATATGGAAAGTGCCTTCTGCTTGATATTCGCTTTGTGGCCACATTGTGGATTCATTCTATCGATATTATTCTTTGATTTGGGTTTTCGGATATGATACTCGAGTATCCACGAATTCCATGGCGATCCATGGTCTTACGAGTGCGACTGCATAGCGCAACTGCCTAGCTGAGATGGCCTAGGGGTACGGATTGTTTCCTGGGGGATCCAGGCGTAATCATTGTGTACCCTGCAATCTATGTAGGTCGCATTAGTAGCGAAACTGCCTGGCTGAGATGGCCTAGGGGTACGGATTATTTCCTGGGGGATCCAGGCGTAACCATTGTGTATCCTGCATTCTACTAGTCATCATGGCGTAACTCGCAGGGCTGAGAAAGCTTACGGATATGGATTGTTTCCTGGGGGATCCAGGCGTAACCATTGTGTATCTGCGAACCATGGTCGAACAAAAATTTGGTTGATTTGTTTGGATTGTACTTTCCATATCTGTTTTTGAAAGTTTTTCCAGTATTTTCACTGGGTGTTGAAACAAGTCTACTAAGTACCTGGAGAATTCTAGCTTTGCGCCTGATCAACGCACTGCCAGAGTCTACAGGAACGAGGATAAACTTGTTAAGACATCGAGTTATAAAAGTATTTTGATAAAGTGTTATATAAAGGATATTTTGATCAGTTAGATTTTTAAGTGTTTTAAACATTGTTTACCTATTTACTAACAATTTGAATTTAAAAGACTTTTATGGATATAATAAAATGGATTTAACCAAGTTACTAAATATTAAAGAATTTTAATTGAATTTATATGGTTTAAACTAATGGCTCATTCTTATCGTTCGACCTATTTTCCCTACTAGCTATCCCGATTCACCATTTTTACTACTCGCTATTCCTATTTCTCTTATTTTTCCTACTAGCTATTCCTATTCACCCGACTTCTTCCTTTTCGGGGACGAAAAGATTTGAGTGGGGGAGAGTGTAACAACCCATAATTTTTATAAATATTTTTAAATAAAGTTCTATTTTGTCAAACTTTGACTGAAATTAATTGAATTTTTAAATTTCAAATTTTAATCTTTTCCTTTGAAACAGAAATTGGTTTTGTTATCTGTTCTGTTTTTCGTTTCATCGAATTCCGTTTAAAACTTTTTATATTTTGATAAATTTAGCGTTTTTCACGCAAAATTTTATCTATATTATATTATTCATTTTGCTATTCTAATTTCCATCTTTTATTTTTGTTTTAGATTTTGAATTTAATTATGTGCATTTGTTGAGTTATAATTTTCCAAAGTAAGTGTATTTTTGTTTGTAATTTTTAAAACTAGTCTCAATATATAAGCTATTTTCTTTAGTTATTTTCCTAAAATTAATTATTTATCTTCTTTTCTTCACTTTATTTCAGTTTGTTTTAGTTTATTTACTGAATTTTATTTGTTTATTTTGTATATAAAATAATGTGGAAATTGAAGAGACAAAAAGCTTTTAACTTGTGACTTTTTGTTTTCTAGTCCCTTCATTTGCTCTTTTTTCACTTCCATTTTTGACCGTTCTTTGCATAACTCTAGCCGTGAGTTTCATTACTTCATTTTCACGGAAAAAGTTTCTCATTCCCATCAGCAAGTCACGGCAAGCACTTATGGGAATTTTGGTAATGGCTTCCTTATCTTTTTCCACTTTTCTTCTTTGTTTTGCCTTGTTTTTCACTTGAATTTGCCTTGATCTTCACCTATGTTGCTCGGCCCATACCCCTACCATCTCCTCCACCGACCACCACCACTTCCTTTTGCATATAATCCATGGCCTGACATCATTCTCCTCTGACCTGAAAGTGCCTTGATCATCCCTTGCACAAAACTCCACAAAAACAATGCCAAACTCCTTGAATTTATACCTAGCAAAGCCTATATTCACATCCACTTCATTTCCTTGCCACGGCCACCTCCTTAGCCTCCACCACCAGCAAGCACCACACCTGAACACCACTACTAACATCTGACCTGACCTGAATTAGCCCCTGGTCGAGCCCAAATATGCCAAGGCCGAGCCCAAAATGATGAACAAACCACCTCCTTTTGCTTGCCTTTTGACCTTTCTCATGTTGTAACCTCCAAACCCTTTGCCTTCTTGACCAAGCCTTGTTATTTTCAGATCCAAACCTGACCATTACCACTTGAAAACATCCAAGGCCGAACCAATATAGCCTTGTGGCCGAGCCTATGTGAGTAAAGGTCAAGCAAATTTGATGGGAAAGCTTGGCGATGTCTCTTGTTATTTCTATTTCCATTTTGTTTCAATAGATTTTGGTATTGTAAAAATATTTATATATGGTTTGTTTTATTGTTATATACAAGATATACATCTTGGCTCTCTTCCCACTTAAATCAAGTCGTGCTATCGTGCTTTCTGGATTTTCATTTGTGTGTTTTATTTGCAAACTCCAGCGTAAAACGGTGAGTATTCACACATGACATCTATACTTATATAAATTGTGAAGTGACAACAAGTGAATGTGTAGAAATTTTATATCATGTTATACCTGCCTGTGATGTAAATTATATGATGTTAAACCCTGTTATAAACTTGTCACATCATCCGCTATGTTATATTTTATTATACTGTTTATGTATTTCTGTTAATCACACTGCAAGTTCCCTGTAGAATAGAATCACTATGGGTTGAAATGATATATACCCGAACGGACTTTAGAATAGGGAAAAATCATTATGGGCTGAAATGATAAGTCTGAGCGATTTTTTATTTATTTTATTTACTTGGGATTGCGGGTTTGAAATGATAAAACCCGGATTTTCTTTGTAAATTACGGATTGAAATGATATATTATCCGTATCATTTGACTTAGGTTAGAAAATTTTATACAGACCCGTGGTTATTATATATATTTTTCTGGAAATTTTTTAAGTATTTTTAAAATGTAAAAATATGATAATTTGATTTAAATTGAATTTAAAATGATTTAATAAGGTGATAATGATATTTCTATGTATTAAAATGTTAAATAAATGAATGGAAAATTGTGATTATTAAACATAACTTAAATTCGAAATTTGTGATTTGATGGAAGTTTAAGTTAATTAAATAAAAATGGAAATTAAGTTTTATTTTGAAATGGAAATTTCAATATAAGTGTTAAAGTAAATTGTTAAAAATGCAAAGAATGGGAGAATTGTACACTTGAATTTAATAAGTGAATTATTGAAAATTTGATAATTATTGTAAAATTTTCCTTTATAAAATTTTAAATTAAAGGGTATTTAAATGTACATTTTTGAAGTGGAAAAATATGAATTTTACACAATTAAAATGGTTTAAATTGAAGTTTAATTGTTTCTGAAATTTTAGGGTAAATCTGGAAATTTAATTAGTAGCACTTCAGAAATGCTATTGTTTCTGAATAATAACTAAAATCTGAACTAAAGTGAATCTGTAGCACTTTGTAAGTGCTATAGTTGCAGAAGTGAACTAAAATTAACTAAGGGCTATGACGGCACTTCGTAAGTGCTGTGGTAGCTGAATTAAACTAAAAATCTAAAA
The DNA here is from genome assembly GCA_030737815.1 of Allium fistulosum. Lineage (NCBI taxonomy): Eukaryota > Viridiplantae > Streptophyta > Magnoliopsida > Asparagales > Amaryllidaceae > Allium > Allium fistulosum. Next base: position 191,881,046 of record CM060902.1, on the reverse strand, counting down.
CTAATTAAAGGACTACAGTAGCACTTGATAAGTGCTGTCTTTGCTGAATTGAACTAAATTCCCAAATTGAACCCTGAACTACTACAGTAGTTTTGTAAATGCTGTCTTTTCTGAATTGAACTTATTTTCAAATGAAACTAAACTACTACAGCAGTTTAAAAATGCTGTCTTTACTGAATTGAATTATTTTCAAATATAACTTACCGCAGCATTTTCTAAATGCTGTGAAAGCTGTAATTTTAATGTTTTAATGTTTTAATGTTTTAATGTATTTAAGTGAATAAATGAGTTCAGAAAAGGTTAAAATTTTGGAAATTTAATATTTGATTTGAAGGTATAATGACTTCACTTTTAATGATTTAAATGAATGATTTTAATTTCGGAATTTTAAACCATTTTGAAATCTATAACCACGGGTACACTTCTCTGTATGCCATTTTATTTCCTTGTGATTTATTTGGATGCACACATTTAATTTGAGAGTGTGGCTAGTGGTGAGCGATTACTGCAGCTCTGCGCTACCCTAGTCACATTTACACTGTTGTTTGCATTGTTTACTTTAATATGAACATTTCTCTGATAGCGTTTATTTCTGCTTAATTGTTTAACGGATCCTTAAAGGATGGGCGATCCCAAGCATCCTTTGAGTTATTGTGCATTGCTATTACAGTTCACTTTAGTTTGTTTACATTGTATAAGTATGTATGTCCTGACTCGAGTGTTTTGTGTTTTACTTTACGCTCGGGTCAGCCTGAGAGTCACAGCTTTGGATTCACCTTCTTGAGCTAGAGATTTGTTGGAGCTTATTTATCTATCGGTTCATCGACTTCTATTCCAGTTATTTCCTATTCTGTATTGTCTCTGTATTATTGTCTTATGTATCCTGACTTCTATTATATTTATTTTGATTATGAGATTTTGTATATGTTTTGAGAGTTTGTATATAGTATCTTCATGAACTACTATGGTATTTTATTTCCGCTGTGAGTTATTCTGATATTCTGTGTCTGTGATTCTGTATTTGATTTTATTTGCTCCAAATTTTCTTGACATTCCACTATTTTGAAGTATTCAAGTCCGGCATGTGTGGATTTATTATCGATTTGAATAGTCCAAAATAGTGGGATGTTACACACATCATCTTAGCTAGTAGCATGACATTATAACCAAATTTATCGCTTACATAGCTTTGATAAAATCTAATTTTACTTATTTTAAGCATTACATGGTATTGACAATTATTTACACCAATTATCTTCGTCAAAACTATGTCACATTAGAACTTATGGAATTTGGTAATGGTCAAAATTTAAATATCGTCCACAGTCGACTTTATATTCCAAACACAATGTCTTTGGTTCAATAATAACAGTTATTATTAACCGAACTGCTCTAGCCAGATACTTTGACCCTGAACTAACTTCAGCTAGCCGTGATACTAACCTCACGAAATTGAGAAGACGAACTCTCACTGAATAATGTTTCACTTCAAATGCTTCCACTTGACCTAATCATAATCGTTCGATGGACACTATGCCATGATTTAACTAGAATCAAAGCAAAGTTTCCACATTGAAGCTTGATGGTATTCTCAAGTCGAGGGAATTTTGTAACATTTTCACATCGATATTTTCTATTTGAAGTGAATCATTCTATAATTAACAAATAACTATTAGTACATAATCCCATGGTGCCCTAGCAGCCGTGATTAATACACTGCCCAACATTTGGATAGCACTACATATTCTATTCTCAATGGATGCATCGATATTCATCTTGATGTATTTTGACTAGGAATATTTAAAATGGTGCGTTTATTATATTATGATAAAATTCTCATGATTGCAACACTTTGTAATTACTATCGCAAAACATATCATTTATTGATTTTCTGTAAAATATACATAAATTAAATAATTATTTATTTATAACACGTTATAAAAAGTATATAACAAAAAGAAAACATCTTTTATTTCGAACAAGATTGTTTATCAAGTTAAATATATGCAACAAATTACATAATTTCTCTAAGGCGTATCCCTAACTCTATCAATCTCCTACTTGCACTTGGGGCAAATATGGAATCTTTATCCCATCCCTTCGATCAGTTTGATGAGAACTGATTGAGTTTAAACCTTCATGAATAGATCTTCTATATTGCTTAATTATCTACTCTGTCAATTAACTCTCTCCGATATTAATAAACTGTCTTTATCACGTAGAACTATTCGGAGTATGTTTCTCGAATTTTAGTGAGCTATTATCATTACATTGTTATCATATACCAATGATTAGTATTCCCAATACTTGGAATCACTCCTAACCCGGTTATAAATCATGCATTTATATTAAAATATTGATTTTATTATGGCACTATTCAAGGCAATGTACTTAGCCTTTTCGTTGAATCATCTACAATCTTTTGTTTGGAACATTTCCAACATAAGTTCCTTAGTCTAATAGTGATACATCATACTCGATATCACTTATGAAGTTTGAGTCTAAATACTCCTTCATAACAAGTTCGTTGTTTTTAGAAACAGTTCTCTAGTATTTCGTAAATATTCGAGAACACTCTAAACTACCATTTAGTGATCTTAATTTGGATTTGATATTTTCTTAATGTATCAAATACATTAGCTAAATACTATATTGTACACAAAATATCATGTATGATAATTCATATTACTTATGCATAAGGAATCCAACTTCCATGATCCATATTAACATTTTAATATGGTGTTTGTGTATGTCATTTAGGACATTCTCAATATCCTTTATACTTAGTATAAAAGATATACTTTACAAATCCAATATCGAGTATTAAACATCCAAACTAGAAATGATTTTAATACAAGTATATCACGAACAATCAGTAGTATGTTGTTTACTTATAGTTTATAAATATTTTTGTACCTTTTAATGTTCTTTCTTATAGACACATGCTTCCTCTGCATTTTGACTGAAAATCAAACCGCTTGATATTTCTATCAAAACACTTGTTCAACTTTGATGCTTATTGGATGATACTTAGATATCCGTTCTTGGATCATATCCAAAAACCCACAAACTTAATGTCACTCCCACTGACTTTGAAACGCTTTGGTAGTTACGTACAAACAGTCTACTTTAAAACATTATTTAGAGTTTTCTATTACAATACATGTGTATCAAAATGCAAAGTCATACCATGCGATAATTTTGTGAATAAAATCCGAATTAACCTGAGCACATTGAATGATGAATCTGTTACTCTGATTTCAATAATTGAAATTTATGATATTTTTCTGATCAATGTTGCTCACTATATTCCATTTGTATTACTCTTTCTCTTGAACACAAATTTGCAGCCAATGGATCATATCCCTTCGAATAAAAATATTAAAATCATATTTTTGATAATGCACTTGGAATCCCTTCGGATTTGTGCATCATACCATATGGCCGAGTCAATATGTAACACCCCAGAAATATACGTGAAATTTAACAAGAATTTAATAGAGAATTTAAAAGGAAATTTAGTAAGAAAATTAAATTAAACTAAAACAAGGACTTAAAAGCAAATTTTCATAGCATACGGATTTGGCTACGAAACTTGCACCATTATGCGATTTTTCAAAAGATTTTCAAATATAACACTTTATAATCTGTGTTAGTATGGAGGAGTTACGGGGACTAAAATGAAATTAGAAATTGAAAATATATATCTAAGATTTTACAAGGTATTAGGTCAACTTAGGAGGGTTCCAAGTCGATCGATAGCAGTCGACCTAGACCTAGGAACGGTCGACCCATGATGAAGTAAAATTGAGCGTTGATTGTTTTGTAATGACATGATTTAATGGCCTGGATTCGTTACTTGCTTGAGAGGGGTTAGATGAGTGGTTAAGATGATGGTTGAGGTTAATCTAATGGCCCTAAACATAACTCTAACTCTATAAATAAGATGATAATCAATCCCTAATTCTTTTATTCAGTTTACGATAGAGAAACTCTGTTATTCTACTGAAACCCTAATCTCTCAAACCCTGAAACTCAAATATAAATTTAAAATGAAATTAAGGAGCAAGGTAAGTAATCAAAGAGGAGATTAAGGAGATCCACCTATTAGAGGACAGTTTTCTCAAGATCTAGAGCTTAGGCTTGAGGTGAGTGGGCACAAATTTGATAATTTGATTAGTGTAATTAAATTTAAACTATTATAATTGATCTAAGATGTTAGAACTCAAATTTGATATATTAAACCCAAATTGAATATATTAGGAACCCTAGAATTGAACTTGTTAGCTTAAATTTGAGATTGTCTAAACACTAATTTGACACCTAAAACCTTATAAATCAATTTACAATAAATGGATAATTTAATTAGTTAATTAAACACTTGTTTAATGTCAAATTTTCAACCTTAAATCAAAAACCATAATATTGATTGGAATTGGAAAATTAATTAACTGAAAATTAGTGTTAACTGGAATTATTAACTGTTGAAATTAATGAAATTAATTATAAATCAATCGACGTTTAAAAATCGAACAACCCTAAAAATTTACATGCGATCAATCGACCTGGGTGCCCTAACGGTTGATCAATAGTGGTCGACCTTGGGTAGGTCTGGGTCAACCGTTCAACTGTAAAATGCACGGATTTAATTCGGCCTGAGGCCCACATTTATAATAAAAATTTGTATAATTTAGTACATAAATTATATAAATACAAAATTGGTTCTTTGAGCCGATTTTTGAACTAGGTAAACATACTAGAAGTGGTATAGCTGTAAATCCTCTATCAAAGCAATTGTAAGGTGGTAAATCCCCTATTAAAGGACTATAGTTTATCGCGGTTTGGGTTAGAATTGAATACCCAAATGAGAGATAAGAGTTGACTAGGGAGATGTATTTTGCAGACACTCGGTGGGTATTCCATTGTGGTGGCATGTATTACTTACATAGATACAAGGTGAGTGAGCCCGATCCTAACAGGACTTCTTGTACGCACGGTTCTGGCGCGACATGAGACAGTGGACGTTGGTGTGGCTATTATAGGAGACGTTGGCACTGCGGTCGAGAAGTGGACAGTGGGTGCATACGATGATTCACATTATTGTTTTGCAATACGTATGTTCATTTCGGGGTTCTTGTAACATCCCATATCTGGAGGCCAAAAGCGAAGCGCTATGGATGCTGCAGTCATCCATAGTATTAACTTCTGGTGACAAAATATGGCAGTGTTAATGGTATCAATAATATCAGAAGCACTTGAATATGAACAAAATCACAGATTTCCATAAACAATCATTTCAGCGATTACATTTCAAATAAATCATATCCAAGTTACAAAAATTCGAAACATAATCCCAGGCATTGATCAAATATAATTTACAACAATACGCTAAAAGCGACATATGAAGATCCCCCTTGGATAATCAAAGAAATATAAACATAATTATCTTAATACACAGCGGAAAGAATTTTAAAACAGAATTCCTTAATTAGCTATCCGTCAGCCTCCTGCTTGTCTTCAGATGCTTTATTCGCCATAATCTGCTAAAACCTGAAAACCTAAACCCTCAGCCTACTCAAATCAAATTTTACCACCCGAGAGTTTAAGGGGAAATAAAAACTTCGAGTTAGACTTAAAGCCTGGTATGAATGATATCTGTTACATCTCAATTTACTGATATCTAGTGAGACCACGCCGCTTAGCGGAATGTGTTTTCTCTCACTAATATCTCTTTTCAAACATATATTTTGCAAATCCTTTCCTACAACCAAACTAGTTAATTAACAGATTTTAATAATATAGCAATATCCATTATGCTAAAAACAAGAAATAAAATAGACTATCTATCTAAATCTAAACTATCTGTTCTTTACTGGACTATCTGTCCTAAATTCTAAGCTAACTGCTCTTTTCTAAACTATTTGTCATAAAACGAGTTATACCAAAATAGCAGTATCTTTTATGCTAGATAATGGGCTATCTTCCCAAAATAGGTAAAAAGGGTGGACTAACTGTCCTTAAAAATTTAGAAAAATCTGTTATGCTAATAAATGACCTATCTGTTCATATCAGAGCTGACTGCTCTTTCTGGACTAACTGTCCTCTAGGCTGACTTGCTCAAAATGGACTAACCGTCCGAATTTAAAATGAGCTGACTGCCCGAATTTTCTTTTGGTTTAACTACCCTTCAAAATATCTGAGCTAACTGCTCTACAATTTCTGACCTAACTTCTCTTTAATTTTTCCTTGAAACCTTTTCAAAATGATCTAATCCATCAAATCATATATATACAGGGAAAATAAATCTTTAGCTTTACTCTAAGCTATTCTTGCCATGTTATATATACTTTACTCAAAATAATGTTGATGATGTTCAATAAGGATTGTCTATCCTTTAAAATAAGTTAAAGTCCTTTATAACTTAAAATACCTAGGCTATCTGCCTAATTCTTATATTCGAAACCTTTGTTTAAAACCCTTAAACAACCTTTCGAAAACATAGAAGGTAACTCCTTTAAAGTCATTCATAAAAACCCTCGAAAGTATTGAAGGTAACTCCTTCATATCCTTTAATAAACCTTTCAAAATCATTAAAGGTAACTCCTTCTAAACCTTTTAAAAGCCTTCCTTTTACAAGCTTTAAAACCTATGACATCCGCCCTTTTTAATCCTTTAAACCTTAACCTTTCAAAAACATTGCAAAACCATACCATTCGACCTTGTCGAAAGGTCCCATCTTCTGTCTTTGTCCGAAGGTTTCTTTTCGACCTAGTCGAAAGGGTTCACCTTTCGAATTTTTAAAAAGCCTGGGGTACCTCCCCTATATAATAAACCTTTCGAAAGCAATGAAACTCAAAACCTTTCGAAGACATTGGGTTCAATTTAAAAACAGTGGAAACCTTTTGAAACCATTCAAAGTTAACTACTTTGAAACCTTTAAAACGTTTTGACTTAAAAGATTTGGATTATGCAAAGGGAATAGAAAAACATTGGAGTCGAAAGCAACTGCTTCAAAACCTTTATAAAACCATTCGAAACCATTCGAAAACAAGGAAGTGTTGGTGTTGGAACCAACCCTTCGAAATCAATTGAGAGAGGCGACAATTTTTAGAAAACAAAAGATAACCTTTGAATCCATCTATATCGAAAGGTTAGGAAACGGCAAATATGCTTTCGGCCTTGTCGAAAGCTATACCTTTCAACCTTGTTGGAAGGTTTCATTTAAAACAAGAATGCAAACCAATTAAAACCTTTTTCTTTTAAAACTTTTGACAATTTCGAAAGCTCTTTGTCGAAAGCTAGCAGGCGTATTTTCTTTAAACTAAAACAAAACTTCATCCCTTTCGAAAGCGCTAACCTTTCGTCCCTAAACCGTTTGACCTCTTTCAATTCACTACGTACCAGTTGCTAGATACCTTGTTCCTTGGTATTTGACCTAGCCGAAAGGTTTGATACCTTTCGACCTTGTCGGAAGGTCTGGAATAAAGGTAGAAGCTCTGCGAAAGGGTTGAAATAGAAGAAAAACTATTGTTTGTACTTTAAAATAGTTCTTTTGTACCCCACCTACCTTGTTTATCTAAATTTGATTGGTTTCTTTATATTCAAAAGTGCTATTGACTTTCCTTATTTGGAAATTTGAATAATTTTGAAAAAGCCCCTTTCTCCTTTATAATTATATAAAATATTTAAGTCCCATACCTTAAATAATTTTATATAACTATTAATTACCTTGAAAAATTCTGGAAAATTCTAAAAATAATATGTTCTCTTCAACATATAGAATCCAAACTATAATTATTTTTCCCGTAAATAATTTTATAATCCAAATTAACCTTTTCTTCCATAGAAAATTCTTAACAATTCCACAAAAATTCTGAAAATTCTGAAAATCAAAACCCATTTCTAATATAACTTTTTAGATCATCATAAAAATTCACAAGGCTAATGGATATCATTTAATAGGGTTTTATCTCAAAACATGTCATAAAATCTATATGAACATGTATAAATCATCAATATGTATATATAATCTTCTTATCTTTCAAAAACATGGCAAACCTTTCCAAAATCATTTGGAATTAACCTTAAAACCGAAACCAAAAAAATCTAGAGATGTAAACATTATTTACCTTTTGCTTTAATGATTAAGGAGCTTGAGATTTGAATGAGTTTGTTTTGAATTTACTTTCCTTAAGCTTTTCTTTTGTTTCCTCTTCTTCTTCCTTTATTAATGGTGGCCGACCAAGCTTTTAAATTTTGAAAATGATAATGAACGTGTGTTTTGAAATACACGGCCTAAGGAAGACAATCTGTCCACTTTTAAATTTTTGAAAAATGAGAATGAACGTTTGTTTTGGAATACAGGTGTCGTCTTGGTTGACTTAACTGGAATGAAATGGGCACTCTTGGTTAATCTGTCCACTATAACCCATATACTTCATTTCCCATGTTCGACCTTAGCAACCCGTCTATAAAGTCCATAGAATCCCACTTCCACGTGGAATATCCAACGCCTGAAGCAAACCACTCGATTTTTGGTGTTCGGCCTTTGCCTGCTGGCAATTCAAGCACTGCCTTACACACAAACCAATATCCCGCTTCATTCCTTCCCAGAAGAAACTCCTCTTCATATCCTGGTACTTCTTTTTACCTCCAGGATGTATAGTGAACTTCGAACGATGGCATTCATCTAAAACTTCCTTTCGTATGTTTCCTACACTTGGAGCACATAATCTTCCTTTCTTTCTCGACCATCGATTCTGGTAAGGACTGAAATCTTTCAAGTCACCACTCTTGGTTCCTTCCTTTAGCTTACTGATTCGTTCAACTAACACTGGATCCTCTATCTACTTTGTAAAATCCGTTCAATCAAAACTGGTCGAACTTCCAAACAAGACAATACAACTGTATTACCACTAGACCCTACATCGGATCTCCATTGCACTCTACAATCTGCTAATGCTTCTAAATCTTTTCACTCAGCCATTATTGCCAACACTGCATTCTGATGCTTCCTGCTAAGTGCATCTGCACCCCGGTTGCCTTTCCCTGGTGTGTACTCAATCCCAAAATTATAAGCGGGTATGAATTCTAACCATCTCTGCTGTCTCATGTTCAGCTCCTTCTGAGAGAACAAATACTTCAGCAACTTATTATCTGTAAACAGCTCAAACCTTTCTCCTAAAAGGTAATGTCTCCACACCTTCAAAGCAAAAATCACAGCAGCCAACTCTAAATCATGTGTTGGATATCTGACCTCATGCGGTCTAAGTTGTCTAGAAGCATAGGCAATCACTTTACCTCTCTACATCAACACAGCTCCTAATCCAATTCCACACGCATCAATATAGACTACCAAATCCTGATTCCCCTTTGGAACTATGTAACATCCCCCATCTAGAGGCCCAAAACTAAGCGTTACAGATGCTGCAGTCATCCATAGTATTAGCTTCCGGTGACTAAATACGGCTATGTTAATGGTATCAATAATATCAGAAGCATTTGAATATGAAATAAAACACAGATTTCAAAACAATTTTTTTTACTTCATTACATTTTAGAACAATTGTTTCACATTCACAACACATAATCCCAAATCGTTCCCAGGCAGAGATCAAATATAATTATTACAAAATACGCCAAGAGCGGTATATGAAGATACCCCCTTGGTTGATCGGAGTCATATGGTCATAATAGACCTAATACAAAACAACACAGCAGAAATTCCAACAAAACACAACAAGAACTATAACTCCTAAATAGTTATCCGTTTGCCTCCTGCATGCCTCCGGTAGCTTATTCGTCATCCTAATAAAACCTAAAAAAGACCTTAATCCCTCAGCCTACTCAAATTAATTTTGAGCACCTAAGAGTTTAAGGGGAAACGTAAAATTCGAGTCAGACATAAAGCCTGGTATGAATAATACTATACATCCCGGTTAAACATGTTAAGTGAGACCACGCCGCTTAGCGGAACGGTTTTCCTCTCATTAACATCCTTCTAAAACATATCTTTTAAAAACCTTTCATAAAACCATATTCTGGGCTCCTGCATCCACAATGGTTAAAACTTATATTTATAAAACATTATGGTGATATGCATACTTGAAAACAATTAGGATTTCCCTATTCCCAATTAAAGTTTAATTATATCAAAGTGGGACTACCTATTCCACATTCATTCTACTTAAGTTGATGTAGACTATCCATCTCGCATCACATACTTTTCCTAGGATGACTATGAACCCATCATTTTGCCACTTGATTCATGCTAGCCTCATGAATCTAACTATTTCATGTTAGCCCCATGAACTTTAATGGTCTCATGTTAGCCCCATGAGTTTATTTATATCATGTTAGCCCCATGATTATATTTGCCATTTGACTCATGCTAGCTCCATGAATCTATTTGTATCATGTTAGCCCCATGATTCTATTTGTATTTGCCATTTGATTCATGCTAGCCCCATGAATCTATGTGCATCATGTTAGCCCCATGATTCTATTTATATCATGTTAACCCCATGATTAACCTATTTCTATTAGTATCCCTAACTTAGGTCATATTCATTTATTGTTTCCATTGGTACCCTCTAAGCCCTTAGAATTCAAAACCTTTTGAAACCATTGAAACTCAACCCTTCGAAACCATTGAACCTCAAACCTTTCAAACCCATTGAACTTCAAACGTTTCGAAAGTAATAAAACCTTAGACATCCTATTTATAACACTTGAAACATTGCCTTGGAAAACCTTTGGAAACCCTTCCATTTAAAACCTTCCAAAATCATTCAAAAATAAAAACCTTTCAACTCCTTCGAGAGGTAACCTTTCGACTCAATCGAAAGCTTAGCCTTCGACCCCTTCGAAAGCTTTGCCTTCGACCCCCTTTTAGAAACATTCGGTAAACAAAACCTTTCAAAAGCATTAACCCTCTAAAACCTTTCAAAAACTTTCTGGGTTCAAATGTAAACAGGTGGAAATCCTTCTTTTAAAACCTTTTAACTTCATTGGAAACAACCTTTCGGCTAAGTCGAAAGTTCTGCTTCGAAAGCTTTAAAGCATCTTTTAAAACAACTCCTTTGAAAGCTTTGGGTTATACTTCAATTTATAAAACAAGGATAAGTCACCTAAGCCGAAAGCTTCCTTTCGAAAGCACTGGGGAAATGGCTAACTTTAAAAACAAGCGATCTTTTCGATTGGGTCCGAAGGTTCAAAGTAAAACCTTTATAAAACAGTGGAAACACTTCGACGATGCCGAAAGGTTTCAAAACAGAGTAATGGCGGTAGCAGCTACAACCTTTCGACACATCAGAAGGTTTTAAAGTCTTTCCTTAAATAACTTGACCTAGTCGGAAGTGACCAAGCCGAAAGCACAAGTTCGAAAGCAAAGTAGGCGAAAGCTTTTCACTTATAAAATATTTATATTCCAAACCTTTCGGCCATCAACCTTTCGGTTTATATTCAATTCATTACGTACCAATTTCTTGATACCTTATGCATCAAACTTTGACTTTATCGAAAGCTAACCCTTCAACTGGGATGAAAGTTCTGGGGCGGAAGGTGTTGAGCCGTATGGATTGAAACATGGAAAAAGTGTGAGTTTTGTCTTTTAACTTAAAAAGGAAACTTTTCGACTAACCTGCCTTTGTTTGTCAAATTCTCATTGGTCAATAAAATACTTTTCAAAATTTTGCTGCCGCAATTACTAGGATTTATAAAACATTTTATTTTGCAAAATGCCCCTTCTCCTTTATAAATATATAAAACATTTAAGTCCCATACCTTAAATAATTTTATATACACATCAAAGTGCTTAGGAAAAATCTGGAAAAATCCCAAAATATCTATTTTGATATGTTGTCTAACATATAAAAATTTCATCCCTAAATAATTATTATATTAGCCGAAAATAATTCATAACCCAATAAAAAAATTTCTTCACTATAAAATTAATATAAAATCCACCATAATTCAGAAAATTATGAAAATTGAAACCCATCTCTGAAATATCATTTCTGACCTATATTTAAATTTTCAAGGCATTTGGATGTCATTAAAAAGGGTTATCATATCAAACATATCATAAAACAAGTATGAACATGCATATTTCACCAACCAATAAATATATCCAACTTTAATCATCAAAACATGACATAAACTTGAAAAAACATTTCGGATTTTAGTCTTCAAATCGAAAACCAAAAGATAATGGGATGTAGTAATTATTCACCTTAGCTATGAGATTATAGATGTGAGATTTGATGTTGATTTAGTAGATTATCCTCCTTCTCTTGAATCCTAACTTTAGTCTTCTTCTTAAGAGTGAAAATGGTGGCCGACCTTAGTGTTTTTAGTTTGTGTAAAATGAAATGAACGTGAGTTTTTTCTCCTATGGGTTTAGGGTATAAGCTCCACCTATATTCCATATTGCCCATGTCATTTCCTAACACTTTTGTTTTAGGTTATTTTAAATTAGTTAACACCCTATTATGGCACGGCTACCCTAAGCTAAAACACATCACAACTTATTAATCTCCACATTATTTAATTTAATTTAACCAATTAATATCCTAAATAATGTCATGAAACTACAGGGTGTTACAAACTATCAACACAGGTGCATGGGTCAATAAGTGTTTCAAACTTTGGAATGCTTCCTCACACTTATCGGTCCACGCAAACTTCACATCCTTCCTCGTCATCCTGATCATCGGTGCTGCTATCCGCGAGAAATCCTCAATGAATCTCCGATAATAACTAGCCAACCCAAGGAAACTCTTAATCTCGGTTACAGTCTCGGGTCTCTTCCAACTATTCACTGCCTCAATCTTAGTCGGATCTACTGATAACCCTTCCTCTGAGACGACATGACTAAGAAACTTCACCTCCTTCTTCCAGAAGAGACACTACAAAAACTTTCCTTCAGCTGATGCTGCCTCAGCGTCTCAAGCTCCACTCTAAGATGAACTTCATGCTCTCTTTCATTCTTAGAGTAAATCAAGATATCATCTATGAAAACCAGCACGAACCTATCTAAGTGCTCTTGGAAAATCCGGTTCATCAAATCCACAAAGAAAGTTGGAGCATTCGTCAGTCCGAATGGCATAACTAACCATTCGTACGATCGATATCTGGTCCTGAATGTTGTCAAAGGTATATTATCCTCTGCTACTCTGAGCTAATGGGAACCCGTTGCCAAATCCAACTGAGAAAATACCTTTACTCCACTTAGTTGGTCGAACAAATCGTCAATCCTGGGCAATGGATATCGATTCTTTATCGTCCTCTCATTAAACTTACGATAATCGATACATAGCCTCAACGATCCGTCCGACTTCTTAGCAAACACTGTCCCTACACCCCACGGTGAACTGCTCGGCCTTAAAAAATTCTTGCCTTCCACATCCATCTACTGCACCTTCAACTCCCTCATCTCTAAAGGGGTCATCCTGTTTGGCGGTCTACTCACCGGTTCTGCTCCCAGAACCAAATCTATCTGAAACTCAATGGCGCGTTTTGGCGGCAATCCAACTACAGGCTTAAACACATCTGCGAATCCTCTAACCATGAAAACTCGGCTCAACTCATAATTTGTATCCAATGCACCCAACAAAGCAAACACTACACCACTAGAACCTCCTACGATGAAAACAATATGATCGCTACAATCTGTGTGACTAAGAGATATCTTCCTACCCTGGCAAAATATCTTAGCATCGTACTCACAAAACTAATACATTCCTAGGATGATCCCAAACCCCACAAAATCAAATGCATGCAAATTGCACTCAAAAGTATGACCTAACAGGTCAAACTCAAATTGGTCACACCTCAATCCTAGAGTTGTATACTCTCCTATTGGATTCGCAACTCATAAGGAAGTAACTAAATATGTGGGTTCAAGGTTAAGCTTATCTATCAAACATCTAGATATAAAAGAATGCATTGCACCAGTATCAAATAAAACGCTAACAGACATACCATGAATCTAAAGCGTTCCCCTAAGAACTGACTTTCCCTTCTCCTAGGCTGTTGGCTTTGAAGCGGCAGGCTCCAATGCATACACCTTGCCCTTACCATCTCTAATAGGCTCCTTACACTGGTTCTTATTATGGCCTATTTGGTCACAGTTAAAACACTTGACATTCTTCCCCTCGGCCACAGCCTTCGCTTTCCCTGAGCGACACTCATTAGCAAAGTGCCCTTTCTTATTGCATTTATAGCAGACAACTTCAGACTTCGCTTTCTTAGCTGCTCCACCCTTCTGAGCACCATTCTCGGAAAAGAACTTCCTCTTCTGGCTCTGCCCAACCTGGACCACTTTTGCCTTCCTCTTCTCTAGAGACTCAAGGACTTCTTCCTACCTCAAAGCCATCTCTATAACAATATCAGAAGGATCTCTAAGATGAGACAAAGTAGCACTAGCCAATTCTGGCTTCAATCCTCTGATAAACTTCTCATTTTGCTTCAACACGGTATCTACAGAAGCATACCCATAACGGGCCAACTCTTCAAACTTCCTGGCATACTCAGCAACAGATATCTCACCCTGCACCAGCTCAGCAAACTGCCTAATCAAAGCTGACTGTGCCATTATTGACATAAACCTCTCCTGAAATCTCCTCTTGAAATCCTCCCAAGTTACTGTCTCCTCATCAACTGTCGCTGATACATTGTTTCACCAGAATAATGTGGTCCTTTGAAGCAGCCTGGACGCCAACCTCCTCTTCTGCTCGTCATTGAGCCCTAAATCTACAAAATACCTTTCGCAGTGCAACATCCAATTCTCCACTTCAATGGCATCCTCCATTCCCATAAACGGCTTCCCTCCTAGCTTTACATAATCACCACTCATCTTAGCGAAATGATTAACTACTGGAACCTCTGGAACCCCTGATCCTACGGCATTTCCTCCTACCACTCCAGCTGCAACTCTGCCTGCATCATATTCCTAAAAAACTGATACATGGCTTCCATTCTGACTTGCGGGACTTCAGCATTAACATTCTCTACCTGACCTTGGCCTCTTCCTGCATTAGGTCTAGCATTCCTTTCAGTGCTTCCCCCTCCTTGGTTAACTCTGCTTCTTATACCATCCATATATGTATTCAAACCTCATGAGATACAGAAAGATAACTTAATCGAAGATAGATAAATGGAGATAAAGCGCATACTTATATATAGCAAATACAAGTATGTTACTATAGCGTTAACTCAACCCCAAATCTTACTCCAATTTCCTTGGATTTTTTGTTTTCAAAAACAATTTTTAGTTAAATTTTTCATAAACCTATGCTCTGATACCAAGATGCAACATCCTATATCTGGAGGCCAAAAGCTAAGCGATATGGATGCTACAGTCATCCACAGTATTATCCTCTGGTGACGAAATACGGCAGTGTTAATGGTATCAATAATTTCAGAAGCACTTGAATATGAAAAAAATCAAAGATATCCAAAAACAATAATTTCAGTGATTACATTTCAAATAAATCATATCCAAGTTACAAAAATCCCAAATGTAATCCCAAGCATTGATCAAATATAATGTACAACAATACACCAAGAGCGACATATGAAGATGCCCCGTGGATGATCAAAGCAATATAGACATAATTGTCTTAATGCACAGCGGAAACAATTTTGAAATAGAATTCCTTAATTATCTATCTGTCAGCCACCTGCTCATCTTCAGATGCTTTATTCGCCAAAATCTACTAAAACCTGAAAACCTAAACCCTCAGCCTACTCAAATCAAATTTTGAGCACCCGAAAGTTTAAGGGGAAACAAAAACTTCAAGTCAGACTTAAAGCCTGGTATGAATAACATCTGTTACATCTCAGTTTACTGATAACTAGTGAGAGCACGTCTCTTAGCGAAACAGGTTTCCTCTCACTAATATCTCTTTTCAAAACATATATTGCAAATCCTTTCCTGCAACCAAACTAGTTAATCAATAGATTTTAATAATATAGCAATATCCATTATGCTAAAAACAAGAAATAAAATAGACTACCTGTCTAAATCTGAACTATCTGTCCTAAATTTTTTGAGCTAACTGCTCTTTTCTAGACTATCTGTCCTAAAACTGGTTATACAAATAGCATTATCTTTTATGCTAGATAATGGGTTGTCTACCCACAACAGGTAAAAAAGGTGGACTAATTGTCCTTAAAATTTAGCAAAATCCGTTATGCTAATAAATGAACTATCTGTTCATATCAGAGCCGACTGCTCTTTCTGGACTAACTGTCCTAGAATAACTGTCCTCTGGGTTGACTTGCTCAAAATGGACTAACTGTCCAAATATAAAATGAGCTGACTGCCCGAATTTTCTTTTGGTTTAACTACCTTTCATAATATCTGAGCTAACTGCTCTACAATATCTGAGCTAACTGCTCTTTAAATTTTCCTTGAAACCTTTTCAAAATAATCTAATCTGTCAAATCATATATATACACGGAAAATATATCTTTAGCTTTACTCTAAGCTATTCTTGCCATGTTATATATACTTTACTCAAAATAACATTGATGATGTTCAATAAGGATTGTTTATCCTTTAAAATAAGTTAAAATCCTTTATAACTAAAAACACCTTGGTTATCTACCTAATTCTTATATTCTAAACCTTTGTTTAAAACCCTTAAACAACCTTTCAAAAACATAGAAGGTAACTCCTTCAAAGTCATTCATAAAACCCCTCGAAAGTATTGAAGGTAACTCCTTCATATCCTTTAATAAACCTTTCGAAATCATTGAAGGTAACTCCTTCTAAACCTTTTAAAAGCCTTCCTTTTACAAGCTTTAAAACCTATGGCATCCTCCCTTTTTAATCCTTTAAACCTTAACCTTTCAAAAACATTGCAAAATCATACCATTCGACCTTGTCGAAAGGTCCCATCTTCCGTCTTTGTCGGAAGGTTTCTTTTCGACCTAGTTGAAAGGTTTCACCTTTCGAATTTATCGAAAGCCTGGTGTACCTCCCCTATATAATAAACCTTTCGAAAGCAATGAAACTCAAAACCTTTCAAAGACATTGGGTTCAATTTAAAAACAGTGGAAACCTTTCGAAACCATTCGAAGTTAACTACTTTGAAACCTTTAAAATGTTTCGACTTAAAACATTTGGATTATGCAAAGGGATTAGAAAAACATTGGAGTCAAAAGCAACTGCTTCGAAACCTTTATAAAACCTTTCGAAAACAAGGAAGTGTGGGTGTTGGAACCAACCCTTCGAAATCAATGGAGAGAGGCAACAAGTTTTAGAAAACAAAAGATAACCTTTGATTCCATCTGTATCGAAAGGTTAGGAAACGGCAACTATGCTTTTGGCCTTGTCGAAAGCTATACCTTTCAACCTTGTCGGAAGGTTTCATTTAAAACAAGAAAGCAAACCATTCAAAACCTTTTCTTTTAAACCTTTTGACAATTTCGAAAGCTCTTTGTCGAAAGCTAGCAGGCATATTTTCTATAAACAAAAACAAAACTTCATGCCTTTCGAAAGCTATAACCTTTCGTCCCTAACCTTTCGACCGCTTTCAATGCACTACGTACCAGTTGCTCGATACCTTGTTCCTTGGTATTTGACCTAGCCGAAAGGTTTGATACCTTTCGAACTTGTCGGAAGGTTTGGAATGAAGGCGGAAGCTCTGCCTAAAGGGTTGAAATAGAAGAAAAACTATTTGTTTGTACTTTAAAATAGTTCTTTTGTACCTCACCTGCCTTGTTTATCTAAATTTGATTGGTTTCCATAATTTTATATTCAAAAGTGCTATCGACTTTCCTTATTTGGAAATTTGAATAATTTTGAAAAAGCCACTTTCTCCTTTATAACTATATAAAACATTTAAGTCTCATACCTTAAATAATTTTATATAACTATTAAAACACCTTGAAAATTTTCCAGAAAATCAAATAATATGTTCTCTTTAACATATAAAATTTTCGAATCCAAACTATAATTATTTTTCCCGTAAATAATTTTATAATCCAAATTAACCTTTTCTTCCTTAGAAAATTCTTAACAATTCCACAAAATTTCAGAAAATTCTAAAAATCAAAACCCATCTCTAAAAGAACTTTTTAGATCATCATAACAATTTGCAAGGCTAACAGATGTCATTTAATAGGGTTATCTTCTTATCTTTCAAAAACATGGCAAACCTTTGAAAAATCATTCGAAATTAACCTTAAAACCGAAATCATAAAAATCTTGAGATGTAAATATTATTCACATTTTGCTTTAATGATTAAGGACCTTGATATTTGAATGAGTTTGTTTTGAATTTGCTTTCCTTAAGCTTTTCTATTGTTTCCTCTTCTTCTTCCTTTATTAATGGTGGCTGGCCAAGCTTTTAAATTTTTGAAAATGAGAATGAACTTGTGTTTTGAAATACACGGCCTAAGGAAGGTGATAAAGGAATGGCCTCTTTCCCATAATACACCTCCTCTAATTCATTTTAAGCCCTTCATTTAATTCATTAGTTAAAAGGCACGGCTACCTTAATTAAATCAAATCTCAATCCCCTTATCAACACATTATTTTATTTAGTTTATCTAACTAAATATCCTAAATAATGTCATCAAAAATTTAGGGTGTTACAGTTCTCCTCTCGTACGTAATAATGATAGGTATTCTTGGATAATTCAAAGGATGTTGGTCAATCGTTAGTGCGAGGTTTGAATTGTTGTTCAACCGATTATGTTAGATAAGAATCCTTAGGTATTGGACCTTAGGAATTCACAGACTCTTGTTACACACCCCTATATTACTTAGAGTTGTTTTAAAGTTAATTGCACTAATCATCATTTGTTAAACTTGTTCCCATTCACCAGACTTTACAGCTGACCCACCCCCCTTCTTTTCATTTTCCCCCACCAAATGATAACATGTTAGCAGCTGAATTGGGCATAGTACGTGGAGGAAGGAGCCTCATGTTAGAGTTTCCCATATCATTTATTGTTCTTCTTGTAGTTTTTTGTTGTATATAATATCATCAAACTTGTATTGTAACTTGAAAACGGTGTATATATAAATCAAGTTTCTTTAATAGGTGTTTTTCAAAAATGTCTATTTTGTATTTATATTTTAATTCCTTCCGCCATGAGATATAAAAGGGTAGAATATCTTAGAACTCTATCCTTATAATTATGCTCTATGATGTTTTAAAAACCCAACATATCGTATTTCTCAACATGATTCATGTCGGGAAGTGCAGGTTTTTATATTTGGTATCAGAGCTTAGGTTTAGGATTCTCTAGGATTTAGGCATGTATTGAGAGAAAATACTTGGAAATTTTGTGGAAAAAAAGTATTTCAAGGGATTTTTCAAAATGTTTTCTGAAAGGTTTTAAAAATGGGTTTTGAAATATACATATATATATATATATATCTGTGTGTGTGTGTATGTATATATATATATTTATATAAGTTTCAAAAAAATATTTCTAAATATTTTATCTATATATTGTAATCCCTTTTATTTGTGCCTATGCTATCTATAGGGAAGTTGGAAATAATTCCCAAACACAGACGGTGATAATGAATACAAGTTTTAGGAGATTAGATGAGTCAAATTTGACTAAGAGGCTAATTATTATTTTCTGATATGTGTATTAGCACACAACACCCTACATATGTGAGCACATAAGGTAGTTGTTGGCATATTCCTTATACAAGCAGACCATTATGGGTTCAAGTGAATGTTAAAGTTATAACAGTTAAGGTGGAAAATAAACATTTTATTATTATTGTGGTTTCCCCATAAAGAAGAGCTAGTAAATTATGGAATCAAGGGTGAACAAAGAAGGTTGGTACCAGGAAACCTATATAATAAGAATAAGCTGTCAACAAAGTGGAAAAAAGGAGCGTGGATGAGGACTTTAGAAACTTAAGATAAATTCCCCCATTAAAATAGAAACTCAATTGCTAGTAGTTGTAAGAACTCATATTTAATCAAGGGTATGACTAGAATTTCCATATTAAAGTTGGACACTATATTAGAAGGTAAACTTAGGTAACCATCTATGAAAAGGGAAAATAGAACTTATTGCACTTAAAGCAACGTTGGGTATAAGTAGGCTTAGGTAATTAAGTTACTA
Source organism: Allium fistulosum (assembly GCA_030737815.1). NCBI lineage: Eukaryota > Viridiplantae > Streptophyta > Magnoliopsida > Asparagales > Amaryllidaceae > Allium > Allium fistulosum. The sequence goes on along the minus strand of CM060902.1, from coordinate 191,860,940 downwards.
TTATCTACTCCAATTTAAGTGATAAAACAGTGAAAATGTTTTTTGAAAATCTGAAACAGTAGATATTTGATAATTTAAAAATATAAAAAAAAAGTTAGTTTACGATTTTCTTAAAATTTGTTCAAAATGTTATAAAGCTTTTGTTTTGTCTTTAGGCACATCGTTATGCTTACCTTTAATGTGCACTGTGCTTTTAAGATGAAACTTTTGAAAAAGAAGAAAGAAAGAGTTGGTTTATGGTTTTATATAAATAGTCAGACAAACTTTATGGAATTTTTTTAAGAAGTAAAAGTAGAGAAATTGGTGTAAAGCTATTTTCCAATAACTATTTTAAAAATTTTGTTTTGTCTTCTAAGAACATTGTCGCACTTACCCCTATGTGTATTTGGCTTTAACAATCGAATTTTTAAAACGAAAAATAAATTTTTTGAAGAGTATGTGAAACCTAACTTTAGAACTCCTTTTGTGATTAAGAAATTGTTATATATTCGAGAATGTTTTATAAATGTTTTTGTTCTATTGGACTCTAAAATAATAATAATAATAATAAGTTAAAAATATTACATTATCTTTAAAATACACTTTTGTGAAAATTTCTTATTTATAAATGAATATTTTAGGAAGGTGATTTTTTATGTACATTTTACATAGTTAAGTTAATCATTTTTGACAATCTAATTAAAGAAAATGTTATAACCCTAGTAAAAGGAAATAGTTGCTAAAAATTAATAAAGGTTTTTAAAGTTTAAAAAAAACTTAAAAAAAAACTAGTTTTTGGTAATGGTAAAATCAAAGGTTCTGATTTAAGAAGGTAAAATACAAATTTTATGACTATCACTTAAAATTTAAAAAGGAAAGAAATAAGTTGGAGTTATATAAATAGGATTAAACAGCCCACTAGGACAAGATTGACTATGAAATTTGAAAACATTAGAATGATTGGGACCTAGATAAAATGCAACACGATAACTTTGTAACATTTTCAAGCAACGATTGAATTGGAAGGACAAAGTACTAGGTAAAACTTTCCATATTAGTCACAAGTAAACACCACCTTGTGTTTCTCCATCCAAGTATGGTTTGAAATGTCGAATCTTTTATGTAAGGAAGATTGAAAAGTATGATTTGACTAAACCTATTTTAGAATAAGGAAATAGTCGGTCAAGATATTTTGGTTGTATCAAAAAAGATGGCGGATGCAAGGAGTTTTCCAATTGAGATGTTAAAGGGAAAGTAAGATTCACTTTAATCCGTATAAATTGGGTTAAGCAACAAATAGGCATTTCCTTGATTACATTAGGCGGTCTTAAATGGAACGGTAAGTTAGGCTTGGCATTATAGCAATAAGATATTAATTGGTACTGTATAGATGAGGATGGGATACCTATAGGAAACATGAGGTCCAAGTATTGTGTTGTCCCATATAGGCTACAGGCAGATCGGGTGGACAAGAATGGGAATGTATCTACTTTATATATATTGTTGGAGTTATATCATAGTAGTCGTGTTCCATAGATGCATAGATGTGAATCTTAGAATTGTAGGGTTGAATGTTGCACATACTTGAATATCGAAAATAAAGGGAAGGTAGTCCCTAAATTAATGAGAAACTTCATTAAAGGTCTTTATGACGAGTTCAAAATTTGTAGACTTAAATGTCATAGGCAAGTAAGGATGTGAAATTAGTCATCGCAGTAAATTATTGGATAATTGATATGGATTAGTCAACACAAAATGGAAGTTGTTATAAAATGGGAATGAGATTTAAGTAGTATTTTAATTCATTGGGATTAAATATGTAACATGGTAAATTTCTATAAATTATCAAGTTTTAGTATAAAAGTGTATCATTTGAAATAACGAGGAATATACCCACAAGATATAGACATATAAAATAGGGATAGTCAACGTATTTTGTACTGCCTATTTCAATAATAAACAAGAGAGATAATTCCTTATAATCTAAACATAATACGAATTCCCTTTTAGATAATTTATGGAAAATTACAACATTCACATTAAGCGTAGTCCCAATGTATTAAAGTGCTGAAATCCCTAGGTATAAACTAAAGTATTTATCATTATGTCTGTTGGATTAAAATGGAAAGACGTCATTCTGCATTAAGTTGTTTTAACCATGAAACACATCAAAATATATGGAATAGAAGAAGAAAATTTTGGAAGTTCAATATTTAAAAGGTATCGTAGATGATATAGTAGTCGAGATTTTGCAATGGGTGGTTGATTCAAGGATATGGGTTTCCATCAAGAGGGAGATATGGTTATTTACATGCATTGAGAATTTGGAGGCGATTTTTATAGAGATAAAGATCAGAAATTTTTTGATAAGATTTGAAGGAAGGGTTAAAAAAGATTCTTCTCAATCATCACCTGGATTGAAAGAAGACTATTTACTTAAGGAAATTCATGGAAGACTAACTTAGAATACATAGTTGTATGCATATCACTCGCATACGGACAAAGTACCACTTAGGTGATTATTAACAATGTTAGGGTGATTCTAATTTATGACTTCAATTAATTTTAAATTTTTTGTTTTTATGGTTGAATGAGGAGATAGACCCAACCATTACTTGTAGAACTTGGATAGATCCCTATAGACTATAAACGTGATACTTAAGTACCATGATTTTTAAAAGATTTGAAAACAGTCCAAAGTGAAGAGAAATGACTTAAGTTGAGCCGAATTGGGAAAGAAGTTAGTATTTTTAACATTTGGGATATCACCAGTTCGGATAGCAACGAGGAAAATGAAGGTATAACAAAGGGTGAAGTAGGGAGTACCATAATAAGAGGTACAGTCCATAATTGAGTTACCCTACTTGGTATCTAGGTGTTGAGGTGGTTAGGCATACCACTGAAAGAGTTAATACAGTTTGTTATGCATTAAAGGTTTTAGGGAGCTACAGTTAGAGAGAGCATACTTATACTCAAGTTATTTGGCATGGTACAAGACGACAAAATTTGAGTTGGTTGCAAGAATTGCTAAAAGTTACCAATCCATATATAATTGAATTGGAAATTTTTGGCTAGTGGTGAAAGTTGGTAAGGGTAGTCGGGGTTTAATTTATAAAAGGGTAAGGACTGCAACAGATAGGCAGGAAGCAAGTACTGATAGGAGATACGTAGGGTAGTCCGTGGAGCTGAGTTCATATAGAGTCCGTGGAGCGAGTCCACAATAGAGAAAAGACAAATTGAAAATACCCAAGCAAACATAGAATATGGCTTAATTATTTGGAAGTCATTATTAGATACTTATAGAAATGTCTATGTGGTGTGATTATCGTGGTCAAGCTATTTTAGTTAGGGAAGTATAGGTTACCTTTGTATTTAGGTTCTAGTTTAGGTAAAGACCATTGGATGGTAGAAATGGTTGTAAACATATCAATAAGACATGTTATGGATGTTGGATGCTAATAGATGTATCTGGATGTATTTTTGGATTGTATTCTTTTACAAGTCTATGATAGTATACCCTCTATGTACACATAGGTACACTTACATCTAATTGCATGTCATTTCTTGATTCTTGGATGCTAGTAGATGTTATACATATGGATGTTGCATATGAATTGTATGGTTGTGCATACATATAGAACTACAAGTACATCTACTTAGGATGTTGCATACATTTGGACGCATAGCATGAGGATTTTTGCATAATAATAGGTGGACTGAATCAAAAGACGGCCTACTTTTGCATTTGTATTGGTTCACATGCATATCACATTTCATATAAATGTAAATGTTGCATTAGAAAATTTTAAGGACAATGATTGCTCGTGGATATTGGTTGAGTAGATGGTTGTAGTTAAGGGTTGTTGTGTGTATGAGTAGCATTTTTTCGTCCTTAGAGATTTCGAGGACAAAATCCTTTTTAAGGAGGAGAAATGTAATAGCCCAGAAATTTACATGAAATTTAACAATAATTTAATAGAGAATTTTAAAGCAAATTTAATAAGAAAATTAAATTAAACTAAAAAAATGACTTAAAAGCAAATTTTCACAAACGTCCGAATTTGGCTACGAAACTTGCACCATTATGTTCGTAGAATTTTTTTTGATGATTTTCATATTTAACACTTCGCAATCCCAGTTAGTATGGAGGAGTTACGAGAGTTAGAGAAAAATTAGAAATTAAAAATAAAAATTAAAAATTTACAAGGTATTGGGTCAACCCAAGAGGGTTCCAGGTCAACCGGTAGCGCCCGACCTAGACCTAGGAGTGGTCGACCCATGATGAAGAAAATTTAAGCATTAATTGTTCTGTAACGACATGTATTACCGGCTTGGATTCGTTGCTTGCTTGAGAAGGGTTAGATGAGTGGTTAAGATAATAGTTGAGGTTAAATTGTTGGCCTTAAACCTAACTCTTACTCTATAATAAGATCCTAATCAAACCCTAATTCTTTTGTTCAACGTATAGTAGAGAAAATCTATCAAAATTTCTACGAAACCCTAATCTCTCAAACCCTAAAACCCAAATCAAAAACCAAATAAAAGTTTAAAATCAAACTATGGAGCAAGGCAAGCAATCAAAGAGGAGATTGAGGAGATTAAGGAGATCTACCGATTGGAGGCCAGTTTTCTTAAGATCTAAAGCTTGGGCTTGAGTTAAGTGGGCACAAATTTGATAATTTGATCGGTATAATTAAATTTAAACTATTATACTTGATCCAGGATGTTAGAATCCAAATTTGATATTGTTACTACCAAATATCCTTTCGACCTGGTCAGAACCTGGTTGAATAAAGGACAAGGAAGAACAAGAGAAAGAAGCTCCATCAAGACATTTCGAAGGAGTCGAAGGGATGCACAGCCAAAAACTATAAATATCACAACCTTTTGAAGGGGTCGAAAGAGTCGAAAGCACCCTTCTGCTTCAAGAGATCCCCTTTTGAAGCAAGTGCTTTCGCATGCATGAAGACCTTTCGATTGAGTTAAAGAAACACCTTTCGAAGACAAGGAATGACAATCCTACATATGCGTGCCAAATCTTTCGAAACCAAAGGTTTCGCCTTCATCCAAACCATTCAGAAACATGCCTTGATTAAAACAACCCTTTCGAAAGCATAAGCAAGCCTTTCGAACCGAACGAAGCCTTTAACATCCAAGGAAGGTTCCGCATCAGTTCGCAAGAGAGCATTTGGAAGTTACTAATAGGGTCAAAACCATCAGCATTTCAACACCTTCGAAACACCTGGAAACTGCATATCGACAATTCGAAAGCTCTTACCTTTTGTTCCTTATGACAATAAAGCAACATAAAGAAGAAAAGGCGCAACCACCCCTTTCGACGAAGATGGAGGCATTCGAACCCATTCAGAAGCATTGCGGAGGGGTGCGCAAGTGTCGAAGGAGTCGGAAGGTATCTGAAGCCACTTCCCGACCAGGTCAAAAGCACTGGGTCGAAAGGTGCCAACCCGCATCTATAAATCAGACCTAAGGGGTCTGTTTTAGGGGATCTGAATTCAGTCATTCCAGACTTGTATTTTCTTAATACTGCAAAGTTGTAAACCCTAATTTGTAAATCAAATTGGGAGAAATTGTTCGGCACAGTCATTATTGGGTTAATAAAGGGAAGATTTCATTATTCTTGATTATATAGTTGTTTCAAAAGCTTTTATTTGGATTTGACTGAATTCTATAGATATTGACCTCATCGAAAGGCACCTTCTGAGTGAGTCATATCCCTGCTTTCTCAAGTAATCCAAGTCCTTAACTACAAATCACTATTCATCAAACATTCACCTTTGGTGAGTCGAAACCTTAATCTAAGCTGGGTTTACCTTAGATTCCAGAACCAACCCAAAGTCACTGAATAACTTAGCTTTCGACAAGGTCGAAACCCACTTAGTCAAACCTTACCCTTAAATCCAAAGAGCCATCCTTTTGTGTTCCACGACTGTTTCGAAAGGAAGGTTTCGAAGGGAAAATAAAACTACTCTAGTTGGCTCGAATGATCATAAAAAAGGGAGTTTAAGTGTTTCGACTGGGTCTAAAGGTCACTAAAGGAAGGTTTTCGCAATAGAAACCTAGTCGAAAGGGTGAATTGAAGGGAATATCCACATCCATTCTTCCTTTACTTAACTAAGAAATATCTAAAGGACTATCCTTTACCTTAAAATCAACTTTGGGGTGTTGACAAGTTTTCTTGTTAACAGATATGTTAAACCCTAATTGAATATGTTAGGAACCTTAGAATTGAACTTGTTAACTTAAATTTGTAGATTGTCTAAACATTAATTTGACCCCTGAAACCCTAGAAATCAATTTATAGTAAATGGATAATTTATTTAGTTAATTAAATACTTGTTTAATGTCAAATTTGCAACCCTAAATCACAAAACGTAAACTGATTGGAACTGGAAAATTAATTAACTAGAAATTAGGGCTAAGTAGAATTATTAACTGCTGGAATCAATGAAATTAATAATAAATTAATGGATGTTTAAAATCGAAACACCATAAAAATTTATGGGCAACCGATCGACATGGGTGCTATAATGGTCAATCGTAGTAGTCGACGTAGGGTAGATCTGGGTCAACCATTTGACTGTACAATGCACGGATTGAACCTTGGCCTGAGGCCCAGGCTTATAATAAAAATTAATATAATTTAGTACATAAATTATATAAATAGAAAATTGATTATTTGAGCCTCTGTTGAGCTAAGTTAACTGCTAGAAATGGTAAGGCCATAAATCCCTTATCAAGAGAATTGTAGGGTGGTATATCCCTTATTAAAGGACTGTAGGCCATCAAGATTTGGATAACAGTTGAATACCCAAATGAGAGATAAGAGCTTACTAGGGTGATGTATTTCGCAGACACTCAGGGGGTATTCCATCGTGGTGGCGCGCAGCACTTACAGAAATATCAAGTGAGTGAGCCCAATCCTAACGGGAGTTATTTTACGCACGGTTCGGGCGTGATTTGATATAGGTGGACGCTGGTGTAGGATGATAAGTGGCTACTACAAGAAACGTTGGCACTACGATCGAGAGGTGGACAATGCGTGCATACGATGAGTTGCATTATTGATTTGTAGTATGAGTGCGCATTTCGGGGTTCTCCTCTCGTATGTAGTAATGATAAGTATTCTTGGATAATTTAAAGGACGTAGGTCGATCGTTAGTGTGAGGTTCAAATTGTAGTTCAAACCATTGTGTTAGATAAGAATCCTAAGGTATTGGACCTTAGGAATTCACAGAAACTTGTTACACACCCTACATCACTTAGAGTAGTTTTAAAGTTAATTGCATGTAATCATCACTTGTTAAACTTGTTCCCATTCACCAGACTTTATGTCCGACCCACCCCCGTTCTTTTAACTTTCCCCCACCTTATGATGATAGTTTAGCAGATGAATTGGGTGGAGGAAGGAGCTTCATGTTAGAGTTTCCCATATCATTTATTGTGCTTCTTGTAGCTACCTGTTGTAAATAATATTGTCAAACTTGTATTGTAACTTGGTAACAGTGCATATGTAAATCAAGAATTTTTGAAAGTTGTTTTTTCTGAAATGTCTATTTTCTGTATTTATATTTTAATTCCTTCAATTATGAGATCTAAAAGTATAGAATGTCTCATAACTCAATCCCTATAATTATGCTTCGTGAAGTTTTAAAAGACCAATGACTTGTATTTCCAGGCATGATTTATGTTCGGAAGTGCAGTTTGTTATACAATACTCTTAATGTTTAGTTGACAACCAAGGATTATTTGTTCTCGATGTTAATAAGAAACTAATAGTTTCTCTTCAATGTGGGAGAATACTTGTCGGACACTCTAATGTGTTATGTGCGTTTAAGTTTGGTTAATTTCATTTCATCCTATATAATTACTTTCATCTTTGGATCGTATCTAAATCAATATTACTATCAATAATTTATAAAAGAAAATCATTTTCTATAAAGTTGGTATTACTTTAAACAACAATTATTTCTTAGTACAATGAAATAGGTATTCATAAACACCTTATGAATTATGTAACGATCTTCCTTTCTTACACCTAAAGACGATACTTAATACATTTTTGGTATTCATGTACCAATTAGTTAAGTGTTCGAAAAACATTTCATTTAGGGTGAAAGAAAGAAAAAGGAAGAACATAATCTCACAAAAACATTACGAGTAACATATAATATATAAATCAAGTCTTTACAAGAAGAAAGAATTTTAATATACATACAACATCATAACACTCTAACCTATTATCAGCCTGAACAGTAATAACAACATGTTCTTACAAATGCTGATATATATAGACAAACAAACAAGCAGAGCGGAAGATAAAAGATATGTGAACCAAATCATCATTTGAAAGCTCTAAAAGATCCAGCTAAATCTGGAAAATATGCTCGGGCTGACCTGAGCATTATAAGAAAATAACGCCCGGATCAGTCTGGTAAACCAAGCATGAGAAACTCAAATCATAAGGAATTTTATTTATTATAACTTGTAAAATCCTTTAAAATCAAAGGTATCTTGTAAGACCGCGCCGCATAAACAGGGACGGGCTTTTACCTTACGATAACCTAACCATTTTTATATAAAATCCAATGATATTATGATAATGTCTATAATACAAGTACATATTAATCATAGCTGAAATTGTTATATTATTAAATTCTAGCATAATAGGTATATAATCAAGTCCGAAGGCACTTATTTGAGAATGGATTCCAAATATGAAAGGGTAAGAGTCTACCTATTGAATTCGTACGCCACTAGATAAAATGTATGGGAGGCTACAATATGTTGCACCTCTGCTACTTAGGACCGGCCCTACCCCTTACTGGATAGCATCGAATATGATCACCCCTTGGTTATGATCAAACAACCATAATGGGTCTCGAATCTTACATAGAGGTATCGACACTAGATCTTGGGATGATCATACCCTAATGGAAGCGACCCACGTAGCCCTATGGCATGCCCTTGCTTTATTCATTTACCGTTTGTGAGGCTGGAGACTACGATTACTTGTTATATAGCAAACCATCTTGGAATGCTAACGCTGCCCTCCAGGCAGAAATGCAATGTCGGCATTCATCCATACAAGTTCGTTCCAGGTTTGAACGAAACCGAAGGCACTACCTTTACCATAACCATTTTGGAATCACCCTCAGGATTAGTAGCAAGTAGCCCTTGCACTTCAAAAGCTCCATCTTCAATCATCTTCAAGATGTCTTCGTTTCAAAACGCTTGAGTTGGATCAAAGTGGTTTTTTGATAATTTACACTTATCTGATCCCAATCTCTTCAAAACGACATTCGATAGTTCCGGTAAACTCAACCCTGGTTTTTTGGAAATAATCAAACACTACGTAGGAGTAGGGATCACCCCCTAGCTGTTTAAGTGGATGGATCTCCCTATCATTTTTCTTAGGAGAACAAAACGAGATTTATATGCATAGTACAGCATCATCAAAGTTGGTTGTGCCATATAACTCACATGTTTCTCATAAATATTTCGGGAGTTATATTTTGGTTCGGATTTGATAGTCGGTTATTTAACTATCAAATAAACAAACAACAACAAATTCAAAGATTTAATTACCTATAACAACCACTAAACCTCAAAATAAGTCTTTCATTTATTAAAACTCTTTTCAAAAGTGTTTATAAAAACACTCATATACTTATCTCATTGACATAAGTATATTCACAAAACATTTGTGAAAGATTTCTCATTTCCAAATCATATCAAAGGATCAAAACAAACTGTTGTTTAAACTAAAGATAAAGATAACCTCAATCAATATTCCTTCGGTGTTAAGTTTGGAACGAATGTCCATACCACCAGAATTAAGAAGGCCAGTTAAAGGAAATCTAATCTCAAATTCTTTTATAAATTTCCTTCTATAAATCCTCTTAATAATCTTTTTTATTTATGAATCTCCTTTACTTTAATTCCAAACCAATTTACAAAACTCTTTATAAATCACTAAGTTAAATTTACAAAAATCTTTTATAAAAAATCAAAACTATTTATATATCTCTTTATAAATCTTCGAAACTATTTATAAAACTTCCTTTATAAATATCCATAATATTTATAAAACTTTGTTATAAATATTCCTTATTTAAAATAAAACTCCTTTAATAAACTCATTTAATAAAGTCCTTTGATAAACAAAACGATTATTTAAAACACCTTTACTAAAATCATTACTTAACTTGAAACCATTTTTAAAAGTATGATTGACCTTAAAAATTAGAAAGAAGCTTAGTGGCCACAATGTTTCTCATTTAACTGAGTTTACTTTTCAAGTTATAACATAGGTATTTACATAACAAGCATATATGTATAAGGGAATCAGCCAATAAAAGTCAATCATATAAGTAAATGTCCAAGTTACTAAAATAGCGGATGGAGATTTATTCTGCTAAACACATGTCTAAGTTAATATAATGGTAAAATGAGTTTTTATTCTACCTACTTGATGTCAACATAATCTACTTGGAGAACTATGGTAGACTGGTGATTTATTCTACCAAGCAGAAGTCAAATACAAGTTAATTAGCAGAACGGTGATTTATTCTGCTAAACAGATTTCATTAGGTTTCATATTCAATTGGGTTTACTTAAGGATGGTATAAAAAGAAATCCCTTGGATTTAAAATATTCTTTTAAAAGAAAGTTACTTTAAAACAAAACGATCTTCAGAAATAAAGTGGTTTAAAATTTTTATTCAATAATTAGATAACATTTAAACCTTTATTTTAATAATAATTAAACCTTTAATCAACGATTAAACTATAATTAACTATTAAATAAATAATTAAATAATAATTATCCATTAAATAAATAATAGATAATCTTTAAAAGAACAATTAAACCATAATTAATCTTTAATTAATGATTAAGTAAAATTTTAAATCTTCATTAAATAATAATTTAGATCTTAATTATGCCTTTAATTAAATCTTAACTTAACTATTGATTAAATAATTAAAACCAATTATAATAAATATATAATAAAAAATTAATCCTTAATAAATAATTAAATAATAATCAATCCTTAAATAATTAATTAAATATATAATTAACCTTTTATTAATTAACTTAATTAATACTAATTACCTTATTAACTAATGATTAATACTAATTACCTTATTAAATTAATTAATTAATTAATCATTAAATAATTAATTAATTAAATAATAATTATTTTTTATTACTTAATATATGTTTTGAAAACACTTTTCAAAAATATACTTAAGTGGAAAACACTTTTAATTTGCAGAAAGAGTTCGTCTTACGAACTGCATTTATAACGACTATCACTATATGACCCATAATTTCAAAACTTCATTTATGTTCTAAATCACTTCCAAAAACTCTATCTTTTTGTGCTAACTTACTTTTATAACTTAGAAAAAGTTTTTAGAGAAATAAGTAAAGTTTTTGAAACTAAATGAAAATATTTCTAAAAGTAATTAAGGAAAACAAGTTTTTGAAAATCAAATGATTTCGATGTCGCAACTACAATTCCAAATACTAACTTTTCATATTACATATAACCTCATACTCAAGTGCTAACTTTTAGCATATACAATACAAACACAACACATATACATGTCATGGTTTACATAACCAAGCAAAAAACATAACTTTACATCCATATACACATTTCAACTTTGATCTCTAAGTCAAACCTAACATCACATCAAACATATATGTAAAAATTATAATCAAAACCAATATACAAACCAAAAACAATGATTTTATTATCAAAGTAAGCATCGTATTTAAAGTTAGAACTTTTAAATGAATTCGTGAGCTATACTCACCCAAAAGCTACCAAACCACTCTGAACTTCCACTAAAACTTGCTATGACCTAGCTCCATGTTATAAGCTTTAAAAATGAAGATTCGATGGCCTTATGGTGGCTTTATAGTTCAGCCAAGGTATGGTGCACACGGCCCAAAAGTGGTGGAGCTCGGCCTTGAAAGGTGGATGGACTTCGGATTATCATCGAATTCATAAAAATCAACCCGAAAATGGGTCATCTTCCTACTAATTTTTCGATAAGTTATTCATGGAACTTGGAAATGTTTTCAAAGGAAAAGTTCTTGTAAATTCCTTTCTCTACAATTTTTTAAAAAAATCACTCAATTTGGATCAGTTTTGACGAAGATATGGTCAAAATAAGAAGAGGTATTTTAGGACTTGAAAATATGAGTCCAAAATTTCTCTGTAAAGAAATGAGATTTGAAAATGGTTTAGCTCAAAATTTGAAGAAGTGGTACACATAAAAGTTGTAGCCACTGAAATTTTCTACAGTTGGAAAAAATGAAAATCTCCATTTAGATAATATATGAGAAAGATTTGGTAGAAGGAAGACGAGGCAAATTTGAAGAAATGAAAGAGATAGGCCTGTCAACGGATACTTTCGGATGCGGATAGTGCCACATCCGCATCCGCATCCGAAATCATTTTCGGATATTGGATATCCACATCCACGGATATGAACGGATATCGGATAATTATCCTATCCGCTAACGATCGATAAATCAAGAAATATAAATTGAAATTTTACGTTTAACATAAACTTTTTTCGATCCCATTAATTATTAAAGTGTTAAAAATAAACAAATACAATGATAATAAATAGTTTTGAGCAGTTTATATGCATTTAGTGTGTATAATATAAACTTCTAACTTAATAAAAACATAAATAAATATCTTTCACTGTACTAAAATACACATAATTTAAACTATAATCTTGAAAAATATCGGACGAATAATTTTCGGATACGAATGTCTTCATATCCGCATCTGCATCCATTTTCCCGGATATCGGATATTTATCTGCTTTTCGAATGCGGATGCAGACAGATTTTGGATTTTTCGGGTATCCATTGTTAGCCTTAGAAAGGGGTATTTAAAAGCAAGAAACAAAGTAAATTACCTTAATACCCTTGGTCCTTTACTGTCCACCTCCTCTTGCCACATCACCATGCCACCCCACCTTCATGTACCTCATCCCATAAGCTTTTCCCCCATAAAACCGCATGAGCCAACATGTTTAAACATGTTTTGTACTTAAGTTGCCAATATGTCGTTTCATGCTTAAACACTTTTTCAATTTTTTTTTTCAAATAATGGTACATCCACTTTTTATATTACTTAAGTATGTATATATAAACAAATACATCCTACACATTTGTAAATATATGTGTATACTTATACTATAAAGTTCACAACGTTTCCGACAACTTTTAGTCGACGAAAGCTGAAAATTGGAAAACGAATTCTGATCACATTTTCGATTTTTCTTTGAACTAATTATTTCTGTAAACAAATTTGCAAAACTATTTCACCATCATTATTCACTATTTAGAAGATTTTTATTTTAATTATAAAAACTATTATTTGAATATTTAAAATTAATTAAATATTTGTAAATCAAAGCGTTGAAATTGCTAGTCATTACAAATTGCCTTATATATATAAATGATTTAGTATTAGCATACGATACTTATGTTCAAAACATAAATTGGTCATCCAATGTTGTTTGTTCCCGAACTCCTTTTTGGGTGATCCATACAAAATCCCTCACGAGCAATTATTATGTGTAGTCTTTCGGCTCGCACAACCTCTCAACTCCTTAACCTAGGATATGTTAGCATTTCTTATAAATCCTTATCTTGTATGATTTTGTAAACTATGCATTATATGAAATTAACTTTAACCTCTTGTACTCTTAAGTACATGACCATATAGAAAGAAGTTAACTCAGCTTCACTCATCATTATTCATGTTTTTTCAATAAAGTTTGATTACTCTTTATTAATACATCATTTTGTATCATAGCGAGGAGTGAACTTTTAGATTGAATATTTATTCATCTTTAGGTATATTCAGAACTCTTTCCAATAGATTCACTTATTTGATCAAATCACATCATTTTATTTTCTATTGCACATAATTTCATATACTACTATTTTATATTCTATGATCTTATCATAAACATGCTACATGTGTATCAAATACACATATGTCCATGTTTGTGATAATTCATCGGTGAATTCAATAAAGTATATGGAAACATTTTATTTTTATTAGACTTACGATTTCATACATCTATATGTATCAATTCGAAGAATGCATCAACTCTTATATCGCTCCCACCGAATGTTTGCTTACACCTGATTGTTTGATATATTATTCATTGGTTCCATATGATTCATAATCATACAATCAAAGATTTTTTTTCTTAAAACTATGGCTTAGTCTATAATTCTAAAATTATAGAAAATAATTTCAGAAACTTATATATTTTTCAATGATCGCTTTCGTTATGAGAACAAATACCACATCATAGTTTTATTTTATATTGAATATTCATATTAAAATAAAACTATGTCTATTTTTCAGTCAACACTAAAAAATAGTTATTATTTCATAAATAGTTTTCATAACTTGATGCGGCTACGGCTATCAATGGATATCCAAAAAATCTGATATCCGTCTGCATCCCTATCCGAAAATATGAAATATATTCGATATACGAAAAGCGGGTATGGATATCTGAAAAGCTTTCCAAATATGGATATGGTTTTAGTGGTATCAGTATCCAAAAAACATTCATCTAGTTTTCTAATGCATATATATAATGTGTAATTAACCACTAAGCTTGAATTAATATATAATTTCCCTTAAAACAGTTAAACTAATACCAATAGTTGGATCTACCCAATCTGTTAATACTACCCAAATCAATACAGTGCCCCACCCAAAACAAAAACCCTAGCATATTCATTTTTTTGCCCTAAAAATTTTCAACCACCTTTCACAAAAATTAATCCCTCTTTAAATCCACTTTTGATCGACCTAATCTCTCTATGCCACATCGCTGCCGATCTTAAATATACACCACAACGCCAACCCAGATCACATCACCAACTACGTCCTATTGACATTGCCACCTAATCTATCCTCAAATCCTCTTTCAGCTGCCTGTCTCAAATTTCCACATCGTTGGTTTGCCTGCCTATTGATATCACCACATTGTTGATTATCAAGATCGCCTGCCACTTGAAAAGCTTGCCTGGAAATCCTAATCCCAACCTCCTTGGAAATTTTTGCTCGTTTGGTTATAATTTTTGGACTAATTTTTTTTCTCTTGTTTAAATCTACAATTTGTTAAATATTCTTAAATCTGCACTTGTTTAAGTGGTAATAGATATCAATTATGGTATATTGAGTTTGGCTAGATCAAATTTATTAATCTATACTTTAAATCTATAGTTGTTGAAATATGTAGCTTAAATATGTTGTTTAAATTCTTATAAATCTACACCTGTTTAAATCTATTATTTAAATATGCAGTTTAGATCTTTAGTTTTAATAGTTTTAATGAATTGTTTGTGTAAATGTATTTGTAGTTTAAATAAATAGTTTTAATGGATTTAAATAGTTTAAATGAATTTGTGGTTTAATTAAATAGATTAAATGAATCTGTAGTTTAAATATGTTGTTAGATCTATTTAACATCGTGATGTTTAAAAATTTTGAAATTTATGACGTATTCGATCAATACATGATTTTGAAGGCAAAAATAATTTTACATGTTTGAAAATAATTATATTTAAGTATTTTATTTTATTTGCAATAATTATTTCAAGTGTAGAAGTGCAAGCTTGCAATTAGTTTTTAGATTACTAGTTCTGAGAATGGTTCCTGATGACTTGTTAGAAGAAATATTAAGAGTTTTTAGATTAGGCAATGCTCTTATAGAGTCTGATAGTTTGCTTTAAAGAAAATTTTATGAGAGATTTGGATATTACTAGTGCTTTCTATACTTAGTAATTGAACCAAACTCAGCTTACAGCTCGGCCCATCATTTGGGTACAAATGATGATCAAGATTGCCATCTTACAAGAGTGGAAGTACTAGTGCTTTAAAATGAGGTTTACTACATGTTGTTATTATCTTAATCAAATTTCTATGTCGGGTCCTTTTTAATATATCACAATCTCTTTTGAATCCGTCGAAGATTTCTATTTCACAAGTTTTAAATTGAGTACCTTTTCGGCTATTCTTGTCCCATCTAAAGTAATTCCTTTATATACTTTCTATAACGTTCCGCCTTTTCGATCCTTAGAAGTCAACATGAATACACCTACGGTATTCACGTTTCGAACATCCAAGTGCCGGAAAGACAGATTGTTGGGGTGAAAGAAAAGAAAATGTAGAATAGAATCTCATAACGTGATGAGTAATACATAATATACCAATGGACTTTACAAAAAGAAAAATAAACTTTAATGTACATACATAAAATTAGAGTACAACAATCATGTCATCGGTCTGGATAGTTATAACAACATGTTGTTACAACTGCTAATAAATACAGACAAGAACAAATAGCGAAAGATAAATATACAGGAATATGTGTTGGAGGATCCAGCTCGTCTCCTAAGGCTCCAAAGTGTCCAGCTATATCTGGAAAATATGCTCAGGCTGACCTAAGCATTGTAAGAAAAATAACGTCTAGATCAGTCTGGTAAAACTAGCTTGAGAAACATAATCAAATGGATTCTTAATGCTTTATAAACCTTTCAAAATAAAGGTATCTCATAAGACAACGCCGCACATAAACACGGATGGGTTTTTACCTTACAATAACCTAACCATTTTATAGAAAATCTAGTGATACTATAATAATGTCTAGGGTAAAATAAATATTAATCATAGCTGAAATTGTTACATTAGTTACATTCCAACATAATAGGTATATAACTAAATCCATAAGGGCACGTATTGGAGATTGGTTTCCATAAATGACAAGGCTATTAGGGTACCACCTACCACAGTACATCTCTAGAAAAATGCATCGAGGGCCGCACATGGACCCTCTTCCAACACAGAGTCGACCTTCTCCTTTAAAATGACAAGCTGAATTACATCATTCCTCAAGACCAAGGCTCTAAAAAAATGTGCACTAGCTATGGCCCCACTCTTCGCGTGCATACCAAATCCATAAATATTGATTCTAGATTGAGGAATGACTTCTCTAATGGTAGCGAACCATAAAGCCCTGCCGCATATCCCATGTTTTAGTCATTACCGGGTTATGAGGCTTATGAGGTCACGATTACCTTTTTCCTCTATCAACAAATGCCAATTGGAATGCTAACACTACCTTACAGGCATAATGCAACATTTGTCCATACAAGTTATTCAGGACATCAACAAACCGAAGGCACTACTTTTACAACATCCATTTCAAAATCACCCTTATGATTAGTATCAAGTAGCCCTTATACTTTAAAGAGCTTCATCTTTGATTCCATCATCTTCAAGAATGTCTTCAATACGATGCTTGAGTTGGATTGAAGTATTTTTCGGTTAATTCATACTTATCCAATCCCGTTCTCTTCGAACCAACATTCGCTAGTTTCCGGTAAACTTAACTCTGATTCTTTCAGAATAATCCGACAATACATAAGGGCGGAGATCACCTCCTAACTTTTTAAGTAGATGGATTTCCTTATCATTTTTCCTAGGAGAATAAAATGAGATTTATACGCATAGTATAGCATCATCGAAGATGACTGTGCTATATAACTCGTGTGTTTCTCCTAAATAGTTTCATATTATATTTTAGGCAAAGATTTCGATAGCCGGTTATTTAAATATCAAATAACAAGCAATCAATCATAGATTTTATTCCATATGGGATCCACTAAGCCTCTATAAATAAACCTTTCAATTATTAAAATCTCTTTCAATTATTTGATTCAAAATACCTTACAAAAGATATATTCACAAACCCCTTATACTCTTTTCAATACTTAGGAAAACATTCATATACTTATCTCAACGACATAAGTATATTTCAAACCATTATATTTTCAGTACTTAGAAAATGTCCACATACTTCTCTCAACGGTATAAGTATATTAACAAAACTTTAAGTGAGATTTCCTCTTTTCCAAAATCATATTTAAATGGGCCAAAACAAATATTATTTAAAATATTTTTTACTATAAATCAAACAACTATTCTTTGGTGTTAATTATGGAAAGAATGTTTCCATACCACCATAATTAAAAGGATTAATTATCAAAAATCAATTCTCATTCCCTTTCTAAGATTCCCATTTTATAAGCCCATTTAATATTTACAAATCCTTTAATAAATCTCCAGATTAATTCAAAAAATTACTTTCTATTTAGGAATCTCCAAATGATTTATAAAATTACTTTCTATTTATAAAACTCTTTTATAAATCTTCCTTTACAACTCCTTCATAAAAATCCTTTACAAAATATCATTTACCAAATATCATTTAAAAATCTTCTTTTAAAATAAATCCTTTTATTAAGTAAAATCCTTTTTTATAAAAGAATTATTTATAAATAGATACCCTTATTTAATAGATTTCCTTTAAACGTTATAATTAAATAATTTATTTAATTTAAAACCTCATTAATAAATAATTAACTAACTTGCCTAAAACATCATTTATAAACACTTAACCTCAATGATATAAAATTGAAGTTAATTTAAATCCATAGCTTTACAAATTCGAGAAAAGGCTTAGCGACCACAATGGTACTAAATCAAATTACCATTTTATTCAATTTGACTTTTACAAGTCGCATAACTGGTATTTATCTAAGTAAGCATATATGTAAATAAAACTCAATTAGAAATCACTAGTTAATACATCACTTATCCAATATTAATTAATCCACATATTAATTAACTGGCATATGAGTAAATAAATATCCAAATTAACATAATAGTAGAACGGTGATTTATTATGCTGAATAGATGTCTAATATAATCTACTCAACTTAAGTATAGCAGAATGGTATTTTATTCTGCTAAATGGATGTCAGGGATAAATATAATTACTAAACAACGTAATTATACACAGTTTGTATTATTTTACAATTAAATTACACTACAACATATGGGTCAAACGATTTTATGAGTGTGTTCTATAAGTAAACACGAACTCAATGCCAGAAACCATGTGTCAAATGGATTTCTATATGTGAGAGTTATTATTTTCTAAAGGTAAAAATTTAATTAAATTGAAAACTTAGATTATCAAAACCTATTTAATTCCAAACTAACACTCATCCTACCCAATGCCTACTAGGCCTAAAACCTAAGCTACATCTCCTCCTCTAATCTATACTCCAAACTCACATATTGGAAAACCCAAACCTGGAAATCAATTTCCAAGCATGCTACGTGCACGTGCATGCACTCCACGGCCACCGGTCTGTTAGGAACTGGAGATAGTGGTTTTGATGACAACAACCTTTGTAACTTATTTTATTATAACTTATATACTAACACTATTGTCTAGATATATATGAATGTTATTATGCAGGATATATATAAGGCAGGTACTAATTATTGAAGACTGTACAGTATAAGGATCAAGGATGAAGAAATCAAGTTTGAAGACTCATGAGTATCAAGATCAAGATTTCAAGATATGTGTCTAGTTTTTGTTAAAACTTCATAATAGCATGGAAATCTTCATTCCGAATTTCATTTGGGATGGAACCCATTTCTACCTTCTTAGTGGCTTACAAACCCACGATAAGTAGCTTACAAACCTACGACAAGTGGCTTACAAACCCACGAACATCCTGGTTTTGTACAAGTTCTCGAGTCCTGATGTGATGAGATATTCTGCAGGAAGAAGCTTGCAAAACTACTTCAAAATGGTTTTTCAAAACGAATTTCAAAACTGCTTTTCAAAATATTTTAGCCTTCAAATTATCTTTTCAAATAGATGTTTTAGCCTTAAAATATTCTTTGTTTTTGTGTTTTAAAACATAGTAAAATTAGTTTATTTTACTCCAGAGTCATTTCATTTTGTTTTCATCTCAATACCATTTTCAAAACAAAATTTTATATTATTTTTAACATAGGGATGTCGACATCATGGGATACCCCATGTCGACATGGTGGCCGTTGAATTCAAAATTTTCAATTTTCAAAAGAAGTGTCTATTCGTTTAAATCTCTTCACGAATGGTTATGACTGTTGGTGCTCTATAAATAGCCTTCACAAACAAATTTTTTAACTAACTATTTTCATATTTTCTTCACTCCTTCTTCTCCACAAATCCATATTCTAAAATATTCATATTTTTAAGTTCGTGCCGAAATTCTACCGAATTCTCAAGTGAATCAAATTAGAATCTCATTCTTGTTTGGTTCTCTGTCCTCTCTCGAAGATCAAAGTGCTATTCAGAGTTATAGGATCAATTTGTAATCAAAAGTTTATTGAGTCTCTCTATAAGGTGTGGTTGTGCCTAGAAATCAATTGGGTAATCTTGTGTCCCGTAAATCAAGAGAGTTTGCCCCGGACTCGTGGGACAGGAGGGTACCTCAAGGCCTTTAGAAACTGAGGATTGTAATCTCGACTTTGGTATAATAAAAATCTGTATGAGGTGTTCTGCCTTGGTACAGGACTGGATGTAGGGTAACTCCGAACCAATATAAAATCCGGTGTGTTCTTTCCTTTTACTGCTTTTTATTTACTTTCTGCATCTGTGTTTGATTCTGTGATTGTTCTGTGATTAAGTTCTGCATTTGTTTGTGTCATAATTTTAATTTAGTCCATATAAGTCATAGAATCCATTAAACACTATTCACCCCCCTCTAGTGTTAAATTAGCCTTAAGATCCTTAATCCGCACTCCCTTTCAATTGGTATCAGAGCATAGGTTTTCATAGTTTTCATAATCTGAAACTTGAAAAGTTGAAAATGGCATTTTTAGAAAAAAATTTAATACTAGTTTGAATTTATGCATTTCATCAAAGTATCATATGTCTGCATATAGTTTTTATGAAAAATCAAGTTATCTACCGAATTGGTTTGTTATGCAGGAACAGACATGTTACATGGCTTTTGAAGAATCAACAACCAATGGACAAACTGTGCAAATTGAGAAAGATAAATGGATACTTGATAGTGGCTGTTCAAGGCATATGACTGGAAATCCCGAGATACTCAATGACATTATATATCAAGATGGTGGATTAGTCAACTTTGGAGACAACTCAAAAGGATATGTGATTGGCATCGGCAATGTCGGTAATTCTAAAACTCCTCTTATTTCTAATATTTTGCTAGTTAGGAATTTAAAACATAATCTGCTTAGTATAAGTCAACTATTGGATAAAGGATTTAAAATTAAATTTGGAAAAGATAAGTATCACATCGAAGATAATAAGTCAAATATTATCTTTGAAGGAATTAGGAAGAAAAACATTTACATCCTTAGTATGAAAGTTCAAATTGATAACTTATGTCTTTTGGCTAATACAAGTGACCCTTAGATTTGGCATAAAAGATTTGGTCATTTAAATTTCAAACTGTTATCTAGGTTATCAAAACTTGACTTTGTTAGAGGTCTTCCCAAGTTAAACTTTAAAGTAGATAGTATATGTGATGCTTGCCAATTAGGAAAACTTAAGAAAAGTTCATTTAAACTAAAAGATATGATTTCTACTTCTAAACCTCTAGAATTACTTCATTTAGATTTATTTGGTCCATCTCAAGTTCAATCAATTAATCACAGTAAATATGTTTTTGTAATTGTAGATGATTATTCTAGATATACTTGGACATTTTTTCTTAAACTTAAAAGTGATGCTTTTGAATTATTTAAGAATTTTGCTAAAAGAATTCAAAATCAATTTTCTTTAAAAATAAAACTATTCGTAGTGATCACGGTGGAGAATTTGAAAATGAAAATTTTGAGAATTTTTGTAATAAAAAAGGAATCACTCATAATTTCTCTTTTCCAAGAACTCCACAACAAAACGGAGTGGTAGAACGTAAGAATAGAACGATTCAAGAGTGTGCTAGAACAATACTTTCTAATAGTAACTTACCTAAAAACTTTTGGGCTGAAGCAGTCGCTACAAGTTGTAATATATTAAATAGGATTTTAATTAGACCATTAACTAATAAAACACCATATGAATTACTTTACAATAAGAAACCCATAGTAGCTTATTTTAAAGTTTTTGGTAGTAAGTGTTTTATTCTTAATACAAAAGATAATTTAGATAAATTTGAACCTAAATCCGACAAAGGTATCCTTATCGGATATTCTAATAGAAGTAAAGCATTTAGAGTTTATAATTTAAGAACTAACACTATTGAAGAAACAATGCATGTATCTTTTGATGAAAATTTTAAAGATACTGTACAAATAGAAGATGAAGAAGATTTTATAACTTTAAATAATGAACCTAATGAAACTAATTGTGAAATTATTCAACCTAATAAAAGAATTAGACTATTAAAGATCATCCTATAGAAAACATACTAGGAAATATTGAATTTATAGTTAAAACAATAAATCAACTAAATAGTATGAGTAATGTAGCTTTTATATCAACTATTGAACCTAAAAATCCAAAGGAATCATCATCTGATGATTCATTGATTCTTGCTATGCAAGAAGAATTGAATCAGTTCACCAGAAATGATGTTTGGGAACTTATTCCTAGACCTGAGGGTAAAAGTATAACTGTAACAAAATGGACTTATAAAAATAAAATAAATGAACTTGGTGAGGTCGTGAGAAATAAAGCTCATTTAGTCGCGCAAGGTTATTTCCAAGAAGAAGGAATTGATTATGACAAAACCTTTGCACCCATAGCAAGACTAGAAGCTATCAGGATTCTACTTGCTTTCGCAAATTACAATAATTTCCAGTTATATCAAATGGATGTTAAAAGTGCTTTTCTAAATGGTTTTGTAAAAGAAGATGTTTATGTTGAACAACCTCCACTTTTTGAAAATAATGAATTTCCAAATCATGTATATAAATTAAAGAAAGCTTTATATGGTTTGAAACAAGCTCCTAGAGCCTGGTACGAAAGACTAAGATCTTATTTACTACAATCTAGTTTTGAAATTGGTAAAATAGATACAACTCTTTTTATTAAAAGAAACAAAAATGATATTCAATTAGTACAAATATATGTAGATGATATAATATTTGGGTCAACTAATAACATAATGAATAAAGAATTTTCAGATATAACGACTAAAGAATTTGAAATGAGTCATATGGGAGAACTAAGCTTCTTCTTAGGACTTCAAATCAAACAATTAGATAAAGGAATTTTCATTAGTCAAGAAAAATATGCTAAGGATTTAATTAATAAATTTGGATTGACCACTTCTAGTGGGAAACCAACTCCAATGACAACTAATGTAGCTTTAAGTAAAGAAGATAAATCAAAAGATGTTGATCAAAAATTATATAGGGGAATGATTGGTTCGCTGTTTTATATAACAGCAAGTCGTCCTGACATCATGCATAGTGTCTGTCTTTGTGCAAGATACCAATCTCAACCTAAAGAAACTCACTTAAAAGCTGTTAAAAGAATTTTAAGATATGTAAAACATACTTTAGATTATGGTTTATTTTACCCTAAAAATGATGTATTTGATTTAATTTCATATTGTGATCCTGATTACACTGGTTGTAAATCGGACCGAAAAAGTACAAGTGGAATTTGTCACTTTCTAGGACATTCTCTGGTTTCCTGGTTTAGTAAGAAGCAAAACACTGTATCCTTGTCAACAACTAAAGCAGAATATATATCTGTTGCTTTGACTTGTTCTCAAGTTATATATATGCAACAAACTTTTAAAGATTTTGGATTAACTATAACTAAATCACCAATTTATTGTGATAATACTAGTGCAATAAACTTATCTAAAAATCCAACTCATCATGCTAGAACAAAACATATTGATATTAGACATCATTTTTTTAGAGATAATATAAGTAAAGAAGTCATAACTCTTGAATATATTAATACTGAAAAACAAATTGCTGATATATTAACCAAGCCATTAAATGAACAAAACTTTACTAAATTTAGAAGAGAATTAGGTATATGTTCATTAACTGAAATATAAATTATAAATAATACAAGTATAGTTAATAATTAATATAAATAAAAATTTCTCAAAAATTGAACTGGGCATGTCGACATGACCCGTCCCCTATGTCGACATACAGGCCGAGATTTTCAAATTTAAATTTCCCTCTAAAATTAGTTATTTGGTTATATATTTATATATTTCGACTTTTACTCCTTTCCTCTGTTCTATTCTCTGTAATAAACTTCTAAAATAGTAAATTAATGGCTTCCTCTTCTAATAATGAACCTTCTTCAACCACTTCTCCTCATTCTGGCCCTTTTCACCATTCCACACACGTACGAGTCATCAAATTACAAGAGAAGATGAAAGATTTGCTTCAAATGATGACGGAAATTCAAGTGAGTCAACTGCGAATGGCTAGAGAACAAGATAGGCAAGGCAGAATTCTTAGGAATTTACAAAATTTCCTTATGGATAACCATGCCAATCCCATTATCATCGAAGAATCATCACAAGCCATGGATTCTGAAGAAGAAGAGCCTATGGAAGAACCACAAGAGGATCAAGAAGAAGAACATGATCTACCGAATCCAGATGTTCATATGGACAAAGACGATGGCGTGATTTGCGTTGGAGAGGTCCTTTTTGACGCTAATGGGATCTTGGTCGAACAACGTGGAAACTTTTGTCTCCACTATCCAAATCGTTAGTGCGAGGTTTGAATTGTTGTTCAACCGATTATGTTAGATAAGAATCCTTAGGTATTGGACCTTAGGAATTCACAGACTCTTGTTACACACCCCTATATTACTTAGAGTTGTTTTAAAGTTAATTGCACTAATCATCATTTGTTAAACTTGTTCCCATTCACCAGACTTTACAGCTGACCCACCCCCCTTCTTTTCATTTTCCCCCACCAAATGATAACATGTTAGCAGCTGAATTGGGCATAGTACGTGGAGGAAGGAGCCTCATGTTAGAGTTTCCCATATCATTTATTGTTCTTCTTGTAGTTTTTTGTTGTATATAATATCATCAAACTTGTATTGTAACTTGAAAACGGTGTATATATAAATCAAGTTTCTTTAATAGGTGTTTTTCAAAAATGTCTATTTTGTATTTATATTTTAATTCCTTCCGCCATGAGATATAAAAGGGTAGAATATCTTAGAACTCTATCCTTATAATTATGCTCTATGATGTTTTAAAAACCCAACATATCGTATTTCTCAACATGATTCATGTCGGGAAGTGCAGGTTTTTATATTTGGTATCAGAGCTTAGGTTTAGGATTCTCTAGGATTTAGGCATGTATTGAGAGAAAATACTTGGAAATTTTGTGGAAAAAAAGTATTTCAAGGGATTTTTCAAAATGTTTTCTGAAAGGTTTTAAAAATGGGTTTTGAAATATACATATATATATATATATATCTGTGTGTGTGTGTATGTATATATATATATTTATATAAGTTTCAAAAAAATATTTCTAAATATTTTATCTATATATTGTAATCCCTTTTATTTGTGCCTATGCTATCTATAGGGAAGTTGGAAATAATTCCCAAACACAGACGGTGATAATGAATACAAGTTTTAGGAGATTAGATGAGTCAAATTTGACTAAGAGGCTAATTATTATTTTCTGATATGTGTATTAGCACACAACACCCTACATATGTGAGCACATAAGGTAGTTGTTGGCATATTCCTTATACAAGCAGACCATTATGGGTTCAAGTGAATGTTAAAGTTATAACAGTTAAGGTGGAAAATAAACATTTTATTATTATTGTGGTTTCCCCATAAAGAAGAGCTAGTAAATTATGGAATCAAGGGTGAACAAAGAAGGTTGGTACCAGGAAACCTATATAATAAGAATAAGCTGTCAACAAAGTGGAAAAAAGGAGCGTGGATGAGGACTTTAGAAACTTAAGATAAATTCCCCCATTAAAATAGAAACTCAATTGCTAGTAGTTGTAAGAACTCATATTTAATCAAGGGTATGACTAGAATTTCCATATTAAAGTTGGACACTATATTAGAAGGTAAACTTAGGTAACCATCTATGAAAAGGGAAAATAGAACTTATTGCACTTAAAGCAACGTTGGGTATAAGTAGGCTTAGGTAATTAAGTTACTATTATCTACTCCAATTTAAGTGATAAAACAGTGAAAATGTTTTTTGAAAATCTGAAACAGTAGATATTTGATAATTTAAAAATATAAAAAAAAAGTTAGTTTACGATTTTCTTAAAATTTGTTCAAAATGTTATAAAGCTTTTGTTTTGTCTTTAGGCACATCGTTATGCTTACCTTTAATGTGCACTGTGCTTTTAAGATGAAACTTTTGAAAAAGAAGAAAGAAAGAGTTGGTTTATGGTTTTATATAAATAGTCAGACAAACTTTATGGAATTTTTTTAAGAAGTAAAAGTAGAGAAATTGGTGTAAAGCTATTTTCCAATAACTATTTTAAAAATTTTGTTTTGTCTTCTAAGAACATTGTCGCACTTACCCCTATGTGTATTTGGCTTTAACAATCGAATTTTTAAAACGAAAAATAAATTTTTTGAAGAGTATGTGAAACCTAACTTTAGAACTCCTTTTGTGATTAAGAAATTGTTATATATTCGAGAATGTTTTATAAATGTTTTTGTTCTATTGGACTCTAAAATAATAATAATAATAATAAGTTAAAAATATTACATTATCTTTAAAATACACTTTTGTGAAAATTTCTTATTTATAAATGAATATTTTAGGAAGGTGATTTTTTATGTACATTTTACATAGTTAAGTTAATCATTTTTGACAATCTAATTAAAGAAAATGTTATAACCCTAGTAAAAGGAAATAGTTGCTAAAAATTAATAAAGGTTTTTAAAGTTTAAAAAAAACTTAAAAAAAAACTAGTTTTTGGTAATGGTAAAATCAAAGGTTCTGATTTAAGAAGGTAAAATACAAATTTTATGACTATCACTTAAAATTTAAAAAGGAAAGAAATAAGTTGGAGTTATATAAATAGGATTAAACAGCCCACTAGGACAAGATTGACTATGAAATTTGAAAACATTAGAATGATTGGGACCTAGATAAAATGCAACACGATAACTTTGTAACATTTTCAAGCAACGATTGAATTGGAAGGACAAAGTACTAGGTAAAACTTTCCATATTAGTCACAAGTAAACACCACCTTGTGTTTCTCCATCCAAGTATGGTTTGAAATGTCGAATCTTTTATGTAAGGAAGATTGAAAAGTATGATTTGACTAAACCTATTTTAGAATAAGGAAATAGTCGGTCAAGATATTTTGGTTGTATCAAAAAAGATGGCGGATGCAAGGAGTTTTCCAATTGAGATGTTAAAGGGAAAGTAAGATTCACTTTAATCCGTATAAATTGGGTTAAGCAACAAATAGGCATTTCCTTGATTACATTAGGCGGTCTTAAATGGAACGGTAAGTTAGGCTTGGCATTATAGCAATAAGATATTAATTGGTACTGTATAGATGAGGATGGGATACCTATAGGAAACATGAGGTCCAAGTATTGTGTTGTCCCATATAGGCTACAGGCAGATCGGGTGGACAAGAATGGGAATGTATCTACTTTATATATATTGTTGGAGTTATATCATAGTAGTCGTGTTCCATAGATGCATAGATGTGAATCTTAGAATTGTAGGGTTGAATGTTGCACATACTTGAATATCGAAAATAAAGGGAAGGTAGTCCCTAAATTAATGAGAAACTTCATTAAAGGTCTTTATGACGAGTTCAAAATTTGTAGACTTAAATGTCATAGGCAAGTAAGGATGTGAAATTAGTCATCGCAGTAAATTATTGGATAATTGATATGGATTAGTCAACACAAAATGGAAGTTGTTATAAAATGGGAATGAGATTTAAGTAGTATTTTAATTCATTGGGATTAAATATGTAACATGGTAAATTTCTATAAATTATCAAGTTTTAGTATAAAAGTGTATCATTTGAAATAACGAGGAATATACCCACAAGATATAGACATATAAAATAGGGATAGTCAACGTATTTTGTACTGCCTATTTCAATAATAAACAAGAGAGATAATTCCTTATAATCTAAACATAATACGAATTCCCTTTTAGATAATTTATGGAAAATTACAACATTCACATTAAGCGTAGTCCCAATGTATTAAAGTGCTGAAATCCCTAGGTATAAACTAAAGTATTTATCATTATGTCTGTTGGATTAAAATGGAAAGACGTCATTCTGCATTAAGTTGTTTTAACCATGAAACACATCAAAATATATGGAATAGAAGAAGAAAATTTTGGAAGTTCAATATTTAAAAGGTATCGTAGATGATATAGTAGTCGAGATTTTGCAATGGGTGGTTGATTCAAGGATATGGGTTTCCATCAAGAGGGAGATATGGTTATTTACATGCATTGAGAATTTGGAGGCGATTTTTATAGAGATAAAGATCAGAAATTTTTTGATAAGATTTGAAGGAAGGGTTAAAAAAGATTCTTCTCAATCATCACCTGGATTGAAAGAAGACTATTTACTTAAGGAAATTCATGGAAGACTAACTTAGAATACATAGTTGTATGCATATCACTCGCATACGGACAAAGTACCACTTAGGTGATTATTAACAATGTTAGGGTGATTCTAATTTATGACTTCAATTAATTTTAAATTTTTTGTTTTTATGGTTGAATGAGGAGATAGACCCAACCATTACTTGTAGAACTTGGATAGATCCCTATAGACTATAAACGTGATACTTAAGTACCATGATTTTTAAAAGATTTGAAAACAGTCCAAAGTGAAGAGAAATGACTTAAGTTGAGCCGAATTGGGAAAGAAGTTAGTATTTTTAACATTTGGGATATCACCAGTTCGGATAGCAACGAGGAAAATGAAGGTATAACAAAGGGTGAAGTAGGGAGTACCATAATAAGAGGTACAGTCCATAATTGAGTTACCCTACTTGGTATCTAGGTGTTGAGGTGGTTAGGCATACCACTGAAAGAGTTAATACAGTTTGTTATGCATTAAAGGTTTTAGGGAGCTACAGTTAGAGAGAGCATACTTATACTCAAGTTATTTGGCATGGTACAAGACGACAAAATTTGAGTTGGTTGCAAGAATTGCTAAAAGTTACCAATCCATATATAATTGAATTGGAAATTTTTGGCTAGTGGTGAAAGTTGGTAAGGGTAGTCGGGGTTTAATTTATAAAAGGGTAAGGACTGCAACAGATAGGCAGGAAGCAAGTACTGATAGGAGATACGTAGGGTAGTCCGTGGAGCTGAGTTCATATAGAGTCCGTGGAGCGAGTCCACAATAGAGAAAAGACAAATTGAAAATACCCAAGCAAACATAGAATATGGCTTAATTATTTGGAAGTCATTATTAGATACTTATAGAAATGTCTATGTGGTGTGATTATCGTGGTCAAGCTATTTTAGTTAGGGAAGTATAGGTTACCTTTGTATTTAGGTTCTAGTTTAGGTAAAGACCATTGGATGGTAGAAATGGTTGTAAACATATCAATAAGACATGTTATGGATGTTGGATGCTAATAGATGTATCTGGATGTATTTTTGGATTGTATTCTTTTACAAGTCTATGATAGTATACCCTCTATGTACACATAGGTACACTTACATCTAATTGCATGTCATTTCTTGATTCTTGGATGCTAGTAGATGTTATACATATGGATGTTGCATATGAATTGTATGGTTGTGCATACATATAGAACTACAAGTACATCTACTTAGGATGTTGCATACATTTGGACGCATAGCATGAGGATTTTTGCATAATAATAGGTGGACTGAATCAAAAGACGGCCTACTTTTGCATTTGTATTGGTTCACATGCATATCACATTTCATATAAATGTAAATGTTGCATTAGAAAATTTTAAGGACAATGATTGCTCGTGGATATTGGTTGAGTAGATGGTTGTAGTTAAGGGTTGTTGTGTGTATGAGTAGCATTTTTTCGTCCTTAGAGATTTCGAGGACAAAATCCTTTTTAAGGAGGAGAAATGTAATAGCCCAGAAATTTACATGAAATTTAACAATAATTTAATAGAGAATTTTAAAGCAAATTTAATAAGAAAATTAAATTAAACTAAAAAAATGACTTAAAAGCAAATTTTCACAAACGTCCGAATTTGGCTACGAAACTTGCACCATTATGTTCGTAGAATTTTTTTTGATGATTTTCATATTTAACACTTCGCAATCCCAGTTAGTATGGAGGAGTTACGAGAGTTAGAGAAAAATTAGAAATTAAAAATAAAAATTAAAAATTTACAAGGTATTGGGTCAACCCAAGAGGGTTCCAGGTCAACCGGTAGCGCCCGACCTAGACCTAGGAGTGGTCGACCCATGATGAAGAAAATTTAAGCATTAATTGTTCTGTAACGACATGTATTACCGGCTTGGATTCGTTGCTTGCTTGAGAAGGGTTAGATGAGTGGTTAAGATAATAGTTGAGGTTAAATTGTTGGCCTTAAACCTAACTCTTACTCTATAATAAGATCCTAATCAAACCCTAATTCTTTTGTTCAACGTATAGTAGAGAAAATCTATCAAAATTTCTACGAAACCCTAATCTCTCAAACCCTAAAACCCAAATCAAAAACCAAATAAAAGTTTAAAATCAAACTATGGAGCAAGGCAAGCAATCAAAGAGGAGATTGAGGAGATTAAGGAGATCTACCGATTGGAGGCCAGTTTTCTTAAGATCTAAAGCTTGGGCTTGAGTTAAGTGGGCACAAATTTGATAATTTGATCGGTATAATTAAATTTAAACTATTATACTTGATCCAGGATGTTAGAATCCAAATTTGATATTGTTACTACCAAATATCCTTTCGACCTGGTCAGAACCTGGTTGAATAAAGGACAAGGAAGAACAAGAGAAAGAAGCTCCATCAAGACATTTCGAAGGAGTCGAAGGGATGCACAGCCAAAAACTATAAATATCACAACCTTTTGAAGGGGTCGAAAGAGTCGAAAGCACCCTTCTGCTTCAAGAGATCCCCTTTTGAAGCAAGTGCTTTCGCATGCATGAAGACCTTTCGATTGAGTTAAAGAAACACCTTTCGAAGACAAGGAATGACAATCCTACATATGCGTGCCAAATCTTTCGAAACCAAAGGTTTCGCCTTCATCCAAACCATTCAGAAACATGCCTTGATTAAAACAACCCTTTCGAAAGCATAAGCAAGCCTTTCGAACCGAACGAAGCCTTTAACATCCAAGGAAGGTTC
This sequence comes from Allium fistulosum, assembly GCA_030737815.1. Classification (NCBI taxonomy): domain Eukaryota; kingdom Viridiplantae; phylum Streptophyta; class Magnoliopsida; order Asparagales; family Amaryllidaceae; genus Allium; species Allium fistulosum. Next base: position 191,829,725 of record CM060902.1, on the reverse strand, counting down.
CGCATCAGTTCGCAAGAGAGCATTTGGAAGTTACTAATAGGGTCAAAACCATCAGCATTTCAACACCTTCGAAACACCTGGAAACTGCATATCGACAATTCGAAAGCTCTTACCTTTTGTTCCTTATGACAATAAAGCAACATAAAGAAGAAAAGGCGCAACCACCCCTTTCGACGAAGATGGAGGCATTCGAACCCATTCAGAAGCATTGCGGAGGGGTGCGCAAGTGTCGAAGGAGTCGGAAGGTATCTGAAGCCACTTCCCGACCAGGTCAAAAGCACTGGGTCGAAAGGTGCCAACCCGCATCTATAAATCAGACCTAAGGGGTCTGTTTTAGGGGATCTGAATTCAGTCATTCCAGACTTGTATTTTCTTAATACTGCAAAGTTGTAAACCCTAATTTGTAAATCAAATTGGGAGAAATTGTTCGGCACAGTCATTATTGGGTTAATAAAGGGAAGATTTCATTATTCTTGATTATATAGTTGTTTCAAAAGCTTTTATTTGGATTTGACTGAATTCTATAGATATTGACCTCATCGAAAGGCACCTTCTGAGTGAGTCATATCCCTGCTTTCTCAAGTAATCCAAGTCCTTAACTACAAATCACTATTCATCAAACATTCACCTTTGGTGAGTCGAAACCTTAATCTAAGCTGGGTTTACCTTAGATTCCAGAACCAACCCAAAGTCACTGAATAACTTAGCTTTCGACAAGGTCGAAACCCACTTAGTCAAACCTTACCCTTAAATCCAAAGAGCCATCCTTTTGTGTTCCACGACTGTTTCGAAAGGAAGGTTTCGAAGGGAAAATAAAACTACTCTAGTTGGCTCGAATGATCATAAAAAAGGGAGTTTAAGTGTTTCGACTGGGTCTAAAGGTCACTAAAGGAAGGTTTTCGCAATAGAAACCTAGTCGAAAGGGTGAATTGAAGGGAATATCCACATCCATTCTTCCTTTACTTAACTAAGAAATATCTAAAGGACTATCCTTTACCTTAAAATCAACTTTGGGGTGTTGACAAGTTTTCTTGTTAACAGATATGTTAAACCCTAATTGAATATGTTAGGAACCTTAGAATTGAACTTGTTAACTTAAATTTGTAGATTGTCTAAACATTAATTTGACCCCTGAAACCCTAGAAATCAATTTATAGTAAATGGATAATTTATTTAGTTAATTAAATACTTGTTTAATGTCAAATTTGCAACCCTAAATCACAAAACGTAAACTGATTGGAACTGGAAAATTAATTAACTAGAAATTAGGGCTAAGTAGAATTATTAACTGCTGGAATCAATGAAATTAATAATAAATTAATGGATGTTTAAAATCGAAACACCATAAAAATTTATGGGCAACCGATCGACATGGGTGCTATAATGGTCAATCGTAGTAGTCGACGTAGGGTAGATCTGGGTCAACCATTTGACTGTACAATGCACGGATTGAACCTTGGCCTGAGGCCCAGGCTTATAATAAAAATTAATATAATTTAGTACATAAATTATATAAATAGAAAATTGATTATTTGAGCCTCTGTTGAGCTAAGTTAACTGCTAGAAATGGTAAGGCCATAAATCCCTTATCAAGAGAATTGTAGGGTGGTATATCCCTTATTAAAGGACTGTAGGCCATCAAGATTTGGATAACAGTTGAATACCCAAATGAGAGATAAGAGCTTACTAGGGTGATGTATTTCGCAGACACTCAGGGGGTATTCCATCGTGGTGGCGCGCAGCACTTACAGAAATATCAAGTGAGTGAGCCCAATCCTAACGGGAGTTATTTTACGCACGGTTCGGGCGTGATTTGATATAGGTGGACGCTGGTGTAGGATGATAAGTGGCTACTACAAGAAACGTTGGCACTACGATCGAGAGGTGGACAATGCGTGCATACGATGAGTTGCATTATTGATTTGTAGTATGAGTGCGCATTTCGGGGTTCTCCTCTCGTATGTAGTAATGATAAGTATTCTTGGATAATTTAAAGGACGTAGGTCGATCGTTAGTGTGAGGTTCAAATTGTAGTTCAAACCATTGTGTTAGATAAGAATCCTAAGGTATTGGACCTTAGGAATTCACAGAAACTTGTTACACACCCTACATCACTTAGAGTAGTTTTAAAGTTAATTGCATGTAATCATCACTTGTTAAACTTGTTCCCATTCACCAGACTTTATGTCCGACCCACCCCCGTTCTTTTAACTTTCCCCCACCTTATGATGATAGTTTAGCAGATGAATTGGGTGGAGGAAGGAGCTTCATGTTAGAGTTTCCCATATCATTTATTGTGCTTCTTGTAGCTACCTGTTGTAAATAATATTGTCAAACTTGTATTGTAACTTGGTAACAGTGCATATGTAAATCAAGAATTTTTGAAAGTTGTTTTTTCTGAAATGTCTATTTTCTGTATTTATATTTTAATTCCTTCAATTATGAGATCTAAAAGTATAGAATGTCTCATAACTCAATCCCTATAATTATGCTTCGTGAAGTTTTAAAAGACCAATGACTTGTATTTCCAGGCATGATTTATGTTCGGAAGTGCAGTTTGTTATACAATACTCTTAATGTTTAGTTGACAACCAAGGATTATTTGTTCTCGATGTTAATAAGAAACTAATAGTTTCTCTTCAATGTGGGAGAATACTTGTCGGACACTCTAATGTGTTATGTGCGTTTAAGTTTGGTTAATTTCATTTCATCCTATATAATTACTTTCATCTTTGGATCGTATCTAAATCAATATTACTATCAATAATTTATAAAAGAAAATCATTTTCTATAAAGTTGGTATTACTTTAAACAACAATTATTTCTTAGTACAATGAAATAGGTATTCATAAACACCTTATGAATTATGTAACGATCTTCCTTTCTTACACCTAAAGACGATACTTAATACATTTTTGGTATTCATGTACCAATTAGTTAAGTGTTCGAAAAACATTTCATTTAGGGTGAAAGAAAGAAAAAGGAAGAACATAATCTCACAAAAACATTACGAGTAACATATAATATATAAATCAAGTCTTTACAAGAAGAAAGAATTTTAATATACATACAACATCATAACACTCTAACCTATTATCAGCCTGAACAGTAATAACAACATGTTCTTACAAATGCTGATATATATAGACAAACAAACAAGCAGAGCGGAAGATAAAAGATATGTGAACCAAATCATCATTTGAAAGCTCTAAAAGATCCAGCTAAATCTGGAAAATATGCTCGGGCTGACCTGAGCATTATAAGAAAATAACGCCCGGATCAGTCTGGTAAACCAAGCATGAGAAACTCAAATCATAAGGAATTTTATTTATTATAACTTGTAAAATCCTTTAAAATCAAAGGTATCTTGTAAGACCGCGCCGCATAAACAGGGACGGGCTTTTACCTTACGATAACCTAACCATTTTTATATAAAATCCAATGATATTATGATAATGTCTATAATACAAGTACATATTAATCATAGCTGAAATTGTTATATTATTAAATTCTAGCATAATAGGTATATAATCAAGTCCGAAGGCACTTATTTGAGAATGGATTCCAAATATGAAAGGGTAAGAGTCTACCTATTGAATTCGTACGCCACTAGATAAAATGTATGGGAGGCTACAATATGTTGCACCTCTGCTACTTAGGACCGGCCCTACCCCTTACTGGATAGCATCGAATATGATCACCCCTTGGTTATGATCAAACAACCATAATGGGTCTCGAATCTTACATAGAGGTATCGACACTAGATCTTGGGATGATCATACCCTAATGGAAGCGACCCACGTAGCCCTATGGCATGCCCTTGCTTTATTCATTTACCGTTTGTGAGGCTGGAGACTACGATTACTTGTTATATAGCAAACCATCTTGGAATGCTAACGCTGCCCTCCAGGCAGAAATGCAATGTCGGCATTCATCCATACAAGTTCGTTCCAGGTTTGAACGAAACCGAAGGCACTACCTTTACCATAACCATTTTGGAATCACCCTCAGGATTAGTAGCAAGTAGCCCTTGCACTTCAAAAGCTCCATCTTCAATCATCTTCAAGATGTCTTCGTTTCAAAACGCTTGAGTTGGATCAAAGTGGTTTTTTGATAATTTACACTTATCTGATCCCAATCTCTTCAAAACGACATTCGATAGTTCCGGTAAACTCAACCCTGGTTTTTTGGAAATAATCAAACACTACGTAGGAGTAGGGATCACCCCCTAGCTGTTTAAGTGGATGGATCTCCCTATCATTTTTCTTAGGAGAACAAAACGAGATTTATATGCATAGTACAGCATCATCAAAGTTGGTTGTGCCATATAACTCACATGTTTCTCATAAATATTTCGGGAGTTATATTTTGGTTCGGATTTGATAGTCGGTTATTTAACTATCAAATAAACAAACAACAACAAATTCAAAGATTTAATTACCTATAACAACCACTAAACCTCAAAATAAGTCTTTCATTTATTAAAACTCTTTTCAAAAGTGTTTATAAAAACACTCATATACTTATCTCATTGACATAAGTATATTCACAAAACATTTGTGAAAGATTTCTCATTTCCAAATCATATCAAAGGATCAAAACAAACTGTTGTTTAAACTAAAGATAAAGATAACCTCAATCAATATTCCTTCGGTGTTAAGTTTGGAACGAATGTCCATACCACCAGAATTAAGAAGGCCAGTTAAAGGAAATCTAATCTCAAATTCTTTTATAAATTTCCTTCTATAAATCCTCTTAATAATCTTTTTTATTTATGAATCTCCTTTACTTTAATTCCAAACCAATTTACAAAACTCTTTATAAATCACTAAGTTAAATTTACAAAAATCTTTTATAAAAAATCAAAACTATTTATATATCTCTTTATAAATCTTCGAAACTATTTATAAAACTTCCTTTATAAATATCCATAATATTTATAAAACTTTGTTATAAATATTCCTTATTTAAAATAAAACTCCTTTAATAAACTCATTTAATAAAGTCCTTTGATAAACAAAACGATTATTTAAAACACCTTTACTAAAATCATTACTTAACTTGAAACCATTTTTAAAAGTATGATTGACCTTAAAAATTAGAAAGAAGCTTAGTGGCCACAATGTTTCTCATTTAACTGAGTTTACTTTTCAAGTTATAACATAGGTATTTACATAACAAGCATATATGTATAAGGGAATCAGCCAATAAAAGTCAATCATATAAGTAAATGTCCAAGTTACTAAAATAGCGGATGGAGATTTATTCTGCTAAACACATGTCTAAGTTAATATAATGGTAAAATGAGTTTTTATTCTACCTACTTGATGTCAACATAATCTACTTGGAGAACTATGGTAGACTGGTGATTTATTCTACCAAGCAGAAGTCAAATACAAGTTAATTAGCAGAACGGTGATTTATTCTGCTAAACAGATTTCATTAGGTTTCATATTCAATTGGGTTTACTTAAGGATGGTATAAAAAGAAATCCCTTGGATTTAAAATATTCTTTTAAAAGAAAGTTACTTTAAAACAAAACGATCTTCAGAAATAAAGTGGTTTAAAATTTTTATTCAATAATTAGATAACATTTAAACCTTTATTTTAATAATAATTAAACCTTTAATCAACGATTAAACTATAATTAACTATTAAATAAATAATTAAATAATAATTATCCATTAAATAAATAATAGATAATCTTTAAAAGAACAATTAAACCATAATTAATCTTTAATTAATGATTAAGTAAAATTTTAAATCTTCATTAAATAATAATTTAGATCTTAATTATGCCTTTAATTAAATCTTAACTTAACTATTGATTAAATAATTAAAACCAATTATAATAAATATATAATAAAAAATTAATCCTTAATAAATAATTAAATAATAATCAATCCTTAAATAATTAATTAAATATATAATTAACCTTTTATTAATTAACTTAATTAATACTAATTACCTTATTAACTAATGATTAATACTAATTACCTTATTAAATTAATTAATTAATTAATCATTAAATAATTAATTAATTAAATAATAATTATTTTTTATTACTTAATATATGTTTTGAAAACACTTTTCAAAAATATACTTAAGTGGAAAACACTTTTAATTTGCAGAAAGAGTTCGTCTTACGAACTGCATTTATAACGACTATCACTATATGACCCATAATTTCAAAACTTCATTTATGTTCTAAATCACTTCCAAAAACTCTATCTTTTTGTGCTAACTTACTTTTATAACTTAGAAAAAGTTTTTAGAGAAATAAGTAAAGTTTTTGAAACTAAATGAAAATATTTCTAAAAGTAATTAAGGAAAACAAGTTTTTGAAAATCAAATGATTTCGATGTCGCAACTACAATTCCAAATACTAACTTTTCATATTACATATAACCTCATACTCAAGTGCTAACTTTTAGCATATACAATACAAACACAACACATATACATGTCATGGTTTACATAACCAAGCAAAAAACATAACTTTACATCCATATACACATTTCAACTTTGATCTCTAAGTCAAACCTAACATCACATCAAACATATATGTAAAAATTATAATCAAAACCAATATACAAACCAAAAACAATGATTTTATTATCAAAGTAAGCATCGTATTTAAAGTTAGAACTTTTAAATGAATTCGTGAGCTATACTCACCCAAAAGCTACCAAACCACTCTGAACTTCCACTAAAACTTGCTATGACCTAGCTCCATGTTATAAGCTTTAAAAATGAAGATTCGATGGCCTTATGGTGGCTTTATAGTTCAGCCAAGGTATGGTGCACACGGCCCAAAAGTGGTGGAGCTCGGCCTTGAAAGGTGGATGGACTTCGGATTATCATCGAATTCATAAAAATCAACCCGAAAATGGGTCATCTTCCTACTAATTTTTCGATAAGTTATTCATGGAACTTGGAAATGTTTTCAAAGGAAAAGTTCTTGTAAATTCCTTTCTCTACAATTTTTTAAAAAAATCACTCAATTTGGATCAGTTTTGACGAAGATATGGTCAAAATAAGAAGAGGTATTTTAGGACTTGAAAATATGAGTCCAAAATTTCTCTGTAAAGAAATGAGATTTGAAAATGGTTTAGCTCAAAATTTGAAGAAGTGGTACACATAAAAGTTGTAGCCACTGAAATTTTCTACAGTTGGAAAAAATGAAAATCTCCATTTAGATAATATATGAGAAAGATTTGGTAGAAGGAAGACGAGGCAAATTTGAAGAAATGAAAGAGATAGGCCTGTCAACGGATACTTTCGGATGCGGATAGTGCCACATCCGCATCCGCATCCGAAATCATTTTCGGATATTGGATATCCACATCCACGGATATGAACGGATATCGGATAATTATCCTATCCGCTAACGATCGATAAATCAAGAAATATAAATTGAAATTTTACGTTTAACATAAACTTTTTTCGATCCCATTAATTATTAAAGTGTTAAAAATAAACAAATACAATGATAATAAATAGTTTTGAGCAGTTTATATGCATTTAGTGTGTATAATATAAACTTCTAACTTAATAAAAACATAAATAAATATCTTTCACTGTACTAAAATACACATAATTTAAACTATAATCTTGAAAAATATCGGACGAATAATTTTCGGATACGAATGTCTTCATATCCGCATCTGCATCCATTTTCCCGGATATCGGATATTTATCTGCTTTTCGAATGCGGATGCAGACAGATTTTGGATTTTTCGGGTATCCATTGTTAGCCTTAGAAAGGGGTATTTAAAAGCAAGAAACAAAGTAAATTACCTTAATACCCTTGGTCCTTTACTGTCCACCTCCTCTTGCCACATCACCATGCCACCCCACCTTCATGTACCTCATCCCATAAGCTTTTCCCCCATAAAACCGCATGAGCCAACATGTTTAAACATGTTTTGTACTTAAGTTGCCAATATGTCGTTTCATGCTTAAACACTTTTTCAATTTTTTTTTTCAAATAATGGTACATCCACTTTTTATATTACTTAAGTATGTATATATAAACAAATACATCCTACACATTTGTAAATATATGTGTATACTTATACTATAAAGTTCACAACGTTTCCGACAACTTTTAGTCGACGAAAGCTGAAAATTGGAAAACGAATTCTGATCACATTTTCGATTTTTCTTTGAACTAATTATTTCTGTAAACAAATTTGCAAAACTATTTCACCATCATTATTCACTATTTAGAAGATTTTTATTTTAATTATAAAAACTATTATTTGAATATTTAAAATTAATTAAATATTTGTAAATCAAAGCGTTGAAATTGCTAGTCATTACAAATTGCCTTATATATATAAATGATTTAGTATTAGCATACGATACTTATGTTCAAAACATAAATTGGTCATCCAATGTTGTTTGTTCCCGAACTCCTTTTTGGGTGATCCATACAAAATCCCTCACGAGCAATTATTATGTGTAGTCTTTCGGCTCGCACAACCTCTCAACTCCTTAACCTAGGATATGTTAGCATTTCTTATAAATCCTTATCTTGTATGATTTTGTAAACTATGCATTATATGAAATTAACTTTAACCTCTTGTACTCTTAAGTACATGACCATATAGAAAGAAGTTAACTCAGCTTCACTCATCATTATTCATGTTTTTTCAATAAAGTTTGATTACTCTTTATTAATACATCATTTTGTATCATAGCGAGGAGTGAACTTTTAGATTGAATATTTATTCATCTTTAGGTATATTCAGAACTCTTTCCAATAGATTCACTTATTTGATCAAATCACATCATTTTATTTTCTATTGCACATAATTTCATATACTACTATTTTATATTCTATGATCTTATCATAAACATGCTACATGTGTATCAAATACACATATGTCCATGTTTGTGATAATTCATCGGTGAATTCAATAAAGTATATGGAAACATTTTATTTTTATTAGACTTACGATTTCATACATCTATATGTATCAATTCGAAGAATGCATCAACTCTTATATCGCTCCCACCGAATGTTTGCTTACACCTGATTGTTTGATATATTATTCATTGGTTCCATATGATTCATAATCATACAATCAAAGATTTTTTTTCTTAAAACTATGGCTTAGTCTATAATTCTAAAATTATAGAAAATAATTTCAGAAACTTATATATTTTTCAATGATCGCTTTCGTTATGAGAACAAATACCACATCATAGTTTTATTTTATATTGAATATTCATATTAAAATAAAACTATGTCTATTTTTCAGTCAACACTAAAAAATAGTTATTATTTCATAAATAGTTTTCATAACTTGATGCGGCTACGGCTATCAATGGATATCCAAAAAATCTGATATCCGTCTGCATCCCTATCCGAAAATATGAAATATATTCGATATACGAAAAGCGGGTATGGATATCTGAAAAGCTTTCCAAATATGGATATGGTTTTAGTGGTATCAGTATCCAAAAAACATTCATCTAGTTTTCTAATGCATATATATAATGTGTAATTAACCACTAAGCTTGAATTAATATATAATTTCCCTTAAAACAGTTAAACTAATACCAATAGTTGGATCTACCCAATCTGTTAATACTACCCAAATCAATACAGTGCCCCACCCAAAACAAAAACCCTAGCATATTCATTTTTTTGCCCTAAAAATTTTCAACCACCTTTCACAAAAATTAATCCCTCTTTAAATCCACTTTTGATCGACCTAATCTCTCTATGCCACATCGCTGCCGATCTTAAATATACACCACAACGCCAACCCAGATCACATCACCAACTACGTCCTATTGACATTGCCACCTAATCTATCCTCAAATCCTCTTTCAGCTGCCTGTCTCAAATTTCCACATCGTTGGTTTGCCTGCCTATTGATATCACCACATTGTTGATTATCAAGATCGCCTGCCACTTGAAAAGCTTGCCTGGAAATCCTAATCCCAACCTCCTTGGAAATTTTTGCTCGTTTGGTTATAATTTTTGGACTAATTTTTTTTCTCTTGTTTAAATCTACAATTTGTTAAATATTCTTAAATCTGCACTTGTTTAAGTGGTAATAGATATCAATTATGGTATATTGAGTTTGGCTAGATCAAATTTATTAATCTATACTTTAAATCTATAGTTGTTGAAATATGTAGCTTAAATATGTTGTTTAAATTCTTATAAATCTACACCTGTTTAAATCTATTATTTAAATATGCAGTTTAGATCTTTAGTTTTAATAGTTTTAATGAATTGTTTGTGTAAATGTATTTGTAGTTTAAATAAATAGTTTTAATGGATTTAAATAGTTTAAATGAATTTGTGGTTTAATTAAATAGATTAAATGAATCTGTAGTTTAAATATGTTGTTAGATCTATTTAACATCGTGATGTTTAAAAATTTTGAAATTTATGACGTATTCGATCAATACATGATTTTGAAGGCAAAAATAATTTTACATGTTTGAAAATAATTATATTTAAGTATTTTATTTTATTTGCAATAATTATTTCAAGTGTAGAAGTGCAAGCTTGCAATTAGTTTTTAGATTACTAGTTCTGAGAATGGTTCCTGATGACTTGTTAGAAGAAATATTAAGAGTTTTTAGATTAGGCAATGCTCTTATAGAGTCTGATAGTTTGCTTTAAAGAAAATTTTATGAGAGATTTGGATATTACTAGTGCTTTCTATACTTAGTAATTGAACCAAACTCAGCTTACAGCTCGGCCCATCATTTGGGTACAAATGATGATCAAGATTGCCATCTTACAAGAGTGGAAGTACTAGTGCTTTAAAATGAGGTTTACTACATGTTGTTATTATCTTAATCAAATTTCTATGTCGGGTCCTTTTTAATATATCACAATCTCTTTTGAATCCGTCGAAGATTTCTATTTCACAAGTTTTAAATTGAGTACCTTTTCGGCTATTCTTGTCCCATCTAAAGTAATTCCTTTATATACTTTCTATAACGTTCCGCCTTTTCGATCCTTAGAAGTCAACATGAATACACCTACGGTATTCACGTTTCGAACATCCAAGTGCCGGAAAGACAGATTGTTGGGGTGAAAGAAAAGAAAATGTAGAATAGAATCTCATAACGTGATGAGTAATACATAATATACCAATGGACTTTACAAAAAGAAAAATAAACTTTAATGTACATACATAAAATTAGAGTACAACAATCATGTCATCGGTCTGGATAGTTATAACAACATGTTGTTACAACTGCTAATAAATACAGACAAGAACAAATAGCGAAAGATAAATATACAGGAATATGTGTTGGAGGATCCAGCTCGTCTCCTAAGGCTCCAAAGTGTCCAGCTATATCTGGAAAATATGCTCAGGCTGACCTAAGCATTGTAAGAAAAATAACGTCTAGATCAGTCTGGTAAAACTAGCTTGAGAAACATAATCAAATGGATTCTTAATGCTTTATAAACCTTTCAAAATAAAGGTATCTCATAAGACAACGCCGCACATAAACACGGATGGGTTTTTACCTTACAATAACCTAACCATTTTATAGAAAATCTAGTGATACTATAATAATGTCTAGGGTAAAATAAATATTAATCATAGCTGAAATTGTTACATTAGTTACATTCCAACATAATAGGTATATAACTAAATCCATAAGGGCACGTATTGGAGATTGGTTTCCATAAATGACAAGGCTATTAGGGTACCACCTACCACAGTACATCTCTAGAAAAATGCATCGAGGGCCGCACATGGACCCTCTTCCAACACAGAGTCGACCTTCTCCTTTAAAATGACAAGCTGAATTACATCATTCCTCAAGACCAAGGCTCTAAAAAAATGTGCACTAGCTATGGCCCCACTCTTCGCGTGCATACCAAATCCATAAATATTGATTCTAGATTGAGGAATGACTTCTCTAATGGTAGCGAACCATAAAGCCCTGCCGCATATCCCATGTTTTAGTCATTACCGGGTTATGAGGCTTATGAGGTCACGATTACCTTTTTCCTCTATCAACAAATGCCAATTGGAATGCTAACACTACCTTACAGGCATAATGCAACATTTGTCCATACAAGTTATTCAGGACATCAACAAACCGAAGGCACTACTTTTACAACATCCATTTCAAAATCACCCTTATGATTAGTATCAAGTAGCCCTTATACTTTAAAGAGCTTCATCTTTGATTCCATCATCTTCAAGAATGTCTTCAATACGATGCTTGAGTTGGATTGAAGTATTTTTCGGTTAATTCATACTTATCCAATCCCGTTCTCTTCGAACCAACATTCGCTAGTTTCCGGTAAACTTAACTCTGATTCTTTCAGAATAATCCGACAATACATAAGGGCGGAGATCACCTCCTAACTTTTTAAGTAGATGGATTTCCTTATCATTTTTCCTAGGAGAATAAAATGAGATTTATACGCATAGTATAGCATCATCGAAGATGACTGTGCTATATAACTCGTGTGTTTCTCCTAAATAGTTTCATATTATATTTTAGGCAAAGATTTCGATAGCCGGTTATTTAAATATCAAATAACAAGCAATCAATCATAGATTTTATTCCATATGGGATCCACTAAGCCTCTATAAATAAACCTTTCAATTATTAAAATCTCTTTCAATTATTTGATTCAAAATACCTTACAAAAGATATATTCACAAACCCCTTATACTCTTTTCAATACTTAGGAAAACATTCATATACTTATCTCAACGACATAAGTATATTTCAAACCATTATATTTTCAGTACTTAGAAAATGTCCACATACTTCTCTCAACGGTATAAGTATATTAACAAAACTTTAAGTGAGATTTCCTCTTTTCCAAAATCATATTTAAATGGGCCAAAACAAATATTATTTAAAATATTTTTTACTATAAATCAAACAACTATTCTTTGGTGTTAATTATGGAAAGAATGTTTCCATACCACCATAATTAAAAGGATTAATTATCAAAAATCAATTCTCATTCCCTTTCTAAGATTCCCATTTTATAAGCCCATTTAATATTTACAAATCCTTTAATAAATCTCCAGATTAATTCAAAAAATTACTTTCTATTTAGGAATCTCCAAATGATTTATAAAATTACTTTCTATTTATAAAACTCTTTTATAAATCTTCCTTTACAACTCCTTCATAAAAATCCTTTACAAAATATCATTTACCAAATATCATTTAAAAATCTTCTTTTAAAATAAATCCTTTTATTAAGTAAAATCCTTTTTTATAAAAGAATTATTTATAAATAGATACCCTTATTTAATAGATTTCCTTTAAACGTTATAATTAAATAATTTATTTAATTTAAAACCTCATTAATAAATAATTAACTAACTTGCCTAAAACATCATTTATAAACACTTAACCTCAATGATATAAAATTGAAGTTAATTTAAATCCATAGCTTTACAAATTCGAGAAAAGGCTTAGCGACCACAATGGTACTAAATCAAATTACCATTTTATTCAATTTGACTTTTACAAGTCGCATAACTGGTATTTATCTAAGTAAGCATATATGTAAATAAAACTCAATTAGAAATCACTAGTTAATACATCACTTATCCAATATTAATTAATCCACATATTAATTAACTGGCATATGAGTAAATAAATATCCAAATTAACATAATAGTAGAACGGTGATTTATTATGCTGAATAGATGTCTAATATAATCTACTCAACTTAAGTATAGCAGAATGGTATTTTATTCTGCTAAATGGATGTCAGGGATAAATATAATTACTAAACAACGTAATTATACACAGTTTGTATTATTTTACAATTAAATTACACTACAACATATGGGTCAAACGATTTTATGAGTGTGTTCTATAAGTAAACACGAACTCAATGCCAGAAACCATGTGTCAAATGGATTTCTATATGTGAGAGTTATTATTTTCTAAAGGTAAAAATTTAATTAAATTGAAAACTTAGATTATCAAAACCTATTTAATTCCAAACTAACACTCATCCTACCCAATGCCTACTAGGCCTAAAACCTAAGCTACATCTCCTCCTCTAATCTATACTCCAAACTCACATATTGGAAAACCCAAACCTGGAAATCAATTTCCAAGCATGCTACGTGCACGTGCATGCACTCCACGGCCACCGGTCTGTTAGGAACTGGAGATAGTGGTTTTGATGACAACAACCTTTGTAACTTATTTTATTATAACTTATATACTAACACTATTGTCTAGATATATATGAATGTTATTATGCAGGATATATATAAGGCAGGTACTAATTATTGAAGACTGTACAGTATAAGGATCAAGGATGAAGAAATCAAGTTTGAAGACTCATGAGTATCAAGATCAAGATTTCAAGATATGTGTCTAGTTTTTGTTAAAACTTCATAATAGCATGGAAATCTTCATTCCGAATTTCATTTGGGATGGAACCCATTTCTACCTTCTTAGTGGCTTACAAACCCACGATAAGTAGCTTACAAACCTACGACAAGTGGCTTACAAACCCACGAACATCCTGGTTTTGTACAAGTTCTCGAGTCCTGATGTGATGAGATATTCTGCAGGAAGAAGCTTGCAAAACTACTTCAAAATGGTTTTTCAAAACGAATTTCAAAACTGCTTTTCAAAATATTTTAGCCTTCAAATTATCTTTTCAAATAGATGTTTTAGCCTTAAAATATTCTTTGTTTTTGTGTTTTAAAACATAGTAAAATTAGTTTATTTTACTCCAGAGTCATTTCATTTTGTTTTCATCTCAATACCATTTTCAAAACAAAATTTTATATTATTTTTAACATAGGGATGTCGACATCATGGGATACCCCATGTCGACATGGTGGCCGTTGAATTCAAAATTTTCAATTTTCAAAAGAAGTGTCTATTCGTTTAAATCTCTTCACGAATGGTTATGACTGTTGGTGCTCTATAAATAGCCTTCACAAACAAATTTTTTAACTAACTATTTTCATATTTTCTTCACTCCTTCTTCTCCACAAATCCATATTCTAAAATATTCATATTTTTAAGTTCGTGCCGAAATTCTACCGAATTCTCAAGTGAATCAAATTAGAATCTCATTCTTGTTTGGTTCTCTGTCCTCTCTCGAAGATCAAAGTGCTATTCAGAGTTATAGGATCAATTTGTAATCAAAAGTTTATTGAGTCTCTCTATAAGGTGTGGTTGTGCCTAGAAATCAATTGGGTAATCTTGTGTCCCGTAAATCAAGAGAGTTTGCCCCGGACTCGTGGGACAGGAGGGTACCTCAAGGCCTTTAGAAACTGAGGATTGTAATCTCGACTTTGGTATAATAAAAATCTGTATGAGGTGTTCTGCCTTGGTACAGGACTGGATGTAGGGTAACTCCGAACCAATATAAAATCCGGTGTGTTCTTTCCTTTTACTGCTTTTTATTTACTTTCTGCATCTGTGTTTGATTCTGTGATTGTTCTGTGATTAAGTTCTGCATTTGTTTGTGTCATAATTTTAATTTAGTCCATATAAGTCATAGAATCCATTAAACACTATTCACCCCCCTCTAGTGTTAAATTAGCCTTAAGATCCTTAATCCGCACTCCCTTTCAATTGGTATCAGAGCATAGGTTTTCATAGTTTTCATAATCTGAAACTTGAAAAGTTGAAAATGGCATTTTTAGAAAAAAATTTAATACTAGTTTGAATTTATGCATTTCATCAAAGTATCATATGTCTGCATATAGTTTTTATGAAAAATCAAGTTATCTACCGAATTGGTTTGTTATGCAGGAACAGACATGTTACATGGCTTTTGAAGAATCAACAACCAATGGACAAACTGTGCAAATTGAGAAAGATAAATGGATACTTGATAGTGGCTGTTCAAGGCATATGACTGGAAATCCCGAGATACTCAATGACATTATATATCAAGATGGTGGATTAGTCAACTTTGGAGACAACTCAAAAGGATATGTGATTGGCATCGGCAATGTCGGTAATTCTAAAACTCCTCTTATTTCTAATATTTTGCTAGTTAGGAATTTAAAACATAATCTGCTTAGTATAAGTCAACTATTGGATAAAGGATTTAAAATTAAATTTGGAAAAGATAAGTATCACATCGAAGATAATAAGTCAAATATTATCTTTGAAGGAATTAGGAAGAAAAACATTTACATCCTTAGTATGAAAGTTCAAATTGATAACTTATGTCTTTTGGCTAATACAAGTGACCCTTAGATTTGGCATAAAAGATTTGGTCATTTAAATTTCAAACTGTTATCTAGGTTATCAAAACTTGACTTTGTTAGAGGTCTTCCCAAGTTAAACTTTAAAGTAGATAGTATATGTGATGCTTGCCAATTAGGAAAACTTAAGAAAAGTTCATTTAAACTAAAAGATATGATTTCTACTTCTAAACCTCTAGAATTACTTCATTTAGATTTATTTGGTCCATCTCAAGTTCAATCAATTAATCACAGTAAATATGTTTTTGTAATTGTAGATGATTATTCTAGATATACTTGGACATTTTTTCTTAAACTTAAAAGTGATGCTTTTGAATTATTTAAGAATTTTGCTAAAAGAATTCAAAATCAATTTTCTTTAAAAATAAAACTATTCGTAGTGATCACGGTGGAGAATTTGAAAATGAAAATTTTGAGAATTTTTGTAATAAAAAAGGAATCACTCATAATTTCTCTTTTCCAAGAACTCCACAACAAAACGGAGTGGTAGAACGTAAGAATAGAACGATTCAAGAGTGTGCTAGAACAATACTTTCTAATAGTAACTTACCTAAAAACTTTTGGGCTGAAGCAGTCGCTACAAGTTGTAATATATTAAATAGGATTTTAATTAGACCATTAACTAATAAAACACCATATGAATTACTTTACAATAAGAAACCCATAGTAGCTTATTTTAAAGTTTTTGGTAGTAAGTGTTTTATTCTTAATACAAAAGATAATTTAGATAAATTTGAACCTAAATCCGACAAAGGTATCCTTATCGGATATTCTAATAGAAGTAAAGCATTTAGAGTTTATAATTTAAGAACTAACACTATTGAAGAAACAATGCATGTATCTTTTGATGAAAATTTTAAAGATACTGTACAAATAGAAGATGAAGAAGATTTTATAACTTTAAATAATGAACCTAATGAAACTAATTGTGAAATTATTCAACCTAATAAAAGAATTAGACTATTAAAGATCATCCTATAGAAAACATACTAGGAAATATTGAATTTATAGTTAAAACAATAAATCAACTAAATAGTATGAGTAATGTAGCTTTTATATCAACTATTGAACCTAAAAATCCAAAGGAATCATCATCTGATGATTCATTGATTCTTGCTATGCAAGAAGAATTGAATCAGTTCACCAGAAATGATGTTTGGGAACTTATTCCTAGACCTGAGGGTAAAAGTATAACTGTAACAAAATGGACTTATAAAAATAAAATAAATGAACTTGGTGAGGTCGTGAGAAATAAAGCTCATTTAGTCGCGCAAGGTTATTTCCAAGAAGAAGGAATTGATTATGACAAAACCTTTGCACCCATAGCAAGACTAGAAGCTATCAGGATTCTACTTGCTTTCGCAAATTACAATAATTTCCAGTTATATCAAATGGATGTTAAAAGTGCTTTTCTAAATGGTTTTGTAAAAGAAGATGTTTATGTTGAACAACCTCCACTTTTTGAAAATAATGAATTTCCAAATCATGTATATAAATTAAAGAAAGCTTTATATGGTTTGAAACAAGCTCCTAGAGCCTGGTACGAAAGACTAAGATCTTATTTACTACAATCTAGTTTTGAAATTGGTAAAATAGATACAACTCTTTTTATTAAAAGAAACAAAAATGATATTCAATTAGTACAAATATATGTAGATGATATAATATTTGGGTCAACTAATAACATAATGAATAAAGAATTTTCAGATATAACGACTAAAGAATTTGAAATGAGTCATATGGGAGAACTAAGCTTCTTCTTAGGACTTCAAATCAAACAATTAGATAAAGGAATTTTCATTAGTCAAGAAAAATATGCTAAGGATTTAATTAATAAATTTGGATTGACCACTTCTAGTGGGAAACCAACTCCAATGACAACTAATGTAGCTTTAAGTAAAGAAGATAAATCAAAAGATGTTGATCAAAAATTATATAGGGGAATGATTGGTTCGCTGTTTTATATAACAGCAAGTCGTCCTGACATCATGCATAGTGTCTGTCTTTGTGCAAGATACCAATCTCAACCTAAAGAAACTCACTTAAAAGCTGTTAAAAGAATTTTAAGATATGTAAAACATACTTTAGATTATGGTTTATTTTACCCTAAAAATGATGTATTTGATTTAATTTCATATTGTGATCCTGATTACACTGGTTGTAAATCGGACCGAAAAAGTACAAGTGGAATTTGTCACTTTCTAGGACATTCTCTGGTTTCCTGGTTTAGTAAGAAGCAAAACACTGTATCCTTGTCAACAACTAAAGCAGAATATATATCTGTTGCTTTGACTTGTTCTCAAGTTATATATATGCAACAAACTTTTAAAGATTTTGGATTAACTATAACTAAATCACCAATTTATTGTGATAATACTAGTGCAATAAACTTATCTAAAAATCCAACTCATCATGCTAGAACAAAACATATTGATATTAGACATCATTTTTTTAGAGATAATATAAGTAAAGAAGTCATAACTCTTGAATATATTAATACTGAAAAACAAATTGCTGATATATTAACCAAGCCATTAAATGAACAAAACTTTACTAAATTTAGAAGAGAATTAGGTATATGTTCATTAACTGAAATATAAATTATAAATAATACAAGTATAGTTAATAATTAATATAAATAAAAATTTCTCAAAAATTGAACTGGGCATGTCGACATGACCCGTCCCCTATGTCGACATACAGGCCGAGATTTTCAAATTTAAATTTCCCTCTAAAATTAGTTATTTGGTTATATATTTATATATTTCGACTTTTACTCCTTTCCTCTGTTCTATTCTCTGTAATAAACTTCTAAAATAGTAAATTAATGGCTTCCTCTTCTAATAATGAACCTTCTTCAACCACTTCTCCTCATTCTGGCCCTTTTCACCATTCCACACACGTACGAGTCATCAAATTACAAGAGAAGATGAAAGATTTGCTTCAAATGATGACGGAAATTCAAGTGAGTCAACTGCGAATGGCTAGAGAACAAGATAGGCAAGGCAGAATTCTTAGGAATTTACAAAATTTCCTTATGGATAACCATGCCAATCCCATTATCATCGAAGAATCATCACAAGCCATGGATTCTGAAGAAGAAGAGCCTATGGAAGAACCACAAGAGGATCAAGAAGAAGAACATGATCTACCGAATCCAGATGTTCATATGGACAAAGACGATGGCGTGATTTGCGTTGGAGAGGTCCTTTTTGACGCTAATGGGATCTTGGTCGAACAACGTGGAAACTTTTGTCTCCACTATCCAAATTGTTCGGTCCATAAATCACCAATAGTTAAGGGTCCTCGTTAAGCATTTTTTTTGTTTTTTGTTTTTCTCTTTCTTGATTGTATATTAGTTTGTTAATTTGTATATAAAGTGTTTGCTTAATTAATGTTCTCCTAAAAACAATCTTTGGTGTATAAAATCTTGAATTCCATTTAACTTAGGATGTTATATTTAACTCATACATAGTTATTATTCTTATGTCATATGTTTGTTTATCTCATTTTCTATTAAGTTCAAGGTTTATAGGTTATTATTTTGTTGATGACAAAGGGGGAGAAGTTATATAAAATAGTAGGCTTGGAGTAAGGGGGAGTTGTTGGTGTAAGGGGGAGTTATGGTATGATCGAAGTGGTAAGTATATTTTATAAGGTTGTCATCATAAAAAATGGGGAGATTGTTAGGAACTGGAGATAGTGGTTTTGATGACAACAACCTTTGTAACTTATTTTATTATAACTTATATACTAACACTATTGTCTAGATATATATGAATGTTAATATGCAGGATATATATAAGGCAGGTACTAATTATTGAAGACTATACAATATAAGGATCAAGGATGAAGAAATCAAGTTTGAAGACTCATGAGTATCAAGATCAAGATTTCAAGATATGTGTCTAGTTTTTGTTAAAACTTCATAATAGCATGGAAATCTTCATTCCGAATTTCATTTGGGATGGAACCCATTTCTACCTTCTTA
This sequence comes from Allium fistulosum, assembly GCA_030737815.1. Classification (NCBI taxonomy): domain Eukaryota; kingdom Viridiplantae; phylum Streptophyta; class Magnoliopsida; order Asparagales; family Amaryllidaceae; genus Allium; species Allium fistulosum. Next base: position 191,809,514 of record CM060902.1, on the reverse strand, counting down.
GTGGCTTACAAATCCACGACAAGTAGCTTACAAACCTACGACAAGTGGCTTACAAACCCACGAACATCCTGGTTTTGTACAAGTTCTCGAGTCCTGATGTGATGAGATATTCTACAGGAAGATGCTTGCAAAACTACTTCAAAATGGTTTTTCAAAACGAATTTCAAAACTGCTTTTCAAAATATTTTAGCCTTCAAATTATCTTTTCAAATAGATGTTTTAGCCTTAAAATATTCTTTGTTTTTGTGTTTTTGTTTGCGCCAAAAATGGTCACAAACCCCCAAATATCGTGAAAGCACCAGTGTATGAACACAAATCAGCAGTATATAATCACAGATCTAAGTAATGTAGAGGATAAAAAGTGAAGAATAATGAACTTAAAATGGAAAGAAATAGACAGAGACACAAGATTTATAGTGGTTCGGCTATCTCCGGCCTACGTCCACTCCAAAAGTTAATCTTTTATTGACTTTCCTTGCTGGTTACAACTGATTACAGTAGATTATAATGATAAAATTCGAGTATAACAGCAGCTATGGAGTACAAAGTTGAATCGGGTAGAGTCTGGACGTTGAGAAGCCGAAAGTCCTTTTTCTGTTGGCTCTGGGGTGCTATTTATATGCGTTCCATGCAAAGATCTCGCTCAAACTTCGGGAGACTCCTCCTGGCACATGAGTGGGCCCACGCGACCGATCCCATGGAGTTTCGACTCGATCCGTGATCGATACGAACGTAATTCGTATCGATCAAGATTTTGTCCAATGGAGTCGAAACTTGGTGTGAACATTCCTTAGCTTGTGCGTAGGCTTCTGTGAAAATTTCATGGCATTTGGACTTGTAAATCTCGAGTTATGATCGACACGAAATGGAGACTTTCGACAGTTCGTCTGGTTCGAATCGATCTATTCGACTCGATCGTGTTCGAATCGATGCCCTTCACGTGCGTGCTGGTGACGTGGCGCTACTTCCAAGGATCGATCCAATTTTCATGCCGGGTTGAGTGCTTCTTTCCTGAAATCACGCTTGCTTCTCGTTCGTGTCCAGGCTTCGTAACCATTCATTCACATCCATCTGCTATCGCTTCCAGTCTTCTTCGCAACAACTCGATCGATACGAACAGTATCGAGTCAAAGTATCCAACATTGATCGATACGAACAGTATCGAGTCGAACAAACCATCGCACGCTTACCTATCCAATCCGGGTCCACTGTCATCGAGTCGAAACCCATTTGGCCTCCCTACCTGATCGATACGAACACGCTGTTCGTATCCATGCTGATCGATAGGAACGCCTTGTTCGTATCCATCAATCATCTTGAGCAAATGAACTCCGTTTGACCTGAGATTTGAAACATAGCCTCTCCTAGCCTTGATCATCATTTCCTATCGATCCCGCCATGATCGAAGCTCGGCCAAATTTTGACGACATCGATCAAAGCCTTATCTCCAATCGATTTCCAATCCTGATATCCGTCATTTTGCAGTTATTTTGTTGATATTCCAGCCTTGACCAAAAGGTGGGATAACAGTTGCCCCCCAAAACATGCCTTGTGATAAGAAGGGGTGTTTTGAATAGTTCCGAATCCAATATCCAAAGTCCATTGCCATATCATCCAAGTGCATCGATCTTGACTGCTCCGAGTCGATGTTTGATTCCAAATCCAGTAACCAAAGCTTTAGCCAATTCCATATCCATCCGAGCTAGGCATCCGAGTTCTAATCCATCCTTATTCAATAACCAATAACCGAATCCAGGACCTCTCCGGGTCGGTATCCAAATCTGTAACCTCTCCGGGTTCTTGCCAAGTGCAATCCACACCTGACGACCGTGGCCCAGTGTCCCTGGGCGTTAAATAATTGCCATGGCTTAAGTCCTAAGTAGAATTCTGGTCGCTCCGGACCCTTGTCGAGCATGGTCCATATTCGACGACCTGAAATCGTAACCGATAGGTATTATGGGGCTAAGTCCTAGGCCAAATCCTAGTTTCTCCGGACCCTTGCCGAGCATAGTCCATGCTCGACGACCATTTACCAAAAACCAGAGGGAAATCCAATCAAAATCCAATCCAAAATCCAGATCAAATCAGAAAACCAAAAATCCATATCCAAAATCAAAACCAATATCCAAACATGAAAATAATCATCCAAATGAAAATCCAAACCAAAAAACAAACAAAACCAGGAGTTCAAACCAAACTCCAAAACCGAACCAGAAAAAGCAAATGTCCAAACCAAAAGAAGAAATAGATTTCACAAACCATAGCGTCGCAGTTTATCGTCAGTCAGAGCATGCCTAGGGGCCATCTTCGTCCCCGTACATGAGTAAACGACTTAGCCGTTTGCCAATAGTTCGCTACTTATTTCATATCATCCCTGTCAATTGATAACCAATCGACCATCATTCCTGGGCCTTGCGCCATCATTGTTCGAGGTAGAGGTAGACGGTGGTTGCTCATGCTCCATCACGGCATTCCGGGCCCCGACATATTGTCGCAACTGTCCATTCCTTACATGCTCCTCGATTATGTCCTTCAGGTGCCGGCAACTGTTGGTATCATGTCCGTCCAAATCGTGAAAAAGACAGTGTCTCCCTTATGCCCATTCACGTTCCGAGGGTTCTATCCTAGCTGGCCTTCGGTAAGGAAGGTGGTTTCGAGTCTCCATGAATATCCGTTCCAACGTCTCGTTTAATCCTGTATAAGTGGAAAACTTTGGTTCCCTCCACCGCTTCCTCGCTTTTCCTGATTCGTCATCCAGCTTCCTTTTCGCTTTATCTTTATCTGAGTCTCCGCTGGATGGCTTGCCATCCTCAGCTGCGTTCACCTCCTTTAACTTCATATCTGAACATGCATCTTCGTGCCGAAGGAATCTCTCAGCTTCGTGAAAGAATTCCCCAAGATCCATTGGTGGGTCCCGTATTAGAGATACTTTGAAATCTGAATCCTCTCTGACTCCTGATACTGCTGCCATTAAAACCATTGATGGATCCGGCCGATCCACCGAAGCAACCGCTGCATTGAATCGAGTTAGGAAAGGTCTGAGCGATTCATCTGTCCTTTGCCTTACTGACGTTAGCATCATCACGTTCTTTGGTCTTTTAATATGAACCCGAAACTGCTTCAGAAATCTGTCCACCAATTATGTCCATGTCCTAATAGATCCCTTTTCCAGCTGTTTGAACCACATAGCAGCTATGTCTATCAGGTACAGAGGGAAACATCAGGCCATCACTTCCTCTGATGCCCCCAGCACTTCCATCCGTCTTGTATATCTCATCAAATGATCAGTCGGATCAGCTTTTCCATTGTATACATCTAGTGTAGGTAGCTTGAATTCTGGTGGATTTCGAGCTATTCTGATGTCACGAGTAAACAGACTCCTGTTTACTCCTTCCAGATCTCTATTCGTCAAACCTCCGCGCATAGTTCGCCTAATAATCTCAGCCAATCCAGCATTGTCTGCCAATGGTTGCCCCACGAGAACCCCGAGGGAACTTTGCTACGTACTCCTCATCTCACACTCCTACATTCCTGCCAGCATCTTGTTGTGTAGTGTCAACTGGAATTCCTCCATGAACTGGTCCATCGTTGCGGGGCGGTGTGCCCCCGAGCCTGGATCCATCTAGGTTAGCAGTTGTGCGCTGATCGGTGGTCATGCCTTGCTGAGCTGATCCATTAGATTGCATGTTTGGTCCTTCTGCTCCAGCTCCGTGGATCTGAACTCCTGAAGCTCCAGCTATTCCTGCTTGCCCGAACGGCCTGAAAAGGTTCTGCATCATTTCCTCCTGCCTTTTCAGAAACTCTTCATGCATTGCTCCCATCATCACCTCCATCTCATCTCTGGTAATGAAAGTTGAAGTCTGATTAGCCCCTGATGATGCCTCCTGGCTCCCTTCATGCTGACTTCTCTCGGCTCTTTGTCTTCTACTTGATTGCCTTGTCATAGCTCTTAATCTGAATCCTTAAGCCTTCAAATCCGAATTCCAAATCTGGTATAGCGGGTGCTAGTCTTTCTCAGTGAAAGCACCAAAGTGTTTGCACCAAAAATGGTCACAAACCCCCAAATATCGTGAAAGCACCAGTGTATGAACACAAATCAGCAGTATATAATCACAGATCACAAATCTAAGTAATGTAGAGGATAAAAAGTGAAGAATAATGAACTTAAAACGGAAAGAAATAGACAGAGACACAAGATTTATAGTGGTTCGGCTATCTCCGGCCTACGTCCACTCCAAAAGTTAATCTTTTATTGACTTTCCTTGCTGGTTACAACTGATTACAGCAGATTTTAATGATAAAATTCGAGTATAACAGCAGCTATGGAGTACAAAGTTGAATCGGGCAGAGTCTGGACGTTGAGAAGCCAAAAGTCCTTTTTCTGTTGGCTCTGGGATGCTATTTATAGGCGTTCCATGCAAAGATCTCGCTCAAACTTCGGGAGACTCCTCCTGGCATGTGAGTGGGCCCACGCGACCGATCCCATGGAGTTTCGACTCGATCCGTGATCGATACGAACGTAATTCGTATCGATCAAGATTTTGTCCAATGGAGTCGAAACTTGGTGTGAACATTCCTTAGCTTGTGCGTAGGCTTCTGTGAAAATTTCATGGCATTTGGACTTGTAAATCTCGTGTTATGATCGATATGAAATGGGGACTTTCGGCAGTTCGTCTGGTTCGAATCGATCTATTCGACTCGATCGTGTTCGAATTGATGCCCTTCACGTGCGCGCTGGTGACGTGGCGCTACTTCCAAGGCTCGATCCAATTTTCATGCCGGGTTGATTGCTTCTTTCCTGAAATCACGCTTGCTTCTCGTTCGTGTCCAGGCTTCGTAACCATTCATTCACATCCATCTGCTATCACTTCCAGTCTTCTTCGCAACGACTCGATCGATACGAACAGTATCGAGTCAAAGTATCCAACATTGATCGATACGAACACTATCGAGTCGAACAAACCATCGCACGCTTACCTATCCAATCCGGGTCCACTGTCATAGAGTCGTAACCCATCTGGCCTCCCTACCTGATCGATACGAACATGCTGTTTGTATCCATGCTGATCGATACGAATGCCTTGTTCGTATCCATCAATCATCTTGAGCAAATGAACTCCGTTTGACCTGAGATTTGGAACGTAGCCTCTCCTAGCCTTGATCATCATTTCCTATCGATCCCGCCATGATCGGAGCTCGGCCAAATTTTGATGAAATCGATCAAAGCCTTATCTCCAATCAATTTCCAATCGTAATAACCGTCATTTTGCAGTTATTTTGTTGATATTCCAGCCTTGACCAAAAGGTGGGATAACAATTTTAAAACATAGTAAAATTAGTTTATTTTACTCCAGAGTCATTTCATTTTGTTTTCATTTCAATACCATTTTCAAAAAAAAAATTATATTATTTTTAACATAAGGATGTCGACATCATGGGATACCCCATGTCGACATGGTGGCCGTTGAATTCAAAAGTTTTAATTTTCAAAAGAAGTGTCTATTCGTTTAAATCTCTTTACGAATGGTTATGACTGTTGGTGCTCTAGAAATAGCCTTCACAAACGAATTTTTTAACTAACTATTTTCATATTTTCTTCACTCCTTCTCTACAAATCCATATTCTAAAATATTCATATTTTTAAGTTCGTGCTGAAATTCTGCCGAATTCTCAAGTGAATCAAATTAGAATCTCATTCTTGTTTGATTCTCTGCCCTCTCTCGAAGATCAAAGTGCTATTCATAGTTATAGGATCAATTTGTAATCAAAAGTTTATCGAGTCTCTCTATAAGGTGTGGTTGTGCCTAGAAATCAATTGGGTAATCTTGTGGCCTGTAAATCAAGAGAGTTTCCCGGACTCGTGAGACAAGAGGGTACCTCAAGGCCTTTAGAAGCCGAGGATTGTAATCTCGACTTTAGTATAATAAAAATCTGTATGATGTGTTCTGCCTTGGTACAGGACTGGATGTAGGGTAACTCCGAACCAGTATAAAATCCGGTGTGTTCTTTCCATTTACTGCTTTTTATTTACTTTCCGCATCTGTGTTTGATTCTGTGATTGTTCTGTGATTAAGTTCTGCATTTGTTTGTGTCATAATTTTAATTTAGTCCATATAAGTCATAGAATCCATTAAACACTATTCACCCCTCCCCCCTCTAGTGTTAAATAAGCCTTAAGATCCTTAATCCGCACTCCCTTTCACGGTCACCACTGCCAGCCCCGCCCACACGTGCGCCTCAACCAGCTCATCACCTCCGACACTTCACCACTGCCCCTGGTACCCCCGATCTTCATCCAAACCCCCAACCCGAGAACAATGCGCGAGCAAACAAACCCAAGTCACGACCCATTTTTCCACTACCTACATCGTCACCCTCTACGTGCACCTATGTCACAACCACCGCAGCCTTCCCCATCACCGCGCACACCCCTAACTAAACACCGTTCGACCCAATGATCCCATGTGACGACCCACCTTTTTGGACAGTTTAAATTGACAATAAACCACACAAGTTAAACTCAAACCATTCAAAAGGTAGGATTTTTAATGGGGTAAATAAGAAAATAAGAGAAAAGAAAGAAAAACAAAACACAAAATCTCACAGCAGAATGACAAAATATAATAATCAAATAAACACTTCATTAAGCTGTTTTACAAATACATTTGATTACACTTTTACAATACATCAGAGTTATACATACAGCAGGTAAAATAGGATAATGCAACAGAACAACATGATGCAGTGGAATAATACTAATAATATAATACTAAACTCCGTCTTCGTCCTCCAGAAATAATGTCTTCAACACTGAAAAGCTCAGGCTGACCCGAGCGTAATGAAAAGGCAAAACACTCGAGTCAGAACTAAAAGATCTTATGTGAGTTAAATCAATAATAAATAAATATGAGTGTAATGGCTTCAGAGATGTTTACGGGATTTTACATCTCCTATCCAGTGTATAACATGCGTGCAATAACTTAAGAGATGTTTCGGGATTTTCCATCTCCTAAGGATCCGTTAAACTATCTATATGTAGTAGAATACGCTATATATGTAATGTCTATCATAAAGTAAAGTATTAAAATAGCGTTAAGGCGTTACCCATATCCCATTTAACACATTTTTATATAAGCATCGTAGTCTATACAATACTGTAAGCTCCACCGTAAACTGGTGGGATACTCAGGGAGCACTTCATAGGTACGACACAAACCAAAGTCGTAGTAGGCTCGATCGGGATAAATATGACAAGGCACGCGAGGCAATGCCCAGGGTAGGATTCTACCATTTTGCACTCCTAGACTAGTGGTAACGCGTAGTAGCTACTACCACCCACCTCGAGACACACTCCCATAATCAAAATCGAGGGTGGCCACCAATCAATCACAAAGTAACAGATATAGTATCGAAGAAGCATGCTCGATAGGGGGAGCGACCCCACTTGGCCCGGTAAAGCTCCTATTTTAGTCATTTTAATTATGACCCGAAAGTCAAGGCTATCCATCATCGTTCTCTTACTTTATTCCTGTAGCGTTCGCCAAACCATCCTACTTCATTTCGGATTCTCCACCACGTGCACAGTTGTTAAAGTGATTTTGGTATTGGCAGAGAGTATGAAAATATCTGACCTCGGTCTCTTTAACAAAAAATGCTTATTTCACACCGTGGTCATTTTATAAAACATTTTTAATAATATATCCAACAAACAGTTTATACCTTCATGTCAATATATCCATATGCTTATTCCAAAAGTACAAATATATTCATAAATACCGAGGAAGGTTTCTTTCAATCAATTTCGAAAATAGTTTATAAATCTTTCTTAAACCATTTATAAACTATTTATATTCTTTAAAACAATTTATAAAGCTATTTATAAATTCCAAAACAGTTTACAACTCTTCCCCTTTTCATAAACTTCTACGAAAAATTCCTTTAAAATGCTTCCAAATCCCTTTATACAAGCTCTTTTATAAAGCCCTTTATAAAATCCTTTAAAACCTTTATAACTCCTTTATAAAACCATTATAAAATCCTTTATAAAATCCTTTTACAAAATCCATTACAAAATCTCTTACAAAACTTTTATAAATTCCTTACAAAACCTTTTACATTTTAATTTATAAAAGTTATTACAAAATCTATATTTATTATATTAAATTGAATTTAAATAAACCTCTTAAAACTGTATTAAATATTTTTTTAAATAAATTTTATATAAATCTCTTAAAACTATATTAAATATTTTATTTAATTAAAATTTAAACCATTTAAAAATATATTTTTAAAACTAAATAAAATTATAAATAAAAATCTTAAATTTACTTTTTAAACCATATATTGACTTTTAATTTGAAACTTTAAAACATATAAAATAAATTATTTTCCAAATATTTTTTTTAAAATAAAATCATTAAATTAAATTTAAAAATCAAACTTATAAATCAAACATACTTTACCATTTAGAAAATAATTTAAAACCGACCAACGGTGTGTGTATATAATTTTCTACCCTATGGTCAAGTGATAGGGTATGTATCATTTCAACCCAAAATAGTTAAATTTTCCGAGTATATATCATTTCAACCCGTATCTCAAATCAATAATTTCCAAATCAATAAAATCGCCCGGGTATGTATCATTTCAACCCATAACGATTTTCCCTAATCTATAAGATCATTCGTGTATGTATCATTTAACCCATAGTGATTTTCCTAATAGCAAACTAAGGGAACTTGTAGTGTGATAACAACATATATAATAAACATAACATCCAATCATCCAAATGTCAACAAATAAACATCCATCACAATCAACATCCAAATCAGTCAATAAATCACAACAATTAACTGGTTATCAATTTCAGGTATTTTACTAACAATTTAAATTAAATATGAATTTAAATGGCAATTTAATTCAAAAATAAATTCAATTTCAATTAAAATGTCAAATTAAACAACCAAACAACAACCAATAATATCCTTATCATATTATAAATTTAATTCAACTAACATAAGAAGGTTAAATATTTCGTGAGTGGGTTAAATCACTAACCTTTATACGAATCTGAAAATAATAGACTTATAATCAATAGCTCCTCTCTATGTTTCCTTAGTCTCCTTCTTGATTGCCAGCTTTGTTCCTTAATTTTGCTTTTGGTTTGATTTACTTTAATTTTCTTCCTTATTATATTAATATATATGTGTGTGTACTTTTACAAGGTTTGGAAAAAAAGATTTGAAAAAGAAGAATTGAAGAAAAAAAGAATTAAAACAAGAAGAACAGAAAATGAAAGAGAAGATCAAGATTTGAAAAGAAAGAAGAAAGTTTGAAATAGAATAAGATTTGAAGAAGAAGAAGAAGAATATTTGAAGAGGAAGGGAAAAAAATAAAATGAGAGAGAATAAGAAGATTTGACGAAGAAAACGAAAAAGAAAAAGAAAAGAAGAAGATTAGAATGGAGGCTAGGGTTTCATTTGAATCATATCTTATTTATAAGGTTAGAGTTAGGTTTAGGGCCAATAAGATTTGGAAAGAGAGGCTGCTATTAATTAGAAATAAATGAAATGAGGTTTCAGGAAATGAAGTTGGAAAATGAACGAAAAAATAAAGTAAATATAAACAAACTAGGTATTGAAATAAGTAAATATGAACAGCCTTTTTAAAAGTAGAAGGTATTAAAAAGAGGTAAAAGAAAGAATTAAAAATATGAAAAGTAGTTCATGTTTGCAAAATGGGAAAGCTTCAGACAATGTAAATGGAAAGGAGTAATGGAACAAATGAGGAAATAATGAAAAGAATGCGGCAATTATTAATTAGAAAGGGAATGAATGGACCAACTCTATACTATAAACAAACTTTTGGAATTCAAATTTCAAAAACTTAATTAATTTTGTTAACCCCAAACATACCAAAATTGACATCCATTAAAGATTTAATTAACACACAATAAATGAAAATAAATTCTCTACACAAATTTTGTGTCATTAATTAAAAGTATACAACATTAAGAACTTTTTATTTCTCTCTCTCTTTGATTAGATTGGGAATTTAAACAAACTTGTTAACGTGTCGATTGAATATTTTACTAGGAATACATTAACATACATTCAAAAATATGATAGCATAAATAAGGTAATATAAATAGTTGTATAATATATATATATATATGTACATCTTTATCGCCACTTATAGTTTACATTCATAAATAAAAGGTATGAAAATATCCACATAAGGAGGCAATGAATGTAAGAGTAAATTAGAAGAGTGAAGATGGAAAGGTAAATTACGTTGCAATAAAAATCTAATCAAGTCTAATTGAAAAGGAAATAGCCAAGTGTAAATCTATTTTACCCCCTTTATCATCTCCTATTAACATCTAATTTAATACCGTATGGGATTTCAAACCTAAATAATTCTTTTTTTATGATCTAACTGGATCTAAAATATAAGTTTATATTTAGGTATAAACATATATGCAGTAAACGCATTAAATTTTTGAAACATGAAAAAAATTAATGGGAAATAAATCACCCAATTTAAATTTATTTCAATATATGTTTACAATTAATGTCGTCCCTCTTTTTAATTAGAAGATTCCAATCACATTAATTGTCATTGATTTCTTATTCCTGTAATAAACTTTTCAGCCACCAACATTTCAAATAAATAAACATATTGTTTTTTTAATTTAGTAAAGAAACATATATTATTCCAATCAATTGGAATTTACATTCATACAGTCATTTGTTTTCTTCCATATTAAACTTTACAATTATTTCCAATTTAAGCTCTACAATCACATTCCCAATTAGCTTTACCATTACAATTGATTGAAATCACATTAAAAATTGTCAATTTCATTCAATCAACATTATTAAATTACGTTTTAAAAAAATTCCCTTAATAAATCATAAATTTTAATTTCTCATAATATTAAATTTTAAAATCTTATTTTATCTAATATTTCTAATTATCAAAAATGTGGGTCATTACATCCCAATCAATGTCATTCCAGTTGCACCAAAACAAAATGAACCAACCTATTTAAACCCTAGTTCAACTAATTCCTGACACCACAAGCCTCTGAACCACTCGCGATCATCGCCGAACCTTTGCCGCCACCCATGGTCGCTTCATCTCCAACTGCTCCACCCTAAACAACCAAGATAGCCGAAAATCGATTCTTGACCCAAAATCGATCAACTAACAATCACGTCACCATCCGATACCCTAAAATCATGAAACTCGCTCAAAAAATCATAATTCGTAGATACGAACAAGATTGCAAATGCCTTCGTCGATTTGTGATCGATGGAAAATCGACATAAATGAACCACTTACTGTAAAATACAATTTTCTCACATACTCGACGAAAAATTCAACAACCATGTACAAAAATTACTATGGAGTAAAACTAACAACTTTGTAGTTGACGGCAAGTGTTAATTCTTAATGGTTTGTGAGTTAATAACTATGGAAGTGAATTTGAAAAATAGAGAACAAAATCTTGTTTGCAGTAAGTGTCTTAGTCCATTTCAATGCAAGCTAAACTAAAAATATGACTTTTTTCCGTATTACTTAAACTTTAATATCAAATTCAAATTTGCACACATGCTAATTAATAAATGCACACAATATTTATTTCATCAAAATATAAAACAAGGGTTTGAATAACTCACTTTTCCTTTTCATGCTTCTGAAAATGCCAATCCAAATCATTTTAAGATTTTAAAGGTTCGATTCTTGAATGAATAAGGAGTTTGAACAAAAAATGTAATTTTTATTTTAAAAAGTTATGAAAGTAGAGAAAAGGAAGAATGGGGTTAAGAAGTAAATGAAGATGGAATGGAATAAAATGATAAATGTTCATTTTTATAAAATACAAAGCAAATGACAAAAATGCCCCTAAATACACTTTCAACTTTTCCCTCACATCTTAAACCAACCAAAGTACTAAGCATTTGAAAATACGATTGTTAATAAGGCGATTCATGTACTTAGTTGAATTTTACACTCAAGGTTTCAAATCCATTTAACATCCATAATTCTTTTCCATTTGAAATTTAAATAAAGTTTTACTTTTAAATACTTATTTACTATCAATATTCATTTAAAAATAAAGCGTGTTAACATTTATAGGTGTTGTTTAAAGCATAAATTTGAAAAATGCATTTCGAACACATTTTCAGTTTTCTGTCGAACCATCAATTTATGTAAACAAAATCTTTAAAAATAAAATTTCTATTATTAGTTATGAATTATTTAAATAAATAAAAAGCTCATTAACTAAATATTTAAATTAAATATTCACAAATTAAAACGATAAAATTTCGGGTCGTTACACTTTCCCAAACCTAGCTGCACCAAATAGATTTATTTCTGACAACCCTCCAGTTGCTTCTCGAAACTCATGGTAGGATAATCTTGGATGTTCTTTCTTCCTTTGTCCTTCATCGTCTTTCATATAGCATTGAAATGACGGTGCTTTGATTTTTTTTCCTTGATTTCATGACCATGGGGTAAACAAAAAAATAAGCCATAAAAGTAGATGATGAGCCTATTAAAAAAAGAAGTATTGATAGTAAAGCATGATGGTGTGCTCTTTTTGTTTATGCAAGATAGATTTCCAATTATTGTTTTTGGTTACATTGTTGCAAGTATCTAATAATGAGTTTAATTTTGTGCTAATAATAAGTGTAAACTCTAAAGCTAGTTTTTGGTTACATGGTAGCAAGTAGCTTTTGTAAATCAAAATGTCTGCCATGCACTCTATGTGAGAGAATCCACTTGGTTAGTTATGGGCTGAGCTTGCATAGCATGCAAACAAGCTTGAGCTTGCAACAAGATATGCAAGTTGCAAGTCTGAGTTTGCATATCTTGCAAGTTGCAAACTGAGCTTGCAACATGCTTACATTGTGCAAGTCTGAGCTTGCATATCTTGCAACTTGCAAGCCTAAGCTTAGGCTTGCAACATGCTTGCATTTTGCAAGCCTGAGCTTGCACATCTTGTAAGTTGTAAGCCTGAGCTTGCAACATGCTTGCAATCTGCAAACCTAGGCTTGCATGTCTTGCAAGTTGCACGCTTGAGTTTGCAATTCTTGCAAGTTGCAGGCTTAAGCTTGCAACATGCTTGCAACCTGTAAGCTTGCAAAGTTTGCATAAGTTGCTTGCAGATTGCAAGCCTGCAAGCTAGTTGTAGCATTCGAGTTGCATTTCAAGTATGCAAGCAACTACAACCTGCAGTTTGCATGCAATTGCAAGCTTCTAAACCTTCTAATGTTTTTTATACTCATCACTATGCAAGTTCCTATTACTATTTCTTATTCTCATCACCAATGCATAATTATATTTCTTTTGCAAAGGTAGATTTTTGGAAAAAAGGTGCTTAACTTCTCAATGGAAAAGGAATGGAACAATTATCTCTAATGCTATTTGTATTTTTGTTGTTTGTTGTAATTTAAAACATGAATATGCCTCTATGTTTTAAATTCTATGTTTTTTTATGGTGGAATAGTCTTAGAGACTTTGTTGTATGGAATTTCATGTAGCCCACTTTCTTTGTTATATGGTTGTCATATTTTGGTAACATTGTTAAAATATTGATTATATAGAGTTTGTGTGATATAGCCATATTGTTGTTATCATGTATTGAGCTATTTTTTTTCGTTTTTTTGTGGAAAAAAGTAGTTATAATATTTAATTTTTGGATACTTACAAATATTCAAAAATATCGGTACCGATATACATTTTTAATTTTCAGATATGGATATTTTTGAATATTTGAAAATATCTGTATTCATTAAACCAGATATGGATATTTTTGGATGTCCATTGTAACAACCCGCATATTTTTACGATAATATATTTAAATGATTTATTTAAATATAGCATCTTCAGTTGAATTTAAAAGTCCAAAATATGACTTTTTGTAAACAGTCGAATCCGGACTCGAGACCACTTCCATTGAGTTCAAAATGACGTTTACAACTTTTTTGAGTATAAACATCGATATGTTTGGAGTTGAGTAGAATTTTGCTATTTTTCTATTGGGCTTTGGGTTTGGGTTTCAGCCCACTAACCCAACAAAATACCCTAACACTCCACCCCCTCTTCATTCATTCATTCTATTTTTCTAACACTCTTAAGCTATAGGAAAATGGAGGAAAGAAAGGGAAATTAAAATTCCTAAACCCTAGATTACTAGGAAATTCAAGATTCAAGCTCCAAAATCAAAGAGAAGCTTAGGTAAGCATCCTCTTCATCTTCTCCATCTCAATTCCTCTCCAATTTTCAGAAATTTCATATAACCTAATTTAGGAAATATTTGTCTATGATCATAGATTGGAGCTTCTAGAGTTGAAGGTGAAGAGTGGTTGATCTTTCCTTTGTTTTAAAGCTTCTCATTCGTTGTTTTTGGGTTTAAAGGTGAGTTTTGAACTCACATCTATGTCTATACCTTTGATAGTTGTTAGGTATGAATTCCTAACATCTATTTCTTGTCCATTTGCTTTTGAATTGAATTGGTTCGATGAATTTTCCAATTTTTGGTATCTGAAGTCAAAATCTATGAAAATCCTAATAAGTATGTTTGGACATGTTATTTGGAGTGTATTGATGAGTTTATAGGGTTGGGTTGTCGCTTGTCATCGATCCCTGGCCATCGTCGCTCATTCGTTTGCTTCGAATTTGATTTGGCCATCAATGGCCTTGGCAAAAATTGCCCTGAGCTTCAGTTCAAACGTCCGGTAATAAGCTCAAATGTCTGAGGCTACGGGAATAAAATTCCAGTCTTTCAGCTCAGACATCTAAGCTTATTTCCCAATCGTCTGGCGATCTGGAATAAAATTTCCAGTCTTTCAGCTCAGACGTCTGGGATAACCACCAGATGTCTGGAGCTGTTAAATGCAACCAATTTGCATATTTTATGTGGGTTTCCAATTTATATCGATTTTTGGTTGATCTGATTTGTTGCTATCACCTTTTATTGACTTTGATGACTTCTTTTCTGGATTTTTTGGAATATCCATTTGATGGATTTGATATCGATTTCTATGGTTTTGATTCACGTCATTGTATGTGAATTTTTGGTGATAGAGTGTTTTTACAATCGTTTCTGTGATTTGTCACTTTAAAATATAAAGGTTTCTATACTAGTAGTAAATACTCAAACTCTTTCAAATAAATGATTTCAACACTACTTTCAAATATAAAGCTCGTTTTTAAAACCATTTTCCAATCTATTAGTATATACAAACCTTTACATCATTCGTATGAGAAATCTAATTAAACTCTTAGCAAAACAAGTGGTAAGAAACGCTTGCGTTTACTTCGTGTGTTAATTTTTGGACTTGTTCGATTGAAATCTTATGACAATTTTCGAGTGAAAATCTATAATTTGTTCGTAAATATTTAAGTTAAGCCAGTGGTTATGGGACATGAAGCTAAACTCATTTATTTACTAGCTTAGTGTAATTCACACTTTTTATTGATCTATGACGATCATTTTTAAGGTTTAGTCTAGCGATATAATTTACCCCGTTTTGTGGAGCTTCATCTCATTTTTATAGGCCAGCGACCTACGAGATTTACGGAGTTCGGTTCATCGGCGTACCGTTATTGTACTACGTCGTTGTTTCGAATTAATTGAGTTTCAGGTTCATCGGGCGTACCGTTATTGTACTACGTCGTTGTTTCGAATTAATTGAGTTACAGGTTCATCGGGCGTACCGTTATTGTACTACGTCGTTGTTCTGAATTAATTGAGTTTCAGGTTCATCGGGTATACCGTTATTGTACATCGTTGTTCCAGCTCATTTGAGTTTCAGGTTCCTCGGGCGTACCATTATTGTACTACGTCATTGTACCAGCTCTATGGTTAGCGACCATGGGATAGCGACCCGTTTGTGATACACGTGTTGGAGAGTTTTCATGCTCCCGTTTGTGATTGGCCTCCCCTTTGTGTTTTTTAGATTTCTAATTGTTGATTTCTGGAATTTATGTTTCACCAATTTTTGCGATTGGCATTGATATGTTTTGTCAATATTTGGGGTTTGGTGAATACACTAAAGAATGTGATATTCTTTTTGGATATTTGACGAAATTGTATGATTTTTATTGTTATTGAATGTATACTTGTCACAGTATGCCATTATTGTTATCATACATTTTTGTGGTATCTCTTATCCTTTCTCATCTTATATGATATTTATAGCTAGACTGATCCGTTTATTATTTTTCTTCTTAAATAATACTCGGGTCAGACCGAGGTGTTACAGGTGCTTCCACTTGATTTCTTAGCAGGGGCTAGCTTCTGACTTTTGGCTAACTACTTTAGCTTAGTAGTTTTTGCTTTTATACATTTGAGATAGAGACTCCTTGATGTATACATATTATTTTGCTTAGCACCTGTACCTATTCTTTGGTGATGTAGTGGATCTTGTATGACCACTATTTTGATGAACACTTTTATGTGTTATACTCATATCTGTTTCCGCCTTTGTGATATGAATATATGTGACTGATTTGTGTTATACTTATTTCTATATTTTTTTCTGAAGTCCACATAGCCACTGTGTAATAGCTTCGAGTTTGTATTTGATATGTCGGATTTCCTCTTGAAATGAAATGCATGACATACCATCTGACATATTGGTACTCGCTCAAAGCAATTACTCAGATGGTCACTCCTCAACAGCCTTACTCTTCGTACTAATTGACAGCATTAACTAGTAGTGTTCTTGGTTAGTGTGAGTATAGAGGTGGGGTGTCACAGCTTGGTATCAGAGCCAAACTACGGAACAATGTAGAATAATCTAGCAAGGATCATTGTCCTAAGTCTTTCTTAGGAGTCGTGCTTTAGGATTTAATTCAAGTCTTTGGACTCATTCTATCCTTTTTTTTTATGATGCCTTGTTTATCAATCTAGTTTATTTGAATTCATTCTGAGAATAACCTTTTTCCTCTTCTTTCTTTCTTTCTTAAAGAAGAGAAATGGTTAGATTTGGCAGTCCTAGCGCTGGTCAATCCAGTAGTCCTTCTCTAGATGGTGTATTCATGTATGCCCAACAACTTTTGGATCTTGTAAAGAATCAAAGGTTTATCTGTGCTTTGAGTAAGAACCCCAAAAAGGTTTTACCTCTGAAATTAGAAGTTCCTTTCGATCAGCTTGTAGATATCACTCTTCGACTAGAAGAGGCCGATAAAGGAAGTGATAGTGATGTTGGAGGTTCCAAAAAGGGCCTCAATAACAACAAGAAGAGGCATATTAAGTTCAAAAGCCCTAATCCCAACAAGAAGGGAAGCAAGCAACTTCGTTAGCAAAGACTCCTACCTCTAGTCATGGACAATGCTACAATTGTTGTTCTATGGACCACTATGCAAATAAGTGTCTGAAACCCCTTTATTGTCGCTATTGCAAAAGTTCCGGTCATCTTATATCTTCATGTCCCATACTTCAAAGTAGGAGAGAGGGAAAGCTGAATGTTGTGCAAGCCCCTAGTAACACTTCTCTTGGTCAAGATATTTCTCATTCTATCCTTGATGGCATTATTTTGTTTTGTGATCTTCCTATTCGATTTCTTTTTGATACGGGTGCATCTCACTCTTTTATATCAAAAGAACTTGTTGATGCTTTGTCTTTAAATGTTATGGGCTTGGTGACTTCACTGAGAATTGCGAATCCGGCTGGTGGATCCGCAACACTCAGTTTACTTTGTAAAGATGTCGAGATTATTTTATGTGATTATGCTTTCCGTGCCGATTTGCATGTTATGCGTTACTTAGGTTTTGGAATGATTTTGGGAATGGATTGGCTTAATCGTTATGAAGCCCATATCCTATGTCCCGAGAGGACTATCCATCTCCAACATCCTCAATCTGTTAAGCAGATTTCTATTGTTCTTAAAGATTCAGATTCCAATTCGGTGGCATCCTTATATTCTCTAAATCCCCATGATGACGATAATGATGATGGGGAAGATGTCATTTCCATCATTCACGTTGTTTGTGAATTTCCCGACATCTTTGAGCCCGTTTTAGGATTACCACCTAAGCGAGCAATTGAGTTCAGAATTAATCTAATCCCTGGAGCTCTACCTATCACTCGTCCTCCCTATCGTATGTCCAATAAGGAAAATGAGGTGATGCGCAAACAATTATTCGAATTGGAAGCAAAACAGTTTATTCGTTCTAGTTCCTCTCTATGGGGAGCTTCAGCTATCTTTGTGAAGAAATCAGATGGTACACTTAGGCTTTGTGTTGACTACCGCAAGCTTAATGATTTCACCATCAAGAATAAATATCCTTTACCTCGGATTGATGATCTATTCGATCAACTTAGTGGTGCTAGAGTCTTTTCACAGTTAGACTTAGCAAACGGTTTTCATCAGCTACGAGTTGCGGAGGGTAGCATTCCACTTGCCGCATTCCGCACTCGTTATGATTCTTATGAGTGACTCATGATGTCATTCGGTTTGTCCAGCTTATTTCATCCATCTTATGAATCAAGTATTCTGCGAATATCTCGATGAGACCATCCTTGTATTCATTGATTATGGGTGAAAACAGCAATTTAAAATTGCAAATCTTTCTAATAAGATATATTTATGAGTATAATTGGATTTTGTTCTTAAAACGAGCAAAGAATATTCGTAAAATTTTAAGAGACATGTTTATCATATAAAAGATGATTTTGTGTTGTATTGCCCATTGAGTGCTTTAAGAATTCTGGTCGATGCGCCTGATCAATGTTATCGATAGGAATCTCCTAAACGCTATGATGAGACAGTCAGACACAATAAATTGACTTGTAAAAAGTAAATTTTTCTAAAAAGTTGATTACATAAAGTTCATTATAATTTTGAATGTCTTAGCTTTTCGGGAAAGAGGATCAATTAAAAGAACTCCTTTCCGATGCTCCTATTCTTGTGATTCCCGAAGGGAACCAAGACTTGATTGTTTATACCGATGCTAGTCGTGTTGGTTTGGGAGCCGTTCTCATGTAAAGGGAATGTGTTATCGCTTATGCTTCTAGGCAATTAAAGATTGCCGAGACTAGATATGCCACTCATGATTTAGAGTTCGCGGCTATTGTTTTTGCCCTTAGAATTTGGCGTCATTATCTTTTGGGAGAGAAATTTGTTCTCTACATCGATCATAAATCTTTGAAGTATTTATTTTCTCAAAAGGAACTTAATTTGCGTCAACAACGTTGGCTCGAATTCCTTGCATCTTATGATCTTGATATTCTTTATACTCTCGGAAAGGGGAATCGTGTTGCCGATGCCCTTAGTCGTAAGCAACAAGCGGTTGTTTCCATGATGATATCCGAATGGAATGATCTCGAGACTTTGTCCACTTATGATATTCGAGATCGTGAATCCAATTTATATTCATCTCTTGTTTTATGTAGCCTTGAGGCTCATCCTTCTCTTTTAGACCGCATCCTTGAAGCTCAAAAGCAAGATCCCGAATTGGCTCTTCTTTGCCAAAGTTGTAGGGATCAAAATAAGGTAGATAGTTTGAAAGATTTTGAAATCGATGCTTGTTTCCTGGAGATTTGACCAGGCAACTGAGTGTTCGGCATTGGCCACTACTCGGCATGAAGGACTGTTCGGCATCCAGTGGGACTCGGCATCCATAGCGTTCGGCATCTGTAGTGCTCGACGATCAGGAGACTCGGCGTCATTTAGTGTTCGGCGACAACCAATGCTCGGCGCTAGCGTTCGGCATACAAAGGTGCTCGGCATCGAGACTGCTCGGCATCAGGTAGCACTCGGCATCAGAGAGTGTCCGGCATCCAGGAGTGTTCGACGAAGCATTTAGCATCCAGGAGTGTTCGGCGAAGCATTTGGCGTCAAGTAGTGTTCGGCATCGACTAGCACTCGGCTACAGGAGTACTCGGCATCCCAAGGTACTCGGCGTCAAGTAGTGTTCGGCATCAACTGGCACTCGGCTACAAGAGCGTTCGGCATCCCATGGCACTCGGCATCCAAAGGTACTCGGCGTAGTACTCGGCGTCAGTAGAACTCGGCGATAGGATAACTCGGCAACGAGAGCGCTCGGCATTCAGAAGGCATTCGGTATGCACAACTTCACAAGGACCGTTCGGCATGGAAAGCATCGTCCGACATGGGAAGGGCTGCTCGGCATCAGAGCGTTCGGCATACCAGGATCGGCATGCAGCGACCACTATACTAGGGCTAGAGTGTTCGGCCATCCAGCCCATTTGGGAAGTCCAGCCCATATTTGCCTATAAATAGAGGGGCAGGGTCACAGTGAAAGGGATCCTTTTTTAGGGAGAAAACACCGGGGAGACTCTGCCATTTTCAAGACTCATCTTCTCTACTTAACAACTTCATTCAAGCATTTGATTCACGAATTGTATTTGTAATCAACTATAAAGAAGATCAATAAAGTTTAACCTCAAAGTGGACGTAGGCAATTACGCTGAACCACTATAAATTTGGTGTTCTTACTTTCTGTATTTAGATAAGCACTGTCTTCTTTGTTTAATTTGATTTCATCACTTATATCTCTTCACAATCTTCTTCTACGAGGTTAGTGACCAATTTTGGTGCTAACACTTTGGTGCTTTCACTGAGAATCGAATTCTCAGACCTCAAGGATCTGCTTTGAAGCTACTGGATTGAACAAATCCCCCAAAGAAGATCCGACTCACTGATAGGACATCCGTTGATTCTACTCAGAGTTCATACCAATAACTCTACAATGGCAAGACCGCGTACCAGGTCAGCTTCTCCCAATGCGGATGCCCACGAGACTGCTAGCGTGCAACAAGCAGGGCCTAGCAATCAACCAGCAATTCCAAATACAGGAGTTGCCACTCAGGACCAAACTCCAGTTGTCACCAGAATAGAGTTCAACGACTTGATGAGAGAGCTCAGGGAAAGTAGGAGACAACTAGGAGAGAAGATGCAAGCCAATGCCAACCTGATGGCACAACTTACTCAACAGCAGCAACAGAATGCTGGGGGCAATCCCGCTGCTTACTCCTCATCTGATAGCTCTACTTCATCTGATGAACCTCCCAGGCGCAGACGCCGCAAGACTGATGTTGCGCGAGCAGATGCTGCTGTTCGAACAGCTGGAGACCGCGACCAAGCAAGAGCTGGAAGCTTCAGGACCGGGATACAGATGGAAGATAGAGGCCCAGATCATCAAAATGCTAACGATGTCGAACCTCAAGATGCACGATTGGCAGATCGCCAAGAGAGGAGGCATCAGCATGGACAGGCGCGTAGAACAGACTCCGACCTTCCGCCTTCCATACAGACACCAGATCTGACAGCCATGATCAGGCAGTTGATGAAGGAAAATCAGGGGTTATCGAATGATGATTGGGGAGTGTCAAGAAGTCATACTCCGTTCACGGATGTTGTGTTGCAAGCGGCGTACCCCAGGAAGTTTAGTATGCCTACTATTCCTGCATATGAAGGAAAGACTGACCCTAGACAACATGTCATGAGGTACGAATGGATGATGGATTCAGCCAGAGCGAATGATGCCACCAAGTGTAGGTGTTTTCCGATTACTCTATCTGGGATCGCCACTATGTGGTTCACCCGACTTCCTCCGCGATCCGTATCAAATTTCGAGGAGTTGGCGAAGAAGTTTATTGAGCAGTTCAAGATACACACTACACGCCCAAAGGACGTGATGTCTCTGTCAAGTGTAATCCAAAATCCTGGCGAATCGTTGAAGGAATATTTGCAAAGATTCCACGTGGCAGCAACTGAAGTCAGTAATCCCAATGACCATGCAATTCTGATGGCTGTAATGAGAGGTGTGGATCCAGACTCTGAGTTTGGAGACTGGCTGGCAGGAAAACCTCCAGCTACACTAGAGCGTTTCTACCCTAAGGCACACCAGTTCATAAGAAGAGAGGAAGCTAGGTGGGTACGACGAGATAAGGCGCCAGGGCCTGTCCAAGAGTCAATAAAGAGCAACATCGCTGTGAAGCAATCGGGAGACAGCTCGGGAAAGGTCCAAGTCAACGTCCAGAACAAACCTGGACAACCCAAGGAGTCTGGAGGAAGGAGTCAAGGGAAAAGAAAAGAAGCAGGAAAGTGGAAGTCAAGAATTCCAAGCTACAGCGAGTACACTCCGCTAAACGCCCCACTTGAAAACATTTACCTATCCACCTGCAATACTTTTCAGTATAGAAAACCACGTCCAAAAGAATCAACTGAAGAACAGAAGCGGACCGGGAAATATTGTCGCTTCCATGAGACTTATGGACACAATACGGAAGAATGTAGACACTTGCACGACGCTATCGAGAAGTTGATCAGGCAGAAGAAATTGCAGGAATTTGTGAAGGATCCACAAGAAGGAGGACAGGGAACGTCCAACCCAGGTCGTGCACCAGCTCCACGTCATCCCGAGGAGCCTGCCCGGACCATTGGTAGACTGGTCATAAATACAATTATCGGCGGGCCTCACCCCACGGATAAGAATTGGCAGGAGATGGAGCGATATGCAAGTTCCTTGAAGCATGCAGATTTTGAGTGTTGTTCGAACATGGAGGACGGAGCCCCTGCTAAGCAGCAGCGCGTAATGACAGACGATATTGTGTTCAGAAGCAGAGACGCTGATCAGGTAGAGGCTCCGACCATCGACCCCATGGTCATATATGCAACGATCGGACCAGCATACGTAAAAAGAATTATGATTGATTCTGGGAGTTCAGTCAACATCATCTTCAAGAAGGCCTACGATCAAATGAAGTTAGAAACAAAAGACTTGAAACCATCCAAAGCTCGTATCCACGGCTTTAACGGCGCTTCAACTGATGCAGTGGGATATGTCGAGTTACCAGTTGAACTGGGACAAGGCGAGCGTCGGAGAGTGCGAATTCTACCCTTTGTAGTTTTGGATGTGGACTCTCCGTATAACATTTTCTTGGGCCGGCCAGCCCTGGCGGAGTTTAGGGCAGCATTAGCCCCGTGGTGTTTAACTTTGAAGTTCCCGACTGACAAAGGAGTAGGCGTTGTTCACGGCGATCAAGCAGTTGGTCGTTCCTGTTATGTGGCCGAGCTCCGAGAGGCCCACCGGAGGGAGAAAGGAAAGGTTGCGGACAATCCCGTCCGCATCCTCAATGCGGATAATTGACAAGTAGTGCCCGAGCCCTGGCTCGGGCATAGTT
The DNA here is from genome assembly GCA_030737815.1 of Allium fistulosum. Taxonomy (NCBI): domain Eukaryota; kingdom Viridiplantae; phylum Streptophyta; class Magnoliopsida; order Asparagales; family Amaryllidaceae; genus Allium; species Allium fistulosum. The sequence continues at coordinate 191,786,344 of CM060902.1, read as the reverse complement.
CTCGGATCTACGGAGATATAGATCCGAGAGACGACGATGAGAAACCCAGGGAAGAGAAGGCGGCATCGGCTGAATTAACAGTTGACATTTCAGTTAGCCGTGACGACCCTTCGCTATTACTGAAGATCGGATCACAGCTAGGCCCCGCAATGATTGAAGACCTTAGCGACTTCCTCCGGGCAAACCTTGATGTTTTCGCCTGGACACATTCTGATATGTGTGGGATTTCTCCCGCCATCACGAGTCATATGTTGAACATAGACCCAAAATACGTCCCAGTCAAGCAAAAAGGAGAGGAATGGATCCGGAGAGATCCGCCGCTCTTGGAGAGGAGGTGGACAAACTCAAAGCAAATGGGTTCGTCCGCGACGCCCTCTACCCGGAATGGGTCTCCAACCCCGTGCTAGTAAAGAAGGCAAATGGGAAATGGAGGACTTGCGTAGATTATTCCGACTTGAACAAAGCATGCCCTAAGGACAGTTTCCCGTTGCCTAGGATCGATCAGTTGGTCGATTCCACCGCAGGACACGAGTTACTGTCATTCATGGATGCGTACTCAGGATACAACCAAATCCCAATTCATATTCCGGACCAAGAACACACCAGCTTTGTTACAAATGTCGGGCTGTATTGCTATGTAGTGATGCCCTTTGGATCGAAGAATGCTGGAGCAACTTACCAACGTCTGGTGAATCGAATGTTCAAGGACCAGCTGGGTAAGACCATGGAAGTCTATGTGGATGACATGCTCGTGAAGTCACGATGGTCAAACGACCACATTCAAGACTTGGCTGAAATGTTCGACATACTCAGGTTTTATGGCATGAAGATCAACCCGTTGAAGTGTTCTTTCGGCGTCGCATCAGGGAAGTTTTTGGGATTCATCGTCAACGCTAGGGGAATCGAAGCCAACCCAGAAAAGATCCAAGCTATTCGAGATGTACAAGCGCCCAGGACTATAAAGCAGGTACAGAGCTTGAACGGAAAAGTAGCTGCGCTGAGTCGATTTATATCCAAGGCAACTGACAAGTGCATCCCGTTCTTTGACATAATAAAGAAAGGAAAGAGAAATTTTGAATGGACGTCTAGCTGTGAGGAAGCATTTCGGAATCTGGTGAGGCATCTGGAGAGCCCACCAATGCTATCAAAGCCAGTCGATCATGAGATGTTGTACGTATACTTGGTTGTATCCCCACATGCGATAAGTGTGGCTTTGGTACGAGAGGAGGATCGAGTCCAAAAGCCGGTGTATTATGTTAGCAAACGTTTAACATGGGCCGAGAGGAATTACCCTAAAATCGAGAAATTGGCTTATTGCTTGGTGATTGCATCACGCAAGCTGCGCCCATACTTTCAAGCGCATTCAATCGGTGTTTATACCGATCAACCCCTGAGGCAGGTACTCCAACGACCGGAAACTTCTGGAAGATTGCTAAAATGGAACATCGAGTTAAGCCAATTCGATATCGCGTACTTACCACGGAGAGCCATCCGAGGGCAAGCGTTAGCAGACTTCATCGCTGAATTTACCATACCCATCAAACCGGACGATCACGACATCATTCCCCCCCTTCGATGGAAATTATACACTGACGGCGCATCAAACGACCGTTGCTCCGGTGCGGGCGTAGTTCTTGTAACTCCGGAAAACCGATCGATCTGTTATGCCATGAAGCTCGATTTCCCGGCTACAAATAACGAAGCCGAATATGAAGCACTGATCGCTGGCTTAAAGCTCATCAGGGAACTCGGGATCGAATCAGTCGAAATCTTTTGTGACTCGCAGTTGGTGGTTTACCAAGTACGGGGAGACTACCAAGCAAAGGGACGAAAGCTTGCTCCGTACCTCATTCAGGTCCAAGAACTACTATCAAATCTTGAGCGTTATGACATCTCACATATCCCGCGCGAACAGAACAAAGAAGCCGACTTATTGGCTAAGTTCGCGAGTACCGACGATACGCAACAAATGGGATTGTATCCCGTCGAAGTCTTGCATGCCCCGAGCATAGACGAAATGAAAGTCGATCGCGTGTTGGGAACAGAAATCGAGAAGGAATCGTGGATAACCCCATTCAAACTGTACCTGACGACCGGGGCTTTACCAGGAAAAGAAGCGAAAGACGGCAGGTCTTTCGAAAGGCCGCGCGATACGTAATGCAGGATGGGTCCATGTATCGAAAAGGATTCTCGGTCCCATTATTGCGGTGCATCGCTCATGATGAAACAAAGCGAGTCTTGAGAGAAGTTCACGAAGGGGAATGCGGCGACCATACTGGGGGGCAAACGCTAGCAAAGAAGATCCTCCGCTATGGATATTACTGGCCCACCGTAAACCGGGATGCCGCGGACTACGCAAGAAAATGCGACAAGTGTCAAAGATATGCAAAAATCCCGAGGGCTCCATCAACGGAACTCACACAAATGATCAGTCCCTGGCCATTTGCGATCTGGGGAATCGACATAATCGGCTCTTTGCCTTTGTCTAAAGGTGGTGCGAAATATGCAATAGTTGCAGTCGACTATTTCACGAAATGGGCTGAGGCAGAACCTTTGGCCACTATCACCTCTAAGAAGGTCATTAACTTCGTTGTACGAAACATTATATGCCGCTTTGGCCTTCCACGCACCATCATTACAGACAACGGAACGCAATTCGAAAGTAGAGAGTTCAAAGAGTTCTGTTTAAAGTACGGCATCGAGAAAAAGTTCTCCGCCGTTGCACACCCAAAAGCTAACGGACAAGTCGAGGCCGTTAACAAAATAATCAAGTCCATACTAAAGAAGCGTCTGGAGAAGGTTGGAGGCAAGTGGGTAGATGAACTCCCGACAGCATTATGGGCGTATAGAACTACCCACAAGTCCGCGACCGGCCACACTCCGTTCGCCTTGGCATACGGCTCTGAAGCCGTTATACCCGTGGAACTTGAAGTTCCATCGCACCGAGTGACATACTATGATCCCAAGACGAACCAAAACCTCTTGCTGGAATCACTGGACTGCATCGACGAAAAGCGTGAAGAAGCTGAATTAAGGGCGGTGGCGCACAGACATCGAGTCAAGCGTTACTATGACGGCAGAGTCCGCCCAAGAATCTTTGATGTGGGTGATCTCGTTCTGAAACGAGTCTTCCTGGTACCATCACGCATGAATCCCAGCTGGGAAGGTCCATACGCCATTGAATGGAAGCTTGGAGAAGGAACATTCAAGCTAGCGACCGTTGATGGCGCGACACTCCCCTGAGCATGGAACAGTGAACATTTGCGGCACTATTACATTTAGCATGTTTTCCTTTCTTGTTGTAGGCACTGTTATTTCCTGCATGTTTCCATTCAATAATGACTTAGTTTCCTTGTGAAAGTTGTAATCAAGCAATTTAGTTGATTTTTGTTAACAAAGGCTTGAAGCCATATTTTCTATGAAGTTTCTATATCTCTTAATTGGATGATAAATTACATTATCATTCACGACATGCAGACTCGTACGACCGATTTCAAATCTCCGAATCCCCAGAGTGCGGAGCGGAGTACTCTAAGTCCCCAGAGCGCGGACTAGAGTATAAACGATTTCCAATCTCCGAATCCCCAAAGTGCGGAGCGGAGTACTCTAAGTCCCCAGAGCGCGGACTAGAGTATAAACGATTTCAAATCTCCGAATCCCCAGAGTGCGGAGCGGAGTACTCTAAGTCCCCAGAGCGCGGACTAGAGTATAAACGATTTCCAATCTCCGAATCCCCAGAGTGCGGAGCGGAGTACTCTAAGTCCCCAGAGCGCGGACTAGAGTATAAACGATTTCCAATCTCCGAATCCCCAGAGTGCGGAGCGGAGTACTCTAAGTCCCCAGAGCACGGACTAGAGTATAAACGATTTCAAATCTCTGAATCCCCAGAGTGCGGAGCGGAGTACTCTAAGTCCCCAGAGCGCGGACTAGAGTATAAACGATTTCCAATCTCCGAATCCCCAGAGTGCGGAGCGGAGTACTCTAAGTCCCCAGAGCGCGGACTAGAGTATAAACGATTTCAAATCTCCGAATCCCCAAAGTGCGGAGCGGAGTACTCTAAGTCCCCAGAGAGCGGACTAGAGTATAAACGATTTCCAATCTCCAAATCCCCAGAGTGCGGAGCGGAGTACTCTAAGTCCCCAGAGCGCGGACTAGAGTATAAGCGATTTCAAATCTCCGAATCCCCAGAGTGCGGAGCAGAGTACTCTAAGTCCCTAGAGCGCGGACTAGAGTATAAACGATTTCCAATCTCCGAATCCCCAGAGTGCGGAACGGAGAACTCTAAGTCCCCAGAGCGCGGACTAGAGTATGAACAGTCTCAAGTCTCCAAGTCCCCGGAGCACAGTGTTAGCAAACCAAATAAAGACAAGAGAATCATTCAAACAAAAAGAAACTAAAATTTTATTCGATAAGTCCAAAATGGGGTACACGATCACTCCTACAAAATTCAGGCCTATACAAACTACGAGTTGCGGAAGATAAAAACAATTACAAAACCTAAGCAGGAAACTTGTTGAGCAAGTGCATCGATTATTTCTTCGACTTCTTCTTCTTGTCTTCCTTTGGTGTTTCCGACGACTCCTCTCCCTCACGCTTTCTCTTGGACTTTTTGCTTGCTAGAGAAACGGAGTCAGTAGTAGGGGACGGAACATCTAGTGGTCTGGACCTGCCCGGGAGAATGATTTTCAAAGGTTTGTTACGCGGGTCAGTGAGTTCCAGTATTTCAGATTCAACTTTGACTTTGACCTTTTTCTTCTCCTCGTCGGCGAGACGGTCCTTCATGCTCATCTCTGAAGTATGCTCAGAGGCGCCAGTGATTTTAATTTCATCGCTTCCTTCGGCAGGAGACGAAGTATCAAGTTTGTCATCATCAAGCGCCCCGATCACTTGAGCATCTGGACCGGGAGTTACTCCTGCGTGAGCAACGTCGCTTGTTTCCTCTGCTTCCTCCTTGGCGTCATCGCTCCTCGGAGTTGGCTCGGCGTCAGAACGACCTACATGAAAATATAAGAAATGGGCATTAGAACGAATAACCATTGCTGAAAAATGACGGGATCTCTTCGACTTCTAGAGAAAGAAGAATTTCCTACCAGGATCCGGTTGGCTATCGGTGGCGCGCGGGGTTTCACCCTCCAGGATAGGTGACAGCACATGAACGCCAAGCCCGGGATCTTCGCGATCATAACTGGCATGTTGCTCGAATGGATCAAGCGTCGACCGACCGGCCGATTGAGCAGCATAAGGAGCGGCGATGTGAGGAGTAGTAGTGTCGGCCTCTGACGGGCCGGTTTCGTCGTTCTTCTCTTTCGAAGGGGAAGAGCCTTTGCCGTAAAGAGCCAATGCTGCGGATAAATCCGATGGCTCATTCCCCCTCAGGAACTCCTTCACCAATGCATCCTCGTCGACCTCTTCGGAGCCTGACTCGACTTTCCTGATCTTTATCAGAGTTTCCCATGCCTCAGCCAGGGATTCGAGGTAGTCGTCGCCCAAGAATGTTAAGTCACGGTGCATAAGGACGTGGGCTCCGTACTCGGCGATCAACGGGTCAAACATACTTTTGACCTCTTCCCTGCCGGCCTCTGCGGCCGCCTCAAGGCGAGAATCAAGCTCCTCCACAGCCATTCTTTTGCCCTCCTCACGGGCCTCATCCTTCATTTTCTCGACCCCGGTAAGCTCATCGTCGAGCTTTGTCTTCAGGAGTCGGGTAGCAACAATCTCATCACAATATCGCTGTGATTCTTCCTGAGCAGTTATTTTGTCTTCTTTCTCCTTGGAGAGTAGTTCTTTCAGCTCTTTGACTTGAGTAGCGAGCGCGTCCCTTTCTTTTTGGACAGAGTCTTTTTCTAGGGCAAGGACGCCGCTACGCTGGACTGCTTCGTCAAGCTCCTTTTTGTGAGCCACCTCTAAGCGAGTAACTGCCTCAGTAGTATCTTTTGCACCTTGTTCAGCGGCTTCTAGCTTTGACTTATACGAAGCGAGCTCTTTGTCTTGGAGTTTGATGATTTTCTTATCGCTGTCAGCCTCCAGATTCAGACGGTCAATCTCATGTTGACGCTCGACAGATACTTCCGAGATCTTCTCCACCAAGTGCACGAATGCGTCATGTTGAACATAGACGTCATTGTTGCAGGCAATGGCACTTTGCTTCACGTGCCCAGGAATGTGATGGATGGCTGGGAGGAATTTCAAGCCGTCAAAACAGATTTTCGGAAACTTGGCCTTAAGGTCGACCATCTTTTCCGCAACAGTTGGGTCCACGGCAGGAGTAGGAGGAGGAGGCCTTGAGAATTCCGTTCTTTTACGTTGCTCTCGAACTTGCCTCGTACTCGATGAACTGGAATGTTGTTCTCGAGCAGCATCAGACTGATAATCCTTCTGCAAAGACTTCTCTTTATCCGGCTCAGTTGGAGGAGGAAGATCGCAGGACTAGGAAGATTGAGAGTGTGCTTTCTTGCGGTGAGACGACTCGCGAGGACGATTGTCCCTATCTTCATAATCACCTCGGTCCCTGCGTCTGCCTGAACCGGAATCCCGTCCGGAGTGATGGAATATAGAAGACCCCTGAAGGCGATCAAGTCCGTGAGAGCGGCCCATATCACCTGCAAAGAATGGAGATAACAACGAGTTAAGGAGAATTCACGAATTAAAAAGACTTGAAGTATATTATGGAATGCGCAAGTGCGTGTGTGTCCTAGCGTTCCCCCCGACGGACCCGTTCGTTTATCTTTGCTAATCGGAGTATTGTCTCCTTGAGCCGGGAGTTGAACTCCTGCATTGCCCTCGCGGGCGAAGAGAATTTGAGGGTTTCAGGATCATCGAACCCGTAATTAAGCAAATCATCGGGAATTGACAGGTTTGACAGACCCTTCAAGGAACTTTCAAGATGCTGTGAAGAAGCCTCTTTCTTAGGCGGTATAAGCGTGACTTTTGAAGTACCACCAACTTTCTCCTTCTGAACTTTATACTTTAACTTCTTCTTTCCCTTCGAAGGGGAGGACGACGTCTCGATGTCGTGGACTTCAACTGCTGGATTCTGAGCAGGACCCGCATTCTCACCCTGAGTTTCAGGAGCATCATCCTCTTTGCGCTCGCTTTCTTCGTGCGTATCGGGAGCGCGGCGCGACGACGATCCGGCAAGTTTTTTCCCTTTACCGGACGGAGGTTTGGGAATGGTAACACCTTCCGGAAGGTTGATCCGACGACCAGGAGCCAGCAAGCCGAACCTCGACAGCGATTCATTTGAAATGATAACTCGGATGTCTCGATCCTCGGTAGGAAGGGCCCTAATGGCTTCAACAGCCTTAGAATATCCTCGGCCTTCCGGACGCGGGTTGATACCTGAAAAGATGAAATGAAGAGTTAGGAAAGGCATGACTCCGGTTAAATACGAATAATAACTCGGCAGAGAGACTTACTGCCCTCAACCCATCTCCTAGCAAAACCAGACGGGCAGCGCACATAGAACCATTCCTGTTTGTACAGGGCGAATTTGCTGCATGCTCCTGTCAGGATCTGGAATTTGTGGTATGGCTCGAGGAACATAAAAGAAGGACTGTCTTTCCGTCTCTTGAACATATAAATGTATCTGATATCACCGGGGGTTGGAGGTCCGGAGAAGCCAGCCATGAAAAGTAAATAAGTCCCATATAGGAATGCATGGCCATTCGGGTGGAGCTGCGACGGAGCTATGTTTATATACTGCAGCACATCCCGGAGAAATAAATTGAATGGAGGCACGCTGCCCATCCAACACATGAACTTGTTGCAGGCGGTGTACCCGACTGGGGGCAAATGAGGGCGGTCGTGTCTCGAAGGAACTAACACTTCGGCAAAAGGAATCCCGTGAATGGAGCATATCCGTCGCAGAGCAGCTTCGTTGATCTTCGAGGCTTGAGAATCGATCGGATTGTCTAGTAAGATGGTTGACTCCAGAGCATCAGGCGCTAAGTTATGAGCGGGAGAGGTTGACGGGTTAGAAGTATCTGCGGCTCCCTGCCTCGATGACGGCCCAGGCCTGTCGGATATGGTAGCGGAACTAGATTTTCTCGACATCCCAAATAAATAACTAAGTGCTTGAGAGAACTATACTTAAAAACGTTGAATGTTAGAATTAGCAACACGAGTTTTCCCCCCACGTGGTGTGTAAACTAGTGCAGGCAATTGTGTACAAGCGATAAGAATCTAAAGGTTTTTTAAAGATAAAATAATCAGCTTCGAATCATCGCCTTCAAAGACCGTCATCGCTGACCGTCTCAAAAAGCTTGCCTTGAGGCGATTACAGTTCCAGATTCAGAAAGAATATGTTCTATAAAGTGACCGGCCTAAGTGTAGTCTGACATTTATACTGTTCGGCATTTAAGTAATGATCGGCAATTGTATTGTTCGTCCTAAGTATAGGTCAGCATGTATGTTTGCTCGGCATGTCGACCGTTCGGCTAAAGGTCTCGTTCGGTTAAGGCATTGTCCTGTTAAGAGTTCTGTTCGGCATTCAAGATTATTCGTCCTAAGTATAGTGTTCGGCTGTGTTTTGCTCGGTCTAAAGAGTGTTCGGCAATTGTATTGTTCGGCATGTCAATTGTTCGGTTGAATTCAATGTTCGGCATGTCAATTGTTCGGCTTGGGTTATCGTTCGGCTAAGTTATTGCTCTACATTTTAGTAATTGTCCAGCATTGATACCGTTCGGCATTCAAGACTGTTCGGTTTGGGTTATCGTTCGGCTAAAAGTGGCGCTCCACCACGATTTCAACTCCACCCTACACCTTCTCCATCTACGCCGAACGTCAGGGACAGATCGCCCGGCGAAGACTACGCCGTTCAGCATCCCATCTTTCTTTTCCTTCCAGTCTCGTTCGGCACGAAGGAGCTAGCCCTAACTAGACAACTCCAAACATGTGAGCCATTTGTGCTCGACGCATATTATACGATCATAGAGATGTCACGTTTCCCACGAAAACAACCTAAGTCTTGTGTGGTGAAGTAATCTAATCACAGAAGGATAGATACCTAGTTCGAAAGTCGAAGTTGAGGAAGGATCAATTAGGTCTCAAATCTGGTAGGATGGCAAGAATTGCAAGTCTCTAAGGAATGACAGAAAAGAAGGCGTAAAAGGAAAAGAGACGGGAAGGACCTGGTTATATAGAGGGAGGTAGAAGTTGAAGAGGCTATACCCGGTAGAACCGGTCAACACCGAAGGGTTCGACATCGTAGCAGAGTGACGTTCGGCACACGAGGTACGTTCGGCTTCGAGCGTATCGTTCGGCATCTAAATCTCATTCGTCTTGCACCTCCTTCACTAACATTCTCGAGAAGGTACCTCCGAGGTAAATCGTACCAGATTCAAAGCGCATCACGTTCGGCCACGCGATACACTTTGGGGGGCAAGTGTTTCCTGGAGATTTGACCAGGCAACTGAGTGCTCGGCATTGGCTACTACTCGGCATGAAGGACTGTTCGGCATCCAGTGGGACTCGGCATCCATAGCGTTCGGCATCCGTAGTGCTCGGCGATCAGGAGACTCGGCGTCATTTAGTGTTCGGCGACAACCAATGCTCGGCGCTAGCGTTCGGCATACAAAGGTGCTCGGCATCGAGACTGCTCAGCATCAGGTAGCACTCGGCATCAGAGAGTGTCCGGCATTCAGGAGTGTTCGGCGAAGCATTTAGCATCCAGGAGTGTTTGGCGAAGCATTTGGCGTCAAGTAGTGTTCGACATCGACTAGCACTCGGCTACAGGAGTACTCGGCATCCCAAGGTACTCGGCGTCAAGTAGTGTTCGGCATCAACTGGCACTCGTCTATAAGAGCGTTCGGCATCCAAAGGTACTCGGCGTAGTACTCGGCGTCAGTAGAACTCGGCGATAGGATAACTCGGCAACGAGAGCGCTCGGCATTCAGAAGGCATTCAGTATGCACAACTTCACAAGGACCGTTCGGCATGGAAAGCATCGTCCGGCATGGGAAGGGCTGCTCGGCATCAGAGCGTTCGGCATACCAGGATCGGCATGCAGCGACCACTGTACTGGGGCTAGAGTGTTCGGCCATCCAGCCCATTTGGGAAGTCCAGCCCATATTTGCCTATAAATAGAGGGGCAGGGTCACAGTGAAAGGGATCCTTTTTTAGGGAGAAAACACCGGGGAGACTCTACCATTTTCAAGACTCATCTTCTCTACTTAACAACTTCATTCAAGCATTTGATTCACGAATTGTATTTGTAATCAACTATAAAGAAGATCAATAAAGTTTAACCTCAAAGTGGACGTAGGCAATTACGCTGAACCACTATAAATTTGGTGTTCTTACTTTCTGTATTTAGATAAGCACTGTCTTCTCTATTTAATTTGATTTCATCACTTATATCTCTTCACAATCTTCTTCTACGAGGTTAGTGACCAATTTTGGTGCTAACAATGCTCGTGGTGGCATTCGAAAATTTGATAGACTTATTGTGCCAAGTATTAGTGATCTTCGTAAAGATATTTTAGAAGATTCTCATCGTTTTAAATTTACCATTCATCCCGGTAGTAGTAAAATGTACGCGGACGTGAAGCGACTTTATTATTGGGATGGAATGAAATCTGATATTGCTAACTTTATTAAGCATTGCATGACTTGCCAACTCATAAGGGCCGAGCATCAAAGGCCTGGTGGGTTATTGCAACCTTTGGACATTCCAGTTTGGAAGTGGGATCAAATTTCCATGGACTTTATTCCTGGTCTTCTCCATTCTCGTTCGGGTCATGATAGTTTATGGGTGATTATAGATAGACTTACAAAATCCGCCCATTTTATTCCCATTCGGTCTAATCGGACCGTACCTCTTTTGGCCAAACTCTATGTCAAAGAAATTGTTAAATTGCATGGAGTTCCTACTTCTATTGTTAGCGATCGTGATCCATTATTTACTAGAGGATTTTGGAAGGGTCTTCAAAAAGCTTTGGGGACGAAGCTTAATTTTAGCACCGCTTATCATCCTCGGTCCGATGGTCAAACGGAGCATGTGAATCAAACTCTTGAAGATCTTCTTCGTGCATGTGTTCTTGATTTTGGAGGAAGTTGGGAAGATCATATTTCTCTTGTTGAGTTTTCTTATAATAATAGCTTCCAATCTAGTGTTGGTATGGCACCTTTCGAGGCACTCTACGGAGGGCCATGCCGATCTCCTTCATGTTGGCTTGAAGCTGGTGAGAAGCTGGTTTTAGGTCCAAATTTTATTCGTGAGGCCACCGAAAAGATTGACCTTATTCGTCATAGGATGAAAGAAGCTCAAAGTAGACAAAATCCTATGCCGATAACCGAAGAAGGAATTTAGAATTTTCTGTGGGAGATTTGGTATTCGTTCGTGTTTCACCTATGAAGGGTGTTGTGCGTTTCAGCCGATCAGGAAAATTAGCACCTCGATATATTGGTCCATTTCCCATCAACGAACGTATTGGTTCCGTGGCTTATCGCCTTTTATTACCGGCTCAATTTTCTGCTATTTATGACGTATTCCATGTCTCTCAACTACGGAAATGCCTTAGAGATTCCGATTCTATTCTTGAGCCCAGTGTTATTGAAGAAATTGAAGTTTCGCCTAATTTGACTTATGAGCAACATCCTATTCGTATCATTGCTACGGAGGTTAAACGCCTTCGAAATAAAAATGTTCCTCTTGTGAAAGTTCAATGGTCCTCAAATCCTAAGGATTGCTCTTGGGAATCCAAAGAATTCATCAAGCGAACACATCCGGACTTACTTTCTTGTGCTCCTTAAGGTGAACTTCTCATTTCAAAATTTCTTCTTTTGTGTTGTTATGCCTTAGTATGGTTGTTACTTTTTATTTTCTTCTTAAGTATTGCGAGGATGCAATTTCTTTAAGGAGGGGAGTCTGTAACAACCCGCATATTTTTACGATAATATATTTAAATGATTTATTTAAATATAGCATCGTTAGTTGAATTTAAAAGTCCAAAACATGACTTTTTGTAAACAGTCGAATCCGGACTCAAGACCACTTCCATTGAGTTCAAAACGACGTTTACAACTTTTTTGAGTATAAACATCGATATGTTTGGAGTTGAGTAGAATTTTGCTATTTTTCTATTGGGCTTTGGGTTTGGGTTTGAGCCCACTAACCCAACAAAATACCCTAACACTCCACCCCCTCTTCATTCATTCATTCTATTTTCCTAACACTCTCAAGCTATAGGAAAATGGGGAAAAGAAAGGGAAATTAAAATTCCTAAACCCTAGATTACTAGGAAATTCAAGATTTAAGCTCCAAAATCAAAGAGAAGCTTAGGTAAGCATCCTCTTCATCTTCTCCATCTCAATTCCTCTCCAATTTTCAGAAATTTCCTATAACCTAATTTAGGAAATATTTGTCTATGATCATAGATGGGAGCTTCTAGAGTTGAAGTTGAAGAGTGGTTGATCTTTCCTTTGTTTTAAAGCTTCTCATTCGTTGTTTTTGGGTTTAAAGGTGAGTTCTTGAACTCACATCTATGTCTATTCCTTTGATAGTTGTTAGGTATGAATTCCTAACATCTATTTCTTGTCCATTTGCTTTTGAATTGAATTGGTTCGATGAATTTTCCAATTTTTGGTATTTTGAGGTCAAAATCTATGAAAATCCTAATAAGGATGTTTGGACATGTTATTTGGAGTGCATTGATGAGTTTATAGGGTTGAGTTGTCGCTTGACATCGATCCCTAGCCATCGTTGCTCATTCGTTTGCTTCGAATTTGATTTGGCCATCAATGGCGTTGGCAAAAATTGCCCGGATCTTCAGCTCAGATGTCTGGTAATAAGCTCAGATGTCTGAGGCTACGGGAATAAAATTCCAGTCTTTTAGCTCAGACGTCTAAGCTTACTTCCTAGACGTCTGGGCGATCTAGAATAAAATTTCCAGTCTTTCAGCTCAGACGTCTGGGATAACCACTAGACGTTTGGAGCTGTTAAATGCAGCAAATTTGCCTATTTTATGTGGGTTTCCAATTTATATCGATTTTTGGTTGATCTGATTTGTTGCTATCACCTTTTATCGACTTTGATGACTTCTTTTCTGGATTTTTGGGAATATCCATTTGATGGATTTGATATCGATTTCTATGGTTTTGATTCACGACGTCGTATGTGAATTTTTGGTGATAGAGTGTTTTTACAATCATTTATGTGATTTGTCACTTTAAAATATAAAGGTTTCTATACTAGTTGTAAATACTCAAACTCTTTCAAATAAATGATTTCAACACTACTTTTAAATATAAAGCTCGTTTTTAAAACCGTTTTCCAATCTATTAGTATATACAAACTTTTACATCATTCGTATGAGAAATCTAATTAAACGTCTTAACAAAACAAGTGGTATGAAACGCTTGCGTTTACTTCGTCGGTTAATTTTTGGACTTGTTCGATTGAAATCTTGTGACAATTTTTGAGTGGAAACCTACAATTTGTTTCTAAATATTTAAGTTAAGCCAGTGGTTATGGGACATGAAGCTAAACTCATTTATTTACTAGCTTAGTGTAATTCACACTTTTTATTGATCTATGACGATCATTTTTTAGGTTTAGACTAGCGATATGCGATGTCTCTTTGTCCGCGTGGGGGACTGTACCCTGTTTTGAGGAGCTTCATCTCATTTTTATAAGCTAGCGACCTACGGGATTTATAGAGTTCGGTTCATCAGGCGTACCATTATTGTACTACGTCGTTGTTCCGAATTAATTGAGTTTCAGGTTCATCGGGCGTATCGTTATTGTACTACGTCATTGTTCCGAATTAATTGAGTTTCAGGTTCATCGGGCGTACCGTTATTGTACTACGTCGTTGTTCCGGCTCATTTGAGTTTCAGAATCCTCGGGCGTATCGTTATTATACTACGTCGTTGTACCGGCTCTATGGTTAGCGACCATGGGATAGCGACCCGTTTGTGATACACGTGTTGGAGAGTTTTCATGCTCCCGTTTGTGATAGACCTCCCCTTTGTGTTTTCTGGATTTCTAATTGTTGATTTCTGGAATTTGTATTTCACCAATTTTTGCAATTAGCGTTGATATGTTTTGTCAATATTTGGGGTTTGGTGAATACACTAAAGAATGTGATATTCTTTTGGGATATTTGACGAGATTTGAGATATTGTATGATTTTTATTGTTATTGAATGTATACTTGTCACAGTATGCCATTATTGTTATCATACATTTTTGTGGTATCTCTTATCCTTTCTCATCTTATATGATATTTATAGCTAGACTGATCCGTTTATTATTTTTCTTCTTAAATAATACTCGGGTCAGACCGAGGTGTTATAGGTGCTTCCACTTGATTTCTTAGCAGGGGCTAGCTTCTGACTTTTGGCTAACTACTTTAGCTTCATAGTTTTTGCTTTTATACATTTGAGATAGAGACTCCTTGATGTATACATATTCTTTTGCTTAGCACTTGTACCTATTCTTTGGTGATGTAGTGGATCTTGTATGACCACTATTTTGATGAACACTTTTATGTGTTATATTCATATCTATTTCCTCATTTGTGATATGAATATCTGTGACTGATTTGTGTTATGCTTATTTCTATATTTGTTTCCGAAGTCCACATAGCCACTATGTAATTGCTTTGAGTTTGTATTTGATATGTCGGATTTCCTCTTGAAATGAAATGCATGACATACCATTTGACATATCGATACTCGCTCAAAGCAATTACTCAGATGGTCGCTCCTCAATAGCCTTATTCTTCGTACTAATTGACGGCATTACCTAGTAGTGTTCTTGGTTAGTGTGAGTATAGAGGCGGGGTGTCACATCCATGGATACGGATACGGATATGCTTCGGTTAATATCCCCGAATATCGGGTACAGATTCAGATATGGATTTCCAGTTTCTGGTACGAAAACAGCACTATCCGTATCTGATTGCAACTGTCTACAAGTCTATATGCGACCAATAAGTGCTATATGGCATACTCCACTATTTCCACCATTACTAAATAGCATGAAATACGAAGCTTCATTTAACCAATTAATATAGGCTATTCATTCCATATACCAGTACTAGTTTACATTCGAGTGTTTTCAGATCAAATATCTTTATCTCAAAGAAATAAATCTCACAAATAACAATTTCTATATGAAAATACATCTTGGAATAAAAATCATATTTCTCATTCCAATATTAAGTATCTATTATTATTTTACAATTCTTGTTTCTATGTCCACAAAGAAGAAGGGGCCATTCACCCACTTTATTCCAACCATGCCTTAAATTACATCTACTCTTATATGTTTGTTTCCCTTTTTAGATGGTCCAACCATTCAAAAAGAAACCCTTATTACAAGATCATAATGAACTTTTCAAAAAATGCATTCATTGATCCTTAACATTTAAGTATATCGTATAAGTTGCGTTTTATATAAACTGATAGGCTTTTTCGTGGTATAATGTTACATTTAACACAACAAGATCATTATTGTAATCAATCATATTGAATACACGATCTCACCCTATAGTTTACTTGCTTATTTCAAGTGAACTAATTTCATCGAGGTTCCATATATTATGAATTGTGATCATTTGCAATATAGATTTATATATGACTGTATATGGATCAAATATCCATATTCTTATATTGCTTTTAGAGTTCAAAATTCATATAAGACAATACATAGTTTCGGATAGGTAAGTATTTAGTAAGTGACCACGTTACGAACATATTTAGTAGTTGTATAATTAGACCCTTGCATGGGTCTTGAATTGAAAACATACAAAATTTATTGGTAAGTATATGTTATATTTCCGTTTGTCAATATTAATTCAATTCATTTTTATATTTTAATTCGTAAACATTTTATCAATTATGTTAAATGTACAAAATTTATCAACGTGGATTAGTTTAATTTATACTTAGTAGATGTTCTTAAAATATTAGAACGGTTAACTGTTACCATTTCATTTTTCCAATAAGGCTCTCATTAGACTTTTATGTTTCTCAAACCTTAAGATGAAATATAGAAGTCGTTCGACTTCTCTAGTGGGTGTTAGGACTCGTATGCATTAGGAATCTGTTCTTGAGGAAAGATCAACAAATCATAGGCCCACATATGATGGATAACTCTTTATCGGTTGTATCACACACAACTTCTAACTTTGTAGTACTTGTCATAATCTCATCTTTACCTTGAGAAAAGCTCAACAAATAAAAAGAGATTATTCACTCATACCTACCACTTCACAATAGCCTAAGTATACTGCATTACCTTGAGAAAAGCTCAAGAAATATATGTAGTTATCTAACCTCATCTATTTATATATCAATAGTACTACACATAACATCCCTAGCTTGAGGAAAGCTCAACAACTAAGGAGTATTTAAGTAATCATTTAAAATGTAAATGGTAGAGAATAACTTTATATTAAAGATTTATAATCTTTAATATATTTAGTTGAGTGATATCAACTTATGGAATAATGTATTTCTTATTAAATACCCTGGTGATTCAACTGTTGGACACATCTGAAATCAAGGTATACATATTATATGTATGTATTTACTTCTTAAGTTTAATTGGTTTTTTTACCATTCCAGCTTTTATTATACATTTATATTATATAAGTTAATTCTTGTACAACATTGTATAATTTAATTAACGTACATAATAATCTTTTGTATAATTTCATATTAATTTTATTAATTGAATATTATTTAATTAATTTGATTAATTAACATTTTCATTAATTTTATGTTATTAATTTTAAACATTTTAAATTGAACATACGCACTATAACATTTCTAGTTACACACATATATCTTATGTATTATATTATTTATTAGTTAACATTTAATTAATTTATTTAATTAAAACAATTTTAATTAATTATAATTAATTTCGAAAATTATATATAGTACCTTAACATTTTAAGATAATGCTACATATGTAACAATCCGGGATTTTGGTCATTGGATTTAAATATTTAATTAATTTTAAATATTGAATAATTGGTTTTAAAAGGTTTAACTTGAATTCAAATATAGAGATTGTTCAAAATATTTGAATTGTGAATATAATATGTAAATAGTGAATTAAATAGTTGGATTTTGAATTAAATATTTATTTAACTGATTTAATAGTCTTATTGAACTCTTTTTATTTAATAAATAATAATGATGAATCCAATTGTAAATATATTTGCAAAAATAAATGGTTTAAATAAATAATCAAAAAAATTATTTTTATTTTGACGACTCAATTTTTAATAATGTATTTTTAATTTATTTTATTTTATTTTTCCATAATTTTTAATTTGAAAAACACTTAAATTATCGTTTGATGACTTATCGGCAAATGACGGTATTTTTGCGATTTTTCAGAATTGAATAACCAATGTATATTATTATTGTTTTGAGGTTGCATCGTTGTTCTAAGCGCGGCCGTATTTTTGTTTTGTCGTTGCAGCCCCATACACGAACGAAAATCTATGCGGCGAGATACTGGTAATTTGAAAATAATTATAACCCACCCAACATATCGTACCAAGCAACACATACTCTGTTAACAGTAAAAGGAAAAAAAACATATCACCACATTCAAAATTTGAAAACTCAAAATCCACTTAACTATAAATTCTAAAAAAATTATCTTTGGAATCGGGTTGAAGAGATCTACAACCCTATGGCCATTTTGTGGTTTTTGACGAGTGGGAAGCAAGGCTAAGGTTTGGATTCATGTGAATTTTGGAAGGAAATAGGCGAATTCGGGTATGGTTTTGGGTTCGTCGGAGGTAGTAGCTTCGATTGTTAAACTTTGAGGTAGTGCGGTTTAGTTTGAGGAGTTCGCGACATTAGGGTTTCGCCTTCGAGAAGCTACAGATCGCGTCGTCGTGCGGTGGATCGGGATGTTGATGGAGGAGTCGGTTCTGATGAGTGGTCGAAGAGGAGACGTTTGCAATTTGTTTGGTTCAATTTCGTTGGGAGGAGGCCGAGAACAAGTATGCGTGTACGAGGAAGATCTCGTGCATATCAAGGGAGTGGCGGGAAGAATTAGGTGAGGAGGAAGAAAGGTTTTGTAAGGGGTTTAGTTTAGTTAGGTAATTAGTTAAGTAATTAATGTTTTTATTTTAATTAATTTAATCAAATACTTATTAAATGTATATCTTGCTCATACATGGTCCAAATCAAATGCGGTCAGTCGCGTTGGATTTGTAATGACGTTAGCTACGCTTAGGAATTGGATTCAATGAATTTGGAGCTTGTAGAAGTTTCAACTAAAATTGAAACTGAAATGCTTCGACTCCAAAAGGAATTTATTTGAGTATAACCCACCTCTTTGGATAAATCATTATGTTATAGTAGTTAAATTTTACTGTTTGAGTTGGTTGAAATTATTGGCGGATTGGTCAAAATATCTGCTTTTAAAATTATTGACATTTAAAATTGAAATACAAGAATTTTATTGAGAAATCTGAATTTCTTGATATTGTTACTTTTAAATTTCCAGTTATATTCCTATTGATTCTAATTTAGTTATAACCCTGTTATATAGATTGTTAATTACTGAATCTTGATCGTTTAGCACTATTTGTTGCGACATTGTTATATGTTCAAAACTTAATCCCTATGGTGATAAAAATCAATAATAATATTGGTTAAGTGTTTTAGTGGTTATTGGCCTCAATTTAGTATTTTAAATAATATTAATTGTCATTTTGCCTGAAATTGGTTTATGGATTTGGAGAATGATTTTAAATCTAACCTCTGGTTTTTCTAGAATATTTTTATTTAAGCAAATTTTGAACTTCTATATTTTACCCCAACCTTTTTTATTTGCATTTTCTAAATCATTTAGAAATGTTTTAAAAGTTGTTTATTTATATTTAATAGTGTTTAAAAGTATTTATGAATATTTTATATTTTGAAACGTTATTTATTAAATAATTAATATTGTTTGAAGTAAATAATTATTATTTATTAATAATGTCCTTGAATTTATGATCGTTATTTATTAACAACATTTTGGAATTAATAAAAGTTATTTATAATAATGTTTTGGAAGATAATTATTATTTATGTAATAATGTTTGAAAATTTATTATTATTTTTTTGTTAATAAGGTTTGAAACTATTAACTATTACATTTATAATGCGTTGAAGTTAAAAATTATTATTTATTAGAAATGTTTTATTGTTAATATTTATTATTATATAATAATGTTTTGAAGTAAATAATTATTTATTTATACTATTTTGAAGTTATTAATTATTATATTTATAATGTTTGGATTTAATAAATTATTTTATTAATGATGTTGGAAAGTTAATTTACTATTTATTTAGGATGTTTAAAGTAAATTAATTTATCTGCTTAATTATATCTACTAATAATAAATTAATTTATAAAAAGGAATCTTGTTTAATAAAAGATATTTATTAAGAGTTTATAAGTGAAAATAGGGCTTGGATTTATAAGAATCTTTAAAAGGCTTTATATAAGATTTTTATAAAGGATTTTTATAAAGGGGTTTAAAAAAGGATTTTTATAAGAGATCTTTATAAAGGAGTTTATAAAAGAATAAAGTTTTATAAATTTATGAATGGAGTTTTATAAATAGTATTATAGATTTATAAAAAGAGTTTTATCGATGGTTTTAGAAATTTATAAAAAGAGTTTTATAAATTGTTTTAGAGATTTATAAAAGAGTTTTATAAATGGTTTTAGAGATTTATAAAAGGAGTTTTATAAATGATTTTGGAGTTGTATAAATACATTTTCTAAGTAGTGAAAGTGTAGTGTTTTTGTGAATATACTTATATGTTGCGATAAGTATATGGATATTTTTCCAAGTATAAAACGGAATATAAAGGGTTTGTGAACATATCTTTGTAAAAGTATTTTGATATAAATATTTACAAAGTGCTTTTAATTAATGAAAGGATTTATTAAAGAGGTTAGTGGCTGCTTATATGCTTAACCAATGTTAGTTTCCATATGGAAATAAATCCCAATTTGATTGATGCTTAATTATTTATTTGATAGTTAAATAACCGACTATCAAACTTGGCCAGTTTTAAACTATCGTTGTCAGCTTAGAGAGATCGAGATCAGATATATTATCTGAAACCATTTTGAACCAACATAAGCGTTCGAATGGAAGATAGTAAATTTTGAGTGTTTGTGCGATCTCTTAACAACTTGTATGGATGAATGCTGGCATTGCATCTCTGCTTGGAGGGCAGTGTTAGCATTCCAAGATGGTTTACTAGTAGAAAAGGTAAAAGTGTAGCCTCACAACTCGGAAAAATGGGTAAAATATGGTATATAGTAGAGCTATGTGGTTAGCTACCAATAGGAGTCATCATCCCATTCTAGATTGTCCCCTTAGAGTTGTTTTGCATGTAGGCATCGAGGGGCAATGTTTGCAGCCTCGGCGTCAAGGGATGAGGTAATCCGGCCTGTCATATTAAAGGGGCAGCCGGGTCTATGTAGTAGAGGGGCAGATGCGTCTGTAGCCCTCAAGTACATTTTCTAGAGGTGTAGGAAGGTAGTCCCTTACCTTACCATATTGGAAATCCAAACTTAAATATGAGCCTCTACAGTTTTGATTGTAGAGCCTAGTATGCTGGAATTTAATTAATGTAACAATTTCGGCTATGATTCAATATTTTCTTTAACCCTAGACATTATTATAATATTACTGCATTTTCTATATAAATGTTTTGGTTATCGTAAGGTAAGAACCCATCTGTGTTTATGTGCGGCATGGTCTTACGAGATAACTTTATTTTGAAGGGTTTTTTATAACATTAATATCCAATTAAGGTGGTTTCTCACACTGATTTACCAGACTGATCTGAGAGTTATTATTCTTGCAATGCTCGGGTCAGACCGAGCATGTTCACAGATCTAGCTTAGATGCTTTAGAATTTCAAAAGACGAGCCGGATTCCTCCAAGACGTATTCACCTATATGTTTATTTTCTGCTGCATTGGTTGTTTATATTGATAAAAAATTATAAGGACAAGTTGTTATAACTGTCCAGGCTGATCACTTATTTAGGATACTCTGATTGATGTATGTATATTACAGTTTTTCTTTGTGTAAAGATCTGTTGTATATTATATATTACTCATCATGAGGTGAGATTCTGTTCCGTTTTTATTTCCTTCTCCATAATAATCTAATTTTTGGCACTCGGATGCTCGGTACGTGAATACCATTGATGTGTTAGTGTCAACTATTGAGGATTGAAAGGGCAAGTCGTTACATATGGTATCACAGCTTAGGTTGAGTGAACTCCTAGGCTTTAATGGGGTTAACTCATTTGAGATAGGGTAAGTGAGACCGTAGGACGAGTCTGAGTGTATTATATATATATATATATATATATATCTGTGTGTGTGTGTGTATGAGCACGTATTTGTTAGTGCTATAAAAATGATTTGTAGTGTGTTGATTTATCGGTTGAGTTATTTGTGAATTCTGGTTGATACAGAAGGAACAACTATATCGAAGGAGTTTCTAAACACTTGAACAAGAAAAAATGGACATGGTACTGTTTTGAAATTGGGTAAATAAAATAAATTTACCTAAATTATATTTTATATATAAAATGAATAATTTTTAGAAATTAATATAATTATATATGTTGTGGTTGGTTGTTAAAGAATGATAATATTTGATTCTTATCATTTATTGTTGATTAATTGTGCTCAGATAATTTATGAGCATTTTGTTTGATTAAAATAAATATGATCATCCTTTGAATTCAGTTTCACAGTTTGACTATAAGGCGTTCGATGAATAAGTTGAGTTAGAAGTTAAAATTTAATTTAATTTAAGTTGTATATACATTTATGAAATGGTTTTATATAAGGAAGTGAAAATTATATAAGTATAATTTATAAATGTGGTTTATAAGAAAAAGGATATAAGTTGAGAATTTGAGAATTAAAATTCCGATGTTTTTGAAAATAGTTTTTCAAAGTTTGGAAGAAATAATAATAGTATTATTTGGAAGTATTTTTGAATAGAAATGTAAAGGATTTTAAAGGAAATAGAAAGCATTAAACTCACTTCGGTCATTGAAAAATAATTTCGGTGATGTCTGCAGCATCATCGGTCATTTTCGAGTTTCTAAGTGAGGGATTGCTACAATAGAAATTGGATATAGAGTTGTTTTAATAAACGGAAATTGGTTTAAAATCCCAAAAGTATGATTTGTTATACAAAAGAAGATATGTAAAGTAGATATGCATATTATTTCAAATAATTTGAAATCAAACCAGGCATTTAAATTTTAGAATTTTCATTTAAGCGATATTGTAGATTCATGTATCCTATCCATTTGGATAGTTTGCTTTGTGTATCTCATTTCTGGATATTGTTTGGTAATTTTCATTTATTGGAATGAAAAGGAATTTTCAACGATTTGGGACTGTCGGAACTTCCGAGTTAAATTGGAAAAATTAAGCTAAGGGTTTTGTGAAAACATAAGTGAATAAGTTTTTATAACTTATAAATTTAAGAAATTAGAAAGTGAAAACAAAATTTAATTTGTTGGACATTTAGGTTAAGTAAAAATGAATCTAAAATTTGTAAATATACTCTTAGATTGTAGCATAGTATTATACAAATAAACTTAAGTCTAAAGTGGATTATGAACATAAGTGTACTTTACAAAATGTTTATAATAAACTTAATTATGGGAGAGCTTTAAAATGAAGTTGTGGCTATTTGAAATGTATATAAACTTAAGTATTAAAATTGTTAATTTAAGTTGTGTATATAAGATGTTAGTAAACTTAAGAAATGATTCATAAGTAATATTAGTATTAAATGAAATACTATTTTCTTAATAAATTGGGATTTAACATGAATGTAAATAAAAGTAAATTGGTGTAATTAAGAAACCAATTAGAATAAATACATAATTTGTACGTAGATCATTTTATTTGCCTATCTGTTTGATCCGGTTTTGAGTACACGATTTCGAGGTGATTTCCAACAGTCCGAGTTAGGATTTTTCACTCGATTCTTGATGGAAAACACTTGATACGGATTTTTGATTTGATTCCGAAGTTTTCTATCCTAGTATGAGGCTATGCAAGGAAAACAGAGGTTTTTTCATCAAGGAACCTGATCAGGGTCTGCATTAAGGAAGTCGAGTGAGCGATACTAGTTCAAAAGTGAGGTTGTGTGATCTACCGAGCAATCAGATTTGATACTATGTACGGATGGTATATGTGCATCGTATGAGCTTAAATAAATTATATGTTTGAAATTGAAAAAATGCAAATTTTATGACTATGGATTATATGGTTTTAACATTTCTAAATGTAAGTTATATGGTTGCATATTATTTGTAAGTGAGTTGCAGATTCATGGAAGCAAAGGCTAGTTGATGCTTTTGGTTTCATAAGTAGAGGTTGTTGCTCGATGAATAGGTACATGTTTATATTTGTTATTTGGATGATGATTTTATGCTCTAAATATGGAAGACACTTGGCATTTTTTTTCTTTTATTGATTTGGGCTCGTAGTGGTGATTTGTAGTTTTTCCGATCAAACCGCGAAAGGAAACACTGCCGAACTTTTCCGTAATTTTAAGGACTTAGAAAAAAAATTGAATAACAAGTTTCAACTAATTGATTTTGAAAATTTTAAGGGTTTGGGGACATTTTTCCTGCCTTTGGAATTTCGGGGACAAAATTCTTTTAAAGGGAGAGAATGTAACAATCCAAGCTTTTGGTCATTGGATTTAAATAATTAATTAGTTTTAAATATTGAATAATTGGTTTTAAAAGGTATAAACTTGAATTCAAATATAGAGATTGTTTAAAATATTTGAATTATGAGTATAATATGTGAATAGTGAATTACATAGTTGGATTTTGAGTTGAATATTTATTTAACTGGTTTAATAATCTTATTGAATTCTTTTTAGTTAATAAATAATAACTTTGAATTCAATTGTAAATTTATTTGCAGAAACAAACGGTTTAAATAAATAATCCAAAATTTTATTTTTGTGTTGACAACTCGACTTTTAATGACATGTTTTTAATTTAATTTATTTCATTTTCCCATAATTTTTAATTTGAAAAATATTTAAATTATTGTTTGATGATTTATCGGCAAACGACAATATTTTTGCGATTTTTCAAAATCGAATAATTAGTGTATATTATTATTGTTTTGAGACCGCGTCGCCGTTCTAAGTGTGACCGTACTTTTGTTTTGTCGTTGCAACCCCATACGCGAACGAAAATCTGTGCGGCGAGATGCTATTAATTTGAAAATAATTATAACCCACCCAATATATCGTACCAGGCAGCACACGCACTTCTTCACTTTTTGTCTCCGCTTTCTTACTTCCATTCTCTGTTAATAGTAAAAGAAAAAAACACATATCACCACATTCAAAAATTGAAAATTGAAAATCCATTTAACTATAAATTCTAAAACAATTATCTTTGGAATCGGGTTGAAGATATCTACAACCCTATGGGCGTTTTGGGGTGTTCAGGAGTGATTTGGAAAGTGCGGCAGTTTTGATGAGTAGGAAGCAAGGCTAAAGTTTGGATTCATGTGAATTTGGGAAGGAAATGGACGAATTCGGGTTTGTTTTGGGTTCGTCGGAGGTAGTAGCTTCGATTGTCGAACTTTGAGGTAGTGCAGTTTAGTTTGAGGAGGTCATGACATTAGGATTTTGCTTTCAAGAAGGTACAGATCATCGCCGTGCGATGGATCGGGATGTTGATGGAGGAGTCGGTTGTGATAAGTGGTCAAAGAGGAGGCGATTGCAATTTGTTTGGTTTGATTTTGTTGGGAGGAGGCCAAGAATGAATATGCGTGTACGGGGAAGATCTCGTGCATATTAAGGGAGTGGCGGGAAGAATTAGGTGAGGAGGAAGAAAGGTTTTGTAGGGGGTTTAGTTTAGTTCGGTAATTAGTTAAGTAATTAGTGTTTTTATTTTAATTAATTTAATAAAATTCTTATAAAATGAATATATTGCTCATACAAGGTCCAAATCAAACACGATCTATCACGTGGGTTTAGAGTGACGTTAGCTACGCGTAGGAATTGGATTCATAGAATTTGGAGCTTGTTGAAATTTCAGCTAAAATTGAACACTATTTGGTGAGTATAACTCACCTCTTTGGATAAATCCGTATGTTATAGTAGGTAAATTTTACTGTTTGAGTTGGTTGAAATTATTGGCTAATTGGTTAAAATATCCGCTTTTAAAGCGATTGACATTTAAAATTGAAATATAGGAATTTTATTGAGAAATCTAAATTTCTTGATATTATTACTTTTAAATTTCCAGTTATATTCCTATTTATACCATTTCAGTTATATTCCTATTATATAGATTGTTAATTGTTGAATCTTGATCGTTTAGCACTATTTGTTACGACATTATTACATGTTCAAAACTTAACCCCTGTAGTGATAAAAATCAATAATAATATTAGTTAAGTGCTTTGGTAGCTATTGGCCTCAAAATTAGTATTTTGAAAATAATATCAATTGCTGTTTGGCTTGAAATTGGTCTGGGATTCAAAGAATGATTTTAAGTCTAACCTCTGGGTTTTTTGGACTATTTTTATTTAAGCAAATTATGAACTTCTCTATTTTACCTCAACCTTTTTATTTGTCTTTTCTAAATCATTTTAAAATGTTTTAAAAGTTTTTTATTTATATTTAATAGTGTTTAAAAGTATTTATCAATATTTTATATTTTTAAAAGTTATTTATTAAATAATTAATATTGTTTGAAGTAAATAATTATTATTTATTAATAATGTCCTAGAATTTATAATAGTTACTTATTAATAACGTATTGTAATTTATCATTATTATTTATAATAATGTTTTCTAAGATAATTATTATTTATATATTAATGTTTGAAGGTTAATTATTATTATTTTGTTAATAAGGTTTGAAATTATTAATTATTACATTTATTATTTATAATGTTTTGAAGTTAATAAATTATTTATTAGAAATGTTTTGATGTTAATATTTATTATTATATAGTAATGTTTTGAAGTAAATAATTATTTATTTGTACTGTTTTGAAGTTATTAATTATTATATTAATAATGTTTGCAGTTAATAAATTATTTTATTAATAATGTTGGAAAGTTAATTTGTTATTTATTTAGGATGTTTAAAGTAAATTAATATATCTGATTAATTGTATTTATAAATAATATATTGATTTATAAAAGGAATTTCATTTAATAAAAGTGATTTTATGAGTTTATAAGTGAAAATGGGGCTTGGATTTACAAGAACCTTTGAAAGGCTTTATAAAATATTTTTATAAAGGATTTTTACAAAGGGGTTTTAAAAGGGATTTTTATAAGGGATCTTTATAAACGAGTTTATAAAAGAATTAAGTCTTATAAATGGGTTTATAAATTAATGAATGAAGTTTTATAACTTGTTTTATAGATTTATAAAAAGGGTTTATCGATGGTTTTAGAAATTTATGAAAAGAGTTTCATAAATTGTTTTGGAGATTTATAAAAGAGTTTTATAAATGGTTTTAGAGATTTATAAAAGAGTTTTATAAATGCTTTTAGAGTTTTATAAATTATTTGATTTTATAATTTAAAATTAATTTTAAAGTCTATTTTAAATTCTCGGTTTATAATTAAATATTTTAAATTAAATTTTTTTTTTGAACCGAGAGTTTGTTAAGTGACAATATAATTTTATAAAAGGGACAGTTTAGCTAAGGTTCCTGTTAAGTTTCAAAATACACAAAATATTCTTGCAAGAAAAAGTATGTAAATTCGATCCCTCTTTTTCGAAAATTATTGAAAAACATCAAAAAAATGAAAAGGACTTCCAAATTTCAAAACTTATTTCAATTTATATTTATCTTCATATTTATGTCAGAAAAATAAAAAAATTGGATGGAAAACGAAAACAGTAAGCTCTAGGAAAACTTGTAGAAATGATGGAATTATTCAAAATATTGCTGATATACAAGCAATTATAGCTAATAATTGCATACTTTTATGCGATAATTTGATGTATATTTCAAAATTTCAAAATTTATTTCAAATTATATTCAACATCATATTTATTACACAAAAAGCAAGAAAAGTTGATGGATAATGAAAATAAATCAAAACAGACCACTTCTAGTGGAAAATTGCAGACATTTGTGCAATTTTATAGAATAATTATACAGACATTTCTGTAGTTTTTTATGCTTGCAAATATTGGCTTATTGAGTGAATATTTGCAGATATGTCTGTAATTATTAAGTGAATATTTACTTACATGTCTGCAATATTTCTCAATAAGAGCAAACATTTCTGCACTTATTCTGTGTTTTTATCCATTAGCCTAGTTTTAATATTTACAATTTTATGAAAAAAAAATTAGGCAGTGGAACAAAAAAAATATGAAACAAATTCGCTACCGTAAAATAATTATAGGGATCTACTTTACATATGCGATTTGCACAGGGATGCCATTTGGATTAAATTTTATTTTAGGGATGTGTGCCTAATATTCACTTTATAAAATATAAAACATAATTTCCAATATATATATATACTAATATAATTAATTAACATGATCAATTGATTTAAATATTACTTAAATACTAATAATATAGTAAAATATTTTGTTTATGCTGAAAATATTATGTCTATTAAATTCAATATATAAAATTATCAATCATAATTTGTATAAATTATGATGTAATAGTTAAATTATAAACTATAAATATAAGTATTATATATTATATTATTTAAAAATAATTTTTTTAATCAAGCGAAAATGCATATAGGTGTATGTATATTACTAATTTTTTATAAATATTAAAGTATATACTAACATACAACCAATCTAACTGTGACAACATAATTGTATATCAAAATCGTCACCTAACCAACAATATATATATATATATACATACACATTATATGTAAACATTTATACTGGTTAGGAATGTACATTACACCTAATGCCTAAAAGTACACCTTGAAATGATGATATTTGCTCCTTGAACTGGTTTCCAATTCAATAGATTGCTGGTCTATGAATCGATGATCACCGGCTATCAAATAACACTTTTTTGGTTTGATTTGAATTGAACTTAGAAAATTAGAGAGATGGGGGGATTTTGGCCATAAATAGAGGGTATATGGGAGCTTCGAAAGTTATAAAACATGCATGGGTATAGATGCTTATATGGAGGATAATTTATAGATATTTTAGGATTAAGATCCTACATCCCTCTTACCAATTCTCTTCTATTTTAGCCATCCAGCCATAGCCTCTCTATCCTACTATTTAGCCGCCAATTTCCCCTATCAAAATTGAATTAACCAGCCCCATATTGGCTTTAAAACCATTTAAAGCCTGAACAAATATTTTACATTTAAATCTAATTTAAACACTTATCAATATCGTATATCGATTAATATATTTATAACTTTTATAGATACATTTAACAATATTTGTTCGTTAAATCAAAATCAAATTTTATAATTAATATTTCATAAATATTAATTAGTTTAATTAGTTTATAATAATTACAGATTAATTAAATCATTTTAGTCAAAGGAGTATTCATCGTTTCGGTTGTGTGACTCATTTGGTGTAAATTTGGTCAGCCGTTAATATCAAACTATTCGAATATCAACCTTCACACGTCACTTAGCAGGTATTGTGACATTTTTTCCAAATTTATTGCTTACTTGGTGTTGGCTCGGTTTTTCAACAGGCAGAGAGAGGAAAGTAAGGAAGCAGGGTTGGGATATGACGTAGAAGGCAGAACTGTCGGACTGAATATTTGGTCCGGCATTCACTAAAATGCCGGACCAAACATTTGGTCCAGCACTCTCCGGCATGCCGGACCAAATGTTTGGTCCGACACTCTCCGGAATGCCGAACCAAATGTTTGGTCTGGCTTGACATATCAAGCACCGGACCAAACGTTTGGACCGGCGAATGAAAGCTCCTTGACCAAACGCCGAACCGGACCTTCCTACCCAAAATGCCGAGCTAGATTCAGAGAGTTATATCTCCACCTCCACACTTCACAACTCCACTCTATAAATACCAGAGCTTCTCAATAACAATGGGGATAGATTTTGGGAGAAAAAGAGAGAAAACTCTACTGAAAATCCACCGCTTCGGCTACTTGAAGTTTTACTCTTTTCGCATATATCTTGTACTTGTAATCAAATCAAAGATAGAATAATAAGATGGAAAGTGGATGTAGGCACATTTGGGCTGAACCACTATAAAAACTCCGTGTTATTTGTTTTCCTTATCCGCTTTCCAAACTTTGCACTTGTGAACTGTCTCTGTGTTTCCTGAAATTTAATCCATACATGCTGGAACATAAAAACTCCACGTCAATCAAATCAAATGAAACTTAACTAAAAAAAAAAGGGAAAAAATCAAATTTTAAGGTGTTTGTCCAACTTTTGAGCAAACATTTTTGGTACTTTCACTGAGAGACGAGCGACGACGGGCAAGCAGAGGAAGCCAAACTCTCCCATTCATTACTCTTCCAACCTTAGCGCATCATTAGAGCATGGCTCCCTCTAAGCGAAATGCTGACAAGGGTAAAAATGCAGTTACTGCAAATATGCTCAACCCCATCCAAGAAGATCAAGAAAACCCAACTGCTCGCTCCCTACCCCTAGACTCGGTTGTCACCCAAGAAGACTTAGAGAGGGTTGTAAATGAGATGACTGACCACTTCGCTGTCCAACAAGAAGCTTTGGTGGACCAACTCATGACATGCTTAAGGAGCACAGATGAATCCACTCATAATACCGGATCCCAAGGTGAATCCCAGTCTAGAGAGTCGCGTAAAAGGAACAGATCTCCCGCCAATGATGAGTTCGATCAGGAGGATCCAAGGACTCGAAGCCGAGCCAGGACCCAACACGAAGCCGGTCCAACAAGGTCGTCAAGAGTTGGACCCAGTCAAGGGGGCCCCAGACATTGACCATCTGTAGTTGATCATGTCACGCTTCGAACCAATCATCACTAGTCTGGCCTCAATCAAGGCACCATGCACCATCACTATAAAAGAGAGGGCCCCTCTTCTCCCAGGTCCGCCCCCAAGTCCGAAGAAAGACTGACGCGTCTCTTCAGGGTGTACCTTAGGCGCGAACAACTTGAAAACGGGATAGGCACCAGAGTATCCAGCCCTTTCACTAGGGACATAGAGGCAACCGCCACGCCTTGAGAATTGAAGCTGCCCACCATGGATCCATATAAGGGCACCTCTAACCCAATCGTTCACCTACAACAATACTCTCAGCTCATGCTCATGAATGGAGCAACTGAAGGTTTATTATCTAAATGTTTCCCGCTATTTTTGTCAGATTTAGCAACCACATGGTTATGTCGCCTACCTCATGGATCCATCAGTTCTTGGGAAATGTTGAAGGAGAAGTTCATAAGCCAGTTCCGAATTCATATGGAGCCTAGGGACGCGTATTCCTTATCCGACGTAAAACAGAAATCAGGGGAACCACTGCAACAATACCTTACCCGTTTTAACGCGGCTGCAGCAGCAGTGCAAAACGCGGATGAAAGGCTTACACTGATGGCACTATACGGAGGCGTCCATCCGGACTCGAAACTTGCAAGAAGACTAACGAAGGAGAAGCCTCTAACTCTTCATGAATTCTACCATGAAGCAGGAAAATATATGAGATTGGAAGATGCCGCGGCTATCCGGCATGGCAAGCAGCCTGTAGGAGGTTCCAGCTCCCATGGAAACACAAGAGTCCCGCCTCGAGGAGAAGGGAGAAAACCAAACAATGACGATAAAGGTAGCCGTCGGGGCAACCCCGGAACTAAAAAAAGCAATAAACGACGATACAGACTGGGACCGAGATTTGATAACTACACTCCTCTGAATGACACTGTGGAAAATATTTACTTGGCCACTCAACACAAATTGAAGTACAAGCGCCCTCCATATAAGAAGGAATCAAAAGCTACGGTTAGGACGGGAAAGTACTGTCGCTTCCACGAGTCTCGCGGACATAACACAGAAGAATGTCAACATTTGTGGGAACTCATTGAAGAATACATCCGGAAAAAGAAATTGTAACGGTACAATAGCAAAAGCATAACTCCCCCGCTCCGACCCACGAAGGATCGGGGCCGCTCCGACATGGAAATAATAAAGAAGAAGCAAGTGCGAGCCGCGCCAATCAAGAGAAAATAATTTTTCATACTATATCAGAGGGGCCGCATTCAGCTGGCCGAAGTTGGGCCTAGATGGAGAGGTATGGAAAGTCTTTGAAGGAGGGAGAAGGGTATGTTCATTCCATTACAGAAGGATGCCTCGCCAAACGAAGAGAAAGGGCCAATAAAACCTTCAGCGATGAGGATTTGGTTGGAAGGCAGTACCTATATACCGATCCCATGGTCATTTCCGCCTGGATCGGCCCGATAGAGGTGTTCCGCATTCTGGTCGATATGGTAAGCTCAGTGAATATATTATTCAAACATGCCTTCAATAAAATGAAGTTATCAATGAGAGACGTATCGCCATGCAATAAGCCCCTATACGGATTCACTGGAGAAGCCACATTTCCGCTGGGGAAGTTGGACTTGTTTGTTGAGCTAGGAAGTCACCCTCGATCCGTTATCCGAAAGCAAACATTTGTGCTGGTAGACGGACATTCTGCTTATAACGCATTTCTGGGCAGACCTGCCTTATCAAATTTCCAAATAATCTTAGCCCCTTGGTGCTTGAAAATGAAGTTCCCTACCGATGAGGGAATAGGAGAAGTAGAAGGCGACCAAGACGTAGCCCCCGATTGTTATGTGATAGAACTCCACCAGAACAAAAGGAAGGAAAAGGGCAAAAACGTAGAGGCCGCCCTCTGGGCCAAAACTGTGGAAGCATAGCAATTAAAGAAGGCCCCTCCTCTCGAGTATACTAGCGACCCGTTTAATGAACTAGACCCGAGGGACAGAGAGGAGGAGGCCAGCGCTGAGCCCATGGAGGCCATGGAACATGTTGCAGCAGATGATCACGACGAAACAAGGCTTTTCAAGATAGGGTTGCAGCTGGACAAAAATCTGAAGATCTAATTGGTAGGGTTCCTATGCAGAAATTTGGATGTGTTTGCATGGACCCATGAAGACATGGTGGGAATATCCTCGGAAACGGCCTGTCACCACCTAAATATAGACCCAACCAAGACCCCGATCAAGCAGAAGAAAAGGAGCATGGGAATGGAACGCTCAACTGCCTTCAACGAGGAGGTAAAAAACCTACTCACCAACGGTTTTATTCGCGAGGCTATCTACCCCAAATGGATCTCCAACCCGGTTCTGGTAAAAAAATCCAATGGAAAATGGCGAACCTGCATCGATTTCTCCAATCTCAATGATGCTTGCCCCAAGGATTGTTTTCCCCTGCCCCGAATCGACCGACTGGTGGACGGAACAACAGGGCATGAATTGTTATCATTTATGGATGCCTACTTGGGATATAACCAGATTCTCATGCATATACCAGATCAAGAACATACTAGCTTTATTACAGATTTGGGCCTATATTGCTACAAGGTCATGGCTCTTCGGGCTTAGGAATGCTAGTGTGACCTATCAACGCTTGGTTAATAAGATGTTTGAGCAGCAGATTGGTCACTCCATGGAAGTGTATGTCGATGACATGCTTGTCAAATCAAGAAAGGGAACAGATCGTTTACACCACCTAAACGAGATGTTTCAGGTATTGCGCAAATACCAAATGAAGCTGAATCCATTAAAATGCTCCTTTGGGGTATCCTCGGGAAAATTCTTGGGTTTCATTATGCACGCCAGAGGAATTGAAGCAAATCCTGAAAAGGTCCAAGCCCTGAAGGGCATCAAAATACCAACCACACGAAGGGAAATGCAGAGTCTAAACGAGAAGGTAGCCACTCTAAGCAGATTTATATCTAAGGCTACAGACAAGTGCTTCCCATTCTTCGAAGTCCTGAAAAAGGACAAGGGAAAGTTTGAATGGACCAGCGAGTGCCACTCGACCTTCCAAAGCCTACTGGAACACATGTAGAAACCACCAATGCTTTCTAACCCGGTAGATGGAGAAAGCCTCTACTTGTACCTACCCGTGTCCCCTCATGCATTAAGCGACGCCTTGGTATGAGAAAATGACCATACCCAAAAACCAGTATATTTCATCAGCAAGAGGTTTACCGGGGTAGAGGCTAGATATCCGAAGATCGAAAAATTAGCCTACTGTTTTATCATAGCATCCAAGAAATTGCGGCATTACTTCCAATCTCACTTCATAAGGGTCCTAACAAATCAACCATTGCGCCAAGTCCTACATAAACCGGATACATCGGGACGGCTGCTAAAATGGTGCATCGAGCTAAGCCAGTATGATACACCTACCATCCACGCACCGCAATCAAAGGGTAGGCCCTGGCTGAATTCACCATTAAGGACAAGGATATGACCATCAGAATAGAGGAAACAACCGAGTGGAATATATTTATGGATGGAGCATCCAACGAGCTCGGCTCGGGGGTATGAATAGTAATCATCACACCTCGAGGAAGAAAGTTAAGTTACGCGCTGAGGTTCGAATTCACCGCAACCAATAACGACGCTGAATACGAAGCGGTAATAGCTGGTTTGGAGATCACTAGGGAAATAGGGATCAAATCAATGTGCATACACAGTGACTCGTAGCTAATCGTAAACCGAATCCTAGGGGGATTCCAGACTCGCGGACAAAGGCTTGCCTCTTACCTCCATAGGGTTAAAACCCTCCTGAACGAGCTAGACTACTATGTAATCAAACATATCCCACGGGAGGAGAATCGAGAAGCAGATGTCTTTGCCAAAGAAGCTAGCATGAGAAATGAGCCGATGCTAGGGGCAACCTCCATCATGGTGCAAGCTACACCAAGCTTCGAGTGTCTTTAGATCACACCCATCAGTAGTAATGAAGAAATATGGATGACCCCCATCGTCAAATACCTACAAGATGGGATCCTACCGATAAATGCAATGAAATAAAGTCCTTGGGAAGGCATCCCGCTACACCATCCAGGAGGGCATCTTGTACCGTCGTGGGTTTTCCAATCCCCTACTAAGGTGTGTTGCAGGAAACGAAGCAAAAGATATTCTCAACAACACACACCAAGGGAGTTGCGGTGACCACACCGACGGTCAAACTCTAGCCAGAAAGATCCTGCGCTATGGGTACTTTTGGCCCACATTGAACAAAGATGCAACCGAGTTTGCTAGAAGATGCGACAAGTGCCAGAGATTTGCCAAAATCCCTAGACTGACACCTACTAGTCTGACCCAGATGGTTAGTCCTTGGCCCTTCGCCGTCTTGGGAATCGACCTAATCGAGGAACTCCCCATGGGGCGAGGAGGGGAAAAATACACCATAGTGGCAATGGATTACTTCACCAAATGGGTGAGGTGGAACCTTTAAACAAGATTTCATCTACCAAAGTGATAAATTTTCTGATACGTAACGTCCTGTGCAGGTATGGGGTACCACAGAAAATCGTATCGGACAACGGGCTCCAATTTGACAGCGAGGAATTCTCCAATTGGTGCTAAGAGCATGGGATCGCCCGAAGCTTTTCAGCTGTGGCGCATCCACAGGCAAACGGACAAGTCAAAGAAGTGAACAAGGTGTTGAAAACGCTGATCAAGAAGAAATTGGAAAAATCCAAGGGGGCATGGGTCGACGAATTGCCTACGGCTTTGTGGGCTTATCGAACTTCTTATAAAACTACGACAGGACACACTCCTTTCGCACTAGCGTATGGAGCCGAAGCTATGCTCCCCATCGAAACAATTATCCCCTCACACCGAAGGATACACTATAATTCGGAAGAAAATGAGGAGCTATTAAACGTATCACTCGACCTGATCGAGGAAAAGAGAAATGATGCCGCCCTCAAAGCAGCCGCTCATAGACAAAAGGTGGCAAGGCAATACAATTCCAAGGTGAGGCCTCGAACACTACAAGAAGTAGACTTGGTTCTCAAACAAGTCTTCCCACGACCTGGGGCGTTAGATCAAATTTGGGAAGGACCGTTAATTGTACATAAAGACCTCTACAATGGAGCTTACATCTTGTCGATGGTAGATGGAGAGGTGTTTGGGAAAGCGTGGAATCTCCAACATCTCCGCCGCTACTTCTCTTGAGTTGTAAAGGAGCATGTTCTAAAGCAATAAAAGAAAGACAGTGGACGTAGGCATATTTTGGCCGAACCACTATAAAATCTGGTGTCTCGTATTACTTATTTAATTGTTCTTTCGTTTAATTATTTTATTTGATGACCATTCCTACTGTGAACAATCGCAGACTCTCGCCGGCAGTAGTGAAAATAAGATAGCTATGATAAAGGGCACGAAACAAGCCCGGAAAATTCACTGCTGATGATCGGCACCCCCAAGCCGGCGTGATGAACCAATCATAAGCCACGAATTAGGCACAAATTATAGCCAAGGAAATTCATCATTGGCATTCGGCTTGCCGGCAATTGCAGACTGACTATAAACCCCACGATTAAGGCGTGGCCGCAGCCAGGGGTAGTTAGCACTTGACGATCGGCACTACACACGCCGGCAACGATAAATCGAATAATCTCATGGCACGGGCGTTAGCCCGAGTAGATATCGTTTGCGATCAGACTTGAATATAACAATGCTTCTACATATCTCTAAATACTATGACGATTAACTAAGTCGTAAACAGTTCACAAATAGATAGAGCAGACTGTGAAAAACATGCATCACAAAAGTCATCCCAGATAAACACACACACACACACATATATATATATATATATATAAACATAAGTTGAACAGCACGGTGTTAAATTTCTCCCGTACAAAGCTTATCGCTTATATTTATGTACATACGCAGAACGTCTATACATCCTTCAAAAATGCATGTAGGAAAGGGAAAAAGAAATCTCCTTGGCTAAGAAGGAGAGACGTCCTTGCCGCTCGGCCCGCTCCCTCCAGCCATGTCCTTCGAAGGCACTGATTGCCCGAGAAGCTCGCCTTCCTTTCATGAAAACCCAACTTGCCCCTGAGGCACCCCTGCACGAAGCAAATAAAAATAATTGTAAGCTTTGCAATCCAGAATAGGTAATGACGGAGCTAGAGTAAAAAGGCAAGATACCTGCGGTAATGTGACTTGGATAACCAAGCCCTTCGAGATCTGATCTGCCCTCATCATCCTTGTCCTCGGCCATCAACTCATACCCCTTGGCTATAGCCTTGGTCTCCTCCACTGTGAACTGGTTGTTCACCATCCTAACGTCATACACAGCCCTTTCTTCCTGCGCAACTACAGCCTTGGTCTCCTCGATAAGTCGAGCATGGATCCCGGCCATCACCTGAGGGTAGTCATCCATCCACTGAAGGTTCCTATGTTTCCAGAACATGAAATAAGTATCCTTCAGCATCTGGTTGACCATGTCACAAAAGTCGCAGGATTTATCGACTTCGGTCTGG
This sequence comes from Allium fistulosum, assembly GCA_030737815.1. NCBI lineage: Eukaryota > Viridiplantae > Streptophyta > Magnoliopsida > Asparagales > Amaryllidaceae > Allium > Allium fistulosum. The sequence goes on along the minus strand of CM060902.1, from coordinate 191,749,843 downwards.
AGGGCTACCACTTTATTCATGTACTGCTCCTTATCTCTCCTCAACTGAGCATGCTCCACCTTTAACCTATCGACCTTAGCTTGATATGAGTCTTTATCCCTTTGCCACTTACCCCGAGACTCCCTCAGCTCGGCTAAAGCCTCTTCCGATTTCTTCACCTTGCCCTTGAGGGAGCGGATTCGCTCCAGATCCTTCTGTCAAGCCTCATCCACTGATTTGATAGCCATGTCAATCTGCATCTTACATAGGTCAACAGCCTCTTTTCTTGCCTCCTCCTTGGCCTTCGTTATCTCGGAGGGACGGGATGCTTCGACTTCCTTTAACTTAGCCTCTTTCTCCCTGAGCGCCTTGTGAAGGTCCTCCATCTCTAGACGCAACCGCACATTGACACTCCCTACTTCTTCACTAGCTTTGGCCAAACAAGACTGATAGTCAACAATATTTCTGGTCTCATCTGTAATCTGAACCATCCGCATTGTCAAGTTAGCAAAATCAATGATCTTTGCCTCATCCAGGATCCGGACCAAGGGATTTCGAGGTAAAAGGAACTCGGTGTCAGGATCCGCCGCGCGACGACCCGCATGGTCAGGATTTATATTAGGATGACTCTCAAAGGATTTCACGTCGGCTGATGATAATCCGAGAAAAAAGAATCAATATTGCCCTCTCCCAACTCATCCGGCACTTCGTGCACTTCGGAACCCATCGGATAGTGACGGGGACGACGGGAGGAAGTTTGGGACTAAGGGGAGGTGGCCTCCTTTCCCGGGGACCTCGCATGTTTTTTATAACACTTATGGCTCTCTCCCTTTTCCAGGCCTAACGGGCTCTTCCTAATATTCTTTTGCATAGTTTTTTTCCCCTTGGAAAGTCTCCTTAGAAGAAACGAAAGTCATTTTCATCCGTTTGAACTGCTCAAGCCGCCTGGCGACTTCATTCAGCATAGGGTTTCTCCTTTTCCCTGGAATACAGGCAATAATGTTAGATCCAAGAAAGCGAGAAAGCATAAAAAATACGTAACACTCAAGACACTAAGACACAGCAAGCTACTACAAACCCTTGGGGTAGACCGGATCATATGGCCGAGGCAGGGTCTCACTCAAATAAGGAACACCCAGGGATGGGACTCCACTCAAAGGAAGGAGAACACATGGTGACCAGACTTCATTGGATTGAGGAGCAAGAGGAGGCTGGGACACGTCGAAAAACAAATTCAAGAAGTGTCTCAAAGTTCGTACATTAATCAAAAGTACCTGGAGAAAGCCCGAACTCTTCGCCGATTCCTGCTCCACCTTGTGCCGGAGGAGGCGGTATTTCACCCGGATCACCCGAAGCCACGTTCTCCCGGGAAAGATCGGCAGCAGAAGATGGCCTTGGGGCCGGCTCGGATTGTTCCAACTGCTCAGGCCACTCTCGCACGGCCTCGGCATTCTTTAAAGAATCCGCGCCCAATCCCTCGCTGCTTATGATATCCACTTTTGGAGATACGTGAACATCCCCTTCCGTTGCTTTAGAATTACTCTCTAATCCTTCCTCCTCTTCACTTTTTGCTCCCAAATGAGGACCTCCCTCATCACCAGGAGAGGGAGCATCTCGAATACGTAGAGATTTCCCCGAGCGGGGAGGACGAACTGCACTCTTCTTATGTCTCGGTTTCTTCGGGGCTTCAGCCACACCACTTCCTTCATCTAGGCCTTTACCTTTGTCTCCATCACCCCGGTCGCCTCCAGCTCCTGCTACTCTCTCAGCAGAACATGGCCTAATCTTGTACACGGACTGTCTGGGGCCAATTAAGTTATAGAATCGGAGGGCTGCATCACGGAGTAGGAATGAGGCTTCTCGCTCGGCCTTCGGGATAGCCAATATTTCCTTGGCCATCCTTTTCAAGCCGTCATCCTCCACCGCCTTCACACAACCTGAAATTTATGGAGCAATAAGAGGCCAGGCCAACAAAAAGTTTAGAAAAAGATAATACAATAACTTACGGCCAGAATTGAAAGCGTGTTGGGCCACAGTGTCATCACGTACACTACACCAGAAAAGCCATTTTGCCACGGTCCTGGGCCGTGGCTAAGTAATTTTGCCACGGCCCTGAGTCGTGGAAAAATCGGGAGTGGTAAAAATTTTGCCACGGCCCTAAACCGTGGCAAAATTGATATTAGCCACGGCTCGAAGCTGTGGCTAAATGAAATTTTACCACGGTTTAGAGCCGTGGCTAATTTTTATAATCATTAAAATTAGCCACGGCTCTAAGCCGTGGCTGAATGAACTAAAGCACAAACAATATAAGTTGTAATACATCATAAATAAAATTAGCCACAGCTCTATATAAAAGCTTCAGACTACACAAGCAAGCTAGAATCAAGAATATCTATAAAGAGAGATATGACAACCAGAAACAGCAGCACATACATTACCAATAAACTGAAGTACATTAGCATTTTACAAATATCAAGTCCTACAATACTTGCTCATGAAGTAACTTGTTTTGCAAATACCAACGTATCTATACTAATTCAAAATACAAATTCATATTCTCATGCCCTCAAATCCTAGAAGACGGTAATACAACATAATGCAGACAGTAAAAATAATAAAAAGGACATGCTTTAATCCATTCTTCCATTGACGGTCATCTCCCTTGCTTCATTAGGTGTCCTGCAAGCATCAAATGCACATATTAAAACTTATTATTATTATTTTTATTATATTATATATGTGTGTGCCCTTTAAAAAAAGTATGTGTGAAAGACACACTTGCAGGAAATGATCAAAAAACAGGATATTCGAATTGATTTTGGGTTCGAAAAACACATATACAATACATAGCATATACTCAGTTGCATATTTTGATGATATTTCAAGAGTTCTACTACTGTACTCTCCACTATATTTAATCATCTTGCAACTATCACATTATTTTTATTTGAAATTTCATAATTGTTGCCTACAAAATTCGAACATAGGTAATTGTCACAGCAGATTTAATGCATCTTACAGCTCCTATTTATATCTAGGCAGCAGTTATAATTTTCCATGCCTAGTTTCACCTTTTCGCATTCGGACCATTCGCTACTACAGCTTTCTATTTCTCCAATAACAGTAAAAACTTACCCAAGTAATTCATTAAGTGTTGTTTTATTTTTATTCTTAAATGTTGTTGCTATTAAGAGTATTAATTTGTTTGAGCAGAACTGATTATGACTTTATAAGCACAGCTAGACTTTTGTTACATTCTGCCAAAATCACTAGTAACTTGTAGAAGAAAAAAAATTCATTAACACTGGAAAAGGAAATTACATTTAGGCAAGCAGACAACATTACCAGCAATCCCTTTCCTAAAGTCATTATTAGCTATAAACTGAAACTTTCAATTCTAATCTTTCTTGTGCAGACTTCCTCTGGCTCTAACTGTAATGGCAGCATCATTCTTTGTAGGACTAACTACAACATTGATTCTATTTTGCAGCTATTTCCATCAGGTTATAGTCATTTATACTATTATTCTGAACAGAGAAATTTTACATAGTCCAAGTTATTCATTAAACAAATGAGCCCAAAATAAAGTACATTCATATTTTTGCTGATGAAAGAAGGTATCAATATTATTTTTTTCCTATTCTTATGTATGTATATGTAAAATATGCAAGCAGGAGCGTCTATTAGGGGCTACATTGGGGAGCATGTTCACTAGAGGAATCATCTTCAACCAGCACAGAGACATTTACCGAACTATTTCTGACCATCATAAACAACCCCTTCTCATCTCTCATCATCAGCTTAATAATTATATCTTCCCTCTTTACTAGTTAAATTATTTATGGAGATTCATGTTTTTACCATTCTTTAGCATCTCCTTTTTTGTGTGGGATATAAGAATTTTGTCATGATGACTTTATTATCTGTTAGAATTTTATGCATGACATAAGACTTTGTTTTGTATTATAACTTTTTGCATAACATTATCGCCAATATTAAATGCTTGTTTGATACTACTACAATTTTGACTTGACCTTTAATAACAGTTTTAAATATATTTTGCCTGATCATGAAGTTTCTAAAACAAACTGTTACACAAACATAATCATAGCTTTGAGTCCTAAAAAATACTCCTTTTTAGTTGGGAAATGTGACAGATAAATACAGCCACGATTTCGAATCTTTGTTTTGGCAAATATAACTTTACTTTTTTCTTCTTGAAATTTGTTTATGTTTTTCTCATTAACAATACATATATCTTTAGAGATATTCTTTTGGAAAATATATTCTTAATATCGGTACTACATCTTTTTAAAATATTCATTTTGCACTGTTTTGTTTTATGCTCATATATTTACTATTATACTTATTTAACTCCGTTTTTGCATGTTCAATATGTTTTGTATAAAAAATTATGTTGGGTATAACCAGGCTTTGCTTTTTTTTTAAGATTCATTATTTATGTCAAACTAGTGGCGTGTACATGCATGTGTATGTGTACAACTAGGTATAAATACTTAAATTTGGAATACACGCCTTGGCAGTCACTCTTAAATTTGGAATCTAGAGATTAAAAGAAAATTGTATAAAAGAGGAAAAGATAGAAATGTAAAATAATAGATTTTAAAAAGAGTGATGTGTCGTTAATTTCCTGTTAAATTTTTTTACATGCCTGAAGGGTTTAGTAAATTTTGTATATAGTTTAAATTATACTTTTACACACAAAAAGTGCTGTGTAGCAGGAACTTTCACATGCCAAAACAAGGTAAACAAAGAAATCTAGGAACGCCCATACTCATCAGTCCATGTTGAACTAAGATATTGTAAAACCATTTAATTGCAAGCACCAATGCCGACTTAATTTCTTACAGCCTATTGTTTCAAACTAAAACAGCTACCAAGGCTGTAATTTAACATGATGAAGATATAGTCAAACAATATGACATAATGCTGCCTGGATGTACTTTGTTCATTGTAATAAAACAATGCAAAAGCAACATAATCCGGATTCAACCGTATTCAGAATTCATAAATAACTTTGATATTAAGTTGTTGTATATAGCTTACTAGTTAGCCATGCTTGATAATGCATGATAATCAAATTAGGTGCATAGAGGTTCAGTATATAAAAATTGCACAAATTAACTAACAATAGTGTAAATAAGTTGTTATTAAGAATTACCGAAGATTAAGCAGGACATGTTATTGATGAAGCCATGCATATTGGTAGATTTAGTTATATTTATAACTCAAATACCTTAACCAACCATGTAAAGTTATCAAAGCAAACTAATTGATAAAAGTTGTATTGATGCAAAATATATCCAATAAATTAAGTAATAAGAAATATGTCAACCATGACAATTGTATATTTAAACCACAAATATTTAAAATAAATGACAAGCCTTTTTAACCAAAGAAACATGACAAACATTATATTCTAAGCTATCCAATCAGTTGAGTCCTACTCCTAAACAATCAATATCCTGATTAATTAAATTTACAATGAAATATAAATAGGTCCAATAATAGAGTCACCTTACTCAAGCAAATTAGTGTTCCTTATCGCTACAAGTCCAGTATATAGTTGTTCACCAAGAAGAAGACTTGTTTGGATTGTCATGAAGGAGTTAAAAGCTTTTGAATTTCGATAATGGTAATATGGTCTTCCCAGCATTTGCTAAAAATAAACTAAATATAAGGAACATAACTCAGTAATTTTACCAAACACTTCGTTCACAAACTTAACAAGTAATAAACTACCCCAAATTTCAATCAAAATGCATGAAGCTTCCTCTTCTATCTTCATTCCACTATTCTTAACCTCGTTCAACAGCTCAGCTAAGCACAAAATTTGTTCCTTGTTATGCAGAACAAAGTATGTAAACTCATTTTATATACTTATATTCTCGATCCAATTCCAGAGTTATATTAGAATCCCAGCATAGAGACCGAAACACTAAAAAAATCAAAGTATGGAATTTCAGATAAGGGTTACTTAGCTTTCACGTAGAGGATTTCAAGTATTGCAATCGGTGCAGGTTGAGGTCGCCATACTCTAATTCAGGCATAACAGCAGTTCAAGTAGCCATACTCTAAGCAGAACACGAGGTTATCATGAACAAAATCATTACAAGAATTCAAGGAACAGGATCCTCTATGATTCACAAAAGATGCTCAAATCGTGAGTTCAAAGCGATTCGACAGAGAACGAATTTTGGAAATTGATTTAGGGCACGTGTGTGGGAAAATTTTGGAATGGGGGCGTTGTTTTGAGAACGGTTCGTAGTGTTATTTGAGTTGTATACGTACACTTGGGGGGTTAAAAAAATGAGTGTAACTTTGCAACGGTCTGAAGCCGTTGCAAAATTGCCACGGCCCATAACCATTGTAATTTATTTTACCACGGCTCTAAACCGTGGTAAAATTGCCACGGCTCTAAACCGTGGTTAATTTTTTGCATGGGGCGTGGAAAAATGGATAGTGTGGTGTAGTGGTATGAAGAAATATTCCTTCTTGAACATACTTGTTGAATCATGAGTTTTGATTCATGACAAGGAGCATTAACAAAGACTATATGGCGATAGCAACAAAAAGAGAGTAACATATACATGGTATAAACTACAAAGAGAAGAGACTTCAAAACTAGTTTTTGTATGATTATTTATTATGTTTTTGAGTCTTGGATATGTTTAGATACTGTCAAAATCATTCCTCAAGTAGTTACACTTGCACACAAAATAAATTATTTTCGTTTGTATATGCATTGAAATTCACTGTGCAAAATTGCACAGGTCAGTCGACTGATTACAGTCGACCAGTTGACTGACCTGGTGCAAAATGCATAGTGAACAGAGAATATATATACAAATTTGAATTTCAGTCAACTGAGCTTCTGAACTCAGTCGACTGACCTGCGTATAACGGCTATATTTTCTGAACGGATGCTTCCTCTCATGAAGAGTTTCAATCCAATTCGAAGAGTAATGGCTGCAACTATTGATTGAATCTCTTAGCAAAAGGTTGTATCTATCTATGCACTATATAAACACATTAAAATCATTTTCCAAATCACCGATTCTTGAATAATTTACTGATCTTACTTACTCTCTATATTCTCTGCATTCAAAAGCAATCAAACCATCTTCATTGCTTGAATCCTTGAATTCATATTCATATTCTTTGATTCATAGCGAAAATTTTCCTTTCATATCTTCACACACACTCATATACTTGAGGATTTGATTATAGGAAGGGTGTACATACATTGACATATCTGTGTTATCAAGAACACATTAGTCAGACAATTTTATATACTCTGTATTATCGTATATCCATATTACACAATCCACAGCTCTCTTTCAATACTAAACTTAGAATATAAATCCAAGATGGGTTTGAATTTGTAGGTGGACTCTAAACTGATAAAAGGACTCCCTTTCCGATAACTTCTCACGTTATACGGATATCTGATCTCCCTATGAGTGGGGGGTCTCCGATACCGCTTCATGAATATCAGATATAAACACGTCAGGATAGCATAAGAGTTCGGCTGAAGTTGCATAGGAGCGACCTTCAAATAAATCACGAAGCTGGCAATCCAATTGGTAAGCGGAGGAATCACGCTGCACATACAATGATACTTGTTATATGCCATATACCCGCCTGGGGGAAAGCACGCTTTATCGTCCGGACCAGGTAGTATCATGTCCCGACGGTCTATCCCGAACGTAGTAGCTATGGAGTTCAGCTTCTCTATCGTCAACACACTAGGATAACACTCCGAAGGCCTAACCAGCATTTGATTATGAGCATAAGCTTCCACCAAAGAGTAAGCAGAACTGGGTTGCCTAGGAGGATTGGCTGGAGCATCAGAAGAAGAAGGACCAACCCCAGCAGGCTAAGAAGCCGCAAACTTGGAACGAAGCTCACGACTAGAAGACATGTTCCCTGTGCAAGAAAGTGAAGGTCAAGCGAAGTACAAAAAGAAGTTAAAAACACTCACGGGGAATCTCCTATCGTCTAGCCTAGTTGAAACCATACTCCTAGCCTAACCATTTCGAGCTCGGCATACCTATGGACTATATGCTCGGGCTATTTGGTCTGGCATTACCCTATCCCAGAGACCGAATGGCATCACAATGCCGAACCAAACCCACCGAATGATGACTACGTTGGCTCGAAGCTCGCCCTCCTGTAAGCAAGCCGCGCGCACAACCATACCGCATAGAAACACGTTTCATGCCCTAGCCTAGCTGAACTTGGCAACACGAACTTGTGGCCAAGTGGAGCATCAATATGATGATTTACCAAATCCATTGTGGGAACAAAGTACAATACTGCCTCCTATACTATAACAAGCATAGTCGGACCTTACAGCCCAACCGTACAAGCCGCTCAACAACTTGGATCAAGTAGACCAACTAACTGCACAATGTACCCAACTCTAATAACACGAGCCAACATTCCATCAGGAATCGCTAACCCAATAGGAAAATCCTTTCACCCTCCATAGTCACGGCCACCTCACCTTTACCAAGCATGAGTTTCTCCTTCACCGAATCACTCTCGAACCCCCTCGCTCACTTCCTTTCCTCGATTCGAAGCAAAAGCTATTCACGCTCACAGCATGTACCGAACTCCCCTAAATTCTAAACCTTAAAACCTTAGAACAAAAATTTAATTTAAAAAACTTTACCTCGAGTAATGAAGATGCGGAAATGTCAAGAGTTCAGGCAATGAGAACTGACCAAATTCAAAGATCAATCGATTTGAAGTAAATTGAAGGAATTTAGTAAAAGAGAAAATAGAAGAGGGGAGCAGTATTTAAAGGGGATAAGGAAGGGAAGACGAATAGTCTTGAGTTTTCAACCGGTTGTAGAGATTTAGTGTCGAACCAAACAAAGCACGTTGTGTGACTACACAACATACTTTGGGTGGCAAGTGTTGGCTCGGTTTTTCAACAGGCAGAGAGAGGAACGTAAGGAAGCAGGGTTGGGATATGACGTAGAAGGCAGAACTGCCGGACCGAATATTTGGTTCGGCATTCACTAAAATGCCGGACCAAACATTTGGTCCGGCACTCTCCGGCATGCCGAACCAGATATTTGGTCCGTCACTCTCTGGCATGTCGGACCATATATATGGTTCGGCACTCCCCGGAATGCCGGACCAAATGTTCGGTCCGGCTTGACATATCAAGCACCGGACCAAATGTTTGGACCGGCGAATGAAAGCTCCTTGACCAAACGTCGAACCGGACCTTCCTACCTAAAATGCCGAGCCAGATTCAGAGAGTTATATCTCCACCTCCACACTTCATAACTCCACTCTATAAATACCAGAGCTTCTCAACAACAATGGGAACAGATTTTGGGAGAAAAAGAGAGAAAACTACTGAAAATCCACCGCTTTGGCTACTTGAAGTTTTACTCTTTTCGCATATATCTTGTACTTGTAATCAAATCAAAGATAGAATAATAAGATGGAAAGTGGATGTAGGCACATTCGGGTTGAACCACTATAAAACCTCTGTGTTATTTGTTTTCCTTATCCGCTTTCCAAACTTTGCACTTGTGAACTGCCTCTGCGTTTCCTGAAATTCATTCCATACATGCTGGAACATAAAAACCCCACGTCAATCAAATCAAATGAAACTTAACTAAAAAAGAAAAAGGGAAAAATTAGATTTTGAGGTGTTTGTCCAACTTTTGAGCAAACACTTGGTTTTGGTAAATTCTAATTTTATTTTGCTAACTGTTAATCGATTATGGCTTTTATTTACACCAATTCTCTTCATCAAAACTATACAACTTTGGACTTATGGAATTTAGTAATGGTAAAAATTCCAATATAATCCATATTCAACTCTATAATCCAAACACAAAGTCCTTAGTTCAAGAATAACAATTATTATTAATTGAACTACTCTGGCTAGAGATTTTGACTTTAAGTTGACTTGAGTTGACCGTGATACTAACCCCATATAACTAAGGAGACGAATCCTCTCTTGAATAGTGTTTCACTTCCAATACTTCCACTCGACCCAATTATAGTTACTCAATGGACGTTGTGCCATGATTTGACTATAATCAAAGCAGAGCTTTCATATTGAAGATCAACAGTATTCTCAAGTCGTGATAACTATGTAAATTAGTCACATTAATATTTTCTGTTTGACTTTAGTTGTATTAACTAATAGAAAACTACCAAGTGAGTCTTCCATAATTATCCAATAACTATCAATACGTAACCCCTTGGTGCCCCCAGCAGCCATGAGTGTTAACCCAAAAAATGGATCAACACCCTAGTTTAAGCGTGAAAGCACCAGCCATGTTCTCGCAGAGCAATAATATAGATAATAGATATAAAAAAGCAGTGATGGAAAGAAAACAAGAAGATTTTTATAGGGTCGACTGTTAACGAAGCCTACGTCCACTTTATAATTTCTATTATAGACTGATTGCTATTAGAAGAAGTGTTGGATTACAAAACTCTCGATTATCTTTAGCTAGACTGGTTGCTGTTATAAGAAGTGTTTGATTACAAAACTCTTGATTATCTTTAGCTAGACTGAATCTCCAAGGTTGGAAACCACTGGAGAATCACAGTGAACCCCTTTGGAGATTGTTATGAGGAAGGTGAGGAGTGAAGAAAGCTTCCAGTAGAGTTTGAGCAACCAGTCCGGAGAAGATCCCCTTTATGTTGCAGATAGGAGAGTATTTATAGAGGTTAGAGAGCTACTGGGCTAAGTCTGCTTACCACATACTTGCAGATCAACACAGGAAGGCGCACGGGAGGTTACACCGTGACTCGAGCTAAAAGTATGGATCGCTAGCGATCCATTGACTATGGATCACTAGCGATCCATAGGTTTGGTTCGAAGGTGAACCAACACCTTAGCATTTTCCCCTCTCTTTGCTCCATGAAGATCGCAGCTGATTGATGAGATAGTATGGATCGCTAGCGATCCATGGTATATGGATCACTAGTGATCCATATACTTGGTCTATTTTTGGACTTCGTTCTTCTAGAGTTTATGGCGATCTGGCGAAAAGGTATGGATCGCTAGTGATCCATAGTACATGGATCGCTAGCGATCCATGTACTTGGTGGTTTTCTGAGCTTTGCCTTTTGGATCGCGTCTAGTATCTCGTGTTGATGTTGTTCATGAACCCTCGAGTTAATGTCATGGATCACTAGCGATCCATGCCCTTAGAGTATTTTCTTTTCTTTTTTCCTAACTTCTTTTGGCTCCTTGTTCTAGTCCCTTCGGTTGGCATTTAAGCTATTCTGACTCGATGGAGTTCTCTCAACTTCCTCCGGATTCTATTGGGTAAAAAGCCAGATAACAATGAGTAATACAGTACCCAACATTTGGAGAATGTTATGTACTCTAGTCTCAACAGATGTATCGATATCCAGTCTCGATACATCAGGATTAAGAATATTTAAAATGATGTATTTGTTTTCATTGCAATAACTTACTCACGGTTATAATACATTTTAACTATAATCACAAAACTATCATTAATGGATTTTCTATCAAATATACTTTTACTTAAATTAATTAATTAATATAACACATTATATCACGTTCATAATAGAAAGAAAACACCTTTTATTTTGAACAAGATTGGTTATTGAGTTAGATTTATGTAGCAAATTACATAATTGCTCCTAGGGCTTACCACTAACTCTATCGGTATGATGGTTTAGGAGTAATTAATCCAGTTTTGTGGAATAACGCTATAAGCAATATGCACATGAAAAATATAATTTACCTCAAAATCACCATATGGAAGCAATGGTTTAACAAGCATAATATTGGTAGCAAAAATTATTGGACTTTGAAAAAAACAGAATATCGGTTTGGTTTCGAGAAGCATCCTTGAGACTAGAGATAGCTTAAAGCATGTAATTCAATTATTAATATGTCCTGACTCCACCACATCATTATGGAACTCCCCTTAATTAGGTCTCTAGCGGGCTTGTACTCAAGGATCATCTCTCATATATCGAATTTCCTCAAGCTAGAATACCTAAGCAAAACAAAATAGTAGATTATATTTATGGTAGAGCCATCCATCCACTATATTCTCTTAGTCAAAGAGTGAGACAATTATAAAGGTTAGTAGAAAAAGAGCATCAATTCCCAATGACTATGACTTTTTGATATGGGAGTACCTTTCCTACTCATCACTCCATTAAACATGCTTACAGCAGATTTATATTCCAATTAACATGTTCATTAGTCCATGGTTCAAGAGAACATGGGAAAGCTCTAGGAATCAAAACAATTTTCTATGTGGAGAGAGTTAAAAATTATGATGTTGACTCAAGACAAACAATGCTACTTGGGGTTGTTAAATTGGTCGAGTTGTGTGCTATGTGATCAGACTAATGAGACTACTTCTCATCTCTACTTCAAATGTCCAAAGCTAAAAAGATTTGGAACATAGGTTAAAACAACCCATCTATTAACAATGCGGAGGAATGACATGCTATTTTTCAAGCAATCTGGTGGAAAAATTATAAGCCCGGAAGTATGCTATCGTCTCTCAAGGTAACAATCACTGAAATGTCGAAAGAAAGAAATGTTAGGTTGTTTGAAAAGAAGAAGAGGAAGAACGACGAAATATTTTGGGATGCATTCAAATCATCAAAAGGAAAATGTTAATATAGGGGACATAGAGATAAATGCTACTAATGATAGGAATGTATTTAATTGATTGTTTGTTTTTGTTTTTAGCTTTCAAGCCTTTTGTATGAACCGTTGCTTTATTTTATATAATTCAGTAATGATCCTCAATAAAACCTATTTAGTTTCAAAATAAAATAATTAAATAAATTTGAATCTCGTATGAAGTAGGAGCTTAGGATGGTTGTCCTATGGGTTAGGGCCAACCATCAAACATGTCTAAGAGTAATGTATTTTGATATCTTTACTGAATGCCATTATAGTAGTGGGGTCATAGATTTCCTTACCTTATCCTGTCGTATATACTAAGCTAACAACCCCAATAAATTAGTTTTATAAAGATAAGCATGCAACTAATATTTACTTATAAAGACCACTATTTAATCAATCAAAATAATCGATAGAAGTAATAATATGGAATGATAAAACCATGTGCCATTCTTTATTAACTAGGAACTGAAAGATAAAATTTTGGGATTAGTTGGAATGGTTGGATATAACAAAATTCAAGCATTGTCCATTTGAAGGTAGGTTCAACACAAAACAAACTATTTGCAAGAACATATCAGAACTTGTCAGATTACGTAGCATAAAATCCAAATAGGAGAAGGTCTTAATCATTGAGATAGAGTAATATATGAAGAGTGGGAGTAAACTTACTAGCCACCGCAAAGGGTGGCATCAATGCTGATTGTCTAATATATGTACAATGTTCTACCTCCATTGAGCCTTAGCTCCGACTGTCTCACCTATATTAATCATAATAAATTTCTCTCTTTCATTGTTATTATAGATTTTGAATAAAGCTAATTGAATGCACAAAGATCAATTCAAGTGAAGACCCGTAACCAAATCTACAAAAAAGTATCATTTCATGTATTAGTCACTTGTAGTGAAAAGTATGCAAAAGACGATGAAGAGTGTTACTTATCTGTTATTCCAAGTCATAGCAAGCCTTTGTAAGAACACAAATCCATGACTGGTCTACTTAGATCTTCTTAGATGTAAACTTGTACAACTCAGATCTAAGGTGATGAGTGTAACAGCCTGCATTATAATGAGCCCAAATTTCGATTAAATCAAAACTCAAGCCATTAGGGTATAGGTCGTTGGTTTTGGTAACCTGTAATAAACACAAGCATATCAGAGAGCAGTCGATATAAACTCACATCAGAATTGAAAAGAATAACAATAAAACATACGTACTGACTATGGCTACTACCATGAAATCAATATTATTCCTTGGATGTCTAATTGCCTCGTCAGTGCTGAGCATGAATACAAAAACTTCTTCATCTATTATTATCATCTTGCTCCAGTAGCATGTCCTTCTAAATCTATCCTATGGGTATAATGAAGGTGGGGTCAACGTTATGGAGATTGAAAAATTACATACTTTACACATTCCATTAATTTATGCCGATTGATTTCCATTTAAGTGTTATGTATATTACTTATGACTAATCCATTAAGTCCTATATGTGCGCGTACGATATACATAACCTCCTCCAAGGTATAATTATATATGTATATGCTTATACCGCATATACCTTTAACCATTTCACTATCCAAAAACCCAACCACTTAATACTTCTTAAATAGGGAGGAGGCAGACCCAACAGCCATTTAATACCTCGTTCCTCGAAGTGTGCCATCTGCAACATAATGCTAGTCGATCGGTTCTAGCTACAAAGACCGATGACCCTCAGTATACGACTTTATACCTTAATTGTCATTCTACTAACACATCTCAAATACCCATCTAAGGGTTAGTTAACCCACCTTCAATAAACAAATTTTCTTCTAACCATCTACTTTGAGCTCTGTGCGTCTTCCATATGGATTCTACACTAGTAGGAAGTGAAATCTATTAAGGCATAACCCAAGTCATTACTACCGCTCGTTCAGGACCATTGGTGATCTCAGCCTATATACCAGACCTACTACTAATTATCGATACAAAATACTAACATAGCCCACTGACCTTCCACAACTGACATCCTATTTAGACCAACCTAAGTAAGTCAAGGACAATTCCACTTTTTGTTACTTAATACCTCTTATTGGAAGTGAAGCAGACCCCATTTTCGTAAAAGTACTTGGCCATTTAATACTTCAAATCCGAGGTAATCCCTCAGTATATATTCCTCTACCTATTTCCAACACATATCACTTCCTCACGGATCCTATGATTGGAGATGTTCCACATCAGTAGTAAGTATACACAACTGCTGGTAGCCTCTAGGTAAAGGGTAGACTTCTGTTGTGTAACTCTACTGACCTCGCATCTTAATCTACAAACCAATCACCCAAAGCCTAAGTGTTGGGCTAGGCCCACTAATTCATACTCCTTTTAAATGTATAATTGAAGTTATATAATTTCCTACTATGAAAATTATACTGCCTTTTATGTATATTTAATAGTATTAATTCTTACTTGTTCGCTACGTAATTATTCATGTTTTATATGCTTAGGCTTTGGTTTCCTCATTTCCTTCTAATGATGTTTATTTATGCATTTCAAAATCCACCTATTATGCCTATTCAATTTCCCCATAAATGCTTTTAATTCTTAATCAGTCATCATTTAATTCCTTTCACTCTTTATTAACTACAAATTTATTTCCCATTAAATTTGTAGTTATTGCCAATAAATTTTGAAACTATTATTCCTTCCTTTTTCAACCTCATGGTCCAAATATTTAGTATGTTATTAATAACTAATACGAATATTGTCGTAAATTACGTTATGTGTGTGTGTGTGTGTATTTAATCGTTAAGTATGGTTATATGTATATAGTTCCTATTTTTAACCAATAATTACTAAACTAGAATATTCCTTTCCATGTTTTAATTTATAAGAGCTATCCTTTCAAAAAGGATTACCATTATAACTTTTCATAAATCACTCAAAAATGAAGCTTTTGTTGCATTTGAAATTACAAGGAATTATCTCTTTTCTTTTATTGAAATAAATATGTAAACTATGGAGAAGAATATCCATACTTTATAAATCTCTTTCCTTTTCGGTATATTGTAACAGCCTGGTTTTGAGGTAAATAATAAATAAATATTTATTTAATTAAAATTGGGCTTTTTAGAATTCAGTTAAATAATTTGAATTTATTTCAGAATATCGGAACCTTGTAATGAGATGTACGTATGGAAGATAGTCCCTTACCTTCCCTCTAGAGATGTATCGTATGGAAGGTAGTCCCTTACCTTGCTATTGTATGGAATACGTTATCTAATAAGTGCCTTCGGACTTGATTGCAGAGCCTAGCATGTTGGAATTTAATAACGTAACAATTTCGACTAAGATTATGTATATTTACCTAAAAGTTGTTTTCAAAAGAATGCCATTAAAAATAATATTACCAGATTTTGTGTAGTAAAGATTTTGATTATCATAAGGTAAAAACTTGTTCCGTGTTTATGTGTGACATGGTATTATGAGATACCCTTTGTTTTCAAATATCCATATTTTGAGTTTCTCACACCGGTCCGATGATTGGCCCGAAGTTTATTTTCCTTTTCCCTTAAACTCTGGGTGCCCTATTTTTTCAGGTAGCTAAGTAGTTAGGTAGCAAGGAGGATGGAGCATGGAGCATTTTAGGTCCTTTGTAGAAAGTTATCTATTAATTTTGCTATATTATTTATGATGTATTATGTATCTACCAGCACATATGAGGATAAGCGGCCATAACTATCCCGGCTGGATTGGTACTTACTAGAACTCTGATGGAGCAATTTGGATAATTGCATGTACTATCCATATGTATAATAAATGTTGAATACGAAGTGAGATTCTATTTTGTTGTCTTCTACCTTTATTTTCTTTTACCTCATGATAATCTGCCTCTCCGGCACTTGGATTTGCGGCACATGAATATCGAGGATGTATTAGTGTCGATTTATGAAGGTCGAGGAGGTTGGTCGTCACAGGGAAGAAAGATTATGTAGAGGTTTAGGTAATTAAAGAATGTAATTAGTAAATAAAGTACATTATTTAATTCCAAAAACTTATATATTGAATAACTTGCTCATACGAGGTCCAAATCGAACGTGGTCGGTTATGTTGCACTCGTGGGATTATTATCTCCGCATTGGAACAGGTTTTGTTGAATTCAGAGCAAGTGAAATTTTGGATCAAAAATTGAATGTCGTTCGATTTTAGTTCAAATTAGAACACCGAAGCGTCCGCTGGAATTTCAGTGCGTTAAACTCACCTTTTCGGATAATAAGTATGGTATATAGTAGATAGAATTTACTTTTATGTTTGGATGAATTATTGGTTGGTTTAGTTAAATATTTGCTTTTGAAAAGCAATTGCCATTTAAATTGAAATACATGAATTTGGTAGAAAATCCGTATTTCTCGATATTGTGATTTTTAATTTCAATTATATTCATGTTGATTTTATTTTAGTCATATACCTGTTACATAGATTGCTAGATGTCAAAATTGGATAGTTTGACCATATTGGATGTAACATCGACATATATTAAAAATTGAACCTTTTTAGAGAAAAGGTAATAATAGCATTGGTTAATCGCTATTCGCTATAGTAACTATTGGCCTTGATATAGTATTTTGAAAAAAATAATACTATTAAGTGTCGTTTGATTTGGAAATGGTTTCGTTTTGAAAAATGATATTTAAATCCGACTTTTTGGAATTTCTGTGATAATTTAGTTAAAATGAGTTTTTGAACTTCTTTATTTTATTTCAACTTCTTTATTTATTCTTTCTAATGTATATATAAGTAAATGTTTTAATAATTATTTTGGAAGTATTGGTCTTTATAGAAAATTATTGTAATAATAAATGTTTATTTTAAAAGAAAATAAAAGGGGTAATCTTTTATTTTAAGGAGATTTTGTGTTTAAGAAGAAGATGAAATAGTTTGGAACAAATATTTGTGAAACATTTATATAAATTGTTGTATAAATGCATAGATTTATAAATATTATTTTATAAGGAAGTGATAGTTCGATAAATAAAAGAAGGGTTTTATAAAGGATAAATTTTGTATTTAGGCCAAAGTTGTAAACAAATTACAAGAATAGGCCACATTGCAAACTATTTACAAAACTAGACCAGTTTTGGCTATGTTGGACGCCACGTGTGCTAGCGACATCTCAAATGCCGCCAGTACACGTGTATTGTGCGAAAGCACACTGGCGGCATTTGAAATTCCGCCAGTATGCGGCATCCTAAATACCGCCAATTTTTTTGCTCTCTGTGAATTTTCAGCCCATTCCATCAATACTATCTCACTCTCCCTTCTCTCAACCTCTCTTCACAAAAAACAGAACCCACCCCCCGCCCCCCCAATTCAGCAAAAATCAAATTTTCAAATAAAAAACTACTTAAATCTAGCTATAATTTGAACTATGGCTTCAACATCGTCTCAAGCACATCTTATAGGTATGAAATCTATCGATTTTGTCTCTAATTGTCATTTTTTCAATTTAGGGTTTAGGGCTAAAATTGTTTTATGATTTCAAATCTATCGTTGTATAGTACAATGAAGTTGAGTGCTCACCTAGAGCACATGTTTAATTGTTTTGTTATTGTGTACAATGAAGTTGTATAATTGCAAATCTATGGTTGTATACCCATTGAAGTTGAGTATGATTATGCAATGTTATTGTGGTAGAATATGACGAAATGGCGCCCGGACCAATCAATCCTAGTGTACTTTACCTCCAACCTCAACACCGCATAAACAACATCGATATGATGGAGGTATAAGGTCAAATAATTTGTCATTACTTCTGCAAAGTGCTGGTAATTACCATAATTGCTTTCCTTTGTTATTATTTATCGAAAGGAGTTGAGCCGGACGGCTTCATTGACCATTTATCCACTTTAAAGCTCGTCACGTCAACACATCCAGGCGTGTTGGAACTGTTAGATAGAGCTAGATTTGGTGTTGTCAATAAGTTGGGATATACATAGCTCGACCGGAATCATTTGACGGCTTTGATCGATAGATGGCGACCGGAGATGTCTACATTTCATCTTAGAGTAGGTAAGATGACAATCACTTTGAAAGACGTAGCTGTATTGCTCGGATTGCCAATTAACGGGGATCCCATCTTGAAACCGGATTTTCCAAGAAATTATATGGAATTGTGTGAGCCCTTGCTTGGATTGGCTCCTCCAGAAGACGTGAGGTGGGGAAATGAGTCGATAGTGGCCACGTAGTTTAGGGAGCAGTTGGCTGGTGATATTCCCCGTCGTGCCACTCCTTTGCAGATTGCCCAGCGTGCCTGCGCTATTATTTTGCACATCATCACGCAACGTCTTTTTGGTGATCGATCGAAGACAAGAGTGGACCTTCAATGGCTTCCATTGTTAGAAGACTTCGATTCATGTCGGCAATACTCATGGGGTAGTGCGGTGCTTGCTTTCACCTATACGGAGCTTACGAGAGTTGCTTTGGTCGAACAACGGTCCGCCGGAGGTTGTATGACTCTACTTCAGGTACGGACATAGTCATTCGTTGTTGCATATTTGAGTTTGTTGTAAAACTGTAACTAAAATTAAGTTTCACACTTGCAGCTTTGGTCATGGACCTACCTTCCGGTTGGTCGTATTTCTATGAAGACGCAAATAATTGACAATTCAAAGCCATATGGAGCGAGGTAAAACAGTGTTGTTAGTGTTGTTGTATCAACACAGTAAATTTGAATACTTCCTATAACATGTTGCTATTACAGGTGGATTGGCCCGACGAATACAAAAATGACCCCCAGACGCAATTTAGCCTTCTACCGGAACGAGTTTGATGTTATAGATTACAATGCAGTAACATGGAATCTGTATTTCGAGGCAGACCTTCATGCTCTTCCGGCTCTTTGTACAATGGACAGGCCATTATGGCGGGCAAGACTTATGATTTTTTGTTTTGGAGATTTAGCATACCATCTGCCAGACAGAGTCATGAGAAAGTTTGGTCTTCGATAGCACCTACCGTATCTTGCTCCATATTACACGCTTCCATATGGCGAAGATGAGTTTGAAACGATGATTGAGTTATGGAACAACAGTTTCATAGCTGGGGAAGACGAGCACGAAGTCACTCTGACCGATGAGGAGTATCTTAGCTGGTATTGGAATATCACTCGTCGTTATGTGCTACGAAGACGAGTGGAAGAACCCGAGCAAGAGGTGGCACCTTGCACTCCACGAGCTCCGTTAGAACGGAATGTGGTACATATTAATATTGACAACTTGTATAGTACTTATGAAACTCATAATGGTTTATGTTATATGCAGGTGGATGGTATGTATCATGTGTTGGACATAGTCGATGAGCTTGCGGAGGAGGTTCCTAAAAAGAGCAAGGCGAAATGCTTCTCTATCAAACAAATTATACTATCATATTTGTCGAAGAACAAGATGTCAAGGCCCATCCCACCTCCGCCTCCCCCTCCTCCTGTCGTGCCACCACTTATCGAGGATATTTCCCCTCCCGCATCGTATGAGGACATAGCTGCAGTCCCACCGGCCCCCTCACCGAGAAAGTATGGAAGAAGGAAGAAAAATGAGGGCGAGAGTTCCGGAGCTATATCTTCCCAGCATACACAACCTATCGGGCCATCGCAACCCCCAATGGAAGGGACGCAAGAGGAGGGCAGTGAAGAGCTGTCGATAGAAGTGGAGGAATTCATGCTCAAGCTGAAAAGACCGAAGAAGAAAACTCCTAGGGAATTAAAAAATTTGAGATGAAATTTTAGACTAATCGTAGTGGACCGTGGTTTCTATTTGTTGACTGTAGTGTTGATTGATCGTTTGTGTGGGATGTTGACTGTAGTATTGATTGATCATGGTTTATATTTGTTCGTTTGGGATGTTTGGTTTTAACTAATGTAGACTATTGTTTGTCGTTGTGATTGTAGAAGTGACTCTAATATTTCGATGTTGGTGTGAATGTTATTGATTGTAGACTTGTATTTGTTGATGGTAAATGTAGTCATGAGCTCAGAAATTTGTAGTAGTCAATGTTCAGAAATTTGTTTACGTTGGTGTTGAAAAATTGACGTCGTATTTCCGATTTATAGTTTGTCTGAGTAAGTAACAGAGCAGCATTTCAAATGCCGCATGGGTATGTCAACAACTGCGGCATTTCAGATGCCGCAGTCTGGTTTTCTTAGACATCATTTCAAAACAACAGAGTTCAACAAGGCATAACATACTTCGAACATATCATTATTCTTTCGAATAATGCTTCAATAAGTTTGCCCAATCGTTTTAGATATGTATTCATCATACAACAAGTTTCTAATATCATTACGTTACATTTCAATTATCCTTTAACGATCTACGCGGCCACAACGCCGAATACTTGTACCCATGAACCAACAATTCGTTTCGGTATTCAAGGTTCAACTTTTCCAAACGACTAACCTCCGCTTGCATTTCTAAAGCATATTCCACCCCTCTAAGACACAGTGGTGGATCGAGCCACTTAAAAAAATTGCAGCATTTAACCTGATGCGGCCGAATCTTGTGATCGTTGTATCCAGCGCAGCGGTAGAAACGACGTCCAGCGTTCCTATCATTTTTGCAAACGACCACTTCGCATTCCTCTCCACAGTCACAAACTGCACATGTAGCATGGGAGCTTGAGCTTGCACGATTTTGCCGACCAAGGACACCTAGAAGACGTGCATGGAGCGATTGTTGGACTGGTCTATCAACCGCGGCTTCTCCACATGATGTTCCACTATCCACATCCGGGGTTTCTTCTTCGAATTGTGTCTCTGGTACAAAATCAACTTCAAGGCCGGCGCCACTTGATTTCCGCTTTCCTCTATTTTGTTCGAATTCGTCGTACATCTTCATCATTGTTACGTCATCAATTTCTCAATTGTCCATTCTACACCTATGAATACAATCAAAAAATACATCGAGAAAACAATTGTTGAAATTGAACGAGAAACGTATAATACTTACCTTTGACGCGGCAATGTTGAATTGAAATAAGGGGAGGGGTAGTTGCAAATTGTTGAAATTGGACGAGAATAGTATACCAATATGAAACCTAGAACTTTTGCTGAAATAAATTTGGTAAAGTTAGGGTATGGGTGGGGTAGTTGCAAAAACTTTGCACAAAATATAGGCAGTAGAGCGACTGTCCAAATGCTGCCAAGGTGCGGCATCTCAAATGTCGCCCATAGCGTCATTTGAAATGCCGCCTCACGCGGCATTTCAAATGCCGCGTGTAAGCGGCATTTGAAATGTCGCTATGTTCATTACTCACCAATGGCTTCAACTTTGTGATTAAGTCCACAATGAACTTTGAATACACTCTGCGTTAGAAGGTTAACAGCAAAATAAATAAGTGTCGAATAAACTTTGCGTACAACATCAGATTACATAAACATTTGCTCTCAGACAAACTAGAATGCATTCGAATTAGGATATAAACAAAATAAAACAAAAACATTAAGTTGTTGTATTGAAATGATTATTTTTAGGACCAAGAACACCACATTTGCTGCACCTATTTCCTTTAGAGGTCTGCATCTCGTCCATTGTACCTTTAATTCTAGTTAAACGTGGGCGTCCCGGTTGTCTTTTAGCTACCGGAGGTAGGACCAATTGACTGTCACTTGAACTCCAATAGTGTTTATCTCGTACCGGGTGAAACTCGGGGGTGTAAGCTGCCAGGTATTTCGCTATAGAATACCATGTTGAGCCGAAGTCGTGGTGGGCTCTATTTGCTCCGTTGGAAACCGTTGAGCAAGCGGCCATAACATGCATACACGGTAGGTGCTCTAAAAGAGGGATGTTGCACGTACAAGAGCAACTGTTACCGTTGATTAGTACTTTGAACTCGTCACCAAAATGGTGCACAACTTGCCACTCAGATTGACTAAATTGAATTATTCTTGTATGCCTAGCTTCGTTAGCTCTTTCGGCAATCTTGGCTTCCCACTTCGAAGTAAGACGGGAAGTCGGTTTTGCTGCCGCTTTTCTTCGTTGACAAAAATAATCAACCGACCTGAAAAAGGTGCGTGCAACTAAAGCTTTGACAGGTAAAGACCTAGCTCCTTTAAGAACACCGTTGAAGCTTTCTGCGCAATTGGTGGTCATGACATGAAATCGACCGCCATCATCTTTACACAATGCCCAATTCTCCTCGTGCGCTCCCAAACTCCTTTCTATCCAATTGTGAGCCCTGATGCTTATAGTTTTGA
This sequence comes from Allium fistulosum, assembly GCA_030737815.1. NCBI lineage: Eukaryota > Viridiplantae > Streptophyta > Magnoliopsida > Asparagales > Amaryllidaceae > Allium > Allium fistulosum. Next base: position 191,726,950 of record CM060902.1, on the reverse strand, counting down.
TTTCTTCACGTATTCTGATGTACTCGGCTTCTTTCATAGCACAAGCTGCAGCATAAAATAGTTCGGTTAATCATTTTTCTCTAAACCCTGCAGCTTGAAAATTAGCTTTAAGATGTCTAGCACAAAATCTATGTTTATGTGGCAAACACCATTTCGATTCCATGGCTGACGGTATTGCTTTCATTCGATCTGAAATGAAGCTAATTTATCGATTGTTAACACTGTGAATGAACCGCCGCATGCAGGCAAAAAACCACCCCCAACTATCCCCGGATTTGGAATCTACAATTGCATACGCTAAAGGGTATAGGTGATCATCCGCATCAACAGCAGTGGCCACAAGTAGCGTCCCTTTATATTTCCCGTACAAATGTGCCCCGTCAATACATAACAACGGACGACAATGAACAAATCCTTCAATACAAGGTCCAAAGGCCCAAAAAGCTCGATCGAAGACTCCATAATCATCGGTCGTAACGTGTCCAACACTTCCCGGGTTCGATCTAGTTATTTCAACAAAATATTGCCTTAAACTACTATATGACTCCGCCCAATCGCCATAAATTCTTTCCACCGCCTTACCCAAAGCTCTACAAGCCTTCATATAACTAATTTTCATAAACAACTGTTCTTCCATCAAAACTTGTACCGTCCTGGCTGTAATGTTCTGATCGGCTTTCACAAAAGGTAATATTTTTGCCACTACAAAGTTGGACGTCGCCTGCTTGTGGGTGGAGTTCACCGTTGGGTTAACACAATTGTGTTCGCTAGGATATTTCCTTATAATCCACCACTTCTGCTCTGATTTTTTTAAGACAATAGCATGAATTCTCCATGGACAATTTGCATCTATATTACAAACGGCGGTGTATTTGGTTTTATTTGATTTTATTACTTTAAAAGAAACGGCATGCAAAATCGACCATTCGCTCAACTGTTGTAACAACTTGGCTTTCGTCTCGAAAATCAAACCAACTTTAAATCCATTCTGAACGCTTACGGTTGAAAACAGTTTATTGTTGAACTCAAGATTTGCAACGATTGACCTTGCCATAATTTTTGCGTTGCACAAATCATCATCCAAAGGAAATTCCATTTCCACCTCATCACTGTCTTCGGAAATATTGTCTTCAACTGGAAAATCATAGTTCAAAGGTTCATTGTTCACTTGCATACTACCTATCCACGACATGTCGTTCTCCACCATGTTCACTAAATCCATACTATTTACAGGGGGTTCATCATTAACATCTTCACCTTCATCCCCGTCCATCTCAGTATCAACATCTTCGTTGTTTTCGTTTATGTTTACATTCTCCAAATCAACATTAGATTGCGTAGCAATATCGTGCGCGGGGAATCTGCTATTCAAACATACATATTACTTTAAAACCAGTACCGTAATTACTACCTACCAAATTTTGATTCTTCATGATACATACCTCTGACTAAGATCATATAACTCGGACAGAGTTGGATACATAAATTGAGACATATGGCATTGTGATGGTCCAGCGGGACTAGGCAGTGTTGGTCGACAAGGAAGATAACTGCATATACAGCGAAAAAAACTGTTAAGTAGCACACAACTATTAAATTAATACGACCTAAATTTCATAAATAAATGTTTCACCTTTCGAGCAAATGCGTAAAGCTGCCTTGACTTAGATAGGGGTACGTATGCTGAACGCCCTGTGGATAGGTCATACACGGAGGATATCCATATAGACCTTGTTGTTGACCGTACATCGCTGTCATAGTCGGATTAATGAAACTCGAGGACGCGTTTCTGCGACTGATACTTACTGCCTCAACCGTTCTTCGGTGCTCCTCAATAACACCGTTAACTTCTCGCTCTCGTACGGGTTCTTCTACTTGCAAGCGCCTAATTTTCCCAACAAACAGCTTAATTGATTTCAATGTCGCTGAAAACATTAGCTCCACATCGTCGTCATCGGCAATTTTAATGGCTTTCGATCCTGGGTCCGTCGGCCAGTTACACACTGACTCTATGTCAAATTCTTCAGATTTTATCTTGGTCGCTTTATAAATCGATTCTTTCAGCTGCACCAAATTACAACCTTTCAACACTTTAGCTGGCTTACACGACCCAACGACATATTTTCCACAATTAAGTTCATCAATAACCAATTCGCCATCGAAACAACAGATTGTTGGTACACACTTGGGAGCCATTCTATAATTTATTCAGTCAACTAGTAACCTATTATTATTTGTTACCAAACAGCAAATGAAAAGAAAGAAAAAATTGAACTAGGGTTTCCAAAAAACATACCTGCTATAGCTAATTCCTTGTTCAAGAGGAAGAATTAGATGTTGCTCCTCGTCTGTAGTTGAATCCAATCAAGATTAAACTACAATATGCAAATAATTTAAAAGTTTGGAGTATAGGATTTTTGTAGATCTAAGAAAACTTTGGAAGAAGGCAAACATAAAAAGGTGGCTGCCTAAGAAAGCAGCAGATATTGGCAGCATTTGGGATGCCGCATACTGGCGGCATCTCAAATGCCGCCAGTGTGCTTTTGCACAATACATATGTACTGGCGGCATTTGAGATGCCGCCAGCACACGTAGCGCCAACGTGGCAAAAACTGGTCTAATTTTGTAAATAGTTTGCAATGTGGCATATTCTTGTAATTTGTTTACAAATTTGGCCTAAATACAAAATTTATCCTTTTATAAATGATATCCTATAAAAAGGAAATTAACATCATTTTGATAAATTGGAATAATTAATTCCATTTGTGATTTTTTAGTGATATAGGAAAAGGTCATTTTATGAAAGTATCTGGTCTTTTTTTGGAAACAAAAATTTGTGTTAAGTATATAAGAGTTATTAAAGTGAGTTTTGGATCTATAAAGGATTTTTATAAGGTATTTTTATTAACGAAGTTTATAAATTTTATTGGGGAATTTATGAAAGGAGTTTTATAAATAGAAATAAGTTTTATAAAAAAAGAGTTGTATAAATGGAGTTAGAGTTTTATAGATAATATTTTGTAAAAGGAGTTTGTAAATATAAAAGAGTTTTGTAAATAGAAAGAAGTTTTATAAAGGCTGCTTACAAAATGGATTTATAATAAAAGACCAAGAATCGATTTACTAAATGATCATTTTAAATTATGGTGGTATGGAAAATATTCTTTTTATATTTTGCACCAAATTTCGAGGTATGGAAACTAGTCTCCATCTTGAGAATTAAGAATGTGTATCGAGGCAATGATAGTTTTTTAACTAGTCTAATTTCATTGTTAATCGAGGGATGGTACTGTTTGAAATCGGGAAGTGATGGTCGATATATTTGGTCTAATTTCTCTACGATCTATTTACTTACACCAAAAGTGTTCTGGGTTTATTATTGTCAATATTTTTAAATAACATTTGTTTTAACCCAATTAAGTATGGTTTGGGAAGTGAAATCTTTCTTAAGATTTTGTGAATATTCTTATACTGTTAAGATAAGTATATGAGTACATTTTCTATGTATTGAAAATGTAGCGTTTTGTGAATATACTTATACTGTTAATATAAGTATATGGGAAAATTTTCTAAGCTTTAGAAGTAAAATGTTATTTGAGTATACTCATGTAGTTAAGATAAGTATATCAATATTTTTAAGTATTAAAAAGAGTAGAGAGATTTGTGAACATATCTTTGTAAATGTATTTTGATACAGGTATTTACAAAGTAGTTTTAGTGAATGAGATGATTAATTAAAGAGACTTATTGTTGGCTCTGTGCTTAACCGTGTTTGGTTAAATTTCTTGTTGAATTGTTTGTTATTTGATAGTTAAATAATCGAGTATCAAAATCTTGACCAGTTTTAAAATTATTGTTGTCGGTTCGGAGAGACCGGGATAAGATATATTATCCAAAAACCACTTCGAACCAACATAAGCATTTGAATTAGAGATATCTTGAAGAAGATTGAATAGGGAGTTCTTTGTAGTGCAAGGGTTGCTTGCTACTAATCCTGAGGGTGATTCCAAAATGGATGTTGTAGAAGTAGTACCATCAGTTTGTTCTTATCCTGAACAACTTGTATGGATGAATGTTGGCATTGAGTTGTTGCTTGGAGGGCGGTGTTAGCATTCCAAGTGGGATTTGCTAAAAAGGTAAAACATAGCCTCAAGCCTCATCAACCGGGAATGACTAAAACAAGGGATATGCCGCAAGGCTATGTGGGTCGCACCCATTAGGGTATTATCGTCACCCTTTCTAGATTATTATTTATGGATTTTTTTATGCATGAGAGCTCTCGGGAAAGGTTGCAAAGCAACTGGGGTGATGAAATATTCGGTACTATCCAGTAAGGGGATAGTGGGTCTTGCTATGCAAGGGGTCCATGCGAGGCCCTTGGTACATCTTATCTAGAGGTGTACTATGACAGGCAATACCCCGGTAGCCTTGTCATTGATGGAATCCATTAAACAATAAGCGTCGTATGGACTTAGTTGTGCCTAACTATGCTTGAACGTGAGATGCAAGCATTCCAGCTATATTCATAATTTATTTTAACCTTAGACATTATTATAATATCACTGGATTTTTCTATAAAAATGTTTTGGTTATCCTAAGGTAAAAACCCATCCGTGTTTATGTGTAGCGTGGTCTTATGAAATACCTTTATATTAAAAGGTTTTATAACACTAAAATCCATTTGAGGTGTGTTTCTCATGCTGTTTTACCAGACTGATCTGGGTGTTATTCTCTTATAATGCTTGAGTCAGACTGAGCATATTTTCAGATTTAATTTGGATGCTATGGAGCTTTAGGAGACGAGTTGGAGGACTTCAAGACGTACTCACATATATTTTATTTTCCGCTGCATTGATTGTTTATATTTATCAGCATTTGCGAGGACATGTTGTTATAACTGTCTGGGCTTATGATAGATTAGTGTACTTTGATTTGATATATGTATATTACAGTTTTTTTTTTGTAAAGATATGTTGTATATTATATATTGCTCGTCGTGATGTGAGATTTTGTTCTGTCTTTCTTTTTTTCCCCTGCTTTTCGGCACTTGGATGCTCGGCACATGAATATAGTGGATGTAGTAGAATCTACTTTTATGGGTTGAAAAGGAGGATCGTTACACGTGGTATCATAGCATAGGATAAGCGAACATCTAGGCTTTGGTGGGGTAGACTCATTTGAGTTAGAGTAAGTTAGACCTTAGGATGAGTTTAAATGTATTATATATGAGCGCGTATTTGTTAGTGCTATAAAAAAGTTTTATATTATGTTGATTTATATGTTGAGTGGTTTATGAATTCTGGTCGGTATAGAAGGAACAACTATATTGATGGGGGTTTCTAAATACTTGAACAAGGAAAACCGACAAAGTACTGTTTTGAATGGGTAAATGAAATATTTTTACGTAGATTATATTTTATATATAAAATAATGACTTTTAGAAAATCGATATGGAAATTTGTGATGTGTTCGTTTGTTGGAAAATGATAATATTCAGGTATTATCATTTATTGTTTGATTAGTCATGCTCATCCAGCTTAGGAGCATTGACTATCGTTTGTTGATTGACTGTTTGTGCTCAGATAGCTTATGAGCATTTTTGTTTTGGTTAAATTAAATATGAACACCTTGTGAATTCACTTTCACAGTTTGACTATAAGGTGTTCGGAGATAATGTTAGGCTAAAATTAAAATCTAATTTCAATAAAAGTTATTTATTATAATCTAAACAAAGATATACATTTATGAAATGATCCTCTATAAGAAGTGAAATTATATATGTATGATTTATAAATATAGTTTATAAATAAAAAGGGTTTAAACTAAGAATTTGAAAACTAAAGTCTCGGTGATTTTGGAAATTGTTTTTCAAAGTTTTGGAGTAAATAGTAATAGCATTCTTCTAGAAGGATTTATTGATAGAAATATTTTAAAATGGATTTTAAAGAGATTGAATGCACTGAACTCACTTCTGTTATTGAAAAACAATTCGGCATCATCGGCATTCATTTTCGAGTTTCTAAGTGATAGATTGCTACCACAGTAGTTTGCTCCATAGTGTTCCAATAAACTAAACTTTGTTTTAAATCCTAAAGTTATGATTTGATATACAAAGGAGATGCGTATATTATTATTTCGAAATGTTTGGAAATAAAACTCGAGTCTTTAATTTTGATGCTTTCAGTTCAGTGATATTATGACTCATGTATCATATCTATTACGGTAGTTTGGCTTGTGCATCTTTTTTTGAGATGTTGTCTAGTGATTTTCAATTGTTAAAATATAATGGAACTTTTAGCGATTGTGAACAGTCAAAAAGTTCCAAGTTAATGACGAAATTGAAGTTAAGTGTTGTGTGAAAACATAAGAAAATAAGTTTTTATAACTTATAAATTTGAGGAGATCATAAGTTAAGCAGGTTATAATTTTTTTGAATATTCTGGTTAAGTAAAACAAATTGAAATTTGTATATATACTTTTTAGATGTAGAAGTGTGTTATATTAATATGAACATGAGTTTTAAAGGGATTAATAAACCCACGATGTGTTTTATAAAATGTTTTTAAACTTAAGAAATGATTTAATGAAATGATTCATAAGTGATATCAGTATTAAAGGAATTATACTAAGTGATAATGAATGTGATTAAAAGGAATTTGATATAGTTAAGAAACCAATTGGAATAAAATATGTAAGTGTACGTAAATCATTTTATTCACATAACTATTATGGATCCAGTTTTGAGTATATGATTTCGAGGTGAATTACACCGGTCCGAGTTAGGACTTTTCACTCGATTCTTGGCCATGGACACTTGATACAGATTTTTGATCTGATTTTGAAGTTTTTATCGTAGTGTATGGCTATGCAAGTAGAATGGAGGTTTTTATTTAAGCAAGCGGATCAGAGTCCGTACTAGAGTAGTCGATGAAAGGGAGTGTGGATTAAGGATCTTAAGGCTAATTTAACACTAGAGGAGGGTGAATAGTGTTTAATGGATTCTAAGACTTATATGGACTAAATTAAAATTATGACACAAACAAATACAGAACTTAATCACAGAACAATCACAGAATCAAACACAGATGCAGAAAGTAAATAAAAGGCAGTAAAAGGAAAGAACACACCGGATTTTATACTGGTTCGGAGTTACCCTACATCCAGTCCTGTACCAAGGCAGAACACCTCATGCAGATTTTTATTATACCAAAGTCGAGATTACAATCCTCAGTTTCTAAAGGCCTTGAGGTACCCTCCTATCTCATGAGTCCGGGGCAAACTCTCTTGATTTACGAGCCACAAGATTACCCAATTGATTTCCAGGCACAACCACACCTTATAAAGAGACTCGATAAACTTTTGATTACAAATTGATCCTATAACTCTGAATAGCACTTTGATCTTCGAGAGAGGGCAGAGAATCAAACAAGAATGAGATTCTAATTTGATTCACTTGAGAATTCGGTAGAATTTCGGCACGATCTTAAAAATATGAAAATTTTAGAATATGGGTTTGTGGAGAAGAAGGAGTGAAGCAAATAAGAAAATAGTTAGTTAAAAAATTCGTTTGTGAAGGCTGTTTATAGACTAGTAACGGTCATAACCATTCGTGAAGAGATTTAAACGAATAGACACTTCTTTTGAAAATTGAAACTTTTGAATTTAACGGCCACTATGTCGACATGGGGTATCCCATGATGTCGACATCCCTTAGTTAAAAACAATGTAAAATTTGTTTTGAAAATGGTATTGAAAGGAAAACAAGATGAAATGATTCTAGAGTAAAATAAACTAATTTTCCTATGTTTTAAAATAAAGAAGAGTAGAAAAATATATTTTTAGAATGTATATATAAATTTGATTTTAAATCTCAAGTATATATATATTATAAAAGAATATTTAAAAAATTAGAAGGTAGTTTTAAAAACAAAAGAAGTTTAAAACAAGAGTTTATTTAAAAACAAAAACAAAGAATATTTTAAGGCTAAAACATCTTTTTGAAAATCATTTGAAAAGATAATTTTTAAGGCTAAAACATTTTGAAAAGCAGTTTTGAAAATCATTTTGAAAAACCATTTTGAAGTAGTTTTGCAAGCTTCTTCCTGCAAAATATCTCACCACATCAGGACTCGAGAACTTGTACAAAACCAGGATGTTCGTGGGTTTGTAAGCCACTTGTCGTAGGTTTGTAAGCTACTTGTCGTGGGTTTGTAAGCCACTAAGAATTTAGAAATGGGTTCCATCCCAAATGAAATTTGGAATGAATATTTCCGTGCTATTATGAAGTTTTAACAAAAACTAGACACTTATCTTGAAATATTGATCTTGATACTCTAGAGTCTTCAATCTTGATATCCCCATTCTGAATCTTGAGTCTTGAGTCTTTATACTGATCAGACTTCAGTAATCAATACCTGCATATATATATATATATATATATATATCCCGCACAGTTCTTGCATATACATATCTATCTAGACAATAGTGTTAGTATATATTTTATAATAAGATAAGTTAAAAAGGTTGTTGTCATCAAAACCAACATCTCAGTTCCTAACAATCTCCCCCTTTTGATGATGACAACCTTTATTTATAAAATACACTTACCATACCATAACTCCCCCTTACTCCATGACTCCCCCTTACTCCAAGCCAACTACTATTTTATCACTTCTCCCCCTTTGTCATCAACAAAAACTTCTTACTAATAAATTCCTTGAACTTGATATAAGATAATCAATCATAATACAAATAGAGTAATCCATATATAAGTGTAATAAGTGCTAAGTGTGATCGTATAGAAGATGATTTTGTGTTGTTTTGCCTATTGAGTGCTTTAAGAATTCTGGTCGATGCACTTGATCAACGTTATCGATAGGAATCTCCTAAACGCTATGATGAGACAGTTAGACACAGTAAATTGACTTGTAATAAGTAAATTTTTCTAAAAAGATGATTACATAAAGTTAAATATAATTTTGAATGTCTTAGCTTTTCGAGAAAGAGGATCAATTAAAAGAACTCTTTTTCGATGCTTTTATTCTTGCGATTCCCGAAGGGAACCAAGAATTGATTGTTTATATCGATACTAGTCGTATTGGTTTGAATGTCGTTCTCATGCAAAAAGGGAACGTGTTATCACATATGCTTCTCGATAATTAAAGCCTGCCGAGACTAGATATGCCACTCATGATCTAGAGCTCGCGGCCATTGTTTTCGCTCTTATAATTTGGCGTCACTATCTTTTGGGAGAGAAATTTGTTCTCTACACCGATCATAAATCTTTGAAATAATTATTTTCTCAAAAGGAACTCAATTTGCGTCAACAACGTTGGCTCGAATTCCTTGCATCTTATGATATTTATATTCTCTATACTCCTGGGAAGGGTAATCGAGTTGCCGATGCCCTTAGTCGAAAGCTACAAGCGGTTGTTTCAATGATGATATCCGAATGGAATGATCTCGAGACTTTATCCACTTGTGGGATTCGAGATCGTGAATCCAATTTATGTTCATCTCTTCTTTTGTGTAGCCTTGAGGCTCATCCTTCTCTTTTGGACCGTACCTCTTTTGGCTAAACTCTATGTCAAAGAAATTGTTAAATTGCATGGAGTTCCTACTTCTATTGTTAGCGATCGTGATCCATTATTTTACTAGTGGATTTTGTTAAGGTCTTCAAAAAGCTTTGGGAACAAAGCATAATTTTAGCACCGCTTATCGTCCTCAATCCGATGGACAAATAGAGCGTATGAATCAAACTCTTGAGGATCTCCTTCGTGCATGTGTTCTTGATTTTGGTGGAAGTTGGGAAGATCATATTTCTCTTGTTGAGTTTTCCTATAATAATAGCTTCCAATCTAGTATTGGTATGGCACCTTTCGAGGCACTCTACGGAAGGCCGTGCCGATCTCCTTCGTGTTGGCTTAAAGCCGGTGAGAAGCTGGTTTTAGGTCCAGATTTTATTCGTGTTTCACTTATGAGGGGTGTTGTGCGTTTCAGTCGATCGGGAAAGTTAGCGCCTCGATATATTGGTCCATTTCCCATCACCAAACGCATTGGTTCCGTGGCTTATCGCCTTTTGTTACCGGCTCAATTTTCTGCTATTCATGACGTATTCCACGTCTCCCAACTACGAAAATGTCTTAGGGATTCCGATTCTATTCTTGAGCCCGGTGTAATTGAAGAAATTGAAGTTTCACCAAATTTGACTTATGTGCAACATCCTATTCGTGTCATGCTTCGGAGGTTAAACGCCTTTGAAATAAAGATGTTCCGCTTGTGAAAGTTCAATGGTCCTCAAATCCTAAGGATTGCTCTTGGGAATCTAGAGAATTCATCGAGCGAACACATCCGGACTTACTCTCTCGTGCTCTTTTATGGTGAACTTCTCATTTCAAAATTTCTTCTTTTGTGTTATTATGCCTTAGTATGGTTGTTACTTTTTAATTTCCTCTTAAGTATTGCGAGGACGCAATTTCTTTAAGGAGGGGAGTCTCTAACAACCCGCATATTTCACGATTATATATTTAAAGTTTTATTTAAATATAGCATCGTCAATCGGATTAAAGTCTGAAATCCTACTTTTTGTAAACAGTCGAATTGGGACTCGAGACCACTTCCATTGAGTCCAAAGTGGCGTTTATAACTTTTTTGAGTATAAACATCGATATGTTTGGAGTTGAGTGGAATTTTGCTATTTTTCTATTTTGGGCTTTGGGTTTGGGTTTCAGCCCACTAACCCAACTTAATACCCTAACTCCACCCCACTCCTCTTCATTCATTCTCATTTCCGAACACTCAAGCTCAAAAGAAAAATGAGGGAAAGGAATGGGAAATAGAAATTCCTAAACCCTAGTTTTGATTAGGAAACTCAAATTCAAGTCCAAAATCAAGGAGAAGCTTAGGTAAGCAGCCTCTTCATCTTCTCCATCTCTATCTCTCTTCAATTTCAGAAATTCCTAAACCCTAACTTAGGAAATATTTGCTTATTAGCTTAGATTGGAGCTTCTTGAGTTGAAGTTGAAGAGGAATTGGCCTTTCTTTTGTTTTAAAGCTTCTCATTCGTTGTCTTTGAGTTTTAAAGGTGAGTTATTTAACTCACATCTACGTCTATAACTTTCATTGTTGTTAGGTATGAATTCCTAACATTTGTGCATGTTCATTTGCTTTTGATTTGAATTGATTTGGTGAATTTTCCAAATTTTGGTGTTTTGGTCCAATTTTATGAAAATCTTACTATGGATGTTTGGACATGATATTTGGGGTGTATCGAAGAGCCTATAAGGCTGGGTTGTCGCTCGGCATAAATCCCTAGTCGTCGTTGCTCGTCCGATCGCTCCCGAAATGTTTTGGCCATCTTGGCCTAGGCAAATTGTAGCCCAGACCAGGTGACCAGACGTCTGGTTATCAATTCCAGACGTCTGGTTTAGACCTGGAGAGAAAAAATATAGAACGCAGAAAATAAAAAAATGGCAGAGACTAATTTCAGATGTCTATAATATAGGTTCAGACGTCTGGATTGGGTCTCAGACGTCTGCTCCGAAATTTTAGACATCTGGGAGGTTTTCTGAGAATTTCCAGAAAACAAATCCAGACGTCTGGATTCTAAACCAGACGTCTAGAACTGCCATTTTTTCCCACTTTTGGCTGTTTTTTATTTGATTTCCAATTTTAATCGATTCTTGTTGATCCGATTAGTTGTTATCACTTTTATCGACTTTGAAGACTTCTTTTTCGGGATTTTTGGGAATATCCATTTTGATGGATTCGGTGTCGATTTCTATGGATTTGATTCACGTCTTCGTATGTGAATTTTTGGTGATTGATTGCTTCTACAATCATTTCTGTGATTTTTCACTTTAAAATACAAAGGTTTCTATACTAGTAGTAAATACTCAAACTCTTTCGCAAAAATGATTTCAACATTATTTTTAATACAAAGCTTTCTTTTAAAACCGTCTTCCAATCTATTAGTATATACAAACCTTTACCTCATTCGTATGAGAAATCTAATTAAACGGCTTAGCAAAACAAGTGGTATGAAATGCTTGCGTTTACTTCGTCGGTTAACTCTTGTGACAATTTTCGAGTGGAAATCTACAATTCGTTCGTAAATATTTAAGTTAAGCTAGTGGTTATGGGACATGAAGCTAAACTCATTTATTTACTGGCCTAGTGTAATTTACACTTATCGATCAATGATGATCCTTTGGTGATTTAGACTAGCGATGTGCGATGTCTCTTTGTCCGCGTGGGGGACTGTACCCTGTTTGGAGGAGCTTTGGCTCATAGTCCGCAAGGGGGGACTATACCCTGTTTGGAGGAGCTTCATCTCATAGTCCGCAAGGGGGGACTATACCCTATTTAGAGGAGCTTCGACGCATAGGAGGAGCTTTGGCTCATAGTCCGCAAGGGGGGACTATACCCTGTTTGGAGGAGCTTCGGCTCATAGGAGGAGCTTTGGCTCATAGTCCGCAAGGGGGGACTATACCCTGTTTGGAGGAGCTTCGTCTCATAGTCTGCAAGGGGGGACTATACCGTGTTTGGAGGAGCTCCGGCTCATTTGTGATACACGTGTCGAGGAATTTTCATGCTTCCGTTTGTGATAGGCCTTCCCCTTTTTGTGATTTATGGATTTCTTGTTGATGATTTCTAGAATTTGTGTTTCACCTGTTTTTATGCGATTGGCATTGATATGTTTTGTCAATATTTGTAAAGAATATGACATTCTTTTTAGTGTTTGAGAATATTTGAGATATTGTATGATTTTTGTTGTTATCTGATGTATACTTGTCACGGTATGGCATTATTGTTGTCATATGTGTTTGTGAAATCTCTTATCCTATCTCATTTTATATGATATTTATAGCTAGACCGATCCGTTTATTATTTTCTTCTTAAATAATACTCGGGTCAGACCGAGGTATTTCAGGTGCTTCTGCTTGACTTCTTATCAGGGTCCGTCACTTGACTTTTGGCTAACTACTTTAGCTTAGTAGTTTTTGTTGTTATACATTCGAGATATAGACTCCTTGATGTATACATATTCATTTGTCTAGCACTTGTATCTATTCTTTTGTGATGTAGTGGATCTAGTTTGACCACTATTTTGATGTACACTTCTATGTGTTATATTCATATCTATTTCCGCCTTTGTGATATGAATATCTGTGACTGATTTGTGTTATGTTTATTTCTATATTTGTTTCTGAAGCCCACATAGCCACTGTGTGGTAGCTTTGAGTTTGTATTTGATATGTCGGATTTCCTCTTGAAATGAAATGTAAGTTATATTATCTGACATATCGGTACTCGCACAAAGCAATTACACAGATGGTCGCTCCTCAACAGCCTTATTCTTCGTGCTAGTCGACGGCATTACCCCGTAGTGTCCTTGGCTAGTGTGAGTATAGAGGTGGGGCGTCACAGCTTGGTATCGAAGCCAAACTTCAGAACAATATAGAATATTATAACAAGGACCATTGTCCTAAGTCTCTATTAGGAATCGTGCCTTAGGATTTAATCCGAGTCTTTGGACCCGTTCTATCCTATTTACTTTTATGATGCCTTGTTTTATCAATCAAGTTTGTTTGATATTCATTCTGAGAATAACCTTTTTCCACTTCTTTCTTTCTTTCTTAAAGAAGAGAAATGGTTAGACCAGGCCATCCCGGTGTCGGTCAATCCAGTGCTACTCCTAAGGATGGAGTATTTATGTCTGCCCAGCAGCTCTTAGATCTTGTGAAGAATGCTCAAGTTGTCGGACCCATTCCAGAGCCTACTCACCCTAAATCCGGGTTTGCACGCTTGTGCAGAGATTATACCGCTTTGGGTGGAAGGCCATTCAAGGGTTCCGAGAACGTTATAGAAATCCAAGCTTGGCTTAGAACATGCGATCGCATCTTTTCCCGTATGAATCTTATTGATCTACATCGAGTCCAAGTGGCTTCTAGCATGCTCCAGGAGAGAGCATTAGATTGGTATGAGCTTCTGATCTCGGAAATTATTGAAGCGGATCTTACTTGGGAGCAATTCCGGGAAAGGTTCGAGTTAAAATTTGTGACAGAAGCTGAAAAAGTATCTTTAGCTTGACGCTTTATCGACCTTGTTCAAGGTGAATCTTCTATGACTGACTATGTTGCATCTTTTGAATCTCTTTCTAAGTATGGGGTCGAGTATATTAATACCCCATTGAAGAAAAATCAGAGATTTGTCTATGGGTTGAATAAGAACCTCAAAAAGCCATTACTTCTAAAACTAGAAGTTTCTTTTGATCAGCTTGTTGATATCGCTCTTCGACTCGAAGAGGCCGATAAAGAAAGTGATGTTGAAGTTGTGGGTGCCAAACAGAAATTCAACATCAATAAGAAGAGGCACCCCTTTATTAAGTTCGAAAGTCCTAATCTCAACAAGAAAATGAAGCAAGTAACTTCGGTAGCAAAGACTCCAATCCCTAATCGTGGAGAATGCTACAATTGTGGTTCTAAGGACCACTATATAAATAGGTGCCCAAGGCCTATTTCTTACCGCTATTGCAAAAGTTTGGATCATTATATATCTTCATGTCCCAAACTTCAAAGCAAGAGAGAGGGAGAGCTGAATGTTATGCAAGCACCTAGTAACACTTCTCGTGGTCATGGTATTTCTCATTCTATCCTTGATGGCATTACTTTATTTCGTGATCTTCCTATTCGGTTTCTTTTGATTCGGGTGCATCTCACTCTTTTATATCGAAAGAACTTGTTGTCACTTTTTCTTTAAATATTATGGGCTTGATGACTTCATTGAGAATTGCGAATCCGGTTGGCGGATCTGCAACACTCAATTTTCTTTGTAAAGATGTTGAGATTATTTTATGTGATTATTCTTTTCAAGCCTATTTGCATGCTATGCGTTACTTAGGCTTCGAAATTGATTTTTGGGAAAGGATTGGCTTAATCATTATGAATCCCATATCCTATGTCCTGAGAGGACTATTTATCTACGACATTCTCAATCTGTTAAGCAGATTTCTATTGTTCTTAATGATTTTGATTCCCAAATTCGGTGGCATCATTTTATTCTTTAAACCCACATGATGAGGAAAATGTTATTTCTCTCATTCAAGTAGTTTGTGAATTTTCCGGTATTTTTGAGCTTGTCTTAGGATTACCACCTAAGCGATCTATTGAGTGGTGCTAAGGACTTTTCAGCTCGACCTTGCCACCGGTTTTCATCAGCTACGAGTTGCGGAGGGTAGCATTCCACTTACCGCATTCCGCACTCGTTATGATTCTTATGAGTGACTCGTAATGTCATTCGATTTGTTCAGCTTACTTCATCCATTTTATGAATCGAGTATTCTGCGAATATCTCGATGAGACCATCCTTGTATTTATTGATTATGGATGAAAACAACAATTTCAAATTTGCAAATCTTTTTAATAAGATATTTATAAGTATGATTGGATTTTGTTCTTAAAACGAGCAAAGAATATTCGTAAAAATTTTAAGAGATATGTTTATCATATAGAAGATGATTTTGTGTTGTTTTGCCCATTGAGTGCTTTAAGAATTCTGGTCGATGCGCTTGATCAACGTTATCGATAGGAATCTCCTAAACGCTATGATGAGACAGTCAGACACAGTAAATTGACTTGTAATAAGTAAATTTTTCTAAAAAGATGATTACATAAAGTTAAATATAATTTTGAATGTCTTAGCTTTTCGAGAAAGAGGATCAATTAAAAGAACTCTTTTTCGATGCTTTTATTTTTGCGATTCCCAAAGGGAACCAAGAATTGATTGTTTATACCGATACTAGTCGTATTGGTTTGAATGTCGTTCTCATGCAAAAAGGGAATGTGTTATCACATATGCTTCTTGATAATTAAAGCCTGCCGAGACTAGATATGCCACTCATGATCTAGAGCTCGCGGCCATTGTTTTTGCTCTTATAGTTTGGCGTCACTATCTTTTGGGAGAGAAATTTTTTCTCTACACCGATCATAAATCTTTGAAATAATTATTTTCTCAAAAGGAACTCAATTTGCGTAAACAACGTTGGCTCGAATTCCTTGCATCTTATGATATTTATATTCTCTATATTCCCGGGAAGGGTAATCGAGTTGTCGATGCCCTTAGTCGAAAACAACAAGCGGTTGTTTCAATGATGATATCCGAATGGAATGATCTCGAGACTTTATCCACTTGTGAGATTCGAGATCGTGAATCCAATTTATGTTCATCTCTTCTTTTGTGTAGCCTTGAGGCTCATCCTTCTCTTTTGGACCGTACCTCTTTTGGCTAAACTCTATGTCAAAGAAATTGTTAAATTGCATGGATTTCCTACTTCTATTGTTAGCGATCGTGATCCATTATTTTACTAGTGGATTTTGGTAAGGTCTTCAAAAAGCTTTGGGAACAAAGCATAATTTTAGCATCGCTTATCGTCCTCAATCCGATGGACAAATAGAGCGTGTGAATCAAACTCTTGAGGATCTCCTTCGTGCATGTGTTCTTGATTTTGGTGGAAGTTGGGAAGATCATATTTCTCTTGTTGAGTTTTCCTATAATAATAGCTTCCAATCTAGTATTGGTATGGCACCTTTCGAGGCACTCTACGGAAGACCGTGTCGATCTCCTTCATGTTGGCTTAAAGTCGGTGAGAAGCTGGTTTTAGGTCCAGATTTTATTCGTGTTTCACTTATGAGGGGTGTTGTGCGTTTCAGTCGATCGGGAAAGTTAGCGCCCAGATATATTGGTCCATTTGCCATCACCAAACGCATTGGTTCTGTGGCTTATCGTCTTTTGTTACCGGCTCAATTTTCTGCTATTCATGATGTATTCCACGTCTCCCAACTACGAAAATGCCTTAGGGATTCCAATTCTATTCTTGAGCCCGGTGTAATTGAAGAAATTGAAGTTTCACCAAATTTGACTTATGTGCAACATCCTATTCGTGTCATGCTTCGGAGGTTAAACGCCTTCGAAATAAAGATGTTCCGCTTGTGAAAGTTCAATGGTCCTCAAATCCTAAGGATTGCTCTTGGGAATCTAGAGAATTCATCAAGCGAACACATCCGGACTTACTTTCTTGTGCTCTTTTATGGTGAACTTCTCATTTCAAAATTTCTTCTTTTGTGTTATTATGCCTTAGTATGGTTGTTACTTTTTAATTTCCTCTTAAGTATTGCGAGGACGCAATTTCTTTAAGGAGGGGAGTCTATAACAACCCGCATATTTCACGATTATATATTTAAATGTTTTATTTAAATATAGCATCGTCAATCGGATTAAAGTCCGAAATCCTACTTTTTGTAAACAGTCGAATTGGGACTCGAGACCACTTCCATTGAGTCCAAAGTGGCGTTTATAACTTTTTTGAGTATAAACATCGATATGTTTGGAGTTGAGTGGAATTTTGCTATTTTTCTATTTTGGGCTTTGGGTTTGGGTTTCAGCCCACTAACCCAACTTAATACCCTAACTCCACCCCACTCCTCTTCATTCATTCTCATTTCCTAACACTCAATCTCAAAAGAAAAATGAGGGAAAGGAATGGGAAATAGAAATTCCTAAACCCTAGTTTTGATTAGGAAACTCAAATTCAAGTCCAAAATCAAGGAGAAGCTTAGGTAAGCATCCTCTTCATCTTCTCCATCTCTATCTCTCTTCAATTTCAGAAATTCCTAAACCCTAACTTAGGAAATATTTGCTTATTAGCTTAGATTGGAGCTTCTTGAGTTGAAGTTGAAGAGGAATTGGCCTTTCCTTTGTTTTAAAGCTTCTCATTCGTTGTCTTTGAGTTTTAAAGGTGAGTTATTTAACTCACATCTACGTTTATAACTTTCATTGTTGTTAGGTATGAATTCCTAACATTTGTGCATGTTCATTTGCTTTTGATTTGAATTGATTTGGTGAATTTTCCAAATTTTGGTGTTTTGGTCCAATTTTATGAAAATCTTACTATGGATGTTTGGACATGATATTTGGGGTGTATCGAAGAGCCTATAAGGCTGGGTTGTCGCTCGGCATAAATCCCTAGTCGTCGTTGCTCGTCCGATCGCTCCCGAAACGTTTTGGCCATCTTGGCCTAGGCAAATTATTGCCCAGACCAGGTGACCAGACGTCTGGTTATCAAGTCCAGACGTCTGGTTTAGACCTGGAGAGAAAAAAATATAGAACGCGGAAAATAAAAAAATGGCAGAGACTAATTTCAGACGTCTGTAATATAGGTTCAAACGTCTGGATTGGGTCTCAGACGTCTGCTCCGAAATTTCAGACGTCTGGGAGGTTTTCTGAGAATTTCCAGAAAACAAATCCAGACGTCTGGATTCTAAACCAAACGTCTGGAACTGCAATTTTTTCCCAATTTGGCTGTTTTTTATTTGGTTTCCAATTTTAATCGATTCTTGTTGATCTGATTAGTTGTTATCACTTTTATCGACTTTGATGACTTCTTTTTCGGGATTTTTGGGAATATCCATTTTGATGGATTCGGTATCGAAATCTATGGATTTGATTCACGTCTTCATATGTGAATTTTTGATGATTGATTGTTTCTACAATCATTTATGTAATTTGTCACTTTAAAATAAAAAGGTTTATTTACTAGTAGTAAATACTCAAACTCTTTCGCAAAAATGATTTCAACGTTATTTTTAATACAATGCTTGCTTTTAAAACCGTCTTCCAATCTATTAGTATATACAAACCTTTACCTCATTCGTATGAGAAATCTAATTAAATGGCTTAGCAAAACAAGTGGTATGAAATGCTTGCGTTTACTTCGCCGGTTAACTCTTGTGACAATTTTCGAGTGGAAATCTACAATTCGTTCGTAAATATTTAAGTTAAGCTAGTGGTTATGGGACATGAAGCTAAACTCATTTATTTACTAGCTTAGTGTAATTTACACTTATCGATCAATGATGATCCTTTGGTGATTAGACTAGCGATGTGCGATGTCTCTTTGTCCGTGTGGGGGACTGTACCCTGTTTGGAGGAGCTTTGGCTCATAGTCCGCAAGGGGGGACTATACCCTGTTTGGAGGAGCTTCGTCTCATAGTCCTCAAGGGGGGACTATACCCTGTTTAGAGGAGCTTCGGCGCATAGGAGGCGCTTTGGCTCATAGTCCGCAAGGGGGGACTATACCCTGTTTGGAGGAGCTTCGGCTCATAGGAGGAGCTTTGGCTCATAGTCCGCAAGGGGGGACTATACCCTGTTTGGAGGAGCTTCGTCTCATAGTCCGCAAGGGGGGACTATACCGTTTTGGAGGAGCTCCGGCACATTTGTGATACACGTGTTGGGGAGTTTTCATGCTCCCATTTGTGATAGGCCTTCCCCTTTTTGTGATTTCTGGATTTATAGTTGATGATTTCTAGAATTTGTGTTTCACCGATTTTTATGCGATTGGCATTGATATGTTTTGTCAATATTTGTGTTTTGGTGAATAATTTAAAGAATATGACATTCTTTTTAGTGTTTGAGAATATTTGAGATATTGTATGATTTTTGTTGTTATCTGATGTATACTTGTCACGGTATGGCATTATTGTTGTCATATGTGTTTGTGAAATCTCTTATCCTATCTCATTTTATATGATATTTATAGCTAGACCGATCCGTTTATTATTTTCTTCTTAAATAATACTCGGGTCAGACCGAGGTATTTCAGGTGCTTCTGCTTGACTTCTTATCAGGGTCCGTCACTTGACTTTTGGCTAACTACTTTAGCTTAGTAGCTTTTGTTGTTATACATTCGAGATATAGACTCCTTGATGTATACATATTCTTTTGTCTAGCACTTGTATCTATTCTTTTGTGATGTAGTGGATCTAGTTTGACCACTATTTTGATGTACACTTCTATGTGTTATATTCATATCTGTTTCCGCCTTTGTGATATTAATATCTGTGACTGATTTGTGTTATTTTTATTTCTATATTTGTTTCTGAAGCCCACATAGCCATTGTGTGGTAGCTTTGAGTTTGTATTTGATATGTCGGATTTCCTCTTGAAATGAAATGTAAGTTATATTATCTGACATATCGGTACTCGCACAAAGAAATTACACAGATGGTCGCTCCTCAACAGCCTTATTCTTCGTGCTAGTCGACGGCATTACCCCGTAGTGTCCTTGGCTAGTGTGAGTATAGAGGTGGGGCATCACAGTAAGCCACTTGTCGTAGGTTTGTAAGCTACTTGTCGTGGGTTTGTAAGCCACTAAGAAGATAGAAATGGGTTCCATCCAAATGAAATTTGGAATGAAGATTTCCGTGCTATTATGAAGTTTTAACAATAAACTAGACACATATCTTGAAATCTTGATCTTGATACTCTAGAGTCTTCAATCTTGAATCTTGAGTCTTGAGTCTTTATACTGATCAGTCTTCAGTAATCATTACCTTCATATATATATATATATATATATATATCCTGCATATACATATCTATCTAGAAAATAGTGTTAGTATATATTTTATAATAAGATAAGTTAAAAAGGTTGTTGTCATCAAAACCAACATCTCAGTTCCTAACAATCTCCCCCATTTTGATGATGACAATCGGTATTTATAAAATATACTTGCCACACCATAACTCCTATCATAACTCCCCCTTACTCCATGACTCCCCCTTACTCCAAGCCAACTATTATTTTATAACTTCTCCCCCTTTGTCATCAACAAAAAACTTCCTACTAATAAATTCCCTGAACTTGATATAAGATAATCAACCATAATACAAATAGAGTAATCCATATATAAGTGTAATAAATGTTAAGTGTGATCATAAGTATGAAATGTGATCATAAATGTGAAATGTGATCATGAGTGTGATCATAAGTGTAATCCAACAGTAAATCAATCATCATCCAATCATATTTACAGTAATTATTCAATCAATCATATATACAAACTACACCAAATGTTTTTAAATAAGTCAAGTCAATTAAGTTTAAAACACACCAATAACATACAGAATGACTAGACATTCCTTGGTACTTCCACCCATCCATCTTCTCCAAAGATAGGGTCTGCTTTGATGGCATCCCATTCTTCTTTATCTTTATCGAGAGTGACTGGTGGATTTCCTTCGAGATCGTCCTTGTTAAGGGCTGAGATCATCCAACGAAGGGCGTCGAAATGTCTCTCTTGCTCCTTGATCATCTGTATTTGACTCAATTCTAAGTGACGCTAATTATGAAGTATGAATGTAAGGATATTCTTGAATGAAGTGAGAGTTTCCTCAAGATTATAACTTAGATTCTTAATCGGAGAGGCCATAATTCAAGAAGTAGGAAGAAATATGAATGAGAGTGATTACAAATGAGATTTGATAAATTATTCTGGAAGAAATAGGTATAAATAGGGGTAGAAAGTCGTTTAAAATGAATAGACACTAGTTAGTTACATGAAATAAAAATTTGAAAGTGTAACTACTTTCTGCCCGTTGTATGTCGACATGGGGGGATGTCGACATGCCTCTGTCTAAAGTGACAATTTGCTTTGTTTTGAATATTATGAACAAATCTATGCAACTATAATTTGTATAATATAAAAACAAGAAATTACAGAGACAAGTGAAGTTGAATAAAAGATTTCATTGATGATTCTAGTCAACATTACATAAACTAATATAATATTAACTAAAATAAAGGAAAATACATGGATAGAACTTGAAACACACAAGATAACATGAACTAAAACTAATTAGATGAAGATGAAGAAGATGATAGTCCAAGCTTTCTACTAACTTTCCCAAAGAACTTGTCGATTTTAGTGGAAATCTTATCCATTTTCTTACTCATTGATCTTTTAAGTGTCTTTTGATTTTCCACTATAATTTTTTGATTATTGAGAATGATCTTATTGGATGGATTAGCGAGATTAGTAGGATATTCAATACTTTCTAAGGAAGTTTCTTGATCTTCCTCTTCTTCCTCTTCAATTTCCATTCCTTCCTCTTCCTCTTCTTCTTCTTCCTCCATTTCTTCCATCTCTTCGTGAGAAAGCCTTTCTTCCTTTTCCGTAAGTGTTTCATATGGTTGAAACACTAATGAAATTTGCATAAGGGAAATGTTTCCATGGTTGAACACTTTTCTAGATATAAATTCTTCCCTTTTGAAATCAACTCCAAAGTAATTAAAAATCCGAGTGAGATAAATTCCATGATATAATGTGTTTTCACCCATAGTAAAATTCTTGGGTCTTAGCTCATCCAAAATAACTTGAGCCCAATTGATATCATAATTTCCAAAAATTGCAAAAAGAGCTTTGTAAACTTTCAAAGTTGGGTTGTTGTAGTTTCTCGATCTTGGTATAAGGGTGTGTTGAATAAGAAGGTTAATAATTCTTGCTTTTGGACGAAAATAATGATTTTTGAATTCAAAATTGTCATCCCCTTCAAAGATGTGATGAAATGTCTCTCGATCATTTTCATTTATTTGAAATTTCGAGAGATTCATTCCAGTATACTTGCATCCCAAAATATTTCCTAAAATTTCACAATCCAAAACTATTTGTGTTCCTTTAACACTACTCCAAATTTGTCCATCTTGCCCATCATAAAATCCACGATTTAAATTCGCATAAAACATCTTAACAAGGTTAGGATAACATACAAAATCATTTTGTTTGTTATCTACTACACTAAGAATAGAACATTGTTGAAAAAGATTTTCAATTTCATAAGAAGGAAAATCTTCAAAAATAGCGAATTTCCCCGTATGTATTTTACCAAAGTTTACATAGTTGATGTAAGCTTTGATAGCTTCCGGGTCATTAAAGAGAAAGTTTTTGATAGATTTTGGAAGTCTAATGGTGTTAGGAGTGCTTGAAGAGGCCATTGAAGAAGTTTGAGAGGAGTTGAAGATAAATTTGAAATTTGAAATAAAAGTGAAAAGTGATGATAAAGAGAGTAAATTAAATAGAGATTCTATAGACATTTTCTCTAGTCAATAGGCATCTTTCTAGAGCATTGAAGTTGGTGAAAAGGTGGAGGGAAATTCAAAAGTTTGAATTCAAATTTTGAAATCAAATTTCTGAGAGGCATGTAGACATGGGGTATCCCGGTATGTCGACATGTGCCTATTGAATCAAAGGACAAGTGACTATTCCTAATTTCTAATAAATGTATATATTATTTCCTATATTCTACTTATATAATTCCTGTGATAACATTAAATATAATAATACTTAAATATTAATAATTTAATATTTAAAATAATATTAAAATATTATTATTTTTGAATTTAAAATTCAAATTTCAAGGGATAAATTTGAATTTAAAATTCAAGGAAATTAAAAAAATCAAGCAAACAAACAAGCATCCATTCAAAAAAGAAAATTAAAAATAATGTAAATGCGTACCTATTTTTAGATCCATACTCCTATCGTCGTCTGATTCATGAATAGCAGTGAAACATAGATTTGAATTATCCATCTTCTTTTCATCGTCACTGGATGATGAGTTTGAGTCATCAAGAGTTGATGTGTATGCTTTCTTTCTTTTCCTTGACGAATCATTGTTTGGAGGGCACAACTGTTTATCTGGATATGGACAATCTTTCCTATGATGCCCGACTTTATTGCAATTGTAGCATCTATCATTGTTGACGTTCTCCGTATTATTTCTGGAATTCCTTTGATCATTTCTTTTGTAATTATTCATTTTTCTATATTTAAGGAATTTCCGGAAGTTTCTTGTCATGAAAGTAATCTCCTCATCACTGTCTGGTTCCGAATCTTCAGTTGTTGCATTGAATGCTAATGACTTCTTTTCCGTAACCTTGTTTTCTCTTCTTCCTTGCAGTTCAACTTCATAAGACATCAGATTCCCAATCAATTCTTCTATTTTCATTAGACTGATATCATTTGCTTCTTCGACTGCAAGTGTCTTTTGATCCCATTCTGGAGTGAGTGAATTTAGAATTTTTCTGACTTGCTCTTCCTCCGAAAAGCTTTTTCCAATGCAATTAATGAATGGACAATATCTTGAAATCGACAATACATGTCGGAAATGGACTCATTTGCATGCATTTTAAACAATTGAAACTGATTAGTTAATATGGAAATTTTAGTCTGTTTAACTTTGCTTGTTCCTTCATGAGTAACTTGCAACGTTTTCCAAATTTCAAATGCAGACTTACAAACAAACACTCTATTAAACTCATTCCTATCTAGTGAACAAAATAATATATTCATGGCCTTTGAGTTATTTTGTGCAACATTCTTTTGATCAGTAGTCCACTGGGCAAAATTGGTAGTTGGTTCAACGTACTCAGTTTGTGTGATATTCCAAGTGTCTAATCCTACTGATTGTAAATAAATTTTCATTCTACAAGCCCAATATGCATAATTACTGCCATTGAAAAATGGTGGTCTGACAGTAGACTGACCTTCTACTAATGAACTAGTGTTAGTGTTAATAGAACTAGTGCTAGAGTTGACATTACCAGTGTTGGTAGCCATTAAAACAATTTTCAAGTTTCAGATTATGAAAAATATGAAAACCTATGCTCTGATACCAATTGAAAGGGAGTGCGGATTAAGGATCTTAAGGCTAATTTAACACTAGAGGGGGTGAATAGTGTTTAATGGATTCTAAGACTTATATGGACTAAATTAAAATTATGACACAAACAAATGCAGAATTTAATCACAGAACAATCACAGAATCAAACACGGATGCAGAAAGTAAATAAAAAGTAGTAAAAGGAAAGAACACACCGGATTTATACTGGTTCGGAGTTACCCTACATCCAGTCCTGTACCAAGGCAGAATACCTCATACAGATTTTTATTATACCAAAGTCGAAATTACAATCCTCGGTTTCTAAAGGCCTTGAGGTACCCTCCTGTCTCACAAGTCCGGGGCAAACTCTCTTGATTTACGAGCCACAAGATTACCCAATTGATTTCCAGGCACAATCACACCTTATAGAGAGACTCGATAAACTTTTGATCTTCGAGAGAGGGCAGAGAATCAAACAAGAATGAGATTCCAATTTGATTCACTTGAAAATTCGGTAGAATTTCGGCACGATCTTAAAAATATGAAAATTTTAGAATATGGATTTGTGGAGAAGGAGTGAAGAAAGTATGAAATTAGTTAGTTAAAAAATTCGTTTGTGAAGGCTATTTATAGACCAATAACGGTCATAACCATTCGTGAAGAGATTTAAACGAATAGACAGTTCTTTTGAAAATTGAAACTTTTGAATTAACGGCCACCATGTCGACATGGGGTATCTCATGATGTCGACATCCCTAAGTTAAAAATAATGTAAAATTTTTTTTGAAAATGGTATTGAACGGAAAACAAGATGAAATGATTCTGGAATAAAATAAACTAATTTTCCTATGTTTTGAAATAAAGAAGAGTATAAAAATATATTTTTAGAATGTATATATAAATTTGATTTTAAATCTCAAGTATATATATTATAAAAGAATATTTAAAAAATCAGGAGATAGTTTTAAAAACAAACGAAGTTTAAAACAAAAGTTTATTTAAAACAAAAACAAATAATATTTTAAGGCTAAAACATCCTTTTGAAAATCATTTGAAAAGATAATTTTTAAGGCTAAAACATTTTGAAAAGCAGTTTTGAAAATCATTTTGAAAAACCATTTTGAAGTATTTTTGCAAGCTTCTTCCTACATAATATCTCATCACATCAGGACTCGAGAACTTGTACAAAACCAGGATGTTCGTGGGTTTGTAAGCCACTTGTCGTAGGTTTGTAAGCTACTTGTCGTGGGTTTGTAAGCCACTAAGAAGATAGAAATGGGTTCCATCCCAAATGAAATTTGGAATGAAGATTTCCGTGCTATTATGAAGTTTTAACAATAAACTAGACACATATCTTGAAATCTTGATCTTGATACTCTAGAGTCTTCAATCTTGAATCTTGAGTCTTGAGTCTTTATACTGATCAGTCTTCAGTAATCAATACCTGCATATATATATATATATATATATATATATATATATATATATATCCTGCGTATACATATCTATCTGGACAATAGTGTTAGTATATATTTTATAATAAGATAAGTTAAAAAGGTTGTTGTCATCAAAACCAACATCTCAGTTCCTAACAGTTGAGTGACCGATACTAGTTCGAAAAGAAATTTGTGTGGTCGAGTGAGCGATCAGATTTGATATTGCCTACGAATGATATATGTACATCATACGGGATTTAATATAATTATATGCTTTTGTCTTTTAAAATGCAAGTTATGGTTGAATATCATCTATAAGTAAGATGTAGGTTCATGGAAGCAAAGGCTAGCTTGCTGCTTTTGATTTGATGAGTAGAGTTTGATTGCTCGACTTATAGGTACATGTTTATATTTTTGTTTTTGTTGATGGTTTTATGCCCCATATATGGAAGGCCACTTTTGGGCTTTTGATTCTTTTGTTGGTTTGGATCCATTGTGGCAAGTTGTGTTTTTCCGATCGAGCCGTGCAAAGAAGGTGCTGCCGAAATTTTCCGTAGCGGTAAGAGACTTAGAAATTTAATAACCCTTTTCAACTAATTTATTTGGGAAAGTTTAAAGGTTTAGAGACATTTTTCTTCCTTTGGGAATTCTGAGGACGAAATTCTTTTAAGCGAGGGAGAATGTAACAACCCGAAATTTTGTCATTTGATTTTGAATATTTAATTAATTTTAAATATTGAAATAATTGGTTATTTTTAAATCTTAAAAACTTGAATTCAAATATAGAGATTATTTAAATATTTGAATTGGAAAGTTTATATTTAAATAGTGATTTAAATATCTAGATTTTAAATTGAATATTAATTAAATGGATTTAATGGTCTTATTTAGCTCCTTTTAAATTAATAAATAATAATATGAATTCATTTTGTAAATTTATTTGCAAAAATAAATGATAAGAAAATTTATTTTTAATATAACGACTCAATTTTTATTAACATATTTTTAATTTAATTTATTTGATTTTTCATAATTTTTAATTTGGAAATTATTAAAAATAAGGTTTGATGATTTTTTAGCAATGACGGTATTTTTTAAACTTATAAAATCGGATAACCAATGTATGTTATTGTTGATTTGTGATCGTGTCGCATTTTGGTGCACGATCATATTTTTATTTCTGTCATTCGTGGTTCATTCACAACTGGATTTTTGTGCAGTGAAGTACCGTAAAAACTCTATTTTCAAAGCAGTTTAAAAATAAAATCAATTTTCAAAATTTCAAAATATATACCTTTTGTGATGTGATATGTTGCTTGGAAAAAATGGCCAACTTGATAAAGCTTGTTTATTTGTGGGTAAAGTATTGTGCTTGATTTAGATTTTGAGGACATCACTTATACCCTTATTCATTTTTCATTTCTCCAAATCTTTCCCTCCATTTCTCTTTCTATTCATTCCCTGTTAATGACGGAAAATGGCCACCACACATAAAAATCGAATTCGAGCACCACCATCCACTAAAAATCATATAATTAGGCCCACTGAGTTCAAATGGCCAAGATCTTCACGTCCATATGCATTTTAGGGCGGGCGGCATCGATTTGGGATGACCGACTTTTTGGATGTGAGCCTAGGGTTTTAGATTTCGGTGGATATAGGGAGAGTTAGGGTACGGCGTTGATTTCTTTGGATTTGTCGAGGAAAGGAGCCTCCATGGCGATGTTTTGGCATGGAGCGACTCTTTGGAGTGAAAAGAGACAAAATTCCTATATTCGAGCCAAGGCACAGTAACATTTTCATAGGGCAGATCGAGCTTGACTTGGAGGTGCCATGGTAGTTGAGCTCGCGAAGGGGAAGATGTCGACGAAGTTCGTTCGTCGAATAGCAGCCCAATGCTCCGTATATATGGTTGAGATGCATGACGTGCACTATTCAATCGTGTACGGGCTAATGTTTTTGAGGATGGAGAAGAAAAATTTGGTAGGGGTTTAGGGAATTAATGAATATGGTTAGTAAATAAAGTATATTATTTAATTCTAAAAACTTATGTATTGAATAACTTTCTCATACGAGATCCAAATCGAGCGCGGTCAGTTGTGTTGTACTCGTGGGATTATTATCTCTGCATTGGAACTTGTTTCGTTGAATTCAGTGCAAGTGAAATTTTGGGCTAAAAATCAAACGTCCTTCGATTTTGTTCAAATTGGAACGCCTAAGCGTCCGCTAGAATTTCGACGAATTAAACTCACCTTTTTGGATAATCGGTATGATATATAATAGATAGAATTTAGTGTTTATGTTCGGATGAATTATTTGTTAGTTTGGTTAAATATCCGCTTTTGAAAAGCAATCGTCATTTAAATTGAAATACAGGAATTTAGTATAGAAATCCGGATTTCTCGATATGGTGATTTTGAATTTCAAGTTATATTCTTGTTGATTTTATTTCAGTTATATACTTGTTACATGGATTGTTAAGTGTAAAAATTGGATAGTTTGACCATATTGGATGTGACACTGACATATGTTAAAAATTGAACCTTTTTAGAGAAAAGGTAGAAATAGCATTGGTAAAGTGCTATATTAACAATTGGCCTCGATATAGCATTTTGTAAAAAATACTATTAAGTGCAATTTGATTTGGAAATGGTTTCGTTTTGGAAAATGATATTCAAATTTGACTTTTTGGAATTTCTGTGATATTTTAGTTAAATTAGTTTTTGAACTTCTCTATTTTATTTCAACTTCTTTATTTATTCTTTCTAATATGTGTGTGTATAAGTAAATGTTTTAATAATTATTTTGGAAGTATTGGTCTTTACAGAAAATTATTAATAATAAACGTTTAGTTTAAAAGAAAATAAAAGGGGTTATCTTTTATTTAAGAAGATTTTGTATTTAAAAAGAAGATAGAAATATTTTGGAATAAATATTTATGAAACATTTATATAAAATATTATGTAAAAGGATATATTTACAAATATTATTTTATAAGTAAGAGTTAGTTTTATAAATAGTGTTTTATGAATAAAAGAAGAGTTTTATAAATGATATCCTATAAAAAGGAAATTAATATCATTTTGATAAATTGGAATAATTAATTCCATTTGTGAATTTTTGGTGATATATGCAAAGATTGTTTTATGAAAGTATCTGGTCTTTCTTTGGAAACGAAGATTTGTGTTAAGTATATAAGATTTATAAAAGTGGGCTTTGGATCTATAAAAGATTGTTATAAGGGATTTTTATTAAAGGAGTTTATAAATTTTATTGGGGAATTTATGAAAGGAGTTTTATAAATATATATATATGAGTTTTATAAAAAAAGAGTTGTATAAATGGAGTTAGAGTTTTATAAAAGGAGTTTTATAAATAACATTTTATAAAAAGAGTTTGTAAATATAAAAGAGTTTTGTAAATAGAAAGAAGTTTTATAAAGGCATTTTATAAAAGGGATTCATAATAAAAGACCGAGACCCGATTTACATAAATGATCATTTTAAATTATAGTGGTATGGAAAGTATTCTTTCTATACTTAACACCAAATTCCGAGGTATGGAAACTCATCTTTATCTTAAGAATTAAGAATGTGTATCGAGGCAAGGATAGGTTTCTAACATGTTCGATTTCATTATTAATCGGGAGATAGTACTGTTTGAAATCGAGAAGTGGTAGTAAGTGTATTTGGTCTAATTTCTCTACGATCTATTTACTTACATCGAAAGTGTTTTGGGTTTATTGTTGTCAATATTTTTAAATGACATTTGTTTTAACCCAGTTAAGTATGGTTTTGGAGGTGAAATCTTTCTTAAGATTTTGTGAATGTACTTATACCGTTGAGATAAGTATATGAGTACATTTTCTAAGTATCAAAAATGTAGTGTTTTGTGAATATACTTATACTGTTAATATAAGTATATGGGAAAGTTTTCTAAGCTTTGAAAGTAAAATGTTTTGTAAGTATACTTATCCATTTGAGAGAATTATATCAATAAATTTCAAGTATTAAAAAGAGTAGAGAGATTTGTGAATATATCTTTGTAATAGTACTTTAATAGAGGTATTTACAGAGTGGCTTTAATGAACGAGATGGTTAATTAAAGAGGCTTAGTGGTGGCTCTGTGTTTAACTCTGCTTAGTTAAATCTCTGCTTGAATTTTTTTTTATTTGATAGTTAATTAATCAACTATCAAAATCTTGGCTAGTTTTAAAATTATCGTTGTCGGTTCGGAGAGACCGGGATTAGGTATATTATTCGAAAACCACTTCGAGCCAGCATAAGTGTTCGAATTAGAGATATATTGAAGGCGATCAAAAGTTCTCTGAAGTGTAAGGACTGCTTGTTACTAATCATAAGGGTGATTTCAAAATGGATATAGTAGAAGTAGTGCCTTCTATTTGTTCTTATCCTAACAACTTGTATGGATGAATGCTGGCATTGCATTATTGCCTGGAGGCAGTGTTAGCATTCCAAGTGGGATTTGCTAAAAGGGTAAAACATAGCCTCAAGCCTCATCAACTGGGAATGACTAAAACATAGGATATGCCGCAAGGTTACGTGGGTTGCACCCATTAGGGTATTGTCATCACCCTTTCTAGATTATTATTTATGGATTTGGTTGTGCACGGGAGCTCTCGAGAAAGGTTGCAAAGTAACCGGGGTAATGAAATACCCGGTACTATCCAGTAAGGGGTAGGCCGGTTTCGCCATGCAGGGGGTCCATGCGAGGCCCTCTGTACATTTTATCTAGAGGTGTACTAGGATAGGCGGTACCCAATAGCCTTGTCATTGATGGAATCCATTTTCCAATAAGTGGCATATGGACTTAGTTGTGCCCAACTATGTTGGAACATGAGATGCAAGCATTCCAGCTATATTCATAATTTATTTTAGGGTACTTTTGGCACAGGTCCCTGGTAGGTTTCAAAATACACGAAAAGTCCCTGTCTTAAAACTTTATAAATAAGGTCCCTGTTTTTCGAAAATCAACAAAAAAAACAACAAAAAACATCGTAAAAAATTGCCAAACTTCAAAACTTATTTCAACATATAATCATCTTCATATCAATGCAAGAAAAACACAAAAAAATTCATCAAAACCCAAAAAAACAACAAAATTCGCACTTCAGGAAATTCTGCAATTTTTCTTGAAATTGCCGATATTTCAGCAACTTTAGTAAAAAATTGCGTTGTTTCATGCAATTTTTTCTGTTTAGTTCAATCTTCCAAATTTACTATCTATATTTATTCAAACAACACATTATTGCACAACAATTAAGGAAAAAATAATGAAATTGCGTATAATTGAAAAATAATCAATATTGCATAGAACACACAGCTTATTCCGAATAATTGCAGCGAAAAAGCAATAATTCATAAAAGTTGCATACAAATCAGCAATAATAAGCCAAAAGTACCTTATTTTATGGAATAACTGCGCACATATCAGCAACAATGTAGAATAATTGCACATATTGTTGCACTAATATAAATTTTAGTTGATATATAATTATTCAGCAACAATTGCATGATTATCAGCAATAATATTCAATTGTTGCTGACATTTCAGCAACAATATTTACTATCAGCAAGTATTGCCAAATAGTTGCTGAAATGTTAGCAATTATTCTGCAGCAAAAATAGGGACCCGCTTTATAATGAAACTTACATGGGGACCCGCTTTGCAATATTCTTCCGTTTTAAGGATACGATCTAAATTTCCACTTTAATTTAACCCTGGATATTATTATAATATCATTGGATTTTTCTATAAAAATGTCTATAAGTGGCATTGTTTTACGAGATACCTTTATTTTGAAAGGTTTGATAACATTAAAATCCATTTGAGGTGTGTTTCTCATGCTGGTTTAACAGACTGATCCGAGTGTTATTCTCTTATAATGCTCGGGTTAGACCGAGCATATTTTCAGATTTAGTTATGAATGCTTTGAGCTTCAGGAGACGAGCTGGAGGCCTCCAAGACATACTCACATGTATTTCAATCTCCGCACATTAGATTTTTATATTTATTAGCATTTATGAGAACATGTTGTTATAACTGTCCAGGTTGATGATATATTAGTGTACTCTGATTTGATGTACGTATATTACAATTTTTCTTTTGTAAGGATCCGTTGTATATTATATTTTACTCGTCATGATGTGAGATTCTATTCTATCTTTCATTTCCCCCAACAATCTATATTTTTGGCACTTGGATGTTCAACACGCGAATAACGTGGTTGTATTAGTGTCGACTTTTAAGGGTCGAAAAGGCGGGTTGTTACATACACCTTTTCTTGTACCTTGAGCCAGGTTATAGAATAGCCAACTCAAGAATGTAGTACCCCAAGAATAAGTGTTCACTTGCCTTAACATACGTAGGCATTGCAAAAATGTACCAAGACTTTGTTTCTAGATTTATCGCCACAAAGTAACACATCATAATATATAATAAATATGCAATTGCGCATTGCCTTTTTCTGCTATACTATCGGAACCTTGAGAACTATAAAATATAGTTCTTAACAAGTCCAAACAACCTTTTTTCTCAGCCCCAACAACTCATCAGTTGTTTCTTCTTTGATGCCAAAAAACATATCCAACAAATCATACAAATCGTAATCACTTATTCCCCTACACCCTCCAAGTGGTCCCGTAACCGCTTAATGTGAAATGCTTCATCGATAGTAATTGTCATCTCACCAAACGGAAAATAAAAAGTGTTATTTTCCAGATAGAATCATTCAATAAATGCGTTGATCAATGCCTTGTCAACTTTAATCGTGTGCATGCTTTATTATATTCAAGAACCCCGATTCGGCTACCGCATCCTTAACAAAGTCACATTCATCAGTTAAATCCCACCATTTATGAGTCCTACATGACTGTAAAGCTTAACAATTATTGCTTCATCCCTTGGTGCCTACATTACCAATGCAATATTCAAAACATACACTTACATTGTTTAAGATTTTGTATGATATAGATATACAATAAACATACTGAAGAGTTCCATATGCTAAAAGCAATATGATCTTTATAAGCAAACAGTAGGGATGGTTGAACTTCACTTTCAATAAATTGACTTGATGGTTGTGCCATCAACTTTTTTCCTTATTTTTGCCCTCCAACGGTTGTATCTCTATATCAGTCTCCTCTTCAATTTCATGGGATGGTTCATCCTCATTTGCAATCTCTTCCTTTTGATCCAGTCCTTATGCATTTCCTTCATCAACGTCCTCCTGATGCGTACCTTCCTCCTCACTCGCACTATTGCTATTTTCACTATTATTGCTTTTGTCCTATACAACATACTCCTTAATACGTATTTTCATTCGTTCTAACTCTAATCTCTTGCGATTTGAAATGGTTTGCGGGATATGAATGGTTGAAGATGAAGTTGAAGATTTTTTTGCTACAACAAGAAAATGGACTCATTCACAAACGCAAAAAAATATACAACAATAGGAAGTTACCAATTTAAAATAAAAAAACACGGTAGTATAGTTCCAACTTATATATATTAGTTCCGCAAGTGAATGCTGAATAAAAATCATTTATTCAA
Organism: Allium fistulosum; assembly: GCA_030737815.1. Lineage (NCBI taxonomy): Eukaryota > Viridiplantae > Streptophyta > Magnoliopsida > Asparagales > Amaryllidaceae > Allium > Allium fistulosum. The sequence continues at coordinate 191,693,447 of CM060902.1, read as the reverse complement.
TTGGCACTGAAGTAAATTATATAAGCCGATGAAATCACACTGAAGTAAATTATAAAAAAACTTAATGCTGCCGAGTTGAACTATAATAGCTTAAACCCTAATTATTCCACACGATCAATAATGTCGATTCAAACCAAACTACATATTGCGATCGAATAAAAACCCTAAAACTAGTATAAAATGAAAGTACGCACCTTGCCATCACCTTTTCAATAAACTTTGGGTTTGGAATATTTGAGCAAACACAATTTTTTTTCATACCATTTTTTAAAGCAGAAGTTACTGAGTTGAAGTTGGAGGAGATAGTAAAAGTTAGATTGGGGTAAAAAGCAAGACGGGTGGAATGGAAAAAGTAAGTTTTATCTTATAATGTGCATGTACCTCTTAAGTAAAAAAGCAAGATGGGTAAAAATTGACCCATTCATATCTATTTTTGGAGTGCCAGTAATAGTACTAATTTATTAATTATTGTAAATTTTACGGGATGTTAGATAGAGGATCTATAAAGGAAGAAACTTGTAAAGATGGAATTTTGATAGAAGTAGATGGATTTGCTAGTGGAGTGAGATAATTTAGCTTCGTCTCGCATAATAAAAATCAGGTTTTGCTTTGGTAATCTAATGGGGGACATTATCTTTTAACTCTAATCCATTATTAAAGTGGTTTTGAAGTTTGTGGAAAATTCGAATTTATTAACCGATGGAATTAGTGTGAAGTTTCGGGATACATAAGGCGGTTTGAGCTTGTACAATTGTATTTATTTTTATGATCTGCATTGAATGGGCTAGATTTCTATTGTTTACCCATTAAGTATAGATAGTGTTAACCATAAAATCCACTTAAGAACAAGGCTATGAAAGAAGGCTTATAAAAGTGATAAGCTCTACAAAAGTTAGAGACATAGGATTCACCAAAGTTCAAAAAAGAGCGTTTCGAAGGTATTGAGATGGCTTTTAAAGGAGTCGCAAGCACCAGGTTCCATTACAAATGATAAACAGGACAAAAGCTTTCGAAAGGGGAAGAAAAGAAGGCAAGGTTTCCCTTCCGCCTCATTTAGACCTTTCGATGTAGGTGGATTCGCATATATAAGAAAGGCAGGGGGTTTCGACGTTGTCAGTTCAATTTCAAGAAACGATTCCAATACACTTTTTGAAAGCAACAACAAGCCTTTAGAAATGGTTGGAACCCTTTGAAGGCATGATAAAAATCATACATGAAGTCAAAGAGTCCTTTCGCTAAGACCCAATTGTCCCTCTCTATCCCTTTCGATGCAATGCGAAAGCTCAACTCATCTCTCACTTGCAAAAAAGTATGGCAACACAAAGCGAAGAGCGCTTCTACTCCACTTTTGATGAAGTCAAAAGCAGTCCAGTAAAAAAGCAAAGCAAAAGAGGTACTCAAACTTAAAAGGAAGCGAAAGGTTGTCAAGGTGATCCTTTTAGCTGTGTCGAAGGGACTGGAATGTAAAGGCAGAGGTGAAAGATGGTTGAAAAGGTTCAAAAGAAAAGCCTTTCGACACATCGAAAGGGGGCGCATAGAAAGATGAAGGAATTCCCCTAAACCATGTCGAAAGGATGCACACAGAAAGATGAAGGAATGTCTTTCGACCATGTCAAATGGATGCATGCAAAACGATGAAGGAAGGCCTTTCGACCATGTCGAAAGGTTGCACGTAGAAGATTGGAAGAAGACCTTTCGATTGAAGCAAAAGGATGGGCGCGAAAGGGGGCTGACCTGCATATATAAATACAACCATAGGGGTCTGATTTTCGGGACCGAATTTTGGAATCCTAAACTCATTCTCTAATTACTTAGCAAAATCAGATCTTTGTAACTCTAAATCAATTTGGAGGAAAAGCACTCTTACTTATAACTCAATTTGGATTAATGTTAAAAGAGGAAGCGCATGGATTCAATGAAGATTTTGATCATGAGGGAGATCATTTCGATCATCAGCTTGTCTAATGATCAATTTGCACATGATGTTAGCTTATCTTCTTAATTCCTTTTTGTCTTATGCGATGCCATCAGATCAACTTGGATAATATTCATACGAATCACATTATCATTGTGTTTAATGATTTTTAATGATAAACAAAGATGATAATGATGTTTCGATTTTAATAAGTTCATGGAACTTATGTTACTCGAGATGATATTCCATTGCATATATGACCTAGAGCTTGCATATTGTACATTAGATATACTTCGAAAGAGCAAAACCCCTTTCCACTTAGTCGAAAGGGACGTTTCGAAAGGGACCTGATGTGTAAATGATAAGCAATTCTATATGGATGAATTCCTTCGAAAGGTGCATGCACATAACAGTACATACAACCCTTTCGAATCAGTTCTTCCCAGAAGAGTATAAACAATGACGTCGAAAGCAAACACTTCTCCTTAAAGGCAAAATGGCCCTTTCGACACAGTCGAAAGAAATGAGTGCCTGATATAAATAACCCCTTTCGACTCACGAGGTTTTGAAAGAGGTGCTTTCCCCTTAACCTTCATTTCAATAAGGTTGATTAGATCTAATAACTGCCATTAATATTTTCATAAGACCACCCTCTAAAAGCAATTTTTCCAAGTCAACCCAATTGAAAGGGATTTCGAAGGGAGTGGTCACTTTTAAATCCTCTTTTGAAGCATAAACAATATTTCTTGTTAACCACGTAGCTTTGGGTCTGTTGACAAGTTTTCTTGTTAACATTTTTGGTGCTAGAAGGAGGGTTTGAACCTCCGACCTTATGATTACCTTATAGACTATTTATGGATTATTTAACTTGGTGTAGGAAAATGAAATCCAAAAGGCTTAGTCGAATGGATGAAGCGGCCGTTCACACCACAACTTTAGAATAAAACATAACACCAACTTTCAACTTTGGAGGGTGTTGTGCAAGGGCAACCGTCAACCTTAGCTCAACAAGATGATAATGCAACCAAAATAAAGCACTTGGAACAACAATTATTGGAGATGCAAGAACTTCTCAAAGCAGCATTGTCTCAAAAGTCTTCCAAGGCAGCACAACAAACGAATGGAGATGAGGCGATCTCCCCAAGAAGAAATTCGAAGGCTTATACAAATGAAGACAAGAGAAAAATTGACTTGACATTTTCAAAAAAGAAAGAGTTTCCTCCAACTAAATTCGATCATCAAGGAAGGGTATTGGACAAATCACTTGAGTAGTCTGGAAGCTCAACATCATAGGAATATAATCCAAACCGAAAAAGTTATCACGGCACCGAAGCTTATCTGAAAAATGTAGCAGAAAAAGCAATTAAGGACATGCTAAACGCTAAGGGAAAGTGGACGTTGGATAAGAAAGCGAATGATAATGAGCAAGTGGCACCTTTCACGGACGAAATCATGTCAACGGTTATCCATCCTATGTAAAGATCCCAACTCTAAAATATCATGGTACTACAGATCCCGATGATCACTTGATGGCTTTTGATAGCCAAATGGATCTATATATTGCATCTGGAGCCGTTTGATGTAGATAGTTTTCGGTAACTCTTTAAGGGGCCACCGCTAAATGGTATCGACAATATTGTGAAAAGACGTTCTATTCATGGAAGCAGTTTTCTTATGAGTTCTCTGCCTAATTCTGTATATGGAAGGACCCAACAATCGACTACACAGTTCTAGCCAACATTAAGTAAAGGCAGGGAGAGTCATTGGGGGAATACCTCAAAAGGTTCGACACAAAAGCATTAAATGCTAAATACATGAATGACCGGGATAAGCTCATTGTAGTACATTCTAGGTTAATAGAAAATACACCATTTTAGAAACAACTCTTTATTCATAGGTGCAAGGATCTGCAGGACTTCCATTTTCATGCTGATAAATTCATTCGAATGGATGAATTATATCATGTTAAAAAGAAAGCTAATCCTAAAAAAGAAAGTGGAAGGTTTGGATTAGATCGAGGACATAAGAGAACAAGATGGGAAGAGCCTAATGCTAATTCAATCGCTTTAAACAAGCCGTCGTCTTACATCTACATTGTGACAAAGGAGAAGATTAGCTTCCCAACTTCCTTTAAGGCCAAAAATTACCCTGAACAAAGGAAAGGGGACGACTATTGTGTTTACTAGAAAGAAAATGGCCATAAAACCGATGAATGCAGAGTCTTGCTGGAATCATATAGAAATTAATTCGTGAAGGGCATTTGAAGGAGTTCATCCAGGACAAACAACAAGCACCACGAACTGGGAACGGTCTGCAAAAGTTTCCTAGTAATGCTGTTAACATCTTGGAGGAGGAAGACCCATTGAGCTTGAGTCCGCCGTTGAATAGGATCAATGTAATCCATGGAGGGCCACATCCAGTAGATACCAGCAAGGGGGACATGAATAGGTACATCAAAGAGGCTAAAGAAGGTGTATTCTCCATTCAAGAAGAGCCCCTACTTAAAAATCTATGACTCAACATCCCAATGCCAAATCTTGTCATTACTCCCCAAGAGCTAAAGAAGGAAGTCCATCACCCACACAATGATCCCCTCATGATCACGGCTCAAATTGGATTGTCTATAGTGTCCAAGGTTCTTGTGGACACTGGTAGCACAGTCAATGCAATCTTCAAACATGCCTTTAATCAAATGGGCATCCCATAAGACAAGCTAGAGCCCAGCCTTGAGCCAATCTTTGGGTTCAGCAATAAAGGATCAACCCCAGTGGGACAAGTGAAATTGCTAGCACAGATGGAGGTACCACCATGTTGCTGAACTTTTGAAACTCTCTTCGTAATCATTAAACAACCATCCTATTACAATGCTTTCTTTGGCAGACCCGCACTTGATGAGGGGGATGCTTTTGTTTTGACAAAATATCTGATGGTGAAATTCCAAACTAAGAGAGGCTGGGGCTCGGTCCGCGGAGAATAATTCAGTTCCCGCGAAATGTATTTTGCAACCCTTGATCAATACAAAAGGGAGTATTTTGCTTACTTTGATTCTTCTACTGTTTTTAGCCTTCGGATGATGGATTTTTACATCCAACATTCAAAGCAAAGGTTAGATCTAATAAGACTAACAAACGTATGTATAAAAGGTACATTTTCCTTGAAAGCAAGTGAAAGAGGGTCGATGCTAATTTTGTAGAAGAAGGCAAAATCATCACAGAATCTGATTGTCATAGAGAAGTGGAAAGAATAAAACCAACAGAAGACCTTGAGGAAACCTGACCCAAATGATTCAACCAAGGTAGTCAAAGTGGGAAAGGAGTTGGATAGCAGCTTGAAGAAGGACTTGATTCAGTTTCTTAAATCCAATAAAGATGTATTTGCATGGTCTCATTCAGATATGGTGGGGATTAATACATCGATTATGTGTCATGCGTTAAACATCAATCTAGAGGCAGCCCCCATTAGATAGAAAAAGAGACAATTGGATAAAGTGTGGTCCAACGCCCTAAAAGAGGAAGTTTAAAGACTCCTAGAAAATGGATTTATCCGGAAAATCTACTACCCAAAATGGCTAGCGAACCCAGTGTTGGTAAAGAAGTCAAACGGTAAGTGGAGGACTTGCATCGATTATACCGACTTAAACAAGGTCTATCCAAAAGATTGTTTCCCATTGCCCCGGATAGATCAGTTGATTGATGCAACTCTCATGGATGCATACTCAGGATATAATTAAATATCCATGTTCAAACAAAATGAAGAACATACAAGTTTCATTACTGATTGGGGAATTTTCTGCTACAAAGCAATGCCTTCGGATTGAAGAATGCAGGGACTACCTATTGGACTACCTATCAAAGATTAGTCAACGGAATGTTCAAAGAACAGATCAGTCGAAACATGGAAGTATATGTTGACGATATGCTAATGAAATCTTATGAGGATAAAAGTTACATTGAAGATCTAAAAGAAATGTTCGAAGTATTACGAAAATATCAGATGAAACCGAATCCCCAGAAATGCTCTTTCGGAGTCCATTCCGGGAGGTTTTTAGGCTATTTTGTGAGTGCTCAAGGGATTGAAGCCAATCCAGACCAGATTCAAGCTATCAAGGACATGGGTGAGCCTAAAACTAGCAAAGATGTAATGAGTTTGAACGATAGGGTAGCCGCCCTAAGCAGATTCGTTTCTAAGGCGACCGATAAGTGCATTCCCTTTTTCGATGTGATCAAGAAGAAGAAAAACTTTGAATGGGAGGAGATTGTAAGAAAGCTTTTAAAGAGTTGAAAAATCATTTGGAGAAACCGCCAATACTATCTAGTCCCGAGAATGGAGAAGTCTTGTACCTATACATGGCAATCTTAGAACATGTGGTGTGCTCGGTTTTGATCAGAGAAGAAAGTGGGACTCAACTTCCTGTATTATGTGAGCAGACGGTTAAAGGACACAGAGGTACGATACCAGGCGATAGAAAAACTAGCTTATTGCTTGATACTTATAGCATGAAAATTTAGAACATACTTTCAAGCACATCCAATTAGGATATTAACTAACTTCCCACTCAAACAAGTTTTCAGTAAGCCTAAAACTTCAGGTAGGCTAGTAAAGTGGGGAATTGAGCTTAGTCGGTATGACATTGAGTTTCAACCACGGGCAGCTATCAAAGGGCAAGCATTGGCGGACTTTGTTAATGAGTGTACTAATTTCATTAAGGAACAATCGAAAAAGGAAAGGGATCAAAAACCTATGTCGTAGTTATTTGTGGATGGCGCATTCGAACGAACAGGGAGTTGGAGTGGGATATGTCATAATAACACCAGACGGACACCGCCTACATTATGCCATGAAGTTAGGGTTTCCCACAACAAACAATTTTGCCGAATATGAATCAACAGTGGCAGGGTTGGCATTGAAGCTCAAAATCCCATGAATTCAAATCTTTAGTGATTCCTAATTAATGGTAATCCAGATAAAGCAAGTATATCAGACTAAAGATGCCAAGCTATCTCTACACGTAAAGAAGATATTAAAGATGCCCGCTTTATTTGAATATTTTTCTATACATCAAGTTCCAAGGGGAGAAAACTCATAGGAGGATTCGTTAGCAAAGTTGGCTAGTTCAAGGGGAGCCCTAGAAACTCGTGTTGTGCCAGTAGGGTACCAAGCAAATCAAAGTATTAAAGAGGGAACGCCCGAACAAGGAAAGGAACTGTTAGTCCTAACAAGGTCCAAAGCCATGTCACAAGAGAGAGAAGAAAGGGAATTAATAGAGAAATCCCAAATGAGAGAATCAATCAGCCAAGGACAGATGACTGTTATAATAACACTTGGATGTCGCCTATTGTCGAATATCTTTCTAAAGGGATATCGCCATCTGACAAGGGGGAGGCTAGGAAAATCAGGCAATAGGCTCCAACTTTCGCAATATTGGATGGAATTCTTTACAAGAAAGGATATGCACTACCTTACTTAAGATGTGTGAGCATGGAAGATGGGATGAAATTGTTGGTGGAAGCGCATGAAGGATTTTGCGGAGACCACTCTAGCGGGGTAAAGTTGGCAAAAAAGATAATAAGACAAGGTTTTTATTGGCCTCGAATGGTAAGTCAAGCCATTGAATATGTAAGGAGATGCGAGAGATGCCAGAAATACTCGAAGATTCCCTGATTTCAAGTCAGTTAACCCCGATTTCAAGTCCATGGCCTTTGATATATGAGGAATTGACTTAATCGGCCCATTGCCAATTTCTAAAGGAGGAGCAAAATATGTTGTAGTCGCCATAGACTACTTTACTAAGGGGGTAGAAGTGGAACCACTCTCCAGAATCACTTTTGGGAAAGTGCTCAGATTTTTCATTAAAAACATTATAACCAGATTTGGAATTCCCCATAAGATTATATCAGACAGCGGAACACAATTTGAAAGTGAAGAGTTTTCTCGGTTTTGTCATAAGAATGGGATTATTAAAAGCTTTTCTTCCATGGCACATCCAAAGGCAAATGGACCGTTGAAGCTGCAAATAAGACTATAAAGACTATCCTGAAAAGGTGAGTGAATAAAGCTAAAGGGAATTGGGTAGAAGAGTTGCCACTTGTACTATGGGCTTATCGAACATCTACTAGAATAGTGACGGGACATACCCCCTATTCTTTAACATATGGGTGTGAGGCGATGTTACCAATTGAAATTGAAATATCCTCACATTGAAGGATCGCATATGCATTTGATCTAAACCAGGAGCTAAAGAAAGAATCGCTAGATTTAATACATGAATTGAGAGATGAACCAACTATCCGAACGGCAGAATATTAGAGAAGAATTTCGAAATATTACAACTCAAAAGTGAAAACAAGATCATTTCAAGAGGGAGACCTAGTACACTGAAGGGTGATGGAAAACACAAGAAATCCTACGGTGGACCGCTAGGATCAAACTGGGAAGGTCCCCTAGTTATATGCAAAGTAATTCCCCCTAGAGCTTACAAGTTATGTCGACCAGACGACAATATGGTTCCAAGAACATGGAACGCAGAACACTTGCGACCATATTTTCCTATGATGAATGAATAAAGCATCTCTTTCTTCAAAAGAAAAGTCTACATGGTTGGGAGTAAAATTCTTCTTGCACTTGGACATTACCTTTAACGGTCAAAGCCTTTATCCACGCTGAGTTGGCCATGTCAAAGCGCATCCTGGAGGGAGGTTAGAGTAAGCCTTTATCTGCGCCACGCTATGGCTAGGTTAAAGCATCAACAAGCCCTTGACCGCCCCACGCTATGGCCAGGTCAAGGCACCTTCTGGAGGGAGGTTAGAGTAAGCCTTTATCCATGCTACGCTATGGCTAGGATAAAGCATCGACAAGCCCTTGGCTGCGCCATGTTATGGCCAGGTCAAGGAACCTCCTGGAGGGAGGTTAGAGTAAGCCTTTATCTGCGCTACGCTATGGCTAGGTTAAAGCATCGACAAGCCCTTGATCACGCCACGCTATGGCCAGGTCAAGGCGCCTTCTGAAGGGAGGTTGGGTAAGTCCTTGGGTCCTGCTTGTGGATAAGCTAACCAAGCGCACCAAACAACAACAGATTAAGACGTCCAAGCCCGAAAAGTGGCATATCAAATAATGGACTAAGATGTCCAAGCTCGAGAAGTAGCAAGTCAAATAGCAATTACATACAAGGCCTAAAGGGTTGACACATGTCGAAAGAGACAAAACCCAAGGAGCGGTACAGAACAGAAGGCTTAAAAAAGAATCTACAACCTCCGACGAATTATCAAAGAAGGATTTTTGAACTTCACTTATTAATACCCGAATCTGGTTTTCGGGTCTTTCATTATTAAATTCAGGACTTCATTTATTAATACCCGAATCTGAATTTCAGGTCTATACCAATAATTTATGGTCTTCATACCCGAATCTGAGTTTCAGGTCTTTACCAATAATTTATGGTCTTCATACCCGAATCTGGGTTTCGGGACGTTTATTAATTACTGAACTTCACTTATTAATGCCCGAATCTGGCCTTCGGATTTCTATTATGAAGATAATTATTACGGATTTCTGATTATCCAATACTAATACCCGAATTTGGGTTTGAGAGTTCTATTATGAAGACCATTCTTGATTATCAGTTACTAAAACCCGAATCCGGGTTCCGGATATCTTACTATTGACTTCTGAACTCACTTTTTGATGCCCGAATCTGGGTTTTAGATTTTTGAACTTCCTAATACCTGAATTTTAGTTTCAGGTCTTTTACCATCAATTTTTGGATTTCATCTGTTAATTCCCGAATCTGGGTTTCAAAGTAGTTGGTATTGATATTACAATGGACGTGTATTCTTCAATCAAAAATGTAACGACCCACCTTTTTGAACGGTTTAAATCAACAATAAACCACACATGTCAACTCAAACCATTCAAAAAGGAAGATTGTTAATGGGGTAAATAAGAGAAAAAAAAAGAAGACAAAACACAGAATCTCACAGCGGAATGACAAAATATAATAATCAAATAAACAGTTCATGAAGCTGTTTGATAAATAACATTTGATTACACTTTTACAATATATCAGAGTTATACATATAGCGGTAATAAATAAATAATGCAGCCGAACAACATGATACAGTGGAATATATATATAATAAAAAGCATACAGATCTCCATTTTCGTCCTCCAGAAATAAAGACTTCGACATTGAAAAGCTCAGGCTGACCCGAGCGTAATGAAAAGACAAAACAATCGAGTCAGAACTAAAAGATATTATGTAATTTAAATCGACATAAGTAAATATGAGTGTAATGGCTTCAGAGATGTTTACGGGGTCTTACATCTCCTATCCAGTGTTTAACGTGCGTGCAATAACTAAAGAGATGTTCGAGATTCCATCTCCTAAGGATCCGTTAAACTAACTACATACATGATACAATACGCTATTATAATATGTATACCGTAAAGTAAAGTATTAAAATAGCATTAAGGCGTTACCCATATCCCCCTTAACACATTTTTTTATAAATGTCGTAGTCTATATAGTACCGTAATTCCTCCGTAAACTGGAGGGCTATCAGAGGGCACTCCATAGTGTACGATACAAACCAAACTCGTAGTGGGTTCGATAAGGCATATGACAAAGCACATTAGGCGATGCCTAGAGTAGGATACTACCATTTTACAGAACTAGGTTGGTGGTAATGCATAGCAGCTACTACTGCCCACCTCGGAACACACTCCCATAATCAAATCGAAGGTGGCCACCAAATCAATCACAAAGTAACAGATATGGTATCGAAGAAGCATGTTCGATCAGAGGAACGACCTCACTTGGCCCAGGTATAGCTCCTGTTTTAGTCATATCAAGCCGACCCGAGGGGGTCAGGGCTGCGTTCATACCTCATACAGTAGCGTTCACCAAACCATCCTACTTCGTTCTGGATTCTCCACCACGTGCACAGTTGTTAAAGTAGTTTTCGGTATTGGCAAAGAGTATGACAATATCTGATCCCGGTCTCTTTAATAACCAAACGCTTATTTCACACCGGTTGGTTCTTTTACATTTCCAAAACTGATTTATAATTGATATCAAAATATCATATTCACTTCAAAAATCATATCACTTTCGAAATCATAACCACAAAATAGGTTAAACTATCATATCAAAATATTTGCATTTAAATCAATTAAATCTAAATCATAATAGTTCCAACTTTAAATAGTTTGAATATTGAAAGTAGTTTATATATTGGAATAGTTATACACTAAAAATAGTATATATTAAAAGTTTTTTATAAATTTAAAATAGTATATATATTAAAATAGTTTATATATTAAAATAGGTTATAGATTAAAATAGTTAATGTATTAAAAATTATTAATATATATTAAAATGGTTTATATGAGAAAAATAGTTTATATGTTAAAAGAGTTAGTATACTAAAAGAGTTTATATCGAAAATAGTATCAAATTAGAATTGTTTCTTCCAATTTCGCAAATCAATTCAAATCAAATTTAGTTCCAAAAATTCAATTTAAACTAGTCTCAGTTCAATGATTTCAATCCAAAAGGCTAAAGGTTTCAATTCAAATTCTCATTAAAACCATTTCAATTTATATCGATTTCAAGTCCATGTTTGAAGTACAAATTTAAACCACTTCAAATTCAATACGTTTCAAATTTTAAATATTCAAACATTTACAATAACTCAATTTTGATAAATTTCATTTATATTTCAAAATCCAACTTTAAGATTACAATTTAAATTCTTTAAACAGTTCATTTAAACCAATTTCAATTTCAACATTTTAAAAGCTTGGATTTTGAAAATAATTTAGTTCATATAAATCTAGTTTTATTTCATAATATCATTTAACTGGATTCAAAAATTAAGAATTTAAAATCATTTAATTTAACCAATCCGGTGTCTGTATATAATTTTCACCCTATGGTCAAGTGATACGGATATATATCATTTCAACCCGTAATAAATTTAAATTTACGGGTATATATCATTTCAACCCGCAATCCTGAGAAAAATTCAAAATCCATAAAATCGCTCAAGTTTATCATTTCAACCCATAATGATTGTTCCTAATCTATAAGTCCATTCGGATATGTATCATTTCAACCCATAGTGATTTCCTAACAATAACTAAGGGAACTTGAAGTGTGATTCAAATAAAATAAACATAACATCGAATCATCCAAATTGTCAACAATTAAGCATCCATCACAAACATCATTCAATCAGCCAATAAATCACAACAATTAACTGGTTATCAATCAGGTATTTAATAAACAATTTAAATTCCAATATTAATTTAAATGGCAATTAAATTCAATATAAATTCAAAATAATTTAAAAGACAATTTAAATTATCAAACAACAATCATTCAATTTCTAATCACATCATAAATTTATTTTAATCAACAAAAGATGGTTTAGTATTTGTGAGTAGGTTAAAACACTCACCTTTGATTTTTCGTCGATTTAAAATCCAAATAAAGGCCCAAATTTGAACAGTCTCAGAATCCACCCAAACTAGTCCCATGATGTCCAGAATTTCAATACGATCGCATCGAAGAAAACCACGCGCGAATCCGAGATCGAATGAAAAAGTTATTCACGTTAGAAGTTCAAATTTTAAAATTAAATTAAAATAGAGATAAGGGCAAAAACGTAATTAAACTTACCCTAACCCTAGCTGTAACGTACACGACCTCGAATCCTTCTCGACCACGACCGCCAGCATCCATCTCTTTGCCGCGCTCATCATAGACCGCTTCGCCACCATCCAACACCGCTTTTGGCTGCGCCTTGGCCAAGCGCCCCTCCAGCCTCCACGCGCGACCCCACGACGTCACCGATCACACCCAATAACCCAGCCGTCGCCGCCTCCTATCCTTCGATTTTTGGTGAACCACGATGACCATCAGGTGAATGGAGACCACCCCTAAGACCTGCTCGACTTCCTCTATGCCGTGGTACCCTCCGATCGTCGTATAATTGACGATCCACCATTGGATCACGAACTCTAGAAATGAATGGCTGAGAAAGATTGCCAATTTCTGGCCAAACGATGATTCGATTACCAAAACGAATAGCAGATCTAGATTGCGCTCGTCGGGAGCTTTCCAACGATGTATTATATGACATAGTCTCAGGAGTTTGAATTTCGAAATTAAATTTTGAAATTGGAATTAGGGTTTGGAATTTGAAAATTAGGTTTCTGCCATTGGAGAGAGGAGATAGGAATAAGCAGATGGAAATAATAGTACGTACAGAATAAGAAAAAGGCTGCTAGGGTTTCAGAAAAGAAATCTATTTATATGGACAAAGATAGATAAGGATGAAGGGACAAATCAAATTGGGTCGAAACGATAACGACGACCTGAAAAGCCCGTTTCGCTTCCGAAACGAAAGTGGGTCATCCAATATATCGAAATATAGGTTTTCGATATTTTTAAAATCAATGGTTCAAACCCAAATTCCCATGTATATAGAAGTTATCTTTTAAAATTAGCTTATTTTAATTGAATTTATTAAATTGATTTCTACGCGTTTCGAGCCCACAAGATCAAACGATAAGTCCGATCACCATGAAACTTGAAATCCTACAATAATTCACTGTTATGAATCCGATGAAACTAGTTTCATCGAAATCCGAGACAGTGGCCAAAATGGCTATTTTCACGTTAATTAAATAAATTATTATTAAATTGATTTAATCACTTTTCAAATTCAAATTTAATAGTTAACAATTTCATCATTCTAGATTACATAGAAATTAATAATCTATCAAAATAAATTTTCTATGTTGAATTCACTATTAAAATATTTCATTAAATTCAACGTTCAATTACACTATAATGAAATCCTAGTTAATTATATTTCAAATCCAAATAAATTCTTTTATTTGATTTACACTCTTATTATTAAATCAACTATCAACCTATGGATATAATTAACATTGGTTTACATTTTATTACATCAATATTCTACAGTTATCATCTTAGTTCGTATTAACTGCAATATTTAATTAGATTAATTTCAATTGATTTACAATTTAATTTCATGGATTAAATAATGAAATGATAATCAAACAATCACTACACATTAATTATTCAAACACATTTCTATGTTTATTATTTGCAAACAAACTAATAAATTCACATACTAATTAATTGATTTCACATTCCTTAATAAACCTATCCTAATTTGTAACATATAATTTCAATATTAAATCAAACACTTAATTTATTCCTTATTCACCAATTTAATTCCATTAAATACAATTATTACCAAACTAACTTTACAACAATTTCAATTGACTGAAATTACATTAAAATAGTAGTCAATAACATTAAATCAACATTATTAAATCATCTTCTTATTATTTTTCTTATTAATAAATCATAAATTTTTAATTTCTCACACTATTGAATTTCAAAATCTTATTAAATTTAATACTTTTAATTATTGAAAATTACAGGTCATTACACTCTCTCCCACTCAAAACTTTTCGTCCTCGAAAAGGAAAGAAGGAATTAAGAACCGATATAGGTTTATTCAAAATAATCAATTTATAAACACTTTAAACTTACATAATTAAGTATTTTAAATAAAATATATCAATTTATAAACAATTAAATCTTTATATTTAAGTCTAATAAAAGTTTGAAAATATTTTCACTTTCACAAAAAATTTCTAAGTCCTAAATTCATGGAAAATTTCGGCAGAGTCTCCTTTATACGGATAGGTCCGAAAAAATAATAATATCAATAATTACAACATATATATCATATTTCAATAATAAAATATCATTACAAAAACCGTAATCCGAAAACGTACCTATTTGTCAGGCAAACAACTTTATTTATGAAACCAAAAGCAGTAGTTATTGCTTCCATAAACCCGTATTCCACTTATATAATCCAAAGAGTGAGAATTATGTAAAAGAGAAATATTTAGTTGTTTCAATTAGTAACAAAAGCAAATCAACACAAAACATATGCAAATAAACAACACGACCATCTTATGCAACGAAGGAATCAATCATACATCCATAGCAATCTAAAACTAATGGTTTGTCTAGTTCAGAAACCTTTCATTATACAAGGGTGATAAATAAACTATCAAGTGTATCCTATGCTTAACAGCCTTAGATAATTACTTAATAAATTATTTATACATCCTTAAACAATTCGAAGTATCATTCCCCAAACTTCCCATCAGCCAAACAACAATGAATTGTAAATATTTTTTAAGTTTATTCTATTGGTTCCTTTTCACATTATTAACCTCAGATTTATTTTTAAATTCTCATTTATTCATACAATACTTACATAAATTATTTCATATTCAATATTTAAAATAACCAATGAATTCATTATTTAGGTATTACATACATTTCATTTATTTCCAATTTATTCATACAAGGTTATTTCTTATTAATTTATATTCATTCATTGCAGTTTAATTTACATTTATTATTTACTTATATAACTTGATTTCCATTTAATATTATTCATTAGTGAATAAATTCATACTTAGGTTTTCTACCTTTTAATTCACATTCATTGTTTTTATAACTTGATTTCAATTTAATATTACTATTCATTAATGAATCATTTCAATCATTTCTTTAAGTTTATAATTATTTACTTAAATAGTATTCCCTTTTAACTATTCAATTTAATTATAAATCACCTCAAAACATAACTTAAGTTCATAATATTCTCGTAACATCTTAACTCTTTTATTTATAAACATATGTTCATTTTTGAGGCATTTCTATCATTAAGCTTTTACTTGTATAATATTCTATTACATATTCCTATTAACATTTCAACTTTTAAACATTTAGCAAGTTATATATATGTTTTATAATGTAATTGAATGTTATACAAATTCTCTTATTCATTTTAGTTAGCAAAAGTATTAAATAATTTACATCTTCTAATTTCATTACTCTTAAATTTTCAAGTGACAATCTTCAATTTCTTTACATTTCCTTAATCACTTAACTCTTAATTTCTTATTTTTCATTTTAAAGGTTTCCAACTATTAAAATTTTCACTTTATTTCTAAACTGAAAAGCATTAATTTAACATAAACTTAAGAACTAAATTACCGAGTTCATTTCAAATCCTTTTGAAATAATATATACATACTCATATCTTTTATATATCCAATCATATTTAGAAATTTAAAATCAAGATTTGTTTATCAAAACAAATGTGTAGTAAAGCTACTATAGTAGCCTTCCCACTTTGAAACTCGAAAATGAATGTCGATGATGCCGCAGTCATTACCGAAATTATTTTCCAGCGACAGAAGAGGGGAGTACAGAATTTATTTCCTTTCAAAATTCCTTTAAAACATTTCTTTCAAATCTCATTGAAAATATTTATATTCGAAAATACGTCCAAATAATACTAATATTATATTCCAAAATCTTTGAAAACCAATTTCAAAATTCCAGAACTTAAGTTCTCAAATTTCCAATTTATATTTACTTTTTTTGTAAATTTTATTTTTCAACCAATATTTATAAAATTCACTTCCTAACAAACATACATATCATATACAACTATATCCATTTATAAAATTTATTCTTTTATATGCAAAATATAATACTAGGTAAAATTATTTCATTTACCTAAATTTCAAAAACAATATTGTGTCGGTCTGCCCTATTAAGTGTTTAGAAATCTCCATCGATGCCACATCGTCCTATGTATCGACCATAATTTATAAATACCAAACAGAACAAATTAACACAATATAAAACATTTTATAACACTAACAAGTACGTCCTCTCATATATATACACTCAAACAGACTCATTTTAGGGTATTTCTACCCTATCTCTAATGAGTCAAACCCCACAAAGCTAAGGTTATCGCTAAACCAAAGCTCTGATACCAAATGTAACGACTCACCATTTTGGATGGTTTAAATCAACAATAAACCACACATGTCAACGCAAACCATTCAAAACGGAAGATTGTTAATGGGGTGAATAAGAAAATAAGAGAAAAAAAGAAAGACAAAACACAGAATCTCACAGCGGAATGATAGAATATAATAATCAAATAAATAGTTCATGAAGCTGTTTAACAAATAACATTTGGTTATACTTTTACAATATATCATAGTTATACATACAATAGGAATAAATAAATAATGCAGCGGAACAACATGATATAGTGGAATATATATATATATATATATATATAAGATAAATAGCATACAAATCTCCGTCTTCATCCTCCAGAAATAAAGTCTTCAACACTGAAAAGCTCAGGCTGACCCGAGCATAATGAAAAGATAAAACACTCGAGCATAACTAAAGGATCTTATGTAAGTTAAATTGACATAAGTAAACATGAGTGTAACGGCTTCAGAGATGTTTACGGGGTTTTACATCTCCTATCCAGTGTTTAACGTGCGTGCAATAACTTAAGAGATGTTCGGGAATCCATCTCCTAAGGATCTGTTAAACTATTTACATACATAATACAATATGCTATTATAATTTGTCTATAGTAAAGTATTAAACTAGCGTTAAGGCGTTACCAATATTCCCCTTAGCACATTTTTTTATAAATGCCGTAGTCTATAAAGTACCATAATTCCTCCGTAAACCGGAGGGTTATCAGAGGGCACTCCATAGTGTACGACAAAAACCAAACTCGTAGTGGGCTCGATAAGGCATATGACAAGGCACAAGAGGCAATGCCCAGGGTAGGATACTACCATTTTGCAGAACCGGGCTGGTGGTAACGCATAGCAGCTACTACAGCCCACCTCGGAACACACTCCCATAATCAAATCGAAGGTGGCTGCCAAATCAATCATAAAGTAACAGATATGGTATCGAAGAAGCATGTCCTATCGGAGGAGCGACCTCACTTGGCCTAGGTATAGCTCCTGTTTTAGTCATACCAAGCTGACCCGAGGGGGTAAGGGCTGCGTTCACACCTCATACAGTAGCGTTCGCCAAACCATCCTACTTGGTTCTGGATTCTCCACCACGTGTACAGTTATTAAATTGGTTTTCGGTATTGGCAGAGAGTCTGACAATATCCAATTTCGGTATCTTTAACAACCAAACGCTTATTTCACACTGGTTGGTTCTTTGACATTTTTAAAACCAATTCATAATTGATATCAAAATATCATATTCACTTCCAAAATCATATCACTTTCGAAATCATATTCACTTCAAAATCATATCACTTTCAAAATCATAACCACAAAATAGGTTAAACCATCATATCAAAATATTCACATTTAAATTAGTTAAATCTAAATCATAACCATTCTAACTTTAAATAGTTTGAATATTAAAAGTAGTTTATATATTGGAATAGTTATACATTAAAAATAGTATATATATTAAATGTTGTTTATAAATTTAAAATAGTATATATATTAAAATAGTTTATATATTAAAAATAGGTTATAGATTAAAATAGTTTATATATTAAAAATAGTTTATATATTAAAATAGGTTATAAATTAAAATAGTTTATATATTAAAAATAGTTTATATATTAAAATAGGTTATAGATTAAAATAATTAATGTATTAAAAATTATTAATATATATTAAAATGGTTTATATGAGAAAAATAGTTTATATGTTAAAAGAGTTTGTATATTAAAAGAGTTTATATCGAAAATAGTTTCAAATTAGAATTGTTTCTTCCAATTTCACAAATCAATTCAAATCAACTTTAGTTCCCAATTTTCAATTTAAATCAATCTCAGTTCAACGATTTCAATCCAAAAAGCTAAAGGTTTCAATTCAAATTCTCATTAAAACCATTTTAATTTATATCGATTTCAAATCCATGTTTGAACTACAAATTTAAACCACTTCAAATTCAATACGTTTCAAAGTTTAAATATTCAAACATTTACAATAACTCAATTTTGATAAATTTCTTTTATATTTCAAAATCCAACTTTAAGATTACAATTTAAATTCTTTAAACAATTCATTTAAACCAATTTCAATTTCAACATTTTAAAAGCTTAGATTTTGAAAATAATTTAGTTCATATAAATCTAGTTTTATTTCATAATATCATTTAACTGGATTCAAAAATTAAGGATTTAAAATCATTTAATTTAACCAATCCGGTGTCTGTATATAATTTTCACCCTATGGTCAAGTGATACGGATATATATCATTTCAACCCGTAATAAATTTAAATTTACGGGTATATATCATTTCAACCCGCAATCCTGAGAAAAATTCAAAATCCATAAAATCACTCAAGTTTATCATTTCAACCCATAATGATTGTTCCTAATCTATAAGTCCATTCGGATATGTATCATTTCAACCCATAGTGATTTCCTAACAATAACTAAGGGAACTTGCAGTGTGATAACGACAAATAAAATAAACATAACATCGAATCATCCAAAATGTCAACAATTAAGCATCCATCATAATCATCATTCAAATCAGCCAATAAATCACAACAATTAACTGATTATCAATCAGGTATTTAATAAACAATTTAAATTCCAATATTAATTTAAATGGCAATTAAATTCAATATAAATTCAAATTAAATTTAAATGACAATTTAAAATACCAAACAACAATCTATCAATTTCTAATCACATCATAAATTTATTTTAATCAACATAAGATGGTTTAGTATTTGTGAGTGGGTTAAAACACTCACCTTTGATTTTTCGTCGATTTAAAATCCAAATAAAGATCCAAATTTGAACTGTCTTAGAATCCAACCAAACTAGTCCCATGATGTTTGGAATTCCGATACGATCGTAATCGAGAATACCGCATGCAATCTGAGCTCGTATGAAAAAGTTATTCACGTTAGAAGTTCAAAATTTAAAATTAAATTAAAATAGAGATAACAGAAAAAACGTAATTAAACTTACCCTAACCCTAGCCGTAACGTACGGACCTCGAATCCTTCTCGACTACGACCGCCAGCGTTCATCTCTTTGTCGCGCTCACCACAGACCTCTTCGCCACCATCCAACAGCGCCTCTGGCTACGCATCGGCCAAGCGCCCCTCCAGCCTCCACGCGCGACCCCACGACGTCGCCGATCACACCCAATAACCCAACCGCCACCGCCTCCTATCCTTCGATTTCTGGCGAACCACAATGATCATTAGATGAACGGAGACCACCCCTAAGACCTGCTCGACTTCCTCTACGTCGCGGTACCCTCCGATCGTCGTATAATTGACGATCCATCATTGGATCGCAAACCCTAGAAATGGACGGTTGAGAAAGATCGTCAATTTCTAGACAAACGGTGATTCGATTGCAAAAACGAACAACAGATCTAGATTGCGCTCGTCGAGAGCTTGCCAACGATATATTATATGACATAGTTTGAGTAGTTGAATTTCGAAATTAAAATTTGAAATTGAAGTTAGGGTTTGGAATTTGGAAATTAGGTTTCTACCATTGGAGAGAGGAGATAGAAATAAGCAGATGGAAATAATAGTACGTAGAGAATAAGAAAAAGGCTGCTAGGGTTTCAGAAAATAAATCTATTTATATGGACAGAGATAGATAAGGATGAATGGACAAATCAAATTGGGTCAAAACGATAACGACGACCCGAAAAGCCCGTTTCGCTTCCGAAACGAAAGTGAGTCATCAAATATATCGAAATATAGGTTTTCGATATTTTTAAACTTAATGGAGCCAGTTTTAAACCCAAATTCCATTGTATACAGAAGTTAGCTTTTAAAATCAGCTTATTTTAATTGAATTTATTAAATTGATTTCTACGCATTTCGAGCCCGCACGATCAAACGATAAGTCCGATCGTCACGAAACTTGAAATCCTACAATAATTCACTGTTACGGATCCGATGAAACTGGTTTCGTCGAAATGCGAGACAGTGACAAAAATGGCTATTTTCACGTTAATTAAATAAATTATTATTAAATTGATTTAATCACTTTTCAAATTCAAATTCAATAGTCAACAATTTCATCATTCTAGATTAAATAGGAATTAATAATCTATCAAAATAAATTTTCTATGTTGAATTCACTATTAAAATATCTCATTGAATTCAATGTTCAATTACACTGTAATGAAATCCTAGTTAATTATATTTTAAATCCAAATAAGTTCTTTTGTTTAATTTACACTCTTATTATTAAATCAACTATCAACCTATGGATATAATTAACATTGGTTTACATTTTATTACATCAATATTCTATAGTTATC
The DNA here is from genome assembly GCA_030737815.1 of Allium fistulosum. NCBI lineage: Eukaryota > Viridiplantae > Streptophyta > Magnoliopsida > Asparagales > Amaryllidaceae > Allium > Allium fistulosum. The sequence goes on along the minus strand of CM060902.1, from coordinate 191,672,295 downwards.
ATCTTAATTCGTATTAACTGCAATATTTAATTAGATTAATTTCAATTGATTTACAGTTTAATTTCACGGATTAAATAATGAAATAATAATTAAACAATTACTACACATTAATAATTCAAACACATTTCTATGTTTATTGTTTGTAAACAAAGCTAATAAATTCACATACTAATTAATTGATTTCACATTCCTTAATAAACCTATCCTAATTTGTAACATATAATTTCAATATTAAATCCAACACTTAATTTATTCCTTATTTACCAATTTAATTCCATTAATTACAATTATAACCAAACTAACTTTACAACAATTTCAATTGACTGAAATTACATTAAAATAGTAGTCAATAACATTAAATCAACATTATTAAATCATCTTCTAATTATTTTTCTTATTAATAAATCATAAATTTTTAATTTCTCATACAATTGAATTTCAAAATCTTATTAAATTTAATATATTTAATTATCGAAAATTACAGGTCTTTACAAAAACTTTGAGTTTGTCTTCTTAATACCCAAATCAGGGTCATTGGTTTGCTGTTCTGAACAACATTCATCAACATCTGAATCTTGGCCCCTGGATCATTATTATTTCCAAAAGGAGTTTCTAAATACCCATTACTTATCCTTAAATAAGGATTCATGGATTACAATAACTTATTTCCAAATGGTAGCTCATGACCTTCTATTACCAAACATTTGTTGTCTCCAACGGAAAGTTCTTGGATATCAATTATTATATGACTGGTAAACTATTAATCTCGTGGGAGTTCAATTTATGAACTTCATTTTTAACTACAAAAGTTGAATGGAGAGACTCATAATATAGCCAGACAAAAGTCCTTGGTTCCCAATCGTTTACAACTGTAGATTTCATATCCTTTATTAACTCAAGATGATGACCAATTAATCTTTAGCGTTTAGAAGCTCTATTGTATTGACTTTATTTCCAAATCACGAGGCATATATTTATATAAGTAATGAGCTAATTATAGAAAATGTTATTTGCTTTGAATTTTGCATGAAAATGAGGTCATTAAAAACGAAGTAGTTGTTAAATTTTTTTTCTAAAGAACAAAAGCTTCTTTTGTACAAGAAGGGGCAAAATGTTAACCATAAAATCCACTTAAGAACAAGGGTATGAAAGAAGGTTTATAAAAGTGATAGGATCTACAAAAATTCGAGACATGGGTTTCACGAAAGTTCAAAAAAGAGCGTTTCGAAGGTATTGAGATGACTTTCGAAGGAGTCACAAGCACCAGGTTCCATTATAAATGATAAACATGACAAAAGCTTTCGAAAGGGGAAGAAAAGAGGGCAAGGTTACCCTTCCACCTCATCTAGACCTTTCGACACAAGTGGATTTGCATATATAAGAAAGGCAGGGGGTTTCGACGTTGTTAGTTCACTATTTGAAGAAACGATTTCATTACACTTTTTGAAAGCAACAGCAAGCCATTCAAAACGGTTGGAACCCTTTGAAGCCATGATAAAAATCATACATGAAGTCCAAGAGTCCTTTCGCTAAGACCCAATTGTCACTCTCCATCCCTTTCGATGCAATGCGAAAGCTCAACTCATCTCTTACTTGCAAACAGAATGGCAACACAAAGCGAAGATCGTTTCTACTCCTCTTTCGACGAAGTCGAAAACAATCCAGTAAAAAGAAAAGCGACAGAGGTACTCAAACTTAAACGGCAGTGGAAGGTTGTCAAGGTGATCCTTTCGATGGGTCGAAAGGACTGGAATGAAAAGGCAGAGGTCAAAGAATGGTCGAAAAAGTTCAAAAGAAAAGCCTTTCGACCACATCGAAAGGGGGTGCACGGAAAGACGAAGGAAGCCCTTGGGCCATGTCGAAAGGATGCGCACGGAAAGAGATGAAGGAATGCCTTTCGACCATGTCGAAAGATTGCTCGTAGAAAGATGAATGAAGGCCTTTCGACCATGTCGAAAGGATGCACGCGGAAGATTGGAGAAAGACCTTTTGACTAAAGCGAAAGGATGAGCGCGAAAGGGGGCCGACCTGCATCTATAAATACGACCCTAGGGGTCCAATCCGGATTTTGGAATTCTAAACTCATTCTCTAATTTCTTAGCAAAATCAAATCTTTGTAACCTTAAATCAATTTGGGGGAAAAATACTCTTACTTGTAACTCAATTTGGATTAATGTTAAAAGAGGAAGCGCATGGATTAAATAAAGATTTTATTCATGAGGGAGATCATTTTGATCATTAGCTTGTCTAATGATCAATTACACATAATGCTTGCTTATATTCTTAATTCCTTTTTGTCTTATGTGATGCCATGGGATCAATTTGGATAATATTCATATGAATCACATTATCATTGTGTTTAATGATATTTAATGATAAACAAAGATGATGGTGATGTTTCGATTTTAATAAGTTCATGGAACTTATGTTACCCGAGATGATATTTCATTGCATATATGACCTAGAGCTTGCATATTGTACATTAGGTCTACTTTGAAAGAGCAAAACCCCTTTCGACTTGGTCGAAAGAGACGTTTCGAAAGGGACCTGATGTGTAAATGATAAGCAATTCTATATGGTTATGAATTCCTTCGAAAGGTGCATGCACACAATAATACATACAACCCTTTCAAAGGAGTTCTTCCCAGAAGAGTATAAACAATGATGTCGAAAGCAAACACTTCTCCTTAAAGGCAAAATGGTTCTTTCGACACAGTCAAAAGAAATGGATGTCTGATATAAATAACCTCTTTCGGCTCATTCAGAAAAGAGGTTTCGAAAGAGGTGCTTTCCCCTTAACCTTCATTTCAATAAGGTTAATTGGATCTATATATTAACTACCATTAATATTTTCATAAGACCACCTTTCAAAACCAATTTGTCCAAGTCAACCCCATCGAAAGGGGTTTCGAAGGGAGTGATCACTTCTAAAAATCTTCTTTCGAAGCGTAAACAATATTTCTTGTTAACCACATAGTTTTGAGGATGTTGATAAGTTTTCTTATTAACAGATAAGCTGTAAATATTTTTCTAGCAATAAAGATGCTTGAATCTTTGTCCAAAAAAAGGAAAAAAAATCAAGCATTTGTTGTGACGTACTTTTATATAAATTGTATGTATTATACACATATAGATAGGGATGGTAATGAGGCGGGTCTAGGGTCTAAACCCGGTAGACCCGCCCCTGTTTTGACCCACCAAGACCCGTCCCATTGGTCATCAGGGCGGGTAGACCCATGACCCATTCTTAAGAGCTCTGGGTCTAGGGTCGGGTCGGGGCTTGGTTGGCACGCCCCCTTCCCCCCCCGACCCACACTACTGGAATCTCATAAAATCGCTTTACTACTAAGACAATTATTTGTTAATCCTTTTGTACATAAGCAGTTATAACATGAATATTCTAATGTTCTATTCAATAAGTTATATGATTTTTATAATATTAAGTTGCACCACTAATAATTATATAATAACTTATGTTGATTTTTCTTGAACCGTTATCATACACCTCATTTTTATTACCTTACTTATCATTGTAAACACATTGATATCTATATTTATTACATCATTTAGTGAAAATCCCTTTTGCAAATAAAATAAATAAACATATGTACATTAATACATAATTTTTTATGAATATGCAAAGCTTCACTGGATCTTGGGGCGGAGCAGGTCTACCCCGACCCCTATGGTTCCGGATACAGGGTGGAAGTTCAAACCCGCACCGGATCTACGGGACGGGTCTGGATCAGAGTTTAAAAAAGTGAATATTATGCTCAGGTCCTTAAAATTAAACTTAATACACGAAAACTCCTCCCAAATAAAGATTGTAAATTGAGTCGCTAGAATTAAGTTACTGAATAATTGCATGCATTTATGCAATTATTCAGTGAATAATTGCAGACATTTATGCAATTATATCCAAAAATTGCATAAATGTCTACAATTATTCAGTGAATAGCTGCGAAAACGTCCGCAATTTTTTGAAATAATTGCGGAATGTTCGCAATTTTTTGATGAATAATTGCGAAAATTTCCGCAATTTTTTAGTGAATAATTGCGATGCGCAAATGTCTGCAATTTTTTGTTGAATAATTGCGGAAATGTCCGCAATTTTTTAGTGAATAATTGCGATGCGCAAATGTCTGCAATTTTTTAGTGAATAATTGCGGAAATGTCTACAATTTTTGGATATAATTGCATAAATATCTGCAATTATTCACTGAATAATTACATAAATGTATGCAATTATTTAGTAACTTATAGAGACCTAATTTACATAACTTTCTTGATAAAGATGTATGATGTATTTTAAAACTTTAGGCAGTCCATCTTTTTAAAAAACCGAGGGGGATATGGGGCATGAAAACCCACCCATCGCCTTCCATAAATATCAACATCATTTTCAGGCCGGCCCATACCCAATTACAATGGGCTAGGGCAGAGTACCGGGGGCAACAGAGCAGCTTTACTTCTGCCGCACTGAAACATTTTTGGGGTTCCCGCTCGTTGATGTCGCACCAATTTCCTTAGCTGTCGCCACCTTCTGCAGTGCCGCAGCCCCCACGTTCCGCTATACCGACTGCGATATCCAACACCTCGACCTCTCAGCTCTAACAGCCGAGGTCTTGAATCGATTTCGATTACCTGAAGAAATTAATATGTGAGTCAATTTAGGTTTGTTGTTTAATTAGCTAATTTATGCTTTGATTTATGAGTTTGAACAAAATTGCTAATGTTAAAATTGCTAGATTGCTAAAACCGAGTATCAATTTTGGTTAGGGAGATTGAATAGTTCCCACAGGGAGTGTTCATGCAAATTTATTGGGATGCAGATCATTCTACAGGGCCTGCTTTTCTGAGATCAAACTCGAGTTTGAGGAGCTTCTGAATTTGTTCTGGTGCTATTTCTTTCTCTCTCATCTTTTATTATTATAAGATATGCAAGTTGTTGCTTAGAATTAATCCACAAGACTGTTTGATAACTATTGATGCTATTTTTTCCAGGCGTTGAGTTTATTTATTTATTTATGGTCTGATATCATTTGGGTAGATGGAATCTTGTATCAAGCTCAATTTAAATATTTGCCTGTTACTTTTTTGTAAGTGATTAAGACCAAAATCGTATGTCTTAGTGTATGAATTGGGTTAGAACTGATATGGCTCAAATCAAATGAAAGATTTTGTGTAAGATAACAATTTAATGTGTAGGAAAATGAAAGCTTCATAAATGTGTACTTGCAAAACTTGTTGAATTTAAACTATTTTTTATTTTTTTGTATTGACTATTTGAATACTTTGATGACTGTCAATTACAGCGCCATGACCATGATTGTATCATCTAGCGTAAGTTTCTCTTCTGGTATATAGGAAGTGTTAGGCAAATTAGAATGGTTGTGTTGAGAAAATTATATCGTTCCATTCCTAAACAATATAAGTTATTCCAACTAGCTTGAACCCATGCCACCAGTCAGTGCACCCCCATACCACCAGTCAGTGTGCCCTGAAGATGTATCGTTACATAATGTTCCATTCCTAAATGTAGCAAGGTGTCAACCAATATTTGCTAAAACTGTAAAGTGAACAGCATGGATAAATAGAGTATGCAAGATAAGAAAAGGTATATGAAGAGCCAATACACTTCTATACAATGTTAAGCATGCAAATAGAAGAAAGGTTTAACCACCTATGAAATTATGTAGTTCTCATGACTCGTTTATCTCACTTTAGATCTCATTTTCGAACTTGAGCAAGATAGGATTTAGCAAAATGAGATATTAAATTTTGTTTACGTCTTGTTTGACACAATGACATCTCGTTCAAAATATTAAAACCTCAAGCAAACTTTGAGATATGATCTCAACAGAAGATCTCATGCGAAGTGTTTTTTTTCATTTACATATTTATCTTAGTTCTTACATGGGTAAAAAAAATTGCACTTCAATGACTCTTTACTAGGCCACTAATTCCTTTTTTTTATTTTTTAACGAGTGGGAAAACATAAAAGATTATATTTATTTTTAATTTTTAATATTTAGATGACTTTTAAAAGAAAATTTGATATTATCGTTTCATATATATTATGCATCTTAAAAAGTTTATGCTTAGATAACAATTATTATACAAAGATTTAAAATTTCAATTTTAAAGGCTTAAGTTACTTCGAGATAGCTTCGGTATGACTTTAAAATCCGATATACACCCGAGATGCACTCATCACACCAAAGATCTTGTCCGATACAAGACATTGTGTGAAACTTCCAAGACAATATGCAACCGAAACCCGAATTTAAAACCTTGCTTGTGTCAAAAGAACGAATAAGTGGAGAAACAAGTAATTGGATGAATTTTCTAATGTTGTTTCTGAATTTATCAGTGAGTAGCGCGCTTATTTAAAATAAATTGGGCAATAAAAATTAAAAAAAAAATTGGTTGACTAATGCAACCAAAACATTTGGGCTGGTCTTTTTTGAGCAGTAGTTTCTTTGACCAATTATTGAACTCTAGCGTAAATATTTATTGAACCATTTATTGCTTTTATTAATTATAACTTGTGACAAAAGTCAACGAAAACTTCAGTCAAATATTGCATCTATTGTTGGATTGAACATTTGTTGCCAGTGGGACGATTTGATCAAAATTGGTTTGGTATAGTTATGTTTGTAATTAAATGGTAATAGGAATCACTATTTATATATATAGGAAAAATTCAAAATAAAAATAAAAATAAACAAGTCTTACGTTCGACGTGCCTAGCCTTAGTTGAATGTAAGAGTTACTTCCCTATTGAGCTCTCTAATTTGAACTATGCAAACAATGCCTGATAGACTGCAAACAAAAGGCTTACATCTGACACACTTTGGTTTAGTTTGGATGTAAGCCGTCACAATTAACCTAAGGGCAATGCTGTCTAAGAGCGGGAATAAATTGCCAATCAAGCCAATCAACAAAAGAATGTTGAACGAAACATGAACTTGATAGTAGAGAATGATGTAATAATCAAACAACACATGGATGCCAAATGACATCAACAACGATCGGCGGTATATTGCCGTTTAAACTGGATAATAAGCGGTGCTTAAATTAATTCATTTTAATTGTTCTTGAGTGGGTAATAGGTAATGTATTGTGTGTTATAAATGGCTCTTCTCTTGATTAACCTGCACATTATATTTGTGATATCATCCTTATAGAGCTTGTTAACGTGATACATCTCTTACACACACACCCATTCAAAACCCTAAAATTCTGGTCATCTCGATCGGTTCCTGCCGGAGCCGAGACGGAACTAGGGTTAAAATCCGATTTAGAGTAAAGTGTGAAAATAAATCAAATTTCAATACAATTTTCAAAAATAGTATATTGAAACAATGAAATAGAATAAAACATTCGGTAGAAGTACCAATTTCAAGTCTTCTCACTGTGTAAAAGCAAAAAATAAGATAAGGATTCATCTTTGTGGCAAAATCAAAACTGCAACCATTGAAAGTGTGAAATTTTATTTGCATAATACTATTTTATCCGAAAACCATTTTGTCAGATCCTGCGAATTAGAGATAAATCAGTGGGAGCTCCCTAAAATCAGCCTTAAAAATCGGAGGTAGAGCCTATCTCATTCTCTCTATTTGCATTTTTTTGACAAAATGGGTTTCGGTGGTTGTATCACTGTTGATTTTGTTTTATTTGAGCATGAGAAATGGATAACTTTCTTTGTTTTTCATGCAAGAAAAGTTGGAATAGCCAATAACTGCGGTGGAGCATTAAACAACAGTGAAAGTTAAAATAAAGTACTGCAGACAGCCGAGTCGCTTGGATAGATTAGAAAATTAGTGTATTTTAATTTAAACCTTGGTCGGAACACTGGCTGTTTCATATCGATATCATTGTATTCTTTTTCAGAAAAGTTTATGAATTTGATTTAAACTATATCCATTGATATGTGATAAAACAACACTTTTCATTAGAAAAAGAGAGGATTTTGGGTTATTATTTGACTATTTATTCTATTGTTATGGCTTGAGTAATTAAATTTGGGTTTAAATAATTAATTAGGCTTTTTGTCTGTTTAATTTAATTGATTATAATTTGGATTTAGTTATAATAGTAGATATTTAATTTCATTAGGGTTTTAAATGTAATACCGATGCATGTTATATCAAAGTGTATCGAATAGTTGTAGCCATACTAAAACAGATACCAAAACCAATACATAAATAATTTCTGAAATTGATCAAACTATGAAAATTCCAAATGACCGAGACAGAAGCAAAAATAGAGTATTCAAAGCTTGGTATATACACATACATACATATCTACATACATATATGTATACACCTACATACATATGCATGTATATGTGTGTGTCCATAATTTCTTCTTAACTTGTAAATTTTTATGTTTTCATATCCAATGTTGGTGGACATATTAGTAGGTTATTATATTGACGTAAAAGTTATGCTTCACACCCATCATTTGTAGATTTAGTTCATCAATATTTATCTCATTAGTAAATCAATTAAAATAGTTGTTTTAAAGGTATAGTGAAGGCCAGAGCAAAGCCAAAGGGTTATTGGGGTTGAGATATTTGTCTTGATCAAGGTAGTTAAGGCGCGCAGAAAGGCGCCAAGTTTGCGCATTGGGCTTTTTTACGTCTTGAGCCTTTTTGTTCGTTTTTTATACAACTTCAGCCTTTTTTTGCTCTAAATAAACTGCACTATAAATTAATATTGAAAATGATAATTCTAGTGTTAAAACATGTTTACAAACAATCTTTTTGAAAGCAAGAAAGCACTAGCAACTAAATACGAAGTCACAAATGATAACCTTGACCAAAATGATGTCAAATTCAAGTCTACAATATCAAAAACATAGAAATTACAATAAAAAGCTAGAAATATGTTCATGTTCAAGTTCGTCACAACCCTTGCAATTTAATTCAACTTCTAATCACTAATATCTAATTTTTAATTTAACTAAACTTTAAATTCAAACTTAAATTAACTAAAATTAAAATTAAATTAACATCAACTGAACTTTAATTAAAATTAACTAACATCTAAATTCAAATTCGAAGTAATTGAATTTAATGAAACATTAAATTAAAATCGACTAAACATTAAATTAAAACTAAAACCAACTAAAACCAACTAAAACTTTAATTAAAATTAACTAAACATTAAGTTCAAATTAGAATTAACTAAAATTAAAATCAAAATTAAATTAACTAAAATTAAAATTAACAAAACTTTAAATTAAATTTGAAATTAAACTGATTACTTTTAACCACTAACTTAAATTAAGTTAAAATTTACTTAATTGAAATGTTTAAATTTAACTTAACTTTTATTTAACTTAAATTAAATTTTAAACACTAATTACTTTTAAATTACTAACTTAAATTTTACTTAACTTAGTTAAATATGTGAGAAATGTGCAATATTTGAGCTGAGAAGACGAGGTAGAAGGAGCTACAAGCGTGATGATGACATTGGGCGTGAGTTTGCGGCGGTGGCGGCTTGGAGCAGAGGCGGCGACGGCAGCTTGGAGCTCGATTTGTGGTATACCTTTTTTTTACTGCAGTCGAAGTGGAAATCGATTAAGTTTCGACTAAATTTAGGATTAAGAACGAGTTCGAAATTAATTGGATCAGACTAAGTATTAATTTTCCAACCGAAGAACCAAACCCTAGTTGAAGCACATTTTTTAGGCGCATTGAGGCTTCGCCGTCTTAGCAAAAGGTTGCCCTTTTTGGGCGTCCTGAATAGCTTTAGTGTCAGCTTTCAAAAAGACGCAATTGTTGCGCCCGAGCCTTTCTGCACCTTAAGCGCTCGCCTTAATAACACCAACCCTTGATTCATTAACAAAAACACATAAAACTTAACATTGATCTTCACAAATCTACCGTGCTATTGGCATCTTGCGATCAATCATAACTTTAAATAATGCTAAAGTTGCCCCATAGTAGAGGTGTAAATTGGTCGAACCAGAGGCATACACTAATGTGTTGGAGCTTTATCCTATAAGAAATCCAGACTTGCTTGAACTCAATAAGATTTTATTTTGAATTTTTTTCAAACAAGTTAGATAGCGTGTGAACATTAAATAAAATCTTCGAACAGTTTGAATGACAAGTTCGAAAAGTTCTTTAATTCAAATGCATTTCCTTAATGAATATCAAATAGGTATAGATGAACAAATTTTTACTTAGAAATCCAGTGGACATTAGATACTCGTAAAAAACTCACATCCCTATCTAAAAGAAGGTTATTGTATTAGAAATTGTTGTGTTTTCAGGTATTTGTCTAAACTTTTACCTCTAATACATTGCAAAGCAAATTCAACTGGTTTATACTAGATTTGGAGAAAATGTAACAGTTTGTTAAACAATACGTGATTATTAGATTTAAAACAATAAATAGCATATTTAGTTCACTATTAATTTGGGGTAATCAAACCTAAGACATATCAGAATCTAATAGAAATTAACTGTTTTGATCGAGGAATTATTTATGATTTTTGTGTTTAAGACAATTTAGCAGAGATGCCCCCCACCCCTACACCAAATAATAATAATAATAATAATAGAAAAACCACTATGCTAGCCTTTACCACTGGTTAAGACATCCTTTCTAGAGTCGGGTACAAATCAAGGGTTGTTTCTAATTAAATGAGTCTATCAGAACATTAATAATACACTTATTGTATACAAATGTAGTGGCTTTAGTTATCAAATGAGGCTTAATGGGCAAATATTTACACAAACATATTATAGAGTTCCCCTGGCCAATTTAAACCTTGTGATTTAATTCTTGAAGACCCAGATTTTTTTTAAGAGACGGTTGTTTCTAAGTAAGAACGGTGGTTCAATGCTTTTCACTTGGGAGTTGGGAATATGTGAAATAAAATGGACCGTAAAAGTGGGTGAAAATATGTTTTTCTACAAGAATAATTTTGGTAACACATCAAAATTACAAAAAAGAACAATTTTTAAAAATAAGTTGGATTCTTCTTATATGTTTATTAAACCGAATTAAATAGAAAATTTAGTCCGTGTTTGGTTTGCATTTTTAGTTTTGGGTTTTCGTCCATACAAAAATGCACAAGACGCATGTGTATTGTCGAAAACGATCAATATAGAAAACAAAATTAATATACAAAATAGAAAACAACTTTATTTTATTTTTCGTGTTTTGGAAAATGATAGAAGCACGAGAAACAATCCATCCTTCCGTCGTCCCTCCATCCCCTCCGTCGTCTTCATTATCACTCCACTCTTCTCATATTTGACATATATATTTGAAAACAGAAAACCCATAATTTGTTTTCAAACCAAACACTACCTTATTTTTTTTACATTTAATAGCTCCAATACAATATTGAAAAAGTATATTCAATTATCAAACATATATACAATTTCATATATTTTTACTTGTTAAAACGCGTTTACATCTTTTTTAGCTTTAGGTTTTTCTAGAAACCACTTTTTTCCATCTCCGTCTCAACTTTCGTACTCGTGTCCAGTATCTGTTCGTGCATTAGGCTTCTGAGGTTTTTTTTCGAAAAATTAATGCATTGTATATAATTATCTGGAAAACCGTTATATCCTTAGAAAACGCTTTTTAACCTTTATTTATTCTCTCTCTCCCCCCATTTTTTCCTTCGCTATGAACTGTTTTTTTATTATATTTATCAGTTCCTCAGGTATTTTTAATTAGTCACTATGAAGTTTAATTTCCAAGAGTATTATGGTTATAAATTATTTCTGTATCAGGAAAACTTTCATGCGACCTTTCAAGAATTGTTGGCTAAGGGAAATTTCTCCATGACTTCACAAGTCTCGACAAAAGTTGCTAATACTTAAATACATTGTGTAATGTTTGCAATTCATCGCCAGCATTGTTGTTTACTTCTTTCCTACCTATGACATATCTCATTTTGGAAGCATGAAACTTAACCAGCAATAATCCATTGTCTTATCATAATATGGAGTAAAAACAAAAGGAATGGATATAACAACATCAACCAATGGTAGCTTGGCTCGGAAGCAACAATGTCCATGTGGTTTAGATACATGTTGCATAAATATTGAAGGAAATGAAAATGATCTTACAGCCACAACGACTCCACTTATCTCTGAATCAAACTTTGTATTTGGAAGAGCACCTAATTTTGTAAATATTCATAATGCCCTTCCGCCATATGTAGGTCAAAATTTTCAAAGCGATGATGAAGCTTTTGAATATTACACTGCCTTTGCACGTAAAAATGGCTTCTCAGTTAGAAGAGAACGTTCCAAAGGAAACCCAGATCACCCAATGGGGGTTTATAAAAGAGAGCTTGTGTGTCATCGTGCGGGTCCACCATTACCAAGAAAAACAGAAGATTTGAAACGTCAAAGAAATAGAAAAGCTTCTAGGTGCAAATGTGAGGCACAAATGGTAATAAAAAAGACGGTTGATATTGGTGGCGTGACTAGATGGACTGTTGTAAATTTCAATAACATCCACAATCATGAGTTAATGGATGTTAATGACTTAGGATATCCCAGTATTATATCTGGAGTAGATCGTGATAGAATCATTGTTTTGGCTAAAAGTGGTCAGAATGAAAGTGATATAATTAGATCCCTTGAAATGGTAAAGGGAGCAGGACAAGGAGAATTATCATTTACAGAAGGAGATGTTAGAAATTTTCTTAAATCTTCTAGGGTTATGCATCGAGAAGGAGAAACAAATGAACTGCTCAAGATTTGTAGATCAGTTAAAGAGAAAGACCCGGATTTCCGTTACGAGTATACTTTGGATGAGAATAACAAGCCTGAGCATGTTGCTTGGACTTATGCTACTGCTATCAAGGCTTTTAAAGTGTTTGGAGATGTGGTGGTTTTCGATACAAGTTATCATTTGAATGGTTATGATAATGTCGTTGTATGGTTCGGTATCGACAATCATGGGAGTACAATATTTTTTGCTTGTGCTATTTTGTTAGATGAGAAACCAGGATCCTTCTCATGGGCTTTTCAGGTTTGTGTTTCTTTTCAATAGTTTTATTTTGTAAATTGCACTATTTATGTTGTTTCTCTCTCAATTGTATATAGGCATTCATTCGACTTATGGAGGGAAAGCATCCGCTAACAATATTAACTGATTTTAGTTTGGGGTTTAAAGATGTAATATATACTGAACTGCAAGATACGAAACATGCAATTCCGAAGTATCATGTTGTATCTAAATTGTCAAGCTGGTTTTCTTCATCTCTAGGTTCTGAATTTGAAAAATTCGAAATGGAGTTCGATAAATTGTATGAGCTGGAAACTACTGAAGAATTCGAGCAGAGATGGGTAGAAATGATCAATGATTTTGCACTAGGTTTCGATAGACATATCAATCTTCTTTATTCGCTTCGACAATACTGGGCTTTACCTTATTTACAAGGTTACTTTTTTGGTGGATTGTTTACCAATGGTCATCTAGTTTCCTTCAAATCATTTTTCAAAGGATTCTTTAATCCCCAAACACGACTTAAAGATTTTGTGGAACAGGTAAATATCCATTACTATATATATATATATATATATATATATATATATATATATATATATATAAGCTGACAGTTTAGAGGAAGCTAAACTGATTATTTTTCATAGGTTGGGCTTGCAGTTGATTTTCAAAATCAAGCAGAATCACCATCAAGTCAAAATCCACAAGAATCCACGATAAAAACACACATGCCGATCGAAGAACATGCATCTACCGTTTTCACGAGCTACGCCTTCAGCATGTTTCAAAAAGAAATAATGGCATCAACAGAATACGCAGTTTACGAAACCGTTACGCTTCACAATTACCTAGTTCGCCATTATTTGAAATCCGAAGGGGGATACATAGTAAACTGCATTCCATCAAACGAAGAGCTTCAATGTAGCTGCAAAGGATTTGAATCTCTAGGAATTTTATGTAGGCATACCCTTCGGCTTCTCTCTTTGAAAAACGGGTTTTCAATCCCAGAAAAATATACATTGCATAGATGGAGAAATGACATATCATTATTTCCTAAAAGCAATGGACTGAAGTATCGATCTCAAGCATTGCGATCCCTTGCTTCTACTATGATTCAAGAATCAGCTATCACTAAAGATCGATTTGAGTACGCAGAGTGGCATTTATGCAAGTTACTCGATCAAGTTAGAGAAATGCCAAGTATGGATGATGCTACTCTCGATTTAGAGATTAGTTCATGTGTTGATGATGATGTTGATATAGTCACTGCACCATCGATTGCTAGAGGAAGACCGAGAAAAGTTAGAACAGCTTTTAAGTTATCAAGGGAGTCGCAGGGGGTGGCTTGAATATGGCTGTTACGATACACCAGCTTTTTTTAGTAAATTATAGATGATCCAAAATGTACAATATTTGGAGCCGAGCCTCCAATGTGTAACTAAAGTACCCTGTATAACATGTAATTTTGAGTGAATGGTCTATAATTTTCTTGTTAAGATGGTACATTTGGTACATTCAGCGTTTACTATAGGCTTGCATTTATTATACATAAATATGTTCTGATGGAACAATCAATTCCTGTTTCAGTAAATTTTGCATAGGGAGATGAACTTTGAGTTTCTCGAAGCCTATCATCATAAATTTTTCACCTTACCCATTTTTGCACACAGGAAGTGTTACTTTTCACATTATCGATTTTTGGGAAAATTTGCTCACATAGGCCAATTTTGGAAATCGATATTGTGGCAACATGTCTTTTTCCAAAGTAACTATAGAAACAGGTTTGTTTTTGGTATGCACACAGGAATTATATTATCCTAAATATCATGGACCAGAAAATTTATCCTTATTCATTGTTTGTATAACGTAATAAATATTATGAATTTCAGTTAATAAACACAAGTACATAATGCTTGGTAGTTACTAGTTATAATCAAATTATGAAAGACTTGTTGCAATAGATGCATAATATCATTAAACAGATGAGGTAAGTTCACATTTAGCATTTTCTTGATAATTTTGAAAATGATCACGATATGGATAGCGTACAAGAATCAAAACACACAATCCTAGGATACATGTAGTTATTACAGCCCCACAAAAATAAATACAAACACTTCAGAAACACCTATAAATAAGGATCGAAAAACCACAGAAGAAAAACCACAAGAGATGGCAGCAATAGCCTCACTATTCATTTTACTTGCAGCAGTCATGTGCATGTCCAGAACTATCACAGCAACAATTGCAGAGGACGAAAAAGAATGCGCAGATCAGCTACAAAACCTCGCAGCGTGTATACCGTACGTAAGCGGTACAGCACTCAAGCCAACACCCGAGTGCTGCGCAGATGCGGAAAAGGTTAGGAAAAGCATGCCCAAATGTCTCTGTGTCTTGATTGTAGAAAGCACTGATACTTCATTGGCTCTTCCTATTAATACCACTTTGGCCCTTCAAATGCCTTCTGCTTGCAGTAGTGATGCTAGAGTCTCCGACTGCCCATGTATGTTACTTCAATTTCCCATATTATAGTTACAAGATAAAAGCTTTTAGTAGCAATATTTGTTCATCTTTTGTTGAAAACGTTTGTATGCAGCTATCTTGAAGCTTTCACCTGACTCTCCAAGCGCAAAGATTTTCAAAGATGGTAGCGGTTTATCTTCAAATGCGACAGCTACTACAAATTCTAACTCAGAATCGAATGGAGGGTCTTCTTCTAAAGTGGCTCCTAGTAGTAACACTGCTGGAAAGCTGAAGAGTATGAAAAGAATAGTTATTACTAAGTTGGCGATTTCAGTTGCAGTGATATTTGTGTAATGGATTCTTAAGAGGAACAAAATTGTGGCGGTGTCTTGCAATAAAAATCAAATATTGGTAATTTTGAATAAATTTTAACTTCCTTTGATTTTGTACCATTGCAGTCAATGAAAATCTGAGGTATGTTTTTGGTTATGATGGTAGTTTGAATAAGAGTAACATGTAGCTATCTGAATACTAAGTTTTATCTTCTATGAGGAGATTCCTACTATTGAAAATATGTTTACTTTCCTACTGTTATATAACATTACAGTAAAGAAGAAATTATGAGATATTTTCGTTTACAACACCCAGTTTCTTCCTTTTTCATACTGAGATGAAGTGAGGCTATTGAAAGTGAGCTATCTGAAGATCAAATTAACATGGTTTCCAAGTAGTTGAGCAACTGAAGGTGAGATATTGGAGGAAACCAAACTTATTTCTGATGAATTCAGTTTGGTTTCCTGCAATTCTCACGTTCAGAACTCCGCATTTAATCTTATTTTATATGAATTTCTAAATGTTTCCTACAACTCTCATAGTCATTTCCCAACTTTTATTTCCATTAAAATGATGCATAAGAGGATTATATATAGAAGAAACCTTTTACAGTACAATGGAACACAATTATTGTGATACTGATCATGTGAAATACATGGTATCGAACTAGCTTTAAAATGCAGCTTTTTCAAATTTTAAAAATTGTACCTTGCATTTGATAATGTTTACCAAACCATACAAACCCCTGCAAATATTTTTCCAAACATTACTATACCTTTATCTTTATTAATAGTTGGCTTGGAAGTGCAAACTTTTGGTCTGATCTCGAATTTCCAAATTTGCCCTTTGTATAGGACATGAAAAAAAAAATGTTAATGCATAATTAATTTAAACAAATTATATATTTTGATTTATTGTATATCATATCTAGAGATTTATGAATTTCAAAGTTATGCATTAAACTGTGAATAAAATACTACAAATATCAAAACGTAAATGGTTTTACATTGTCGGAAACAATTTAATTAGTTGACTCTAATTAATTAATTTAAATGAATGAATCTATCTTGATTTATTGTGTAGGGAATTTTTTTTAAAGGACAAATTATTTAAAATTTTTATTCATAAGGGCAGACATAAAAAATTTTCTTCCAAAGAACAGATCCAAAGCCCATTCGCGCGTCAAAACATTTTTCCATTTCGTTCATTCGTCTTCCAGTGCAATTTTCAAATCCACAATCATCTTCACGATACAAAATTAAAATTAAGAAAAAATGGCAAACGAAACCACAGCAAGATCGCTACCTCCATCTCAATCACATTCGTCAGAAAATAAAGAACAAGCAGAGTTTGAGAACGAATCTGATACCTTATCCCCTCAATATGATATTCGACAAAAACCTAATACCCTAGCGTCTCATTTTGATTATCAGCTCGAATCTGGAAACAAAGAAACTAAATCTAAGAATCGAGATGAAATTGAAAACCTAGCAGTTGAGACGCAGCAGAAATCAACAAAGTTAAAACTATCAAAAATGCTAATGGAAGAAGATATACAACAACAAAGGGAAAGAAGAACAAAAAGGAAACACATGAAGAAAACAGAACAGAAGAAAAGGTAAATGATATTATTAAATGAAGCATAACAAATCCATTCTACATTGATTATGATACTATTGAACTTATTTTACAGAAGAATGAAGAAACTATGCAGGAAAAAACACCTGGTGACAAATCAACTGGACAACAAATGCAAAAAAGAGAATTAAGATCGAAGAAAAAAAAAATAAGAAAATAATTCAGCAGCAACTTCAACAGGCAATTAATACCATTAAGTTATAAAATTGATAATATTAAATCTTTAGATGTATTTTAATATTGTTAATATGTTTAACAGGAAAAAGCAGAAACAAATAAGGCAAAGCAAATAGCTGTTGAGGAATCTGAAGACGAACAAGTGAACACGGTAAATGTACAAGCCATATCACTAATAAAGATTTTCATGTTCAAAAAGTGATAGTTATAGTTTGTTTGGTAGAAGACAAAGCTTAGTTGGTTTAAATAGATTTCATTGCTATTTGTTACAAAACTGATACTAATATATTGAAAATATGATACCAAACATCTGTTAGAATTAATGTGATACTTTGTATTTAGGAAAATTAAATTAAGCACACAAATAAAAACTGATACCAACATACTGCAATAGTGATACCTATAGTCTAATTGTGTGTAGCTGACTCATTTTAGTTTACAAATTATTTCACCATCTTTTTTCTACTACAACTGAAACTAAATTCTTACAAAATGGTACTCACTGTATAAAATGTTTTAGTTCATATGACAATGTTGTAATTTTTCAATAAAATGATACCTATAATTCACAAAATGATACCCACTGTATAACAAACTGATACCTATATTTCAAAAAATGAACCCATTGTTTGTTTAACTGAAGACAAAACTTCATAATTTTTTTTTAAAATTAAATACTTTATAACAAAACTGATATAGGTATATTCATAAAACAATACCCACTATCACAAATATAAAATTGAAATCAATGAAATGAAAAACTGATACCTACTATCTGTTTTTATGGACATCATATCTTAAAATTGGTATACTGTTTGTTAGAACCAAACTGATGCATACACCTTATAAACATGCTACTCACTTTATCTTTTGTAAACTTTATACTTTTAATTATACAAATTACTGTCATTGTAATTTGCAACAAATATAAGCTAAAAATTATACATGCAATATGTTTCTTTTGAAGTTATTATGTACCAAATTTAGAAGTATTTCAACCATAATTATTAAAAAATTGATACCTACATTTAGCAAAAATGATACCAAATTTTAGTTAGATAAAAATACCATGTTTTATCTCATGTTTGTAGAAACTGAAACCGCTATATCATGTTATATATTGTTTTGTTTCAATGCTGTTTGTTTCACTAACAACTTAATGCCGCATTTTCATGAAATAGGACGATGATGATTTTGTCAATCCATGTCGTAAAAGCATGCATGCAACATCAGAACAAACAACAAAACAGATAGCAAAATCGGAACATGTTAAGCCAGAAACTGCTTATAGATGTGGCTTACAAGCTATCTTCAAGATATTAAAACTGGTCAAAGAAAAAAATGGATTGACCAAAAAAAAAATTTGACATCTTAAAGAAGACACCATTTTACAACTTTTTCAAAGTCATCTATGAAGAAAAATAACAATGAAAGAGTGCAAAAAGCATCAACAAAACTTGGATGCTTTATACAACTGCTACTGTATGGAAACTGATACCTTCATCTTAGGAGAAGACAAAATGAAGGTAACTGTCAGAGATATAAGCTTGCTGTTTGGTCTGCCATTAAAAGGAATAAACATAGAACCAACAAAAAAATTGACGAGCAGAACCATTCCACCAGACTGCAAAGACTTTGCAACTAGAAACTTTGGCACAAATACTTACATAACAAGAAATGTTGTGGAAAGAAGAATAAAACAAGAAATATCAAAAAGGAAAAAAGAAAATGAAGAAGATCTCCCTTTGTTGATAGTAATGCAAATACTATTGACATTTTTCTTTCCCAACAACCAACAAAAACTGAGATGGGGAATTCTACCCTATTTGATTGACAGTGAAACAATGCAAACTGTCTCATGGCCACAAACAATAGAGAATTTTTTTAGTAAATTTGTCAAAAAGTTTATCACTAAGCCAAGAAACATGTCTAGATGTTCCATGCTTCCATTGGTAAGATGTGTTATGCAAAATATTATTAATTGAAAAAAATTGTTATATTCAACATTCTTATCTAATTATATCTTTAAATTTTTATAGTATTGCATCTGTGAGAAAATGAACCTTATTCAACCAAGAAAGCAACTTGCTGAAGATTTACCCAGATTTGCAAGATGGGATGTAAGAAAACTTAAAGACATTGTTGTGAAACAATTGTTGAATGATATAAAAGTTGGCAATGTAAGTTAAAGTTAATTCTTACTTACAGTAGTAATTATCAGTGTACATTTTATGTTCTCTCTATCTGTAGTATCAGTTTCAACACTTAGAATAATTATTTGTCTCTGCATAGTATCACATATGTCTTTTTGCAGTATCACTTTATCTTCTGATTAGTATAAGTTTCAATTTGTAGCTTTAAATTTTTGTTTAGTATCAATTTTTCCTCAACATAGTACATCTTGTCATTTTGCACAGTATCAATTATAATATACAATAATACTTGGTATCATTTTTAACACCGCACACAATCAATTAGTAAGTATACAGAGTATCAATTTCATTACTATTCTATTTTCTTCTATTAAACTAATCACTTATTAATGTCAGTTATAACTTATAAGTTACAACATACTAGCATAAAACATTTTCATTTAAATTTTAAAACAAAATTACTATTTCAATTACACAGGTAAAAGAAATAAGCAATATTCTTCCACATGAACAGAAGCTACTCCAAACAGGATCGACAAAAGAAGAATCAAGTGACAAAAGAAAAGAAAACCAACGGAAAAAAAGAAAAATTGAAGAAGCCGAACAGAGTGCTCGATCTTTTGAAGATTTTGTAAGCCTTAATGTTTTGCAAACGCACATTAAAGATTTGGAAGAAGAAGGTAAGAAGACAAAGAAGCAATTAGACAAAGAAAAGAAGTTGAGGATAAAGGTTGAAAAAGAAAATTTGAAATTGAAAGAACAATTGAAAGAACTCAAATCAAGAATAGAAGAAAATGAAAAGAAAAATTCAGAAGTTGAACTAGAGAGTAAGCACATGGAAGATGAACCTGACAACATTCTAAATGAACATTCACATGTAGAAACAGAAATAGAAAACAGAGAAAAGAAATCCACAACTGAAAGCAATGAAGAAGAGAATGAAGACAAAAATGATGAGCCTCATGTGGAAAAAGTTAACACAGCAACTAAAATAAATGAAGATGAATATTTAAATATAGAAGCCCAAAATGAAGAAAAAACATTCACAGTTGAAAATATCGAAGAAGAAAATCCAGAGTGTCAACAAGAACCTACAAAGTGTCAAGCAAAAATAACACAAATGGACAGGTACGTGATTTTTTACTATTGAAAATAACACTGTTTGATTCAAATTCATGCTTGCTTATATTATAAATAATTCTGAGTATAAGTTAAAATAAACTGATACCTAAATGTATTAAAAAATGATACCTACGTTCCATTGCTTATAACTTAATGGTATGTAAATTGAACTATTTATGTTCACCATCATTTAGTAGAGAACTAATACCAAAATAATGCACAATTTATATGTATCAGTTGTTTGATTATAACTGATGGTTGGTTATTTTACAAACAATTTTCACTATGAAATAAATCAAAACTGATACCTATATGTATGAAAAACTGATACTTACTTTGTGTTTGAAAAACTGATATCTATGCAAAAATGATACCCATAAACTGCCACTATTAACATTATTGATACTAATAATATTATATTCATTCACCAATAACAAAAACTGACAGCTTTTTATTGTTAATACAGATTCTCAACTGAAAAAAATGTAGAAGAAGTTGAAGACACAACTACTGACACTAATACAGAACAAGTCCATCAAACAACTGAAAAAGAAAGTACATGCATGGAGACTGAAACAGTGTTGAACAAAACAAATGAAACAGTGTTGGAAACAAATGAAGATAAAACAATGAAAAAAGATATAAAAGAGGCTCAAAAATTGGAAGAAGATACTAATAAAGAGAGCAAAGTTGCACAATACAGTGATGTAGTACAAGACCTAACATCTCCATCTTTCAATCTCAATATCACACAACAGTTGCAAGAGGGAACAACAGAAAAGGACAAAGAAAACAAACCAGCAAAACCTTCTGGTCGAAAAGGAAACAAATAGTTCATAAGCCATCTTCTTATTTGAAAAGAATAAAAACAAGAGAAAGGAAAAAAAAAGAAAGCCCCAGCTTTGAATATGGTCAGAGAATGAAAAAAACAACAACAAAAAACCTGATGCAAATGAAAATGATGAAAAACTGGAAGAAAATGATGAAAAAGAAAGTGCAGAAGAGTCAATCCCAATGCCAATTCAAGTAATAGAGCCAACACTTTCAAAATTTAGGACTACGACACTGCAGCAAAACTTTGGCATACTTGAATATAGAATAACAAAATACAATCAAAACTTTCTTTGCTATGACATCATCAAAAGAGTAAGTATACAAACATATATACTAATTTTGCTGGTTAAAATAACATTGTATAATTGATATGTGCCTTATTTTCTTAAAACAGAGATGTAGCATGGACAGATAAAGACACAATTAGAGGAGGATGTACAATAACAAAAAAGTACTACAAGAACTTCTTGAAGAAAATGCCACACATGGATCGGTACACACTTTTTTTTGTTTAATAATACTGCTACCAATAAAAATAATTACAAAAAATAATGTGTAATAGCTATGTCCACTGGTATTTGTACCAAAACTGATACCTATTTATAGCCAAAAATGATACCTAATTACTATTTATTACAAAGTGGTAGTCTATTAGTTGAATTATGTATTAACTGTCATGTATGACAAAATAAATACCAAAATAGTGCAAAACTAATTCCTAGTACCGGTTGATATCAATTAATACTTTTTTCTTCTAGTAGCAATTGATTTAATAGAATGTTCAAAAATGATACCCAGAAGCTGTTTCATCATATTTCATGCCTAGTTATTCTTGTAATTTGTAATATATATTACCACAGTTATAATAAAAGGTACTAATTATTATTGAATATTGCTTCACCAATAACAAAAACTTACATTTTATTTTTGTTAATATAGATAATTGACTGGTATTTATCTAAATGTGGGCTGAAAGAGCACAACTATGCATTCACAACAATAATGACGGTAAATAAAACTTTAATATGCAATAATATCATAAATGCTACATATATATATTGAATTCTAACTTATTTTTTTATTTAACAGCAATCTATAGTTTTCAATATACAAGGAGTTATAAAATCTTTAGTGTTGCCTTTCCTTGAACAAATTGTGGATGATGAATACACAGATGCTATATATTTCCCATTGCATTGTGAATACCATTGGACACTAGTAACTTTGACATACCCAACAATGCAATGGAGTCATCTAGATTCTAGACGTCCTAGAAGAAATTCTAATGAAAGAAACAACCCCAGTCTAAAGCAGGCAATGATATTGGTATGATATATTTTTGTTATGAAACAAAATAATTTAATTAAACAAATCGAACATTAGCTAACTTTGTATTGTTTTGTCTTCAATAGAGAAATAAAATTGAAGAAATACTGAAAGAACTTTGGAAAAAGAAAAATATACAGGATAAGGAGGTGAAGGCAAATGAAATGCATTAGATACCATGTGCACAACAAGGATCGGACACGTGAGTTGTTTATGTTGTTCAAAATGATACCTACTGACAGTTAAACTAACAAAACTGATATTGCTAATAATCTTTTAAACAGACTTGACTGTGGTATATACGTGATGATATTCATCATATCAATGAACAAAAGTCAAATACCACTCAAAATAGCCCCTGAACAAATGCTGAAATCAAGAGCAAGAATTGCACATCAGATATTAACTGACAAAGAGCACTGCTGGAGCTTAGCCAAATTCATGTCAAGTTTGGAAGAAGAAAGATAAATGAACAAATCAAACAACTTGCAAAAAGTGCTACTATTTTCACATGAACTGATGTACATTTTAGATTTTTTGTTATATGTAGTTGAATTTAATTTCTGTTTTAATGTTGGTACAATCAATGCTTGATATTAGTACAATTTTTTGTACAAACTATGAACATATTTCTGGTGATGTTCTGTTCTTAAAACAATGTTGATCTTACTTGTAAAAACAATGATGACCTGGTGGAATGATTTGCTGTAATTGATTTTCATTTCTTTACCTGAAGTTTATATTATAACAAGATTATACAGTGAATGTTCTATCATGCAACTATTGATCCTACATAATATTATCAGTTTTATGATTCAACTACCGGTTGTATAATAATATTATAAGATTTCATATCATATATCAATAGCAAACAGTAACTGGGTATCGGTTTTAATAACTAATAGTATCAATTTTGCTCAAACTGACACTCAACATACTTTATGAAACAACAATTAACGCCAGTGTCAGTTTTTGCTAACACAAGATATCATTATAATTATTAATTAGTACTAATGTCTGTTGTAGAATGTATTATAATACACGAAACTAATACTAAAAACTAACCAAAACTGATACTAAAGTCCTTATATCCAATCAAACAAACATTATCTCCGACCAAAAGAAAGCATGCATCAATTCAATCATCTTCTTCAATCAATTACATAATGATTATCATATCCCATATACTATAATATTTACTTTATTATAAATAACTAAAATATACAAAATTAAACAAAACTGATATCACACAAAGAAAAAATGATAACATAATTTATACCAACAGAATGCGTAACATGATACTAAACAACTGATACTAACAGTATGCAACAAATATCAAAACAAATGTTTGAAATAAATAAATAAACACCAAAACTGATACTGTAAAAACATATAACTAATACTAAAACTGATACTATCATTTATACTACATAGCTGAAATTAAAATCAATTTTATAATATGCTATACTAAATACAATTTAATAACAAAAGGTTCAATTACTATAGACCACTGTAACAAGTCTCACATACACTTATTACTTTGAACAAATTAAAAATGTAAAATCAAATCATATCCTCTTTGAAGCTTGACAATTCCGTTTATTATGACCAAACTGCTTGCACTCGCCACATCTATTTTGCTTGTTCTGAAAATATGAAAATCCTCCTTTGCGCTTGATTGATGGTCTACCAGCACCACGTTACTCCTTTGATGGCTTGATAACATCTTGAATGCTACCATCAACAATAGGCCTATCATAATTTGGAATAGGATTTATAGCATTGGCATAAGAACATCGATAAGCATCAACAGTGAAATACTTCTCGACAAAATCATATACATACAACTTAGACTTGTTCATACACTTTATAGCATGAGCACAAGGAAATCCCATAATTTTCCATTGGTTGCAACTACAAACCCGCTCCTTCAAATCAACACAATGAGAGTTTGGAGATTTCACTTCAAAAGCAAAATCAGAAGATTTATATACATCCCATTCAAATCCTTCTTCAATCAACTTATCTAAACGTAACTCCATAGAAGGACATAGACTTGTTCTCCACAAACGACATTCTTCTCTTCTTCTAGCCATTTGTTCCATAATCTTAACACGAATACCATCTAAACACAAAGTAATAGGCAATGTTCGTTCATTTAAAATCCAACTGTTAAAACTTTCTGCAACATTGGAACTATATTCACCATAACGTTTCCCTGGAAAAAATAAATCCACCCACTTATCAAATGGCTTATCCTTTAAAAAATTAACACCAGCAACACCACCAATTTGACAAAACTTAGAATATGCTCCTTCAAATTCATATAGATTTGAAGCTCTAGAACACATTTTGAATAGATCAACAATAAACACATTTGCATTTTTGGCTTTCACTGCTGAAAGAAGATTTTGTTCCATATGCAAATAGCAATAACTGTGATAATCTGAAGGAAAAACATCACGAACACCTGAAAGCAAACCTTGGTGGCGATCTGACATAAAAACTAAAGTACGCTCTTCTTGAAGCATTTGTTTTAAATGGTTCAAAAACCATGTCCAGTTATCCACATTTTCTACAGAAACTACACTCATACTAAAGGGAAGAAACCTGCAAATGCAAAAATAATTAGTAAAAAAAACTAAAAGTAATTACGACCATAAATATAAAACAATTCATAAAACTGATACTGACAGTAACAAAACTGATACCTAAAACCTGATATGACCATTATAAAAATATTGATAACCACAACATTATGCACATTAATCTTCATTCTAAAACAACAAAGAAACAAAAATTGACATATATTATGATACAAAGGAAATTTCAATACTACATAACTATAAATGATACCATATATGAACATACTTGAAACTGATACTAAGATTATACACAAACTGATACTAATCTCCTGTTTAGCAGCATGAAATTATTATACCAAATACAAACTTACAATTCAATACAATGAAAATTCTGATACTAGAAACTTGCTACTTATAAACTACATTTCTTAAAACTGATACCAAAAGAATACAAATTATGATAAAAAATGTATATTAATGATTATGCCAAGTATTATGATCTCAATACAAATAACTCAAATCTGAAAACAAAGACATACCTTGATCACCATTTTTTGCAGTAGCACCCATCAACACACCAGGACGTCCCTTCAAGTGAGTAGCATCTAAGAATATCATAGGACGACAAGACTTGAAACCAAGTAAACAAGCGCCAAAAGCAATAACCACCCTTTCAAATTCATTACTACAAGGATCAACATCCATATCAACATAACTATTTGGATTAGATTTCTTCACTGCTTCCAAATACCAACTCAAATCGTTATAAGACAAAGCATCATTACCGTGCAACTCCATCAATGCAAGTTGTTTCCCATGATAAGCATAACCATAAGACAACTGAAAATTATATTCTCTTTTAAAATCAAGTATAATATCCTTAGGCTTTTTACTTGGACAATCGTAGATCTCATCAATAATCATCGATTTAACAAACGAACTAGATATATGTGGATTATTCACATGTCTAAGACCAGCCCCACAAGAATGATCAGGAACCAAATTTCTCATAAAGAATCTTTTCAATTCTCCAGAATCACAGGAACCATGGACTTTGAAAAGACAACAATCCTTATATGAAGAGCAAATCACAGTAACTCTTGTAGCATAATTCTTTAAAAATACTAATTCATACCCCTTTTGAATTTGATATGCCATCAAAAACTCTCTAAAATGTTCAGCTCCTCCAAAACAAAAACCAACAAAATTGGAAATGCTTAATGTCGATCCTCTCCTCAACATATCTTTTAAATAACTTTTACCATTAACAACAACATTTGAACAGACAGATACAGTAGAAGATGAAGAAACACGAACAACGGATGAACTTGAAATAGAAGCACCATCAACATATTCCAATTCAGAACCCTTAACCTTAACAGTAAAACCAAAGAAAGAACTTTTCTTGTATAACTGAAAACAAATTATACTCTGAATATCAGAATCAGTGTCAACCATAATAACTTTGTCCTCAAGTACATAAGAAATCTGAATAGAAAGAGGAGTTAATTGAGACCAACATCGACATATCTCATTCATACAAAGAGCAATCAATAGACAATCGAGTGCTAAAAGTGTTATTATTCAACACAAATAGACAAAGAAGACTGTTATCCCCACTGTCAAAAAAAAAAAATTAGTAAAAATACATTCAATTTAGAACATTAATTATTCAATTTCACAAAACTGATACCTACCGTATACAAAACTGATACCTAGTTACTGATAATAAAAAAAATGATAGTAAGAAAAAATAAAAATAATACCCACAAACTGAACCTGAAATACGATAGTTTTCCACTCTATCACAACTTTATATACAACCCAAGCAACGATACTTTTCCAATCATCCCAACATTAATGCAAGAAAATGCAAGATAAATTAAATGAAAAGCTAACTAGAATACAACACTGCATAAAGAAACGAGTATAATAATAAAAAACCTGCTTCTACTTCCACAATTTTCCATCGACGAACGAACAAACAATGAGAAGAACAACACTGCATATCATTCAAAAAAATGAACACAAATAGAAAGCACAAACAATTTTTTTTAACTCGAATAGAAAAACAACAAAAAACATAATAATATAAGCATACCTAAAAAGAACGAGATCACTATACAAATATGAAAAGAACGAGATCAACAAACGCACGTAAGAAAAAAAATGATCGATGAAGTACAATTTTCAGAAGGACGGAATTGAAATAAACGAACGAAGTTGATCGATATTATTTTCAGAAGGACGGAATTGAAATAAACGAACGAAGTTGATCGATATTATAATTAGGAGAAAGATATTTGATCGCAACTGAAAAATTTGATCGAAAGAAAGAAGAAGAATAAGCGCACGAAATTGGGCTGGAAAGGGAAAAACGATAATTTGTCCTTTGGAGAAAAATATTAGCAGGCCGTCCTTCATCCAAAAAAGCCCTAAAATGTGTCCTTGAGGAAAATTTCCTGTATTGTATGTTAGTCCCTGAGGAGTTGGTTTTGATGACAACAACCTTAGAATAGATTATAAAATATAAATACTAACATTACAAGTTTAGATATATATGTATATGCAGGATCTAACCATGCAGGTATCAAGAATGAAGACTGTACAGTATAGAGATTCAAGATATAGAGATAGAAGACTCATGAGTATCAAGATTATCAAGAGTTCAAGGTTAAGTTTGTTTTATTAGGAATATTTGTTAAAACTCGTAGAAAAGCACTGGCATCTTAATATCCAATTTATTCGTGGAATGGAATCCACTTCAAGCTCGTTAAAGGGATGGAACCCTAAGTAGGATGGAACCTACGAAAATCTAGTGGAACATTGTTTTGTATCCACTAATTTTAATTCAAATGATTTTACAAAATTATCTTGTTTTCAAAATGATTTCAAAACTTTCCTTTTAAAATATTCAAAACTCTCTGTCCCGATTTTAAATAATTTTAGCCTAAAAAACATCTTTATTTTCAGAGTCAAATCTTATTTTAAACTATCTTTTCAAATAATATATTTAACTTTTAAATATTTATACTTAGATTTAAATATAAAATTATAGTTAAATTATGTATATATTGTTCTTTATATTTACTTATGTATTTTAACTATAGTTAAGTATATTTATAAAGTTTAAAATAATTTTAATATAAAATAGAGTTTATTTTCAAAGAAAATCAAAACACCAAAAATCCCTTTGGGATGTCGACATGCCCATATACCCCATGTCGACATAGTGTCAGTTGAGTTCAAAATTCAAATTTCAAAAGAAGTGTCTATTCGCCATAACTCTTCACGAATAGACATGACTGTTGTTCTTCTATAAATAGGGGTTAGTTTCAACGAATTTTCAATCACTTTTTTCTGGTTTTCACTCCTCTTCTTCTTCCACATTTCTTAATACAAAATCATACCATTACTGCCAAAATCAACATCGAATCATACTCGATTACTTCTAGTTTGATTCTCCATCACTATCTCTACAAGGTTCTCAGTGCTATTCAGAGTTATAGACTTCTTTGTAAAATATTAGCGAGAAAAGGTGTGATTGTAGCCTTGGAAATCAATTAAGCGAGAAAAGATGTGATTGTAGCCTTGGAAATCAATTAAGCGAGAAAAGGTGTGATTGTAGCCCTGGAAATCAATTGGGTGAACTTGTTGCCCCGGAAATAAAGTATCTCTACCCAGAGGATTGTCATTCTGGAGGGTGTACCTCGTGGCCTTGAAATCGAGGGTTGTAATTGTTGAATTGTTGTTGAAAGGAAATCCGTACTTGTGTTGCGGGACTGGATGTAGGGTAACTCCGAACCAGTATAAAATCTGGTGTGTTCTTTCCTTTACTGCTTTTACTTTATATTTGCATCTGTGTTTGATTCTGTGTTCATATCTGTGTCTGATTAGTGTATTCATTGTTAACAAATTAAGATAAAACTCAAAAAGATTAACAAATTTCTTAAAACACTATTCACCCCCCCTCTAGTGTTAATTCTAGCCTTAAGATCCTTAATCTGCATTTCTCACATTTGGTATCAGAGCCAGGTTTTCAAAAGTTTCATAATCTGAATTTTGAAAAGTTTTAAAATGGCTATTTTTAAAAAATCTGTTAAAACTAGTTTAGAATTGTTTAAATCATCATTGTTCCATGAGTCTGCATATGAATGTTATTCAAATTCTAGTTGTCTACCCAAATTTTATATTGTGCAGGAAAGATGCTTTATGGGTATTGAGGAATCAATCCACAATGGACAATCTGTGCAGATCAAAAGGAATAAGTGGATACTTGATAGTGGTTGCTTTAGACACATGACTGGTAATCCAGATATGCTGAATAATATTATATACAAAGACTGAGGACTGGTTAACTTTGGAGACAACTCGAAAGGATACGTAATTGGCATCGGCAATGTCGGTAACTCTGAAACTCCTATTATTACTAATGTTTTGCTAGTTAAGAATCTGAAACACAATCTGCTAAGTATAAGTCAACTATGTGATAAAGGATATAAAATTAAATTTGAAAAAGATAAATGTCATATTGAAGATAATAACTCAACCATAATATTTGAGGGAACTAGGAAAAAGAATATTTATATTCTTAGTATGAAAGTTTCAAATGATAACCTATGTCTTTTGGCAAATACAAGTGACCCTTGGATTTGGCATAAGAGATTTGGACATTTGAATTTCAAACTCTTATCTAGACTGTCAAAACATGATCTAGTAAGAGGCCTCCCTAAAATGAATTTTAAAGTAGATAGTTTATGTGATGCATGTCAATTAGGAAAGCTTAGAATAAGTTCCTTTAAATTAAAAGATATGATTTCAACTTCAAAACCCCTTGAGTTACTTTATCTTGATTTATTTGGTCCATCTCAAATTCTGTCAATAAATCATAGTAAATATGTTTTTGTAATTGTAGATGATTATTCTAGATTTACATGGACAATATTTTTGAAACATCAAAGTGATACTTTTGAATGTTTTAATTTTTTTACAAAAAGGATTCAAAATCAATTATCTTTAAAAATTATAACTATACGTAGTGATCACGGTGGTGAATTTGAAAATGAAAAGTTTGAGGAATACTGCAATAAGAAGGGAATAACTCACAATTTCTCATTTCCAAGAACTCCACAACAAAACGGAGTAGTTGAACTTAAAAATAGAACGATACAAGAGTGTGCGAGAACTATGCTTTCAGATAGTAATTTACCAAAACACTTTTGGGAAGAAGCTGTTGCTACCGCCTGTTATATTTTGAATAGAATTTTAATTAGACCTTTAACTGATAAGACACCTTATGAACTTCTTCATGGAAAGAAACCTAAGGTATCATACTTCAGAATTTTTGGAAGGAAATGTTTTATTTTAAATACAAAAGATAATTTGGATAAATTTGATCCTAAATCCAACAAAGGAATCTTTATCGGATATTCTAATAGAAGTAAAGCTTATAGAGTTTTTAATTTAAGATCTAACACCATCGAAGAAACAATGCATGTTTCGTTTGATGAAAATTTAAAAGATTTTGAAATTACAAATGATGAAGAGGATTTAATTACTCAAAATCAAGAGTCAACTAAAACTAATAATGAATTAAATCATCCTAATAAAAGGATTAGACTTTTAAAAGATCATCCTATAGAAAATATACTTGGAGATATGCAATATGTTGTTAAAACTAGAAATCAACTAAGTCAAATGAGTAATGTAGCATTTATATCAACTATTGAACCCAAAAATCCTAAAGAAGCATCAACTGATGATTCATGGATTTTGGCTATGCAAGAAGAATTAAATCAATTCACTAGAAATGAAGTTTGGGAACTTGTTCCTAGACCTGAAGATAAAACTATAATTGGAACTAAATGGGTTTATAAAAATAAAATGAATGAACAAGGAGAGGTCGTTAGAAATAAAGCAAGATTAGTCGCCCAAGGTTATTGTCAAGAAGAAGGTATAGATTGTGACGAAACCTTTGCTCCTGTAGCAAGATTAGAAACCATTAGGATTCTACTTGCTTTCGCAAATCATAATAATTTCAAATTATATCAAATGGGTGTTAAAAGTGCATTTTTAAATGATTTTGTAAAAGAAGAAGTATATGTTGAACAACCACCACTTTTTGAAGATGAAAATTTACCAAACCATGTGTACAAACTTAAGAAAGCTTTATATGGTCTAAAACAAGCTCCTAGAGCCTGGTATGATAGACTAAAATCCTATTTATTACAATCAAATTTTGAAATTGGTAAAATAGATAATACTCTTTTTATTAAAAGAAATAAAAATGATATTCAACTAGTTCAAGTATACGTAGATGATATCATTTTTGGTTCAACTAACTTCGAAATGAATAAAGAATTTTCTGAAATTATGACAAAAGAGTTTGAGATGAGTCATATGGGTGAATTAAACTTCTTTCTAGGATTGCAAATAAAACAGTTAGATAATGGTATTTTTATTAGTCAGGAAAAATATGCTAAAGACCTAGTTAGTAAATTTGGTTTGACTACTGCGAGTGGAAAACCTACTCCCATGGCAACCAATGAGTACCTTAGTAAAGAAGATCTCTCGAAAGATGTAGATCAAAAGTTATATAGAGGAATGATTGGATCACTACTCTATATCACTGCTAGTAGACCTGATATCATGCATAGTGTTTGTCTCTGTGCAAGATATCAATCTCATCCTAAAGAAACTCACTTAAAAGCTGTAAAACGTATCATAAGATATATTAAACACACCTCTGATTATGGCTTATTTTATCCTAAAAATGATTCATTTGATTTAATATCATACTGTGATGCTGACTATGCTGGATGTAAATCAGACCGAAAAAGTACAAGTGGAACTTGTCACTTTTTGGGACATTCTCCGGTTTCCTGGTTTAGTAAAAAGCAAAATGCAGTTTCTTTATCAACAACTGAAGCAGAGTATATTTCTGCTGCTTTGGCTTGTTCTCAAGTAATTTATATGCAACAAACCTTAAGAGATTTTGGATTAAATATCTCAAAATCGCCAATTTATTGTGATAATACTAGTGCAATAAATTTATCTAAAAATCCTACTCATCATGCACAAACTAAACATATTGATATCAGACATCATTTTCTCAGAGATAATATAAGTAGAGAAGTAATTAGTCTCGACTATATCAATTCTGAAAATCAAATTGCTGATATTTTAACAAAACCCTTAAATGAATCTACATTTACTTAATTAAGAAGAGAATTAGGTATTTGCTCATTAACTGAAATATAAAATATAAATAACAAGTATAATTAAAATTAATTCAAAATAAATTAAAAAGGCAAAAATTCAAGGACCATGTCGACATCCCCACAAGACCCATGTCGACATATAACGTTTTTATTTTTTTTTAAATTTTCCCACCAAAATTCAAAAATTTAGTTATATATTCTTCTCTATTTCGAATTCTTATTCATTCTCTTTGATTTCTCTTCATTTTCTATTCTGAAATATATATAATAATGGCATCTTCCTCTAAATCAAACATAAAACCATCTTTCTTATTTCCATCTCCTACTTCTGGTCCATTTCAATGCACTACTCTCGCACGTGTAACTAAGTTGGAGGAGTCTATGAAGGATACTCTTCAGATGCTAACTGAAATTCAAGTGACTCAACTTCGTACGGAAAAAGAGCAAGAGAGGCAAGGCAAGATTCTTAGGAATTTACAAAAATTCCTAATGGATAACCTGTAACGATCCGTAAATTTTAACCGTTTTAATAACGTAATTAGTTGAAATTTTGTGAAATTTTAAACGATAAAATTTTGAAATATAAATTTGATATTTGGAATGCGTCTAGTTAAACATAGCAACTGGTAAATTTTCGTCCGAAAATATGAAAGTTTATTTCGCGCGTAAACTTACTTCAATTTAATCAGTTAAAAAGCGATGAAAATAAAATGTTTTCGGAACCTAAATATTTTTACATAGAAAAATTCTAAAACATCTTCTGAGCAAGACGTCAGTTCGTCGTTTTACAAAATTCGGACTTCTTTAGCTCCGTCGATCTTATTTTTCAGCATTTTTCTTGCATTTTTCGCTATTAGAAAATTCGAATTTTTATAATTCAATTGTACCACTGATATCCGTATACCGTTTTGATCGTCTCGTCGTGCCGATCTGTACAGCATATTCATTTATGCATTTCGGAGAATGGTACGCGGTGAAATTTGTAGACGACCAGCCGTATCGGTACCCGTTCGAGTCTATTGTTTCACGTTATTTTTTTTGCGACCATCCTTCTTTCACCCGGTAAACAAATAGCATCAGCTTTCAATAGTTTATTGAATTCAACCCTGTCCTTTGATTTTCTCGGTATCAATTTATGATATGCTGTTTCCAACTCATTTTTTTCCTTGTGCTTTGGGAAAACAATTAAATAAGTTATTATGTGTCAGCGTATTTGACTTGTAACGTGAAAGACTGCACACTTTTCATTGTTCCTATCAGTAGCCAAGTTATGCCTTACTGCTCTTTCATTTTTAACTCCACCTCTTTCCTTCCCTGTTACTTGAAAAATAAGTACATAAACTTCTACCTTGTTTCTATTCTCTGCTCATTTTCTCTTCACTATATTTTTCCCTCTGAAGCCACGTTGCATTTTATTAACTTCTTCTCAAAACATTCATCCACGTTATCCTCTACCTCACCTCCTCTCTTCGCTCTGCCGGGCGCCCAACGATGCCCGCCCACAAGCAGCCTTCACTTGTAGACCCGCACTCCACCAAAGACCAACTGCACCTCGTTCCTCCTCCGCGTTTTACGAGACCGCATCCATCAACTCGTCCGCTTTTGCACCTAACCACGTCGACAGCCAACGCCCTACAACCGAACTCCTCTAATTTTTAACACTTGACCGACTGGATCCGCCCACCTGTCCCCCATCGCAGCAGCCGAACGCAGATCATCATCACCCATTGCATAAACCTCCAGCAACCCAGCTCGTCATCTTCCTTCTGAGAAGTAAGGTATATATTATGCATATGGGCTATTCATGTGAATCCTGCATGCTTGATCTTTGCATTGCAACTAGCAGCATGTGCCTATCTCCTCTATTTTTTTTGTTTGTTTGTTTCCGTTCGGCTATGTATATTTATAAAAAAAAAAGTAATATATGTTGATGTGTACGTTGCATTCAATTCCCCTGGGCATGTTCATACTGCTTCTCGCCTTCCTGCATATAGGTTTATATAGTCTGTTGGATAATATATTTGTATATATATTTATTCATATATAGGTTTGCTTTCCAAAACTGTTAGTTTAAAACCAATACGTATATATATTTGTTAGTTTATATATATTTAACTTTCGGCCTTGAGTATATAATATATGTTCTATAGAGTTGAAGTTTGCATGCAAGTAGGTGGATATAAAGTGCAAGTTATTTGCATAGTTGTATTTACTGTTTTTAATTATCAAGACTGTAGTTGATCTTGGAAAATTTTACATATATAAATATTCCACTTTGAATTGTATATGATAAAGTTTCTACTTCTTGTTTTATATACAAACTTTTATATGCTGTTTCATACACTGTTAAGTATAGATATTTAAATTATAATGTGTACTGTGTCTGTACAGTTTAATTGGTTCAATTATTTTACGCAGAGATATGTTGTTTATTTTATGTGTTATATACAAAATTCCATCTGCCAAGTGTATGTAAGTATTTTGTTTATATTTGTATATATATATATATGCGTTTATTTCAAAATTTTATTATATATACGTTTGGTTTTAATAATTTTTGTTTTAATTTAAATTAATGATTTTTGAAAACAGATGTATATATATTAATTTAATATGAGAGTGAAATGTATATATTTAATTTCAAATGTGTTTAAACGTAAGGATTTGAAAGAATATATATATTTATATTTATTTTATTAATAATGTTAAATTAAGCATTGATTTTTATAATAATAATAATAACAATATATATTTCTGCTATATCAAGTTGATTTGATTTGTTTTCATCGATTTCTATTATCAGCTATATCCGTCGAATTCGTGCCAATTTAGCTTTGCTTTGGAATTCTTCCTTGGATCTGTAACTCTTCTCATACTCCTACATCTCTAGCCTCGAAAGGTGAGCAATCACCCATGATTAACGTTCTTTTATTTATTAAATTTGATTTCAATTGAAACGACAAATTGAAATATGCTACTGTTATTTATGCTATTAACTGTATCAATTCACCTTTGACATCTGACACCATTATCTGTTATATATGCAATGATAATCCAGTTTGGTTGTTAAATGATTGATTGTTTGATGTTTACAATTGGACGTTAAAATTGTAATGTATAAAGTGATAAATATTATGCAAATAAATTTGACGTAGGATAATTAAAATTTGAATCGACACATATGTTGAATTTGATTTAGTTGAATATGACCCCTTTTAATTGTTAAATTAATTGACATGTAGAATAGTGATAGTTACACTCTGAACCATTGAACGTATATGGGATTAATTGTTGTAGTGTAAAATTGAAATTGAATGACAAGTGAAAAACCGTATAAATAATTAGTGGAATAATCTTTAATCTGCATGAAATGATAGTGTAGATTCTAGAAATAATTATATTAATTTGCACAAACAACAATGTGAATTGATACGATTATTTCGGGATTATTTAAATTGATTATTGGATTGATATTGGTTGTTATTATTGCTTGTTTATTTACTTTGACACCATCCCAGTTATCACACTGCAAGTTCCCTTTGCTATGTGTTGATTTTGAATTGAATTGGAATCGGGTTGAAATGATAAATACCCAAATGAACTTGACTTAGGATAGAGAATTTAATAAAACCCGATTGGTCAATGATTTGATTTTAAAATAAAATGAAGATTTTATTTGAATAAATAATATGTTTTGAAATGAAGTTGAAATTTGAATTTTTAATGAAAGGAAAATGTTAATATTTAATAATCTGAAACAAAATATTAACAATGTAATTGATGGAAGAACGTTGTTTAATTTGAGAAATGATTGAATTAAGTTTTGAAATTATTTAATAATTAAGTTTTGAAATTTTATAATAGTTAAGTTGAAATTATTTAATAATTAAATAAGATTGAATTATTTAATAATTAATTAAAAATTCAATTCTTTAATAAGTGAAATTTAACTTCTTGAATAAGTAAAATAAGTTTCTTATTTAATTGAGTTTTGAAACTTGTAACTAAAATTAAATCAGTGAAATTGAATTTCTCTTATAAGAAATGAAATGTGTTTTATTGAAATAAATGTAAGACTTGAAATGTAAAGAATTTGATTTGACGAATTTAATTTAAGTCAATTTGTAAGTTTGATATAATGGAGTTGAACTTAAGTAATCGATTTAATGAATTGAAAATTTAATAGAAATTGGTTTGAATGATAAATTAACTTAACGAATATTGAATGAAATCGATCAATAAATTTAAGTTGATTTGAATATTAAATTAAATAAATTTAAATGATTTCGGAATGAAATTTATATACGAATTTGAATCAATATTTGAATTGTTTTAAATAGAAATTGAATTATAAGCTTTCGAAATGGTAATTTGGATGTTTTGAAACGTAATTTTTTGGAAATTGGTTTTGAAAGACAAATGAAATGTTGATTTACAAATTTTAATTGAGATTGAAATTGATTTGGTTTTGAAATGAATAAACGACCAATCGGTGTAATAATTACGAAAGTTATTAAAGAGACCGGAATCGGTTAGGGACATACTCACTGTCTAAACCGAAAACCACTTTAATAACTATACGCGGAGTGATGATCCAGAATGAAGTGGTTGGAATGATGTACGTGATGACTGAAGAAAGAGAACGATAATGGATAGCCATGACACTTGTGTCAAATTGGAAATGACTAAAACAGGAGCCGTGCCGGGCCAATGGAGGTCAGCTACCTTAAGCGAACACACTTCTTTGAAAACTACTCATTACTTGTTGTCGATTGGTGCACCCTTGATTTGGGAGTGTTGTTTCGCGGTGTTGCGGTCGCTGCGGCAATGCGTTCTCACCAGTCCGGATCAGGCAAACGGTAGTTTCACTACCTTGGGTATTGCCTCATGTGCCTTGTCATACTTGTATCCCTTTATACGCGACCACTACGATTTGTTTTGTGTTATACCTATGGAGTACTCCCTGATAGCCCACTAGTTTACGGTGGAGTTTACAGTGCTGTATAGACTATAACGCTTATATAAAATGTGTTAAGGGGGATAATGGTAACGCCTTAACACTATTTTGATACCTTATATTACTGATAGACATTATCTACTTAGTGTACATTACTACCTAGTAGATAGTTTAACGGATCCTTAAAGGATGGTTATTCCAAACATCCTTTGAGTTACTTGTATTTCAATTTCTATTTCACTTGAGTTGGATTTATTGATATAAGAATGTTAATCCTGACTCGAGTGTTTTGTGTTTTCCTTTACGCTCGGGTCAGACTTAGTGTACCAGTATTCGAGACTCACCTTTGGAGTTGGAGCTTTGCTTGAAGATCCAGCCATCTATTCTGCTTTCAGTATTCGATGATTCTAGTGATGTATTCTGATTTGTATCTGATGTATCGTATTACTCTTCCGTTGTATCTGGTTTAACTCTGATGTAACTTATACATTTATATAGTAGCTTCATGAACTACTATCTCTTTTATTTCCGCTGCATTTATTACTCTGTGTCTGTGATCTGTGATTATATATTTATTTACTGTATATGTTCAGTTTTGCCAATTTAAATTAACAACGCGGTATTTTGAATTATTCAAGTCCAACATGTGCGGATGCGAATGGTCCAAAATACTGGGTCGTTACAAGTGGTATCAGAGCTTTGGTAGCTCTAGGCAAAACTTAGCATATAGGGTAAATATATTTACAGAATCACTCTCATTCGAGTTTCAATCTCTTCCTTTTGACTCGATTCATTTGCATTTTGGAACGTTCCCTGCGGTTCCAAAATCCATTCTTATCCCTCACTATTCGTATTCTTCTGAACTTTGGAGTATCACATAACTCCACTTTGAATAATCTTTATAATGAGTTGGCAGTCCCGCAAATCTCAAATTGATTTGTAAAAGGGGTAAAAATCTTTTACGATAGAATCGATTCACCGGAGATTTATATATCCTCGGTTTAGATGCTGACATCTTTGTTATGCCAAATTCTATTTCTTGAGATCGAATGTCGATTTACCTCGGAATTCTACACCGATCCTATTTTTGAAGTCTCGGTCGACCCGGTTAAGGTTGCCCGCGATTTATATAAACTTATCCATCGCCTTATTTTGTTATTTAATTATGTCGTCTTTGTTTCAAACCTATCTTCGAATCGAAATTCTCTTCGATTTGAGTCTATCA
Source organism: Allium fistulosum (assembly GCA_030737815.1). NCBI lineage: Eukaryota > Viridiplantae > Streptophyta > Magnoliopsida > Asparagales > Amaryllidaceae > Allium > Allium fistulosum. Next base: position 191,633,267 of record CM060902.1, on the reverse strand, counting down.
AAAATTTGAATCTCCATCCTTGCTTTGAAATCCATTATTGTATCGTTAAGTGAGGAAGTGTATTTGTAAATTAATTTTAAAATGTTTTTATATTGTGTTGCTTGAGTTGTTGATGTTGATTTGGGTTTTCGATCGATTCGTCTGATCAACGATATCGATAGGATTTCCAAAACACTTGAGCAGAGCAAACTGACACAATATCTTTCTCAAATTTGGTAAATAAAATAAAAGTTTTATATGATTATATTATATAAATATAAGTTTTCTGAAATTGAATTATTAACTGAATTGGTTGTCAAAAAGGTAATATTTGATTTTCACTATTTATTTTGTAAATCATTGATTATTCCAACATAAAAATAAATGGAATTATAAAAGTTGGTTTATAGATTTATTTAGAAATCTAAATGAATTTAAAGTAAGAATTTGAGAATTTAATTTCCTAAAATTTCAAGCTTTGGTTTTAAATTTTTGAAATGTATATTATTGATCGTATTTTCAAATAGAAACCGTTTTCAAAGAATTTTAAATGTTTAAATCAGTGCTCTTCTCTTTGTCGCTGGAAAATAATTTCGGTGATGGCGGTCGCATCATCGACATTCATTTTCGAGTTTCGAAGTGGAGATACTATTCTGTAGCTTTGCTACGGTTTTGTTTTGAAAAATATTTTGATTTGAATTTCTTCAGTATAATTTGATTTTTATATATATATAGGTATCTTATTTTAAATTTAATTTGATTTGATATATATAGTATATACATAATTATCTCTAAATGGTTTAAAGTGAATTGGAAATCTAATTATTGAATTTATGATTAAATGATGATTTTAATTATAAATAAAGCTAGAATTTTGAATAAATATTTAAAGTTAAATAATTGAATTAGAAGATTTTACTTGTATAATACTCAATTGCATTCCAAAATATATAACTTACCTAAATCTTCAAAAGTTAACTATGTAATTGAATATTATACAGTATAAAATGATGTTAAAGGAATTTATAAATAGATTTGAGTGGTTTTAAATAGTGTAAATATACTTAATATATAGAGGATATATTAAGTGGAATAAATTTAATAATAATCTGGAACAAAGAAAAATTAAAATAAAATATGATTATAATAAATTATTATTCAAATTTATGATTTTAGAAAATTGTTAATAAAGGATAATTGGATAATAAAACAATGAATAAATGAGATAAATAAAAAATAAAATTTTGTCTAAAAGAAATCTTTTGTTATCAAATGTAAAAAAATTGAAATGAAATCAACTTAATAAATTATCTTGAATTTAAAGTCAATTATTGAATATAAATCAATTTAAATTGAAATTTATATGGTTTAAATATATGTAATAAGATATATTAGGTGGAATAGACTTAATAATAATTTGGAATAAAAGAATTAAATTTGTTGAATAAAATATGAGGATAATAAATGATTATATAAATTGATTGATTTAGAAATTGTTAATTGAGGATGACTAGATAATAAGATAATGAATGTAGAAATAGATGGATTGATTTAACTTAAGTAAACTCAAATGGATTAAAACAAAATGTTGAATATTAATTAATTTAAATTGAAAATTTATATGGTTTAAATTAATTGTTTTGTTTTCCAAATCTATTTTCTTTCTAGCTGTTTCTATTCTCCTACCTCGTTCCTTTTCGGGGACGAAAAGTTTTGAGTGGGGGAGAGTGTAACGATCCGTAAATTTTAACCGTTTTAATAACGTAATTAGTTGAAATTTTGTGAAATTTTAAACGATAAAATTTTGAAATATAAATTTGATATTTGGAATGCATCTAGTTAAACATAGCAACTGGTAAATTTTCGTCCGAAAATATGAAAGTTTATTTCGCGCGTAAACTTACTTCAATTTAATCAGTTAAAAAGCGATGAAAATAAAATGTTTTCGGAACCTAAATATTTTTATATAGAAAAATTCTAAATCATCTTCTGAGCAAGACGTCAGTTCGTCATTTTTCAAAATTCGGACTTCTTTAGCTCCGTCGATCTTATTTTTCAGCGTTTTTCTTGCATTTTTCGCTATTAGAAAATTCGAATTTTTATAATTCAATTGTACCACTGATATCCGTATACCATTTTGATCGTCTCGTCGTGCCGATCTGTACAGCATATTCATTTATGCATTTCGGAGAATGGTACGCGGTGAAATTTGTAGACGACCAGCCGTATCGGTACCCGTTCGAGTCTATTGTTTCACGTTATTTTTTTTGCGACCATCCTTCTTTCACCCGGTAAACAAATAGCATCAGCTTTCAATAGTTTATTGAATTCAACCCTGTCCTTTGATTTTCTCGGTATCAATTTATGATATGCTGTTTCCAACTCATTTTTTTCCTTGTGCTTTGGGAAAACAATTAAATAAGTTATTATGTGTCAGCGTATTTGACTTGTAACGTGAAAGACTGCACACTTTTCATTGTTCCTATCTGTAGCCAAGTTATGCCTTACTGCTCTTTCATTTTTAACTCCACCTCTTCCCTTCCCTGTTACTTGAAAAATAAGTACATAAACTTCTACCTTGTTTCTATTCTCTGCTCATTTTCTCTTCACTATATTTTTCCCTCTGAAGCCACGTTGCATTTTATTAACTTCTTCTCAAAACATTCATCCACGTTATCCTCTACCTCACCTCCTCTCTTCACTCCGCCATGCGCCCAACAATGCCCGCCCACAAGCAGCCTTCACTTGTAGACCCGCACTCCACCAAAGACCAACTGCACCTCGTTCCTCCTCCGCATTTTACGAGACCGCATCCATCAACTCGTCCGCTTTTGCACCTAACCACATCGACAGCCAACGCCCTACAACCGAACTCCTCCAATTTTTAACACTTGATCGACTGGATCCGCCCACCTGTCCCCCATCGCAGCAGCCGAACGCAGATCATTATCACCCATTGCATAAACCTCCAGCAACCCAGCTCGTCATCTTCCTTCTGAGAAGTAAGGTATATATTATGCATATGGGCTATTCATGTGAATCCTGCTTGCTTGATCTTTGCATTGCAACTAGCAACACGTGCATATCTCCTCTATTTTTTTTGTTTGTTTGTTTCCGTTCGGCTATGTATATTTATAAAAAAAAGTAATATATGTTGATGTGTACGTTGCACTCAATTCCTCTGGGCATGTTCATACTGCTTCTCGTCTTCCTGCATATAGGTTTATATAGTTTATTGGATAATATATTTGTATATATATTTATTCATATATAGGTTTGCTTTCCAAAACTGTTAGTTTAAAACCAATACGTATATATATTTGTTAGTTTATATATATTTAACTTTCGGCCTTGAGTATATAATATATGTTCTATAGAGTTGAAGTTTGCATGCAAGTAGGTGGATATAAAGTGCAAGTTATTTGCATAGTTGTATTTACTGTTTTTAATTATCAAGACTGTAGTTGATCTTGGAAAATTTTACATATATATATATTCCACTTTGAATTGTATATGATAAACCTTCTACTTCTTGTTTTATATACAAACTTTTATATGCTGTTTCGTACACTGTTAAGTATAGATATTTAAATTATAATGTGTAGTGTGTCTGTACAGTTTAATTGGTTCAATTATTTTACGCAGAGATATGTTGTTTATTTTATGTGTTATATACAAAATTCCATCTGCCAAGTGTATGTAAGTATTTTGTTTATATTTGTGTATATATATATATATGCGTTTATTTCAAAATTTTATTATATATACGTTTGGTTTTAATAATTTTTGTTTTAATTTAAATTAATGATTTTTGAAAATGCATGTATATATATTAATTTAATATGAGAGTGAAATGTATATATTTAATTTCAAATGTGTTTAAACGTAAGGATTTGAAAGAATATATATATTTATATTTATTTTATTAATAATGTTAAATTAAGCATTGATTTTTATAATAATAATAATAACAATATATATTTCTGCTATATCAAGTTGATTTGATTTGTTTTCATCGATTTCTGTTATCAGCTATATCCGTCGAATTCGTGCCAATTTAGCTTTGCTTTGGAATTCTTGCTTGGATCTGTAACTCTTCTCATACTCCTACATCTCTAGCCTCGAAAGGTGAGCAATCACCCACGATTAACGTTCTTTTATTTATTAAATTTGATTTCAATTGAAACGACAAATTGAAATATGCTACTGTTATTTATGCTATTAACTGTATCAGTTCACCTTTGACATCTGACACCATTATCTGTTATATATGCAATGATAATCCAGTTTGGTTGTTAAATGATTGATTATTTGATGTTTACAATTGGACGTTAAAATTGTAATGTATAAAGTGATAAATATTATGCAAATAAATTTGACGTAGGATAATTAAAGTTTGAATCGACACATATGTTGAATTTGATTTAGTTGAATATGACCCCTTTTAATTGTTAAATTAATTGACATGTAGAATAGTGATAGTTACACTCTGAACCATTGAACGTATATGGGATTAATTGTTGTAGTGTAAAATTGAAATTGAATGACAAGTGAAGAACCGTATAAATAATTAGTGGAATAATCTTTAATCTGCATGAAATGATAGTGTAGATTCTAGAAATAATTATATTAATTTGCACAAACAACAATGTGAATTGATACGATTATTTCGAGATTATTTAAATTGATTATTGGATTGATATTGGTTGTTGTTATTGCTTGTTTATTTACTTTGACACCATCCCAGTTATCACACTGCAAGTTCCCTTTGCTATGTGTTGATTTTGAATTGAATTGGAATCGGGTTGAAATGATAAATACCCAAATGAACTTGACTTAGGATAGAGAATTTAATAAAACCTGATTGGTCAATGATTTGATTTTAAAATAAAATGAAGATTTTATTTGAATAAATAATATATTTTGAAATGAAGTTGAAATTTGAATTTTTAATGAAAGGAAAATGTTAATATTTAATAATCTGAAACAAAATATTAACAATGTAATTGATGGAAGAACGTTGTTTAATTTGAGAAATGATTGAATTAAGTTTTGAAATTATTTAATAATTAAGTTTTGAAATTTTATAATAGTTAAGTTGAAATTATTTAATAATTATATAAGATTGAATTATTTAATAATTAATTAAAAATTGAATTCTTTAATAAGTGAAATTTAACTTCTTGGATAAGTAAAATAAGTTTCTTATTTAATTGAGTTTTGAAACTTGTAACTAAAATTAAATCAGTGAAATTGAATTTCTCTTATAAGAAATGAAATGTGTTTTATTGAAATAAATGTAAGACTTGAAATGTAAATAATTTGATTTGACGAATTTAATTTAAGTCAGTTTGTAAGTTTGATATAATGGAGTTGAACTTAAGTAATCGATTTAATGAATTGAAAATTTAATAGAAATTGGTTTGAATGATAAATTAACTTAACGAATATTGAATGAAATCGATCAATAAATTTAAGTTGATTTGAATATTAAATTAAATAAATTTAAATGATTTCGGAATGAAATTTATATACGAATTTGAATCAATATTTGAATTGTTTTAAATAGAAATTGAAATTGAATTATAAGCTTTCGAAATGGTAATTTGGATGTTTTGAAACGTAATTTTTTGGAAATTGGTTTTAAAAGACAAATGAAATGTTGATTTACAAATTTTAATTGAGATTGAAACTGATTTGGTTTTGAAATGAATAAACGACCAATCGGTGTAATAATTACGAAAGTTATTAAAGAGACCGGAATCGGTTAGGGACATACTCACTGTCTAAACCGAAAACCACTTTAATAACTATACGTGGAGTGATGATCCAGAATGAAGTGGTTGGAATGATGTACGTGATGACTGAAGAAAGAGAACGATAATGGATAGCCTTGACACTTGTGTCAAATTGGAAATGACTAAAACAGGAGCCGTGCCGGGCCAATGGAGGTCAGCTACCTCAAGCGAACACACTTCTTCGAAAACTACTCATTACTTGTTGTCGATTGGTGCACCCTTGATTTGGGAGTGTTGTTTCGCAGTGTTGCGGTCGCTGCGGCGATGCGTTCTCACCAGTCTGGATCAGGCAAACGGTAGTTTCACTACCTTGGGTATTGCCTCATGTGCCTTGTCATACTTGTATCCCTTTATACGCGACCACTACGATTTGTTTTGTGTTATACCTATGGAGTACTCCCTGATAGCCCACTAGTTTACGGTGGAGTTTACAGTGCTGTATAGACTATAACGCTTATATAAAATGTGTTAAGGGGGATAATGGTAACGCCTTAACACTATTTTGATACCTTATATTACTGATAGACATTATCTACTTAGCGTACATTACTACCTAGTAGATAGTTTAACGGATCCTTAAAAGATGGTTATTCCAAACATCCTTTGAGTTACTTGTATTTCAATTGCTATTTCACTTAAGTTGGATTTATTGATATAAGAATGTTAATCCTGACTCGAGTGTTTTGTGTTTTCCTTTACGCTCGGGTCAGACTGAGTGTACCAGTATTCGAGACTCACCTTTGGAGTTGGAGCTTTGCTTGAAGATCCAGCCATCTATTCTGCTTTCAGTATTCGATGATTCCAATGATGTATTCTGATTTGTATCTGATGTATCGTATTACTCTTCCGTTGTATCTGGTTTAACTCTGATGTAACTTATACATTTATATAGTAGCTTCATGAACTACTATCTCTTTTATTTCCGCTGCATTTATTACTCTGTGTCTGTGATCTGTGATTATATATTTATTTACTGTATATGTTCAGTTTTGCCAATTTAAATTAACAACGCGGTATTTTGAATTATTCAAGTCCAACATGTGCGGATGCGAATGGTCCAAAATACTGGGTCATTACATAACCAGGCCAACCCTATCTTGATCGATGAAGACACTTCACTCAATCAAGAACATGAGGTCAGCGACGAAGAAGAAGAAGAACCAATGTAAGAAGCACACGAGGAGGATGATGACCAAGTAGTATGCGTTGGAGAAGTGTGTTTCGACAAAAATGGGAATCTTGTTGAACAACGTGGAAATTTCTGTCTCCACTATCCAAACTGTTCAGTTCATAAATCACCTATGTTCAGAAACACACATTAGTTTCTTTTCTTTCTTTCCGTTGTTATTTATGTTTTTCAAACGCAAATGTAAATAAAACCATACTCATAATAAATAAACTCGTGTTCTTATATGTGTTAGTATTATTGTGAATTCTTAGTTAGGATAGTTAATAGTTTAGGATTATATTTTAGTTAAGTATTGATTATGTATGATAACACTATCATTATAATCACAAGTAATGTAGTCTAGGTTCAGGGGGAGTTATATAGAGTAATATAGAGTTATATAGTTTGAAGTTATCTAGTTTAGAGTTAGTTTTTGTTTTTTGTTGATGACAAAGGGGGAGAAGTATAAAATAGGATAGTTAGGCATAGATTAAGAGGGAGTTATTAGATTTATTAGGATAGAAGGAATATTTTATAAACAAAGGTTGTCATCATAAAAAAGGGGGAGATTGTTAGTCCCCGAGGAGTTGGTTTTGATGACAACAACCTTAGAATAGATTATAAAATATAAATACTAACATTACAAGTTTAGATATATATGTATATGCAGGATCTAACCATGCAGGTATCAAGAATGAAGACTGTACAGTATAGAGATTCAAGATATAGAGATAGAAGACTCATGAGTATCAAGATTATCAAGAGTTCAAGGTTAAGTTTGTTTTATTAGGAATATTTGTTAAAACTCGTAGAAAAGCACTGGCATCTTAATATCCAATTTATTCGTGGAATGGAATCCACTTCAAGCTCGTTAAAGGGATGGAACCCTAAGTAGGATGGAACCTACGAAAATCTAGTGGAACATTGTTTTGTATCCACTAATTTTAATTCAAATGATTTTACAAAATTATCTTGTTTTCAAAATGATTTCAAAACTTTCCTTTTAAAAGATTCAAAACTCTCTGTCCTGATTTTAAATAATTTTAGCCTAAAAAACATCTTTATTTTCAGAGTCAAATTACTCCTGATTTTAAACTATCTTTTCAAATAATATATTTAACTTTTAAATATTTATACTTAGATTTAAATATAAAATTATAGTTAAATTATGTATATATTGTTTTTTATATTTACTTATGTATTTTAACTATAGTTAAGTATATTTATAAAGTTTTAAATAATTTTAATATAAAATAGAGGTTATTTTCAAAGAAAATCAAAACACCAAAAATCCCTTTGGGATGTCGACATGCCCATATACCCCATGTCGACATAGTGTCAGTTGAGTTCAAAATTCAAATTTCAAAAGAAGTGTCTATTCGCCATAACTCTTCACGAATGGACATGACTGTTGTTCTTCTATAAATAGGGGTCAGTTTCAACGAATTTTCAATCACTTTTTTTTGGTTTTCACTCCTCTTCTTCTTCCACATTTCTTAATACAAAATCATACCATTACTCTGCCAAAATCAACATCGAATCATACTCGATTACTTCTAGTTTGATTCTCCATCACTATCTCTACAAGGTTCTCAGTGCTATTCAGAGTTATAGACTTCTTTGTAAAATATTAGCGAGAAAAGGTGTGATTGTAGCCTTGGAAATCAATTAAGCGAGAAAAGGTGTGATTGTAGCCTTGGAAATCAATTAAGCGAGAAAAGGTGTGATTGTAGCCCTGGAAATCAATTGGGTGAACTTGTTGCCCCGGAAATCAAGTATCTCTACCCAGAGGATTGTCATTCTGGAGGGTGTACCTCGTGGCCTTGAAATCGAGGGTTGTAATTGTTGAATTGTTGTTGAAAGGAAATCCGTACTTGTGTTGCGGGACTGGATGTAGGGTAACTCCGAACCAGTATAAAATCCGGTGTGTTCTTTCCTTTACTGCTTTTACTTTATATTTGCATCTGTGTTTGATTATGTGTTCATATCCGTGTCTGATTAGTGTATTCATTGTTACAAATTAAGATAAAACTCAAAAAGATTAACAAATTTCTTAAAACACTATTCACCCCCCTCTAGTGTTAATTCTAGCCTTAAGATCCTTAATCCACATTTCTCACATTGTATACCATATTTAAAAGTTTATGAATTTCAAGTTATGCATTAAACTATGAATAAATGATACAAATATCAAAACGTATATGTATGAAAAACTTAGTGAGTGCAAAAATAGATTTAAAAGAAGAAGAATAAATTGTTGGAAAGTGCAATTATAAGCATTAATTTGCATAAATTCAATAATGACGTTATTATACCAATTTACTGCACCAAGCAAGTGACCAATATAACGTTATACAATTATGAGAATAAACACATCGCAAAATTAATGGCGGTAACCATATAACGTTATACAATTATGCGCAGCAACCATATAACATAATATAATTCTGTTTATAAACTGAAAAATATAACATGTTATATGTATAGCAACGATATCGCTTTATTAAATTTTCAATATATATATGACCATTAGATATCACTCGGTAGCATATACCATGTATAACGTTACATAATATTTAACACATCAGTCAGTTAAGATTTCTTTAGACCGCAACTTTTTTTTCACCATGTTTCAAAAGTTTCTGAATCAATAAATGAGTTAAGATACCGCCGATGAGTTAAAATAGACGTGGCACGCATATCCATAACCCTTAATTAATCCAACATAGAAATATTCAAACTTCATAGCACAAATATAGCATTATAAAAATATCTACTAAATCCTATAAATGTCACTCACTTTATCTATCTATATTCACGTCTCTTTCTACCCCTATTCCTTTTCCACTTCTCTTTCCTATCATCTCCATTAAGATTTCTCACTACTACTGTTTCTTTTTGGACAGGCCTCTTGAGTAGTTCGCCATCATTAATCTCCGATATCACAGCTTCAGTTTAGTGTAATTATACCACTGAAACCGTGTTTTACACTATAGTCCTATCTTGCACTTATATATTTTAATCTTATTCTACAGAAAAAACATTTCTGCAACTACAACTTCTACACTTCTGTTTTGTATTAAAAAGGTAATTTGCACTTTTAAGAATTTGTTGTATTGTTAATTTAAATGCATTGTCTTTTGTGTATTCTCAAAATAATATCATGATTACATGTTATTTACGGACATAAAATCAATTGATCGATGAAAATTTATTCCTTTTTCATGTTATTTTTTATTTTTAAATATATTTCAATTTTATCCTACAGGAAAAAAAATTCATTTCTACGACTGCAACTTCTAAACTTCTGTTTTATATTAAAAATGTAATTTGCACTTTTTAGAATTAGTTTATATTGTTTTTTATAAGTACATCGCACTATGTATTCTCAAAATAATATCATGATTACATGTTATTTACAGACATAAAATCAATTGATCGATGAAAATTTATTCTTTTTTCATGTTATTTTTTATTTTTACATATACATAAAGATTATGCTTGTTATAAAAAATGTTCAAAAGTACATGCCAGTCATCACGTTATTATTATTTTAATATATATATTAAAAAATTAATTTCAGTATACAACACAATTTATCAGCCAATAAATACTCTAATAAGCAAAGATCGACTCAAAAAGATGTATTTTTTTACAAATTCAGTACACTCTCCTACCTGTATTTCCAAATTAATATCACTTAAATATATGATCTAACAATTAAACTTTCTATACGTTTTCGCTCTTTATTAATTGATAACAGAAACAAAAATTCAACCTAACAAAAAATAAAATGTTTCAACTTAGAAGTGAAATTCAAACCGATTACACATGATGCCAACGCAAAATAGCTAACTATTTAAGATATTATTTCTTTAAATATGTTAAACATATATAATTTCTAAAAGAAAATCAACATACTTCCGAAACATGTGCTATCGTCAGGCGCGAAGCGCGTGCCCTAATACTCGTTTCTTGTAAATTTTTCTTTGACGCTTAACAAGCCAACATTCCGTCGGTCTGTTAACGGATACTTTCAAATATATATTACTATATCCTCATCTACATTCAAAATTTCTTTTAGACATAGAGTATCCGCGTCCATGGATATAGACGTACATCGAATAATTATCTTATCCACTAACGATTGATAAATCAAGAAACACAAATAGAAATTTTTGATTTAAAGTAGATTTTTTTTTTCTTTCAATTCCACAGGCTATTGACTATAAAAGTATGCAAAAGTCAACAAATATAATGATAATAAATAATTTTGAGCAGTTTATATGCATTAAATGCATATAATATAAACTAATAACGTAATAAAACTATAAATACATATCTTATATTGTACTAAAATACAAATAACACAACTCATAATTTTGACAATAACCAAACATATAATTTTTGGCTTTGTAAATCCATTCGCATCTGCATCCGTTTTTTCGGATATCAGATATTTATCCATTTTGGGACATGGATGTGAGTGGATTTTATATTTTTCGAATATTCATTGACTGTAACACCCTATATTTTTATAACATTATTTAGGATATTTAATTAGTTAAATTAAGTAAAATAATGTGGAGATTAATAGGTTGAGATTTGATTTAACTAAGAGTAGCCGTGCCATGTTAAATGGAAATCAAAATGAAACAACATGAATTAATGTGTTAGGAAATAGGCAAGGGTAAAATGGAAAATATGAGAGACTTATACCCTAAACCCTTAGAAAATGAAACACACGTTCATTTTCACTCCATCAAACTAAAATACATCAAGGCCGGCCACCATTTTCATTCTCCAGGGAAGATAAAGCTAGGACTTCAAGAGAAAAAAGTTGATCTACATATTCAACATCAAATCTCACATCTTTTAATCTCAAAGCTAAGGTGAATGATTACTACATCCCATTTTCTCATGGTTTTCGGCTTTAAGTTAGATCCAAAATGATTTTGCAAGTTTATGCCATGTTTTGAATGATTAAAGTTATATATATGTTTGTCGATGAATTATACATGTTCATATTAGTTTCTATAATATGTTTGATATGAAAACCCTATTAGATGACATCCAAATGCCTTGAAAAAAATGTAGATCAGAAATGGTATTTTAGAGATAAGTTTAAATTTTCATAAATTGCTGAATTAATGTGGATTTTATATTAATTTTCTAGTGAAGAAAATGATTTATTGGGTTATAAATTGTTTACGGCTAAAATAATTATTATTTGGGTTTGAAATTTTTATATGTTGGAAAACATATTAAAATAGATTTTCTGGAGTTTTTTTAGATTTTTCCTAACTGTTTTGATGAATATATAAAATTATTTAAGGTATGGGACTTAAATATTTTATATATTTAATTAAGGAAAAGGGGCATTTTATAAAATAAAATCATTGTTTATTCTTGAAATTATTGGCAGCACTTTTCTGAAAAATATTTATTAACCAATAAGAATTGGACAAACAAAGACAAGTTAGTTGAAAAGTTATCTGTTTTAAGTTAAAAATAAGAAAATCACACTTTTAGCATGTTTCAGCCATTTACGGCATTAAAGCTTTCGACCCAGACCTTTCGACATCAAGCTTTCTAAGTCAATGCGTATGGTATCAAGCAACTTGCTACGTAGCGTATTGGAAAGGTCGAAAGGTACTTGGTTGAAACCTTAGTTGCCGAAGAGGTTGGGGTATGTTTATTTTATAAGCCAAAGTAACGTCTGTTTTGCTTTCGAAAAGAAGCTTTCGACTTGGTTACTTTCGACCAGGTCAAATATTTAAAACAAAAGTTTATAGCTTTCGACAAGGTCGAAAGGTAAACAAGCTTTCAAAGGGGTCGAAACCCCTAGCTGCCACCTTTCAACCTTTCGAAGTCATGCTTTCGACAAGGTCGAAAGGTATAGTTGTCTTTTAAAAACCAGCCGCTTCTTCTATGCTTTCAAAAGGAAGCTTTCGACTTAGATGATTTGCCCTTTTTATTCTAATTGAAGCATAACCCAAGATTTAAAAAGAGATGTTTTAAAGTATTAAAAAGGTTGGAGCCTATTGATTTAAAAGAGATGTTTTAAGCTTTCGAAGGGGTCGAAAGCAAAGCTTTCGACAAGGTCGGAAGGTAGCTTCCGAAGAGGTCGAAGGGTTTTAAAAGAGGATTTTCCACATGTTTTAAATTGAACCCAAAGAGCTTTCGAAAAGTTTATGTTTTAAAGGTTTAATGCGTTCGAAAGGTACTATTTTCTGAATGGTTTCGAAGGGGTCGAAAGCCAAGCTTTCGAAGGGGTTGAAAGCAAAGCTTTCGAAGGGGTCGAAAGCAAAGCTTTCAATGGAGTCAAAAGGTAGCTTTCGAAGAGGTCGAAAGGTAGCTTTCTATAACGTTGAAAGGTCCTATTTTCTGAATGGTCTCAAAAGGGTTGAAATGGAAGGTTTTTCCAAGGTTTTCTAAGGCTATGGTTTAAAGTGTTTTAAGATAAGAAGTCTAAGGTTTTTAATGCTTTCGAAAGGAAGATTTTTAATGGTTTCGAAAGGTTTGAAGTATGGGTTCGAAAGGAAAGGTTTTGATCTTTTGGCCTAGATAAATAAAGAGTTTTACTTGGTTTTGAAAGAGATGCTTTCAAAGGATTTAGAAGGGGTACTTTCAATGGAATCGAAAGGGGTACTTTCAAATGTTCAAATGTTTTCATCAACAAAGATTTGAGTAAAGTGTGTGTGTGTGTGTGTATGTGTGTGTATATATATATATATATATATATATATAACATGGCAATGTGATTTTGAGTAAAGCACAAGGATTATATATTTTCCTTGTGTTAGTTTGATTTAAAGGTTTTAAATCATTTTGAAAAGGTTTTCAAGGAAAATTATGGGAGGGGATCCCTAAGTAAAATAACTCAGATATTAGAATACCAGATGAGACTGGTATAGGGTCGCGCCCTATACATTAGCTATTGGCCCCGGCTAATTGTTGTCCAAAATTCCAGTGTGTAGGGTTTGGTCAGGTAGACTAAAATTATGATTACACGCCGAAAGGAATATATTTGTATACAGATAGTTTATTGGTGAGACCGATAAACCATTAGGATTACGAAGGCCTGGGAGATGATTAAGTTAGGGACAGATCGTCCAGAAGAGAAGCATTTAAGAGATAGTTAAGGATAGATCGTCCAGAAGCAGTAGCGTCTAACAGATGTTAGATTATTTTAATATGTTGTCTGGTAGGCCCGAGTTAGCCAAAGGTTAAAAGTTAGCCAAACAAAACTTATGTGTTTGAACAGATAGTTCATTTATTACCTGATATTTATGTATGTTTACATAATGATGCTTTACAGTATTTTAACCAGTTTTGGTTGCAGGAAAAAGGTTTTGCAAAGATATGTTTTAAAAGGATGTTAGTGAGGGGAAACCCGTTCCGCTAAGCGGCGTGGTCTCACTTAACATATTAAATGGGATGTATAGTATTATTCACACCAGGTTTTATGTCCGTCTCGAAGTTTATGTTTTCCTCTTAAACTCTCAGATGCTCAAAAATTGATTTGAGTAGGCTGAGGGGTTAAGGCCTTTTTCAAGTTTTAGTAGGATGACGAATAAGGCTACCAGAGGCATGCAGGAGGCAAACAAATATCTATTTAGGAGTTGCAGTTTTATGTTTTTTTGTATTTCCACTGTGTTTGTATTAAGTCTATCATGACTATATGACTCTGATCATCTAAGGGGGTATCTTCATATACCGCTCTTAGCATATTTTGTAACAAGTATATTTTATCTGTGCCTGGGAACGTATTTGAGATTATGTATTAAAAATATGGAACATCCATTTTGAAATTTAATGAAGCAATGTCGTTTTTGAAATCTGTGTTTGTTTCATATTCAAGTGCTTCTGATATTATAGATACTATTAACATAGCCATATTTAGTTGCCGGAAGCTAATACTATAGATGACTGCAGCATCTGTAGTGCTTTGTTTTGGGCCTCTAGATAGGGGATGTTACAGCTTGGTATCAGAGCAAGGTTTATGAAATACTTTAACTAAAATGGTTTTTGAAAACATAATCCTTGGTAATTAGAGTTAAGATCGGGGTATGTGATAACGCTATAGTAATGTACTTGTATTTGTTATATATGAGTATATGCTATATCTCTAGACTCCTATCTTAGTTAGGCTATTCATCTGTATCTCATGAGGCTTAAATATAGATATGGAAGGAAGAAGAGGCAGAGTTAATCTTGGAGGAGAGAGCACCACCACTAATGGAAATGCCCGACCAAATTCTAGAAGAGGTCCAGGTCAGGATCAAGCTGAAAATGTTGGTGCTGGGGTTCCCCAAGTGGATATGGGAGTCATGTATCAACTTTTCGTGAACATGATGCAAGCTGGAATTGCAGCTGATGTAGTTGGAGGAAATGCTGCTAAAGGAGGAGTTCAGGGAGCTCCAGTTGTCAATGATTACGCTAAGTTAAGTGGAAATTATACCAATCTTAGAGGGAAGCCATTCATTGGAACTGAAGATGTTATTGAGGTGGAAAACTAGCTATTACATTGTGAAAGTATTTTCGCTGATTTGGGGCTCAACGATGAGCAAAAAAGGAGACTTGCTTCAAGACAGCTTCAAGGAGCTGCTTTATTTTGGTGGAATTCTATAACTACTAGTGTGGATGAGGAAACGATGACGTGGGATGAGTTTAAGAGGAGGTTTCAAGAAAGGGTCATGTCTGTTATGGCGCAGTCTGCGTTGGTTAAAACGTTTGCGGAGCTGGTGCAAGGAGAAATGACGGTCCTGGAATATGCTAGAAGATTTGAAGAGTTAGCCCGGTATGGGTATGCCACTGTTGACACAGCGATGAAAAGGAATGAGAAGTTTATTGGAGGACTGAAGCCAGAGTTGGCAAAAGCTACCTTACCGCACATAAGAGATCCTTGTGATGTGGTCTTGGAAATGGCATTAAGGCATAAAGAGATACTGAATGCACTAGAAAAGATTAAGGTGAAAGAGGTTCAGGGTGGACAAGGCCAGAAAATAAAGTTTTTCCATAAGAAGAATGCTCAGAAGGGAGGAGCACAAAAGAAGGGAAAATCTGAGGTCTTGTTAATCGGCTAATTTTCTATCGATTAGAAAATAGTCGAAAATTTTGAAATAAATGTACCGCAAGCGCACGACATACACTTGTAGTACATGGCGAATACGGGTCGATCCGTAGGGAATTAATGATTTTAAAAATCTATTCAATCAAATTAAACCAAAGTCGAGTGAAAGTTGAGCTAGAGAATTAGAAAATTAGCTAACTAACTAAAAGAAAAGAGATGCAAATATAAGGGTTAAATGACAAGTTAGAGAATAAATCCATTCTCTAGATCATGTAGTTCAACACATATGAAATCATAATCTCTCTTTTATGGTCATTAGTGCTTTAATTGATGTGCTTATCATAAGTATGGCATATTTGTGCTATTGATTAGCCAACATAAGCCATCAAACTATAACACACCCCTTAAACCACTTACTAACTTTCATGAAATTTGACAATGAAAATGAAATCTATTTTAAGTATGGCCTATTAACTATTGATTAGAAATATAGACCATTAAATTTTAATTTCAAATTACTTTCTTTTGCCATAATTATATTTTGATGAAAAGGCAATTAGTGTTAGTGATTGTTTAAGCATAGCCTATTTGGTGTCAACAATATAGGCTACCAAATTCAAAGCAAAAACAACTCGTAAACCATTTCTATCATCATCATTAAGCACAAAAAGAGAGCATGAATTAACAAATAGTTGAAGCTCCATAATTAGAGGGCTTCGTTACCCCTAAATTGAAGGGGTTTAGCCTCTTGTATTTGTCATTTGATTAACAAATGTAGCTAGCAACATGAAAGCAAAAAGAAAGAAAAATGAAAGCTAATGAAAAAGAGAGCTAATTAACAAGAATTAGAACTATTCTACTTGCATGAAAGTAAATCTACACTACAACATGAAAGGAAATAAACAAGAAAAGGAAAAGATCATATATTAAATTGCATAAAAAAAAGAAACGAAATTTACATGAAAATAAAAATGGCTAAGTAGCCATGAAAAAGAGAAAGAAAAGAGCTTGTTTATTTGTGAGCCTAAACTAAACTAAGAGGGACTAAGGGAGAAGAAGGTTACATGAAACATAAGGGGTACTTATACATGTGTTAAACCCTAACTCATATTTTTGGGGAATGCCCAAAATACCCTTGAGAAAGTGTGGAGGCCAAGTAATCATTAGCTTCTACTAATCATCATTTAAGTGTACATGAAGCCATTAATTCCATAAGCATGTGCATTAGCCTCTAATTTGTACATTAAGGTAGGTGGGTAGGTGGGGTCCCCCATTATCATGCCTTTGAATTATTTCAATCTCCATTCCTTTGTATCTTCTTTGTGCATGCATACATCTTCATGAAACCATTTGTATATGAAGCCAAATTCCTATAAAATAATACAGAAATTTCTAATTAAATTTTCTCAAATTAATATATGCACAAAAATGACCATTTTTTCCTTGGATGAAGATGAATATGTGACGATTTGAAAATAATATGAATTTTGGTTTAAACAAGTTAAAATACCCGATATGATCATTTATTTAATTTAAATAGATTAAATATGGGGGTAAAAATATGCACATTTACGTGCACATCAAATATCCCCACACTTATCTTTTTATTTGTCCTCGAATAAAGGAAAACTAAGATAAATCTGTTTTCATAGGGAGCATGATTGCATTGAGCGTATGCAATAAGCCTTTAAACCTCTGGGTGTCCCCAGTAGGACGAGTGTTGTCTCGTGAGGGTTTTCAGTGGATACTACCCACAAAATCCAAATGCAAGATGAAAATATTTACACAATGCAAGATTTATTTACAAAGAGATGAATGCAAGTTTTTGGAAATATTTACAAATGAAAGATTTACATTTAAATAGACACAAATAAGTTAAATATAAGTTTTGGTCATTATCTTGAAAATTTAAGTCATTTACTCGTCAAAATTTCGAACAAAAATCAAGTTATCTTAACAAGTAGACAATAGTTTAACTCGTTGTTTCAGTTGATAACAAAGTGTAACCATGAAATAGGTCCTTAGTTGATTATCAAAGTTTATTAAAGTGGTATTTCATTTCAATAAAAAATCAAATCAAATAAGTTAAAATAGTGCTTGGATTTCATTTGCTTACTCTCTCCATTTTTTGAAAATTTTATTGATATTTACAATATTTACATATGCCTAACTCAGATAAACTGAGGCCAGATATATTACCCATGCACTGCCTTGCAGACTGATGTGAGGGGAATACAGAGCGTGGCGAGTGGACACACGAGTGTGAACACCTATTGACTGTAGGCGTTATTAAAAAGAATTTATATATATACACACCTAACTCAGATAAACTGAGGCCATATATACCGATCGTGCACTGCCTTCCGGGCTTACGTGAGAAGGGTACATAGCATGACGAGTGAACACACGAGTGTGAACACCTGACTTTAGGTGTTAAAAATATATATTTATATATACTAATGTTTTTTTTCTTTTTTTTTTAGAAAGAGAGAGTTTTGCAAAATCATCTTAGCACCATTTAACTTAGAAGACAAAAAAATGTTATATCCTTTTATTTGAATTCACCACTTTTTTAAACAAAGATTTTCAATTAGGATGTATTTCATAATTAACACGTATGAATCTTCCTATATACTAGTTAAACCATTATTATTTGTAATCAAACTTCATTTTTATTTTTGTTAAGACAAATAAATTTTCAAAAATTTCAATTTTATAAACCAAAACCATATATTTATCCTATAGTATTTCTTTAAAAATAAATCAAAAAATGCTAATTTTTTTTTGTTTTTGAGATTTTTTTTTAAATTTTGGAAAGAAAATAAAAATAAATAAACCATGAAAAATCGAAAATGATGATGAGTCTCCCCCCACACTTGATTTTGACTATGTCCCCATAGTCAACCCAAGTGTAAGGAGAAAAATAAAAATAAAACATGACCTTTATTTAAATGAAAATTAACGGTATTTACACGAGATCAGAAAGTTTATCGTCAAAAAGTAAATGAAACGGTCTTCCAAAGACCGATTCATTTGTCTCGTCATGTATGCAAGACACAGCTTAAGCTTGAAAAACCAAACCGTAAAAGATTTCAAAATTGAATGTTGATTTGGAAAAATGAATGTCGTTTTATCAAAAATCATACGAGTTGTTTTATTTTGGATGATTTTCGGGGTTGATAAAACAATTGGTTGAAATTCAAGTTTATTATCACCAAATTGAAATTCAAGCTCTTCCTTGAAAAATTCTTCAGAATTATTGATTTCAAAATCAAAGTGATGATTTAAATCTTCCCCTTCGGAATTTAACTCGTCATCCAAAAGTCCAAAAAATTCGTGTTCATTAAATTCGTCTTCCTTTGTTGGATTATCAACAACTTCATTGGGTGATATGAGAAATGGGTGAATTGAATGAAGGGGAGGGCTGATCAGTTGATGATACAGCTGTAGAACAGTCGTCTGGTGGTGGAAGCAAGTTGATGACTGGATGAGGAAGGTGTTGCACTGTGATGGTGGAGAGCAAGTCAGTAGCAGCAGTGATAAGTGGGTGAGTGAAATAGTAAGGCAAAGGCAGATTTTTTTGACAGTAAGAGAATTTTGATATGGGGCAGAGGAGGTTAGCAGTTATGAATGTTGATATGGTGAAGATGTATGTTTAAGTTTAGTGGTGACAGGAGATGGTGGAGTAATGGCACAGTGATGATGTGCACAAAAAGGTGGAGTCTGTATGGGTTTGTACAGCAGTCTTGTTGAATGTGGTTGCAGATGACTGTGTAGTGGGATGGTTGTTTGTGGAATAGATGTTGTAGGCAGCAGTGTTATGATGATGGTTGGAGATCGAATGGCAGTAGCAAGTGGTTGTGTAGCAGCCAAATGATTGCAGTGGTTTGAGACTGTGGGCTATTGGTTATGATGTTATGGCAATGGAGTGGTCTGGATTGGTTTGTATATGCAGATTGATTGTTGAAGTCTGTAGGCAGTTTTGTGAGAGGAATTGGGTGGAATTGAATTGCAGAGAGGATTGAAGTGAAGATAGAAGTGAATGTTAAGGAGAATGTTTGGATGTTTTGGTTTGTGGAGTTTAGGCAGCAGAGCAGTTTTGTTTGATAGGCAGTGGTGAAATGCAGAATGAAGATGCACATAGAAGAGCAAATAAAGACAATGCAATGCTTTTTTTTCCTTTTGTTTATGTAAATTGTAAAATGAAATGTAAAGAGTAAAATGAAATGGAAATAAAATATTTTTGTTTTTTGTTTTGAAATTGTGTTTTTTTTAAATATCTACAATGCAAATGAAGACAAATAGAATGCAACAATCACACAAACAAAAATGAAAACGACAAATACACAAAACAATTTTTTTTAATGCAACTAACACATAAAACAAACACACACTAAAATAAAACGAAAAATAATTCGAAGAATAGAAAATCAAAATCAGAACAAATTCCCCGGCAACGGCGCCAAAAACTTGTTAGTCGGCTAATTTTCTATCGATTAGAAAATAGTCGAAAATTTTGAAATAAATTTTGTTAGCGCCAAAATTGGTCACTAACACCCAAATCCAGTTGAAAGCACCAAATACCAGTCACAACTCACAAACAGAATGTATGTAGAGAGTAATGATGTGAAGAACAGTAAAAATTAAAATGAAAGCAGTAAAGAACAACAGATTTTATAGTGGTTCGGCTAACTCCGGCCTACTTCCACTCCAAAAGTTTCCTTTTTATTGATGTTCGAATCAATTACAGTTACAAAATGGCAGAGCAGCCTTAGACTTAGGAAAAAGAAAGTAAGAGAGCCCAAAAAGAAGATCCCCTTTTCTGAACCCCCACATGCTGTATTTATAGGCAAATCCTGAGTTGTTGGGCTTTCTGAGTGACCCAGGCCCACTAAGGCCATGGCCGAACCAGAGTTATTATTGTAACCGACCCATGCCGACCGGCATACACCACCAATGCCCGAGCCACATACATCCTTTGTCCCTGACCGAGCGGCATCTGTCGAACCACCTAGGCCGAGCCGTAATCCATATTCCAACACCGGGCCACTATACGGCCGAGCCACTTCCAAGTGCTGAACGACTCAGGCCGAACCACGATGCCGAGCGACCCATGATGCCGAGTGAACCACGATGCCGAGCGACCCACGATGCCGAGCGACCCACGATACCGAGCGACCCACGATGCCGAGCCGTCTCACCAACGCCGAGCGACCCTGACCAAGGCCAAGCGACCCTGACCTCACCAATGCCGAGCCGTCTCACCAATGCCGAGCGACCTTGATCTCACCAATGCCGAGCCGTCTCACTAATGCCGAGCGACCCCGTTCTCACTTCAGTGCCGAGCGACCCTATTCTCACTTCAATGCCGAACGACCCTGTTCTCACCTCAATGCCGAACGACCCTATCCTCACCTCTATGCCGAGCGACCCATGCCGAGCCACCAATGCCGAGCCGCCTAAGAGACTCGAAGAAATCATCCATACGACTCGAAGCTCGACTCCATACAACTATGTCAAATCCTAGTTGTAAACCCATGACTATTATCCATGCTTGGTCGTCCATCCATCCAGTCGACTAAAATCTGTCGCATTCCAGTCCTCAACAGCCAAGCAATCGATTTAGTTAAACCCACATGTCCACGGCCTTGCCAAAAGGCGGGTTAACACTTTGCCCCCCAAAACATGCCTTGCTATTGGAAGGTGTGTTTTGAATAGTTTCTATCCCGATATCCAAAGTCCATGATACATTCGTGATCAAACGATTCCATCCGAATCTGATAGTTTATTCCGCGACCGTTCCAAGTCGTTATCCAATTCCGAGTTCGCCCCTTGGAAGTCAGCAATCGAATCCTATGATCTATCCAGACCATTGACGGCCTCTCCGACCCTTGCCAAGCTTGATCCAAACTTAACGATTGAATAGGCAGATCATGTCGCGCTTCGACGAAGCAACCTATCCCTTGCGCTCCGGTTCAGCGCCCCTGAATATTAAGCGATGCCCTGATCCTCCTGGACCAGTGTCAGCCTCTCCAAGATCTTACTAGATCCCATCCTGTCACTCTCCGGTGAAGGGGAAACAACATTGAGTGAGCCGATCCTGTCGCTCTCTGGCAAAGCAGCGTCACTCCCTACACTCCGGTTCAGTGTCCCTGAACATTAAGCGATGTCATGATCCTCCTGGACCGATGTCAACCTCTTCGGGCTCTTACTGGATCCCATCCTGTCACTCTCCGGTGAAGGGGAAACAACGTTGAGTGAGCCGATCCTGTCGCTCTCCGGCAAAGCAGCGTCACTCCCTGCACTCCGGTTCAGTGTCCCTGAACATTAAGCGATGTCATGATCCTCCTGGACCGATGTCAGCCTCTCCGGGCTCTTACTGGATCCCATCATGTCACTCTCCGGTGAAGGGGAAACAACGTTGAGTGACCCGATCCTGTCACTCTTTGGTAAAGCAGCGTCACTCCCTACATTCCGGTTCAATGTCCCTGAACATTAAGCGATGTCATGATCCTCCTGGACCGATGTCAGCCTCTCCGGGCTCTTACTGGATCCCATCCTGTCACTCTCCGGTGAAGGGGAAACAGCGTTGAATGAGCCGATCCTGTCGCTCTCCGGTGAAGCAGCGTCACTCCCTGCACTCCGGACCTCGTCTCTCCGGGTAGGGTCATAAAGCGATCAATTTCAAATCAATTTTCAATATTCATCCTTTAACCCTCTGGTTGAGGGTTCATTTTATGAAATTCAAGTTCATTTATTAATTTAAAATTCCAAATGTTCAATCACAAACAAAGGATAAACCTAGATACTGCCTCTCTGGGCAGAGCGGTCTGTTACCATCTTAGAGCATGCCTGGGGATCTCTCTGGTTCCCGTACATGTGTAAGTGGAATAGCTGTTATATTTTAAAATCAAATCTAAAGAGTTTATGTAATCGACCAAAGTTCAAGTCCTGAACTTGGCCCTTGCCATCATGATCAATTGATGACGAGTCGTGATCCCGATCCATGATTAGTCCTGTTAGGTGGAGGCGGTAGTTGTTCAGGTCCTATGGCCACCGTCCGATCTCTGGTGTATTGTGGCAATCTACCACTTCTGACATGCTCTTCCACCTCATCCTTCAGATGGCGACATTCATCGGTAGTATGCCCTTCCAGCTCATGGAATATGCACTACTTTCCACTTCTACGTTCCCGTTCTGTGGGATCTCTCCTGGGTGGTTTTCGATAGGGGAGATGCCCCCGAGTCTCCGTGTAAATCCGTTCCAGGTTTGCCTTCAAGTCAGTGTATTGTCTGAACCTGGGTTCTCGGAATTTCTTCCGTCTATCAGGACCGTCGTATCTGTCGTCCTGCTTACGCTTACCTTTGTCTGCTCCAGGTAGTTCTTTGG
This sequence comes from Allium fistulosum, assembly GCA_030737815.1. Taxonomy (NCBI): domain Eukaryota; kingdom Viridiplantae; phylum Streptophyta; class Magnoliopsida; order Asparagales; family Amaryllidaceae; genus Allium; species Allium fistulosum. The sequence continues at coordinate 191,609,857 of CM060902.1, read as the reverse complement.
AGGTTCCTTCGCCTTGCACATTGTTTGCTTCTTCCCTTTCAGCGTGTGAATCCTCTAATCGAATGAACCTTTCAGCTTTATGATAGAATTCTCCGAGGTCATGTGGTGGATCTCTTGCCAGAGAATCCTTAAACTCTGTGCCTTCCGCAACCCCTGCTACTGCCGCCATCAAAATCATTGATGGATCCGAGCGATCTACTGAAGCCACCGTCGCATTGAATCACAATAGAAAATCTCTTATGGACTCTCCGGTCCTCTGCTTCATTGAAGCTAAGGTCATCACACTCTTGGGTCGCTTCACGTGGACCCTAAACTGTCTCATGAAGCGTTCCACTAGCTCACCCCATTAACTGATTGATCCTTTTTCTAGCTGCCTGAACCAAAGCGCAGCCAAGTCTGTCAGATATAAGGGGAAGCATCGTGCCATCACTTCCTCGGATGCCCCCGGCACTTCCATATGCCTGATATATCTGGTAATATACATGGTTGGGTCTGATTTCCCATCATAAGGATCCAGCGCGGGTAACTTGAACTTTGGAGGATTCCTTGCATTTCTGATATTCGGAGTGATTAGACTCCGACTAACTTCCTCTAAGCCTCCGCTTGACAATCCTCCTCTCATAATCCGTCGTACTAGTCCAGCCATTCTTTCATCTCCATCCAGGGGTTGTCCCCCATTTGCATCTCTACCTTCCCCCCCATGTCCTAGGGGATACTCCGGGTAGTACTCTTCGTGTTGGTCATTTACGTTCACGTTGGTCCCTGCTTGCTGAGCTTCATTCATCGCTCTCCCAGCATCCACTCCTAGAGGTCTGCCCCCAGGCCTTGGCTAATTTCCTCCAACCTCTCCAGTCTGGTTCTGGTTTTGACCTCCAGATACTTCTGCAGCCCTGGTTCCTTGTTCTACAATGCCAGCAGCCACGGTTGGTCCATTCCCTTGACTTTGTGCCCCAATATGTCCAACCTGTCAAAGCAGGTTCTGTATCATGTATTCCTGCCTTTCAGCATCGTCTCCATCTCGTCTCTGATGATATAGATGGACGCTTGACCTGCTCCAGCTCCAGAGGAGGCCTCTTGACTTCCCTCTTGATTGCTTCTTTTTGTCACTTGCTTCCTTGTTGATGGCCTAGCCATTGCTGCCTAGAATCCAAGTTCCTAAGTTTTTGAATCCCTGAGTTCAATTCTCAGTGAAAGCACCAAAATGTTAGTGCCAAAATTGGTCACTAACACCCAAATCCAGTTGAAAGCACCAAATACCAGTCACAGCTCACAAACAGAATGTATGTAGAGAGTAATGATATGAAGAAAAGTAAAAATTAAAATGAAAGCAGTATAGAACAACAGATTTTATAGTGGTTCGGCTAACTCCGGCCTACGTCCACTCCAGAAGTTTCCTTTTTATTGATGTTTGAATCAATTACAGTTACAAAATGGAAGAGCAGCCTTAGCCTTAGGAAAGAGAAAGTAAGAGAGCCCAAAAAGAAGATCCCCTTTTCTGAACCCCCACATGCTGTATTTATAGGCAAATCCTAAGTTGTTGGGCTTTCTGAGTGACCCGGGTCCACCAAGGCCATGGCCGAACCAGAGTTATCATTGTAACCGATCCATGCCGACCGGCATACACCACCAATGCCCGAGCCACGTACATCCTTCGTCCCTGACCGAGCGGCATCTGCCGAACCACCTAGGCCGAGTCGTAATCCATATTCCAACACCGGGCCACTATACGGCCGAGCCACTTCCAAGTGCTAAACCACTCAGGCCGATCCACGATGCCGAGCGACCCATGATGCCGAGCGACCCACGATGCCGAGCGACCCACGATGCCGAGCGACCCACGATACCGAGCGACCCACGATGCCGAGCCGTCTCACCAACGCCGAGCGACCCTGACCTCACCAATGCCGAGCCGTCTCACCAATGCCGAGCGACCTTGATCTCACCAATGCCGAGCCGTCTCACTAATGCCGAGCGACCCCGTTCTCACTTCAGTGCCGAGCGACCCTATCCTCACCTCAATGCTGAACCCTGTCCTCACCTCAATGCCCAGCGACCCATGCAGAGCCGCCTAAGAGACTCGAAGAAATCATCCATACGACTCGAACTCGACTCCATACAACTATGTCGAATCCCAGTTGTAAACCCATGACTATTATCCATGCTTGGTCGTCCATCCATCCAGTCGACTAAAATCTTTCGCATTCCAGTCCTCAACTGCCAAGCAATCGATTTAGTTAAACCCGCCTGTCCACGGCCTTGCCAAAAGGCGGGTTAACAAATTTACCGCAAGAGCATGGCGTACACTTGTAGTACGTGGCGAATACGGTTCGACCACAGGGAATTGATGATTTTAAAAATCTATTCAATCAAATTAAACCAAAGTCGAGTGAAAGTTGAGCTAGAGAATTAGAAAATTAGCTAACTAACTAAAAGAAAAGAGATGCAAATATAAGGGTTAAATGACAAGTTAGAGAATAAACCCACTCTCTAGATCATGTAGTTCAACACATATGAAATCATAATCTCTCTTTTATGGTCATTAGTGCTTTAATTGATGTGCTTATCATAAGTATGTCATATTTGTGCTATTGATTAGCCAACATAAGCCATCAAACTATAACACACCCCTTAAACCACTTACTAACTTTCATGAAATTTGACAATGAAAATGAAAATGAAATCTATTTTAAGTATGGCCTATTAACTATTGATTAGAAATATAGACCGTCAAATTTTAATTTCAAATCACTTTCTTTTGCCATAATAATATTTTGATGAAAAGGCAATTAGGGTTAGTGATTGTTTAAGCATAGCCTATTTGGTGTCAACAATATAGGCTATCAAATTCAAAGCAAAAACAACTAGTAAACCATTTCTATCATCATCATTAAGCACAAAAAGAGAGCATGAATTAACAAATAATTGAAGCTACATAATTAGAGAGCTTCATTACCCCTAAATTGAAGGGGTTTAGCCTCTCATATTTGTCATTTGATTAACAAATGTAGCTAGCAACATGAAAGCAAAAAGAAAGGAAAATGAAAGCTAATGAAAAAGAGAGCTAATTAACAAGAATTAGAACTATTCTACTTGCATGAAAGTAAATCTACACTACAACATGAAAGGAAATAAACAAGAAAGGGAAAAGATCATATATTAAATTGCATAAAAAAAAGAAACGAAATTTACATGAAAATAAAAATGGCTAAGTAGCCATGAAAAAGAGAAAGAAAAGAGCTTGTTTATTTGTGAGCCTAAACTAAACTAAGAGGGACTAAGGGAGAAGAAGGTTACATGAAACATAAGGGGTACTTATACATGTGTTAAACCCTAACTCATATTTTTGGGGAATGCCCAAAATACCCTTGAGAAAGTGTGGAGGCCAAGTAATCATTAGCTTCTACTAATCATCATTTAAGTGTACATGAAGCCATTAATTCCATAAGCATGTGCATTAGCCTCTAATTTGTACATTAAGGTAGGTGGGTAGGTGGGGTCCCCCATTATCATGCCTTTGAATTATTTCAATCTCCATTCCTTTGTATCTTCTTTGTGCATGCATACATCTTCATGAAACCATTTGTATATGAAGCCAAATTCCTATAAAATAATACAGAAATTTCTAATTAAATTTTCTCAAATTAATATATGCACAAAAATGACAATTTTGCCCTTGGATGAAGATGAATATGTGAAGATTTGAAAATAATATGAATTTTGGTTTAAACAAGTTAAAATAACCGATATGATCATTTATTTAATTTAAATAGATTAAATATGGTGATAAAAATATGCACATTTACATGCACATCAGGTGGTATGTTATAAGTGCGACAAGAAAGGACACTACGCTCATGAGTGTCATTCCGGGAAAGGAAAAGGAAAAGAAGTAGTTGGAAAGAAGAATGTCAAGTGCTTTAATTGTGATCAAATCGGTCACTACAAGAATCAATGCAAAGAGCCTGCAAAGGATGGAAAGGGCCAAGTGTATGCTGTGGAACCTATTGGTTCAAGACCAGAAGCACAGGAGAAAGGAAAGGCCATTCTGAGAGGCTCGCTATAGATTCACGATATGTCTATTAGCATTCTATTTGATACTGATCCATCACATTCTTTTATATCTCGATGTTTGGTAGATAAGTTTAACCTAGAACCCTCATATTTAGTTACTTCCTTAAGGGTTGCAAATCCGATAGGAGGGTATGCAACACTTGGGATGAGATGTGACCACTTAGAGTTTGATTTGCTAGGATACACTCTTTCTTGTAGTTTGCATGTATTTGACTTTGTAGGGTTTGGAGTTATATTGGGTATGGATTGGTTAAGTGAGTATGATGCTAGGATATTTTGCCACGATAGGAAAATATCACTTTGTCAACCTAGTTGCAGTAAGCGGATTGTTTATACCATAGAAAGCCCTAATTGCGAAGTGAATGCTTTATTGGGTGTTATGGAGTTGGAAGATGAGTTAATTCGTGTTAGCACCAAAATTAGTCACTAACACCCAAAGAGAGTTTTGTGTAGAGAGATTAATGAAGATGATAAATTAAAACAGAGGGATGCAAGCTACATTAACTGTAGAGAATAAGAACACAAGATTTATAGTGGCTCGGCATAGCTGCCTACGTCCACTTTGAGTTTTAATCTTTAATGCTTTCACAAGTAGTTGAATACAGATACAATCCGTACACTAATGACTTGAATACAAGTTTTAACTGGAAAAGAAAGAGTCTTGAAAATGGCAGAGTCTCCCCAGTGTTCTAAAAAAAAGGTCCCTTTCACTGTGCCCCTGCCCTTCTATTTATAGACGAAGATGGGTTGGACTTCCCTCATAGGTCTAGGAACAACGTACCTTGGCCCGTGGTAAGTAACTTCTGCGCACCGAGCCATAGATGCCGAACGGCAATTGCCGAGCGAGGGGAGGTGTGCCGAGCGAGGCCTCAGTGAACGACATTCATATGCCGAGCCACACACCCAGGCCGAACAACCTTTCTATGCCGAGCGAGGTGAGATGCCGAACGACCCTTCAATGCCGAGCGAGGTGAGATGCTGAACGACCCCTCAATGCCGAACGAGGTGAGATGCCGAACGACCCCTCTATGCCGAACGACGCAACATGCCGAGCGACCCTGTCATGCCGAACGAGGTGAGATGCCGAACGACCCCTGTATGCCGAACGAGGCAACATGCCGAGCGACCCTGTCATGGCGAACGACCCCTGTATGCCGAGCGAGGCACCATTCCGATCGACCCTGTCATGCCGAACGAGGTGAGATGCCGAACGACCCTTCAATGCTGAGCGGGGCAACATGCCGAGCGACCCTGTCATGCCGAACGAGGTGAGATGCCAAATGACCCTTCAATGCCAAACGAGGCCTTGTGCCGAGCGATGCTCTATGCCGAGCGAGGGGAGGTGTGCCGAACGAGGCCTGTGCCGAGCCTCTTGTTACATGGTCAAACAACCGGGTAACACTTGCCCCCTAAAGTGTATCATGTGGATGAACATGATGCGCTTTGAATCATGAGTACTCCGTGTTTTCTTTTAAGCCCTCGTTCTGTCTTTTCGATAGCGTTTTCTTTCGACCTCCTGAATGCCGAACGAGGCATTGAATGCCGAATGACATACTGATGCCGAACGACATATGGATGACGAACGACATTGATGCCGAACGAGGGAGGTGCCTTGATCGGTTCTACCGGTCACTGTCTATTCACTTTCCCTCTTTCCTAAATAACCCAATACTTCTCTTCTTTCCCCCTTTTACTTTTACCTCCACTCTAACATCCTTACGAACTCGTCTTTTTCCAGACTTTCGCCAACATCTCAACCTCCCTTTAGACTCCCGAATCTTACACGTTACTCCTCGACTACCCTCAACAACAAATCTGAGTGGATTCCACTTCTAAATCGAGCACCTCACTAGACTTCGACCCCTTCTTCTAGGTACGAACCTTTCACTTACTCGACTTTCTCCAATTAGGGATTTTGGACACGACTTGAATTTATGACCTTCCTCTAACCCACGAATACGCGTAGATAAGGAAGGTGGATCTGAGGTTTAAGCAAGCCTTAGGATTAAATGGAGAGGAGGATGGAAGAGGGTGTCGGTCCAGTAGGAATCGTTAAGGGTTGATATGGTCGGTCGAAGGTGGCGTGCGAATCGGAGTGGTGATCGTCTGGCCACCTTGGAGGGTATCTAGTTTGTTCGAAGAAATGAGTTGGAGGAGGACGTACGGTTATGGCTCGGCATGAATTCCGCATGCCGAACGATGTGAGGGAGTGTAGGAGTGAAGTTGAAGTTGGGTTTAGCGTGCCGAGCGATGTGGCTCGGTATGACCATGGCTCGACATGACTCCCTTATGTCGAACGGGGTAATAGGGAGTGCATGAGAAAAGTAGAAGATGGGTAAAGTGCCGAGCGATGCGGCTCGGCATGACTTGCCGAAGGACTCATATGTGCCGAGCGGTAGAGATGGAGGGTAGGAAGGAAGTTGGAGTTGAGGGCAAAATGCCGAGCAATGCGCCTCAGCATGACTTCGGTTCGGCATGACTTGCCACATGCCGAACGGTGGAGAGGGAAGGTAGGAGAGTGGTGTACAACAACAATACAAGTCGAACACAATGCATTATTGACTTAACTTACTTTTTATGCCCGAACATATGACAGTGAACAAGGACAATGACTTAAGCAATTAAGCATGTCGGACAATCCAGACTGATAACTCCTCTATTTTGACAACTATAAACCTGAATTTAACTTGATTAAAATGGATAATAACCTTCAACGTACAGTGTTGATGTCGAGTTCAAAACATAAACCATCTTACGACAAGCTCTCGTAGACGGTCAGCGATGATGGTCTTCGAAGATGATAGTTCAAAGCCTAACTTTATTTACCCAACTCTGTGACTTGTAATTCTTTGGCACTTATACTTGAATGGCTGCACTAGTTCACACACCACACGGGGGGAGTATTTTTGTTGTTATGTCTAATGTCGATCGTTTTTCAAGTATAGTTCAAACAGGTGTTTCATCAGATCCAACATTCATCAGAGATGTCTAGGAAATCCAGCTCTGCCACAGTCTTAGATAGACATGAGCAAACTTCACGACAGGAAGTAGTTGGAACTTCAAACCCATCGACTACTCCTGTACAAGATATTCCGAGTCCCACAATCACATCCGTCGACTTGGCTCCCGATGCCTTGGATGCAGCGATCTTTCTAGATAACCCGATCGATTCTCAAGCTTCGAGAATTAACGAAAGCGCTCTTCATCGCATATGCTCAATACACGGGATTCCTTTCGATGATGTGTTGGTTCCATCGGGACAAGATCGTCCTCACTTGCCCCCAGTCAGATATACGTCCTGCAATAAATTTATGTGCTGGGTTGGTAGCGTGCCACCATTCAATTCCTTCCTCCGTGACCTGTTACAGTATATTAAGATAGCTCCATCACAGTTACATCCTAACAGTCACGCGTTCGTATATGGCACGTGCATTCTCTTCATGAGCATCCTTTTTAGGCTCCCGACTCCTTGCGATATCCGCTATATTTATCGTTTCAAGAGACGATCCGACAGCCCATCCTTTGTATTTCTTGAGCCGCATAGAAAGTGTCAAATTCTGACTGGGGCGTGGAGCAAATTCGCCCAGTATAAGCAGGAATGACTCTACGTGCGCTGTCCCCCTGGCTTTGCAAGGAGATGGGTGGAAGGGAGTGAGTCTCTTTTCTAGATCAATACTTGCATTTAGCGGGAATTGCACCATTTCTAATTCTTTCTCTACTTTTACAGGTATCAGCCCACATCCTGAAGGCTTCGGGTACTCTGAGGCCGTTGAAGCTATCCGAGCTGTCCCCACGGAAGACAGGGATATCAGGTCTATCATTTCTAATGAAATGCTCTCGAATTCGGCCTACTGGCGAAAGGTTTCCGAATAAGTCTTCCTCACGGCGTCACTATAACCGGTTCTGCCTTGGATAAAGGACAAAAGCAAGCTGGGCCTTCAGCACATGATGCCCCTGACACACCTGAGGAGGGGGAGATTAGAGAAGCTAAAATGCCTAAAGTTCTGGGTAAAAATGTTAGTCCTGCTCAGGAGCCGGTAGTTGAGGTTCACGACATTGAAGTAACGCCTCCTCCTTCAAAGGGAAAGAAGATATTGACTTACAAATTGAGGAAAAAGATAGCAGGCGGAACCTCTAAGGTCACAATCATTCCAGTAGAGAGAGAGCCATCTCCTCAACACTTAGAGAGTTCATTGAAAGGCTTGTCGGACCTCACTATTCCCGACGATTTGCTTAATTACGGCTTTGATGATCCGGAAGCCTTGAAGCTTCGCTCGCCCACGAAAGGCAATGGAGATGCTCAAGTCTAAAATCAAGGAGAGAAAACTCCAATTAGTAAAGCTAAAAAAAACTGGTCCGTTGGGGGGAAACACTAGGACACACACGATAACACTTACACTTCACCGTACACTCAATCTTTAGTCACTATGTGATTCTGGCTAACCCGCGTTCATTTAATTTTTGTGCAGGTGATATGGGGCATTCTCACGGATTTGACCGCCTCCGCGGTTCCTCTATTTTCCATCATTCTAGACAAGATTCGGGCTTCGGCAAACGTCGGGATAGAGATGATGACAGCAACAAAGATTACCGCTCCCGGGATTTGTCATCCCGAAGGAAAACTTACCATCAGCCTTCATCTCATTACAATTCTCCTTCTCACCAGGAACAAGGCAGGGAGAAATCTAGCCATAAAGGGTCCCAGTCCGATACTCCCCGCGATCAAAACTCAGGCTCTTCCAGCACAAGGCCTCACAAGAAAACTATGGTTTCAAAACCAACTCCTCCTACTCCCGCACAAGATCCGTCGGTATCGGAAAAGCTGGCCGAGCTCAAGGCTACGTTCCCTAAAATATGCTTTGATGGTCTGAAGTTCCTTCCTGCGATCCATCCCATTCCGGGACACGTCAAGCAAAGTGCCATTGCATGTAACAACGACGTCTACGTCCAACATGACGCATTCGTCCATTTGGTTGAAAAAGTCTCGGAAGTCTCTATTGAGCGTCAACATGAAATCGACCGTTTGAAGCTCGAGGCTATTCATGACAAAGACATCATTAAAGCTCAGGATGAAGAGCTCTCTACATACAAGTCTCGACTCGAAGCTGCTCAAAAGAATGCTAAAGACACAGCGAAGGCCGTTAGTCGTTTGGAGACTACACATAAGAAAGAAATTAACGAAGCGGTTCAATGTTGCAGGGCCTTAGCTTTAGAGAAAGATTCTGTTTAAAAGGGTAGAGATGTGCTCGCTCAACGATTCAAAGAGCTGGAGGAGCTATTTCTCAAAGAGAAAAAAGAAAAGGTGGTTGCTCAAAAGGAGTTACAACGTTACTGTGACGAGATTGTCGCTACGCGACTCCTGAAGACAAAGCTTGACGAAGAACTCTCCAAGGCTGAGATGCTGAAGGACGAAACCCGCGAAGAGGGAAAAAGGATAGCGTTTACGGAGATGGATTCTCACCTCGAGGCGACCACCGAAGCGGGTAGGGAGGAGATCAAATGCTTATTTGATCCGCTTATAGCCGAGTATAATGCTCGAGTCCTCATGCATCGTGACTTAACATTTCTCGGCGAGGGTTATCTCGAATCTCTGGCTGAAGCATGGGAGACTTTAATCAAGATCAGAAAGGTTGAGTTGGGAACGGAAGAAGTCGATGAGGAAGTTTTAGTGAAAGAATTCCTCCGGGGGAACGAGCCTTCGGACTTGTCTGCAGCGAAGGCTCTCTATAGTAGATACTCCTCCTCACCGAAAGGAAAAGATGACATTGCCGGCCCATCCGGACCCGAGCCTATAATTTCTCCCCCTATTCAATCGACTGATCGCCTACCACTTGACCCCTTCGAAAAACACGTTGGTTATGACCCATAAGATCTTGGTCTCGGTATTTCTGTTTTGTCTCCCATTCCAGAAGGCGAAACTCCCCGAACAGTTGAGAGTCAACCAGATACTGGTACATAACTTTTCCTTCTGAGTTCAAAGGGTTCTCACATTCAGCGAGTGGTAAATGTATTCTAACATTTGTTTCTTACGATTCCGCGTAGGTCATCCTGATCCCGTACCTACTTCAAGGAGCGATGCCTCCACGAAGGAGGAGGAGAAGATGGGAGAAACGATACAAGCAGAAGAGACCCCCGGACCTGACGCTCAAGTGATTAAGGCGCTTAATAAAGACAAATCCGACAATCCGTCGCCTGTTGAAGAACATTACGAGATTGAAATTACTGGCGCCTCCAAACACACTGCAAAGCTGAGCATGAAGGAACATGTCGCCGAAGAGGGGAGAAAGAAGGCCGAAATTAAGGTCGAGCCTCAAGTGGTAGAACTCGACGACCCACTGAACATGCCTTTGAAGATTATTCTTCCAGGTGGAACCAGGCCGTTAGAAGTTCCTCCTTCCTCTGACACCCCTTCTCAGGTGAGCAAAACGTCCAAGAGAAAACGCATGGGGGAGGAGTCGTCTGAGAAATCGAAGAAGGAGAAGAAGTCAAAGAAGTAAATATCATGCTCGTTCAACGAGAATCAGCCTGGATTATGTAATTATTAATTATTTTTTCATTTTCGTAGCCGTTGTAGATAGACTTTTTGCCCCAAGTTTGGGAGAAGTTGTAGTAGGACTTCATTTTGAATTAATGAATAAAATTTCGTTCTTTGTCTTTCAAATGACTTCTGTTGTTCAGCTCACTGTATAACTTGTAGTCGAAATTTGAAACCTTGTGAGTTATATAAGCCCTAGTTCACTTCCATATGACTCGAAGATTTTTGAATCGCTTATACTCTGATCCGTACTCTGGGAACTCAGAACATTCTAGTCCGCGCTTAGGGGACTTTGAAGATTTCGAAGTTGTTTACACTCTAGTCCGCACTCTGGGGACTCAGAGTACTCTAGTCCGCACTTTGGGGACTTAGAGATTTTTCAGTCGTTTATACTCTGGTCCACACTCTGGGGACTCAGAGTACTTTAGTCCGCATTCTGGGGACTTAGAGATTTATCAGTCGTTTATACTCTAGTCCGCACTCTGGGGACTTAGAGATTTTTCAGTCATTTATACTCTAGTCCGCACTCTGGGGACTCAGAGTACTCTAGTCCGCACTCTGGGGACTTAGAGATTTTTCAGTCGTTTATACTCTAGTCCGCACTCTGGGGACTCAGAGTACTCTAGTCCGCACTTTGGGGACTTAGAGATTTTTCAGTCGTTTATACTCTAGTCCGCACTCTAGGGACTTAGAGATTTTTCAGTCGTTTATACTCTAGTCCACACTCTGGGGACTCGGAGTACTCTAGTCCGCACTCTGGGGACTTAGAGATTTTTCAGTTTTGAATGCACGTTCATACGCTAGACAGAATAACGCAATTTAAACTTCGTCACTGAAGTGCACTATATGGTAACAACAATAGTTCATGGAAAAGACGGCTTCAAGCCTTTATTGATCATAACAAATAAAAACAAACTAAATTGCCTTATTACATGTTGACAAGTAAAAACAACGAAAGGAACGTAAACTAGAAATAATTACAACTAAAATGCAAAATAGTTGTGCTAAGTGTAATAACGGCACAGGTGTTCGCCATTCCATGCTCGGGGGAGTGTCGCGCTATCTACGGTCGCTAGCTTGAAAGTTCCTTCTCCAAGCTTCCGTTCGATGACATATGGACCTTCCCATGTGAGATTCATATGTGATGGGGCCGGAAAGACTCGCTTCAAAACAAGATCGCCCACATCGAAACTTCTTGGTCGGACTTTTTCATTATAATATCGAGCAATTCTGTTCCTATGTGCAGCCGCTCTCAAATCAGCTTCTTCACGTTTTTCATCAACAAAGTCCAGTGATTCCAATAAGAGATTCTGATTCATCTTGGGATCATAATAGGTTACCCGATGAGAAGGAACTTCAAGTTCGACGGGTATCACAGCTTCAGCGCCGTATGCCAAGGTGAATGGAGTATGGCCAGTCGCGGACTTGTGGGTGGTTCTGTAAGCCCAGAGCGCTGTCGGAAGCTCATCCACCCACTTGCCTCTAGCCTTTTCCAAACGTTTCTTTAATATTGACTTGATTATTTTATTTATGGCTTCCACTTGTCCATTTGTTTTAGGGTGAGCGACCGCTGAAAATCTTTTCTTAATGTGATATTTTTGGCAAAAATCTTTGAACTCCCTACTTTCAAATTGAGTTCCATTGTCCGTAACGATAGTTCGTGGGAGACCAAAACGGCATATAATCTTTCGTACGACGAAATTGATGACCTTTTTGGTGGTGATTGTGGCTAAAGGCTTGGCTTCCGCCCATTTGGTAAAATAATCAACTGCAACAATTGCATATTTTGCACCACCTTTAGAAATAGGTAAGGAACCGATTATATCGATCCTCCAAATTGCAAATGGCCAAGGACTAACCATTTGCGTGAGTTCCGTTGGCGGAGCTCTTGGGATTTTTGCAAACTTTTGACATTTGTAGCACTTTCTCTCATAGTCTGCTGCGTCCCGATTTACAGTTGGCCAATAATATCCATAGCGAAGGATCTTTTTTGCGAGTGTTTGCCCCCCAGTATTGTCGCTACATTCTCCTTCATGTACTTCCATCAAAACTCGTTTTACCTCATCATGGGCGATGCACCGGAGTAGGGGAACCAAGAACCCCCTCCGATACATTATTCCATCTTGCATTATGTATCTTGAAGCTTTACGAAGGACTTGCCGTCTCTCGTTCTTCCTATCGGGCAAGGTTCCGTGTAATATGTATTGTTTGAATGGGGTCATCCACGACTCCTTTTCAATTTCTGTTTCTAGAACAAAATCTATATCCATTTCGTCTATACTTGGAAATTGCAAAACTTGGACGGGAACCAAGCCCATTTGTTGTGCATCGCCTGTACTTGCGAACTTTGCCAATGAAATGGCCTCCTTGTTTTTCTCGCGCGGGACGTGGGAAATATCGTAGTATTGAAGGTCCGCCAACAGTTCTTGAACTCGTGCAAGGTATGGGGCGAGTCTCTGCCCCTTTGCTTGATAGTCTCCACGAACTTGGTACACTACCAATTGTGAGTCGCAAAAGATTTCAATCAGTCTTATTCCGAGTTCCCCGATAAGTTTCAATCCAGCAATCTACGCTTCATACTCAGCTTCGTTGTTTGTGGCTGGGAAATTGAGTTTCAAAGCGTAACAAATTGATCGATTTTCGGGAGTCACAAGAATTATACCAGCCCCAGAACAACGGTTGTTGGATGCTCCATCAGTGTACAGTTTCCATCGAATAGGCGGAATGACATCATAATCGTTTGATTCGTCTGACATGGTGAATTCGGCAATGAAGTCTGCTAGCGCTTGCCCTTGTATGGCTCTTCGCGGCAGGTAGGTAATATCGAACTGACTCAACTCGATATTCCATTTTAACATCCTTCCAGAGGTTTCTGGTCGTTGGAGTACTTGTCGCAAGGGTTGATCGGTATAAACATTGATCGAGTGTGCCTGGAAGTACGGACGTAGCTTGCGTGATGCCATCACCAAGCAGTAGGCCAATTTCTCAATTTTGGGATAATTTCTTTCTACCCCCGTTAGACGTTTACTGACATAGTACACCAGCTTTTGAACTCGGTCCTCCTCGTGAACCAAAGCTGTACTGATAGCGTGTTGGGACACAGCTAAGTATATATACAATACTTCATGGCCTACAGGCTTCGACAGCACCGGAGGACTTTCCAAATGCCTTACCAGAGCTCGGAATGCGTCTTCGCAATCGGGCGTCCATTCAAAATTTCTCTTTCCCTTCTTTATTACATCAAAGAATGGAATACACTTATCTGTGGCCCTGGATATGAATCGACTCAACGCAGCTACTTTCCTATTCAAACATTGTACTTGCTTTATAGTTGTTGGTACTTGTATGTCTCGGATAGCTTGAATCTTCTCCGGGTTAGCTTCGATTCCTCGTGCATTGACAATGAAACCCAAAAACTTTCCCGATGCAACACCAAAGTCTTTAGTGGGTTGATTTTCATTCCATAATTCTTGAGTATATCAAACATCTCTGCCAAGTCTCGAATGTGGTCGTTTACCTGTCATGACTTCACGAGCATGTCATCCACATAGACTTCCATTGTTCTACCAATTTGGTCTTTAAAAATCTGATTCACCAAGCGCTGATAAGTCGCCCCTGCGCTTTTCAGCCCAAAAGGCATCACTACATAACAATACAGTCCAACATCTGTGACGAAACTAGTGTGTTCTTGATCTGGAATGTGCATCGGGATTTGATTGTATCCCGAGTACGCATCCATAAATGATAATAACTCGTGCCCTGCCGTTGAATCGACCAGCTGATCAATTCTAGGTAATGGGAAACTATCCTTAGGGCATGCTTTGTTTAAATCCGAGTAATCAACACAAGTCCTCCATTTCCCATTCACTTTTCTCACTAGTACAGGGTTAGAGACCCATTCTGGGTAGAGGGCGTCGCGGACGAACCCATTGGCTTTGAGTTTGTTCATTTCCTCTTTGAGAGCCACAGACCTCTCCGGGTCCATGCCTCTCCTTTTCTGCTTTACCGGAACTTACTTCGGGTCTATGTTCAACATATGACTCGCAATAGCGGGAGAAATCCCGCATATATCAGAATGTGTCCAAGCGAAAACATCCAGATTCGCTCGGAGGAAATCAGTGAGATCCTCGGTCATCGAGGGGCTGAGTTGTGACCCAATCTTAAGTACTCGCGACGGATCGTCTCGGCTGACTGATGTCAATCGTCAGTTCAGCCGGCGCTGCTTTTCTTCCCTGGGTTCCTCATCATCATCTCTCGGATCTATGTCTGTATAGATCCGATCATGTTGCCCGAGCCAGGGCTCGGGCATTACTTGTCAATTTTCAACGACTCGATTGTGGATGGGGCTGTCCACAACCTTTCCCTTCTCTCTTCGTTGGGCCTCTCTCAGCTTAGCCACATAGCATGCACGACCAGTCGCCTGATCGCCATGTACAACACCAACTCCTTTGTCTGTCGGAAATTTCAGAGTTAAACACCACGAGGCCAAAGCTGCCCTGAATTCCGCCAAGGCCGGTCGACCCAGAAATACATTGTATAGAGAATCAACATCCAAAACTATGAAAGGTAGGATTCAAACCCTCCTACGTTCACCTTGCCCTAGTTCAACTGGCAATTCAACATAACCCACCGCATCGGTTGCAACACCATTAAAGCCATGGATACGAGCTTTAGATGGTTTTAAATCTTTCGTCTCCATCTTCATCTGGTCATATGCTTTTTTGAAGATGATATTAACAGAACTTCCACAATCAATCAGAATTCTTTTCACAAATGCTGGCCCGATTGTCGCGGATATAACCATCGGGTCAACGGTAGGAGCTTCCACCTGATCAACATTTCTGCTCCTGAATACTATATCGTCCGTCATCATGCGTTGTTGTTTAGAGAGGTCCCATCCTCCACATTCGAACAACACTCAAAATCCGCATGCCTCAAGGAGTTAACATACCGCTCCATTTCTTGCCAGTTCTTATCCGCAAGGTGAGGTCCACCTACTATCGTGTTTATGACCAGTTTGCCCAAGGTCCAAGCAGGCTCCTCAGGGTGACGTGGCGCCGGTGTGCGACCGGGATTAGACGTTCCCTGTTCACCCTCTTGAGGATTCTTTACAAACTCCTACAATGTTCTGTCTAATCAACTTTTCTATAGCGTCATGGAGGTGCCTACACTCCTCGGTATTGTGCCCGTAAGTCTCAAGGAAGCAGTAATACTTCCCAGTCTGCTTTTGCTCTTCAGTAGACTCTTTTGGGCGTGGCTTTCGATATTGGAAAGTATTACAACTTGACAGGTAAATATTTTCCAAAGATGCATTCAGAGGAGTGTATTCGTTGTAAGTTGGGATCCTTGGTTTCCACTTTCCATCTTCCCTTTTCTTTCCGGGATTCCCCCCACCAAATCCTTTAGATTGTTCGGGCTTGTTTTGAATATTGACTTGTACCTTTCCAGAGTTTTCACCAGATTGTTTTATAGCGATGTTACTCTGCACAGCCTCCTTGCCATGTACCGGTGCATTATCTCGCCTCATCCACCTAGCTTCCTCCCTTCTTATAAATTGGTGTGCTTTTGAATAAAAACGTTCTAGCGTAGTCGGGGGCTTTCTCGCCAGCTAGTCTCCAAACACTGAATCCGGATTTACCCCTTGCATCACGACCATTAAAATAACATGGTCGTTGGGGTTGCTAACTTCAGTTGCGGCAACATAAAATCTTTGTAAGTACTCTTTCAACGACTCCCCTGGAGCCTGAATCACATTGGACAAGGACATCACATCCTTGGGACGAGTGGCATGAATCCTGAATTGTTCCATAAATTTCGTCGCTAACTCGTCAAAGCTGGACATAGTTCGCGGAGGAAGTTGGGTGAACCACATGGTAGCGACTCCAGATAAAGTTATTGGGAAACATCTATACTTGGTTGCATCGTTCGCTCTAGCCAAGTCCATCATCCATTCATACCTCATCACATGCTATCGGGGATCAGTCTTTCCTTCATAGGCCGGAATAGTCGGCATGTTAAACTTCCTGGGGTACTCGGCCTGTATAACATCTATAAACGGAGTATGACTCCTGGATACCCCCCAATCATCATTTGATAAGCCTTGATTCTCTTTCATCGGTTGTCTGACCATATCTGATAGGTCTGGGGTTTGTATGGAAGATGGCAGGTTGGTGTCTGTCCTGTGAGACCGTTTTGGTCGGCGTCTTCTCCGTTAGCGATCTACCAAGTGTGTATCCTGGAGACCAGCAGCATTAAGACCTTGGTGTGCCGGCTGTCCAGCTTCCACTCGCACTCCAGATCCTAAGTTTCCTGTTCCAGCTTGAGTGTGATTTTCTTGGTGTAAGTGAGGAGCCATTGCTCCAGGTAGAGAACCCGGACCATCCTTGGTTGATCGATCAGCAACACCTGTCTGTGTTGTTTCTGTTCTACGACATATACGCCTGGGAGGTTCATCAGACGAAGCAGAGTTGTCGGATGAGGAATAAGGAGCGGGGCTTCCACCAGCATTCTGATGCTGTTGTTGAGTAAGCTGAGTCATAAGGTTGGCGTTGGCTTGGATCTGTTCGCTAAGTTGTCTCCTGCTTTCCATAAGTTCTCTCATTAGCTCGTTGAACTCTGTCCTAGTGACAGCTTCCATCTGGTTTTGGGTAGCCATAGATACCGCGCCAAGATTAGCTTGTTGATTATTGGGTCCTATTTGCTGGACGCTGGCAGTCTCGTTGACGTCCGTGTTATGAGAGGCTGATCTGGTACGAGGTCTTACCATTATAGAGTTATTGGTAGAAACTCTGAGTAGAATCAACGGACTTCTTTTGAATGACTTGGATCTCCTTCGGGGGATTTCTTCAATCCAGTAGCTACAAAGTAGATCCTAATGACTTGAGAATGCTGTTCTTAGTGAAAGCACAAAAATGTTAGCACCAAAATTGGTCACTAACATCCAAAGAGAGTTTTGTGTAGAGAGATTAATGAAGAAGATAAATTAAAACAGAGGGATGCAAGCTAAATTAACTGTAGAGAATAAGAACACCAGATTTATAGTGGTTCGGCGTAGCTACCTACATCCACTTTGAGTTTTAATCTTTATTGCTTTCACAAGTAGTTGAATACAGATACAATCCGTACACTATTGACTTGAATACAAGTTTTAACTGGAAAAGACAGAGTCTTGAAAATGGCAGAGTCTCCCCAGTGTTCTAAAAAAAGGTCCCTTTCACTGTGCCCCTGCCCTTCTATTTATAGACGAAGATGGGTTGGACTTCCCTCATGGGCCTAGGAACAACATACCTTGGCCCGTGGTAAGTAACTTCTGCGCACCGAGCCATAGATGTTGAACGACAATTACCGAGCGAGGGGAGGTGTGCCGAGCGAGGCCTCGGTGCTGAACGACATTCGTATGCCGAGCCACACACCCAGGCCGAACAACCTTTCTATGCCGAGCGAGGTGAGATGCCGAACGACCCTTCAATGCCGAGCGAGGTGAGATGCCAAATGACCCCTCAATGCCGAACGAGGTAAGATGCCAAATGACCCCTCTATGCCGAACAAGGCAACATGCCGAGCGACCTTGTCATGTCGAACGATGTGAGATGCCGAACGACCCTTCTATGCCGAACGAGGCAACATGCCGAGCGACCCTGTCATGCCGAATGAGGTGAGATGCCGAATGACCCCTCTATGCCGAACGAGGCACCATGCCGAACAACCCTATCATGCCGAACGAGGTAAGATGCCGAACGACCCCGGTATGCTGAGCGGGGCAACATGCCGAGCGACCCTGTCATGCCGAACGAGTTGAGATGCCGAACGACCCTTCAATGCCGAACGAGGCCTTGTGCCGAGCGATGCTCTATGCCGAGCGAGGGGAGGTGTGCCGAACGAGGCCTGTGCCGAGCCTCTTGTTACATGGTCAAACAACCCGGTAACAATTCGAGTTTTTGTGGTAAGATAATTCACAGATGTGTTTGAGCTGGTAATAGGATTGCCACCGAAACGTGCTATTGAGTTTCGGATAGATTTGGTGCCTGGAGTAGAACCGATGAGTAGGCCGCCGAGCAGAATGACACCTATAGAAATGAAAGAGTTGAAGGTGCGGTCGGTGGAGTTTGAAGGCAGGAGTTTTATTAGACCGAGTAGTTCACCTTGGGGTGCAGCTGCAGTGTTTGCTAAGAAGACGGATGGATCGTTGAGGCTATATATCGATTATCGTAAGTTGAATGAGAAGATAAAGAACCGATATCCATTACCGAGAATTGATGATTTGTTCGATCAGTTAAGTGGAGCCAAGGTATTCTCTCAGTTGGATTTGGCAACGGGATTTCATCAACTTAGAGTGGCAGAGGATAGTATTCCTTTGACGGCGTTTAGGACAAGGTATGGATCATACAAATGGTTAGTTATGTCGTTCGGACAAACTAGTGCGCCGGCATTCTTTGTGGATTTGATGAATCGAATCTTTTGAGAGCACTTGGATAGATTTGTATTAGTCTTCATAGATGATATTCTGATATACTATAAGGATGAGAGGGAGCATGAAGTTCATCTTAGAGTTATGCTTGAGACGTTAAGGGAGCATCAGTTGAAGCTTAAGTTTTCGAAGTGTCATTTTTGGAAGAAAGAAGTGAAGTTCCTTGGTCATGTAGTCTCAGAGAAAGGGTTGTTTATAGATCCGACCAAGATTGAGGCGGTAAATAAGAGACCCGAGACGGTGACTGAGATAAAGAGCTTTCTTGGATTGGTTGGATATTACCGAAGGTTTATAAAGGATTTTTCATGGATAGCTGCACCGATGACTAAGCTTACGCGAAAGGATGTGAAGTTTGTATGGACTGATAAGTGTGAGGAAGCATTCCAGAGCTTGAAACACTTCTTGACCCATGCACCGGTGTTGGTGGTTCCGGAGGGGAATCAGGATTTAGTTGTTTATACTGATGCGTGTGGAATTGGATTGGGAGCTGTGTTGATGCAAATAGGAAAAGTGATTGCTTATGCTTCTAGACAGCTCAAACCGCATAAAGTTAGGTATCCAATGCATGACTTGGAGTTAGCTGCCGTTATACAGATCATAAGTTGTTTAAGTACTTGTTCTCTCAGAAGGAGTTGAACATGAGACGGTAGAGATGGTTGGAGTTTATTGCTGCTTATGATTTTAGAATTGAGTACACACCAGGAAAAGGAAACAAGGTAGCGGATGCACTTAGCAGGAAACATTAGAATGCAGTATTGGCTATGATTGCTGAGTGGAAAGACTTGGAAGCATTATCAGCTTGTAGAGTGTAATATAGATCCAAAGCAGGTTCTAGTGCTAGAAGTGCTGTATTATCTTGTTTAGAAGTTCGATCGGTAATGATTGAGAAGATAGCTTCTAAATTGGAGGAGGGACCAGTTTTGGCTGAGCGGATCAGAAAGCTAAGGGAAGGAACAGAGAGCGATGACTTAAAGGATTTCAATCTGGACCAGAATGGGTGGTTGAGAAAGAAAGGAAGGTTGTGTGTTCCGAATGTAAGAAGACATGAGAAAGGAAGTTTTGGATGAATGCCATTGTTCGAAGTTCACTATCCATCTAGGAGGAACGAAGATGTATCAGGATATGAAGAGAAGTTTCTTCTTGGAAGGTATGAAATGGACACTGGTTTATGTGTTAAGCAATGCTTGAATTGCCAGCAGGCAAAGGCTGAACACCAGAAGCCAAGTGGATTTCTTCAACCGTTGGATGTTTCGATGTGGAAGTGGGATTCTATCTCAATGGATTTTATTGATGGATTGCCAAGGTCTAGTAGAGGAAATGAAAGCATATTGATCATAGTGGATAGACTAACCAAGAGTGCCCATTTCATTCTGGTTAAGTCAACTAGGACGGCACCTATTTTGGCGAAGTTGTTTATGAAGAATGTAGTTAGACTGCATGGGATTCCTAGGAGTATTATCAGTGATAGAGATTCTTTGTTTACTAGCGAGTTCTAGAAGAGTCTATAGAAAGCTTTAGGAACCAAGCTCAGTATGAGTACCGCTTACCATCCACAGACAAATGGGCAAACAGAAGGAGTTAACAAAGTCTTGGAAGATTTGTTAAGAGCTTGTGTATTAGATTTTCGAGGATCATGGGAAGACCATCTCCATCTAGTCGAGTTTGCGTATAACAATAGTTATCAGACTAGTATTGGGATGGCACCGTTTGAGGTTTTATATGGAAGACCTTGTAAATCTCCAGTTTGTTGGTTAGAGACCGGAGATAGATTAGTACTTGGTCCAGATTTAGTTAGAGAAGCCGCAGATAAAGTAGAGTTGATAAGGGCGAGAATGAAGGAAGCTCGGTCAAGGCAGAAGAGCTATGCTGATAGAAGACGAAATGATTTAGAGTTCTCTGTTGGAGACTAAGTTTTTGTTAAAGTATCGCCAATGAAAGGTGCTATCAGGTTCAGAAAGACCGGGAAGTTAGCACCGAGGTTCGTAGGACCGTTCCCTATTTTGGAGAGGATCGGTAAACTCGCGTATAGAGTTGAGTTGCCGAGTAGTTTGGCAGGGGACCACGATGTGTTTCATATATCTCATCTGAGAAAGTGCGTAAGGGATCGAGATACTACTATAGAGTCTACTGAGTTAGAAGATTTAGTAGTGGAACCAGACTTGACTATTATTAGGAAGCCTGTCCGGATTGTCGAGAAAGATGAGAAGCAGTTGAGGAACAAAACAGTCTATTTAGTAAAGGTCTTAACGAGGCTAGAGACTGAGAGCAAGATTAGAGACTCATATCCTGATTTGTTTGATGGTATGTTTTGCTTTTGATTGTTTTGTGGTGTACCTTATCGTAATTTCGAGGACAAAATTCTTTAAGGAGGGGAGTCTGTAACACCCCATATTTTTATAACATTATTTAGGATATTTATTTAGTTAAATTAAATAAAATAATGTGAAGACTAATAGGTTGAGATTTGATTTAACTAAGGGTCGCCGTGCAATGTTAAACGGAAATCAAAATGATGAATTAATGTGTTAGGAAATAGGCAAGGGTAAAATGGGAAATAGGAGAGAATTATACCCTAAACCCTTAGATAATGAAACACACGTTCATTTTCACTCTATCAAACTAAAATACATCAAGGCCGGCCACCATTTTCATTCTCAAGGGAAGATAAATCTAGGACTTCAAGAGAAAGAAGTTAAAACCCAAATTTCCATATCCAAAATCAATCTATAATTCAAATTCAATATTTAAAACCATTTAAATATTACAAATCAAACGACGAAAAATCCGGGTTGTTACATTCCTCCCCCCTTAAAATAATTTTGTCCCTGAAATTGCTAAGGCAGGAAAAACGCTCCAAACCCAATTACTTATCAAAACCCACTTAGTGAAAATCGACATTCACTTTCCTAATCTTTTTAGTTCCAATCAAACAATTAGTTTTTAAATCTAATTCCAAAATCCTTATTTTGATTTAAATTCAAAATCAAATTATCGCTAACAAAAAATTTCCAAAAAATTTCAAAATTTTTCTAACACCCTAAATTTCCGAATTTTTTTGGCAGTCTCCTCTGTAAGGAGAGCCTTTTGCAATATAACAAGAGAGATAAATATATATACATCGACCCACGCGGTCGAAAAACAAAATATATAACAACATTCTATATTTTCATAGTATTTAATCCGAAAACGTACCTTATTTTAGCATTTTTAAGCAAGCGGCTATTTTGTTTTACAATTTGCACAATCAAAGTCAAGCAAAATAGCTCTAGGTACCTGTACTTACTCAATTTAAACACGTAAGTACCAAATATATGAAATTCACTAACATTTCATTTATTTAAACAACTACAACACATGAATTTCAATAACCAATCACGTTAAACATGTATTATAAGCAATTATAAGGTTCGGATACCAATTTAATTGCTTTCAATCAATCCATATACTATTTCATTCAATCTGAAATGATTTACAACCCAATTTACTTACATTCAATTCACATTCGTACTAAAGAAATTAATATTCATTCCAAATTTGATTAAAAATCAATTTATTCACTTTCCATTCATTCGCAGAATTTATTTTATTTTCGTTTACGTCAAATGACCAATTTTTCTATGTAAATTCGGCGATATTCACTTAATAAAGTATCCACTTTAGCTTATAACTATTTTAAATTGATTCCAACTTAATTTATATTTAATTCCATTCCATTTCTAACTGATCGATGATCAATCCAATTGCATTCCATTCATATCCACACTCATTATATTCAAATCTATTTTATTAAGCTCGTAATCATCCAATGCTAATTTATTACGTAGCCATTCCATAACTTATTTAAGCTATAAGCTTTCGTCCAAAATATAACCTTAAGTTAATCCCTTTATTTTTTTCTATTCCAACTATATAACTTAAGTTCATTTCTTTTCACAACAAATTATATTTCCATTTTAGATTAATTCTCATTCAATCAATTCCATTCCATTTTACAAATTAATTCAATTAGTCCATTCATTTCTATTCACTTCAATTTTAATTCCATACTCGAATTCATTTTAATGATATTCGAAGCTATATTCAATTTATTCATACTCAATTTGGAGTTTTTGGCTTTAAGTTAGATCCAAAATGATTTTGCAAGTTTATGCCATGTTTTGAGTGATTAAAGTTATATATATGCTTGTTGATGAATTATACATGTTCATATTAGTTTCTATGATATGTTTGATATGAAAACCCTATTAGATGACATCCAAATGCCTTGAAAATTTAAATGTAGATTAGAAATGGTCTTTTAGAGATGGGTTTCAATTTTCATAAATTTCTGGATTAATGTGGATTTTATATTAATTTTCTAGTGAAGAAAATGATTTATTGGGTTATAAATTGTTTACGGCTAAAATAATAATTAATTGGGATTGAAATTTTTATATATTGGAAAACATATTAAAATAGATTTTATGGAATTTTTCCTAAGTGTTTTGATGAATATATAAAATTATTTAAGGCATGGAACTTGAATATTTTATATATTTAATTAAGGAGAAGGGGCATTTTATAAAATAAAATCATTGTTTATTTCTGAAATTATTGGCAGCACTTTTCTGAAAAATATTTATTAACCAATAAGAATTGGACAAACAAACGCAGATTAGTTGAAATGTTATCTCTTTTAAGTTAAATATAAGAAAATCATACTTTTAGCATGTTTCAGCCATTTACGGCATTAAAGCTTTCGACCCAAACCTTTCGACATCAAGCTTTCGAAGCCAATGCGTATGGTATCAAGCAACTTGGTACATAGCGTATTGGACAAGGTTGAAGGGTAGTTGGTTGAAACCATAGTTGCCGAAGAGGTTGGGTATGTTTGTTTTATAAGCCAAAGTAACGCCTGCTTTGTTTTCAAAAAGAAGCTTTCGACTTGGTTGCTTTTGACCGAGTCAAATATTTAAAACAAAGATTTAAAGTTTTCGACAAGGTCGAAAGGTAAACAAGCTTTCGAAGGGGTCGAAACCCCTAGCTGTCGCCTTTCAACCTTTCGAAGTCATGCTTTCGACAAGGTCGAAAGGTATAGTTGTCTTTTAAAAACCAGCCGCTTCTTCTATGCTTTCAAAAGGAAGCTTTCGACTTAGATGATTTGCCCTTTTATTCTAATTGAAGCATAACCCAAGATTTCAAAAGAGATGTTTTAAAGTATTAAAAAGGTTGGAGCCTATTGATTTAAAAGAGATGTTTTAAGCTTTCGAAGGGGTCGAAAGCAAAGCTTTCGACAAGGTCGGAAGGTACCTTCCGAAGAGGTCGAAGGGTTTTAAAAGAGGATTTTCCACATGTTTTAAATTGAACCCAAAGAGCTTTCGAAAATTTTATGTTTTAAAGGTTTAATGCTTTCGAAAGGTACTATTTTCTGAATGGTTTCGAAGGGGTCGAAAGCAAAGCTTTCAATAGAGTTGAAAGGTAGCTTTCGAAGGGGTTGAAAGGTAGCATTTAATTGTTTTGATTATTCTGCTTTTCAATTGTTGATTTGGAGCTGGATTTCCGTATTTGTGGTTCCACTTTTTGAATTTCTTTATTAGTAGCGCCAGCTCAGCTGCTCCATTATCATCATCATCACTGCTGCCTTTTGTCAATCCTGTTAAGCATGTTTCTGAGTCGATTATTGAGGATTTCTCATCGTTGTTGACTTTTGCACCATATATTGCACCAAAAGTATTCCAGATTTCCTGTGCACTTTCACAATGAGAAATAAAGTTAAAATTATGTTGATTAATATGAGAATATAGTATATGCATAGCGATAGCATTAATCAAAGTAATTTTCTCGTCTGTTATACCACACCTATTTTCAATAATATCCCAACATTTAACATTAACATATTTTAAATAAAATTCCATTTTTAATTTCCAAATCAAAAAATCCGTTCCATAAAAAACAGGAGGAATAATATTGGAATGACCCTCAGCAAAAAGCATTAAAAGAAGCTATTTTAAAAAATTCAAATAAAAATTGGTTTTCGAAAAATCAAAATTTTAAAATAAAAATGGCTTTTGTTCCTTGCTCTGATACCACTTGTAGGATCGATTTCACCCTAGAGGGGGGGGGGTGAATAGGGTAATATTATCAATTATAAAAATTATTGCGGAAGTTTATATAAAATAAATTCAAAACAGATCACATCAGAGTAATAGCAGCACAGATATAGCAGAATAATAAAATAGAACACACAGATTTACCCAACTTCAGCAAAACCCTGCCTACGTGCTGCCCCCAAGGTTTCTACTAGAAATTAAGTAGACAGACGCTTACACACATAAACTCGCGACACCCGCTATCGACTAACCTTAACTCTACGCTCAAAACCCTGCCACAACTCAGCCACTAAGTAGCGAATTCTCAAACTACGCCACGTAGTTTGTCCCCTAGTCACACGACTAGAAATTACAACGGTTTAAAAAGGAAATACAAATTTAAAAACAAATTAAAAAATTAAAACCCTAATTAAAAATAAAGACCCAAACTATAAATCGGCCCAAAATAAATAAGTGATAATTCTTATTTTTTTATTCCTTAGGCCCGACTCCTTTTATTTCTCTGGCCTTTAATTCTTTGAGTTAAAAATGGCAGCTTCGTCTGTAGCTCGTTCGTTTCTTCTTTGCTCTGAAATTAGGGCTTTGGAAATTTTGAAGATGCCGACTTTGTTCGATCGAATAGATGTTTCTCGTTCCTTATTTTTGTCGATCGTTTGTTTCTTGATATGCTTTCGGCTTCTTCAAAATTGATCGAGTTCGAACTTGGATTCAGTATGTAATTTATTACTTTTGCTTTACTGTTTTGCTTGCTTGAACTCAATGACTTCTCTGCCGATGATGTTAGACATTTATATAGGATTCAAATTCCTATTTTTTCGTTCGTCTGATAATTTGTTTGAATTCTTCTCGGCCACTTGATTATGCTTGAATGATTGAGATGATTTCTGACTTTGTCACTTCGTATATTTTTGATTTCTTGATAGTCACGGCTTTGATTGATTTCATGGCCACCACGGCTTGTTTTCTTTTTGACTTCAGCCTTCGTGGTTGAACTTGCTACTGTTTTGGTTTCTGACTTGTTTGACTTCCTTGGCTATCACGGTTTCGAATTTTGGCATTTGAATTTATGTTGACTTCGACATTGTTTTGATGCTGGTGATATTTAAACTGCTGTATTGTGTGCGTAAGTCTTTGGTTCAAGTTATGTTCATACTACTTTGATCATAGTCCATATCTAGTTCATGATGTCTTTGAAACTGTTTTGAGCTGCACTGATGGTTGCATTCATTCTTCACTTTGATATTGCAGTCTTCATGTTGTATTTATATCATGTTGCCAGGCTTGACTGAATCTTCATTGACCTGTACATTCGAGTCTACACTGATGTAAGAATAGTTGTTGTAGACAGTTTGCATTGCATCACGTATTCATGTAGTCTGGTCTGGTCATAGTCATTGTGTAACCTGGTTGACACTTGCAGTTCACTGGTGACATTGTTTTCATTTGAAGCTACATTGCAGATTCATTCATCCTTGAGTTTGTACTGTGTATATATGTATGTGTTGGCTGCTGTGCACATTGTTCATTGATTCATTTGATTGTTATATGCATAGCATATATATATATATATATGTCTTTGATCATATCAACATGTTTCCAGGTCTGGTTTATTTTTATGTCTATTGTCTTAACTCGAAGTCTGGTCTTGGCTTCTTGATGCAGTCTTCATTTGCTTGTATACTTCACTGTATCCATATTGTTGGCATTGTTGAGGCTGTGCATTTAGTTTTCATTTGCTTCGAGACAGTTTCAGTTGCATTGTGTCGGGTTCGGTCATGTTCATTTGGGTTTCACTGTGACCTGGTTTGCAGTCTCACTTCCATACTACTATGTTGTATTATGTGTCATTTGTGTCTTTGAGCCTGGGCAGTTTGGTTGTGCTGCACTGAGTTGTAGACCCTCACTTTTGCACTGTGTATGTATGATGTGTTATTCATGTTTCTAGTTGTGCATTCGTACTTGAAGTACTTGTCTGGTTCACATAAATGTATATAAGTGTGATGTGAGGTTGCCCCCAACCATTTTATTGCATTTGTACATTTGGATTTGTTTTTCGGATTGCACCTGAGTTGAATCCAGCTTAACGCTCGGGTTTAACCTTGTGCTTGTGTCGTGACTTGAGTTGAACCCGGCTTTTGATTTGGGTTTGACCTTGTACTCACCTGTCCCTGTAATTTTATCCAGTGTATATTGGTGTGCACGGCCTTGTGGCATGTACAGTGATACACTGTGCATGTCACAAGCTGTTCGTGTATGATGAATTCAAATTTAAATGATGAAGAACAACCCAAATAACCAAGGCAAATAATATTTTCAAAGTTACATTTTATTTTACACCGCAAAAATATTTTATTTTCAATTTTACTACGTCAGTGTGTATTTTTGCAGATTGCTCAGATGCTGGATTCAATCTGGACTGGAGTTGATAAATACGAGTTGAGTGAACGAGTGATATGTAGTGAGGTCCAAATGTAAATGTGAATTGTGATGTAGTCAAATTTGTATCGTAATCGAAAATTGTATATATATAGTGAGAGCTTGAATTTGTACTATTCAAAATTGTAATAAATATTTGTTTGAATAAAATATCTGTTTGAATTTAAATTCTGTGTTATTTATTTTATTTAGCAAATATTTATTTAATCTGTGAAAATAAAATAGTACATTAACAAATACATTTAAATGAATATATATATGTTTATTATCATCAAACAAAAATCATATACTCGCATATTCAACAGTCTTGTCATCCGGCTCGTCTCCTGAACCCCATAGCATCCTATCCTGAATCTGTAATACTCGGTCTGACCCGAGCATTATAATAAAATAACACCCGAGTCAGTCTGGAAAACCAGCGTGAGAAAACACACTCAATTTGAATTATTAGGGTTATCAAAAGTTCTTTGAAAACAAAGGCATATCGTAAGACCGCGTCACACATAAACACGACGGGTTTCTACCTTACGATAACCAAAACGTTTTATAGAAAATCTAGTGATATTACAATAGTGTCTAAATACAAATACTTATTCAAATAGCTGAAATTATTACATTAATTAAATTCCAGCATACTAGGCTCTACAAACAAAACCGTAAGCTGGTCTTGGAGAATGGATTCCAACGAATGACCAGGCCACTGGGGTACCGCCCATCACAGTACACCTCTAGGACAATGTATCAAGGACCACCCCGGGATCCCCTGCTACACAAGACCGGCCTACCCCTAACCTGGATAGGCCGAATATGTTTTCACCTAGGGTGTTCCCACCCTTACTATCGAGCGCTTCTTCTTTCATGTATACCCATATCTAAGATAAATAGGGTTCCAAGGACATCTAGAAAAGTGATAACATGCCCTACTTGGGTGCGACCCACTTAGCCTTGCTGCATCTCCCCTGTTTTAGTCATTCCCAGTTGATGAGGTTCGAGGCTAAGCGTTACCTTTCAAGAACAATTTTACTTAGAATGCTCATCGTCCTTCAATGACGATGTTCTGATAGAATTCATCCATACAAGTTGTCCTGGGTCTGGACAAACCGAATCACCGTCTTCATCATCTTCATGGTATTCATTCATTATGTTTAAACCATATCGAAGTGGTTTTTCGGATAATTAAATCTGACCCCGGTCTCTTCGAAACGATTAACAAAATTGGCCGATATTGATAGGTGGTTATTTAACTATCAAATAACATCCAAAAGCATCACTATGCCTTATTTTATAAATCTCCAAAATATTTATTTCAAAACATCTTCACCAAGATATATATATATATATATATATATTCAACCTCTTCAGTATTCTATATTTGAAAACAATTTCCACACTTGTCTCCATAACAGGATATTTTACCATTTCAATACTTAGAAATATTTCCAACTTCCACATTTACAACACTTAGAAAATATTTCTATTCCAAATCATTTCCCACTAAAAATATTTCCAAAACCTTCCTTTCAATACTTAGGAAAATATTTATACGTATAATTTCCAAAATCATTTTAATATTTAACTTGGAAATATTTCATAACTTATCTCACAAGTCTCCGGCTTTTAATAAATTCTTTCTATGATTTTCCAAACCGATTATACTTATTTATAATTCTAACCCACCATTTAAAACTCCTTTTAAATGAATTGAAAATCTTCCCGAAGTTATCGCATCTAGACATCAGAAATTTTTCTTAGGTCTCTAACGTTCCATTTATAAGATATCTCTTATAAAATCTCATCCTCTAATAAACCCTGTTTACACATTCGAGAGAATTTATAAATAAATTTGCAATCATTTCAAAACTATATATATATATATAACGAGTGTTTCCTTTAATGAATAGTAATTTATTTAAAATATGTTTAAGTTATTATTTAAAATATTGAAAACACTTTATATCATCAATAACTCATTTTTAGATGAACAAATAAATTTCCAAGCTGACCTAAAAAGTCAGAATTTTATTAAATAGATACCTAACATTTGAAAACGTACTTGCCGAAGCATCTCAATCTCAACTAGTTTTAAATTCCTTAGTTTTAAATAATAAAATTTCCCTTTAAAACAAACTCACTTCTTAAAAGTTTTAATATATATATTTAAAAAAAATCTCAATAACCAATTCAACTTATAAATTCATCTCGATTCCCATCACATCACCTCCCTTCCGATTTTCCTTAACCATTTTTCCAAATTCTAATATAAATTCACCTATGAACTTTATATTTCCAATTCATCATCTTGATATCGATTTTTCCTTTATTTATAAACATCGTTTATAAATTTTATGATCCCTTTGGTTTTACCTGCTTATAAAGCAAATCTTATTTTATAAAATCCCATTATATATATTCATTTCTTATGAATTCCTTTTATACTCCCAATCTATTTTTAATATTCATTTTAACTCCTTTTTATATTTCTAGAATATCATTTATAAATTTTCTTATATAATTCATTTTTAAAAATCTCCATTTATTAATTCACAATAGTTAAGTATAATCAAAAATCAATATATTTTTCCTAATTCAATTCTTAAAATAACTCCAGTTCCAATATATATATTTTTATATCAAATCCCTTTTTAATTCCTTAGATTTCAAAAATATATTTTTAGTATTTAAATTATCAAAATTCAGGCCAGTGTCACAAAAGCATCCAAAAATTTCCAATCACTACAATAATCTATAACAGATTATTCTACACAAATCATATATCACTATATATGAAAAATAAATAATATATTTGAGAAATCCAGTTGGATCCCTCCAACCTGTTTTTCCTGCATCCATAGATGTTAATACAACATAAAAATACCAATCCCACTTCGAGGGGGATATCGCGGTATATAGGGTCATCCGCTATTATGCGGGGCACATAGGGTCTCATCCGCTATAATGTGCAAGAATATCACTCCAAATACTATATATATGCTACTATATATATTTAACATCCAACGGATAAAAATTTATAGATACAACCAGCATTCAACATTTTATTTTAACTGTTTAAAATAAAAACTAGTAATCCAAAAGAGTGAGAATTTTCTCACCTTGATTTTTTAATTGCGATCCATTCCAATTTTCTTCTGTATCCTACGAATTTAATGCTACGACCTCGTATGAATAATTTACGACGTATATACATTAGTGATTTTTTTTGGAATTAAACTAATTATACTTAAATTAAATTTTTAATTAAAGTAAATAACTTTTTACCATTTACCCCTTGTTCGTACGCGAACCCACCACCAGTCTGCCCCATACTTCTACCAACAGTCTCCTAGCTCAGAGAAACCCAGCACTTCCATCCATCATCGTGGCCGAGCTCAGCCACCTCAGCTCCTCAATCAAACACGACTACCCATCACCAGAAACCCATTGCGAATTGAACCCCTTAGCTCACCATGTTCGTAATGCAAAATCGAATTCATCTATGCCCTGCCTCGCGTTCGCATGCTCGAGAAAGACCAGAGCATCGCGACCTCGCCTACCATCTCCTCATGCCCACGCGAGAAAAAGTGCACCCTAAATGATTGTCGTCCTCCACCATCCTCCGGCCTCGCGCGCTCCACGTGTACGCACGCGCGTACGCAACCCACCTGCGCTCGCGTCATCGCGACGGCTTGCGATGAAATCTTCGATCGCGAGATTGATTACGACTTTGGTTCGTACTCGATCACTTCCCCCTTTTTTGAGTTTGAAGCGATTTTAAAATGAGGAAGGGGAAGGCGATTTAACAGGCATGATCGAACTCTCTTCTTTTTTTTTCTTTTTCAAATTCGAATGTTGATTCGTTCGTTCTGATGGGAGAAAGGGGGCGCGGCTTTCTTTTGATTGAACGAGACTTCGATCTATCAGATTTAAGAAGAGGAGGGAAACGAAAGATTCGTGATCTTCGATTGAACGAAAAGATAGGATCATGACTTAAAGTAGTGGGTAGCGTATATGTTTCAAATTGAAGAAGGCGGCTGCGATTTGATTTTGGCCAGATTTTTATATAGATTTTTATTCAAAATGTCTCTAATTACATACAATGAAATCTCAACCTCCTATTGAGGCGTGCCGCTAGGCGTTTGTAATGTTATACCCCTATTTCGAACACAATGCAAGAGTTTTCGAGTCCAAATTCGATCGTATGGAGAAGATAGCTTTTTGGACCCAATTATTTTATTAAATTTTCGATATAAATTTCAGCGCGTTATCTCGTACGGCTAAACGATAACTCCAAAAACTACGAAATTTGAAATATGATAATAATACAACATTACGTATCCAATGGAACTGGTTTCGTCGAATTCCAAGACTGTGTCCCGGATGGCTATTTTTAAATGTCAATTTGAACAAACTATTTTTAAAATCGAACAGATCACTTTTTAATTCAATTTTTAAACTTTTATTATCTTCATTATTATTAATATAAATGTTACAAGCCTTTAAATTATTTTTATCGAGCTTAAAACTCAAGATACAATAATTTACCCAATATTCAATTATAAAATTCAATAATTAAATTATTCAATAAATCGCTATATTTACCGAAAATATCATCACCCCAGTTGTTTTGCAACCTTTACCGAGAGCTCTAACCAAATCCATAAAATGAATGCATATCCATAAAGGTGATGATACACCCTAATTACGAGCAACCCACTTAGCCCTGCTGCATATCCTATGTTTTAGTCATTCCCGATAGATCAGGTTTGAGGCTACATTTTACCTTTTTATACAACAAACCCACTTGGAATGCTAACACTGCCCTCCAGCCAGCAATGCAGTGCCAGCATCCATCCATACAAGTTGTTCAGGGATATGAACAAACTGAAGGCACTACTTCTACTACATACATTTTGGGATCACCCTCAGGATTAGTAGCAAGTAACCTTTGCATTCAAAATTACCATCTTCGATCTATCATCTTCAAGTTATCCTCGTTTCGAATGCATGTGTTGATTTGAAGTGGGTTTTAGATAATATATCGGATCTCGGTCTCTTTGAACCAACAACAATAATTTCTGGTAAACTCAACCTTAGTTCTTTTGAAAATAGTCGAACAATGCATAAGAGCAGAGATCGCCCCCTAACCGTTTAAGTGGACGGATCTCCCTATCATTTGTCCTAAGAGAAAAAAATGAGAATTATATGCACATTATAGAAGATGACTGTGCCATATAACTTGCGTGTTTCTCCTTGATATTTTTGGAGTTATATTTTGGTACAGATTTGATAGTCGGTTATTTGACTATCACATAAACGAACAAGCAATAATTCAGAGATTTACCCATAACAACCACTAAGCCCCAATGAAAATATTTCGTTTCTTTAAATCTCTTTTCAAAATATTTATCAAAATGTTCATATACTTATCTCACTAGCATAAGTATATTCAAAAAATATTGTGAAAGATTTCTTGTTTCGCAATCATATTAAAAGAATCAAAGCAAACGTTATTTAAATTAGAGATAAGGAAAACCGCAAATATTATTCCTTCGGTGTTCAGCATGGAACGAAAGTTTCACACCACCAAAATTAAGGATGTCAGTTAAGGGAAACCTCATCTCAAATTCTTTTATAAACTTCTTAAATAAATCCTTTTAATAAATCTCTTTCATTTATGAAATCCCTTTTTTGATTAAATTATAAATCCATTTATAAAACTCTTTTATAAATATCCAAAAATCATTTTTAAAACTCTTTCTATAAATATCCAAAATCATTCAAAATACTTAACGTTAAATTGATATAGAATTAAAGTCAATTTAAGAACCCTAATGTTACAAATTTGAAAAAGAGGCTTAGTGATCACAATGGTACTAAATCAAGTTACTATTTATTTAAATATGTCTTCTAAATCACATACCAGTCATTTACATGAGTCATCATAGATGTAAATACAATCCAGAAACAAATCAGGGAATAACATGGCAATATAAACCAACTGACAAATACAAGTCCAAATAACATAATAGCAGGATGTGATTTGTCTTGTAAAATAGATGTCCAAAAAATCTATTCAATTAAAGCTATAGAATAATGGTGTTCTATTCTGCTAACAGATGTACAAGTTTAGTATAACTTATATATGGTCATTGTCTACTTAATGGGACGGACAAGAGATCCCTTGGTTTAAATCAGTTTATTTGTAAAAAAAATCTGACTTAGAAATAATTTATAAAGTTTAAAACTAAACCTTTATTAAATAATAATTAAATCTTTATTTAATTACTAACTAAACCATTATTTAATTATTAATTAAA
This sequence comes from Allium fistulosum, assembly GCA_030737815.1. Classification (NCBI taxonomy): domain Eukaryota; kingdom Viridiplantae; phylum Streptophyta; class Magnoliopsida; order Asparagales; family Amaryllidaceae; genus Allium; species Allium fistulosum. The sequence goes on along the minus strand of CM060902.1, from coordinate 191,575,945 downwards.
TCTTAATTAACTCTAATTAAACTATTAATTAATCTTAATCAATTCCTAATTACAGTCTCATTTAAATCTAATTAGATTAAAAAAAAATCCTGCCTAACTAGTAATTAATTATTAATTAACTCTAATTAAATAATTACACTTAATTATCAAAATTATTTCTTAATTACTTTTATCTTAATTAATCATTAATTAAACATCCTTAATTAATTAAAATAAATTAACTTAATCCATAATTGAACCATAATTAACTAACTTAGTTATAATTAATTAATAATTATCTTAATTAAATAATTAATTATTAAAATCTTATATAATTAGCAAAGTAATTAAATTTTGAACTTAATTAACATTTTGAAAAACAAATTTCGAAACCATTTCAAAAAGAATCGTTTTTAAAATCTAAACACTAACTTTTCCCGAACTGCATTCATATCGATTATCACTATAAATGCAACTCGTCAAAGTAAGATTTAGTTTAAATCTAACTCTAACTTCGTTTCTAACTTCACTCTTAACTTTCTTCTCTTTGAAACATAAATGAAAGTTTTTATTTTGAAAACTGGTTAAAGTTTTAACCTTTTATTAACTTGAAAACAAATAAACCACTTTTGATCCTTTTCAAGTGATCACCCATCTCATTAGCATACAACTTACTAACTTTCATAACACATGACCAAACAACGAAGTTTACACATCCGTGTGTGTGTGTGTGTGTATAAAATAACATATATAAGCAAAATGACAACTTTAACACCAAACCAAACTTCTAAGTTACATTTAACAAGTCAAGTTCAAAGTACAACTAACATTACACATATACATACACAAAACAACATGGATTTACCACCAAACATACAATACATTACACAAACAAACACGGCAACATATAGGTAACTTTTTTGTCAAAATATAAAATAGTTTGCTCACCAAAATCTTTTCAAACTTTGAATTTGCCTTGAACTTTTGAAAACTCTTAAGCAAAAAGTGATTTTTGACCAAAACAAGGATAGATTTTCTCGGCCTAAGCACTTTTGGACTTGATCAACATGGAGAAGGGCTCGGCCATCATGGATGAACGTGGACATGGGCTTGAAATTGAGAAAAAAGATGAAGTAGGAAGAAATAAGTGATTTAAACAAGATTTAAAAGGTTTTAAACTAAAAAGGTTTGATTTTTAACTTGAGAAATGAAAATGGAAGCCACTAAAAATATTTTTAGGGGAATTAATTTAAAGGACATAAATTTGTATAATTTTTAGCCTCAAGGACACGACCTCAATATTTTAACCATAAGGACAAACATTCTCCTAAAAATTATTCATAAGGACAAACATTCTTTCAAAATTATTCATAAGGACAAACATTCTTTTAAAACTGCTACCGAACTAAAAACTGATACCTAAAAACTGTTACCGATAACTACAAACTGATACGTAAAAACTGTAAAAACTGATACCTAAAGAAAGTTGTCCTTCAGGATAAAATACTGAAGGTCTGTCCTTGAGGCTAAAATGCTGAGAAATTTTGTCCTTGACAATAATTTCCTGAAATATCTTATAAGCTTTTTAAAAGAAAATAACCTCTGAAATGTTTTGAAAACTAAGAATGAAAGGAGAGAGAAAGAGGGATTCGTTTTTATATAAATTTAGAATAACAAATTACAAAAGTACCATCTAGTACACAACCCTCCACTAAAAATTTGCTACATCATCACACACCCCTTAAACCAACATACATTTAATGCATTTGCACTTATGGTGTAAGTTGAAAGTGACATGTCATGATTTTTCTTTTTATTTTAGTTTTTAAACTTGAAAATTGTCATATCTTTCTTACATAAGTACACTTATGTTATTATTCTTTATTTTATTTTCTAATCCATATTTATATTATTTAAAATGTGTAAATGTATTAACTAAGGTGTTTACAACTATTTAATGGTGAAAAACTGAAATTTTTTAAAAAGCTTTCCGGTCACATTTTCTAATTTCCTTTAAACTATTTATTTTTGTAAACACATTTTGAAAATGATTTCACTATCATTAGTTATTTTTAAAAGAGGCTTACTTAACCCTTAAAATCATTAATTTTGAATATTTCATATTAATTAAATATTCATAGATCAAAGTGATAAAATTCTGGATCGTGATAGCAATAATGGGGAAATGACAGTCGAAAAGTCTTTTTAGCATTAGGGTTAGGGGTCCTTTTATAGTGGAAGAAATAATGAGAAATATGGCTCCCATCTCATACCATTTCCCATCAAATCTCAATCATCCATCTCCAAACCCCTCTAACCTTTTTAGCTAACTTCTACAAGCTGTATTGCTGCCTAAATAACATCTTAACATCATGGACTAACAACTCATTTAAGTCCAAATAAATTTTATTAATTAACTCTAATTTAATTGCTTGTCGATATTGCATATTGATCGATATATTTATCACTAGTATAAATATATACAATAATATTTATTTCTCGAATCATATTCAAAATTTTATAATTAATATTTCATAAATATTAATATAATTTATAACAATTATAAACTAAATAAATTGTTTGGTCTAAAGAGAATTCATCATTCTTGTTGTGTGACTTGTGAGGTGTAAATTCGGTCAACGATTAACATCGAACTATTCGAATGTCAATGTTCACACGTTACTTAGCAGGTAGTATGACATTTTGGTCGAATTTATCTTTTACTTAGTTTCGGTAAATTCCAATTTTATATTATTAAGCATTACCCGGCAGTGATATTTATTTACATCAATTCACTTCGTCAAAACTATATCACTTTGGACTTATGAAATTTGGTAATGATCAAAATTTCAAAATCATCCATATTCAACTCTATAATCCAAATCCAAAGTCCATGGTTCAATAATAATTATTATTAATAGAAATGTTTTGGCCAGAGACTTTGACATTGAGTTGACTTGAGTTGACCGTGATACTAATCCTATATAACTGAGGAGATGGATCCTCTCTTAAACAGTGCTTCACTTTCAATACTTCCACTCGACCCAACTATAGTCACTCGATTAACGCCATGCCATGATTTGATTATAATTAAAGCAAAGTTTCATATTGAAGATCCACAGTATTCTCAAGCCAAGAGAACTATGTAAATCAGTCATATCGATATTCTCTGTTTGACCTTAATTATATTAAACAACAAAAAACTATCGAGTGAGTCATTCCACGGTTATCCAATAACTATCAGTACATAACACCTGGGTGCCCCCAGCAGTCATGAGTAATAAATTTCCCAACATTTAGATAGCGTTACATACTCTAGTCTCAACAGATACATCGATGTCCAATCTCGATGCATTTTGACTAGAATATCTAAAATTATATTTGTTTTCATTGTGATAAATTACTCACGGTTACAACATTTTCTAACTACTATCAGAAAACATACCATTTATGGATTTTCTATTAAATATACTATATTAAATTAATATAACATATTATATCAAGTATATATAATAGAAAGAAAACACCATTATTTCAAAAAAGATTGGTCAACGAGTTAGATATACGCAACGAATTACATAATTGCTCCAGTGGCATACCCCTTACTCTATCAATCTCCCACTTGCACTTGGAGCCAATTATGGTATCTTATTCCAACTTCTCCAATCAGTTTTCTTAAAACCAATTGGGTCAGTCCCTCAACAAACTGGTATGCTATTACATTTCAATTATCTACTCTGTCAAACAACTCTCTTTGACACTGATAAACTACCTTTATCATGTGAAACAATTTGGAGTATGTCTCTCGACTTTCAGTGAGCTCTAAGTTCTGTTACGAACTATATCGTGACATTGTTATCATATAACAATGTTATGTGATTCTCAATATTTGGAATCACACATAGCTCGGTTATAAATTTGTGTATCTATTATATATACATTGCTTTTACTACAGTTCTATTTAAGGCGATGTACTTAGCATTTTCCTTAAATCAGCCACCGTTGTTCATTTGGAACATTTCTAATTTAAAATTTTTAACTTGAATTTCTTATTGACATTTTATACTAAATATCACTTATGAAAGTTTGAGTCTGAATGCTCCTTCATAAGGAGTTTCTTGTTTCTGTAAACAATTTTCCAATATTTCAAAAATACACAAGAACACCTCAATCAACTATTTAATGATGTCAATTTGGAATTGATATTTGCTTCATGTATCAAATAAATAAACAAATCACAATATCATGTATAATAATTCCTATTTCCAACGCATAAGGCTTCCATCTTACATGTCTGGTATTAAATATTTTAATAAGGTGTCCTTGCATATTGTTTTGGGAGATTCCCAATATCTTTTATACTTACTATAAAAGACCTCATTTACAAATCCAACGTTGAGTATTAAAACAACTAAAACTAATTTTGACAAGTACATCATTAATCAGTAGTGTTTTGTTTAATTATGATTTAGAAATATCTATATACCTTTTAACGTTCTTTCTTATGAACACACGCTTCCTCTGCATTTTGACCAATAATCAAAACTATATGATGCATCTATAAAAACACTTGTTCAATTTTGATGCCTTTTGCAATGATACTTTTATACCTAAAAACCTACAAATTCTATATCTCTCCCACTGAATTCGATACACTTTGGTTGTTATGTGCAAACAAACTAGTCTGAATCTATATTCAGAACTTTCTATTTTAGCAAATATATACCAAAACTTAAAGTCATACTAGGCGATAATTTTGTGAGTTAAATTCAAACCAACTTAAGCACATTGAATGGTGAATCAGTTGCGTTAATTTCAAAAATTGAAATTCACAATAATATTCTTATCAATGTGGCTCACTATATTCCAAGTGCATTTTTCTTTCTTGTAAAGATACTTTTGCGGCCAATGGATCATATCCCTTCGGATACAACTATCAAAATCATATTTTGAAAATGTACTTGGAATCTATTTTAGATTAGTGCATCGTACCATATCATAGAGTCAATACTCTTAATGGTTTAATTAAACAACCGAGGACTATTTATTCTTGACATTGATAAGAATCGCACAGTTTCTCTTTAATGTACAAGAATACACATCAGACGTTCTAATGTATTTGTGTTCATTTAGGTTCGGTCAATTTGATTTCATCCATTGTAATCATCTTTATCATTTGATCATATCCAAAACCATTTTACTGCCAACAATTTCTCAAAGAAATTCCTTTGCTACGAAGTTAGTATTTCTTAAAACAACAGTTGTTTCTCAGTGCAACAGAATGGGCATTTATAAGCATTTTATGAATTGCATTATATAAAACTTTAGTTCACAATATATTTATGTTTACAACATAAATTAGTCATCTAATGGTCATCGATCCCAAAATTTACTTGGCATGATTTATACAAGATCCCTTACGTATAATTATTATGTGCAGTCTTTCGACTCTCACAACTTGTCAACTCCTTTTTCTAGGATATATAGGGGTTTCTTATAAACCCATATATCCTATGGTTTTGTAAACTATTCTTTGGATGATATTAATTTTAACCTATACTACTCTTAAGTACACGACCTTATTGAAAGGAGTTAACTCAACTTCACTCACAATTAATCGTGCTTTGTCCAACAAATTTTGATTACTCCTTATCAATACATCATTATGTATCATAAAGAAGAGTGGCTTTTGAGGTTGAATGTTTATTCACATTTAGATACGTGCGGAACTCTTTCTAATATACTCACCTATTTGATTAAATCGAATCATTTTATTTTATTCAATTCTATTTTGTACTCTATGAGTACTATAGACATAATATATGTGTATCAAATACATATGACCAGGTCTATGATAATTCATCATTGAATATAATGAACTATATGAAATCGTTTTAGTTTTAATAAAGTACGATTGCATACATCTATATGTATCAATCTGAAGAGTTCATCAACTCTTATGACGATTCCACTAGATGGGTACATAGATCTTAATTGTTTGAGATATATTTAACTAGTATTATATGATTCATAATCATATAATAAAAATTATTTCTCAAAAAGTACGGCTTAGTCTATAATTCTAAAGTAATTGTAGACAATTTTAGATACTTCGGTATTTTCAATGGCATCATTTTTGTAGTGAAAACAAATACAAATTATAGTTTTATTTCATAACGAATATTCGTAATATTCGCATTGAAATATAGCTATGTCTATTTTTAGTCGACGTTGAAAAATAGTCATTATTTCATAAATAATGTATGGTGTGTTTTACAAAAATAAGTTTTTGTAACTTGATGCAATCATAAGTATTATATGACGTGCTCCCACTATTTTCGTCATTACTATAATAGTGTAACAAATTCGGAGATCCATCATTCACTTAATATAGATTATTTATTTCATATACTACAACCAGTTTACAGTGTAGTGTTCTTTGATCAAATATCTTGAACTCAAAGAAATAAATCTCATAGAAAATAATTTTCTAAATGAAAATACATTTTGGAAAAAAATCGTATTTCTCATTCCAATGTCAAGTATTAATTATTATTTTACAATTCTTATTTCTGATGTTTCTTTATGAAGAAGAAGTGATCATTTACTCTCTTCATCCCAACTATATCATTAATCACATCTACTCCCGTATATTCATTTTTCTTCCTAAATGTTCGAACCATGCAAAAGAAAACCCTTACTACAACATCATAACGAATTCTTTACAAAGATGCATTTGATCATCCTTAACATTAAGGACATCAAATAGGGTGCACCTTACGTAAAATAATCAAACTGACAGTTCAATGATCGAATTCTTAGTATTTCTTATAGTTTTGATCTTGTGTTACTTTTGACACGATCTGATCTTTATCGTAATCAATCAATTTGAATACTTGATCTTACAGTACTATTTATTGGCTTGTTTTGAATGAACTAACTTCATCGAAGTATCATATATTACGAACTATGGTCATTCCCTATATAACACTTATATCTGTATATGGATCAAATATCCATAATCTTGTATTGCTTTTGAGTTTGAAAATCATAGAATGCAATATATATTCTCGACCTAATAAATACATTAGCGACCAAATTATGAATGTATTAAGTAGTTGTAAAATTGGGCACTTGCATAGGTATAGAAAATAGTAACATGCGAGAAGTATTTAATAGTAAGTATATATATTATATTTCTGTTTGTCAATCTTCAATTCAGTTCATTTGTATATCTTAGCTAATAAACAATTTATCAATCATATTAAATGCATAAATTTATCGGTGTAGATTATTATAACATTATATAGCATACGTTACTACAATATTTGAAAGGTTAAATGTTATAATTTCTTTTTTCTAATAAGGCTCCTGCTAGTCTTTTATATTTCGCCAAACCCTACGTTGAAACATTGAAGTCTTTCGACTTCACCAGTAGATGTTAGGATTCATTCGTCTTCGAATTTTGACCTTAAGTTTGCTTAACTATCATAGCTCCACGGATGATGGAAAACTCCTTATTGGTTGCCTTTTCCTAATTCCACTTTAACCTTAAGTTTACTCAACAAATCGAAATGAAATTATTCACTTGTACATACCATATCGTGATGGCCTAAGCACAATATATGTACCTTGAGTCTTCTCAAAAAATACATATAGTTATCTTACCTCGTCTATTCAATATATTAATAATACTACACATAACATCCTTAGCTTGAGTCTTCTCAACTACAAAGGAGTATGCAAGTAAATTTCACACGATAGAGGATAATATTATATCGAAGATTCATAATCTTTAATATATTATATCAAGTGATATCGACTTATGGAATAATGTATTTCTTATAAAATACCCTCCTGATTCAAGTGTCGTATACATCAGAAATCATGGTATACATACATTTACATATGTATTTATTTCTTAGGTCTATTTAGGGTTTCTTTAATGTTTCACCTTTAGTTTATATATTCATATTATACATGTTTTATTATTATATATGTGATGACCCCACTGCTATGCCTAGTTTAGCAAAGAACATTACAAGTAATGTCATTTGCTAATCTGAAAAATATGGCCGGTTAAGGGCGATCGAATGTCAATATATCTTTATACTAACACTGACATGTCTTATTTACCTTTTTAAGGATCTGAACGGAAATTTAGACGTGTATAATATTATTACAAAGTAATAAACATACCGATTAAAAATATTCAGAATAGTATATAATATAGATAAATCAGAATCAGAGTCACAGATCACAACGGGATAATATACATCATCATATACATAATAGAATGTGAGTCTACAAAATATGAGTACTAGACTCACATAAATATATACATCATATCCAAAATCTTGTATTAGGTACTAAGTAACTACTATATAATATAGATAACATAAACTTCTAACTGTCAATATATACAAGTATGAAGTAAACTAAAACTATCAAAATAGTCTACTTCAATGCTAGCCCAAAAATCCAAAGGTCAATGGGTCCCTATACCTGTAAAGTCTCGGCTTGACCCGAGTATTAAAATAATAAGCGGGTCAGACTATATCTAAATAAAAAGGTGAGATATTAATATCATAACTATATGATTTAAAATAATAAGTCGTATAAAATATGCCGAACAAACAATCATAATAAGGCATATTAATTAAATTCACTACTTTATAATTCCATAAATGACTTAACTCTAAAATAAATCATCTCAAAATATGCCTAAAACCCTAAAATCCATAAAAGGCATATCTAACAAATCACTATTTCATAAATACATATCAAGTCTCAATAGACTATCATCTCAAAATATGGTGATAACCAATTCATAATTCCTCAGAGCCATAAAGGATACAGAATATCTATCAGTAAAAATCTCTGAAGAAATAATCATCAGTAATGAAATACTAATGGTAGTCATCTATCAGTTTAATAGTATGATACGAAATCTACCGAAAGAGACCCGCCACATAGAAAGGAAGCCTTTTGAAAGAGACTGCAGATTAAGGACACCACTCAAAGAAAAAAGCAGCCATGTACCTAATCTGTCCTATATAAATTTACCTTCTGAAAGACGTAATAATAGTCTAACTGTATAAAAAAAATAAACTGATAGGTTGTAGTATCTATGGACTATGATGCATATAAAATTCTGCCTTTCGAAAGAGACAGTTGTATTTACACCATAACAGATCTTCCGAAAGAGATCCGCCTACCTAAATCTAAAATTGTATCGATTCTCGAATCAATGAAAAATGAGTTATCTTCTCTCGGGGATCTATCAGTCTGAAATCCGAACACCCTAAGATAATACAACTCTAAGTTAATTACTGGCACTCTAGTAATCACAAGAATTTAACTAACTATCCCATACCAGATAGTAAATTCACGTATTTACCAAAAGCTAGTAATCTCCACTTTAAACTCTATTTAATAAATTATAAAAATAACCGAAAGAATTGTACGAAGAGTTCGATACCAATCCGACAATTCAATCATTTATTAAAATTCTTTGTTTCATAGAAAATCATGAATTTTCGAACTTGCATAAAAATAGCCAAAGGCTAAAACAAAACAAAGACAAATAATAGTTTATAGTTTGAAAGCAATTAATATAATGTTTATCATATAAAGAATTGATTTCTAAATTTCTTTATTTATATCTTACTTTCAAACTTTTCTCTGAAGTACATATCTCATGTTCAAAAAGAAAAGGAGTTAAAAGGTTTTAATCTTAAAATAGAACTTCTTTAAAATTTTAGAAATCTACCCAACCTTTTCCAAAATTAGAAAATTTCTTTGTTTTAAAATCTATAATTTGTACAACCGAAATTGCTAAGAAAATAAGGTCAAAACGTGTTTAACTTGGGAAGCACTAACAATACAAGGTCAGGTTTTGTAAATTTAACTAGCTTGCAAACATAAAGTAGCCCACATTTACATGTGCACGAAGCAGTACTTCTATTAATTGATAACGACAACATGGTGTTAATAAAACCATTAAGGCATTAAGTCTATTATAAGTGAAATTTATACAGAAAATAATAATTATTATTCAAAGCATAGGAATATCTGGTTTAGGAATTTAACTACAAACATACATTCTTCTATAATTTAACTACAGATCATAAAAACTTATATGCGCATAAAGTTATCTCTCAAAAGAAACGAAATTACTTTAATTGAATTAGTATAATGCGATCTTAGTTATATAAAAATTTGATAGTTGAGCTAACTAAAGCAGTTATCAAAGAATATATATGTCAGGTACCATGCTACATACAACAACTAAATATAAAATTTAGAATATAACAACACATATACTTGCTATACAAAACATGTGAACAATTAAAACAAGGCACACGAATAATTTACAGGTGGAAAGTGAATCTATATATATAATCCAAGGTGCGACTTAAATGCATGAAAGCAGGTATAACAACTATATATATCTGAAACAAATTGCAATCAATAATTATGAAAATCGTAAACTAATATTGAGATGATATCAGTTCCTACCAAGCATCAAACACAATCGATATCATACTGTATGCATACAAGAAGGGTTTGTAATTAACCAAGACTAACAGTGTTCAAGTTCGAACTAACAGTACTAAATTCAGAAGCTGAAATTATACTAATTCATTAACTGATCAATTCATTCATAAGAAAATGAAATCAAAATAGTAATCATCTCCATAGACCAAAGATATAGATTGTGTGAGATAAAATCTCACCTTAACTGTATGCTTGCACCCACAATTGCACTTGACGACGCTAAACAATACCGCATCTAATCACCTCAAAACAGCTACTGCTCCAAACATCGTTCGTTGTTCATTCTCGCCTCGACATGGGAACCTCCATCTGCCCGCCACACAATCTACTCATTGGTGCCAACATAGCCATCAAGATCCGATGCAAAGGCCGGCCTGACTCCACAGTGCCACCCTCCTTAGCTGCACGAAGCTCCATGTTGCAGCGCCCGAACGCGACTTCCCCCATGTTGGCGATTGAAGATGAACTAGGCTAGGTTGTTGCGGCGCTAGCCTTCGTGCCTTTTTTCTTTTTCTTTTTTTAGAAATGCGATTTTCGTTATTAGAGGATTTAGGGCTATGGCAGACTAAAAGAGAACGTGATTTTGGGAATGGAGAAACAGACTAAGGAAAATTTGTAGATAAAGGTGCAGGGTTATGCATTAATGGGTTGGGCTTTATATTTATTTACTTTTTTTTTCTTCCATTTCAAATTTTACCACTTACAATTACAAATTGAATCTCTTTATTCCTTGTGAATAGTTCTATTGTCGAATTATAGATTCGTATTAAATTTTAATGAATATATTGTACCCAATTATTAAATTCAATAATTATTTATCTTCGTTGCTTTATTGATTTTATTAGATAACAAATAAAACTCCCTTTCATCTATTTCAATTATATAATATTTACACTTTAAAATATTTTATATTTATTAAAACATTTCATTTGAAATTTTAATATATTATCTAAAAAAAGAATTTATTAACCAATTCAATTTTATAAATAGACTAAATGAATAATAATTTGGTTCCAAAAATAATAATTGTCAAAAATCGAATTCAAGCACTTCTGTTTCAATTAAATTAATTTAATATTACAACTTCAAAAACAGGGTTGTTACAATATAACTTTTATACTTCATACTACTTATATAATAGTCTTGTATATAATATTATATTAATTAAATCTTATTTAATTAACTAACATTTTAATTAATTTTATATTATTTTAATATAACATTTATATGCATCTAGCGGTTCTGTTCGTCATAGTGTTAGGGTTCGTTGTAGCCACTCACAGTCCATGGGTAAGCTTCCTGATTCGAATACCGTGAGCGGTGCTACGAATTCAGGCTCAGGTATGCATTCTAGTTTGGGTAGTACTTATTCATCTTATGCCTTAGGTAACTTGTCTTCTTCTGAGTTTAGTCAGTTAGCTAGTGACTCCACTTTCATTTTTTCTGATATTGAGGTAGATCGTGAGTATATTAGAAGTAAGGAACTTGATAGGGCTAGGTCTATTGGTACATGAGGATCATTAGTTGGAACATTAGAGGTTTGAATGACTTAAATAAATGCGATAAGGTTAGAATCTTTTTTAAAGACTATTTTATCGACATTGCTCTCCTTTAAGAGACTAAAATTGATTGTCCTGATATTTGTTTTTATAGAAGACTAGGTGGTTATCATTTTAGAAAATGGGTTTTTCTACCTTCTGTGGGTTCTTCTGGGGGTTTAATGATTAGTTGGAGGGATAATTTCTTCAAATTACTTCAATGTATTTACAAACAGCACTCTTTACACATTATTCTTATTAATCTTACTGATAATTCTTTTTTAAATATTTCTAATGTTTATGGGCCTAACTCAAAAATAGATAGACGGACCCTTTGGAATGAATGCCTTGAATTTAGATCCTTTGCTCCAGGTTCCTGGATATTGGGGGGAGATTTTAATGTTACTCGTTTTATAGGGGAGCGTGCACCACGAGAGGGAGACTATTCTGCTATGGAGGAATTTGATCAATTCTAATTTGATTGAAATTCCTCTTTCTAATAGAGAATTTACTTGGAGTAATAATAGGGAATCTCCCTCCATGGCTCTCTTAGATAGGTTTTTCGTTAGCGATGAAATAGAGGATAAATTTCCTATCTGTAGAATGTTTGATTTGCCTTACACTTTTTCAGACCATTGTCCCATTATCCTCACTTGTGATCGCCATAGAATTATTAGTAGATCTTTCAAATTTGAAAAAATGTGGTTACTAGAACCAAGCTTATCAAATTTAATTATTAATAAATGATTGTCTATGAGTTTTTATAATATTAAATATAGTGATAATTCAGCTAAAGCTTTTGTTTTAAAACTTAGAGAACTTAGGATTTCACTTAAAAATTGGAATAAAAATATTTTTGGTAATATTAAAATTAAAAAAGAAAATATTCTTAATGAGATGCTTAATCTAAATAAGATAGAAGAACTAGACATCTAAATCTAGGCGAGCGGAATGTTCTCACTAACTTAAAAGAAGAACTTAACTCTATTCTTGAAAAAGAGGAAGTTATGTGGAAGCAAAGATCCAGAATCCAGTGGATCAATGAAGGTGACAATAATACTAAATTTTTTCATAATATGGCCAATGGTAGAAAACGTAGTAATACAATTAATTCCATTTTAGTTAACAATGTGGAACTAGTTGATCAAAGAGACCTCAACAAGGCTTTCACAGATTATTATAAAGATATTTTTGGTAATAAAATAAGCACAGAATTAGTGTTAGAAGGAATGAACTTTATCCGGCTGGCTCCAATGTTAATCTTTCTGAGTTAGATGATCCTTTTACTGAAAAGGAAATCCGTAAAGCCATTTTTGATTTACCGGGTGATAAATCCCCGGGTCTGGATGGATTTCCAATTTTCTTTTACAAAAAATTTTGGGAAGTTTTAAAATTAGACTTAATTAGTATGTTTAATGATTTTTATAATGGAAATCTTCAATTAGGTAGATTTAATTTTGCAAATGTTATTTTATTACACAAAAAAATAGGTGCCAATAATTTAAAAGATTTTAGACCCATTTCATTGATTAATTGCTCCGTTAAAATTATTTCTAAAGTTTTAGCTAATAGACTTAGTATAAGAATGAATGGCCTAATTGACTGTTCACAATCAGCTTTCATAAAAGGAAGAAATATCACAGATGGTGTGGTTGTTGTTCAAGAATACATTAATCATTGTTGTAAGAATAACATTACTTGTGCTATTTTAAAATTAGACTTCGCTAAAGCTTTTGATTTGGTTGATTAGGATTTTCTTGTAGATATTTTTCATGCTAGAGGCTATAGTAATAGATGGATTAACTGGATCATGAATTTGCTTAAAACTGGTAACTCTAGTACTATGGTAAATGGTATTTTAGGTAATAAAATTCAATCTAAGAGAGGTTTAAGACAAGGGGACCCTTTATCGCCCCTTCTGTTTAACTTAGCTGCTGATGTTTTTGCAAAGATTATTAAAAATGCAGTTGATAATGGTTCTCTGGGTAATATAGGCAATGATATATCGAGTTATGGTTTATCAGTCCTACAATTTGCAGATGATACTTTGCTTTTTTCCTCTCATCTTCCTAGACACATTATTGCTCTCAAGTTTATTCTATATAGTTTTGAGCTTTTATCGGGTTTAAAAATAAACTTTGATAAAAGTTCTGTTTTAGTTTTAAACGATTTTGAAAAAGTTGAAAATTTAGTAGCTAATACATTAAATTGTAAAACTATGAATTTTCCGTTTGACTATCTTGGTTTTGTTATTAGACCTACTAAACTTAAACATGATGATTGGTTAATTATCATAGATAAAATTAAAAATAGGATTTCTAACTGAAATGGGAGATTTTTATCTAGAGCAGGTAGACTGGTTTTAATTAATTCTGTTTTATCAGCTCTCCCAATTTATTGGATGTTTATGCATCTATTTCCTGATTGGGTGATAGATAAAATAGATAAAATTAAGAGAGATTACCTATGGAGTGGTGAAAATCCAAATAGTTGCATAAAATGTTTAGTAAATTGGGAAACTGTTTGTAAATCCAAAAAGGATGGTGGTTTCGGAGTCATTAATTTGCGTAATATGAATTTGTCTCTTCTAGGTAAATGGTTATGGAAGTTTAGAGATACCAATGATAATGCCACTTGGAAAGAGATTATTTCTAAATATTATTACAATGGTTGTAATAATCTCTATCAAATTAGTCCTTCGGTTTCTCGTAAGCAATCTTATTTTTTGAAATCCATTTTAAAATGTAGTGAGATTTTTAACTTAGGTATTAATATTATTGTTCATTCAGGCAATAATACATCTTTTTGGCATGATAGTTGGATTTCCACTATTCCTCTTAGGAATGAGTTTAAAGAATTGTATGATATTTGTAACTTTAAATATGCATTTATTTCTGAAGTTTATGATTCTGAAAATGACCCTCCTTGGATTTTTAGTTTTAACAGAATTTTAGAAGGTTCAACCCTTAGACAGCTTAATTTGCTTTTTGCTAGATTAAATATTTTTAATATTGACAATGATAAAGATTATATTAGTTGGGAGTGGGATAAGAGCAAGAAATATTCTACTAATTCTTTTTATAGATTTATTAACTTTTTGGGTGTAAGTAATAATTTTTTTAAGTTTATTTGGAAATCTAACGCTCCTCCAAAATCTAAAATCTACATGTGGCTAATTATGCATGGTAAATTAAATACTATAGAATTTTTAAAAAGAAAAAACATTCACATTGATAATAAATGTTATTTTTGTAATATGCATTTTGAGGATATTAATCATATTTACTATGATTGTATGGATACTTATTTTATTCTTATGAATACCCTTAATATTTTTGAATTTAATATTAGTACTAGAATTTCTGATTGTGTTTTCTATTGGAATACTTTTAGATTTAAGTTCAATAAGGATAATAGATACTTGCTTGATAATTTATTCACTATATCTAGTTGGTACATTTGGTTTGAAAGAAATCAAAGAATTTTTAATAATAACAATAATCACTTCAATAAATTGATATTTTTAATTTCATCTTTTTGCTTAAATTGGGTCTCTAATCCTAAATATAAATTAGCCAAAAATAATCTTTTTAAGGAATATCTTAACAAGGTTAGTAATAATATTAATATATTCAAACATAAAAATAATAATTTTGACACTAATAATATTAGTATTAATACCTTTTCTAATTTAAATGATGATCACTCGATGTATCACAATTTGCTTCCTATTGTAGGTCCTCAAAGATATTTCTAGTAATGTTTTTGTTTTTATTTTAGTTATAATTGTTCTAGTTTATAGTTCGTTTATCTTATTCAATATGGATCTTATTACCCTTACTTTTTAGAATTGTTAGTTTTTATACTAGATTATCTTTGCTTTATTTATTCACATTAGATTTTACACACGCATATATGTATATAAATTCTATTTATATACATATATGTGATTCATACTACTTTTTTTTCCTAGTTTTGTTTCAGGTTTGGAATAGATAGGTTGTTAAGTTCTCTTTTCAGGTTTGCAGGATAGCTAGCGTCTTTTTTCAGATGTGTAGGATAGCATTTCTAGGATTTCTTTTTGCGCCAGGCATTACTTTCAGCTATACCGAGTCTTCAGAGTTGAGTTCTACTTTATGGATCATTTTCTTCTTCAGATTAGCCTATTTCTTCCGGGGCAGCTACATAGAATCTCCGTATAGATGGTGCTAGCTTTCAGTATCTCTGGCTTTTGTTACTATTTCAGTTTTCTAGGTACTTCCAACACCCTACTATCGAGCAGTGGCCATGTCGGAGCTCGGTATTGGGGTGTAATGGGCGGTGGCTTTGCCGGAGCTCATTATAGGGGTACCTGTTTTTTACTTTGTTACTAGTACATAGATTTGTCACCTGCCAGGCATGTTGGCAGCACCATATTATGTGATATATATATAGTTTCATGTGTGCTCTCCTCTTTTATTAGAGGATCACACATTTTTCTCAAAAAAATATAGCTTTTATAATATTACACATATATCTTATACATGTTTATATTCATTTAATTAATTAACCTTTAATTAATTTATTCAATTAAATAGTTTTAATTAAATTATATTAATTTTGAAATTCAATTCATATACATACATGCATACTTTTGTTATTTTAAACATTTTAAAACAACATAACATGTATCGTAATATAGAATACACATATACATTTATTAATTAATTAACTCATTTAATTAATTTATTTTGTAAATCTTATTAATAAAATTTAAAATTTCTAAATTAATATTTATTTTCAAACATTTTGAAGTTTTTATTATATAGTAACTTTTATAATATATGTATATCTTATTTTAAATTTAACTTTAAATTTAAAATCTTACATTTTAATTTTCAAACAATTTTGAAAAATTAGCCCAAGGCTTAATTCAAATTTGGGCATTTTCTATTAGGAACAATCTTTGGGTTGTGAACTTGATAGTTAAGCCTAACATGGATAATTTAGACTACATGGGCTATTGGACTCTAATACCATTGTTGGAACTAGGTATGAATGAATTCCAAAAAAGTTCTTATTAGATCTACATTAGGCCTACGAAGTCTAATTTATTTAGCATATTTCTAAATTTAATTTAAATAAAATCTCTTATTTCATTTAACTTTATAAATTGTAAATAGAAATTTATTAATTTTATATGCAATTAAATATAATAGTACTCATATGTATCATATACGTATATGTATGTGTGTGCATATTTAACATAATAATCCATGCAAGGTATAACATGCCCGTGTATAAATGTTGAGATACACATTGCAACAGACATATTAGCGCATCTTATATGTATTGAATGTTGTCCAAATCTATATATATATGTATGTATGTATGTAAACTTATTATTTATAAAAATATTAAAACTTATGTAAAATTATATATATATATATTATATGTAAAAATATTAAAGATTTATATATAGAATATTACATTAAATATTAAATATTAAATATATAAATATATATGTGTGTGTATGCATAACATTAAAGATTTTAACAAAAATCATTTTACACATATATATGTATGAATTACAATAACAAAATTATTATTATTGTATTTAAATATATATATATATGTGAGTATATTTATAATATCTAAATATGTATATGTGTCTACATATATATATATATGTATGTATGTATGTATGTATATACTAATTATGTATTTAATATATATTTTTAAACTTTTCTAGATCGTATGCACAACACAAAAAAAGTTATTTATATTTTATTGCATTAAGATATATATATATATATATATTAATTGAAATACAATAAAATAATAATTAAAATATTTTCATGTTATATTATTTGAATTTTAAATTTTAGGAAAATCAAGCATGGTATTTTAAATTAGTAAAAAATTTCCAGAATTTTCAAGTCAAAATATTATTTTAATTAATTAATTTATTTCAGCCATTTATTAAAATAATTTTTTAAAATATAAAATTGATTTTTAAATTCTAATTTTTTGGCACAGAGTTTATATGTATACGATGATAAAAAATTAAAAAATTTAAATTTAATTTTTGAAACATATTTTATTTTATATGATTTATTTAATTAGTATATTAATTTAAATAACATTAAATAATAGTAAATAAAAATTAAAAAATTAATTTTGAGCTGCCGAAAAATATAATCTATGTAGATATGAATTTATAAAATATAGGTTCAACTATTAACATTATATGATGATATAATTAAATACAGGTTATATAATTAAAATTATGTAGTATATTAATATATACATATATTAATTAATAAAATGATAATAATTAAAATAAAATTTATTTGCCTGTGCACTTCAGATCTGTATATATAATGTGTTTTTTAAATAAATTAAAACATACATATAACTAATTTAATATGTAACAACATTGATGATACATATAAAAATCTCATCTAACTAGCAATATACTAATGATATATATATATATATATATATATATGAATAATATAATGTTACCTAGAAATTATAAATCACATATTATAGTAAATACAAACATAATACTAATGCCTTAGAGAACACCTTGGAATGATGAATTCTCCCTCCTTTGAAATCTTTTCGATTCTGCAGATTGCTAATCCTTGAATCGTAGACCTTTAACTATTACATAGTTGTCGCCTTTTAAATTAATTTGAGATGAATTTGTTCGAGCTCCTTATTGACGAGGTCGGCCAGCAATGATGGGGAAACGAAACCTGAAAAGTCATTTTTGCATTAGGGTTAGGGGTCCTTTTATAGTGGAAGAAATAGAGAGTAATATGGATCACATCTCATACCATTTCTCATCAAATCTCAACCATCCATCTCCAAACCACTTTAGCCTTTTTAGCCACCTCCTACAAGCCCTACTACTACTGAAATAAAATCTTAAAATCATCAGCTAACAACCCATTTAAGCCCAAATAAATATTGTTAATTAAATCTAATTTAATTGCTTATTGATATCACATATCGATCGATATATTTATAACTATTATAAATATATACAATAATATTTATTCCTCAAATCATATTCAAAATTTTATAATTAATATTTAATAAATATTAAGTAATTTAATTAACTTATAACAATTATAAACTAATTAAATTTTTTGGTCTAAAGAAAATTCATCACTCCGGTTATGTGATTCGTCAAATGTAAATTCGGTCAGTGATTAATATCAAACTATTCGAATGTTAATGTTTACACATCACTCAGTAGGTAGTGTGACATTTTGGCCAAATTTATTGCTTACTCTGTTTCGATAAAATCCAGTTTTATATTATTAAGCATTACCCAGTTGTGATATTTATTTACACCGATTCTCTTCGTCAAAACTACATCACTTTGGACTTATGGAATTTGGTAATGGTCAAAATCCAAATCCAATATCATCCATATTCAACTCTATAGTCCAAACGCAAAGTCCTTGGCTCAATAATAACAATTATTATTAATTGAAATATTCTAGCTAGAGACTTTGACTATGAGTTAACTTGACTTGATCATGATACTAACCTTAAATAACTAAGGAGACGTGTCCTCTTTTGAAGAGTGCTTCACTTCTAGTACTTCCACTCGACCCAACTATAGTCATTCGATGAACGTCATGCCATGTTGACTATAATCAAAGCGGAGCTTTCATATTGAAGATCCACAGTATTCTCAAGTCGAGAGAACTATGTAAATCAGTCACATCGTTATTTTCTGTTTGACCTTAGTTATATTAACCAACAAAAAACTATCAAGTGAGTCATTCCATAGTTATCCAATAACTATCGACACGTAACTCTTAGGTGCCCTAGCAGTAATGAATAATACAGTGCCCAACAATTGAAGAGCATTACGTACTCTAGTCTCAATGGATACAAGTATCCAGTCTCGATGCATCTTGACTAGGAACATCTAAAATAGCATATTTGCTTTCATTATGATAAATTACTCACGATCATAACATTTTGTAACTACTATCACATAACATACCATTTATAGATTTTTTATTAAATATACTTTTAATTAAATTAACTAATTAATATAACCCATTATATCAAGTATATTATAGAAAGAAAACACTTTTATTTCAAACAAATTGGTTAACGAGTTAGATATGTGTAACGAATTACATAATTACCCCTAAGGAATACCCTAACTCTATCATGAACACTCCTTCATAAGGAGTTCGCTGTTCCTATAAACAAATTTCTAGTATTTTTTAAATACATGAGAACACTCCAAACTACCATTTACTGATATCAATTTGGATTTTATATTTGCTTCATATATCAAATACATAAATAAATCATGATACCGTAAACAACATAACATGTATGATAATTTCTATTGCAATGCATAAGGAATACATCCATCTTACATGTTCCATATTAAATATTTTAATAAGGCGTCCTTGCATATTGTTTTGGACATTCTCAATATCTATTATACTTTATAAAAGACATCATTCACAATTCCAATATCGAATATTAAAAAAATCAAAACTGATTTTAACATAAGTACATCGTTAACAATCTGTAGTGTGTTGTTTACTTATGATTTAGAAATATTTATGCACCTTTTAACGTTCTTTCTTATGAGCACACACTTCATCTGCATTATGATTGATAATCAAACAATTTGATATTCTTATCAAAACATTTGTTTAATTTTGATGATTGTTGAACAACACTTTCGTATCAATCATTGGATTATACCCAAAATCTCATAAACTCGATATCTCTTCCACTTTCTTTGAGATACTTTGGTTATTGTGTGTAAACAGTTTACTCTAAATCATTATTTAGAATTTTCTAAACACATACGTACCAAAACATAAAGTTTTACCATGCGATATTTTTGTGAGTAAAATCCAAACCAACTTGAGCATATCAAATGGTGAATTTTTTACATTAATTTCAATAACTAAAATTCACGGGTATCATTCTTATCAATGTTGCTCATTATATTCCAATTGCATTTGTCTTTCTCTTAAAGACACATTTGGGGCCAATAGATCATATCCCTTCAAATATAACTATCAAAATCATATTTTGATAATGTACTTGAAGTCTATTTTGGATTTGCATAGCGTACCATATTATAGATTCACTACTTTTAATAGTTTAATCGAACAACCGAGGAGTGTATATATTTTTGACATTGACAAGAAACTTAGAGTTTCTCTTCAATGTGTGAGAATGCTTATTAGACATTATAATGCAATGTGTTCAATTAGGTTAGATAATTTCATTTCACCTCATATTAATCATTTTTATCCTTGGATTGCATTCAATTCCGTTTTACTCCAATAATTTCTCAAAGAAAATCATTCACTACGAAGTTGGTATTTCTTGAAACAACAATTGTTTCTCAGTGTAATAGAATATGTATTTGTAAACACTTTATGTACTATCTTTTATATAAAACTGATTTGGTTTTTAGTTTAAAAAAATTATGTTCAAAACATAAATATATCATCCAATGCCAGTCTTTTCCAAATTTATTTTTAGGAGATTCGTATAAAATCTCTCATGAACAATTATTATGTGCAGACTTTTGACTCACACAACCTGCCGACTCCTTGGCCTAGGATATATCAGGATTTCTTATAAACCCTTATCTTGTATGATTTTGTAAGCTATTATTTAGACAAAATAATATTAACATTAATGTATACTATTATTAAGTATATGACCTTATAGAAAGAAATTAACTCAACTTCACTCAAAATTAATCATACTTTGTCTCTCAAAGTTCGATTATTTCTTACTAATACATAACTATGTATTATAGAGAGGAGTGGCCTTTGAGACTGAATCTTAGGTACATGCAGAACTATTTCCATTTTACCCACTCATTTGATCAAATCAAATCATTATTGTCGCATGTTATATTATTTACTTCTATTTAATATTCTATGAGCTTATCATAGACTTATACATGCGTATCAAATACACGAATCCATGTCTAGGATAATTCATTGGTGAATACAATGAAATTTATGGAACTAATTTTGTATTAATAGACTTACGGTTGCATACATCTATATGTATAACTCCGAAGAGTTCATTAACTCGTATGACGCTCCCGCTAAATGGCCTTAATTTGTTTGAGATATAATTAATCGGTGTCATATGATTCATAATCATATAATAAAAATTATTTCTTAAAATTACAGCTTAGTCTATATTTCCAAAAATAATTGTAAATAATTTTAGATACTTTTGTATTTTCTAACGCATCACTTTTTTTGTGAAAAAAAATGTTACATTACTGTTTTATTTCATAATATTTACATTGAAATATAGCTATATCTATTTTTCATTCGACATCGAAAAATAGTCATTATTTCATAAATAATGTTCGGTATGTTTTACAAAAACAATTTTCATAATTTGATGCAATCAATAAGTGCTATATGGAATGCTCCCGCTATTTCCACCATTGCTAATATAGATTATTTAATTCATATACTGCAACTAGCTTACAGTGGAGAGTTCTTTGGTGAAATATCTTGAACTCGGAGAAATAAATCTCATAGAAAACAAATTTTTATATGAAAATACATTTCGGAATAGAAATCATATTTCTCATTCCAATGTTAAGTATCAATTTTTATTATTACAATTCTCATTTCCAATGTTTCTTTATGAAGCAAAACTGACTATTCACTATCTTCATCCCAACTGTACCTTAAATCACATCTACTTTTGCACATTTGTTTTTCCTTCTAAATGGTCACCATTCAGAAGAAAACCCTTACTACAATATTATAACGAACTCTTTACAAAGATGCATTTGATCATCCTTAACATTTAAGGGTATCAAATATGATACACTTTACGCAAACTGATCAAACTAACATTTAAATGATCGAATTCTTAGATCTTTCTTGTAGTTTTGGTCTAGTGTTACATTTAACATAACACGATCCTTTTGTAATCAATCAAATTGAATATTTGATCTCACAGTACTACTTATTGGCTTATTTCAAATGAACCTAACTTCATCGAAGTATCATGCATTACAAACTATAACTATTCCCCATATAAAACTTGTGTAGTATATGGATCAAATATCCATAGTCTTGTATTGCTTTTGGAGTTTGAAATTAATAGAATGCAATACACGATCTCGACCAAATAAACATATGAGCAAACATATTACGAACGTATTAAGTAGTTATAAAATTAGGCACTTGCTTGGGTATAGAGAACATTAATATGCAAGAAGTATTAATAGTAAGTATATAATTATATTTCTATTTGTCAATCTTCAATTCAGTCATTTGTATATCTTAATTGATAAACGTTTTATGGATCATATTAAATGAACAAATTTATCAATGTAGATTATTATGACATTATACAACATATGTTCTTACAATAATAGAAAGGTTAAATGTTATCATTTTATTTTTCTAATAAGCTTCTCACTAGTCTTTTATGTTTCACCAAACCCTAAGTCAAAACATAGAAGCCTTTCGACTCCACTAGCAGGTGCTAGGACTTGTCAGTCTTAGAATTCTGAACTTGTGTTTGCTTGACAAGTCATAGCCCATGGATGATGGATAACTCCTTATCGGTTGTATCTTATACAACTCCTAACCTTTGGTATCTTGAGTTTGCTCAACAAATCGAAACAAAATTATTCACTCGTACCTACCAAATCACGATGGCCTAAGTATAGTATATGTACCTTGAGTTTACTCAACAAATACATATAATTATCTTACCTCGTCTATTCAATATATTAATAATACAAACCATAACATCCCTAGCTTGAGTTTGCTCAATAACTAAGGAGTATTCAAGTAATTTATTAGTGTATATAAGGTAAAGGACAACATTATATTGAAGATTCATAATCTTTAATATATTGTATTGAGTGATATCTACTTATATGGAATAATGTATTTCTTTTGAAATACCCTTGTGGTTCAAACATCGGACACATCGGAAATCACGATATACACATGTTTACATATGTATCTCTTATGTCTATTTGGGTTTTTTTAATGTTCCACCTTTAGTTTATACATTCATACTATATAAGTTCTATTATTATATAACTTTTATATTTTAATTAACTTATATAATAGTCTTATGTATAATAATATATTAATTAAATCTTATTTAATTAACATTTTAATCAATTATATTTTTTGGAATCCTAGTAAATCCAACTTTGCCGGCAACATTTGGAGAGGACATAAGAAGTCCCGCCACAACCTGCATCCCAATTTAAGCTAGCCCTTTCAATGACTCAATGCGGTTGCCAGGAATCGAAACCTCTTCCCTCTGACCTAGGATGCTATAACCATTATAGTTGTTAGCACCAAAATTGGTCCCTAACCTCGTTGAGAAAGATTATGTAGAGAGATAAATGATGAAAGTAAATTTGAACAAAGAACAATATGCTAAATTGAATGCAAAGACGAGAATACCAGATTTATAGTGGTTCGGCGTAACTGCCTACGTCCACTTTGAGGTGAATCTTTATTGCTTTACTTGATAATTGATTACAGATACAATCCGTAGACCAACTACTTAAATACAACTGCTAAGTAAAGAGAGTGAGTCTTGAAAGTGGCAGAGTCTCCCCAGTGTTCTCCGAAAAAAGGTCCATTTCAGTGTGCCCCTGCCTCTCTATTTATAGACAAAGATGGGTTGGACTTCCCTGGCGGGCTTGGCAGCCGAACACTTCGGCCCAGAACAAGTGAGTTCTGTGTGCCGAACGAAGTGATGCCGAACAGAACTAATGCCGACCAGAAGTGAAGCCGAACAGAACTGTTGCCAAACAGAAGTGATGCCGAACAGAACTGATGCCGACCAGAAGTGATGCCGAACAGAACTGATGTCGACCAGAAGTGATGACGAACAGAACTGTTGCCAAATAGAAGTGATGCCGAACAGAACTGATGCCGACCAGAAGTGATACCGAACAAAACTGATGCCGACCAGAAGTGATGCCGAACAGAACTGATGCCGAGCAGACTGTTAACGAACGATCTAGGTATGCCGAACGATTTGTTGTGCCGATCAGTTTAGGATGCCGAATGATATATAATGCCGAAAGACCTTCCATGCCGAAAGGTATGTAAGTGCTGAGTGCCTAGTTGCTTGGTCAAACCTTCAGGTAACACTTGCCCCCCAAAGTACATCACGTGGTCGAACGTGGTGTGCTTTGAATTACTCTGGATGCCGAACGATATGCCCATATCAAACGACACAGCCGAAGCCGAGCACTCTGGGTGCCGAACGACATAGCCAATGCCGAGCACCCTGGATGCGGAACAATATCGATTTGACCGGTTCTACTGGTTATAGTCTCTTCGACTTCCCTTCTCTCTATATAAGCCGATGCTCCTTCTTCTTCTCCCCTTTACTTTTACCTTCGCTTTTCAGTATTTATTAAATTTGCCTCTCAACTGACTTCAAAGAATTATTTACTTTTCCTATCCCTTCTCAAACATCATTCGTTGCCTCACTTCCTTCCCCAGCCAACTGAATCCAAATAGAACCACGTCCCTACTCCAGAGTTTCCCCGAGCTTCGACTCATTTCTTAGGTAAAAAAATTCTCCTTAAATACTTCACTTCGATTAGGAAACTTAGCATGAGATTCGAACTCGCGAATCTCTTTAAAACCAAAGTCAGTAGTAATTGCATGGAGCAAGAGGAGTTAAGGGTGAAGTGTGGGTGTTTTTAAAGGAGTTGAAGGCTAGACGAATGTTAGAAGAGAAGAGGATGGCAAAGGTGTTTGAAGGATGGAGTTGGTGGAAGATGTATTGATGTGGCTCGGCATGACTTCCTTATGCCGAGCGACGGAAGGGAAGTATGGTAGTGAAATTGGAGTTAAGGTTTTAGTGAAGTGGATCGGCATGACCGTGGTTTGACATGGCTTGCCAAACAATTCGGGTATGTTGGTCGGGAAGCTCGGCACGACCTGCTGCGTGCATTCGTTTTCAGGCCGAACAGAAGAGAGGTTGAACAGAATTCTGGTCGAACAGAATTCTGGCCGAGCAGATTTCAGGCCGAACAGAACAAAGGCCGAACGAATGTTAAGCCGAACAGATCCTAGGTCGAACAGAATATAGGCCGAACAGAACTTAAGTCGAACAAAACTTAAGCAGAACAAAACTTAAGCCGATCAGAACTCTAAGCCGAACAGAACCTAAGTCGAACAGAATCTAGGCCGAACAGAACTTAAGTCGAACAAAACTTAAGTCGAACAAAACTTAAGCCGATCAGAACTCTAAGCCGAACAAAACTTAAACTGAACAGAACCTTAGCCGAACAGAACTTAAGCCGATCAGGACTCTAATCCGAACAGAATTCTAAGCCGAACAGAATCTTAAGCCGACTAGAACCCTATTCATCTTGCCTAATCAAACATCAAACACAAGGACATGGACTTAAGCATACTAGCATATCGAACTAAACTGGACTGATAACTTCTTAGTTTCAATAATCACAAGCCTGAACTTAAACCAGTAATAACGAATTAAATCTTTTAACACGCAGTGCCAATGTCCGAGTTCAAGATTGAAAATATTGCAATGTTGGCTTTTGGAGACGGTCAACGATGACGGTCTTTGAAGATGACAGTTCAATGCTCAACTTCATACCATTGATTCTGTGACTTATAATTTCTCAGCGTTTACATCCGAATGATCACACTAGTTCACACACTACACGGGGGGAATATTCGCACAGGCTAGATTCAATCTTCATCAACGATGTCTCGGAAATCTAGCTCCGCCATGATTTCTGACAGGCTTGGGCCGTCCTCCCGACGAGAAGTCGCAGATACTTCAAATCCGTCAACTTCTCCTGCACATGACTTAGCTCCCGATGCGCTAGAGGCAGCAATTTTCTTGGACAACCCTATCGATTCTCTTGCTTCAAAGATTAACGAAAGTACACTCCGCCGGATATGCTCTGTCCACGGAATCCCCTTTGATGACGTGCTAGTCCCATCGGGGCATGACCGTCCAGACTTGCCCCAGTCGGATACACAGCCTGTAACAAATTCATGTGCTGGGTTGGCAGTGTGCCACCATTCAACTCGTTTCTTCGGGATGTGCTGCAATACATCGACGTTGCTCCATCGCAACTGCACCCAAATGGCCATGCGTTCCTCTACGGCACTTGCATCCTCTTTATGAATGTCTTCTCTAGGCTTCCAACTCCGGGCGATATCAGATACATATATTGCATCAAGAAGCGGAAGGATAGCCCATCATTCGTGTTTCTCGAGCCGCACAACAAATGTCAAATCTTAACTGGAGCGTGGATCAAGTTCGCTCTGTATAAACAGGAATGGTTCTATGTACGTTGTCCTCCCGGCTTTGCGAGGAGATGGGTCGAAGGAAGTAAGCCTTATTTCTTGAACCGTTACTCGTGTTTAGCAGCGGCCGTATCTCTTCTAACATTTACCCATCTTTCCAGGTATCACTCCACGTCCTGACGGCCGCGGATATTCTGATGCCGTCGATGCTATTCGTGCCCTTACTGCCGGGGAATGGGACATTAGAGCTCTCATTTCGAATGAGTCACTTACAAGGCTTGGGCTGTTGGCAGAAGGTCGTCGAATAAGCCTTCCTCAGGGTGACACCATTCTCAGACCTGCCCCTGGCAAAGGGAAAAAACAGGCTGAGTCTTCAGCGCGCAACGCTCCTACTACACTAGAAGAGGGAGAAATTAAGGAGACTGAGACACCCGAAGCGCAAGATGAGAATGTCGGTCACACTCAAGACCCAACAGTTGAGGTTCACGACATCGAAACGTCATCTTCCCCATCTAAGGGAAAAATGAAACCGACGTACAAGATGAGGAAGGAAAAAGTTGGTGGAACTTCTAAAATTACCCTTGTTCCAATGTAGAAGGAAGCTTCCTCATCACACTTAGAAAGTTCTCTAAAGGGCCTGTCGAACCTTACCATTCCTGACGATCTAGTCAACTATGGTTTCGACGATCCAGAGGCCCTCAAGTTTCATTCGCCCGCTAGAGGCGATA
This sequence comes from Allium fistulosum, assembly GCA_030737815.1. Lineage (NCBI taxonomy): Eukaryota > Viridiplantae > Streptophyta > Magnoliopsida > Asparagales > Amaryllidaceae > Allium > Allium fistulosum. The sequence continues at coordinate 191,547,829 of CM060902.1, read as the reverse complement.
TGGGAGTTCAAACCCGAGTCCAGGGAGATAATACTCCAATTAGTAAAGATAAAGAAACTGGTCCGTCGGGGGGAACACTAGGACACACACGCACACATGCACTTCACCATACACTTCAATCTTAACCGTCGCCCCGATTTTTTTTTCTAACTTACCCTTATTCTCATTCTATGAATGTGATATGGGACGCTCCCACGGAATTGATCATCTCCACGGCTCTTCCATCTTTCACCAATCTGGCCGGGATTCAGGCTCTGGTAAACGCAGGGACATGGACGATTACGGAGATCGAGACAACCGTCCCCGTGAGTCGTCTTATCGAAAGAAATCATATTTCCAGTCTTCATACTCTCGCGATATCCCTCCTCAAACTGGGCCAGACAAAGAAAAACTTTCGTAGAAGGGGTCTCAACCCGAAGTTTCCCGAGATCAACATTCCGGTTCATCAAGCACACGACAATCTCGGGAACATCGGAAGAGAACTGAACTTTCAAAGCCTCCACCCCTGTTTCTGCGGCTGACCCAACGATAGCAGAGAAGATGGTCGATCTTAAAGCTAAATTTCCCAAGATCTACTTTGACGGCCTGAAGTTCCTCCCAGCTATTCACCACATTCCAAGGCACGTCAAGCAGAGTGCCATCGCCTGCAACAACGACGTCTATGTTCAACATGACGCGTTTGTTCATCTAGTCGAAAAGGTCTCGGAAGTATCCGTTGAGCGTCAGCAAGAAATCGACCGCTTGAAGCTCGAAGCTATCTTTGATAAAGACATTATCAAGAACCAGGACGAAGAGCTCGCTTCGTACAAGTCCAAACTTGAAGCCGCAGAACAGAGTGCTAAGGAGACTGTGGAGGCCGTCGCTCGTCTTGAGACGACCCATAAGAAAGAACTTGACGCCGCAGTCCAACGCAGTGGGGCCCTAGCTCTAGAAAAAGATTCTATTCAAAAAGAAAATGATACACTCGCCATGCAGGTCAAAGAGTTGAAGGAGCTACTCTCTAAGGAGAGGGAAGAGAAGATAGCGGCTCAAGAAGAGTCTCAACGGTACTGTAACGAGATCGTCGATACACGTCTCTTAAAAGCAAAGCTCGATGATGAGCTCTCTAAAGTTAAGACGATGAAGAGCGAAGCCCGTGAGGAGGGCAAGAGACTAGCTTCCGAGGAGATCGACTCCCGTCTTGAAGCAGCTGCAGAGGCCGGCAGAGAAGAGGTCAAGTGTATGTTTGACCCGCTGATTGCCGAATACAGCGCCCGCATCCTCATGCACCGAGACTTGACTTTCTTAGGCGAGGGCTATCTTGAATCTCTAGCTGAGACCTGGGAGACTTTAATAAAGATCAGGAAGGTTGAGTCGGGCACTGAGGAGGTCGATGAGGAGGCTTTAGTGAAGGAGTTTCTCAGGGGGAACGAGCCATCGGACTTGTCTGCAGCTATGGCTCTCTATGGTAAAGGCTCTCCCCTACCAAAAGAGAAAGACGACGAAGCTGGTCCATCCGAAGCTGAGGCTGTAGCTCCTCCTTCTACTCAATCGGCCGGTCGGCTAGCACTTGACCCATTTGAGCAGCATTCCGGCTATGATCCGGAAGATCCCGGTCTCGGCATTCATGTGCTATCCCCCATTCTAGAGGGTGAGACCCCGCGCACAGCTGAAAGCCAGCAAGAAACTGGTATAAAACTCCTCTTCTATAAGTTCAAAGATCCGTCGCTTTCTATGAGCGATTATTGATCCTAATGTTCGTTCTTTATGTTTTTATGCAGGCCGCTCTGATCCTGAACCAACTCCGAGGAGCGATGACGCCAAGGAGGAGGCGGGGAAGACAAGCGATGTCGCTCATGCGGGAGTAACTCCCGGCCCTGACGATCAAGTGATCGGGGCGCTAGATGATGATAAGTCTGACACTTCATCTCCCGTTGAAGGGAGTTATGAAATCAAAATCACTGGCGCCTCAGAACATACTTCGAAGGTGAGTATGAAGGAGCGACTCACAGAAGAAAAGAAAAAGAAGGTCGAGATCAAGGTCGAGCCTCAAATACTAGAACTTACCGACCCGCTGAATAGGCCTCTGAAAGTCATTCTTCCCGGCAAATCCGAACCACTGGATGTTCCTTCTCCCACTCCTGACTCCGCTTCTTTGGCAAGCAAAAAGTCCAAGAGGAAGCGTGAGGGAGAGGAGTCATCTGAGAAAACAAAGGAAGACAAGAAAAAGAGGCCGAAGAAATAGCCACTATACTCGTTCAACGAGATTTTGCTTAGGTCCTGTAACTACTTTTGCTTTTTCGTTTTCATAGTTTCTGTAGATAGATTTTTGACTCCAAGCTTTGGAGGAGTGGTTGTATAACCCCATTTTGGATTATTGAATAAAGTTTAGTTTCTTTGTCGTTTGAACGATTCTTTTGCTTTTTTAGCTTTTTGTATAACTGTGGTCGAAACTCAAGTTCTCACGAGTCGCATAATTTTCCAATCCATTCTTACATTGTTCGAACATTCTTTGGAATTGTACATTTCTCGTTTCACGTCTTTGGTACTCAAAATATTTTCTAATTCGTGCTCCGGGGACTTAGAGTAATTCGGTCCGCATTCAAGGGACTCGGAAATTGGAGTCGTTTATACTCTAGTCTACGCTCTGGGGACTTAGAGTACTCCGGTCCGCACTCAGGGGACTCGGAGATTGAAGTCGTTTATACTCTAGTCCACGCTTCTGGGACTTAGAGTACTCCGGTCCGCACTCAGGGGACTCGGAGATTGAAGTCGTTTATACTCTAGTCCGCGCTCCGGGGGCTTAGAGTACTCCGGTCCGCACTTAGGGGACTCGGAGATTGAAGTCGTTTGTACTCTAGTCCGCACTCCGGGGTCTTAGAGTACTCCGGTCCGCACTCAGGGGACTCAGAGATTGAAGTCATTTATACTCTAGTCCGCGCTCCGGGGACTTAGAGTACTCCGGTCTGCACTCAGGGGACTCGGAAATTGAAGTCATTAATACTCTAGTCCGCGCTCCGGGGACTTAGAGTACTCCGATCCGCACTCAGGGGACTCAGAGATTCAAGTCGTTTATACTCTAGTCCGCGCTCCGGGGACTTAGAGTACTCCGGTCCGCACTCAGGGGACTCGGAGATTCAAATCGTTTATGTGAGTTCGTGCATCATATGGAATAACGTAACTCCAACAGTTCATCACTAGATCATAAGGTACAGAAACATCAATAATTCATGGAACAGATGGCTTCGAGCCTTTATTAATGAAACAGACTAAATTGTCCGATTACACGCTAAAAAGAAACTAAGAATCAACGGAATAAAAACATACAGTAAACAATTGTACCTAAAACAGGAAAGAAATAGGCTAAATGTAATAACGTTGCAAATGTTCATTGTTCCACGCTCGGGGGAGTGTCACGCCATCAACGGTCGCTAGCTTGAAAGTTCCCTCTCCAAGCTTCCGTTCAACGACATACGGACCTTCCCAGTTGGGATTCATACGTGATGGTACCGGGAAAACTCATTTCAAAACAAGATCACCCACATCAAAGATCCTTGGGCAGACTTTCTCATCATAATATCGCTTGACTCGGTGTCTATATGCTGCCGCCCTTAATTCAGCCTCTTCACGTTTTTCATCGATGCAGTCCAGTGTTTCCAACAAGAGATCCTGATTTGTCTTAGGATCATAATACGTCACTCGATGCGATGGGACTTCAAGCTCCACGGGTATAACAGCTTCCGAGCCGTATGCCAATGCGAATGGAGTGTGGCCAGTCGTGGACTTATGGGTAGTTCTATAAGCCCATAGCGTTGTCGGGAGTTCATCTACCCACTTTCCTCCAGCCTTTTCCAAACGCTTCTTCAATATGGACTTGATTATTTTGTTCACGGCCTCGACTTGTCCGTTATCTTTCGGATGAGCAACGATGGCGAACTTTTTCTCAATGCCGTACTTTGAACAGAAATCTTTGAATTCTATACTTTCAAATTGCGTTCCGTTGTCCGTAATGATGGTTCGCGGAAGGCCAAAGCGGCATATAATGTTTCGTACAACGAAGTTAATGACCTTCTTGGAGGTGATTGTGGCTAAAGGCTCTGCCTCGGCCCATTTTGTGAAATAGTCGACCGCAACTATCGCGTATTTTGCACCACCTTTGGATATAGGCAAAGAACCGATTATGTCGATTCCCCAGATTGCAAACGGCCAGGGACTAACCATTTGTGTGAGTTCCGTTGGTGGAGCTCTCGGGATTTTCGCATATCTTTGACACTTGTCACATTTTCTTGCATAATCCGCAGCATCCCGAGTCACAGTTGGCCAATAGTATCCATAACGGAGGATCTTTTTTGCTAGCGTTTGCCCCCAGTATGGTCGCCACATTCTCCTTCATGAACCTTCCTCAAGACCCGCTTTGTCTCATCATGGGCAATGCACCGTAATAAGGGGACCGAGAACCCCTTCTGATACATTACTCCATCCTGCATCACATATCGTGCGGCTTTGCGAATGACCTGTCGTCTTTTGATCCTTTTTTCAAGTAAAGTCCCGGTCATCAGGTATAGTTTGAATGGGGTCATCCATGACTCCCTCTCGATTCCTGTTTCCCACACAAAGTCAACTTTCATCACATCTATGCTCGGAGCATGTAAGGTTTCAACGGGAACCAATCCCATTTGCTGTGCATCGCCAGTGCTTGCGAATTTAGCCAACGAGTCGGCTTCCTTGTTCTGTTCACGTGGGACATGCAAAATGTCATAATGTTCGAAGTTCGCCAATAGTTCCTGAACCAGAGCAAGGTACGAAGCAAGCTTCTGTCCCCTTGCTTGGTATTCTCCCCGTACTTGGTAGACCACCAACTGCGAGTCACAAAAGATTTCAACTGATTTAACCCCGAGTTCTTCAACGAGCTTTAAGCCAGCGATCAGTGCTTCATATTCTGCTTCATTGTTCGTAGCCGGGAAATTGAGCTTCAAAGTGTAACTAATCGATCGATTTTCTGGAGTCACAAGAACTACACCAGCTCTAGAGCAACGGTCGTTCGATGCCCCATCGGTGTACAATTTCCATCGAATGGGGAGAATGAAACTGTGATTATCTGGTTCGTCAGATATAGTAAACTCAGCGATGAAATCTGCTAATGCTTGCCCTTGTATGACTCTCCGCGGCAGGTAGGTAATATCGAACTGACTCAACTCGATATTCCATTTTAACATCCTTCCAGAAGTTTCTGGTCGTTGGAGTACCTGCCGTAAGGGCTGATCGATATAGACACTGACCGAGTGTGCTTAAAAGTATGGTCGCAGCTTACATGATGCAATCACCAAGCAATAGGCCAATTTCTCAATTTTAGGGTAATTTCTTTCTGCCCCCGTTAAGCGTTTACTAACGTAATACACCGGCTTTTGGACTCGGTCCTCCTCGCGGACCAAAGCCGCACTTATAGCATGCGGGGATACGGCCAAGTATACGTACAGCATCTCGTGGTCTACTGGTTTTGACAGCACTGGAGGACTCTCCAAATGCCTCACCAGATCTCGAAACGCTTCCTCACAGTTGGATGTCCATTCGAAATTCCTCTTCCCCTTCTTTATTATATCGAAGAAGGGGATGCACTTGTCCGTGGCTCTGGATATAAATCGGCTCAGTGCAGCCACTTTCCCATTCAAGCTTTGCACCTATTTTATAGTTCTGGGTACTTGCACATCTCGAATAGCTTGAATCTTTTTCGGGTTAGCTTCAATTCCCCTAGCATTAACAATGAATCCCAAAAACTTCCCCGACGCAACGCCGAAGGAACACTTCAGAGGGTTGATCTTCATCCCATAATATCTGAGTATATCGAACATCTCTGCTAAGTCTTGAATGTGGTCGTTTGACTGTCGTGACTTCACGAGCATGTCATCCACATAGACTTCCATCGTTCTACCAATCTGGTCTTTGAACATTCGATTCACCAAACGCTGATAGGTCGCTCCCGCGTTTTTCAATCCAAAAGGCATTACTACATAGCAATATAGCCCCACGTCTATGACGAAATTGGTGTGCTCCTGGTCTGGAATATGCATCGGGATCTGATTGTATCCCGAGTACGCATCCATGAATGACAACAACTCGTGTCCTGTAGTGGAGTCGACCAACTGATCAATCCTAGGTAATGGGAAACTGTCCTTGGGGCACACCTTGTTCAAATCGGAATAATCTACGCAAGTTCTCCATTTCCCATTCGCCTTTTTCACCAGCACGGGGTTCGATACCCATTCAGGGTAGAGGGCGTCGTGGACGAACCCATTGGCTTTGAGTTTGTCCACCTCCTCTCTGAGAGCAGCGGACCTCTCTGGGTCCATTCCTCTCCTCTTTTGTTTAACTGGGACGTACTTCGGGTCTATGTTCAACATATGACTCGTAATAGCGGGAAGAATCCCACACATGTCAGAATGTGTCCAAGCGAAAACATCGAGATTCGCTCGGAGGAAATCACTAAGGTCTTCAGTCATTGCGGGGCCGAGTTGTGATCCAATCTTCAGTACTCGCGATGGATCGTCTCGATTGACTGAAATGTCAATCGTTAGTTCAGCCGGGGCTGCTTTTTCTTCCCTGGGTTCCTCATCGTCGTCTCTCGGATCTGTCTCTGTAGATCCGAGAATTTTGCCCGAGCCAGGGCTCGGGCATTATTTGTCAATTGTCAGTATTCTGGATGCAGACAGAATTGTCCGCAACCTTTCCTTTCTCTCTCCGCTGAGCCTCTCGGAGCTCAGCCACATAACATGCATGACCAGTCGCCTGGTCGTCATGAACAACACCTACTCCTTTGTCAATCGGAAACTTCAAAGTCAAGCACCACGGGGCTAATGCTGCCCTAAACTCAGCCAAGGCCGGTCGACCCAAGAACACATTGTACGGAGAATCCACATCTAAAACTACGAAAGGTAGGATTCACACCCTCCTACGCTCACTTTGTCCCAGTTCAACTGGTAACTCAACATACCCCACTGCATCGGTCGTTGCGCCATTAAAGCCATGTATACGAGCTTTAGACGGTTTCAAATCCTTCGCCTCCATCTTCATATGGTCATAAGCCTTCTTGAAGATGATATTGATAGAACTTCCACAATCAATCAAAATTCTCTTCACATAGGCCAGCCCGATTGTCGCAGATATGACCATCGGGTCGATGGTATGAGCCTATACTTGGTCAGCATCTCTGCTCCTGAATACTATATCATCTGTCATCACGCGCAACTGTTTAGCAGGGGTCTCATCCTCTACGTTGGAACAACACTCGAAATCTGCGTGCTTTAGGGAACTAGCATACCGCTCTATCTCTTGCCAGTTCTTATCCGCAGGGTGAGGCCCGCCGATGATCGTGTTTATGACTAGTCTGCCCACAGTCCGGGCAGGCTCCTCGGGATGACGCGGAGCTGGTGAACGACCTGGATTGGATGTTCCTTGTCCTCCTTCCTGCAGATTCTTCACAAACTCCTGTAACTTTTTCTGTCTAATCAACTTTTCTATTGCATCATGTAGGTGTCTGCACTCTTCAGTATTGTGCCCATAAGTTTCATGGAAGTGGCAGTATTTCCCAGTCCGCTTTTGTTCCTCGGTTGACTCCTTCGGGCGTGGCTTTCTGTACTGAAAGGTATTGCAAGTCGATAGGTAAATGTTTTCAAGAGACGCGTTCAGCAGGGTGTACTCGTTGTAGGTTGGAATTCTCGGCTTCCATTTCCCCGCTTCTCTCTTCTTCCCTTGGTTTCTTCCTCCAGATTCCTTAGATTGCCCGGGCTTGTTCTGGACATTGACTTGAACTTTCCCTGAGTTATCTCCCGACTGCTTCACAGCAATGTTGCTTTTTACAGACTCCTGAGCAGGCCCCGGTGCTTTATCTCGCCTTATCCACCTGGCTTCCTCCCTCCTTATGAACTGATGTGCCTTTGAGTAAAAACGTTCTAGCGTAGTTGGAGGTTTTCCTGCCAACCAATTTCTAAACTCTGAATCCGGATCCACTCCTCGCATCACAGCCATAAAAATTGCATGATCATTGGGATTACTGACTTCAGTAGCCGCAACATGGAATCTTTGTAAATACTCCTTCAATGACTCCCCAGGAGCTTGGATTACACTTGATAGAGACATCACGTCCTTTGGACGGGTAGTGTGTATCCTGAACTGTTCTATAAACTTCTTCGCCAACTCCTCGAAACTGGATACAGACCGCGGAGGAAGTCGGGTGAACCACATGGTAGCGATCCCAGATAGAGTTATTGGAAAGCACCTGCACTTGGTTGCATCATTCGCTCTACTGAATCCATCATCCATTCGTACCTCATTACATGCTGCCTGGGATCAGACTTTCCTTCATAAGCCGAGATAGTTGGCATGTTGAACTTCCTAGGGTACTCCGCCTGTAGAACAACGTCTGTAAATGGAGTATGACTTCTGGACACTCCCCAATCGTCGTTTGATAAGCCTTGATTCTCTTTCATCAACTGTCCGATCATAGCTGTCAGGTCTGGGGTTTGTATGGAAGATGGAAGGTTGGAGTCTGTCCTACGGGATTGACCAGGATGATGCCTCCTCTGTTGGCGATCTGCCAAATGTGCATCTTGAGGTTCGACATCATTGGCATCTTGATGAGCCGGGCCTCCAGCCTCCACCTGCACTCCAGCTCCTAAGTTTCCAGTTCCTGCTTGGTCACGGTCCCCAGCTGTTCGGACAGCAGCACCTGCCTGCGTAGTTTCAGTCTTACGGCGTCTATGCCTGGGAGGTTCATCGGACAAAGTCGAGCTGTCAGATGAAGAATAAGGAGCTGGATTGCCCCCAGCATTCTGATGCTGTTGTTGAGTGAGTTGTGCCATGAGGTTGGCATTAGCTTGCATCTGCTCTCCGAGTTGTCTCCTACTTTCTCTGAGTTCTCTCATCAAGTCGTTGAACTCTATTCTGGTGACAACTGGCATCTGGTCCTGGGAGGTAGTCCCTGCACCTAGATTTGCTTGCTGATTGCTAGGCCATACTTGTTGTACGCTAGCAGTCTCGTGGGCGTCCGCATTATGAGAGGCTGATCTGGTACGTGGTCTTGCCATTGTAGAGTTGTTGGTATGAACTCTGAGTAGAATCAACGGACGTCCTACGAATGAAACAGATCTTCCTTGGGGGATTTATTCAATCCGGTAACTTCAAAGCAGATCCTTGAGGTCTGAGAATTCGATTCTCAGTGAAAGCACCAAAGTGTTAGCACCAAAATTGGTCACTAACCTCGTTGAGAAAGATTATGTAGATAGATAAATGATGAAAGTAAATTTAAACAAAGAACAATATGCTAAATTGAATGCAAAGATGAGAACACCAGATTTATAGTGGTTCGGCGTAACTGCCTACGTCCACTTTGAGGTTAATCTTTATTGCTTTACTTGATAATTGATTACAGATACAATCCGTAGACCAACTACTTAAATACAACTGCTAAGTAAAGAGAGTGAGTCTTGAAAGTGGCAGAGTCTCCCCAGTGTTCTTCGAAAAAAGGTCCATTTCACTGTGCCCCTGCCTCTCTATTTATAGACAAAGATGGGTTGGACTTCCCTGGCGGGCCTGGCAGCCGAACACTTCGGCCCAGAACAAGTGAGTTATGTGTGCCGAACGAAGTGATGCCAAACAGAACTGATGCCGACCAGAAGTGAAGCCGAACAGAACTATTGCCGAACAGAAGTGATGCCGAACAGAAGTGATGCTGACCAGAAGTGATGCCGAACAGAACTATTGCCGGCTAGAAGTGATGCCGAACAGAACTGTTGCTGAACAGAAGTGATGCCGAACAGAACTGATGCCGACCAGAAGTGATGCCGAACAGAACTGATGCCGAGCAGACTGTTGTCGAACGATCTAGGTATGTGATGTGCACATAAATATGTATATTTTTACCACCATATTTAATCTATTTAAATTAAATAAATGATCATATTGGGTATTTTAACTTGTTTAAATCAAAATTCAAATTATTTCAAATTGCCACATATTCATCTTCATCCAATGGAAAAATGGTCATTTTTGTGCATATATTAATTTTCTAAAATTTAATTGAAAATTTCTATATTATTTTGTAGGAATTTAAATTCATATACAAGTGGTTTCATGATGATATATGCATGCACAAGAGTGAAGAGAACAAATGAAGATGGAAATAATTCAAAGTGAAGATAATGGAGGACCCCACCTACCCACCTACCTTAATGTACAAATTAGAGGCTAATGCACATGCTTTTGGAATTAATGGCTTCATGTACATTTAAGTGAGGGATTATTGAAGCTAATGATAACTTGGCCACCACACTTCCTAAGAGGGTATTTTGGGCATTCCCCAAAAATATGAATTAGGGTTTAGCACATGTATAAAATCCCCTTATGCTTCATGTAACCCTCTTCCCCCTTAGTCTCTCTTACTTAGTTTTTAGCTTAGAAAATAAACAAGCTCTTCTCTTTCTCTTTTCATGGCTACTTAGCCATTTTTATCTTCATGTAATTTTTCTTTTCTATGAAATTTAATATATGATCTTTTCCCTTTCTTATTTATTTCCTTTCATGTTGTAGTGTAGATTTACTTTCATGCAAGTAGAATAGTTCTAATTCTTGTTAATTAGCTCTCTTTTTCATTAGCTTTCATTTTCCTTTTTTTAGTTTCATGTTGCAAGCTACAAGTGTTGATATGATAACACAAATGAGAGGCTAATCACTTCAATTTAGGGGTAATGAAGCCTCTAATCATGTAGCTTCAACATTTTGATGTTTATGCTCTCTTTTTGTGCTTAAAATGAAGTGGTTTAACTTGTTGTTTTTGATGTGAATTTGATAGCCTATATTATTGACACCAAATAGGCTATGCTTAAACAATCACAAACAATGATTACCTCTTCATCTACATATGATGATGGTAATGAAGTGATTGTTGAAAGTAAAATTTGATGGCTTATATTTCTAAACAATAGTTAATATGCCATGCTTAAAATAGATTTTGCTTTCAACTTTATTGTCATATTTCATGAGTGTTAAATGTGTAATAGTGGTTGTGTTATAGTTTGATGGTTTATATTGTGCTAATTAATAGCGCAAATATACCATACTTATGATAAGCACATCAACTAATTACACTAATGATAAGAAAAGAGAGATGATAACTTCATTTTGTTGATTTATGTGATCTAGAGAGTGGAATTATCTCTAAATTGTCAATTTATTCTCATAGTTTTCATTCACATTTGTAGTTGTTAGTTTGTTAGTTTTCTCATTTTTTTAGCTTGACAATCTCTCGACTTTGGTTTAATTTGATTGAATAGATTTTTAAAATCATCAATTCCCTGCGGATCGACCCGTATTCGCCACGTACTACAAGTGTACGCCATGTGCTTGCAGTTAAATTTATTTCAAAATTCGTTTGACGATTTTCTAAACCGATAGAATTTTCGTCGACGGAAAAAACTTGTTCGACGACGGAAATTCTATCGATTTAGAAAACCGTCGAACGAATTTAGAAATAAAATTAACCGCAAGTGCACGGCGTACACTTGTAGTACGTAGCGAATACGGGTCGATCCGCAGGGAATTGATGATTTCAAAAATTCTATTCAATCAAATTAAACCAAAGTTGAGTGATTGTTTACTAACTAAAAGAAAGTAAAAACAAACTAAAACTAAGGAGAATAAAAAGATGAGATTAAAGAGCAATTTAGAGGCAAATCCCCTCTCATGATCATATAAATCAACATAATGACATTATAATCTCTTTTCGGTCATGTGTGAGTTTAGTTGATGCATTTATCATAAGCATGGCCTAATTGTGTTATTAATTAACACACTTAAACCATCAAACTTTAATGCACCCTCTAACCCACTTGCTAACTTCAATGAAAATGATATGAAATCAAAAGTAGAATCTATTTTAAGTATGGTTTATTAACTATTGAATTAGAAACATAAACCATCAAATTTTGATTCTAAATCCGCTTCCATTACCATGATCATATGTAGATGAAGAGGTAATTAATGATTCATATGACTAGGCATAGCCTTTTTTTTTAACAATATAAGCTATCAAACTCAATATTAAACACAAAACCACACAAACATCTACTTTCCATTAAGCACAAAAGAGACATAAAAGAAATTATGTTGCATCTACATGATTCAAGAGAGCTTCATTACCGCTAAATTGAAGGGATTAGCCTCTCATTTTTGTTATCAAATCAACAAATGTAGAAAATAACATTAAACAAACAAGAGGAAAAAGAGAGAAAAAAGAAAGGAAAAACTAATCTACTTGCATGAATTAAGAGAGATCTACACTACAACATGAAAGGAAAAGAAGCATGTAAAAGAAAAGAGAGCACTAACTAACATTAAAAAAATGAAAGTTACATGAAATAAAAAATATGGCTAAGTAGCCATGAAAAGAGAAAGAGAGCTTTGAGTTTTATTTTTGAGCCTAAACTAAACTAAGAGAGACTAAGGGAAGAGAAGGTTACATGAAGATATGTGGTATTTATACAAGTGTTAAACCCTAATTCATATTTTTGGGAAATGCCTAAATTGCCCTTGAGGTAGTGTGGTGGCCAAGTAATCATTAACATCCACTAATCCCCCACTTAAATGTACATGAAGTTTTAATGTCCTTTTATCATGTGCTTAGCTCCTAATTTGAAAATCAATGTAAGTGGGTGGGGTCCTCCATGATCTTCACTTTGAATTATTTCCATCTTCATTCCTTTGTGTTCTATTTGTGCATGCATATCTTCTTCATCAAACCACTTGTAATTGAAATCAAATTCCTACAAAATAGTATGGAAATTTATAATTAAATTTTCTCAAGTTAATTTATGCACAAAAATGTCTATTTTGCCCTTGGATGAAGATGAATATGTGACAATTTGGAATTATTTGAATTTTGGTTTAAACAAGTTAAAATACCCGATATGATCATTTATTTAATTTAAATAGATTAAATATGGTGGTAAAAATATGCACATTTACGTGCGCATCAAATACCCCCACACTTATCTTTTTATTCGTCCTCGAATAAAGTAAAACTAAGATAAATCCGTTTTTGTAGGGAGCACGATTGCATTGAGCGTATGCAACAAGCCGTTAAACCTCTGGGTGTCCCCGGTAGGACAAGTGTTGTCTCGTGAGGGTTTTCAGCGGATACTACCCACAAAATCCAAATGCAGAATGAAAATATTTACAAAATGCAAGATTTATTTACAAAGAGATGAATGCGAGTTTTTGAAAATATTTACAATGAAGGATTTACTTTTAAGTAGACACAAATAAGTTAAATATAGCTTTTGGTCATTATCTTGAAATTTAAGTCATTTACTCGTTAAAATTTCCAACAAAAATTAAGTTATCATAACAAATATACTATAGTTTAACTCGTTGTTTCGGTTGATAACAAAGTGTAACTATGAATTGGATCCTTAGTTGATTATCAAAGTTTATCAAAGTGGTATTTTCATTTCTTTTCAATAACAAGTCAAATCAAATAAGTTAAAATAGTGGTTGGATTTCATTTGCTTACTCTCTCCATTTTTATTTTATTTTTTTTGAAAATTTTATTGATATTAACAATATTTACATATGCCTAACTCAGATAAACTGAGGCCAGATATATTACCCGTGCACTGCTTTGCGGACTGATGTAAGGGGAATACAGAGCATGGCGAGTGAACACACGAGTGTGAACACCTATTGACTGTAGGCGTTATTAAAAAGAGTTTATATATATACACCTAACTCAGATAAACTGAGGCCAGATATACCGATCATGCACTGCCTTTCGGGCTTACGTGAGAAGGGTACAGAGCATGGCGAGTGAACACACGAGGGTGAACACATGACTCTAGGTGTTTATTAAAAAAATATACAAATATACAAGAAATATTTTTTTGTTTTTTTGTTATTTTTTTGTTTTTTGTTTTTTTTGAAAGAGAGAGTTTCGCAGAATTATCTTAGCACTATTTAACTTAGAAGACAAAAAAAATGTTATATCCTTTACTTTAAATCAACCGCTTTTTAAAACAAAGATTTTCAATTAGGATATATTTCATAATTATCACGTATGAATCTTCCTATATACTAGTTAAACCATTATTATTTGTAATCAAACTTAATTTTTATTTTTGTTAAGACGAATAAATTTTCAAAAATTTCAATTTAATAAACCAAAACCACATATTTATCTTACAGTGTTTCTTTAAAAATAAATCAAAATGTTTAAAAAAAATTATTTTTTTCCTTTTGTTTTTGAGATTTTTTTTTGAATTTTGGAAAGAAAAATTAAAAATAAACCATGAAAAATCGAAAATGATGATGAGTCTCCCCCCACACTTGATTTTGACTGTGTCCCCATAGTCAACTCAAGTGGAAGGAGAAACAGAAAATAAAAATAAAAATGGCCTTTATTTATATGAAAATGAATGGTATTTACACGAGATCAGAAAGTATATCGTCAAAAAGTAAATGTAACGGTCTTCCAAAGACCGATTCATTTGTCTCGTCAAGTATACGAGACATAGCTCAAGCTCGAAAAACCAAATCGTAAAAGATTTCAAAGTTGAATGTTGATTTGGAAAAACGAATGTCGTTTTATTGAAAACCGTACGACTTGTTTTATTTTCGATGATTTTCGGGGTCGATTAAACAATTGGTTGAAGTTCAAGTTTATTTTCACCAAATTGAAATTCAAGCTCTTCATTGAAAAGTTCTTCAGAATTATTGATTTCAAAATCAAAGTGATGATTTAAATCTTCCCCGACGGAATTTAACATCTCGTCATCGAAAAGTCCAAAAAATTTGTGTTCATTAAATTCGTCTTCCTTTGTTGGATTATCAATAACTTCATTGCGTATCTCAAGTTCAAAATCCAAAGTTGTTGTATTCAAATTTTCGAAATCAAGAAAAGGAAGATCGAATTTTAAATTTGGTTCCACACCCTCAAAAGAATTGAAATCCAACTCAATTACCGTGTTTTCAACAACTTCATTAAGATTATTGTTTTCAATTTCAAAAGTTGTTATTTGAAAATCGTCGATTTGGGTAAAAGATGAATTATTGTTTGACTCGTGACACATTGGAATTTGATTTTGTTGTTCATGTTGTTTCATATAAGTTTCAAACAACGAATCCGTGTGATCATCGTAAATTTCATTCATTTTATTCAACAAAATCCAATTTATAATTATTAGCTTGAGGATTTTCGATTTGGATTTGTTGAGAACAAAAATTTTCACTTGCATCATAGTCGAGATTATTCCCATTGCCAAAATTGTTTGAAAAGTGGATCACATTTCCATTTTGATTTTGAAATTCATTTTGGAGTTCAAAATTGAATTGGCATGGGTTATACTCGAAATCGTTTGAATTTTGAAGTGAATTCAAATTTTGATTATTTTGAAAACTTTGATTTGAATCATTGCCCAAATATGAATTACACAAATCGTTTATCATTTGATTTTGTTGTGTAGAGATTTCAAGTAAAGACGAAATGCTCTTTTCAAGATTTGAGGGTTGGTCATCGTTTTGAAAATTTTGTGGTTCAAAATTTGAATCATTTAAACAATAGTTGTTGTTAAAATTCCATACGAATTTGGAGTGAAATCATATGGATTATATTGATTTTCACAACTATTGTAAAATTCAAGTGAGTGGGGAAACTCGGACATTTTCAAGAATTTTTTTTATAAAGGAAAATATATTTACAAATAAAATATATTTTCCAAACGGGAAATTGAATTTTGTTTTTCAAATTTTTTCTTTGTTTTTGAAAAGGTTTTATAATTTATTTCTTTTGATTTTGGTTTTTATAAATTTTTTTGGATTTTTGAAATTTCAAAGAAAAAGGATTTAAAATTTTCAAAGGAAAAGGAATATTTATAATTTTTTTTTAGTTTTTGATTTTGATTTTTTTTTTAAATATGCATGAACTAATGCAACTAAATGAATGCAAGGGTTAATTACAAATGATTTATCCTAAGTTAACTCAAAATTGTATAATCACACTTTGTCTTAAATCAACAAGATAGTTCTCAACTAGGTAACGGGCAGGGGTTATCGGTGCACCACGAATCACTGTAGCAATGCAGCCGAAGGTTTAAGTACCTTCAGAGGAACAACCACTATAATATTTATGAATCACCGTAATATTTATAAATGGTTATTACTCTGCCGTAGCCTAGACACCGAGAAATTAAATTGTTCAAAGAAGACAACTTGTCAATACACAATTAAAAGTTATCGATGTCTAACCGTTATTACTAATCAAAATTCTAGGATGAAATGCAAAGCAGAAATTAAACGTGTATTAACAATGCAACTACGAATGGATTTTTTTGTTTTTTAATTTTTGAATTTTTTTTAAATATATATATGCAAATGCAAGCAATCAACAATGCAACTAAAATAAAAACAAGAGATATATACAATGCAAGGCAAATGAAAAGAAAATTATAAATAAGCAAGCAGTTTTTTTTCAGCACGCATGCAATTTATTTTAGCAAGCACTTATGCTCCTTCTGCAATTCTGCTTTGGCAACTTGAAATAAAAACAAATATATATACAGTTTTTTTTTTGAAAAGGAAACTTAAAAGTGACGTTTTACTTAAAAAAATTTTTTTATATATCTAGAAGAATCAATTCAAAACAAAATAAACAAGTGAAAATAAAGCAAATTGAAACTTGTTTTTTTTAACACAAATCAAAACAAAAGCAAAACAAAGCAAATCAAAACAAAGGAGTTTACAAAAAAAAAGTTATCAGACTCGGCCCGTTCACAATCCCACCCGGCCCAACAACAATGAAGCTCTGTCTCTTTATTTTAAACAAAAGAAAACAGAACGCAACTCCTATTCTCTTGTCTAAAAACAAAAGCTCTCTTTTTTTTATAACAAAAATCTATCGAAAACGTAAAAAAAAATTGACTCGAATCGAGGTAATGCAATCGCGTTTTGGGAGTTCAATTTGGAGGGAAGCGAGTGGTTGATAGTCGAAGCGAATTGAGGTGGCAAGTAGAGGTCGCTTTGATGAAGCGTGGTGCTCGAATAAGGGATTCTAGGTTGCTCGAAATCGATTAAATTTGGTTTTGGGGGATTTCTGGCGATGCTTGCTGGAGATTGAGATTGGGAAATTGGTCGGAGGAGTTCGTTTGGGGTTGCGGTGACTGGTGGTGACGAGGCATTTATGGTCGATTGGCGAGTGATTCGAGTCTGAAGGGGTGGTCGCGTGTTCGGCAGAGGATGGATTTGGATCGTGATTTGGTTTAAATGGCAGAGGCGACTGCTGTTGATGGTTATTGGTTGCAGGCTGCGTGGTCGGAAGGAAGTAGAGTGAAGTGAAGGTTATGTGAGTTGAGGAGGAAGATGTAACTGTCGTGGCAGATCTATACCCTTGCGTGGTTAAGTGTTTATCAGGTGGTATCGATGGAAGATGTTGGTTTGATGGTAGACAGTGTGGTGGTGCTTTGTATTCAGCGGCAAGGTAGCAGGTATGGAAGGTGCTGTGATTTGCGTGAAGCTGTAAGATAGTGGGATGGTGGAAGTGACAGGATTGTCTGATGATTATTTGAGCCGAAGTCAGGTGATTGTCTGATGAAGTAAAGTGTGAATTAGTTTGATGAATGTCACAGTGACAGTTTATAGTTTGATTGGAGGAAGTTGGTTGTTTTTTTTGGTCGAAGATATGGGGTGGTTCTGGTATTCGGCAGTGCGATTGAAGTGGTTGTATGATGGTTTTACAAAGAGCAGTGTGGAGTTGACTGAATTATGGTGTGGTTATGCTGTCTGTGGTGTGTGAAGTTGGAAATTTTTTTTCTTTAGTGGACAGGCAGTTGGTGTTTGAGAGAGTGGAAGTGGTTGTTCGTTGTAGATGGTAGGTAAACAAGTGTGGGGGTATTTCTTGATGGATGGCTATGTGTCGAAGCAGTGTTGATTCAGTGGTGTTGAGCAAATGGACGCGCTGCAGTAGTGCAGGTTGATCGAGGAAGATTGAGGTTTATATGAAGGTGTGTGGAGAACCTGGGAAGACAGTTGTTCAATGCTCGTTGCTAGAGTATGTGAAGTAGTTAGGGACGAGGTGTTTATGGCAGAGGAGAAGTTAGTGGATCATGATGGTTCTGGTGTTGGTGGAAAAGGGGTAAAGCAGTGTTTGTAGGAATGGAAGAAGTTGTGAATAGCAGTAATGTATGCACAGGGAAGTGAACAGAGGGGAAGGCAAATGTAATGTGGTTTGTTGCTCTGATACTGGTTGGTAAAATGGTTAGTGCGATGATCAGAAGCAGGGGGGTAGTGACAGTAGTTTAGGTATATGGAAGAGGGTTTGCTTGGTGTTGAAGTGAACTGATGTGGGTGGCAGCAGGGGGTATCAGTTGCGAGTGGCCACTGATGAGTGAGATAGTTGTGATGAAGGGGATAGATGAATTGTGAAGAGGGAAGTGCAATGATGAGTATGGTTGGATGTGCAAGTTTGTTGAAGGATGGATGGGTTGTAAGAGGAAGGATGGGTATGTTGTTTGCAAAGTGAAGGGAAGGCAGCAGGAAGGTAACAGTTACGAGTGGCCAGAGTAACACAGTGCACAAAAGAATATTATCAGAAGAGAAATGGACTGTATACAGTGCACACAACAGAGAGTTTAAAATGTATTGCAAATGAATTTCAAAATCAATTGAGTTTAAAAAATGTATTCCAAAATGAATTTCAAAATCAAAACGAAAATGTGATCCTTTTTTCAAATAATTTTGGCAATGGTAATAATCTCGATTATGATACAAGTGAAAAATTTTGTTCTCAACAAATCCAAATCGAAAATTCTCAAGTTAATAACTACAAATTGGATTTTGTTGAACAAATGAATGAAATTTACGATGATCACACGGATTCGTTGTTTGAAACTTATATGAAACAACGTGAACAACAAAACCAAATCCCAACGTGTAACAAGTCAAACGATAATCCATCTTTTACCCAAATTGGCGATTTTCAAATAACAACTTTTGAAATTGAAAATGATGATCTTAATGAAGTTGTTGAAAATTTGGTAATTGAGTTGGATTTCAATTCTTTTGAGGGTGAGAAACTCGATTTAAATTTCGATCTTCCTTTTTCTGAAAATTTGAATACAACAACTTTGAATTTTGAACTTGATTTATACAATAAAGTTGTTGATAATCCAACAAAGGAAGTCGAATTTAACGAACACGATTTTTTGGGACTTTTCGAAGACGAGTTGTTAAATTCCGACGGGGAAGATTTAAATCACCACTTTGATTTTGAAATCAATAATTTTGAAGAATTTTTCAATGATAAACTTGAATTTCAATCAATCGTTATATCTACCCTAGAAATTATCGAAACCAAAACAACTCATACGGTTTTCAATAAAACGACATTCGTTTTTCCAAATCAACGTTCAACTTTGAAATCTTTTACGATTTGGTTTTTCGAGCTTAAACTGTGTCTCGTATACTTGACGAGACAAATGAATCGGTCTTTGGAAGACCGTTTCATTTACTTTTTGACGATATACTTTCTGATCTCGTGTAAATACCGTTAATTTTCATTTAAATAAAGTTCATGTTTTTATTTTTATTTTTCTCCTTCCACTTGGGTTGACTGTGGGGACACAGTCAAAATCAAGTATGGGGGGAGACTCACCATCATTTTCAATTTTTCATGGTTTATTTTTAATTTTTCTTTCCAAAATTTTAAAAAAAATCTCAAAAACAAAAAAAAACAATTTTTTTAAGCATTTTTGATTTATTTTTTAAAAAGAAACACTATAGGATAAATATATGGTTTTGGTTAATTAAATTGAAATTTTTGAAAATTTATTTGTCTTAACAAAAATAAAAATGAAGTTTGATTACAAATTACAATGGTTTAACTAGTATATAGGAAGATTCATATGTGATAATTATGAAATATATCCTAATTGAAAATCTTTGTTTTAAAAAGTGGTTGGTTTAAAGTAAAGGATATAACATTTTTTTGTCTTTTAAGTTAAATGATGCTAAGATGATTTTGCGAAACTCTCTCCCAAAAATAAAAAACACAAAAAAAAATTCTTGTATATATGTATATATTTTCTTAATAAACACCTAGAGTCATGTGTTCACACTCGTGTGTTCACTCGCCATGCTCTGTACCCTTCTCACGTAAGCCCGAAAGGCAGTGCACGATCAGTTATCTGGCCTCAGTTTATCTGAGTTAGGTGTGTATATAAAAATTATTTTTAATAACGCCTACAGTCGATAAGTGTTCACACTTGTGTGTTCACTCGCCACGCTCTGTATTCCCCTCACATCAGTCCGCAAGGCAGTGCATGGGTAATATATCTGGCCTCAGTTTTCTGAGTTAGGCATATGTAAATATTGTAAATATCAATATAATTTTCAAAAGAAAAAATGGAGAGAGTAAGCAATTGAAATCTAAGCATTATTTTAACTTATTTGATTTGACTTGTTATTGAAAAGAAATAAAAATACCACTTTGATAAACTTTGATAATCAACTAAGGATCCATTTCAAATTACACTGTGTTATCAACCAAAACAACGAGTTAAACTATTGTCTATTTGTTATGATAACTTCATTTTTGTGGAAATTTGACAAGTAAATGACTTAAGTTTTCAAGATAATAACCAAACCTATATTTAACTTATTCGTGTTAATTTAAAAGTAAATCCTTCATTCGTATATATTTTCAAAAACTCGCATTCATCTTTGTAAATAAATCTTGCATTTTGTAAATATTTTCATCCTGCATTTGGATTTTGTGGGTAGAATCCGCTGAAAACCCTTACGAGACAACACTTGTCCTACTGGGGACACCCAAAGGTTTAACGGCTTATTGCATATGCTCAATGCAATCGTGCTCCCTACGAAAACGGATTTATCTTAGTTTTTCTTTATTCGAGGACGAATAAAAAGATAAGTGTAGGGGTATTTGATGTGCACATAAATATGTATATTTTTACCACCATATTTAATCTATTTAAATTAAATAAATGATCATATTGGGTATTTTAACTTGTTTAAACCAAAATTCAAATTATTTCAAATTGTCAAATATTCATCTTCATCCAAGGGCAAATGGTCATTTTTGTGCATATATTAATTTTCTAAAATTTAATTGAAAATTTCTATATTATTTTGTAGGAATTTAAATTCATATACAAGTGGTTTCATGATGATATATGCATGCACAAGAGTGAAGATAACAAATGAAGATGGAAATAATTCAAAGTGAAGATAATGGAGGACCCCACCTACCCACCTACCTTAATGTACAAATTAGAGGCTAATGCACATGCTTATGGAATTAATGGCTTCATGTACATTTAAGTGAGGGATTATTGAAGCTAATGATAACTTGGCCACCACACTTCCTAAGAGGGTATTTTGGGCATTCCCCAAAAATATGAATTAGGGTTTAGCACATGTATAAAATCCCCTTATGTTTCATGTAACCCTCTTCCCCCTTCGTCTCTCTTACTTAGTTTTTAGCTTAGAAAATAAACAAGCTCTTCTCTTTCTCTTTTCATGGCTACTTAGCCATTTTTATCTTCATGTAATTTTTCTTTCTTATGAAATTTAATATATGATCTTTTCCCTTTCTTATTTATTTCCTTTCATGTTGTAGTGTAGATTTACTTTCATGCAAGTAGAATAGTTCTAATTCTTGTTAATTAGCTCTCTTTTTCATTAGCTTTCATTTTCCTTTTTTTTTAGTTTCATGTTGCAAGCTACAAGTGTTGATATGATAACACAAATGAGAGGCTAATCACTTCAATTTAGGGGTAATGAAGCCTCTAATCATGTAGCTTCAACATTTTGATGTTTATGCTCTCTTTTTGTGCTTAAAATGAAGTGGTTTAACTTGTTGTTTTTGATGTGAATTTGATAGCCTATATTGTTGACACCAAATAGGCTATGCTTAAACAATCACAAACAATGATTACCTCTTCATCTACATATGATGATGGTAATGAAGTGATTGTTGAAATTAAATTTTGATGGCTTATATTTCTAAACAATAGTTAATATGCCATGCTTAAAATAGATTTTGCTTTCAACTTTATTGTCATATTTCATGAGTGTTAAATGTGTAATAGTGGTTGTGTTATAGTTTGATGGTTTATATTGTGCTAATTAATAGCACAAATATACCATACTTATGATAAGCACATCAACTAATTACACTAATGATAAGAAAAGAGAGATCATAACTTCATTTTGTTGATTTATGTGATCTAGAGAGTGGAATTATCTCTAAATTGTCAATTTATTCTCATAGTTTTCATTCACATTTGTAGTTGTTAGTTTTCTCATTTTTTTAGCTTGACAATCTCTCGACTTTGGTTTAATTTGATTGAATAGATTTTTAAAATCATCAATTCCCTACGGATCGACCCGTATTCGCCACGTACTACAAGTGTACGTCGTGCGCTTGCGGTTAAATTTATTTCAAAATTCGTTTGACGGTTTTCTAAACCGATAGAATTTCCGTCGACGAACAGTATGCCGAACGATTTGCTGTGCCGATCACTCTAGGATGCCGAACGATATATAATGCCGAAAGACTCTCCATGCCGAAAGGTATGTAAGTGCTGAGTGCCTAGTTGTCTGGTCAAACCTTCAGGTAACAATAGTGTAACACATATATCATATATATGTATGTATATTAATTAATTAATTAAACTTTTAATTTATTAATTTAACTAGTTAACCTTTAATTTATTTATTTTATTAATTAACCTTTAATTAATTTATTTAATTATACAATTTTAATTAAATTATATTAATTTCAAAAAATCATTATGATATCTTAAACATTTTAAATATCATAACATATATATCAAAAATATATAATACATGTATATATTCTTCATTAATTAACTTATTTAATTAATTAATTTATTTTATTAATCTTAGTAATAAATTTAAAATTTTGAAATTGATTCATATTATTTTTCAAACATTTTGAAAATTTTTATTATATTATGACTTTTATAGCATACATATCTTATTTTAAATTTAACTTTTAAATTTAAAATCTTACGTTTTTAATTTTCAAATAATTTTTAAACCGCATATTTAACCCTTACATGGCTAATTTAAACCGCATAGGCTATTGGATTTGGATACCATTGTTGGAACTAGGCTACCCATAGTGAATGTTATGGGTGACTTTCATTTTTTTACCCTATTGGATTTTTATTGGGTCTATAAAGTCTAATTCATTTAGAACATTTCTAAATAAATCTATAATTTTATTTGAATCCATAAATTACACTGTTTTATTTAATTGATATAACAATATACATACGCATGCATGTGCGTGCGTGCACACACACACACACACAGATGTGTGTGTGCGCGGGCGCGTGTGTGTGTGTGTGCGTGCGCGCATGTGTGACATATCAATCCGTGCAAGGTATAACATATAAATGTTGAGATTTACATCGCAACAGACACGTTAGCTCATTTGATATGTAAACGTATCTTGTTCAAATATGTATGTATATAAACTATTACTTATATATAATTATTATATATATAATCTTGTAAATAAAATATTAATATATATAGTTTAATAAAATAAAAAAATTAATTTCTAAATTCCAAATCGTATGTAGAGCATAAAAACATTATTATTTTAAAATATATTTTAATTGAATATTCTTTCGAAGTTATATAAAATAATAATAATAAATTATTTTTGAAACCTTTTTCCATATTTTAAATTTTCAGTAAATCAGAAAATATATTTTGAAGTTTGAAAATTATTCCCATATTATTTTCGATCAGATTTTATTTTAATTAATTTACCAATTTTTGGCCCATTATAATAATAATTTATAAAAATAGCAAAAATGATTCTTTTAGTTTTATTTTTTGGCCAAGAACTTATCTTATGATAATTTTTTATAAAATATCAAATTAATTTTCATAACATGTTTGATTTTATATAATTTATTTATGCAATATATTAATTTAAATAATATTAAATGTTAACAACTAATTATAAAAATTAATTTCTTGCTGTCATAAATTTATATTGCTATAAAGTAATATAAAAAAAATTATACAATCGATTTTAACCATAGTATGATATTGAAATTAAATATAAACCATATATGAATAATTTAATTATATCTATATTATAGTAATCAATATATATAATAGGTGGCTGTACAGATCTGGTTTGTATAAAAAAATTGATTTTTTTAAATTAATAAGTGTATATATACATATAACCATACTAACATGTGACACATTAAAATATATCAGAATCATCACATAACAATCAATATAATAATAATATATACATAATAAAATATTATTCAGAAATTACAAACTATAATTTGATGAAAATCAAACCAATAACCAAAGTCTTGAAGCACACCTTGAAAAGATGAAGCTCTCCTTTGAAACCTTTTCCAATTCAACAGATTGCTAGTCCTTAAACTGTTGCCTTCAATTATTAATTAGCGATCGAATCTGACTTGATTTGAGTTTGTATTGATGAAGACGCTATGGTATTATTTCGACTAGCAAAGCATGGAATAAGTGGAAGCAAAAAAAGTCATTTGCAAGTAGGGTTAGGAATGTTTAAATAGTGTGAATAGAAAGGAGAAAAGAGTGGATCTCAACTCATACTATTTCTCCCTCAATTTGAGCCATTCAAAATCAAGCACTTCCAACCCCACTTTGAGCCACCCTATGTCCATATTGCTACTAAAATTTCACCCTCTATGATGTGCCTAAAACCCATTTAAAACCAAGAAAATATTATTTAATTTAGTCCAATATAACCGCTTATAGATATCATATATTGATTGATACATTTATAACTGTTATAATATATTTAATCATATTTATTCCTCAAATCATAACCAAAATTTTCTAGTTAATATTTTATAAATATTAATTAATTTAATTAATTTGTAATAATTATAAACTATTAAATCATTTGGTTAAAGGAGAATTCACTGTTTCGTTTGTGTGACTCGTCAAGTGTAAACTTGGTTAGCGATTCATATTGAACTATTCGAATATTAACGTTCACACATTACTTAGCAGGTGGTGTGACATTTTGGCTAAATTTATCGCTTACTTGGTTTCTGTAAAATCCAATTTTACTTTGTTAAGCGTTACCCGATTGTGATTTTTATTTACACCAATTCTCTTCGTCAAAATTATATTACTTTGGACTTATGGAATTTGGCAATGGTCAAATTCCAAAATCCTCCATGTTTAACTTTATAGTCCAAACACAAATTCCTTGGTTTAATAATAACAATTATTAAATGCTCTGGCCAAAGACTTTGATTTTGGGTTGACTTCAATTGACAGTGATACTAACCTCATATAACTGAGGAGAAAAATGCTATCTTGAATAGTGTTTCACTTTCAGTACTTCCACTCGACCCAAATACAACCACTCAATGGATATCATGCCATTATTTGACTATAATCGAAGCGGGGCTTGGATATTGAACTTTAACAGTATTCTCAAGTCAAAAGAGCTGTGTAAATCAGTCACATCGATATTTTCTGTTTGACCTTAGTTATATTAACCAATAAAAAACTATCGAATGGGTCATTCCATAATCATCTAATAACTATAAGTACGTAACTCCCTGATGCCCTCAACATCCAAGAGTAATACACTGCCCAACATTTGGAGAGTATTTTGTACTCAAGTCTCAACGGATATATCAATATTCAGTCTCGATGCAACTTGTCTAGGACTATTTAAAATGGTATATTTATTTTTATTGCGATAAATTACTTATGGTTATAATACTTTGTAACTACTATCATAAAACATACCATTTACTGATTTTCTATTAGATATACATATAATTAAACTAATTAATTAATATAACACATCATATTAAGTATATAATAAGAAGAAAACATCTTTTATTTCGAACAATATTGGTTATCGAGTTGGATATATGTAACAGATTACATAATTGTCTCTAGAGCATACCCCTAACTCTATCAAATTATACTTTGAAAACTAAATATTTGATAAGAGAGTATTCAAAGAGCAGATGGTTGCTGTCCAAGGACTTTGACAAATTATTTTAATCTTTATTTCCTATGATCTATAGTCTTGAACACTTCTTGTCTTTGTCTCTAAACTCGTGAGTCTTCAAATATCTTTCTTATCTTTAACTCTTGATCTCTAGTCTTTTTACTGATCAATCTTCAAACTTGTTTTACCTGTACTTGTATAAACATATGTAATATCCTACAGAATATCTTGTACAACTTGGAAAAATTTAGTACCTACATTTATATGGTTATTGTCATCAAAATCAATATCTGTGGTATTAACATGTTAAAGGCAATATTGAAAAAAATACAAAGATGATTAGTTGTCAAAGGTTACAAACAAAAGGCCAGGATCGATTACGAAGAGGTATTTGCACTTGTTGCTCGTCTTGAAACAATTAGATTGATTATTTCCCTTAAAGCCCAAAATCATTGGAAAATTCACCATATTGATGTAGAATATTCTTTCTTAAATGGTTTCTTGGAGGAAAAGGTCAATTTTGACCAACAGTTTGGACACATGGTACAACGACATGAAGATAAAGTGTTGAAATTGAAGAAGGCTCTCTACATTTTGAAGCAAGCCTCTCATGCTTGGAATAGTAGAATCGATAAATGTTTTCAGGTAAATGGTTTTGTCAAATGTCCACATAAGCATGCATTATATGGAAAAGTAAATAAAGATGGCGATATGCTACTAGCTTGCTTGAATTTGGATGACTTTATTTTTACAGGGAATAATTTGAAGGTATTCAGTGATTTTAAGAAACTTATGCCAAAGTAGTTTTAGATGATGAACATTGGGTTAATGTCCTAATATCTTGGAATAGAAGTGAAACAAAGAAATGGTGGCATATTCACTTCTCAAGAAGGATGCGCAAAATAAGTTCTCAAGTAATTTAAAATGGAGAATTACGAACCTCTTACCACCCCTGTGGAATGTAGAATTAAATAATCCTTACATCAACATTGTAAGAAAATAAATCGCACATTCTTGAAATGGCTAGTTGGAAGCTTGAGATATTTAACTTGCATGAGACCTGATACTTTGTTCGGAGTTGGACTTGTTAGTCATTATATGGAAGTTCCTACTACATTACATTTGAAAGTGAACAAAAGAATACTTCGATACATCAAACATACAATCAATTATGGACTTTTATATGCTCCTTCTCATGATGACAAACTTGTTGGCTACTGCGATAATAAATGGGCCGGTGATATTGATGATCGAAAAAGCACTGTGAGGTTTGTTTTTTATGGACAATTCAGCATTTATGTGGAATTCTAAGAAACAACCCATTGTAACTCTTTCTACATGTGAAGCAGAATACATTGCAGCTGCATCTTGTATTTGTCATGCTATTTGGCTGTGAAGTTCATTGAAAGAGCTTAACTTACCTCAAATCGATTCAATAGAGATTTATATTGATAAAAAATCTGCTTTTGTATTAGCAAAGAATCTAATCTTTCATGATAGGAGTAAACATATTGATACCAGGTATCATTTTATTCGAGACTTCATATCGAAGAAGAAAGTGAAGCTTGAGTTCGAAATGTCACAAGACCAAGTTGCTGATATCTTCGCAAAGCCATTAAAGAATGATATTTTTCAAAAGTTGCGTAGTGAATTAGGTTTAAGGGGGATGTTGAAAAATAAACCCAATCAACATGTTTATAATGAAAATTGATGTGTATTCAAGTGAAAATTCATGTGTCCATTCAAGCGAAGTGTCATGTCCATTGAAATGAAAAGTGTCTATCTAAAGAGTTTTGTCTATCTGTAAGGGTATACAGTATGCTATAAATATATGGTCATTTTTTTTATGTTGAATGCAAGTTGAATTCAAGTGGTGATAAAATAAATAAATTTCCTCCACTCTTTCTCTATTAATTTAAAAATATAATTATCCTTCTCTTTCTAACACATATTTCCTTAACTGTTGTTATGATTAGGATTTTCCTGCATTCTCCATTCTCCTTTTTGAAATACATACGGAACCACAAAACTCAAAGTTTAAACCAAGCAAAGTTCAAACAAGGTAGATCCTGCTTTTCCTCTTAAGATAATTTATTAGATCAGAGACACCATCATACAGTAAAAGATGATCAGTTATATAAAATCATTACACAGGGGTGGTGAATCTATATATAATATGAATACCTCGTTTTAAAGTTTTTGAAATTACGCTAATACCCTTGCTATAAATTAATGAAAAAAAATATAAAGCAAAGAGAGGTGGTTTTGTCATTACATAATCCCATATTTCTATGTTATTTCCCATGTTTTGTATTGCATGGACGTATTTTACTTCATTGTTCTCTTCCCCTCTTATTCAAAAATTTAGCATATGACACTTTTTGTTTCTCCCACTCATTGTTCCTCTCAATTTGAGCTATCAATTATGAATGAAATAATTGATAAACAACAATTATTTCCCTACCCACCCTTTAGATTCAAGACCTAAGGTAGGCCATCACCTGTATGCTCAGAACCACCTCCACCATGATTGACGAGTCTCTCTCCTATTTGCTTAGTGTGAGAATTATGATAATTATCTTTAAATAATTACACATATGTTTGTGGATTAGAATCCTTTGCAACATTTTTTATATTAATTTACATACTTTTAAAATATACATTACAAATACTACAATAGGCACTTTCTAAACTTATAGCAAAAAAAAAGTGCTCAACATTGTAGATTCAATGTTAGATCAAGTCAATCCAATGCTAGCCTTCTATTTTCTTTTGTAGACGATTTGGATGTTAAGAGTATGGGTTGTGCGATGAGGAATTTTAGCCAAATTATATTTAAGAGTAAAAATTAAGTGGTTAATTTGAAAGAAAGTTTTATGTAATCTGTCAATTGTAATAGGAGCTATAGAAATATGTAAAAATATGTAACATAAGCTGTAGAAATATGTAAAATTTGACATGCCTTTGATGTGGCAGTACACCACTAGAGCTCAAGCAAGCTTAGTTGTAACCTACAATAGATTTTCCAGTAGTGGTTAAATTAACATCGGTAGCTTAACCAATGGAAAGATTAACTATTTCCAAAGGCAGAAAATTGATTTTGGAGTTATCTTCTTGAAGAAGTTGCTCATCACTAAAAAAGTAATAGTGAAATTACTATACTGATACAGATCAAGAATGTAATTAGAAATTGCAGTACTAAAAGAGAAACAAAACCTTGCGAGGAATATCTACCATATCATTATTGTTATTACCAAACATGATATTAGTTACTAAACTAATTTCGGCACATCCATTTGTTAAAGTTACATTAGTTAACCATTCATATGTTCCTGCCAATGATGAGATGCATTCTAATGATAACCCCAGCTTCTTTTTCTTCTATATTGTTGACTCAACACGGAAGTAGATCTGAACCAGCGGTCAAATCTATCCATGATCCAATCACGAATTGCAGAAAAATGAATCGATGAAACAAGATAAATTGATGAATTGATGATACCCAAGGGCCCAAATCCGTTGATCTCTCGAGATACCGGATTCTAGCTATCATCAACTCGTTGATCGCGCACGATACCGCGTTAGAAGATCTACGATTCTTCGACGTTGATCCCGCGCACGAGATTCCATGAATCGCCTTCAAATTCGTTGATTCGAGCGCACTCGAATATCCGAAGATGGAGAAAGGAGATCACACTCAACTTCCAATTTTAATGGAGGCACAAAGCTCTCAACAAATTTTATTCAAAATTCAACTCTTTTTACAAATGAAAACACACCCCTATTTATAGAAAATTACAACACACACATGCGACTCACGACTTAACCCAACACATACGACTTAACAACATACGACTTAACAACACACGAGTTACAACATACGACTTAACAACAATACATCACAACTACAGATAAAACCAAACAGCGACTCACAAACTTCGACAGCGACATAAGACTTCGGCAGCGACATAAGGATTTGCTCGAGACTTCGGCAGCGACATAAGGAAGCTCGCGACCTACTGGAATTCGCGACATAAGGAAGCTCGCGACCTACTGGAAGCGCGATTCAGGAAATCTGGAGCGGCATAAGGCTTCGCGAGTTGGCCTTTGCGACCTAAGGTGGAGCGATTTAGGAATTCTGGATTTGCTCGCGACTTAAGGAATGTCGTTCGCGACCTAGGGTTTCACGACTTAAGCAATATCGTTCGCTACCTAGGGTTTCGCGACTTAAGCAATGTCGTTCGCGACCTAAGTGGAAGCGACTTAAGGTATGCGCTGCATCATCCTCCCCTGGTTGAAAAGAATTCATCCCGAATTCACACTTTTTCCTTCTTCGAGACGCTGTCTTCCATTCATTATCTGGTCTGATGCGGCTCTGGTGATAACCACTCTTGAGATTAATCTTGTCTTGACCCTTTGAAGATGCAGCTCGACATAAGGAACGCATGGCATAAAACAGACGTGGCATTAGGCAGGCGGCATAAGGAAGTGATCTGAGGGAGATGACATCATGATGCTTGTGCCAATAGGAAGGTGTGATATAGAACCAAAACGTGACGAAAATGCGAGACGATATAATGAAGTTTAAAATCGCGGAGCGACTTAGGAAGTTACGACTGAAGAAGTGTGATGACTCATGCCCAGATTCTTGTCTTTCCTTATCTCGTTCAGGTGTATCATCATTTAGAATCTTCCCTTGATGTGTTGCAACAATTTCCCCTGATTGAAATGAATTCCCACTCGCTTCTTCTTTGACATGTTTATTTTCATGAAACGGTTCCAAGCAGTTGACGTTGACAACGTCAGCAGTGCGGACATGATCAGGCAACTCCAATTGACAATCATTCTCTTCCTCCTGTCTTTTCAACTCTTTCTGTTCTTTCAGATTCACAAGATCATACGATCCCCGCAGTAAAATAGCATCTGGTACTAGTTCAGTTTGATGCTGAATGTCCTGTAGTGGTGGTAACTCTTCGGGTAATTCCTCAGGATATTCGACTTCAGACTCGTCGAATTCTGATCCAACTTCCTCAAAAACCTCAAGATCTTTACTCGTTCCTTGCCCGGTCAACACAAACAATTCATTACTATTTTTCACCTTTTCAACAGACTCTTCCAAAAATACAAGACTAGTTTCTTCAGGCAGTTCCTCAGAAATCTCATCTTCAAACTCTTCAAATACTTCAACCTCTTCAGGATTCTCAAAATAAGAACTTTCTCCAGATTCAATCAACATTGATAATTCATCACTATCTTTCATTTTATTGACGAACTCTTTCAAAGATAATAAACTATCTGATTCTGCCTTCTCTTCTGTTTCACTTTCACTTTGTTCGGGCTTTTCGGAAACTAAGGAATTTACACTTGGCTGGCTCTCATCCATAAGCTCAGGTGTTAAGCAAGTATCCTCCATCATAAAGTTATTTCCCTCAACTCCGAACATAATTTCTTCTTCCATACTATCGACATCAATCTTTGGCGGTGAAGAGTAATCAATTTCTACATCCACATAATTTGACGTTGAATAAAATCCCATCAACAAATTACATTCATCATTCTCTAACTCGGCCTCTTCATCTTCGTTGTCAAACTTTGGTGGTAATTCTTCGAACGATTCCGTAGGACCGACCTCTTCAAACTCTTCTAACATTGGTTTAACCTCCTTAGGAGTTTTAAGTTCTTCACTTGCCTCATACCTAACCAATGATTCAGCACTACCTTCCGCTTCTTCAACACTTTCGCTGAAAGATAATGGACTAGTCGGTTCCTCTTCCTTTTCCGGCTCGCTTTCAGTAGAATCATCCATATCCTCATTTTCACATTCTTCTACAACTAAGGTTTTCTTCTTGGACTCCGTACATTCAATACTTCTATGGTCAGACTCCTGACAATGATAGCGCTTAATTCGGTCATCAACATTTGTCTTAGTGATTCCATGTACAACTGGTTCGTTGACTCTCTTAGAAACATTTATACTATAATTAACACCTTTATTCTGATTGTTGGGGCTTGTAACCACACCCTTTCCTCGACTCCCTTGACTCAACTTCTGCAACTGTTGGTTCATACGAGCTTGATAATTGTAGGGTAAGAAATTTGCCTTCATCATCCTTTTCATCTTATCCCACGTGACAACTTTGGATTTGCCCATTCTCTCTCTGGTTGATTTAGTTTGTTGCCACCAATTCATAGCTCTTCCTCTCAATCTTGTAGCAGTTAATTGGACTCTGTGATTCTCAGGCACATCCTTGAATTCCAAAATTTCTTCTACATTCGACAACCAATCAAGAAATTCTTCCGCTTGCATACCACCTTTGAATTCTGGAATTTCCATCCTCATACCTGACTCCCATTTACGATCATTTTCTGAATCCCGAAATTGATTTCACACTTGGCCTTGATTTCGATAATGATTACTACCTCCATCACCATCTTCCTCAAAATCAGATGTATTTCGATATCGATCCTGACCATCTACATCCCTACGACCACGCATATCCCTTCTACCCTGTCTTTTAGCATTATGATATGGTTCATTTTCAAAACCACGTTGAGTTCTTCCCTCTGCATTTCGGTACCCATTGTGGTCTCGCGTCATTGAAACTGATGATTCTCTTCTATCTCATAAGACTGGGGTGACATCCTCCTTTCTTCCGAAACCGATGGCGAAACCCTGTTTCCACCCTGGTTCGAAACTGGTGACGTTCTCCTTTGATTTTGATTCATGTCGTTCATCAATTTCTCCAATTTTTCAATACCCTCATTGAACTTTTCATTGATACGCTGCTCCATCTGCTCAGCTTCTTGTCTTCTATACAAATCTTCAATATTTTGATAGCGGTTAGCACATCTCGGAGGCATGATCAAATCTTCAACAAATCCAAACACAAACTTCACACCCAACGAACTTGGAAAAGTTCGTCTCCTTGCTCTGATACCAAAATGACGCAGCACGGAAGTAGATCTGAACCAGCGGTCAAATCTATCCAGGATCCAATCACGAATTGCGGAAAAATGAATCGATGAAACAAGATAAATTAATGAATTGATGATACCCAAGGGCCCAAATCCGTTGATCTCTCGAGATACCGGATTCTAGCTATCTTCAACTCATTGATCGCGCACGATACCGCGTTAGAAGATCTACGATTCTTCAACGTTGATCTCGCGCACGAGATTCCGTGAATCGGCTTCAAATTCGTTGATTCGAGCGCACTCGAATATCCGAAGATGGAGAGAGGAGATCACACTCAACTTCCAATTTTAATGGAGGCACAAAGCTCTCAACAAATTTTATTCAAAATTCAACTCTTTTTACAAATGACAACACACCCCTATTTATAGAAAATTACAACACACACATGCGACTCACGACTTAACAACATACGACTTAACAACACACGAGTTACAACATACGACTTAACAACAATACATCACAACTACAGATAAAACCAAACAGCGACTCACAAACTTCGGTAGCGACATAAGACTTCGGCAGCGACATAAGGATTTGCTCGAGACTTCGGCAGCGACATAAGGAAGCTTGCGACCTACTGGAATTCGCGACATAAGGAAGCTCGCGACCTACTGGAAGTGCGATTCAGGAAATCTGGAGCGACATAAGGCTTCGCGAGTTGGCCTTTGCGACCTAAGGTGGAGCGATTTAGGAATTCTGGATTTGCTCGCGACTTAAGGAATTTCGTTCGCTACCTAGGGTTTCGCAACTTAAGCAATATCGTTCGCGACCTAGGGTTTCGCGACTTAAGCAATGTCGTTCGCGACCTAAGTGGAAGCGACTTAAGGTATGCGCTGCATCAATTGTCCAGCTCCCTTACCCAACGGAGAACCTTGAATACTGCAGCTACCTCTTACAGGTGAAGTGGGTCCATATTGCATTTGAGAGCTTGGACCAACTCCTAGAGGAATAGGTCCCACATTCCCTTTAGGACTCATACCAAATCCATTTCCATATGGAATATAAGGCATACGCCAAGTATCAGGGCTAGTACAAAGGAATTGTCCTCCTACTTTTGTTTGTATGTTAAAACTACTAGGAGATACGGGCGAGAAATATGAGTGCACATTATTGACATCATTGTAATTTCCATAACTACTACTACCTAAAGTGGCATTATCATTATAGCTACCATAGCTTCGCACACTGCCATAACTATTGTACTCTGGTACCAGCATTGAACGATAATACTGGCTGTTGTGTGAAAAACCTTTGTTTGAATCAAAAACCTACACGAGTTAAGGCTTTCCCACTCTATTATAGTGGAAAATCACACAAATATATATATATACATACATACATATATATATATACATACATACATACATACATACATATATATATATATATGTATATATATGTATATATATATATTTGTGTGTGTGTGTATGTATGAGTTAGAAGAAATAATGTTTTTTATTTAGTACTGTTATATAATAAGCTATTATATGAATTGATTTGTACATGTGAATTGCTGAAATAAGTGTTAAGTAGAAAGAATGATAGTGCATTCAGTGCACGTGCACATGTGCATGTATATATAAATAGACTGTGTAATCATCTTTCTGTGTTAATGAAAACTCGTTCAATCTTCAACTACCAATGCATATCTTTCTCTTATATTCAGCAAATTAAGATTCTCAATTTGGTATCAGAGCCTACACCTAATGACACAACAACTCAACATCGAAGAACCATCAACGTCATCAACTCAACTTCCCATCCCTGTATCTTCTTTACTATCCATCAACAATCTCCAATCTAATACAAACCCTAGTCAATATTCATCACAATCCTCATATTCCCATCAATATCCAATAGCACCATGTCTGAAAATAATAATCCCTAGTCAAGAAGATTCATCACGTCAAGGCAATGAGAGCATCAATACATTATAGAAAATAATAGAAGCTTCTTTAAAAATAATTATCAATCCTTGAATCCAACTTATCACTGTATCTCTTGATGAAAATAACTTCCTGCCATGGAAGTTTCAAGTTGAAACCATCATCAGAGATTATGGCTTCAAGATTTCATAGATAACACAACACCCTTACCATTTAAGTTTATATCAGATCAAGACAGCAAACTGA
The DNA here is from genome assembly GCA_030737815.1 of Allium fistulosum. Classification (NCBI taxonomy): domain Eukaryota; kingdom Viridiplantae; phylum Streptophyta; class Magnoliopsida; order Asparagales; family Amaryllidaceae; genus Allium; species Allium fistulosum. The sequence goes on along the minus strand of CM060902.1, from coordinate 191,512,662 downwards.
TCAGCAACCCCTAATTCATCATACACCAGAGACAAGACAACTTGTTGTGTTCATGGCTTTTATCCTCCATCAGCACAAATCTGTTGCCTCAAGTCAATGGATGCAAGAACACATCAGGTCTGGGTTACAATTCAATACAACTTCAGCTCACAATTTACAGCAAGAATCATGCATTATAAAAGATATTTGCAAGGCATCAGGAAAGTAAATATGACAATTAAAGAGTAGTTGAGCAAGATTAAAACAACATGTGATCTTCTTGAGTCTATAGGGCATAAGGTAACAGAAACTGAGCATGTACTCACCATTTTGAATGAACTTGACAGTGATTATGAAGTAGTGGTAGCAGTAATCTCTTTCAAAGAAACATCACCCACTCTATAATATTAACCTGCATATTGCTTGCACATGAAGGCTGATTAGAGCAATAGAATACACCCAGTCAAGAATTCTCCATCAATTTTTCATCAAACTCGAGAACAAGAATCCTAATTACTATCAAACGACTAAGTAGACATATAATGCTGGAAGAGGCTCACAAAATGTCAGAACTGATCAGTTCTATGATAGAGGAGGAACTTATGGAAGAACAAGAGGAAGAGGAAGGAACAGTTATAGTAGACCCAGATGTCAAATCTATGAAAAATATGGGCATACGACCTTAAGGTGTTACTTCAGGTTGATTCTTATTTCTCTAACACATGGCGGAATTCATCAACTTAAAGTAGTCAGTAGAAGTACTACTAAATAGAAATCTGAGTCAATTGAATCAAGAAACCAAGAACCGTAAAAGCCTCAATATATATCATAGAAATATGACAGAACTAGCTAAAAATAAAGATATTCAGGATGAAGAGTGGTATCCAAATTTAGGTGCAACCAATCACGTTACAAGCAACCTTCAAAACTTAAATCTTAGGGGAGCTATGTATCATGGTAAGGACTTTATACATATGGGCAATGACACATCATTAAATATCACTCATGTAGGGATTGCTAATTTTAGTTCTTGTAGAGGTGATAGATCATTACTATCAAGAGATCTTCCAACGGTATCCAAAATTAAGAAAAAATTTATAAGTGTATCTCAATTTGCTGAGGACAATGGAGTATTCTTTGAGTTTTATCCATGTCTAACTAAAGATAATGTAACCAAAGAAGCATTACTGCAGGGAGCACTGCATGATAGGCTTTACAAATTCAATCTGGCATCTGAATCGTTTAATAAAAGATAAAGCAAAGTGTTGCAACCTATCTACGTAGAAATTCGAGGAATTTTTTGATATTTGGCATAAAAAGTTAGGTCATCCAAATTTAAGTGCAATGAAAAATGTCTTGAATAAAATCTATGTTCCTTACAAGAGTGTGATATTACCTTATATCCATACACAATGTCAGATCAGAGAAAATCACAAGCAACCTTTTTCTTTATCTAAAACTATATATAACAATCACTTGAATTAATAGAATCGGATTCATGGGGTCCAACGCTTATAGATTCAGACTATGGGTTCAAGTATGTTACTTTTGTAGGTGCACGTACCAGATATACATGGATATTATTTTTAATGAAAAAATCAGATACTCATGAGGTAGTAAAGAAATATATTAATCAAGTAGAAAGACAACTTGAAGCCAAAGTTAAAATACTATAGACTGATGGAGGATCAGAATTCAAGTCACTGAAGGAATTTTTCAATGTCAAAGGAATATTGCATGGATATACTTGTCCTTATACATCACAGCAGAATGGAATATAGAGAGGTAGCATAGGCATTTTGTAGAATCGGGACTAACTTTGCTTGCACAGAGATCTTTACCTCTTAAATTTTGGCTGGTGGCTTTCTCTACAACAATGTATCTTATTAATTTATTGCCTTTGAAAGTATTAAAATACAAAAGTCCAACAGAGATACTGTATGGGACTAAACCAGACTACAAGAAGTTGAGATTTTTAGGATGCTTGTGTTTCCCTCTTCTAAGACCTTATAATACAAATAAGCTTAGCTTCGGATCATTACCTTGCATCTTCCTAGGCTATGGAAATAACCAAAAGGGTTACAAATGTTTGACTACCAATGGAGAATCATCGTGTCTAGGTATGTGGTCTTCAATGAAAGATTTTTTCTTTTGCCAACGGAGAAAAAAAGATCACAAGCAAGGTCTATAATCCACAAAGATCATTGCCTATTATATCTATATGTGCGAAAGATCCTGTACAACATGCCCGACCACTCAGTGACTACATTGATGAGCCAACTAGTATCACTTCAACATTTAATAACATAAGAGATGGCAATTCAGATAATTTTGGGGAGGATCATATTACTGCAACAAACTTGCTAGCAACAAATGACCCTTAAGCTACAATAACCGATGACATTCCACCCATAGAAACATAAGTCAGAGAGCAATGAAATCACATGGTGACAAGAGAAAAGAGAGGAATTTTTAAGCCAAAAGTATATTTGACAAATTACAGAAGAACCTAAAACCTTTGAGCAAGCTATACAACATGTTGAATGGAAAAGGGCCATGGAGGAAGAATATCAAGCCTTAATAAGAAATAATACATGGAGTCTTGTTCCTACACCTAAGGATAAATCACTAGGGGGATGTAGATGGACCTATAAATTGAAGAAAAATGATGATGGAACTATAGGAAAATACAAGGTAAGACTAGTGGCTAAGGGGTACACTCGGCAATATGGTTTTGATTTCAGTGAGACTTTTTTACCTGTTGTAAAGCCCACAACAATAAGAGTTATGCTAACTATTGCTTTACATAAAGGGTGGCATATTAGACAACTTGATGTTCATAATGCATTTTTGAATGGTGATTTGCAGGAGGAAGTGTACATGGAACAACCAAAGGGATTTGAAAGTAACAATAAGTAGCTACTGGTGTGTAAACTAAACAAAGTCATTATGGCTTAAAACAGGCACCTAGGGTTTGATTTGAGAAGCCAAAAGAAGCATTAACAAGACTAAATTATCAAGTGGCAAGATTAGATATCCACTGTTCATCAAAATTACAGGTAGATCAACTACTTATGTCTTAGTATATGTTGATTATTTTATCATTATTGGGAGCAATAATGTTGAGATAGATAGATTAACTTCATACTTGGACAATCAGTTCAAGTTAAATGACCTTGGAGACTTGAATTATTTCTTAGGTATTGAAGTCAAGCATTTAACAAATGATGAATTGCATCTCAGTAAGAAAAATTATATTTAGACTGTGCTGAAGAGGGCTAACATGGACAAAGCCAAATCATTGTCCACTCCTATGATTAGCATTCATTTATCCAAGAAAGGAGGAGATCCAATTGAGGACTCACATCATTATAGAAGTATTGTAGGAGCTCTACGATATATTACTATTACAAGACATGGGATATCATTCAGTGTGAATAAAATCAATTCATACAAAATCCATTAACTGATCATTGGAGAGCTGTAAAGAGAATATTGAGGTATTTAGCATGAACATTAGACCATGGTTTGAGGCTACATGTAAACAAATCTCTGTATATTAATGCATTTGCTGATGAAGGTTGGGCTTCAAACATGGATGACAGACGATCTACTACTTCATATTGTGTGTTTCTTAGGAGAAACATAAAGCAGCCAACCGTTTCTATATCAAGTACCGAGGCTGAGTATAGAAGTGTAGCAAGTGTGACATCTAAAATTATGTGGTTAAAATCACTGCTATTTGAAGTGCAAGACCATGAGAGTTACAAGACTGATGTGTGGTGTGATAATTTGATTACAATATTGTTGGCTGCTAATCCTATTTTGCACTTGAGAACCAAACATATTGAGTTGGATTTATATTTTGTTAGAGAATAGGTTTCCAAAGGGAATTTATGTATAAATCATGTGTCAGCACTTCATCAGCGTGCAGACATTCTTACCAAACCTTTATTTTTGGTGCATTTCTCCTGATTGAGGAAAGAGTTGAATGTTGAGTCTAGCATTGAGAAAGAAGAAGAAACTAAAGTAAACAAAGGAGTAGGAGAGAGAGTTTGAACTGAGGTAAGGAGTTAGAAGAAATAATGTTTTGGATGTTGTACTATTATATAATAAGTGGTTAGATGAATTGAGTTATACATGTGAATTGCTGAAATGAGTGTTAAGTAAAAAGAGTGATAGTGCATTAAGTGCATGTGTGATGTGCACGTAAATGTGCATATTTTTACCACCATATTTAATCTATTTAAATTAAATAAATGATCATATTGGGTATTTTAACTTGTTTAAACCAAAATTGAAATTATTTTCAAATCGTCATATATTCATCTTCATATAGTGGCAAAATGGTCATTTTTGTGCATATATTAATTTTCTAAAATTTAATTGAAATTTTCTATGTTATTTTGTAGGAATTTAAATTCAAATACAAATGGCTTCATGAAGATATCTGCATGCACAAGAGTGAATACAAAGTAATGGAGATGGAAATAATTCATTTCATGGATCATGGAGGACCTCACCTACCCACCTAACTTTATGTACAAATTAGAGACTAATGCACATGCTAATAGAGTTTAAAGTTTCATGCACACTTAAATGATGTTTATTTGATGCTAATGATTATTTGGCATCCACACTTCCTAAGAGGGTAGTTTGGGTGTTCCCAAAAAATAAATTAGGGTTTCCAAATATGTATAAATACCCATTATCTTCATGTAATTAGCTCTTCTCTCTTAGGATCTCTTCCTCTTAGTTAGTTTTAGCTTAGATTAAAAATAAAAGAAAGCCCTCTTTCTCTTTTCATGGCTACTTAGCCATTTTTATCTTATGTAATTTTCCTTTTTTTATGCAATGTTAATTAGTATTTTATTTTACTTACATGCTCTCTTTCTTTCATGCTAGTAGTGTAGGTTTTATTTTATGCAATTAGATTAGTTCTCTTTTTCATTAGCTTTCTTTTTCCTCTTCTTTTTGTTCATGTTGCAATCTACATTTGTTGATTTGATAACAAATATGAGAGGCTAAACTCCTTCAATTTAGGGCTAATGAAGCTCTCTAGTATGTAAATACAACATATTGATGCTTATGTTCTCTTTTCATGCTTAATGGAAACATTTGAAGTGGTTTAACTTCTTGTTGTAGCTTTGAATTTGATAGCCTATATTATTGACACCAAATAGGTTATGTTTAAACAAACAACAAACACAAATTACCTCTTCATCTACATATGATGTTGGTAATGAAGTGAATGTTTAAATCAAAATTTGATGGTCTATATTTCTAATCAATGGTTAATAGGCCATACTTAAAATAGATTTTGTTTTCAACTTTGTTGTCATATTTCATATGAGTTAGTAAGTGGTTTAAAGGGTGTGTTATAGTTTGATGGTCTATGTTGAGCTAATTAATAGCACAAATATGTCATACTTATAATAAACACATCAATTAAACTCACTAATGAAAAGAAAAAAAAAGATCATAACTTCATTTTGTTGATTTATGTGATCTAGAGAGTGGAAATTACTTCTAAATTGTCTTTCTTCTCTTATATTTTTATCAATTTTCTTTTGTTAGTTTTCTACATTTTTAGCTAATCACACTTTCAACTTTGGTTAATTTGATTGAATAGAGATTTAAAATCTAACAATTCCCTGTGGATCGATCCGTACTCGCCACGTACTAACTTTTGTACGCTGTGCGCTTGCGGTTAATTTTAATTCAAAATTTATCAGCGATTTTCTAGCTTATAGAAAAAACGTCGTTAAACAACGTGCACATGTGCATGTCATATATAAATAAATTGTGTAATCATCTTTCTGTATTAATGAAAACTCATTCAATCTTCAAATATCAATTCATATCTTTCTCTTATATTCGGCAAATTAAGATTCTCAATTGTATGCATGTATATATATGTATATGTATGTAAGTATATGTATACATGTTTGTATGTATGTATGTATGTATGTAGATGTAAACGTATATATGTGTGTGTATGTGTGTGTGCACGTGCGCATGTGTATAACATACATACATACATGTGTGTCTCTGTGTGCGCGTGCGAACGCATGGGGCATGCTTCAGCATAAAGGTACAATTGGAATCTTATTGAGAAGCACAGTTTAACTTATCTAACTTGATGGAAACACGGTTTGTAATTTTAAATTTTGATGCAACAAAATATCTAACTTGAAACTTGATGGCAAAATGATTTGAAGTAGATAGAAACAAGTTGTAAAGTAGATGGATACATACTGTTCTTTCCAGTGAGAGAATTCCAATAACGAGAGCAATCTTTTAGGAAAGAATGAGTTTCATTTTAGACATATTTATTGAAGCAATCATATTGCTTATTCGTTCTTTAAAGCTATACCTTTTAAATTTCTTAGTTACAAAATGTTATATTATTATAATAATTTATTTAGTATAGTATGCTTGAGTATCAAATATGGTTTAATTTTAAAATTCGAAAAAATTGACTACAAACACTGTCAATTCTAAAAAAAATTATTATATTTTTCATAAATTATACACACACATGGCAAGGATCGACTATACCTTAATTTGGATACAGCTCATTCTCCCCTTTTGATTTCAACCGCAAGTTCTAATTTAAATAATAATATTTTCTCTTTTTCTACTACTTATGAAAACTATTATTATTTAAACAGAATTGTGATGGAAATCAAGGAAGAAACATCTACGAAGAAGGATAAGAACTTGTAAATGTGATCATCACTTTCTAGGATCAAACTCCACAAGACCTCTCAAAACATCAACTAGTGCTAAATGACAATCGGTCAACTGAAACGTTGAATAGGCGAGTTATGTATGTGTGCGCATGCGCATATCTTCACATATTCTTCTTTAGAGTTGGTTTTCCTATGAAGATAGTCTGCGATGATATCTTCAAGCTTATCATAATTGAAATACCGTTTCCTCATAATTGGTCTTTTAGATATTCTCTGGATAGAACATAACAATAGAAACAACGGTAAAGACTATGGAAAAACATATAATATATCCCACTGTTAGGAAAAATCGGTAACTCACAGCTTCAAACTCTTCTTCAGTTAAAATTTGGTAAGCAGCAGCGATTTCATTGCAGATGCCATTATCTCCCAATCGATGACAACTAGCAACATGCTTAAAGAACTTATTCGTGTACTTGGCATTTTTAAGAAGTTCATCATGGGGCAGACCACTACATAGTATAAAATGTCAGTATATTAATAGAAAGGGTCAATGATGGCCAATGTCAGTATAGGATTAACCTCTTCGTCCAAAAAATGAGAGGAAAAGAGTAAATAAATATACATCAAAGATGAAGGATGGCATACTCGAGTGTTTCAACTTTCAACCGTGCGCTTCAGAAGATCGTACTCTGATGCTCCAGGAAATAAAGGTAAGCCCAAAAACAGTTGCAGCAACAATACAACCAACGGACCACATATCAATGGCAGCCGTATATCTAGAATTCAAGTTAAGCTCTAAAATTTTAAGTATATGCTAAAAATAAAATAGTATAATATGCCAGATCAATCAAAATTAAGATATCGGACTTTAATTTGGGCAAAGAGGATAATTGATGCAGCCATTAAACGATGGACACAAATATAAAAAGTTTTAAAAGACGAAGATATGGCTCATTAACAAATAACTTCCTACGTAAAAATTAGTTTTTAGGTTATAGATAATCAACTTGATGATTAAAAAAACACACAAAATCAGCTTCATATGTAAAGCGTTACTTCATAGTTGATCAACTTAATATGAAGAAAATTTACTCAATTCTCATACTGTTGAAAGGCACGTAGTTCAAGTGAACCAGGCACCGCAAAATTCATAAAAACAGTACAAAAAAATTTCATATAAATAAAGTATTAGATAGGATACGGAAAACCAAGCAATGCCTCTAGAGATCTATAATATGGACTCTGGAATGAAAGTAATAAGCATCTGAGAACAGATACATATCTAATAGAAATTTGTGTTACATACACACGTGTGCGCATATATAGTATACATATTGGATTTTTTTTCAATTTAGCCTCGTTTTGAAAACTATTATCACAAATAGCTCATTTATAAAACTAATTTCATTTAAAGCCCTATTTTGGCCAACTCAGCGTTGAGCTGGCCAAAACATACTGACGTCTTTTTAAAAGGCACTGGTGTATTTTTTTTTGTTGGTTTTTTGTTGGCGACTTTTCAAAAATCGCTAACTGGCTACTTTTCAAAAGTCGTCAACCAGTTTTTAAGTGGATAGCATGTTGCCGACTTTTGAAAAGTCGCCAGCATGCTATTTAGTTAAATTTGTATGGGCGACTTTTCAAAAATCACCCATACGGGGTTTTGCTACAAAACAGAACCCCCTCTTCCCCTCCCATCACTTTCTCTTTTCTTCAACTTGTACACAAAACCCAAACCCTTCAATTTTTATACTTTTTCCCCCAAATTTTAAATAGCAATCAAATTTTAGTAATTTTTTAGCAAATTGGAAAATGGCAAGCTCTTCAATGCGGGATGCTCCTCTAGGTATAGGTTATTCAAAAATTTCTAACTTTAGTATTTTCAAAAAAATGGCAAAAGTATAGGTTTTAAGATTTATAAATAGTCATTGATTATAAAGATAACTAAAGATAGGCGAAATCATTGTTACATTGTCGAAAAACAATGCCTAAATTAATAGTTTTGAAGTTGTAAAATAAATGTGAATATCTAATTCTTGTATATGGGTAGATTACTCGGAGATGTTACCGGGACCAATCGATGGTTCTGTACTATATTTGCAAGAACGTCATCGAACGAATAATCCTGAATTCGACGCGGTAAAATTCTTAGTTTTGAAATGTAAATATTGATTGATATTGTCTATTAGATGTTGATATCATTTTGTAATATTTTGATAGCAGAATACTGCAGACGGGACCATAGACCATTCGTCTAAATTGAAGATAGTAGCATACGCACATCCAGGCGTTCTACAGTTGATAGACCAAGCCGAGTTTGGACTTGTTTTTTGGTTGGGGTACATCCAATTGGAACATCGTCTTATCACAACTTTGGTGGATAGATGGAGGCCGGAGACATCTACATTTCACCTATGTGTAAGGGAGAGGACTATCACGTGGGTGATGTTGCGTGCTTACTTGGTATACCCATATATGGTGCTCCGTTAACCAACCCTGAGCGAGTTGATTTCCTAAGTTTATGCCAGGGGCTCCTAGGTCTAACTCCTTCAGTCGAGGAGTCGTGGGGTAACGAGATGATACAGACTAGATGGTTTAGGCAACAACTTGCGGATGACATTTCAGCGGACGCCACAGAGATTCAAATTCAGCAGCAAGCCAGAGCCATTATATTACATATTATTTGTTCGAGGTTGATTTGCGATCATTCGAAGATACGGATATGGCTTAGATGGCTCTCATTTCTAGAAGACTTTGGTGTTTGTCGCCAGTATTCTTGGGACAGTGCAGTTCTAGCTTATGCATATGCCGAGCTATCGAGGCTTGCTTTGCAAGAGAGCGCAAGCATTGGTAGTTGTGTGAGTCTACTACAGGTATTTGTATTATTTAATTTCGCCGACAATTATTTCATATGCTCTTATTCAGTAGAAAACATGTGTCTACTATTATTTGCAGCTTTGGTGTTGGACTTATCTACTTGTAGGTAGAATATCCATGAGGAGGACGGCGATTGAATTATCATTGCCATACGGTGCCAGGTATAATTAGTGCTGAAGTATAGTACGTATAGTTGTTCGGATTTGATAAGTTACATTTTTATATTGTTGCAGGTGGGTAGGACCTAAAAGCACCATTAAATCGCTGAGGCGTAATGTTAGCTTCTACCGTAATGAGTTAGATGTGATAGATTATGATTTTGTGACTTGGACCCCATATGCAGATGTGCTTGGAGATCCGCCTAACTTGTGTACCACTTCCACTCAGCTATGGATTGCTCGTGTTCCTCTCATTTGCTTTAATGATGTCGCGTTTCATCTTCTCAACCAAGTGATGAGACAGTTTGGTATGGCACAACATTTACCAGAACAACCACCACATTACAGGATAGATGTTGCAACTGGAGACAATTGGGCGATTGGTGACGAAACGATGATGAAAATGTATAATGAAATTGAACAACAACGAGGCTTTGTACCGATTAATGAAGAAACTATTGAGGTTGATTTCATTCCGGAGACGCAAGTTGAAAATTTGCCCCCCTTAGTGGGTGATGGAACATCGACAATGGTCGTGGCTAGCGGTAAACCAATAAAGCAATCACTATATGGAAAATTAATGGATGTGCTAGCTCGCCGTAATCCTAACAATTCTAGTTCTAGCCGGCCACCACCTCGTGTACTTTGTTATTGTGGAGATGAATGTGAAGTAGTTGAGTGTAGGAATAAAAGAAATGCGTGACGTCGATTTTACGTTGTGAATCGTACAACGAGAATAAGGTACGGCCTAACGATGTTGTATGCTGTAAATTTTTTAAGTGAAAAGATACTGAAATGTGTCAAAGGGGAGTTGAATATGCCATTGAGATGCCAGTAGAAAATGCTCGTTTGGAGAAGTTGAACCTATAATATTGCAACGTGCTGTTGAATAAAGGCGTAGCATACGAAAAATTGTGGCCTCGTAGATTGTGGGAGGAGAAGTAATTATGAATTTGGATGTCATTCATATATTTGTTTAACTACCATATTTGTATTCGGTTTATGTTCCGTTTATCATGTATAATGCCATCGGTATTTGTATCGTTTATCATGTAACATGTAATTGGTTTATGTATCATTTAACATGTATCCTTTCATCTGTTTACGTATCATTTATCATTTATCATTTCTCAAATTACTTTCGGTGGAGTAATCCAATACCAACACATAACATTCATCATCTCAAACAAACACAACACATGGAATAAAAACACAAAATGTTCTAACATAAACAACAAATGGTTTAAAAACATCATACCAACAATAACACGCGTAATAAAACTAAGTAACTGAATTACAACGACTCCTTCAATGACCGTGTAGTCCACATTTACTGCATTTATTCGGACTTGGAGGCTGCATCTCATTCATTGTGCCTTTAAATCTAGTAGACTTAGGCTTTCCTGGAGCTCGCCGAGCTGGGGGTGGAAGAAACATTGGTCCTTCGTGTGCAGCCTAATACCTTTTATCGCGTACGGGATGAAATTCTGCTGAGTAAGCCGCTAGGTAGTTTTGTACGGAGCACCAATTTGATGCAAAATCATGATGAGCTTTTTTTGCACCATTGGCCACTGACGAACATGCAACCATCACATGGGCACAGGGCAGATGCTGCAGTAATGGAATGTTGCATGTACATGAACATGTGTTACCATCGATTATAACTTTGAATTCATCTCCAAAGTAATGAATTAATTGCCAATCAATTTGACTAAAATGGACAATCCGACAACGTCTTGCTTGCTTCCTCTCTCTGCTATTTTTGCTTCCCATTTTGGAGTAACACGAAGTGTGGAATTCGTAGCTAACTCTCTTCTTTGACAATAGTAATCACCGGAACGAAAGAAGGTATGTGCAACAAGTTCTCTAATAGGCAAAGATCATGCACCCCTAAGCACACCATTAAAACTTTCTGATGCATTAGTCGTCATAACATGAAAACGACCACCATCATCTCTACATAATGCCCAATTTTCCTCCTCCAGCCAAACTTCTCTCTATCCAGTTGTGTGCTCTAATACTAGTGGTTTTAATTTCTTCACGAATCTTTAAATACTCAACCTCCTCAGAGGCACAGGCTGCAGCGTAGAATAAACCGAACAATCGTTTGTCTCTGAAACCCGCTCCTTGAAAAATAGCTTTCAAATGTCTAACACAATATCTATGTTTATGTGGGGCTTGCCATTTGCTCTCCAAAGCTGTAGGTATTCCTTTCATTCTATCAGAAATGAAAGTAATACGGCGATTTTTCACACTATGAATGAACCTTTATACGCACGCAAAAAGCCAACTTCAACTACCAGTTGATTCGGACTCAACAATGGCATATGCCAAACGATAAAGCTGATCATTTGCATCAACTGCGGTTGCAACAAGTAAGGTACCTTTGTATTTACCATATAGATGTGTATCATCAATACAAAGCAAAGGTCGACAATAGACAATTCTTTCGATACATAACCTAAATGACCAGAATGCATGATCAAACACTCTGTACTCATTAGTGGTCACATGTCCTATACTACCTGGATTTTTTTGCATATTTCAGCAAAGTATCGTCGTAGGTTGGAATACGACTTTGCCCAATCATCGTATATGTGACAACCCACTATTTTGGACCATTCAAATCGACAATAATCCACACATGTCAGACTTGAATAATGCAAAATAATAGATTGTAATAAAATTTGGAGCAAATAAAATCATTCACAGAATCACAGACACTGAATTATCAAAATAACTCGCAGCGGAAAATAAAATAAATAGTGGTTCATGAAGCCACTACAATACAGAGTCTCAAAAGCAGATACAAAATACATAGTCTGAAAACAAATACAGTTCTGAAACAAGTACAGTAGAAATCCAAAATACGTAAGTCTCTAATACAAAGCTGACATAGAAATCTAAACGGAAATAAATAACAACTAGATAAAAGATGATATCAAGTAGTCCTAGCTCCAGAAGATGAGATCCAAAGCTGATACTCAGGCTGACCCGAGCGTAAATAAAACACAAACACTCGAGTCAGGACATACATACTTATACAATGTAAACCAACTCAAGTGAACTATAATAAAAGGTACAGTTAACTTAAAGAATGCTTGGGATCGCCCACTCTTTAAGGATCTGTTAAACTATCTACTATGTAGTAATATTCGCTATTATAATATTGTCTAATTATAAAATAAACATACTTTTAAATAGCATTAAGGCTTTACATTTTCCACCTTAACACGTAATAGTCCCAGTAGTCTATCCAGTATTAGCATACTCCCAGAATGGGGGCTACCCTTGATACTCCACAGGCTACGGAAGAAATCATAACTCGTAGTAAAGCTTGATATGGTAGGTGACACTACAACAAAAAAGACTTTTCACAGCGTTTGAAAAACGCTGTATAACGACATGCAGTCGTTGACCCTAAATTTTTAACTGCAAAATATAAACGCTGTCAAAAACCCACTTTCTACAGCGTTTTTTAAACGCTGTTAATAATTTTTCTACTGCAAGGTATAAACGTTGTTAATAGTTTTCTACTGCAAGGTATAAACGCTGTCGTAGGGATATGCATTTTTTTCCCAATGAATTGACAGCAATGCATAAACGCTGTCGTAGGGATATGCATTTTTTTCCAATGAATTGACAGCAATGTATAAACGCTGTCGTAGGGATATGCATTTTTTTTCCAAAGAATTGACAGCAATGTTGTGCCATTGCAATATTCACACATATCATTAATATAAACTACATTTAATTATATTTTATTCAGTTAATGTACATAACATAAACAAATCAAACTAAAAATTGTAAAATAAAAGCATAACTATTAATCACTTCCATAAAATAAGTTGAACACAATATCCATGAATAAAGTTTACATAAACCCGTAAAGAGAGATAAAATTTATAAACCAACTGCATACAAAATTAGACAAATGCACAATATCTAGAAAGCAAGTTTGCATCTAATATTATCGACAAAACGTGCATAAAAGTAGTTCAAATACAGGCTGAAAATGAAAAGTGGCAGTACGAAGATAGTTAGACATTGGTTTACTGAATTGTTGCCAACAGGGCAGTCTGAACTCGGCAAGATTCCTCCTTCCGTCTTTTTTTCTTGACTTTTTGTTGTTGAGCTATCACTAACCATGGCTTTGTCAACATCCTGTGAGTAGTAATTACAGTAAGCTTTAGACGTATAACTGTTAGTTAAATATAAAGAGTACAATTTCCAGTTGAAAAAAATATGTTTTTCAATAAACATGTAACTGGAAGTTCTATGCAATATTTGCACAGTGATATATTTAATGCATATTTTTCAAGTTGCAGTAATTTTATCAATCACATACTTTTACTTGATAAGGCAGTTCTAGTGAATATATCAAATCGGTTGAAACGTCAACCAAGTTCCAGCTATGTTGATGGGCAATAGTGTACAGAAAATTATATCAACGAATGCCTAGATAATAACAGAATTATTCATTCATCACACCATGTGTGTTGACATATATCAGTGTTAGAAAAATTGATGGTATCTTTACCATATTAATAAATATGAAATCATAAGCATTCAGTACAGTATTTGATAATGAAGTGTACAACTATCAGGAATTTAATTGGATTAGTATGCTTGTTATATGAGAATAACTATATTTATTTTATGGAGGCAGTTTGGATACTTTAGGAAGTATTAGTGGTGTACAATTATTTCCAACTATATTGTTTTTTATGGCAAAGCGTTTGAACTTTCTTCTCTAAAACTATTGTCCTTTTGTCCTCATGAAACATAAAGGTCGGACAACATGGCCAATTACCTTCTAGCCAACAAATTTGCATATGATACCATATTATCTAATAAAGCTTCCTCTGCACACAGAGAGGAATTATAGTCATTTATTAAATTATAAAGAATTACAAGTATGGTCAGAATAAAAAAAATTGATGATGCAGGATGGCATTGAAAAAGGAAAATATTCATTGGGAATAAAAAACCACTTCATCACCACCGCACTCTACTAACATAATGAACATTGTCTATGTGTGTATTTTGAGGAAAAAAGTTGTATCTTATATGAAAATTACAAACCACTAATGTATATCTATAGATCTAACCTTTGATCAACTAAGTTAGAGCCATCAACTGCTGTACAAAATCAACTAACTTCCATTTTGGGACCTATCATATGTACTAAAGTTACTGATTTTGTTTGATGATGGCTTATTTTCATTAAACTAATGAAAGAATAACTATTACCACCTAACATACGCATCAAATCAAGTTGCTTAGTAGGGGAATTCAAGCCCTAGTGTACCATTAACTTACATAAATATACCATATAATTTCATACATAGTAATTTCTTATATTACTGAGTTGTAGACAACCTGGTTACGCTTTTTTGATCCACTTACAAATAGGTTGGTGGTAATATTCTTTGAACCACTTACAAATTAGGAGGAGTTAGCCTTTTCACGATGGATCTATACTCAATTTACGTATGTTTAACTGAACTTTCTGTAATAAATATTATCAGTAGAAAATGGTCGTGATTTCCATTTAAATTCTTCAATTTGTGAGAAATAAACATATTTTAATATTGGATGCCGACCGGTTACCGAATTTTTTGCCTTTTTGCACAATTGCTAAGTATTCTTCATTACCAATTTTTTTACTTCAGCGGTAAACAAAATTTTATTTCATGTGTTGTGCCACTACTTTATTAAGATTTTGAAAATTTATGTTGTTGGACTGATGAATATTTTAGTGACTTTATCAGTGTAAATATCAAGACATTTGTGGTTTCTAATAAAGGATTCAGTAGGCCCTTAGCTGATTACTACATATATATCGTAAGTACTGTCTTGATAAATTATTTTATTCAGAAAAACATTAAATTAGATAAAATTTGATAAAAATTCTACTTCTCTTGATTACATTTATATATATTACCCACAAAGTTGTTTGTCACAAATCTTCTTAATTTTATAAAATTCCTCATCTGCATTTTAATATTCAGATCTCTTTGACGGGCTGTGATGCATTCTTTTTTATCTAATAAAAGTTTTTAAGACTTGATGTACCCTCCCGAGCATATTAAATAACTTGAAGTTCAAGGGTAGTTACTTGAAAACTGCCAAACTATACAAATATTTCAAACTGCTGAAGTTGAGTCCACACTAACATTCGAAGTAGGCCATGCTACCGTCGAACCAATAGCATCTGATAAGCATTCCATGAATGATGTAGGTCTCCATAAAGACGCATTCGGGTCTTTGACAATATCCACCCAAACTCTTATTGCATTTGGTCCTAGTGGAATAGAATGAACCAAATCATTTGGATTAGTTGAAGATATGGTGCCTTCAGCTACAATTTTTCCTGTGCCCTCCACAGCAAATAACTTGCACTTGTTATTCATCGTGTAATTTGCACTCTATGATATTAAAAAAAGTATTGATACATTATCAACAAATCGTATATATAAATATTAGCAATATAATATATTACCGTACGAGATGTTGGAACGTTGCTCATAGGAGTGGATGGTATTGTGTTTTCAAAAACCAATTTTGATGATGGCCATGCTATTGTCTTACCGACGGCTTCTCCGATACATGTCACACCTGCTATGGGCCTCCACAAAAAGGCATCTTCTTTTATCGGATTATCCACCCAAACATTCATTTTTATAGCCCAGGAGTTGATAGTACAAGCAAACTTTTAATTGATTAACTCTTTTGGCAGCAAATATCATGCTTTGTTTGTGTTTCAAAACTGAATCCGGGCCTTTAGTTGGGAGAGTATTTCAATTTAAACATTGATGATTGTTGCTTGTTATTGCATCAGAACTAAAAGTGATACAGATGCTAAAGTTGTACAAATAAAAACTGAAAGAATTTTAAAAAATAAAAGAAAAAACAATCATATCTAATTAAACTACATCCCATATTTGGCAAACATGTTATTTAAACTGATGTTATTTAAACAGATGCTAAAGTTTCACTAAGATGCACATGATGCTAGCTATTCAATGATTGCAAAAAAAGAAACAAAAAGAAAAAAGAGGAAGGAAAAGGTACATGCCTTGTTTCTTCAGCTTTTGAATTCTAATTGAATGAAGCTCCTGCAGTTTCTCCGTAACCAACACAAGTTCAAGCTGTGATTATAGTAGGAAGTAAATAAATATTAAGAGTTCTCAATTATTTAACGTAAGTGTTTATGTGTATATGCGAAGAACATATAGTCTGTTATATGTGCTATTTTAGCTACAAGAGGGCATGTGCGCACAAACCAAAAAGATATGAAAAACTAGGATATGCTTTTAAAATTGACAGGTTAGAGAATTAAAAATATGCTTTCCAAGTTTAAAGTAAAAGAAGAAAAACATATAATCATTTAAGACATTTCATGCTGAAGTAAAAACCCTAACAAAGTAGATATCCAAGAAAGATGTACAAAATTTATCCCAATGCCATCAATTAGTTCGTAGGTGCATTGCTAAAATCAAATTATAGTCACATAAATGATAACGTAATGGAATGCAAGATTAGTTATGTACTACTAATACACTCAAGAAAATGTCACATGTTTTTTAGCTACACTTTACAATTAACTACACAACTGAATACTTAGCAGAAGATACAAGACGGTAATGCTTTATTTGTCAGAAAAAAGACCAACATCAAACCAGACATATTGCATAGAACTAAACTGCTAACCTCTGATTCTTGTTTTTTCCTCTCTTTAATAGCTTTGACCTTTGCAATCTTCTTTATGGTTTCAACCTAAGTTCAACAAGCCTCCGTTAATCTTATTAAACGATATAAATTAAAACATTGAACTGCATATATTAAATTTAAGCCATTAACGTCATCAAATGAAATCTACTATCCTACTTTATTTTTTGAAGAATTTTTATTTAAATGACAAATTTAACCAACTAGACAGCTAGTACTATACATATGTGTTATGTTTGAGCTTATAAATTTTTATTTATACATTTGCACGTAGAAAGTGGGCTCTTTGGAAAGATTTTAAAAAGCAACAAATCTCCACTCCGATTTAACAATGAATAGATATTTCCCATCTAAAATTCAATTTTTGAACAAAACAATTGGTATATACCCTTTAGTATTTCTCACAATTATTATTAAGAATATTATCTGATTTATAATGATTGAAAAGTTAAAAGCACAAATATCCTTTATTAAATTATCATTGAACTGTTTTATTTGTATAAAGGTAGTTGTAAGAATTTAGGGAAAATAAACTTTACAACTTACTAACCAATCATGTACACATTACTAGTATATAAAAATGACCCCATTACCATGGTTTGGCTAATAAACTTCACAAAAAATAATGACTGTTATAATCTGATTATAGAGGCAATCGGACATCAAAGAATTTAAAGGTGTAATTTGAAGAATATCAAAAAATGGTTGGTAACACTGTATTATAAAGAAAATAATAATATATTGTACATGAGAAATGGTCAATGCTTCTTCTTCATATCAGGTTTATATGATGTGACTACCGACATACGGGGTGTCTAGACTACCATGCAGTTCCTACATGGTACCGCTAACCTCCCCATGCATCAGCCATCAACCTCAACTTTGATATCCCTCAATCCACACAAGAATAATCCTAACCCGAAATTGATACTAAAATACGAAATCAAACAAAAATTATCTCTAATAAGCAAAGCAATTGCAAAAAACAAAATTTAATTCAAAGAGAACGGATGATGGGTTTTGAAGATATGGTTTTCAACCAATTTGTAGGTATGGTTTCGGAATGGTAATCTCGGAATAGAAACATGGTGGTTTAGGGTCGATCTACAGAGGTAGGCTTGCGTATTGAATTTAAAAAGTCAATACAGGCATACAGAGCATAGCTATGTGCATCTACTGTTGCAAGAACATAAGGTAGAGGATGATAAAGAGCAAGATGCAGATCATTATTTTTTGCCAAAGCTAACATTACAAGGGAAAAAAGATAGGCAAATTATTGGAGCATCTGCTTAGTGTTTTATAAACTTAGTCAACGCGGTTAATTTTTTTATAAAACTTAATTAACTTTTATAAATATAGTTATATTTTATAAACTTAGTTAGCTTGGTGAAAAAATTATAAAACTTGGTTAATTTCTATAAACTTGTATAATTTTTATAGAACTTAGTTCAAATGGTTATGTTTTTTGCAAAATTTAGTTAATTTTTATAAAACTTCATCAACTTAGTTAATTTTTTATAAAACTTTATTGACTTAGTTAATTTTTATAAAACTTGGTTAATTTAGTTAACTTTTATAAAACTTGGTTACTATATGGTAACAATATATGAATCTCCTACAACCATATTTTTATTTATCAAAGTGATATTTTGTTGGTTGTTTATTAATAGCATGATTTAAGGCATTACAGTTTTTTATCCAGCAAAAGATATGAATTTAGAGTAGCCTTTTGATGAAATATGGAAGGGAATAAAACATAATTGTGAAATTATTTGATGGTAAACTAATAGACAATAATGATAATACTTGAGAGTTTTTAGCATCTGTTTCATACCTTGTTGTTTAAGCAGACTAGACTGAAAATGATAGAACTCTACAAATATCAACTGTTCAAAGCCTGCACGCATAAAATAAATTTGTTATTAGCTACTTCATGGCCACATTAGACTGAAAATGACAGAACTCTACAAATTAGTCATTTTGTTATTAGCACCAAACTGTTTTCAAAAAATTTGCCATTACAACGGCGCCATTTTGTAGCACCAGAGTAATGTCTATGCATTACCCCTCTCCTGATACTTGGCTTGCGCCATTAACAACAATTTTATCCACTTATACAACAATGTCAGAATCATATACAACATTAGCACCAAATTGTTTCCAAAAAATTTGCCATTACAATTCTCGCACACAATCGCACACATCAACAAGTATTAAAATTATGTAATTACCAGTACAATATAATAGTAGCGTGTAATTGTATATAATTTATTCCAAGATAGTATATGTTTCTCGAATAAAAATCGAAACTCAGTGACCCAATTTCACATGGTTGATTTTGACAATTACATAACTATTATAAATAGCAGGGCAAACAAAATTGGAATGGAAAGAACATGCTAAAACTTGAGTGAGCAGTTAAAGAAAAATATTCTTCACTATAAAAGAATATCCATACACTATTACTATACCTAAGCATTTATTAGACTCTATATGTGTGTGTGTTTGTATATGTATATATATATAGAATTAGCGGTTGTAAATTTTGCTAGTTTTATGTAAAATATACTTAAATATAGAGAGAGCGTATTTAATCTAAATGAAAATAAGAAAAAAAACATTCCAAACTAATCTTTTTCATTTGCAAATTAAGTAGTTGTGAAGTAGTTGTGGCTGAGATGCAACAGTGGTGCAGTTTGATGGTTTGGTGGTTGATGGAGTTGTGATGTGTTAACAGTTTTTGTAAAGAGGTGGTTGATGCTGCTGCGATAGTGGCAGTGGTGAAGTTTGGTGAAGTAGTGGTGGTGATGTAGTTGTGGTTTGGGATGTTTGTGCAGAGTGGTAAGGCTAGACGGTGAACTGGAAAGGGAAGAGCAGTTTGTAGGGTGATGGTTGTAATGTGGTAGAAAATTGTGAATGTAAAAAAGAAAAGAAAAAAATTGCAATAAAAAAATATTTTGGTTGTTGAAATCGTGTATACTTTTTTTTCTGTTTTTTTTATAGAAATGTAAATGCAAAATAAAAATAAACAACAACAAGCACGTACTCCTTCCTAAATAGTAGATAGTATGTTCAGAATAAATTCAAAATTGCAAAGTGGTAACAACTAGTTGACTTTAAAGTAGAACCTGTTTGATTATGGTAAAGTAAGCATTAAGTGATCCTGAATAACGTTTTCGAACACCAGAGGAAGCTTCCCTTCAGCTTGAAGTCATACTTCAACTAAATCAGTTGGGTTTGCAACAGTAATCCCAATTGCACCTATTTGTACAAAAGAACAAAATCATTGAGTAATTCAAGATATAAAACAAAACTAAGTAAATATGAAAACACACAAAATTTAATTAATATACACAGTTACTAGTCGTCAACCGACAAGTATTTTCTTGGTTAGAGGGACTTCTCTAACAAAATTACCACCAACATATAGGATGATCTTTGTTACAGACAATCAACTGGATACTTTGTGCATCTTTAAATGGCTATAGGGGAGATCCTTGGCCTTTTTATCAAGGACTATTTTGACAGAGACTTGGTAATATTACACCTCTAATTTCATTTTATTGTCCCCTTTGGAAGGCTAGTGTATATGTCTTGTTATTAATAATACATTTTACAGATGAATTACATAAATTAAACATGGAAGGTGGAATGGAATAATGACCATAAAATGGAAAACACAAAAAAAACTTTAATAGACACTTTGAGTGCATACTCAAACACAAGCGTAAAAAAGGACAGTAAAAGATAATAGCACAAAGATGTGAGATGTTTACATGGTCCGTATAGTTACTTTACAAACGTAGTCGACTTAGTTAAATTTTTATAAAATTATATTAATTTTTATAAACTTAATTATATTTTATTAAATTTAACTTAGTTAAAATTTTATAAAACGTAGTTAATTTTTAGTGGAAATTAGGGAGGCATCCCTATCATACTTTCATATTGTAAAGCGTGTCCCTGTCAAAGTTTCATTGTAAAGCGGGTCCCTGTTTTCTGGAAACGAAGAAAAATTATTGCTGAAATGTCAGCAACTTTTATAAATAAGTGCTGATATTTCAGCAACTATCTGTGTCAAAGTTTTATTGTAAAAACAAAGAAAAATTATTACTGAAATGTCAGCAACTTTTATAAATAAGTGTTGATATTTCAGCAACTTTCATAAACTGTGTTCACAGTGTACATAAATGTTGCTGAAATATCAGCAACTTTTATAAATAAGTGTTGATATTTCAACAACTTTCATACACTATGTTCACAGTGTACAGAAATGTTGCGGAAATGTCAGCAACTTTTATGAAATGTTGCATCATGCTCTACAATAATCGTGAATAAAAAACAGGGACCTAATTTACACTGAAATTTAGTGAAGGACTTTTCGTGAATTTTGAAACTTAATAAGGACCTGTGCCAAAAGTACCCTAATTTTTATAAACTTGTTTAATGTTTATAAAATTTTGTTAACACGGTTTTTTTTGGTAAAAAAATTTAATTTTTATAAATTGGCTACACTTATATTTAATTTTATAAACTTAATCAACTTAGCTAAGTTTTTATAAAACTTTATAAAATTTTGTGAACTTAATTATATTTTATAAATTTTTATGAAACTTAATTCATTTTTACAAACTGTATGCATTCCAACATTCTTCAGACCTCCATTCTCAACAACCTCTACACTCCAAACCAATTCAGTCTGCTAAATATTTATGAAAGTTTGCATGATACTACACTCGAAACATTTCTTGCATTTGTGAGTCTATTGGTAGGAAACTAAACTATTACTTCGCGTGAATGCTATAGGCACTAGGAGGGGATTATAGGCCTTCAGTATTTGATGACAGAGATCGCGATGTACAAGGACATCACCTAAAACCAACCAAAGCTTTTACTAAAAGCATAAAACAAGTAAACACTATATTGCAACATGGTCAATGATGGACGATTCACATTAATATTACCTCCAATTATACTCATCCAAAGAACTTGAAACATATACTCATATGCAACTTAGCCATTTAAAGCACATTAATACCAAAAGAAAAAAGGGAAACTAAAAAACTAACGTTTCAGTTTTATGTAAAAAATCCATTTATTCAACTTCATTTTTTTTATGAACGATTCAAGGTTGAACACAATAGTTTATCAAACAAATAGCATGTTATTAAATATTTAAACTGTATATACCAAGTAACGAAAATGTATTAGAATATACCCCATGTTTACATACATGTGCAGAGACTAATAACTTGTAGAAACCAGCAAGTATTATCTCTAGCATATTTGTTAACATTTATTTAATCGTGAGATGACTAGTACAAAAATGAACTAGACTTAAACTAGCATACTTCAGAAAGGCTTGTTTTACTTGATTGCAGTTCCAGATCATTCACAAATTGTTCAATTTTTGCTTCACTAATGTGGCCTGCCATGGTAATGATGGGTGAATGAGGATTAGGGTAAACGTTGTAGCTAATCTCTAATAGACTCGATATCTTAAGTTGTGTTTCATCAAAAAAAAATCTTAAATTGTGGAAATCCCAATAATACTATTAGCTGTTTACGCATGTTCCTACAAAGGAAATAAATTTTCTCACTAAAGAAGAGATTATAGGTACCTGTAACTTATCTTCAAATCAACTTGCAATCGATGAATCGGCTAGGAAAATCGACGAATGGTCTGGGAAATCGATGAATGGAAATGCTGAACCGTGTTCTGCTGAGCTTCGTCTCAATCAGCAATCGAACCTATGATTTATTCCACTAAATTGAAAACCTTAAAAAGTTGAATTAGGGAATTTTTGGGAGGGTTTTAAGGGAAAAGGCGAAATCTTATTTCTTTCTGGATGTAGGAATGAAAGAGCGAGAGAAGGGAAAAACATTCTTTTTCGGGGGCAAAGACACGAATGATAGGCGGCAAATAAATTGTTAAACCTAACGACTATTGTCAGCGTTGATTAACATATACTTTTCTTTTGCAAACTACTTTGACCGCACTTGATTATAAAACGTTGTGCAATTATGCTGTCAAAATCATATTTTGTTGTAGTGTGACACGGCACAACAAGGCAATGCCAGGGTAGATATACCAATTACGCATCCGGGATGGTGGAAACGCATAGCAGTCACTACCGCCCACCTCAAACCACACTCCCAAATCAAGGGGTGCACCCAATCAATCACAAAAGTAATAGAATGGTATCGAAGAAGTGTGTCCGATCAGAGGTGCTACCTCATTGGCCCGAGAATCGCTCCTGTTTTAGCCACCTTATGCCAACTCACGGGAGTTTGGTCCACATATATACCTTTAGGATCGTCGCCACCATCCTACTTCATTCTGGAATCTCCACCGCGTACACAGTTGTTAAAGTGGTTTTCGGTATCGACAGAGAGTATGTCCATATCCGATCCCGGTCTCTTTAACAACTAATCGTTATTATAACCCATGGTTATAATTTTTCAAAATAGTTTATATTTCAAATCAATACTTCATTTAAACCATTTAAAAGTAAAGTCATTATATTTACAAATCAAATATTCAATTCCCAAAAATTTAGCCTTTTATGAGTTCATTTATTCGCTTAAATACATTAAAACATTAAAATTCCAGCTTTCACAGCATTTAGAAAGTGCTGCGGTAAGTTATATTTGAAAACAATTCAATTCAGCAAAGACAACATTTATAAACTGCTGTAGTAGTTCAGTTTCATTTGAAAACAAGTTAAATTCAGAAAAGACAGCATTTCAAAACTACTGTAGTAGTTCAGAGTTCAATTCAAAATTTTAGTTCAATTCAGCAAAGACAGCACTTACAAAGTGCTGTGATAGCCCTTAGTTAAATTTCCTTTTAGTTTACTTCTGCAACTACAGCACTTACAAAGTGCTGCAGATTCTATTAGTTCAGTCTTAGTCCATTTTCAGAAACGATAGCATTTCTGAAGTGTTACTAAAAGAATTTCCAGATTTTTAAATAGAATTCCAGCCACAAATAAACTTCAATTTAAATCATTTTAACTTATAAAAATCATATTTTTCCACATAAAAAATGTACATTTAAATACCCTTTAACATATGATTTTTATAAAGTAAATTTTACAATAAAAATCAAATTTTCCAAAGTTCCACTTATTCAATTCAAGTGTACCATTTTCCCATTCTTTTCATTTTTAACAATTTACTTTAACACTTAAATTTAAATTTCCATTTTCACAAATAAAACTCAATTTCCATTTTTTATTTAATTAACTTAAACTTCCATTAAAAATCAAATCAAAATTTCCAAATTAAGTTATGTTTCAAATTAAAATTTTTCCACTCATTTATTTAACATTTTTATCACATAGAAAAATCAATATCACTTTATTAAATCATTTTAAATTCAATTTAAATCAAATTATCATATTTTTACATTTTTAAATACTTAAAATTTTCCAGAAAAATATATAAAATAACCACGGGTCTGTATAATATTTTCTAGCCTAGGTCAAGTGATACGGATAATATATCATTTGAACCCGTAATTTACAACGAAAATCCGGGTTTTATCATTTCAAACCCGCAATCCCAAGTAAATAAAAATAAATAAAAATCGCTCAAGCTTATCATTTCAGCCCATAACGATTTTTCCCTATTCTAAAGTCCGTTCGGGTATGTATCATTTAAACCCATAGTGATTCTATTCTACAGGGAACTTGTAGTGTGATAAACAGAATAGAATAAAAGTAAAATAAAATAAAACATAACATATGATGTGACAAGTTTATAACAGGGTTTAACATCATATAATTTACATCACAGGCAGGTATAACATGAGATAACAGTTTATACACATTCACTTGTTGTCACTTCACAAATTCTATAAGTATAAATGTCATGTGTGAATACTCACCTTTTTGCGCTGGAGTTTGCAAATAAAACACACAAATGAAAATCCAGAAAGCACGATAGCACGACTAGATTTGAATGGAGAGAGAGCCAAGATGTTAATCTTGTATTCACAAAATAAACAAAGCAAAATAAATATATATTTATAATACAAAGATTAAATTGAAACAAATGGAAATAGAATTAGACAAATGACTTCACAAAGCTTTTCAATCAATTTTGCTTGACTACAACTCAACATTGCTTGACCCTAACATGCTTTAGGCTCGGCCATGATGGTCTTATAGGTGGAAAAGGGTCTGGTTTGGCACATATTGGCACGGCTACAAGGAGAATACAAAGGGGAAGGAGTTGCAAGTGGAGAATACGAAGGGACAAGGCTAACAAGTGGAGTTTGGTCACCATCTAGGCTCGGCCTATGGGTCCATATGGCTCGGCCAGAGCTGCTACATGTCAGGTCAGATGGTCAGGGGTCATGTCATGCTGGTGGTGGTGGCTAAAAGGGGTGGCCGTGGTCAACAATGAAGGGTATGTTGAAGGTAGGCTCGGCTATATACATTGTTTTGGAATTTTTGACATTGTTTTGTGGAATTGGATCATGAGGAGGTCACGGCCTGAACTGGTCAGAGGAGATGGTGGTTAAGTCGTGGATGATGTGGGGAAAGAAGTGGTAGTGGTCGGTGGAAATGAATGAAGTGAGACGATTTTTTCACGTGAAATACAAAGTAAAACTCACGGCTAATCAATAGAAAAGGAACGGCCAAAATATGTGAAAGGACTAGAAATGAAAAGTCAAATGTTTTAAAGCTTTAGTCTCTTCAAATTTCCACTTTCTTTTTAATTCCATATAAACAAATAAAAAACAGTAAATAAAAATAGAAGACAAACAAAAATAAAGTGAAAATGATAATAAATAATTATTCATAGGAAAAATAAAAAGAAAATAAAAGTAAATAAAGAAAATAGCTTATTATATTGAAACTAGAATTAAAAATTGCAAACAAAATACAATTAACTTTGGAAAATTATAACTATACTTTTAAAATGTTTTTAAAATAAAATATTGAAATAAAATTTAATTTAAAATAATTTAAAAATATTTACAAAAATATTGGGTTGTTACAGTATATGCATTCAATTGCCTTGCTCAATGCTCTCCATGTTTTCAAATAACAAATTTTGATAAACAATTATTTCTCCATTAAAACCTGCACCGTTCCAGCCGTAATTTTCAGATCAGATTTCACGAAAGGCATGAACTTCGATACCATAAAAGAAGATGTTGCTTGCCTATGTTTTGAGTTCAATATTGGATTTACGCATGTATGATCACTTGGATATTTTTTAATAACCCACCATCCAGCCTGTGTCTTTTTTGAATCAATAGCATGTATTCTCCTAGGACAACTTGCATCGACGTTGCAAATGGCGGTGTATTTCGATTTTTTTTGACCTAATTGGCATAATGGACACCGCATGTAAGATTGACCATTCATATAGTTATTGTAGAAATTTAGCTTTGTTCTCAAAAACCATGCCAACTTTGAAACCAGTTTGTACGCTAGAAAATGAAAATATTTCGTCGTTGAAGTGTACATTTGCTACTATCGACCTAGCCTTAATTTATGCATTGCACAAATCATCATCCATCGGTATCTCCATTTCCAGTTCATTACTATCCACACAATCTGGTTCTTTACCTCTAAAATCATAGTTCAGTGAATCAATGTTTACTTGCATATTTTCTACCCAAGTTGTATCAACCTCTAGTATTGACACAACAGTCATACTATCAAGCGTAGGAACATCTTTAGCTGGTACATCATCTTCATCATCTACAACCGTATCATCGTTACATACACTTTGACCCACTGGTTCAGTCGATGGTTGGATGTATGACTGTGTAGCAATATTGTTTGCTGCGAAGCTGCAATAACAAAATACATCAATTTTAGTTTATTTCTACATACCAATGATTTAGAATCATATTGAAATATTTAACTTACTTCTGGCTTAATTGGTAAAGTTTAGACGGAGTTGGCTGCATTCGTTCGGATGTACGGCTACTCGATGGTCTAGTACTTCTTTGAGTGAAATTTTGAAGTGGGATAAAACTGCACAGGAATACTGTACTAACCCGGATTTTCAATCATTTGTATTTGAACATTTAATTTATTTTAAATGTTGATTTTGAAAGTTAATTAGATTTTTATATGAAGTTTGTCAATCAAATAAGTGGGATAAAACTTAACTTCCAAATATAGCGATTTATTAAATAAATGTAATAGTTGAATTAATAATTGAAAATCGTTTAAATAAATGAATTGGAATTGAATAGGAATCGAAACGATTTCTAATGTTGATAAAAATTCTATTTGAATTAGAATTTAGTTAGTAAGGTTTTAAAATTTAGATTTTAAGCGATTTCACCAATTTTTAAAATCGTCGATTTTATCGACGCGTTAAAATAGCGATTCGGGGCACAGTCTCAGAATTCGACAAAACCAATTCCATTGGATCCGTAATAGTGTATTATTAATGGATTTCAAATTTCGTAGCATTTGGATTTATCATTTAGTTTTGCGATCTGAAAACACCTAGAAATAATTTAATTGGATTTAATTTATCTCCATACGATCAAATTAGGGCTCGAGACTTGTTCCATTGGGTTCAGAATAGGGGTATAACATTAGGAACGCGAGGCGGCACACTTCGATAGGGATTCGGGATTTTGAGTTATACAAACGAGATTTTTTTAATATAAAAAAATAAAAATAAATATAAGAAGTCAAACTAAGCCGGTCTAGCTTATACTCGAAGCCACTTTTCTCCTATTTTTATAATCGTGATGCCTTATCCTCTTCAAAATCAAAATCCCGTATTCATCTTCAGACGCATCTTCTTCACATTCAAAATAAAACAAAATCAGAGAAGATTAAAAAAAATTGAATCGCCTTTGTGCGATTTGGCAGATGCGAGGGTTTCGAGCTCGAGCTCAAGACGCGAGGCGAGGGCTTCATGTTGTCAAGTTTGGCGATCGAGTTGACGTGGTCGTGGAGGAGTTTGCCGAATCGTGGTGGCGTGTGGTCTCTGGGCTGGAGCGAGCGAATTGGAGAGGAGGTCGAGAGCAAAGGTGGCTCGATGGTGGCAGTAGGCGTTGAGGTGGAAGGCTGGGCATTTTCGGTTGTGATAGGGGACTGCAATGCAATGGTGGGGAGGAAAGTCGGAATAGTAGTGATGGGTAGTGCCTATTTAAGTTGCGACCTGGAGTGTATGAGGAAGCGGTGGAGTGTAGCATAGTTCGATCTGGGCTGTTTTCTCGTGCGTGAGCAGATGTCTGGGGAAGAACGAAATTAAGTAAGGTAATTATTATTTTTAATTACTGTAATTGACAGGAGAATTTTTTTTACCAATATTAATAAAAATCAAAAATTTATAAATTTCATATCGTTTACATGTGAGGTCCAAAAATCACGAAATCGATCACGTTGGATTCGTAGCTGCGGAATTTGGGCAAAGGATTTAAAATTGGAAACGGATCGCAAATAAAAATCAAGGTGAGTAAATCTCACTCATTTGGATTTCTAGTGTTTAATTTAAATATAAAATATCATTTATTGGTTGGTTTGATGAATTGTTAATTATTATTATCGGTTGGATGTTATATTATATATATATTAGTAGTTGGAAATATTCCCGCCTATTGGAGCTGATGAGACCCTATGCGTCCTGCATAATAGTGGATGACCCCATATACCGCGATATCCCCCTCGAAGTGGGATTGGTATTTTTTATGTTATCTAACATCTGTGGATGCAGGGAAACAGGTTGGAGGGATCCAACTGGATTACTCAAAAATATATTGATTGTTTCATATATGTTGATATATGATGTGTGTGAATATCCTGTTATGGATTGTGATATGTTTGATTTATTGGATGCTATAGTAGTACTGGCCTTGATTTTGATATTTTAAATACCATAATATTATTTTTAAATTTAAAGGAATAAAAAAGGAATTTCGAATATAAAATTATTTATATCAAAATTGGATTATTTAAAATATATTAATTTGGATAAACAATAATTGATTTTGGGTTGTACTTAACTATTCGTAAAAAAGTATTCTAAATAGGAATCTTAAATAATTTATATAGAAGATTTTAAACAATGGATTTTAAAAGGATATTTCCGAAAAATATGGAAAAGAAGTTGAAATCGATATTGAAAATAGATTTGAAAAAAATGAATGGGATTTATAAAGAAATGGATTTATAAAATGAGATTTTTAAATGAGATTATTTTTATAAACAAGTGAAACTCAAAGGAGTTATAAATTTATAAACGATGTTTATAAATAAAGGGAAACGGTATCAGATGATAATTTGGGAATATAAATTCATAGGTAGAATTTATATTAGAATATGGAAACAGGGTTGAGGAAAATAGTGGATACTATTTTTGAAAAGTGGAAATGGTTAGTAGAATCAGAATAAATCGATGGGTTGTGAATCGAGAGGAATCTATAAATTAATTGGTTATTGAGATTTTAAATATATATCTTATTACTAAAAAATTAAGTTGTTTTTAAAAGGGAAGTGTATTTATCAAACTATGTAATTTTGAACTAGTAAAATTGAAATACATCAAAAAGTGAATTTTTCAAATACTTAATATTTATTTTAATAAATCCTTTTTTTTTAAATCAGCTTTGAAAGTTGATTCGTTTGTCTAATAATGAGTTATTGATGTTTATAAAAGAGTTTCAATATTTCAGATAATTACTTAAACATGTTTTAAAAATAAATTATTATTCTTTAAATACTTATTATATATATAGAGTTTTGTAATGAATTTAAATTTATTTATAAATCTTCTCGAGGTTTGGAAACGGGTTTATTCGGTAGATGGGATTTGTAAGAGAAATTCTCAACATGGAATTTGGGAAAATGTAAGGAAAATTTCCGACGTATTAAAATAAAAGTGAAGTTCAGAAAAAATGAATTAGGATTCATAAAAGAAGTTAGAAATGGATATTTGGAACTATAGACAAGTGTTTTGACTTTGGAAATATTAAAGGAAATTAACTAAGGAATCCCCGGAACTTATAGAATCCGTTATAAACGAGTGAAGGAATTTACAATAAATTGTGAAGGGTTTTGAGAAAACAGAAATAAATGGAATTTTCCTAAGCGTTGAGAAGTAAGGGGTTTAGAAAAAAATATTTTTTCTAAGTGTTGAAATAAGAGATGGTTTGAAATATCCTGATATAGATATAAGTATTTGAGTTGTCTCAAATATTGAAAATTTGGAAGGGATTTGAATATATATCTTATAAAGATATTTTGGAAAATTATAATATGGGCCTAGTGACTGCTTATGGATGTTATATTGATAGTTAAATAATCAACTATCAAATATTGACCAATTTCGTTGATCGTTTCGAAGAGACCGGGATCAGATTTAATCATCTGAAAACCACTTCGATCCGATTAGAAAGTTATGAATGGATATCATGAGGATAGTGAAGACGGTGATTCAGTTTGTCCAAACCCAGGATAACTTGTATGGACGAATGCTATCAGAACATCGTCATTGGAGAACGATGAGCATTCTAAGTGAAATTGTTTTTGAAAGGTAAATGTAGCCTCAAGCCTCATCAACCGGGAATGACTAAAACAGGGGAGATGTAGCAAGGCTAAGTGGGTCGCATCTAATTAGGGTATGTTATCACTTTTCTAAATACCCTCAGAAATATATATATAAATTATGGATATGGTTGTGCATGGAAAAGTGACTGCTCGATTTTAAGGGTGGGAACACCTGGGGTGATAACATATTCGGTACTATCCTGGTTAGGGGTAGGCTGGTCTTGTGTTGGAAGGGGATCCCGATGAGGTCCTCGGTACATTTTTCTAGAGGTGTACTGTGATGGGCGGTATCCCAGTAGCCCAGTCATTGTATGGTATCCATTCTCCAATAAGCGTCGTACGGTTTTGATTTTGCCCAACTATGCTGAAATGTGAGATGCAAGCATTTCGGCTATTTTCTATAGACACTATTATAATATCAGATGATTTTGATATCAAATGTTTTGGTTATCGCAAGGGAAAAACCCATCGTGTTTTTGTGTGACGCGGTCTTACGAGATACCTTTGTTTTTCAAACGATTTTGATAACTTTAATAATTCAAATTGAGTGTGTTTTCTCACGCTGGTTTTCCAGACTGGCTCGGGTGTTATTTTATTATAATGCTCGGGTCAGATCGAGTATTACAGATTCAGGATAGGATGCTATGGAGCTCAGGAGACGAGCTGGATGATAGAGACGTAATCCCGTACTTGATTTATATTTCTATTGTGTGAGGACAAGTTATTATAACTGTCTAAATTGATTGCTAATTGATGTACTCTGATATTTATATGTATATTAACAGTTATAGTTTCTTTGTATAAAAATCTGTTATTATATATTATATTTTGTTCCACTGTGATTGTGAGATTCTGTGTTGTTGTTTCTATTTTCTTCTACCTTTTTCTTCTTCACCCCTAACAATCGGTATTTCTGACACTTGAATATTCGGCATGCTATATAGTGAACATATTGTTGTCGATTTTGGAGCGTCGAAATTACCGGTTCGTTACACTTGGTATCAGAGCTGAAGGTTAAGCGGGAACCTTGGCTTTGGTGGGGATTACTCATTAGAGATAGGGTCAGTAGTACCCTAGAATGAGTTGAGTGTATTAATAGATATGGGTGCGCATTTGTTAGTGAATATAGAGTGTTTTATACTGTGTTGATTAATCTATTGAGTGGTATATAAATTCTGGTCGAGTAGTGGGATGCCACGACATCGATAAGGGTTGCTAAACACTTGAATAGAGTATTCGACACAGTATTGTTTTAAAGGGGATAAATGAAATAATTTACCTGAATATATGTTTATATAAAGGAAATAATTTTTAGAAATTATTATGGTATATTTTGAGTGTTTGGATGATAATATTATAATCAAAACAAGATTATAAAAGTTTACAACCATATTGGATGTTAGGATTTCTATAAACATTAAGACTGATTAATCATGAAACTCTAAATCTGAATAGGTGATCCATATTGATTTAATTGAAAAGAAATAGAGGAAAGTAAACGGTTTAGCGGAAGCCATAACTGAATTCATAGTTGTTGTTGGAAAAGTAAATTGGTTTTGTTTTCCATATTAACACAAGCCTTAAAACTTATGTTGGATCTGAATCCATAGTTGCTGCTTTCATAAATTGATTAAGGGAAAGAGATAGATCGAAAAGGTAAGAGTTGGATCTGATCTTCCAAATTGAAATAAACCCTAGACCTAAATTATTTCCATGGAAGAGATTAGGAGAATAACTGGAGCTTATGTAATTTAGGGACCATAAACCCTTATTTATAATGTTGGCATTTTCTAATTTGGCCCATCAACAAAATAGAATTACCTCTGTATCTACACATTAATACCATGACAATTATACTTGAAAGCCTTTTAACTTTAATTCATAATTTGATCAATTTAATTAGGCTTTACATCAAAATAGCACGACACATTTATTTTACATATGTGGCCCACATATTGAAATTTTCCAACAATCACCCCCTGGGCCATATATGTAATAACCTTACAAACGTGTTTAACTTTATGACCTCCAAAATTTTCTATTTATAACATACGGTGTTTCTGAAACAATCTCGTCCATTAACTTTGCTGACAAAGGATCAAAGTGGCTTTCGTTACCTTCAGTGTAAAAACCAATAAATGGTCACATATACCAACACAATTAAACGACATAGATCAATCATGTTTGCGTAGCATGGAAATTACATGAGATGTGATCTATACATGTCTATTTCCAACTGGTCCTACTTTAGTGAGATCAAAACGTTTAATATTTGAACAACCTAAAGTGAAAACGAAACTTATTACATTATTTCTGATCAGAAAAAAGAACTTGATATATATTTGTAACCAATATATAGAGCAATGTGTCATATGATAGTTTTAAATACAAACTCCCCCTAAAGTAAAATATTCTTACATAAAAGTTACACCAATTGAGCAAGATGCTCATGAAAGTCCTTTGGTGATAATCCTTTTGTAAGCGGATACGCCATAGTGGAGTTTGTCACAATATGCTCTGTGAATTACAATCTATTTTGCACTCTCATCTTACTGAAAAATAATATGTTGTATATTGTCACAATATTACTTTAATTTTCTTTCAATTTCTTAATTCAATAGTCCATAAATTTGTGACAAAGTTTTACAATTATTTTGCATCCTTGGATGCCCCATAACAGAAAATAGTAAAGAAGGCTATAAGTATCTGCATAACAACTTGCTTTATATAACTTCATCCTAAAAAATAACAACAACAACAACAATAATATCATTGTTATCTGAAGTGGATCTTTTGTACTCTCGGCATCCAAAATATTCAGATTGTAATGCTTTATGATCTCCAACCAATCTGATCTTTTATGTGGAGCATATAATCCATTGTTCCTTAAAGATATATCTTAACAATTTTGGTCACTAACCATTGATTCACTTTCAATGTCAGTAAGATATCCGTCAAATAATACACACAATATCCATATGTGTATATGTTTTAGTAAGACCAAAGAGAAAGGCTCTTTAAAAATGAAACACTGTTTTCATTTTGAGTATAGTCTTTTCTGTAATGAGCCTTGTACCTTTCCACATTGCTCACTTGATCCGTTTTTGTTATGAATAATTATTCACAACCAATTATCTTGTTATCTTAAGGTGGTGGGAAGGATCTCAAACTTTATTATCCTTATAGATTTAGACTATATATTCACACCTTAAATCCATATTTCAAATTAGTACCTTATATGGATTGATGCAAGTCCAAAGAATCATCTTCACCAATCCAATATTTATCTTTATGAAACAAATACTATATAGTCATCGGAATAGTATTTCTTCATTTCAAGTGGATTTCCATAGTGACCTTCCACTTTGAGGTTGTAGAGTTTGTTTTCTTGAAACAATAACCTTAATTTGAAGAAAATTTATTTTGACATTGTCTTATTATGGTTCTTAATCTACTTCTTGTTAATGAAATGAAACAAGTCCTATATATTATCCGAAGAAGTAACTGTAGTTGAATCAAAGATAATGATTCTCCTTAAAGACAATGATACATACCTTAAAATTTTGTTTAACATTGTCTTATTATGGTTCTTAATTTACTTCTTGTTAATATAAGGAAACAAATCATATACATTATCCAAAGATGTAACTGTAGTTGAATCGAAGATAATGATTCCACTTAGAGACAATGATCCGTACTTTATTTCTCCCCCCAAACTCAACATCCTCAAAAATTGTAGCATTTTCCATCTTAATTTTTTTTTGTGTGGGTTTATAAAACTTGTAGTTTTTTAAGTCGCTTAGAATACTAATAAAGTATTTGTTATCTTTAGTGTCTCAATCTACAATTATTTTGTAAGCTGAAACAAATAATCATATTAATCACTGAATCGAAATTTAAGACTTCATTATTAAAGGTATTTAGCATAAGTAGATATATATATATATATATAAGCTATATTTTAAACATTATGAGCTTTAATTCCTACAATGTTTGAATTTATTCATAAATCAATCTTACTATTTCTAAATGAACAATAATAACCCAATTTGTTCAAATTAGAAATAGAAAACCGAAATCTATCTAAAGACAGCATAACAAAAATATCATATAAATCCAAACAATATTACTGAAATCTCAATAATATCTTAAAAATATCTAGTAAACCTTACTTTATATATCTGTATATCTTATTAAAGAAACAACTATAAATATATTTATATGTTTTTTCTTTTCTTCTAGATCCTTAGCAACTTCTTTATCCTTATTTATACATTTATTTACAATGTACGATAAATAGGTACTTTCTATCTTACCATGCTTAAATCTGTCTTCTTCTTACCAGAATGCGAAATGAGCTCAATAAAGGTCATTTTATTCTTAGAAAATTAATAATAATATGAAAATGGTTATACTGTGAATAAAGTGAGTATAAGAAAAAATAACAATAACTTGAATGTCTTTAACTTTTGAAGCAATATTTTCCATATAGTATTTATTTATGTTTCCTTTATTTTGGCTTTATGGAATAGACCATTATAAAGTATGCTTATTTCTCCTTACCATTTTAACAAAATACATTTCATTCCCAATAAAGAACTCATTAAAATTGGTTATCCCTACGGGTACCACATCCTTGAAGCCTTCTGAAATATTTTACTTTATGATCTTTTGACTCTTTCGTTTTGAATTGTCTTACCTTTGAATGTTCTTCATGACATTAAAAGAGCATTCAACCATAATATGAGTGGGTGTGACCTTCCTAATTGCAGGAGCTGGACCTATAAAGTTAAGAACAAACAACATGTTTTCTTAACAATCATTTGAGTTAGTCCCAAACAAGATGGTAACATCAAAATTGTTAGACACTTTAGTCAAATTAGTTGAAAACTGAACAAAAATTAAGGATTGACTGTATATGTTCATATCCAATATCAGCCTTAATAAATTCAAATAATTGGTAAATCTCTTCTCAAGATACCTAACACAACATTAATATCAAGTTTTTGGACAGTAATATTAACTGCAAGTGTTACTCTTGTTGTAATTGTAACGACTCGGATTTTTGACGTGTGTTAATTGGGTGATTACCTGATTTATTATTGAAGTATTAATTAGTCAAACGAATAAATTTCTGATAATTAAAATATCGGGATATATATAAATTGGTTTAAAAACTATATTAGATATTGGATTATAAATCCCTGGATATGACAAATCTCATAGAAAATAAATAATAAACTCCATCATTTAAATTGGGATAAAATATCCTTAAATATATGTACAGATAAATATATACAAACTTTATGATGTTGAAAATATATAAATATATAAGTATATATATATACACAAGTATATAAATGTATATATATGCCTATGTGGAATAAAATATAAGAAAGTTTGTATGAATGTGAATATATATATATAATAAAGCAATGTAAATATGAGAGTATGTATAAGTATAAATGTATGTAATATGATGACAAATGCTAGAAAATGTATGAATACATACATACATACATACATACATATATATATATATATATATATATATATATATATATATATATATATATATATTAAATAGGGGTAATGTAAGTATATATATCTATAATAACAACACTATATATATGTTTATTAAAGTATGTACGTGTGAACATGTGTATATATGCTTTTATAAAGTAATGATAGAAAAAAATAGTGGACAAGTATATATGAGGAAATTATATATATACATATATATAGGAATGTATAAATGAAAATATGACAAATGAATAAAAATATATATACATAAGTTAAGATGTATATAGTATTTTTAAATATGGAAATGTATAAATATATGTAGGTGATGACTAATTGCATATGGAAAATTTCTACATATATTGGGTATATCTACATGTATATATTGGTCAAGGAATATATGTGTGGATAAATTTGGAAATAGTTAAACATGCATGTATACAAGGGGACAACCTCATAAATGCATTTCGAATTCAATGACAAATCACACATAAAACTTAAAATCATGCTAAAAAGGAGAAATCAAATCAGTTTTGTCAAGTCAGAAAAAAAGGGGAAGGTGAAAAACAAAGACTGTGTACAGCAAAACAGAGGATGCAGCAGCCTATAGTTTCATATATACCTCCACTATCTTTCTTTTTTTCATTCATTCGAATTAGCTAAAGTAGGGAAAAAAATATACTGACATTACAAACTAAAAGAAATCGAAGCAACCCAAGCAATAGGAAGATCATCAACAAACAAGTTAGCAGTTTTTAAAGCACTAGTTCTGCTCAAAGGAAGATGTACTGTGAGTAAAACACCTTTATTATGTTACTAGTTGTTGCACTTACATAAATAATTGTAGATTTTGTCGAATCTTTATTTGGTCAGGTAGTAATGCATCTGTATGATTCTGTGTACATGTATAAGTATGTTCGGTAGTTTCAAAGCGTCAAAACACTTTACTTCTTCCAAAATCTCCTATGTCAGGTTAGTTGGTTCAAAACAGTTAACATCATCTTCAAAAATCAAAAGCGTACCAACTAACTAGTTTTAACCGATGATTTTGAAACAGAAGTTGATTATTTTAGAGTGTAGAATATTTTAAAATTGGTTTCACTAAATTTCGCGAAGAATGGAGAGGGGAAGTCATATTTTACAGTAAATAACTCAAGATTGGTAGAATTTGAGTATCTTGGTTTTATGAATGAATTGCATGAATCTGTTAGCTGTTGAAAGGTTGGAATTTTAGTTTTGGTTTAGAGGGTTTTAATTAAGTATGGAGGAAGAAAAGGTGGGATGAACGGAAATTGGGAATGTGGGAAATTCCGGCGACTGATCTAATTTCGTGCCTTGATGTTCAGCGTGGAGGAGAAGGAGTAGGCGGCACATTGGGGAAAAATAAGGCGGTGATTTTTAGGTGAGTGTGCAAGAAAGACGAGGCAAAAGTAGGGTTTGATAGGAGTTTTTGTGGAGCTCCGGTTTCAGGCTAATGGCGATGGCGAGGCAACGAAGGGGAGGTGCGGTCCGGGGGGGAAGGCAAGAGGAGATGGTGGTGAGCATTCTGGCGAAGTATGGTGGATGATGGTGGTGCGTGGTGGCGAAAAAAGGTGATTTGGGTGAGCGAAGTTTCGTTCTACCTGGTTCGAGCAGTGAAATTTTAATACAGGGAGTGCGACCGTGGTTTCTGGTGGGCAAACGGAGGGAAGGGTCGGGGATGGTCGGCATTGGTGGTCGCTGGTGGAGGAGAGGCCGAGGGTGGTGTGTGCATGTGCACGTATACCAGCGTGCACGGTCGAGTCAGAGAGAAAGAGAGAAGGGAAAGAACAGGAGTTGGAAAAAAAAAAGAGGAGGAAAGAAGAGAGAGCGGGCCGGAAAAAGAAATTGGGCCAGAGAAAAAAAAATTAAGAAGAAGAAAAGAATAAAGGGAAATGAAGAATGAAAAAGTAAAGGAAAGACTGAAAAAAATATAAAATAAAAGGAGAAGGAATAAAAGAAAATATATAAGATAAAAGAAAAGAATAATATAAAAGTTTTTAAATGAAAAGAAAATGGTTTCAAAGTAATTAGTTATGGTTATATAAATTAAGTGATTTAAAACCTTAAGTTAACTAAAACCTTGGTATTAGTAATGGCTAGGATAAATAAAAAAATTTAAACTTAAAATTTATTAAGTTAGGGTAATTATGTATATGTTAATTATTTATTAACTACTAAGGTTTATTAAAGTAAATAAATAATTAGTAGTTAATGATAAAATAAAATGATCTAAACCTTTAATTAATTTAAAGTCTTAAGTTGATTATACTTGTTGATTATTAATAAATTCCAGATATTTAATTAGAATAAAATAAAATGGTTTGAAATTAGTTTAATAATAATTAAACAGGATTTGAAAATAATTAATTCCGTTTAAATTTAAGAGATGATTGTGTGACTAGTAATCTAGTCTATGGATAGTTTAAAATGGTTAAGTACTTTGGATTGTTGGTTTATCTAGTGTGTTATTTCCAGTTGTTCTATACCCTGAATTGAACAGTGAATATAAACGTGAGACGTCTATTTGGAATAGATATGTGTGATGGATTTTCTATGTGAACATGACATCCTGAAATTGAAATTGTTTGTTAAAAACAACTTGGCTTAAGGATGGCGTTTGGATTCGAAGAGACCAGGATCGGATATCAGCGTTATTTGGAACCACTTCGATCTAATAAGCACTACAATTCTTTACGGATTTGATTATAGAGCCTTATAGGCTGGAATTGAATAAAAATTTAGTAAATCTGACCATTTAAAATTTTAAGAAACGAACTTAGATATTATTTGGAATACCAATGGATTTGTGTAATAAGTGTTTGGCTATAACAAGGTAAAAACTCTTAGTGATATACGAGTTACCTGGGTTTTCAAAGGAGTATTAGAACTTAGGTATTTCACATTATATGGGTTTACTCACGCTGGTTTCCAGCCTGACTCGGGTGTTACTTTATTGTAATGCTCATGTCAGACCGAGTATTATAGATTTTCAGGTTAGGACGTTCTGGAGCTCAGGAGACGAGCTGGATGGTAGAGACGTGTTGATTATCTCCACTGTGTATCATAGGCTGTATAGTCAGTATTTAGGGACAAGTTATTATAACTGTCCAGATTATTGTGTTGATGATTGTACTCTGATCTTGTATATATATTAACAGTTACAGCTTTTCCTTGTATAAATGTTGTCATTTTTATATTATATTTTGTTCCGCTACGATTTTGAGATTTTGTGCTGTTGTTTCTGTTTCTGTTTCTTTTTTCTATCTCTTTTTCTTCTTATCCCTAACAGTCTGGGGTTTTCGGTACTCGATTGCTCAACACTCTATATAGTGAATGTATTAGTGTCGATTTTCAGGGTCGAAGATCTTTCTGGCCGTTACAGTAATGATCAAATACTGACAATAAATTCAAGTTAAATAACAATCTTCCTTTGGGTAGATTAGTTATTCACTTGTAAAACCTTATAATTGTCACATATTTATCATCACACATGTGTAAGTTATTCGGCTAGATATTAGTCTTCCTTTGGGCCGCCTAACATCCGCATGAATAAATACACACAAATATCAAACATTTTTATGTACAACTAAAATAAGAGAGGTCACTTTGGTGACATGTTACTTCAATTAGCTCACTTGGAATGTAGGATATTTACAATTAGTTCGCAAAGAAACACCAAAAATATATTTGAATTTATTTCTTAGTGTATATACAATATTTCAAATGCTATAAAATACCCCCAAAAGCATTTTAAGTCTACATGACAATTGAAAATCTCAAAATTATAACTATGGCACGACATGTTTTAATCATAGCCGTTATAGTCTTTTACTTTAAGTATGCGGTTACATTCATGACATTTTCTAAATAAGTATGATACAAGATATCATAAATAAATCACATAACAAATGTCACGGATGAACGCCAGAATTAAATGCCATATAAAATTATACATAAATGACACAGTAAATGTCGTAATAAATAATATGAATGAATGTAGTAACTATAATATATATCTGAACCACAATATAGTTATACAGAATGCTATTGTACCACTTTATCTTTAGTTTATTATTTGAGTACTTAATCAAGGTCAATAACCATGCATTTTGGCAAAATATGAAAACTGCCGCTCCTTTTATTCCTTGATAACCAAAGCATGAAAGTGAAACTTATTTTTAACGAGCGGGCCATACATATAAAATATCTGTATCTATCAAATACAAATGCATAAAATAATAAACAATATGTCTTTTCTTATTCCAAATACAAACATGCTGCATCGTTAAATTTATTGCAACTGATGCATTTAATGCATTTATGATAATAAATTTATTTATTTATTACTATAACAACCACATTTAATACACTTATGATATAGATAAATGCAATTGACCGTTTTGTGGTCCAAAATGTAAACTAGTGTCATGTTAAAATTTATTTTAATAAAAAAATAAACATAAACACATTAATGGTGCATACTTTATTTCCAATTAACCAAAATTTCTGAAATAACCCAAATACCTTATATAAATATCCAAATTACTTAATCAAAAGTTAATGAAGGTAAAATAACCATAGAACCAGTTTTATATTTCTTGCATAAATGGTTCTAAATTATATATATTTGTTTATACCATTTATAAACATTAAAAAATGACTGAACATATCAGATCCAAAACATTACTCACCTTAAAATTCACAACTTATTTATAAAACATACAATAATAAACATGTGAATGCTTTAACCAATATAAAGTGTTTTCGAAATTTAGAGAAAGTTGGATTATTTCTCACAATTTAATGACTTAAAAATTCTAATTGTTTCATAATAACATATAGATCATTTTGATATATCCATCTTTCTACACCAAAACAACTTCATAAATTAGACTTTCAATTTACAACAAAAAATTAATACTAAACCAAATCCAAAATCATCATCAAAAAGTCCTTGATGCATAGATCAAGCAGATCTGAAACTTAAGTAAGATTATTACACGACTTCTATAAAAGTTTAATTCAACACTACTCATAATTAAAAAAATTCCAATGAAGTCAATGATGGGTGGCTTCGATACCACTTATTAGGATTTCAATATACTTTAAGACTGATTAATCATGAAACCCTAGATCTGAATAGGTGACCCATATTGATTTAATTGAAAAGAAATAGAGGAAAGTAAACGAGTTAGTGGAAGCCATACCTGAATCCATAGTTGTTGTTGGAAAAGTAAATTTGGTTTGGTTTTCCATACTAACACGAGCCATAGAACTTATATTACATCTGAATCCATAGTTGCTGCTTTCATAAACTGATTAAGAGAAAGAGATAGATCCAAAAGGTAAGAGTTGGATCTGATCTTCCAAATTGACATAAACCCTAGATCTGAATTATTTCCATGGAAGAGATTAGGAGAATAACTGGAGCTTATGTAATTTGGGGATCATAACCCCTTATTTATAATGTTGGAATTTTCTAATTTGGCCCTTCAACAAAATAGAATTGCCCCAATATCTACACATTAATACCATGACAATTATACTTGTAAGCTTTTTTACTTTAATTCATAATTTGATCACTTTAATTAGGCTTTACACAAAAATAGCACAACACATTTATTTTACATATGTTGCCCACATATTGAAATTTTCCAACAATCACTCCCTTGGCCATGTATGTAATAACCTTATAAATGTGTTTAACTTTATGAGCTCCAAAATTTTCTTTTTATAACATAAGATGTTTCTAAAACAATCTCGTCCATTAACTATGCTGACAAAGGATCAAAGTGGCTTTCATTACCTTCAGCATAACTAAACCAATAAATGTTCATATATACCAACACAATCAAATGAAATAGATCAATCATGGATGCGTAGCATGGAAATTACATGAGATGTGATCTATACATGTCTATTTCCAACTGGTACTACTTTAGTGAGATCAAAACGTTCAATATTTGAACAACCTAAAGTGCAAACGAAACTTTATTACATTATTTATGATCAGAAAAAAGAACTTGGTATATATCTGTAACCAATGTATAGAGCAATGTCATATGACAGTACCAAATACAAACTCCCCCTGAAGTAAAATATTCTTACATAAAAGTTACACCAATTGAGCAAGATGCTCATGAAAGACCTTGGGTGATAATCCAATTGTAAGCGGATCCGCCACAGTGGAGTTTGTCATAGTATGCTCTATGGATTACAATCTATTTTGCACTCTCCCCTTACTGAAAAATAATATGTTTTTTATTGTCACAATATTACTTTAATTATCTTTCAGTTTCTTAATACAATAGTCCATAAATTTGTGACAAAATTTTACAATTATTTTGCATCCTTGGATGCCCCATAACAGAAAATAGTAAAGAAGGCTATAAGTATCTGCATGACAACTTTCTTTATATAACTTCATCCTAAAACAATAACAACAACAACAACAATATTATTATTGTTATCAGAAGTGGATCTTTTATACTCTCGGCATCCAAGATATTCGGATTGTAATGCTTTATGATCTCCAACTAATCCGATCTTTTATGTGGAGCATATAATCCTTTATTCCTTAAAGATATATCATAACAATTTTGGTTACTAACCATTGATTCACTTTCAATGTCAGTAAGATATCTGTCAAATAATACACACAATATCCATATGTGTATATGCTTTAGCATGCGTTAGACTCCACAATGCAAATGCAAGAGGAATCTTTTGCATTTCTTTAGCTTCAAGGATGTTCTTATATTACTATATAAGACAACATTTGTCTTTTTTTTAAACCTTATCTACCTAGCCCTTTTGTGATAATCCAAATAGCACCCCACGAATAATAATAGTGTATTTGAATCCTTAATACAAAAGGGTAATCCATAAGTGGTTTTCTTAAGTTGTTTCATCAATGTCTCTATTGAGAAACACAACTTTAACATCCTTCTGATATTGCTTAAAATCATACTCTACAACAAATTTCAAAATATTTCTACAGAGACTTTTAGTAAAACCAAAGAGAAAGACTCTTTAAAAATGAAACACTGTTTTCGTTTTGAGTATAGTCTTTTCTGTAATGAGCCTTGTACCTTTCCATATTACTCACTTGATCCATTTTTGTTATGAATAATTATTCACAACCAATTATCTTGTTATCTTAAGGTGGTGGGAAGGATCTCAAACTTTATTATCCTTATAGATTTAGACTATATATTCACACCTTAAATCCATATTTCAAATTAGTACCTTATATGGATTGATGCAAGTCCAAAGAATCATCTTCACCAATCCAATATTTATCTCTATGAAAAAAATACTATATAGTCATCGGAATAGTATTTCTTCATTTCAAGTGGATTTCCATAGTGACCTTCCACTTTGAGGTTGTACAGTTTGTTTTCTTGAAACAATAACCTTAATTTGAAGAAAATTTATTTTGACATTGTCTTATTATGGTTCTTAATCTACTTCTTGTTAATGAAATGAAACAAGTCTTATATATTATCCGAAGAAGTAACTATAGTTGAATCAAAGATAATGATTCTCCTTAAAGACAATGATACATACCTTAAAATTTTGTTTAACATTGTCTTATTATGGTTCTTAATTTACTTCTTGTTAATATAAGGAAACAAATCCTATACATTATCCAAAGATGTAACTGTAGTTGAATCGAAGATAATGATTCTCCTTAGAGATAATGATCCGTACTTTATTTCTCCCCCCAAACTCAACATCCTCAAAAATTGTAGCATTTTCCATCTTAAATTTTTTTAGTGTGGGTTTATAAAACTTGTAGTTTTTTAAGTCGCTTAGAATACTAATAAAGTATTTGTTATCTTTAGTGTCTCAATCTACAATTATTTTGTAAGCCGACACAAATAATCATATTAATCACCGAATCGAAATTTAAGACTTCATTATTAAAGGTATTTAGCATAAGTAGATATATATAAGCTATATTTTAAACATTATGAGCTTTAATTCCAACAATGTTTGAATTTATTCATAAATCAATCTTATTATTTCTAAATGAACAATAATAACCCAATTTGTTCACATTAGAAATAGAAAACCGAAATCTATCTAAAGACAGCATAACAAAAATATCATATAAATCCAAACAATATTATTGAAATCTCAATAATATCTTAAAAATATCTAGTAAACTTTACTTTATATATCTGTATATCTTATTAAAGAAACAACTATAAATATATTTATATGTTATTTCTTTTCTTCTAGATCCTTAGCGACTTCTTTATCCTTATTTATACATTTATTTACAATGTACGATAAATATGTACTTTCTATCTTATCTTGCTTCAATCTCTCTTCTTCTTACCACAATGTGAAATGA
This sequence comes from Allium fistulosum, assembly GCA_030737815.1. Lineage (NCBI taxonomy): Eukaryota > Viridiplantae > Streptophyta > Magnoliopsida > Asparagales > Amaryllidaceae > Allium > Allium fistulosum. Next base: position 191,467,778 of record CM060902.1, on the reverse strand, counting down.
GCTCAATAAAGGTCATTTTATTCTTAGAAAATTAAAAATAGTATTAAAATGGTTATATTGTGAATAAGGAGAGTACAAGAAAAAATAACAATAACTTTAGTGCCTTTAACTTTTAAAGCAATATTTTCCATATAGTACTTATTTATGTTTCCTTTATTTTGACTTTATGGAATCAACCAATATAAAACGTGCTTGTTTCTCATTACCATTTTAACAAAACACTTTTCATTCTCAATAAAGAACTCCCTAAAATTGGTTATCCCTATGGGTACCACATCCTTGAAGCCTTCTGAAATATTTTACTTTATGATCTTTTGACTCTTTCCTTTTAATTGTCTTGTAACAACCCGAAATTTAAGCTATAATAAATAATTAACGAATTAATTAAATAATAAAATAACTTTGTGAAATTATCAGAATTGAGCCACGGGAGTTGCATCATTGTGTCCGTGGTAATTTTTTGGTCAATTTCCATATATAGATTGTCAGAATCCGAGTTAAAACGAAGAAGTTACAAAAGAAAGAAGAAATCAGGATTTATATATATATATATATGGGCCAGGTCGACCCAGAATGAAGCCAGGTCGACCCTAGGGTCGACCCTCACATTACTAAGGTCGACCTATAGGTCGGCCCTCACTTTTTCTAGGTCGACCCGCCCCATTTCTTTGACGTGGATTCGTCCAGGTTAATAGAGGTGGTGTTTTTCCAATTTTGATCGATCATGTGCGTTCGTGCTTCCATCCGACGGTTCCCATCAAGCTAATGACATGGTTGCACTAGATTTAATCTTCAAATCCAACGATCTGAGATCCACAAGTGAAAATATAAATAAGAACCTAGGCCTAGCTATTTTTCTCATTTAGATTTTCTCCATCTGGGTTTATTGCCTAAGGCTGGACCCTAAAAGGAATATTTTTCCGAGGAGAAGATCTTTTTAATTAAAATATTTTATATGCTATAAGTGGATTCGGGAAGGCCAAGGAAAGAGCTAAGGACCACAGGTGAGTGTTTAAGTAATTATTTTAGATTTTTAAGTAACTTAAAATAATAGGGTTTTCAACAGTTGTAGTTTTTCTACAATTTTGAGACCGCTTTTATACAAGTTGTTTACAGTTAATTTTTAATGTTCTTTTCAGTCTATTTTATTTAGCTATTTTATTCATTTATTTACAGTTATTTACTTTCATTTACAGTTATTTAAATTTTATTTACATCTGTTTTATGTTAGATTTGAGCCTGTAAATTTTAGTTCTTTTTATTCCTTTTATGCGAATAAATTAATAAAAGTGGATCATTCGCTAATATGAAATAAATTTTAAGAACACTAAAATTACAGAAAATTGGACGTAAATAAGTAGAACTGTGATAAAAGAACATAGACTGAAATAGGCAAATTTGACATTTGCAAGCAAGTTATAAATTGTAGATTATAACTAGAGAGACAAGATAAAAGAGAAGTTAACATAGGTTATAATTAAATAGAAAGAACATAAAGAGGCTTATTTTAAGACTTACACTAAGTTAATAAGAAAATATAGTAGAGATAATAGAAGCGGCTTATTTAAAAGACTTAGAATAAGTTAATAAGCAAATAGAGCAGAATGAACAGAAGAGGCTTATATAAAAGACTTGTATTAAGTTAATAAGCAAAGATAGAAGTAGGGCCCATAACCAATACCATTCCCTTTCAGACTAGGACGGATGGTTTCACAATAGGTGAGGTTGGGCATGACTCTTTCAGAGTAGGACTGATGGTCTCATAGTAGGTGAGGCTAGGCATAACCCTTTCAGACTAGGACTGATGGTCTTACAGTAGAATAGGTGTGGCTGGGACATGCTTATGCTAACTAAAGTAATTAAAAGGCCAATAGATAGAAGTTCAAATCAGGGGATTTGGGCAAGGGGCGCAACAAGATTTTGTTTGGTAGGACCCGAATTGGCAGCATTCCCTTTCAGACTAGGACTGATGGTCTCACAACACACTTAGGTGAGGCTGGGCAGGACCCTTTCAAACTAGGATTGATGGTCTCACAACGGAGGAGGTGAGGCTGGGAACGCTTATGCTGCTTAGGGTAAGAGGGAGCAACAGATAGTGCGAGCCTAACGGTGGTCATGCGTGCTGCCTCGGTGCGTGGATATAAGTCGCTATTGAGTTCCAGAGCGCTAGCAGGTGCCTTTTTTACTATGGGACCCACGTTGGAGACTAGCTCACAGTGGCACAACAGTGATAGAAGGCCGATCAAAGGGTAGAATTAGGAATTCAGTCTAATTAAAGTAGGATTAGGTATTCAACCTAATTAAAGCAGTAATCTAAGACAAGTGCAAACAATCGAAATAATCAAAGCAAGCAGTATTTTATCTTTTCTTTTATTTCCTTTTATACTAGAACTTTTGATAAGTCAATTATCTTTACCTCGCTTAAAAATACTAGTAGTTACTTCCACTCACCAGACTTTTACTCTGACACACTCCTCTATTTTCCCATTTTCCCCCATAGGCCAGCTGAGGCAGGGATGGTAGGTTTTGGATTTTCTTGGAGATTCAGCTGCGGAGTTTTTCTTCATGTATTCTTCTTCTCTTCAGTTTCACTTGGATTTTTATGTTCTGGTTCTATTTGAGAGGGATGATTTTGTACTCTGATATTGTGACTAAGATGGTATTTTTCATGAGACATGTGTATTTGGTATTTTGAGACATATTTTGGATATGACTTATTTTATGAAGTTTAACTTTTAAATGAGTTATTGTTTAAATGTTTCCGCTGTTTCTATTTAATTGTCTAGTGAATCCTAGTCTCTGTAAAGTTTTAGCTATACCTACAACGCACCACATCTTTTAGTGTGTCCTTTTTGGTATACTAAGGGGTGTGGGGTGTTACACTTGGTTTCAGAGCCTAAGGTTACAGGGTTCCTAAAACTTGTTTTAAAAATAAAATATTTTTCCAAAAGTAACCTATTTTTAATGTAGCATATCTTCAAATTAGAAGTATTTTTCAGAAAGAAACTCTTATTATAGAAATATTTTTTCAAGTATAAAAAAGAATTTTTATAAAAATCCCCTCAAATTCCAGTTCAACCTTCTATCGATTCCTTCGAGCCTAAATTATCTTTTCTTTGTATAGTATGGCTAACTGGTTCTGTAGAGCAACGGTACCAGAGGTGCAAGGGCAAGCGCCTGATATAACACTGGTAGGTGGAGATCCCTTTAATCCACTTACAGCAGCTAATTTTTCTAAGCTATGCAAGGACTTCGCTAGTCTAGGAGGCAGAACGTTTTCTGGCACAGAGGAGTTCGAGGAGGCACAAGCTAGGTTGAAGGACACGGAGCGAATGTTTGGGCTGTTAGGATTGGAGGACCGATAGAGAGTTCAGCCTACATCTTGGCAGCCGAGGGGAGAGCTTAAAGAGGTTCCTAAGTCAAAAAGCTCTAAGAATCCATGGTGGAAGAGTAAGAAGGAAAAGGACAAGAGGAAAGAAGGAGGACCTCAGAAGCGGATCAAGAAAAGTGGGAAATGCAATAGCTGTGGACTGGTTGGTCATTACGCAAGGGATTGTAAGAATAAGATGATGAAGGGAAGGTGTTATAGTTGTGGACAACCTGGTCACCTTAGTAGAGCTTGTCCTCAAAGAACGGGGCAGAGAGCAAGCGCACCTACAACGCAGGTACAGGCTTTCGATACAGCACCTTCTAGCAGTGGACCAGATAGAGGTAGGAAAGTCTCTGTAGTAGGTTTGATTTCTATTTTGGATTTTCCTATTCGGACACTTCTTGATTCTTGAGCCTCATACTCTTTCATTTCTAGTCAATTGTTTGCACTTAGATACCTCTTTAGTAGTAGACCCCGTAGTTGTTTCAAACCCCATAGGAGGATCGGCACATTTATCTATGATTTGTTGGGGTTTGAAAAATTTTATACTAGGCGTAGAGTTTGACTTTGACACCTACGTATTGGGATTTTCGGGGTATGGGATGATTTTGGGGATGGATTGGCTATCCGCTTATGGAGCTATATTAGACTGTGAGAGGAGAGTCGTTAGACTAGAGACATGCAGCGGTAGGACTCTCGAGCTTTCTTGCGACCCACAAGGGTCAGTCATGTTGAGCTTCCTTTATTTGCTCGATTCATCATCTACAGAGTTAGATTTAGTTCCAGTCGTCAGAGATTTCCTAGACGTCTTTGAGGAGGTTAGGGGACTACCCCCTAAGAGAGAGATCGACTTCAAGATCTATTTGAATGACAATTCTAAGCCAGTGGCATTACCCGTGAGACACATGGCACCTAGGGAGAGGAAGGAGTTAAGCAAGCATATTGGTGAGCTATTGGAGAAAGGCTTCATCAGAGGGAGTATATCATAGTGGGGAGCGCCAGTTGTCATCGCTACAAAGGCAGATGGTTCCCTTCGACTTTGCGTAGACTATAGAGAGTTTAATAAGCCTACGAAGAAGAACCGTTATCCACTTCCTATGATAGATGATCTTTTCGATCAGTGGACAAATCAATATATATGTGGGCCGATCGATCCAACATCTAATAGTGGCAAGAGTTATATGATCACTTTTACTGATGATTATAGCCGTAAAACGCAGGTCTACTTTTTACAGAAAAATTCTAAGGCATTTTTAGTGTTCAAATCATTCAAAGCTCATGTTGAGAATGAAGTGGACAAATCAATCAAAATTCTTCGATCGGATTTTGGTGGAGAATTCACATCTAACGAATTCAAATATTTTTGCAATGAATATGGCATCAAAAAACATCTAACATCAGCTTACGCTCTGCAACAGAGTGGTATAGCCGGGAGGAAAAATCGAATAATTATGAGTATGGTGCGTAGCATGTTAAACACGAAAAATATTCCTAAAAGTTTATGGCACGATGCAGTACTTTGATGCACATATATAATGAATTGAAGCCCCACTAATGCTGTTAGAAATATGACACCGGAAGAGGCATGGAGTGGTAGGAAACCAAATGTGGAACATCTTCGAGTGTCCGGTTGTATAGCTTATGCACATATTGTAACGACCCGCCATTTCGAACCCTTCAAATCGACAATCATCCACACATGTCAGACTTGAATTGCTCAAAATGACATATTGTTAATTTATATTTGGCAAAACTTAGCATATACAGTAAATAAAATCAATCATAAAAACATAGACACAGAGTTATACAACAATAAGCAGTGGAAATAGATAAATAGTAGTTCATGAAGCTACTACATAAACATCCATAAACATCAGAGTCTAAAGCAAGATACAATAGAAATCTCATATACAAAGAAGTCTCAATACAAAAGCCAATGACCAGTATGAACATAAACAACTGGAAATAACCGAATAACTGAAAGCTGAATAGATGAAAGATAGATCTCCAAGCAAAGCACCAAGCTCCAAAGGCGAGTCTCAAATGTTGTGACACTCAGTCTGATCCGAGCATAAAGCAAAACACAAAACACTCGAGTCAGGATTAACATTCTTATACCAGTAAATCAACTCAAGTGAAATGTACAGGTGAAATACAAATAACTTAAAGGATGTTTGGGATTCCCATCCTTTAAGGATCTGTTAAACTATCTACATACATAGTACAATACGCTACATAGATAATGTCTACAGTAAGTAAAATATTAAAATAGCGTTAAGACGTTACCCATATCCCCCTTAACACATTTTTATATATTCCTGTAGTCTATACAGATACTGTAAGCTCCACCAAAACGATGGGATACTCAGTGAGCACTCAATAGGTACGGTACAAACCAAACTCGTAGAGGGCGTGATAAGGCATGTGACAAGGCACGCTAGGCAGTGTCAGGGTAGGATTCTACCGTTTACACTCCCGAACTGTTGGTAACGCATAGCAGCTACTACCACCCACCTCGAGACACACTCCCAAATCAAAGGTGCACCCAATCAAATCACAAAGTAATAGAATGGTATCGAAGAAATATGCCCGATAGGGGAGTGACCCCACTTGGCCTGGTATAGCTCCTATTTTAGCCACATAAAGCTGACTCGAGGGAGTTAAGGCTGCGTTCATACCTCATACAAATGTTCGCCAAACCATCCTACTTCGTTCTGGAATTTCCACCACGTGCATAATTTTTAAAGTGGTTTTCGGTATTAGCAGAGTGTATGACAATATCTGATCCCGGTCTCTTTGACAACCAAACGCTTATTTCACACCGTGGTCATTTTATTTCAAACAGTTCATGCTTCATATCAAAATATCATATTCAATTCAAAATCGTATCACTTTCGACATCATATTTACTTCCGAAATCATTATTCATTTTAAGTCATATTCATTTTCGAAATCATTATTCACTTAAAATCGTATTCATTTCTAAAAATCATAACCACAAAATACGTTAAACCATTATATCAAAGTATTCATATTTAAATCCATTAAATCTAGATCATAACAGCTCCGATTAAACAGCTTAGATATTGAAAATAGTTTATATACATTGAAATAGTTATAAATTAAAATGGTTTATATATATATAAGTTATACATTAAATTAGTTTATATATATTAAAAATAGTTTATATATTAAAATATATATTTAAAACTATTTATAAATTATAAAATAATATATATTAAAATAGTTTATATCGAAAATAGTTTCAAATTAGAATTGTTTCTTCCAATTTTACAAATCAATTCAAATCAACTTCAGTTCCATAATTTAATTTAAATAAATATCAGTTCAACAATTGTAATTAAAAAGGTTAAATGTTCAATTCAAATTCTCATTAAGACCATTTTTAATTTATATCGATTCCAAATCCAAGTTTGAACTACAAATTTAAACCACTTCTAATTCAATAGGTTTCAAAGTTTAAATATTCAAACAATTTAAAATAACTCAATTTGATAAATTTAATTTATATTTCAAAATTCAACTTTAATTTTATTTAAATTTGAAAATATTCACTTAATCACTTTTAATAACATTTGAATAAACTCTCAAATTACAAATTTAAATAAAATCAATAATTAAATATATAACTTCAATTATATTTAATTCTAAAATATTCACCTAATCACTTTTATAAGCATTTAAATAAAATTTCAAATTACAAATTTAAATAAAAATTAAATATCCAATTTTTATTTAAATTTGAAAAATATTCATTTAATCGCCTTTAATTAAATCAAGTTATAAAATCATACCTTTCAAAATCTCAAAATCAATAAGTTTCCAATCAATTCTTATTTATGTTTAATTCTCAAACAAATTAAATTACAAATAAACTTAAGTTGTCTTCCCAACCTTATTTTATTAAAGTTATTACAAAATCTATTTTAAAAATATTAATATAAATTTTAAATAAATATTTAAAACATATTATACCTATTAGTTAAATTAAATTCTTATTAAATTTTATTATAGTAATTATTATTAAATTAAATCTTTTTATACTAAATATATTTTATAAAATCTTATTTATATATTTAAAAATAATAAAATTATAAGTAAAATCTAAAAAAAATTATTTTTCAAAACTTAACTTATAAATTTAAAATTTCCAAATATATAATTGAAAAATCTAAATTTTACACATATTTAAAATAAAATAAAATCTTTATATTATATTTTAAAAATCAATACCTTTTAAAACACATATATTTTCCCTTTTCAAAAATTTGGAAATCATTTAAAATAGACCAACATGTCCGTATATAGTTTTCTATCCTATGGTCAAGTGATAAGGATATTTATAATTTCAGTCCGAAATAATTTAATATTTTGCGGGTATATATCATTTCAACCCACAATCCCAAATTTCAAAATTAATAAAATCGCTTGGGTTTATCATTTCAACCTATAACGATTTTCCCTAATCTATAATATCGTTCGGGTATGTATCATTTCAACCCATGGGGATTCCTAACTATCAGGGAACTGGCAGAGTGAGAACAATAATGATAAAAAAATAACATAACAATGGCAACATATATCATAATTAACAAATTCAAATATAATATAACCTAAAATGTCTATTTGTGTCAATATGTCAATTAACATAGGTTAACAATTGCAAATAATAACATATCATACTTAACAATAAAATTTCTAACCAATTCAAAATTTAACAACATATTTCAATCGTCATTTCATGAGAATTAAATTTACTAAATATAAAAATGTTAATCGTGAGTGATCGCTCACCTTTCGAAGCTAGAGAAAACAATGATGGTGAAGGTGGCGAAGATGGTGACATGGACACGCACACAGATACGGACACGACACTCGGATGCGGATCCAGACAGCGGCAAAGCTAGAAACTTGAATTAGAGAATTCGATGAAAACAAAATATATATTCTTTAAAAAAAATCTAAAATTTTACCCACATATTTAAAATAAAATCTTCGCATTATATATTTTAAAAGAAATCATTATTTATTAAAACATATATATTAAAATAAATATATCTATATATTATATTTTAAAATCCAATATGTAAAAGTCAATATATATGCAAAAATAAACTTTTTTTCTCTTTATATATATATAAAGCAAAAGAAAGCTACAGAGAGGGTGACTGGGCTACGAGTTAGTTGACGAGGCACGGTCAGGTGCGAGCTGGCAACACAGAGGTAGAAGGCGGGTCGGATTTGGTGGTGGAGAAGAGTGGTTCGGGTTCATAGGGTCGTGTAGGTGGAAGTTTGAGTCGGAAGGCTGCTAGGTCCTGACTGGGTGGAAGACTCGGGTGGACGAGTAAAGAGGCTGGGTCGGTGGTAGCTCAGGTTGCGGCCAGGGTGTGCTCGAGCGGAGGAAGGCAATGGTAGGCCAGGGTGAACTGTCGACTACTGAGGTTGTCATGGCGTGTTGATGTTGAGTTGAAGGCCAGGGGCGTGCTCAGGTGTTAGGGTAATGAACATGGTGGGCTGGAGGAGTATGACGTGGAGGGCTGTGGTCACTGTCACATGGGATTGTGGCTGCAAGGGCTGGAGCTGGTTGTGGAGCAAGGGGAAGATTGCAGTGGTGTTGGGTGTGAGGCAAAGGTGGAGCTTTTTGCGCATGGGAGGAGTGGGACTGGAGATAGACAAGGTGGGAAGGCTGTCGGCAATGGAGGGAGTAGGTCGTGGCTCAGGCGTTCAGGTTAGAAGTGGATCCGGAGAGAGTGGAGGCAGTGGAAGAAAAGAAGGTAGTGAAAGGAACGGTGATGGGCTGACAGGCGGTGCAGTGGAGTGGAGAGGGTTGGGTTTTGACGTGGTGGGGTGAGGATGCGAAGAGATCTGGTCAGAGCAGGCGATGCTAGGTAGTGTTCGGCTGGCTAACGTGGTGAGTCAGGGTGAAAGGATGGTTCAGCTTTGCTTGGTGGAGGTAGGTGAACGACCAGCTTCAACAAACATAATTCTATATTTTTTTATATTATCAAATGAAGATGAAGGAGACTGAACAAACAAAATGAAAAGGGGAAGAGAGAAAGATGGGAACGAACCAAATAAAAATTATTATTTAAATTGTGGGAATGGCAATAGTCAAAGGTTGAATTCAAGGAAATATTAAAAGCTGATGGCTGATAGATTTCTGACGAAGGACAATTGGATAGACACAGGAACCCAAAGGCCCAAACGCGGAACCGATATGGCAAACCGTTTTGCGGATTTTGCCACGTACCGGACATCAAAATGCACAAATGAATATATTGCGGAGATCAGCACGACGAGACTAACAGAATGGTATATAGATATCAACGATACGACCAAACTATCAAAACTCGATATTTGTTGCCAAAATGCTGCTAAAATGCCGAAAATAAGATAAACGGAGCTATAGCAGTCCAAATTTGGCGAAATGAAATATGACGTCTCACTCAGAAAATGTTCAACATTTTTGTTATATAAAAATATTTTGGTTTCAAAAATATTTTATTTCCATCAAATTTCAACTAATTTTAAACAGAAATTGAAAATTACACAACAGAACTAACTTTTATATTTTTCGATAAAAATCTGCCCATTGCTATGTTAAAATAAACGTATTCCAAATATCAAATTTTCATTTCAAAATTTTTATTATATATTTTCAAGGAAATTTATAATTAATTACGTTATAAAATCGTTAAAATTTCCGCGTCGTTACACTCTCCCTCGCTCAAAATTTTTCGTCTCTGAAAAGAACGAGATAGGAGAATAGAAGAAATAGAAATGAAAGATAGATTCAAAATGCATAGTACCAGATACAACAATTAATTTAAAACCTTATAAATTCCATTTATTATTATCATTCTAATTAACTCACTTTAAATTTATTACATTCACCTTATTTACTTAAATAGCATTCTCTTTTTATTATTCAATTTATTTTACTTAACATATCTTGCAACAGAGATTAAGTGTATAAACGTTGATTATAACTACTCGATTTTATTTATAAATTCCCTTAACAAAATTTCATTTTTGGACATCTTATTACTTACATTTATATTATATATTATTCAATTATATATTTACATTAACATTTTAACTTTAATTCTGAATATTTCAGGTAAGTTATATATGTGTTATAAAGCAATTGCAAATTAAATTTATCCTAGTTCAACTGTTTCAAGTTGTTCCAATTCCATTTCTCATTTTAGACACTCTAATTATTCAAAAAAAATTGCTTCATTTTAATAATTGAAAACCATCACTTCAACCATTCCGAAATATATATATATATACATATATATATATTTGTACATCAAATCATACTCAAGATATTCAAATCAAATTCATTTTCCAAAACAAAGTGCAGCAAAACTAAGATGTGGTCTCCCCACTTTGAGACTCGAAAATAAATGTCGATGATGCTGCAGTTATCATCGAAATTATTTTCCAGCGACAAAAGAGGAGAGTGCTGACTTACTTCTTTTAAAATTCTTTTGAAGAATTTCCATTCGAAAATACTTTCAAATGATAATATTTTTCAAAACTTTGGAAACCAAATTTTGAAAAGCACCGAAAATTTAATTCTCAAATTCTTAATTCAAATTCATTACATTTGCCAATTAGATTTATAAACTATGTTTTAAAATTTTCATCTCCTTATAACATACAACAATATTTAATGATTTAGGAATGTTGACAGAACAATAAATGATAATCTAGTATTATCATTTCTGACAACCTATTCATTCACTATCCAATTTCAAAAATTTATACCTATATATATAAAATATAATCATACATAAAATTATTTCATTTATCAATTTCGTAAACAATATTGTATCAGTTTGAAATGTTCAAGTATTTAGAATCCCTATCGATAGCGTTGGCCAGATGAATCGATCAAAATCCAAAATTCAAACTTAACAATTCAAACAACACAATATAAAACATTTTTATATCCATTACAAATACACTCCCTCACAGGATGATTCAAGAATGGATTTTAGAACAAGGATAGAGATTCAACTCTAGAGGGACCCAAACCAAAGAGAATTATAACTATGAAGATAGGTTCGAAAGGAAGATAAGATAATTAAATTACAAAAGAGGAAAGATGAATAGATCAACTGAGACTCCTTTTTCAGAAATAATGCCCATGGAATCAGACTTCATCTCTCTAGAAATAGCATTTAGAAAATTTGGCTTTCAAATGATGGCTCCTAAGAGTTTGGAGAACATAGCCTAAATGAGATTGTTTGCACAAAAAATGGACAAACACCTCAAAGTCGTATGATTTAGTAGATCTTATGTTGTTCTTAGTGGTTTGGGTGATTTATGCAAATATATGAAAAGCAGGGGCTAAACTATAAAAAGACACTCAGATTTATAGTGGTTCAGCCAAAATGTGCCTACGTCCACTTTATATGTTATTTCTACTATCTTGTTTAGATTACAAGTACAAAGCTTTGATACAAGTAAAAGAAAGTTGTTTGAAAGTTCTCTCCGTGCTTGAGCTCTCAAACTTGTCCTCATTGTTGTACCCCTGCCCCTCTATTTATAGAGTCAGGCTAGGAGCAGGGGTCTTGGATGTATATAGCTGCTGGTGGGCTTGGGCTGATGCAATCTGGCCTGGTGGAACTGGTCCGGTTTCTCTTGGTTCGGTGGAGAGAGATGAGTGGACCGGTTGAACCTTGGTTCGGTGGAGAGAGATGAGTGGATCGGTAGAACCTTGGTTCGGTGGAGAGAGATGAGTGGACCGGCAGAACCTTGGTTCGGTGGTAGGAGTGTGGTGGTTCGGTATTGCTTCATTCGGTGGTTGAACCGGTGATGCTGGTTCGGTATTGATGTGGAGATGTTTGGTTCGGTGGAAAAGGCGGGTTTGGTCCGGTAGGTGTTGGTTAGGGAGGTGGTTCGGTGAGGCATGGATCGGTAGCCTGTAGACTTTTGTTCGGGCGTTAGCTGATTTGGTAGCTTCGTTGGATTGAGGCTGATTCGGCAGTGAGGTTTGGATCGGTAGCCTGTAGACCTTTGTTCGGCTAGGGTTGGTCCGGTGGTGAGAATTCACCCAACATTTGCCCCCAAAAGCAGGGCATATGTTTAACATATGTAGTGCTTTGTTTCAGTTTGTCAATCTCATTCGGCCTGAGAACCTAACCGGCTGGTCCGGTCAACCAACCTCCCCCTATAAGTATGGGCCTTATGTCTCCACCATTCCTTACCGTTTGAAAACAGCCAAATCGAAATTATCGTCTGCCGAATCAAACTCATTGCCGGATCATCCTTGACTACCGAATCAGGTAGTTACCGAATGGCTCTTATATTTTGAATTACCGAATGAATTTGCACCATGGGTACTTGAGTGAAGAATGAGCTTTGATATTGGGAATGCCGAACGAACCGTGGTATTGGGAATGCCGAATGAACCGTGGTCTTGGGAATGCCGAATGAACTCCCAGGCCTCTCGGGCATTTAAATCACAAACGAAAACCCCAGACTGTACGCACTTACTTGTCAGTATTTCTACACCTCCTCGTCCTAATAATGTGCTTCTCTTGTGTTGCAGGTAAATGTCTCGAAAAGCAGAAACTCGATCAGATAAAAAGAAGTCCAAGGGCGAAGGAGAGTCTTCCGCAGTGCCCCCAGCTCCATCAGGACCGGGACGTCATGGACCCATTCCGAGATCGCTAGTGGATGGGTACGGTCCCCTAGAGCTTTTAAATTTGCCTCCTGATTGCTTCCCTAGCTTACTCAAGGGCGAGCAACTTGATGCTATATCTCGCTCTTTCGGGATCGACCGAGCCCGTATGTTATTGCCGGATGCGGGAGTGATGCCGTATGATCCTCCCAAAGGATATTTTGCCCAGAGCCGATACCATTGCATGTGTGGTGCCATCCCGCCTCTCAACGCCTGGGTAGTCAGCTTTCTCACATATCTAAAGGTAGCTCCATTCCAGCTTCAGCCCAACTCTTATGCCATTCTGGTGAGTCTCTTCGTCATCTTCCAAAGGAGATATGGGCGTCCTCCTTCCAACCGGGAGATCCGGTATTTGTACAACTTGAGAGGCTACAAGAAGGGGTCTCCCTACATCAGCTTGGAATCGGCCGTAACCTTTAAGCCGGTCCTGGATTTATACTCCAAGTACAACATGTTCAAGAAGGAATGGTTTTTTGTCAGGGATGATTCCGTTTCTATTCGGCGCTTCACCTCCGGATGTAAGTCGAAGCTTTATTTTTAATTCCCGTTCTGGTTGCAATACTTTCTCTTATGTGTTTTTATTTTTTGCTAGCGACAAGTGGTTTTGCGGTCGTGGAGAATGATCGCCTGGTTCAGACGGCAGTAGAAATAGAAGCTATTACTGGGAGAGATAGGTTGGCTGCCTACTTGATCAGGAACGCTACACTCTTGGAGTACAACTTGATCCTTCCACAGCAGTCCGTGGTCAAGCAGAGGGACACGGCTGAAGAGAAGGCTGCCCAAGCCAAAGAAGGGGCTGAGTTGAAGAGCAGTAAAAGGAGGCCCTTTCCGAAACACCCGGTTGCCAGGGGGAAGAAGCTCAAAAAGTCTGATGGTCCCTCTCCCAGCTCGTGTCCAGATATCCTGGAGGAGGGAGACGTGGAGGAGGAGCAAGGCGAAGATGGAGGAGAAGGCGCTGGAGGTGGCGACGGTGTCGGGGCTTTGTCTTCTGGGCAAGTAGGCGAGATGCAAGAGTGGACGGATGACGCTTTCCGTCAAGCCTTCGAAGGTTTGGAGGGGACAGAGAAGTCCAAGAAAGCCGATAACGTTGGGACCGGCATCGATCTGTCTTCCGGGAGCGCCTCTACTGAAGCAACTTAAGCGGTTCAAGGTGAATTTCACTTTACCCTTTTAATTCCTGAATGATGGCTCAATACATGTTGGTGACACTTGGTTTTCATATCAGGAGTAGGTAAAACGGCCAAGACCTCAGATCTTCGGCACAGGCTTGAACAATACAAGCTCTCCAAAGCTTCCGCCAAGCCGAAGCCTCCGACCCACCATTCCGGGGATGTAGTCGGCTACAGTCCTCTTCTCGGGGTTATTGGAGAGGATGTTCAAAAGAGAAAGAGGAGCCGCTCCCTATCTGAGCCTTCACCTGGTCCTCAGCCCCCAATTCAGCCTCTTCATGATATCACGGAGGAGGATACTGAGTTCACACCCTCTCCGCACCCGTCTGAAAATCCTACCGTTACTCAGATTGATCGTCCTGGCTTGGCTCGTAATCCATTTCCGGGTCATCCTGATCTGGATCCAAGTTCTCATGATATTTCCTTCGACGAGGTTACCGGTGAGCACCTTCTTCCTCGCAACCCTATGGTAAAGGTGCTTGATGAGGCCAAATTCCTGGACCTTGATTTTCTCACTACTCGGGTTGTCGCTATGGGGAACGAAGCTAAAGCAAATATCGACCGGGTTGCTGAGGAGACCAGGAAGTTGATGGGGCATCACGCCCGATTGGTCAAGGCCGGGGAGGAAATTGGGAGTGCCAACATAAGACTGCGATTAGTGGTTTCCGACCAGGCCAAGCAACTCGCTGATCAGGCCATCCAGATCTCTCAGCACGAGGCCGCCTCCGGACGCCTAAAGAAAACTATGGAAGAGGCCAGCCGGGCCGAACTGCGCAAAATGGAGGCTACTTGCAAGGAACGGATCGATATGGCCATTGCCACGGTGGACGAGGTTCGGAAAGCGGATCTTGAGTAGATAGAGGAGTTATCTGGGAAGCTTGAGGCTGCAGAGCTTGCTCAAGCCAAGTTGAGGGAGGAGATGGAGGCGATGCGGAAATCCCTTCAGGCTGACTGCTCGAGATACCAATTGGAGAGAGATGCCGCCGTCGTAAGGTTGTCGGATTCCAAGGCCCGGGCGAGGGAGTTTGAAGAGAACGAGGGGCTGATGGAGGGGATGCTCCAGGATATGTACTTCCGTACTTGGAGGTAGGGTAACTTGTCCTGGATGGATGATTACCCTTGGGTTATGGCTAGGATCTATCTCAGGGCTCTAGAGGAGGCCCAGGCTGAGGCAGATAAGGAGGGCGGCGTGGCCTTTAGGATGGATGCTGTTACCGCCCAGTTTACCAAGGAGGAGAAGGTGGCGGTGAAGGAGGGCATGCGGTTGCTTGCAGCTGAGGAGACAGGTGTGCAGGCGGAGGATGATGATCAAGTTGATCAAGGAGCAGATGCTGGTAAGTCTTCCTTTCTAGTCTTTCCGTTAACTTGGTTGCTTATCACTAACGAATTCTTTTTCTGACCGGACAGGTGGGCAACAGGACAAGGATAAGACTCCGACGCAGCCGGCTCCTTGATTAGACCTGGAAAATTCTTTTTGTGGACTTGACATGGTTGTATATGTTAGTCTTAAAACAGTAAAGTAACTCTTAGGTTGTAATTTTTGCTACTTGTAATAAATAGCTCTATTCTTGACGTGTAATTCTTTAACTTAAGCTGATTTTGTCGTCTTTTGAATGTTTTTTGCTATTTTGACATGTTGTATAAGAAATATAGCTATGCATATTCCTGTAATCAAATTGTGTTTGATGTCAGGTTCTTGTTTAAAACATAATTTCATGACTTGCAATGTTAGCGTGAGGTGTGGATAAATTTTAGTCATGTGTTTACATATGAAAGAAGGAAATACCGCCCTTTATATTTTGCTTGTAGATGGCAGCCTTGAATATCCTGTGTGACCGAGTAAGGGATGCGGTCCAGCATCTTGTTGTGAGTATCCGCTTCTATTAGCGAATGTCTCTAGTTCTTTGTCTTGTACTTCGGGGATTGTTATAGAGGTTAGGAGAAAAGCTTCTTAAGTAAAATTGAAATATGTGAAAAAGTAAAACTTCCAATCACGGAAGGCCTTCGATGTGCTTAAGTTCGTGGCAAACGGGCTTTGTAGTCACTTTCCCTAGCTGTGGGTCTTGAAGACATTTGTCACCCATCTTACGCCTCCACGGGGAGTTAATTCTTTTTTACCACAGCCGTACTTAAGACACATCGGAACCGAGATCGCGCACAGTAACTACCCGGGCCATTATGGCCCGTAATCGTGGGTATTATTCGATTTACTGTGGCCGGCTAGCGTGGGTGCCGATCGTCAACCGTGAACTGCCCCTAGCTGGCCACACCTTATGTTGGGGCTTATAGTCGGTTCACAGTTGCCGGCGAGCCAAACGCCGTAATGAGCTGCCTCGGCTATAGTCGGCCTTATCGGTGGCTTATAATCGGCTCATTACAGTTGGCTTTAAGGGCCGTCGCGAGCAATGAGTTAACCCGCAGCAGAGGGATGCCGGAGCAAAAGTGTCTCATTGGCGAGGGCATAGATTTGCATAGTACCTGTTAGGTCTTGTCCAGGTGAAGTTGCGCTGTGGAGTGTTTTGAATTGAAATGCTATACGCATAGGATTTTGTTCAACAGAAAAGGATAAAGTTAACAAGCATCCAAGATATAAAGGAACAAGTTAAAAAAAAGAGACAAGGTTTTTTAAAGTGGTTCGGCACGAAAAGGCCTACGTCCACTGATTCTCTTTGTTAATTCACTTCATATGGGAAGTACAAGTTAAGAAAAGTATCGACGGAGGTGTTGGATGTTCCATGCCCTCTGGAACACCTCTCCGTCCACTGTTGACAAAATATAAGCTCCATTGTGGAGATCTTTATGAATTACATATGGTCCATCCCAAATTGGGTCTAGTGCTCCGGGGCGAGGGAAGATTCGCTTGAGGACAAGATCCCCTTCCTGTAAGGTACGATGCTTGACTTTGGAGTTGTATTGTGCTGCCACTTTTTGCTTGTGGGCTGCTGCTTTAAGGATTGCATCATTTCTTCTCTCCTCAACTAGATCCAAAGACATGTGAAGGAGTTCTTCGTTCTCTTCTGGGTTATAGTGGATCCTACGGTGGGAAGGCACGATGGTTTCAATTGGGAGCATAGCCTCCGATCCGTATGCCAAAGAGAAAGGAGCATGCCCTGTTGATGTTCTAAAAGATGTGCGATAGGCTCACAGTGCCGTAGGGAGTTCATCCACCCTAGCGCCCTTTGATTTTTCGAGTTTCTTTTTTATTAGAGTTTTCAGAATTTTGTTGACGGCTTCGACTTGTCCGTTTGCCTGGGGATACGCTACGGATGAGAAGCTTTTGTGAATTCCATGCTCTCGGCACCAGTTGGCGAATTCCTCGCTGTCAAACTGAAGTCCATTGTCTGATATGATTTTGAGTGGGACTCCGTACCTGCACAGAACATTTTTGATCAAGAAGTTAATAACTTTTGCTGAAGATACTTTATTCAGAGTTTCTGCTTCCACCCATTTGGTGAAATAGTCGACTGCCACTATAGCATATTTGGCCCCGCCTCGGCCCATTGGTAGTTCGCCGATTAAGTCAATTCCCCATACTACGAAGGGCCAAGGGCTGGTCATTTGAGTAATCTCAGTTGTTGGTAGCCGCGGAATCTTAGCAAACTTCTGGCATCTGTCGCACTTTTTGACGAAATCCAAGGCGTCCTTGCTTAAGGTGGGCCAAAAATATCCATATCGGAGTGTCTTTTTTGCTAATGTTTGCCCTCCGATGTGATCTCCGCAGCTTTCTTGATGAATGTTGGATAAGATTTCCTTGGCTTCCCTCCCAGTAACACACCTTAATAACGGGTTAGAGAATCCGCGCCGATAGAGGATGTCTTCCTGTATTGTGTAGCGGGAAGCTTTCCTCAAGATTTTCTTGACTTCGTTACGCCCATTGGGTAGTGTGCTGCTTTGTAAGTAGTCTCGAATGGGAGTCATCCAAGTTGCTTCTTCGGTTGCAGCTATCAGATTCACTTGCTCAAAACTTGGGGTCGGTTGCTTTGAGATGGTTACTGCCCCGAAGATGGCGCTGTCTCTCATACTTGCTTGCTTTGCCAATTCGTCGGCCTCTTGGTTCTCTTCCCGAGGGATGTGTTTGACTAAGTAGTGGTCCAATCGGCTGAGAAGTAACTTGGTCTTCTTTAAATATGCTATGAGTCGTTCTTCTCGGGCTTGGAATTCTCCTAGTATTTGATTAACAATAAGTTGAGAATCGCTATGAAGACACAAAGAATTGGCCCCGATTTCTAAGGCAAGCTATAATCCAACTATCACTGCTTCATACTCCGCATCGTTGTTGGTGGCAGCGAACTCCAACCTTATAGCATAATGCAGCTTATTTCCCCTGGGAGTGATTATTACCACACCTGCCCCCGAGCCTTGTTCGTTTGATGCACCATCCACAAAGAGATTCCACTTGATGTCTTTTGCTGTTTCCAATTGCTCCTTATCTTCGTTGGTAGTGAATTCCACAATGAAGTCAGCCATGGCTTGTCCCTTGATGGCGGTGCGAGGGTGATAGGTGATATCATACTGCCTTAGTTCAATGCACCATTTAAGTAGTCGCCCAGAAGTGTCGGGACGATGGAGAACCTGCCTCAGTGGTTGATCGGTCAGAACTTTGATGGAATGGGACTGGAAGTAGTGACGCAGTTTCCGTGATGTGATTAGTAAACAGTATGCTAGCTTCTCAAGTTTAGGATATCTGACTTCTGCCCCCGTAAACCTCTTACTTACGAAGTAAACTGGCCGCTGCGTGCGATTGTCTTCCCTTACCAAGGCAGCGCTTAGGGCGTGAGATTACACAGCAAGGTATAGGTATAACTCTTCGCCTTCGCTTGGAGTCGAGAGTACTGGTGGTTTCTGGAGGTGTTCGATTAGGTTAAGGAAAGCGGTTAAGCATTCGTCAGTCCATTCGAACTTTCCTTTGTCTTTCTTTAGAGCTTCGAAAAAGGGGACGCACTTGTCCGTTGCCTTGGAGATGAATCGGCTGAGGGCGGCCACTTTTCCATTCAGGCTTTGCATTTCCTTTCGAGTGGAAGGTATCTTGATATCCCTTAGCGCTCGGACTTGTTCAGAGTTTGCTTCAATCCCTCTGGCATGGACGATGAATCCTAAGAACTTTCCCGATGATACTCCGAAGGAGCATTTTAGAGGCTTCAACTTCATTCCATACTGGCGAAGTACTTGAAACATCTCGCCTAGGTGGCTTACGTGATCGTCGGCTTTCCTTGACTTTACCAGCATGTCATCCACGTATACTTCCATAGTTTGCCCTATTAGCCCTGCAAACATCTTGTTGACGAGGCGCTGGTAGGTGGCTCCTGCATTTTTAAGTCCGAAAGGCATTACCTTATAGCAGTATAAACCCCGGTCAGTGATGAAACTAGTGTGGTCTTGATCGGGAGCATGCATAGGAATTTGGTTATATCCTGAGTATGCGTCCATAAAAGATAAGAGCTCGTGCCCGGCTGTGCTGTCTACAAGTTGGTCGATCCAGGGAAGTGGGAAGCAATCCTTTGGGCAGGTGTCGTTTAGGTTGGAGAAGTCAATGCATGTTCGCCACTTCCCATTAGCCTTCTTTACCAGCACCGGGTTAGCGATCCATTCCGGGTAGATGGCTTCTCGTATGAAGTCATTGGCAAGTAGATTCTTTACTTCTTCATCGAGGGCTGCTGATCGCTCTACCCCCATACTCCTCTTTCTTTGTTTTACGGGCGCCTTGGTAGGATCAATGTTTAGTACGTGGCATGCTACGTCGGGGGAGATTCCGGTCATGTCAGCGTGTGACCATGCGAATACATCCAAGTTGTGGCGGAGAAAGTCGATGAGTTGCTCCTTCAACTCTGCTTTTAGTTGGGACCCAATTTTCAATAGTCTACTCGAGTCGTGCTCGTCTATAGATACAAACTCCATAGCCTCTGCAGGCTCGGCGGTGGCCTCCTCCTCTTTGTCCCTAGGGTCTAATTCATTGAAAGGGTCGCTGGTATATCAAAGAGGAGGGGCCTTCTTTAGTTGCTACGCTTCTAGACTTTTCGTGCAGAGGGCAACCTCTACACCCTTCCCTTTATCCTTCCTGTGGTTGTTGCGAAGTTCAGTCACATAGTAGTCTCGAGCAATGTCCTGGTCTCCTTCTACTTCCCCTACTCCATTGTCCGTTGGAAATTTCATCTTTAGGCACCATGGGGCTAGGACAATTTGGAAGTCAGACAAGGCTGGCCTTCCTAAGAAGGCGTTGTAAGCCGAGTGGTTTTCTATTAGCACAAACGTCTGTCTCCGTACAACGGAGCGGGGATGGCTTCCGATTTCAATAAAGAGGTCCAGTTGCCCGAGGGGCATCTTCGCATCTCTAGTGAAACCGTGTAGTGGTTTATTGCAGGAGATACATCCTTCATTGATAGTTTCATTTTGTCGAATGCATGTTTGAACAGGATATTTACTGAGCTTCCAGTGTCTACTAGAATTCGGTAAACTTCGGCGGGACAGAGCCGGGCAGAGATAACCATGGGATCCATGTGAGGGTATTGCCTTCCTTCTAGGTCACGCTTACCGAATGTGATGTCATCACTTTCTTTCCGCTTCGGGTGGCGCTCTTCTATAACCGAATTGACACAGTCTTTATTGTCTCTAAGCGACTTTCCATATCTTTCCATCTCTTTCCAGCTTCTGTCTGCGATGTCCGGTCCTCCCGAGATGGTATGGACCACTATCTTCTCTTGACTAGAGCAGCTAGTGTTGCGGTTTCCTCTGCCGATCTCCGGTGAGGGTAGCCTTGGGTTCTCATTGGCAGGAGCTGGAGTCCTGTCTTGACCTTTTACATAGCGTTCCAATTTCTTCCTTCTGATGTGTTCCTCAATCAAGTCCCGGAGATGATGGCATTCATTGGTATCATGCCCATGAGATTCATGGAAACGGTAGAACTTTCCAAACTTCTGCGCGTTATCTGATTCCTTCTTGTATGGCGGGCGTTTGTATCTAACTTCGCCTTCGGTGGCAAGGAAGATATTTTCGATGGTCTCGTTCAAAGGAGTGTAAGTGTCGAATCTCGGTCCTGGCCGATATAGGCGCTTTTCTCCCTTCTTGCCCCCAGCATTGTCTCTGGAATCATTTCTTCGAACGTCCCTTGCCACAGCAGGGGCGTTGCTGTGAGTTGCCTTATTCTGCTGTCCTGACTGCCCCTCAACGACAGCATCCTCAAGCCTCATATATTTCCCGACTTCATGGAAGAAATCGGGTAAAGTAGCTGGTTTTTCTTTTGTCAACCTTCTAGCAAATTTAGTGTCCGGATGCACACCACTACAGAGGGCCATTAGGATAAGCTTCTCATCGGCATCTTGGACTGCGGCCGCTGCGGCATTGAATCGGGTTAGGTATTGCTGCAGTTTCTCTCCGGGTTTCTGTTTGATGCTGGATAAGGAATAAGCGTCCTTAGGTTGTTCCACATGAATGCGGAACTGACTGATAAACTTTTCTTTCAACATTTCCCACGAGCTGATGGATCCCTGGGGTAAATGACAGAACCAGGAGGTAGCGAGAACTGCTAAGAATAGTGGAAAGCATTTGCACAGTACTCCCTCTGTTGCTCCACTCATGAGCATATGTTGTGTGTATCTCTGTAAGTGTACAACGGGGTCGGAGGTTCCTTTGTAAGGTTCCATTGTTGGCATCTTCCATTCTCGGGGGGTGATAGCAATTTCGATATTGCGGGCGAAAGGGCTGGTTACTCTAGCGCCTATCCCTCGATCCCTTTGCTCCTGTTGGACGCATTCTCTGAATAAGCGTGCCATTCTTTCATCAGAATTTGGAGCCGATAGAAATGAGTTTGGTTCTGTTCTGTGGGATTGATTCCATCCAGATGACCTGTAGGGATAGTATCGTCTATCATTCCTCATATTTTCCAGTGGCTGCCTTTGGTCTTCTGGGAGCATGCTAGGGTCAGCTACAGTTGGCCCTTGCCTTGATCTTCCCATGCTGGGTTCTGATCTAAGCACTTCCTCGGGTCCAACTTCGGGCTGGACTCTAGCTCGGCCCCGTTCACTGGCGTTTCCGTGGTTAGGCAATATGACAGGCTCAGCTACAGTTGACCTTCGCCTGGTACCTCCCCCGTTGGGTTCGGTTCCAAACGTTTCCTCAGGCCTAACTTCGGGTTGTGCTCGATCTCGGCTCCTACCATGGCTGCTTCTGCCGTTAGCTCCTTCGAAGAAGGAAGATCTTTGTTGTCTCTGAGATCCTCCAGACTGGGACTCGCCCCATGATTCAGTGTTGCGGTTGGACTCTTCAGCATCCCTTAAGCGTGACATGAGATGGTCCACCAAGGCTTCCTGCTGGGACGTGAAGCGGTTAGTTACTTCAACCACAACCCTGTCTAAATCTGCCCTAGTAATTGCTGCGGGCTGTTCTGTGACAGGAGTGGTCGGATTAGCCTGTCCTTCATTTGGTACTGCTGCTAGAGGAGGACGATTTACTTGATTCGTGACAGCTGGATCTGGAAGACTGCTGGATGCGATGTTTTTTCCTTTGTTAACATCTTTTTTCTGTTTGGGAGGCATGTTTTCCAAGCGGCGAACGATGCTGTTAGGAAAAATGTCAAGTGGATGAAGCTGAAGCTTCGAGCTTCTAGTTTCTCAGTGAAAGCACCAAAAATGTTTGCAAAAAAAATGGACAAACACCTCAAAGTCATATGATTTAGTAGATCTTATGTTGTTCTTAGTGGTTTGGGTGATTTATGCAAATATATGAAAAGCAGGGGCTAAACTGTAAAAAGACACGCAGATTTATAGTGGTTCAGCCAAAATGTGCCTACGTCCACTTTATATGTTATTTCTACTATCTTGTTTAGATTACAAGTACAAAGCTTTGATACAAGTAAAAGAAAGTTGTTTAAAAGTTCTCTCCGTGCTTGAGCTCTCAAACTTGTCCTCATTGTTGTACCCCTGCCCCTCTATTTATAGAGTCAGGCTGGGAGCAGGGGTCTTGGATGTATATAGCTGCTGGTGGGCTTGGGCTGATGCAATCTGGCCTGGTGGAACTGGTCCGGTTTCTCTTGGTTCGGTGGAGAGAGATGAGTGGACCGGTAGAACCTTGGTTCGGTGGAGAGAGATGAGTGGACCGGTAGAACCTTGGTTCGGTGGAGAGAGATGAGTGGACCGGCAGAACCTTGGTTCGGTGGTAGGAGTGTGGTGGTTCGGTATTGCTTCATTTGGTGGTTGAACCGGTGATGCTGGTTCGGTATTGATGTGGAGATGTTTGGTTCGGTGGAAAAGGCGGGTTTGGTCCGGTAGGTGTTGGTTAGGGAGGTGGTTCGATGAGGCATGGATCGGTAGCCTGTAGACTTTTGTTCGGGCGTTATTTGATTTGGTAGCTTCGTTGGATTGAGGCTGATTCGGCAGTGAGGTTTGGATCGGTAGCCTGTAGACCTTTGTTCGGCTAGGGTTGGTCCGGTGGTGAGAATTCACCCAACAGAGATTCATGCTCCTTCTTAGACTTAGAAAAGACGAGAATAACATCAAAGAAAATGGGGACAAACTTTTTGAGAACATCGCGGAAAACGCGATTCATTAGATCAACGAAGAAGGTAGAAGCATTGGATAATCCAAAGGCATGACTAACCATTCTTAGAAACTATTCATCTGGGAGGAAGGACAATAAGTCGAGCTCCAGGAATAAGATCGATGCGGAATTCAATTTCCTGCTTAGGAGGAAGAGAAGTGACTTCACCAAAACATCAGGATAATCCCTGACTATCGGGAGAGTCAAGATCACTAGGCAGAGAATTAAGCGCAAAGATGAAACTGCCTGCATAATCCTGAGGCATTCGACATTCGATCATGAAAGAATTACCTTGGTCGTCTACTAAAGAAATGGTTCGGGATTTCCAAGAAATAACTGCATCAAAACCAAGGACATAGAATCTCTGGTGAATCGACGCCTGTTGCAAAGGTGTTTAACCCCTTTACAGATTATACTAAGGTTGGCGGGACAAGAATGGATTAGTCACACATAAGGATGAAGTTGCCAATTGAGGTTGCAAGAGGTGCTCAAATTTATTACAGAGATCAACATAAATAGAGCTATGGGATGCTCCCGTATCAAAAGAACACGAATAGGAAAAGACAAGAATGGATTTCAGAACAAAGGTAAAGTTTCAAAATTCAAAAGAAATCCTAATCCAGGAGGATCCTAATGAAGAATTTCAAGCTCGAATGAAGATGATTCTGTAATTAATTCTACTCATTCTAGGGTATTACTACCCTATCTCTAATGAGTTTTTACTCCATATGCTAAGTTATGACTAAACCAGAACTTTGATTCAATTATAACGACCCGCCATTTCGAACCCTTCTAATCGACAGTCATTCACACATGTTAGACTTGAATTGCTCAAAACGACAGATTGTTAATTTATATTTGGAAAAACTTGGCATATACAGTAAATAAAATCAATCACAGAATCACAGACATAGAGTTATATAACAATAAGCAGCGGAAATATATAAATAGTAGTTCATGAAGCTACTACATAAAAATCAGAGTCTAAAGCAAGATACAACAGAAATCTCAAGTACAAAGAAGTCTCAAGATAAAAGCCAATGACCAGTCTGAACATAAACAACTAGAATAACCATATAACTAAAAGCTGAATAGATGAAAGATAGATCTCCAAGCAAAGCTCCAAGCACCAAAGGTAAGTCTCAAATGCTGTGAAACTCAGTCTAACCCGAGCATAAAGCAAAACACAAAACACTCGAGTCAGGATTAACATTTTTATACCAATAAATCAACTCAAGTGAAATGTTCAGGTGAAATATAAATAACTTAAAGGATGTTTGGGATTCCCATCCTTTAAGGATCCGTTAAACTATCTACATACATAGTAAAATACACTACTTAGATAACGTCTACGGTAAAGTAAAATATTAAAATAGCATTAAGGCGTTACCCATATCTCCCTTAACACATTTTTATATATTCCCGTAGTCTATACAAATACCGAAGCTCCACCAAACTGGTGGGATACTCAGTGAGCATTCCATAGGTACGTAAAAACCAAACTCGTAGAGGGCGTGATAAGGCATGTGACAAGGCATGCTAGGCAATACCAGGGTAGGATTCTACCGTTTGCACTCCCGGGCTAGTGGTAACGTATAGCAGCTACTACCACCTACCTCGAGACACACTCCCAAATCAAAGGTGCACCCAATTAAATCACAAAGTAATAGAATGATATCGAAGAAATGAGCCCGATAGGGGGAGCGACCCCACTTGGCCCGGTATAGCTCATGTTTTAGCCACATCGAGCTGACTCGAGGGAGTCAGGGCTACGTCCATACCTCATATAGACGTTCGCCAAACCATCCTACTTCATTATGGAATCTCCACTGTGTGCATGGTTGTTAAAGTGGTTTTCGGTATTGGCAGGGAGTATGACAATATCTGATCCCGGTCTCTTTAACAACCAAATGCTTATTTCACACTGTGGTCATTTTCATTTCAAACAGTTCATGCTTCATATCAAAATATCATATTTATTTCAAAATCATATCACTTTCGACATCATATTTACTTCTGAAATCATTATTCATTTTAAACCATATTCATTTTCGAAATCATTATTCTCTTAAAATCATATTCATTTCCAAAAATCATAACCACAAAATATGTTAAACCATTATATCAAAGTATTCGCATTTAAATCCATTAAATCTAGATCATAACAGTTCCAACTTAAACAGCTTAGATATTGAAAATAGTTTATATATATTGAAATAGTTATATATTAAAATAGTTTATATATATATATATAAATAAGTTATAGATTAAAATAGTTTATATATATTAAAAATAGTTTATATATTAAAATATATGTTTGAAACTATTTATATATTTTAAAATAATATATATTAAAATAGTTTGTATCGAAAATAAATTCAAATTAGAATTGTTTCTTCCAATTTCACAAATCAATTCAAATCTACTTCAGTTCCAAAATTTAATTTAAATAAATCTCCGTTCAAATATTGCAATTAAAAAGGTTAAAGGTTCAATTCAAATTCTCATTGAAACCATTTTTAATTTATATCGATTTCAAATCCAGGTTTGAACTACAAATTTAAACCACTTCAAATTCAATGGGTTTCAAGTCTAAATATTCAAACAATTTACAATAACTCAATTTGATAGATTTCATTTATATTTCAAAATTCAAATTTAATTTTATTTAAATTTGAAAATATTCGCTTAATTGGTTTTAATAACATTTGAATAAAATATCAAATTAAAAATTTAAATAAAATCAATAATTAAATATCTAACTTCAATTATATTTAATACTAAAATATTCACCTAATCAAGTTTTATAAACATTTTAATAAAATTTCAAATTACAAAATTTAAATCAAAATTAAATATTCAGTTTTTATTTAAATTTGTAAAATATTCATTTAATCATCTTTAATTAAATCAAGTTATAAAATCATACCTTTCAAAATCTCAAAATCAATAAGTTTCCAATCAATTCTTATTTATGTTTAATTCTCAAAAAAATTAAATTACAAATTAACTTAATTTATATTCCTAACCTTATTTTATTAAAGTTATTACAAAATCTTTTTTAAAAATATTATTATAAATTGTAAATAAATATTTAAAACATATTATACAAATTAGTAAAATTAAATTCTTATTAAATTTTATTATATTAATTATTATTAAATTAAATCTTATTTTACTAAATATATTGTATAAAATCTTATTTATATATTTAAAAATAATAAAATTATAAGTAAAATATAAAAATTTATATTTTTCAAAATTTAACTTATAAATTTAAAATTTCCAAATATGTAATTTAAAAATCTAAATTTTACACATATATTAAAATAAAATAAAATCTTTATATTATTTTTTAAAAATCAAAATCTTTTAAAACACATATATTTTCCCTTTTCAAAAATTTGGAAATCGTTTAAAATAGACCGACGGTGTCCGTATATAGTTTTATATCCTATGGTCAAGTGATACGGATATTTATCACTTCAGTGCGCAATAATTTAATATTTTGCGGGTATATATCATTTCAACCCGCAATCCCAAAATTTCAAAATTAATAAAATCGCTTGGGTTTATCATTTCAACCCATAATGATTTTCCCTAATCAATAATATCGTTCGGTTATGTATCATTTCAATCCATAGGGAATTCCTAACTATCAGGGACTTTGTAGAGTGAGAACAATAATAATAATAAAATAACATAACAATGGCAACATATATCATAATTAAAAAATTCAAATATAATATGTCCTAACATGTCAATTTGTGTCAATATGTCAATTAACATAGGTTAACAATTGCAGATAATAACATATCATACTTAACAATAAAATTTCTAACTAATTCAAAATTTAACAACATATTTCAATCGTCATTTTATGTGAATTACATTGACTAAATATAAGAATGTTAATCGTGAGTGATCACTTACCTTTCGAGGCTAGAGAAAATAATGATGGCAAAGATAGTGACACGGACACGCACATAGATACGGACACGATACTCGAATGCGGATCCAGACAGCGGCAAATTTAGAAACTTGAATTCGAGAATTCGATGAAAACAAAATATATAATCTTTAAAAAAAATCTAAAATTTTACCCACATATTTAAAATAAAATCTTCATATTATATATTTTAAAATAAATCATTATTTATTAAAGCATGTATATAAAATCAATATATCTGTATATTATATTTTAAAATCCAATATGTAAAAATCAATATATATGCAAAAATAAACTTTTTTCTCTTTATATATATATAAAAAGCAAAAGAAAGCTATAGAGAGGGTGACTGGGCTATGGATCAGTGAGTGAGGCACGGTCAAGTGTGAGCTGGCAACATAGAGGCAGAAGGCGGGTCGGGTTTGGCGGTTAAGAAGAGTTGTTTGGGTTCGTAGGCTCGTGTAGGTGGAAGTTTGAGTCGGAGAGGCTGCTAGATGCTGATTAGGTGGAAGACTAAGGTGGAGGAGTAAAGAGGTTGGGTCGATGGTAGCTCAGGTTGCGGCCAGGGTGTGCTTGAGCGGAGGAAGGCAACGGTAGGCCGGAGTGAACTATCGGCTGTTAAGGTTGTCACGGGGTGTTGATGGTGAGTTGAAGGCCAGGGGCGTGCTCAGGTGTTAGGTTGATGAACATGGTGGGCTGGAGGAGTATGACATGGAGGGTTGTGGTCGCTGTCGCGTGGGGTTGTGGCTGCAAGGGCTGGAGCTGGTTGTGGAGCAAGGGGAAGATTGCGGTGGTGCTGGGTGTGAGGCAAAGGTGGAGCTTTTTGCACATGGGAGGAGTAGGACCGGAGATATACAAGGTGGGAAGGCTGTCGGCAACGGAGGGAGTAGGTGTAACAACCCGACTTTTTCTCCACAGAAAGTCGCATCGTCAATAAAGAAAGAAAGGGATAGAAAAAGAAAAGATAGAAAAGAAGAAAGAACAACACATCAGAATCTCACAGCGGAACGAATAAAATATAATATATCACATAAAATATTGCATAGTATCATATTACATCAGAGTACACAACTTATACAACACATATTAGACAGTTATAAACATCTGTCTAATTCATACAACTCAAGTATCACAGATACAGACACAACATATACACAGCGGAATCATAATATATCTACACGGTGAAGCCTCCTGCTCCAAATCTCCTCCATAATTCGTCAAGCTAACCTGAATCACTTGACTACTCATATATAATATGAGTACCCAAGAGTTTAATAAAACAGAAAATAAACACTTGGGTCAGACATGGGTCTGGTGTGAGTAAACGGTTTTAAAATTGTTTAACTTTTGAAAAACCTTTGAAAGAAAAGGTATCTCGTAAGACTTCCCGCACATAAACACGGAAAAGTTTTTACCTTACGATAACCAAAACATTTGGTAGGAAATCCAGTTATATTATAATAGGGTCTAGGGTTTTCAAATAAATATGAAATAGCTGAAATTGTTACATTATTAAATTCCAGCATACTAGCCAACAAAGTGGGTTATACAATCAAGACCGATGGCACTTATTGGAAATTGGATTCCATACAATGGCAGGGCTACTGGGGTACCGCCCGTCACAGTACGTGGCCTAGATCAACGTACCGAGGAGTACGCCCGCTCCCCTGCAACACAAGGCCGGAACATCCCTTACTGGATAATTCCCGCATAAGAAACCCCACGGTTGTAGCTAGCAACCGCCCACACAGCCGAAATAAAAAGAAGGGACCTCTAGACAGGGGAATCTTATACTACTTGGGTGCTACCCACTAACCTTGCTGCACCTCCCCTGTTTTAGCCATTCCCGGTTGATGAGGCTTGAGGCTACGATTACCTTTATAGAACACATCTATCTTAGAATGCTCATCGTCCACCTGACGATGTTCTGAAAGCATTCAATCCATACAAGTTCGTTCCGGGTTCGAACGAAACCGAAGGCATTATCTCGTTACACTCATTTTGGAATCACCCTCAGAGTTAACGACAATAACCCTTGCACTCTGAATCTTCATCTTCACTTCAGATTCACGACCTAACGTTAATTTGGATCGATGTGGTTTTCGGATATCCAAATCTGGAAACCCGATCCCGGTCTCATCGAAATCCAAAACGTATCTTTTAAGGCCAAGTTGTTTAAAGGTTTTAAACATTTAATCTTATATTCAGGATGATATAAACAGATAGATAAATCACATTATCACAATAGATAATCCATATCAAACATTCATCTCACAAAGCAGCATATCACATATATCAGAGATATCCAAATCATCCAATATCAACCAATCACCCAATATAAACCAATCATCCAATATCAATCAATCATCCATAAGCAGGTTTGATTAACTCTTAATCAATTTAATTAACCTTTAATTAAATTAATTACTATCCTTTAATTACTTGGATTACCTTAATCCTGCTTACTAATATTAATTAATTTCAAATTAATTAATTAATCATCTCTCAATGATCTTCCTTAATTAATCTTTCTTGATTAATTATACTTTAATTACATTCAAGTAATTATTCTTAACCATATACAGTAATTAACCTTTAATTACTATTATTAAATTACAATAATTAATGAACCTTCATTAATTAATTAACTATAATTAGTTATATTAATCCTCAATTAATTACAATTAATTAATCATACTTAAATTAATTACTTTTATAAATCAACCTTGATTAATTCATTAATTAAATAATCCTTATTAATTAATTAACCTTTTAATTAATTAAATAATTAATTTAATCAACCACTTCATTAATTAGTCTTAATTAATCATAAACAGTAATTAACAATTTGTAATTACTTATCTTAATTAATTATATTAACCTTGATTAATTAATTAATCTTTAATTACTTCATTAAGTAATTATTAATCAATTTAAACTAACAAATAATCCTTAATTTATTACTTTATTAATTAATTATTTTTTTATTAATTACACTTAGTAATTAATCTTAAATTAAACACATTTAATTAATCACATTAATTAATTAACTAAAATAATTAAGTAATTAACTCTTAATTACTTACATAAGTAATTATCTTCTAATTACTTCATTAAATGATCTTTCTTAACTAATTACCTTAACAAGTAATTAATCCCATCATTAAATAATTCTTAATTCTTCAATAATTTAATTGCTTTATAATTAATTAACTTTAAAACAATTATATTAATCAATTATTTAATCAAGTGATTATCCATTAATCACTTCCATTTAATTACTCCCATGAGTAATTTCCACTAATTACTTCCATAAGTAATTACCTTCTTAATTACATTCAATTATTAACCATTTATTACTTCATTAAGTAATTATACTTAATTAATCCATAATTAAGTGATCATTTAAAATAAATTAACCAATTAATTAATTAATATCTTATATTTCAAAATCCTTAATTAAATAAGAAAAACATTTATCTTAACTAATCTCTTTACTTATTAACAAATCATATTTTAAATTAAGTATTTTTAAATTCATATCAAATTAATTAACTTCAATCAATTATATTAATTAATCCTTTAATTAATAATATCAAGTGATTAACCCTTTATCAATTTCATTTATTTACTTTCATAAGTAATTATCCTAATTACAATAAGTAATTAACTTTTAATTTATTTTACTCATTTATTTTTTTAAACTTTTATATTTCCAAATACCATAACTTTGTTTAAAACTTAACTTTAAACAAATTTAGTTTTATAATTAAACTTTTGAAAAACAAACAACCTTAAACATTTTAAATCTTTGAAAATATATTCAATTTAATTACCCTTAAAACTTGATTAACATTCATTTTGAAAACTTGTTTAATTAGGCTTGCTTTTGTTTCTTTTTAAAAACTTGAACTTGATTTACTTATAAAAATTTGAAACCTGCTATTAAATAGGAACTAACCCGAGTCCTCACGAAACACTACTACTCGAGTTAACCACCACTAAAACCCAAGTCAATCATTCAATCAACATAAGAACCTATCGTTCCTATTTACTTCAAGTCGAACAGCAAACTACACGAGACTTTCCCGAGTCTTTCCCATGCATGTCAGCTTCGAGTCGCACACGCGACCCACGCGAGACAAATCCTGAGTCGCCTTCTTCTCCCATGCTATCCACAACATACCAGAACGACACAGCGTACACGTGCACGTGGTGTACGTCCACCAACGATTTCCGTCCACCGATGATCAACGCGGCGCCACTCCACAGTCACGCGAACCCATGCGAACCCAAATGCGAATCCAGATCGAACGTAACTCCATCAAATCGAAATTAGACCATCTCGATCAAAACTGGAAAACTGCCATGGCCAGAAACTGCTGCCTTCCCATCGCCTCCAAACTCGAGATCATCTATCCACTTCACCGATGCTTCGTCACATCTTCTAGCTTGTATCCCCACTAATGCGAACCACTCCGGTCCTCCATAACCATCGCGAGAGCCCTCTGACAGCATCGTTTCAAACTTTTCTCTAGAACCCTAGTTTGATCGAATACGATCAATTTAGACATTGGAAAAATTCAATTATATTTTTCCCATCCTCTCCAATACTAAAGCAAGCTTCGATCAAGAAATTACCTCCGATCATCAGGTTGATCAACTACAATTGACGAAAGTACCAAATTCGTTCATCTCGACATATCTCACTAAATACTTGCTTAAAAATCTTGATTTGATTTCCAAAATTCATCAATTTACAATACGAATTTGTTTATATAATTCAAACTTGATTTCCAGATAATCAAATTTTGACCTGCCTTTGATTCTCTCTGTATATTTTCAAATTTTGAATTAATTTCTAATTATAAAATCCTAAAACTATTTTTAGAATTAACATTATAATTGAATATATTTTCAAAGATTTAAAATGTTTAAGGTTGTTTGTTTTTCAAAAGTTTAATTATAAAACTAAATTTGTTTAAAGTTAAGTTTTAAACAAAGTTCTGGTATTTGGAAATATAAAAGTTTAAAAAAATAAATGAGTAAAATAAATTAAAAGTTAATTACTTATTGTAATTAGGATAATTACTTATGAAAGTAAATAAATGAAATTGATAAAGGGTTAATCACTTGATATTATTAATTAAAGGATTAATTAATATAATTGATTGAAGTTAATTAATTTGATATGAATTTAAGAATACTTAATTTAAAATATGATTTGTTAATAAGTAAAGAGATTAGTTAAGATAAATGTTTTTCTTATTTAATTAAGGATTTTGAAATATAAGATATTAATTAATTAATTGGTTAATTTATTTTAAATGATCACTTAATTATGGATTAATTAAGTATAATTACTTAATGAAGTAATAAATGGTTAATAATTGAATGTAATTAAGAAGGTAATTACTTATGGAAGTAATTAGTGGAAATTACTCATGGGAGTAATTAAATGGAAGTGATTAATGGATAATCACTTGATTAAATAATTGATTAATATAATTGTTTTAAAGTTAATTAATTATAAAGCAATTAAATTATTGAAGAATTAAGAATTATTTAATGATGGGATTAATTACTTGTTAAGGTAATTAGTTAAGAAAGATCATTTAATGAAGTAATTAGAAGATAATTACTTATGTAAGTAATTAAGAGTTAATTACTTAATTATTTTAGTTAATTAATTAATGTGATTAATTAAATGTGTTTAATTTAAGATTAATTACTAAGTGTAATTAATAAAAAAATAATTAATTAATAAAGTAATAAATTAAGGATTATTTGTTAGTTTAAATTGATTAATAATTACTTAATGAAGTAATTAAAGATTAATTAATTAGATTAATTAATCAAGGTTAATATAATTAATTAAGATAAGTAATTACAAATTGTTAATTACTGTTTATGATTAATTAAGACTAATTAATGAAGTGGTTGATTAAATTAATTATTTAATTAATTAAAAGGTTAATTAATTAATAAGGATTATTTAATTAATGAATTAATCAAGGTTGATTTATAAAAGTAATTAATTTAAGTATGATTAATTAATTGTAATTAATTGAGGATTAATATAATTAATTATAGTTAATTAATTAATGAAGGTTCATTAATTATTGTAATTTAATAATAGTAATTAAAGGTTAATTACTGTATATGGTTAAGAATAATTACTTGAATGTAATTAAAGTATAATTAATCAAGAAAGATTAATTAAGGAAGATCATTGAGAGATGATTAATTAATTAATTTGAAATTAATTAATATTAGTAAGCAGGATTAAGGTAATCCAAGTAATTAAAGGATAGTAATTAATTTAATTAAAGGTTAATTAAATTGATTAAGAGTTAATCAAACCTGCTTATGGATGATTGATTGATATTGGATGATTGGTTTATATTGGGTGATTGGTTGATATTGGATGATTTGGATATCTCTGATATATGTGATATGCTGCTTTGTGAGATGAATGTTTGATATGGATTATCTATTGTGATAATGTGATTTATCTATCTGTTTATATCATCCTGAATATAAGATTAAATGTTTAAAACCTTTAAACAACTTGGCCTTAAAAGATACGTTTTGGATTTCGATGAGACCGGGATCGGGTTTCCAGATTTGGATATCCGAAAACCACATCGATCCAAATTAACGTTAGGTCGTGAATCTGAAGTGAAGATGAAGATTCAGAGTGCAAGGGTTATTGTCGTTAACTCTGAGGGTGATTCCAAAATGAGTGTAACGAGATAATGCCTTCGGTTTCGTTCGAACCCGGAACGAACTTGTATGGATTGAATGCTTTCAGAACATCGTCAGGTGGACGATGAGCATTCTAAGATAGATGTGTTCTATAAAGGTAATCGTAGCCTCAAGCCTCATCAACCGGGAATGGCTAAAACAGGGGAGGTGCAGCAAGGTTAGTGGGTAGCACCCAAGTAGTATAAGATTCCCCTGTCTAGAGGTCCCTTCTTTTTATTTCGGCTGTGTGGGCGGTTGCTAGCTACAACCGTGGGGTTTCTTATGCGGGAATTATCCAGTAAGGGATGTTCCGGCCTTGTGTTGCAGGGGAGCGGGCGTACTCCTCGGTACGTTGATCTAGGCCACGTACTGTGACGGGCGGTACCCCAGTAGCCCTGCCATTGTATGGAATCCAATTTCCAATAAGTGCCATCGGTCTTGATTGTATAACCCACTTTGTTGGCTAGTATGCTGGAATTTAATAATGTAACAATTTCAGCTATTTCATATTTATTTGAAAACCCTAGACCCTATTATAATATAACTGGATTTCCTATCAAATGTTTTGGTTATCGTAAGGTAAAAACTTTTCCGTGTTTATGTGCGGGAAGTCTTACGAGATACCTTTTCTTTCAAAGGTTTTTCAAAAGTTAAACAATTTTAAAACCGTTTACTCACACCAGACCCATGTCTGACCCAAGTGTTTATTTTCTGTTTTATTAAACTCTTGGGTACTCATATTATATATGAGTAGTCAAGTGATTCAGGTTAGCTTGACGAATTATGGAGGAGATTTGGAGCAGGAGGCTTCACCGTGTAGATATATTATGATTCCGCTGTGTATATGTTGTGTCTGTATCTGTGATACTTGAGTTGTATGAATTAGACAGATGTTTATAACTGTCTAATATGTGTTGTATAAGTTGTGTACTCTGATGTAATATGATACTATGCAATATTTTATGTGATATATTATATTTTATTCGTTCCGCTGTGAGATTCTGATGTGTTGTTCTTTCTTCTTTCTATCTTTTCTTTTTCTATCCCTTTCTTTCTTTATTGACGATGCGACTTTCTGTGGAGAAAAAGTCGGGTTGTTACAGTAGGTCATGGCTTAAGCGTTCAGGTTGGAAGTGGGATCCGGAAAGAGTGGAGGCAGTGGAAGAAAAGAGGGTAGTGAAAGGAACGGTGATGGGCTGACAGGCGGTGCAGTGGAGTGGAGAGGGTCGGGTTTTGACGTGGTGGGGTGAGGATGCGAAGAGATCTGGTCGTAGCAGGCGGTGCTAGGTGGTGTTCGGCTGGCTGACGTAGTGGATCAGGATGAAAGGATGGTTCGGCTTTGCTCGGTGGAGGTAGGTGAACGAGCAGCTTCAACAAACATAGTTCTATATTTTTTTATATTATCAGATGAAGATGAAGGAGACAGAATAAACAAAATGAAAAGGAGAGGACAGAAACATGGGAACGAACAAAATAAATATTATTATTGAAATGGTGGGAATGGCAATAGTCAAAGGTTGAATTCAAGGAAATATTAAAAGCTGATGGCTGATAGATTTCTCACGAAGGACAGTTGGATAGACATAGGAACTAAAAAGTCCCAAATGCGAAACCGATACGGCAAACCGTTTTGCGGATTTCACCGGGTACTGGACATCGAAATGCACAAATGAATATACCGTGGAGATCAGTACGACGAGATAAACAGAATAGTATACAAATATCAGCGATACGACCAAACTATCAATACTTGATATTTGTGGCCAAAATGGTGCTAAAATGCCGAAAATAAGATAAATGGGGCTAGAGAAATCCAAATTTGGCGAAACGAATATGACGTCTCACTCAGAAAATGTTCAACATTTTTGTTATATAAAAATATTTAGGTTTCAAAAATATTATATTTCCATCAAATTTCAACTGATTTTAAATTGAAATTGAAAATTACACAACAAAACTAACTTTCATATTTGCCGATAAAAATCTGCCCTTGCTATGTTAAAATAGACGATTCCAAATATCAAATTTTCATTTCCAAATTTTTGTTATATATTATCAAGGAAAATTATAATTAATTACGTTATAAAATCATTAAAATTTATGGGTCGTTACACACATACCCGATGAAAAAAGGAAAAAGCTGGATGATAAAGGTGAGAAATGTACTTTTTGGGTTATACTGATACATCCTAAAGGATATAAATTGTATAATCCTATAACTAAAAAAAAATTATAGTAAATTGCAATGTAATTTTCAATGAAGAAAATACATAGCAGTGGAAAGTTGATAATGTAGGAAAACAAATACCTGTAGCATTGGATGATGATAAAGAGACCCCGGTTGAGCCAAATTCGTCACCCAACGAATCATTTTCTCCACTTGCATCTTCATCATATCTTTCTACTCCTTTGTCCAAAGATGAGCAAGCTGAACCAATTAATGTCAAGGCCACGATAAACTATAACTCGACCATCATGGATGAAAGATTATGTTGTAGGCAATATATAGCCAAATGAAGCTACTGTGAATATAGCTTCATTTGCTTAATGTGATCCAATTCAATTTGAAGATGCAGTCCAAGGTCCAAAATAGCGAATCGCAATGAATGAAGAGATGGAGGCAACCATCAAAAATAACACATGGGAGTTGGTTGGTCTTCCGAATGGTCAGAATCAAATAGGTGTTAAATGGGTTTACAAGACTAAGTTGAATCAACGCGGGGACGTTGATAAGTACAAGGCTGGATTGGTGGTGAAAGGTTATCAACAACAGTAAGGCATTGATTATGAGGAAGTATTTGCTCCAGTTGCTAAACACGATACTATTTATTTTATATGTAATGCGTATGTTCTAAGTTTTGAGGGATATAGAATTATCTTGGGGATGGTTATTTTACAACGGGGTTGTCTTAGATTGTGAAAGGAGGATTGTATGGCTAAGGAGTTGTAGAGGACGAGATATAGATGTTCATTGTATGCCCCAAGGCTCATCTATGGTAATTCTGTTATCCTATCACGCGACGAGCTCTCATATATACCCACAGTTCAGGAATTTCTAGATGTTTTTGAAGAAGTCTCTGGTCTCTCACACCAAAGAGAAATAAAGTTCTGGATTGATTTGGAGAAAGACGTTGGACCAATCGCACTACCTTTGAGGCATATGGCCCCCAAAGAAAAGCAAAAACTAAGTAAGCAGATTTCAGAGCTATTATAGAAGATGTTTATTAGCTGTAGTACTTCAGAATGGAGAGCACAAGTTGTCTTTGCCACTTAGGCGAACAACTCTTTAAGGCTATGTATCGATTATCAAGCATTAAACAAGCTGACCAAGAAGAACAAGTATCCTTTACCTAGAATAGATGTGATGACCACCCTACAACACCGGCACCCAATATAACTATGTAGTGCGCTGCC
Source organism: Allium fistulosum (assembly GCA_030737815.1). Lineage (NCBI taxonomy): Eukaryota > Viridiplantae > Streptophyta > Magnoliopsida > Asparagales > Amaryllidaceae > Allium > Allium fistulosum. The sequence goes on along the minus strand of CM060902.1, from coordinate 191,429,883 downwards.
AACGTGTCTGGTCGATATAGGACGATCATCAAGGGTTGAAAATAAAACAAAACATCACAGAACCTATCATATATCTCACAGTGCATGAAATAAAATATAACATACATCATAGATTTGAAAATGGGAGAGACGGTAATAACCAAGTAAACTAAATATAAGAGTACAAATTCACAGAGTTATATTAGAGAGTAATAAAGTTTATACAAACTGAAATAAACATAAATAAATGTCTCATAGCAATAGTAATAAGAAGATGCTGTCAAGGCTCCACAGTGTTGCATAGCGGAATACGCATAAAAATCCATATATAATACGAGATAGCTCCATCCAACTTGTCCTTTGCATAGCTTATGCATCACACCTAGACCCGCTATCTAGTCTACTCGTTTAAAAGTACCCAAGATAATAAGAAGCAAAACATAAAACCTTGGGTCAGACAACATCCTAGTGTGAGTGGTAAATGAATCTCAAAATACTATACAAATTGATATAATAAGGAGCAAGGGTACACAAACCACACCTGACGTATCCCTACAACCAAAGAGTTAGCACATAATGAACATAATATGTAACTCATCAAATATAATAAAGGTATACTGCAAACTAAGTATGATGACGGATGTCTAGGTATCCCTGTCCACAATACTATCTCTAGTGACACCCTAGGGTGATAGACTATTGAAGAAAACAATTAAAGCAACCAGAGCATCCATCAAGCAATCCCACTATCACTCACTGTGCTTTAGATATATGATAACTCATATGGCATTTCCCATGCCAAGGAATAATAGAACTTTATGTTTTCAATGTCCTCACCTCTAGCCCAAAGCAGATACTAGACCTAAATCCATTGGTCCAGGATATACAAATCCAAACAACCGACTCGGGGTAGCCAAACAAAGTATCCATGAGCATCCCTACAATACCCATACTTTTAGAAAACACTCTAAGTATCAACGATCCCTTAGCATGTGCATTCGAGCCCTTTCCTCACTCCACCAAGCTTCCATTATTCTTAAGGAACCATTCCACGTTCTTTTAATCCACAATAGAACCATTCAACATTCTATCCACTGGTCACCCTTTCGAGAACCCATCCTTTGTAGGCAACATTATCATGACTCCTTTCAATATCGAGCTACCATCATCGGCACCTAACTCCGTTCACCATTGAGTTGCTACTACTGATGTCCCTAAACTATCATCGTGCTACTACATTGTAATCAAACCCCTAAAGAGCAAATAAACACTTTCAGTATGACCTGCAGAGTCTAAGTGCCTCCTCTTGGAAGTTTTGCACCAGCTTCGACAAACTTTGACCTCTCGTACCGACCAAACCTCTCAGTACCGAGTGGTGTACTTAGCCAAACTTTGGCTAAGTTTCTTCCTTCCCTTCCAGAGCTCCATTTTCCAAGTGCTTAGACTCCGACTACTTCCTAAAAAATCTCTCACCATCAACTCCAAGTGTGACAACCAGCGTTTTTGACCCTTAAAAGTTGACACTAATACATCCACGGTATTCACATGTCGAGCATTCGAATGCCAAAATAACAGATTGTTTGGGTGAAAGAAAATAAAAGACATAACAAAATATCACATTGCAATAAGTAATATATAATGTACACATGATCTTTACAAAAGAAAATTGTAACATATATACATCAATTAGAGTAAACTAACCTATCATCAGCTTGGATAGTTATAACAGTCTGTCCTCTCAAATGCTAATAAATACAAAATGACACCGGCATCGAAAATAAAAGATACGCGAATACGTCTTAGAGGCATCCAACTCATCTTCTGAAGCTCCAAAGCATCCATAACTAAATCTAGAAATATGCTTAGGCTAACCCAAGCATCGTGTTACCATCAGCATTCACTTCAAACTTGATGAAACCATGAAGGATATAAAAGTAGGATTTGCAAAGAAAGATAGCAATAACATGACCTTTCGAAAGAGTCGAAGGGTTGCCTCTGCAAGAGTTGGACATGTTATGAGCTTTCGAAGAGGTAAAAAGGGGTCAAAAGCATCCTTTCGATTCAATTATTTCCTTTCGAAATAGATGCCTCCACATGCATGAAGGCATTTTGAATATGAGGAGCACCTTTCGATGGCAACATATTAAAGGTTTTCATGCGCGTGCCAAACCCTTCGAAACTGTGGGTTTCGCCTTTGTTCACATTCTACAAAAGAACATTTGGCCAGAGCTATCCCTTCGAAAGCATGAATTAGCCTTTCGAACCGGTCAGGACCATTCCCAATTAAAGAGGAAAGCTTACTTGAGTTCTATATGGCATTCTCATATACCAGAAGATGGGGGTTCCACATCAGTCAACATGAATGCCTTCGAAAGCTACCTTTCGTGCTTAAACTCTCTGTTATATTCTGACTCCTCCAAAAACCCAGAGACACATATATTGGTAGAATCGAAAGCTCACGTCTATTCTTGCTTGCAATAGCAACACAAGATGGAGAGCGCAACTACCCCTTTCGATGAAGTCGAAAGCAACCAAGCTCTATTTTAAAGAAAAGTAGAAGGGTATCCGAACTTTAGCGGCAGCGAAAGGGCGTGAAGGCTTCGACTACGTCGAAAGGTCTGATTCGAAAGGGTTTAACCAGCGCCTATAAATAAGACCCTAGGGGTCTTGTTTTGGGGATCCGAATTCACTCACTTCATTCTTATACTTTCTTAAATTTGTAAACCCAAATTCTCAAATTAAATTGTGGATTTGACTACTTTGTATACTTAAGTTTCAAATAGTAAGGAAAATATTGTTTAAAACAAGTCTCTGTTATTTTTGGGATATATTAGCTGATTCAAAGTTTTTATGTGGTTCCGGTCATGATTTGTTTGTATCAACATGCTCGAAAGGCAACTATTCGAGGAAGTCGAGACCTTTTAATTCAACTAATTTACTTAGATCGTTAAGTCCCAACCTCAAGCCTTATTAACCACTTCGAAAGGAGGTTTCGAAAAGATCCTGAATCAATTCAACTAGTTCGAAAGGTGTTGTAAAAAGGAATCCAAGCGTTTCAACCGTGTCGAAAGGTTAAATAAATGGAGTTTCAAGTACTGCAACCTTTTCGAAAGGTGGGTTTAAAGGAATTGAAAGGTTTTAAATATCTCTATATGTTCGAATGGTGGTTTCAAAGGGTTCGCTTTCACTTTAAACTTACTTTGGGGTGTTGACAAGTTTTCTTGTTAACATTTTTGCCACTTGAAGGAGGGCCTAAACCTCCGACCTTGTTAAACTTCCAACTTTATTTTCCTCTAACCCAATTCTATTCCAAGCTTACTTAATTTAGACTTTACATCACCATGTTTAGCAAAATCAAAAGGTCTGAACAAGGATCCTCATAGCCGCATCCAATTGGATTCTCCCATAGAACAGTTAATGATTCTAAACTACATGAGGAACAAATGTTGAGATTGGAAGCTTTAGGGATCATAAGGAAAAAGAGAGCTGAATTTTATGACCCAGATAAATAGAGTTTAAACCCTTTTCACAATGGCCCCACATCTATCTTTGCCTTAGGAGGAACAAAAAAATAAAAGTCATAACTTGTTTGAGAAATGAGGAAAACAATTCAACTCTATACCAAAGGCACAATCTTTGAAGAGGGAATGATGGATGATTACAAAGGCTTTGCACAAAAATGGCATCAAACAACAAGTGGGACATTGCCTACCTGTGAGCTTCAAAAAGTTTTGAAAAGAAAATTGGTTGTTAAGGGTGGAGCTTCAGAACTAAGTAATAAAAGATCTTGAAACGATCCTTAAAAGACAAGTTTCAAATCGAGACTCCTTAAGGAATGCAATCTGACTACATCGATTGAGAATGTCTACTTGCTTACCAAGGAGGAACTCAACTATTGGCCATCCTAGAAGAAAAATCCTAAATATGAAAAGAATCGGGGAGGATTCTACCATCACTATCATACGATGAATGGGCATGAAACAAATCAATGTAGAGCACTTGAAGGAATAATGATCAACTTTTTCAGACATAGCAAAATAAATAGATTTGTAAAGAGATCCTAGTCAAATTCAATAAAACACCACATTTACAAGAAAAATCTACATGGTTGGGAGTAGAATTCTCCTTACACTTGGAAATTACCTTAAACGGTTAAAGCCTTCGTCCGCGCCGAGTTGGCCAGGTCAAAGCACTTCCTGGAGAGAGGTTAGAGTAAGCCTTTAACCACGCCACGCTATGACCAGGTTAAAGCATCGACAAGCACTTGATCGCGCCACGACATGGCTAGGTCAAGGCACCTCCTGGAGGGAAGTTAGAGTAAGCCTTTATCTGTGCCACGCTATGGCCAGGTTAAAGCATCAACAAGCCCTTGATCACTCCACGTTATGGCCAGATCAAGGCGCCTCCTAGAGGGAGGACAGAATAAGCCCTTGGTCCTGCCATGCTATGGCATGGCCAAGGCACCGAACAAGCCTTCAGTACCACCTATAAGGCCTGGCTGGAGCGCCTCCTGGAGGGAGGTTGGGGAAGTCCTTGGATCCTGCTTATGGATAAGCTAATCAAGCATACCAAACAACAACGGACTAAGACGTCCGAGCCCGAGAAGCGGCATATCAAACAACGGACTAAGACGTCCGAGCCTAAAAAGCGGCATGTCAAATAACAACATACAAGGCCTAAAGGGTGGTACATGTCAAAAGAACCAAGACCAAAAGAGCGGTGCAGAACAGAAGGCTTAAATAAGAATCTATAGCCTCCAACTAGATACCGAAATAGAATTTCAGAATTTCACTTATTAATACCCGAATCTGGATTTCGGAGCTATTACTATTAATTTCTGGACTTCATTCGTAAATGCCTGAATCTAGATTTCGGAGCTATTACTATTAATTTCTGGACTTCATTCGTAAATGCCCGAATTTGGGCTTTGAACTTCTATTATGGAAACTATTATCATGGATTTCTGGTTATCGTCCACTAATACCCGAATATGGGTTTCGAGTCTTTTAACTTTTCAATTTCATTCATTAATGGCCGAATCTGTGTTCAAATCTCAATTGACATTGAGATTTCCATGAATTTCTAGTCTTCAATCAGACTTGTGACCTATCTTACTAATGCCCAAATCAGGGTCACTGAACTTCTATTACAAACTTTCAAGCAACACTTGCTAACACCAGAATAATGGTTTTAGATCTTCTATTATAAAGATTCCTAATTTTCTATGATTTATTTGCAGATGATGATTTCTAAAATTTTATTAAACAATTATTATTGGCTTTCTATTAGTCATCTCTAGAAGAGGAATTTTTAGATTTCAATATTCAAACCAGAATTGAGTTTCTGGTCCTCTATAATCAGATTTTGGGTATTATGTCAATATATTTGGAGTTGGATTCCTGGCACTCTATCGCGATTACCAAAGATGAGTTTCAAGACATTCAACCATATCCAATTATGGGATTACTTCTTACTTATTATTATATTTTTCACATAATGATCTGTTAACTTCCATTACTAGGATCTTTTGATGTGGATAAATTACTATATAGATTTCAAGTTAACGATAAGAAATATTGTTTACTTTGTACTTTTCAAGAAAATGAGACCATTGAGGAAGATTGAATGGGCCAGTAAATACAAACACCATAGTTCGAGTTATTAGAAAGAAGATTCAGAAACAATATTGTAAGAAAAGACTACATGCTAGGTGATATTTACATAATTTAAAAAATTATTTACAAGTATACAGCACAAGTGTATGTTTTACAAATCCTGAACAGTCTTATCTAGATTATCAGCAGTTAAAGGATCAATGATATGTCGAACTGCTATAAAAGAATCTCTTTAAGCTTCTTTTTCTTTTTCTTTATATCATCAGCGTCATCAATAGATTCAACACGAGCCTTTAAAGCATGATTGAAAGCTTTATTGGCACCTTTAAGGGTTTTATTCTGTCTCTCTAAATCAGGGATATGCTTTTGAAGAAGATACTTTTCGCGTTCAAGTCTTTGAACCTTGGATACGTATTCGTTGATGCATTGTGAATATCTTGCCCTCTGCGGGTCATCAAAATATCTCATCATTTCAAACTTGACCTTCCTACACCATTCTTCTACTACCTTCTCATCCAAACTGGGAGGAGAGTTAGTTGTAGTAGAAAATTTTTGAATTGCAGGAGATGAAGATTTGGTTGATTTTACAACAGATGAGATGATCGAAGAAGTCGGTAAATCGATATTTGGAATGATATACCCAATGATGAATTCTAATGATTTGCATTGAGCTTGACTGTCTTTTAACTTAATCTCTAAATCGCTTATCTGCTGAAGGAGCTCAGACATCTTATGATCAAAAGCAATTGAAGGATTCGATTTAATTTGGCGCTTCAATATGGAAATTGTCTCATCCTTATTTTTGATGCCCACTTCAATGCGATCTAGTCATTGAAGTTTCTAACAATTGTCTTTTGGAGCAAATATCTCCAATACCATTCCAATGCTTCATCATTGCCTTGAAAATGAGCAAATAGAGGATCGTTCGGTAAACACCTCTTTTCGACATCTACAATCAATCTATCTCTAATGCTAGTGAAGCGAGATAAGGAATCCAATGAGAGTGGTGCAATAGCTAGCTGTGAGTCCTATTTAAACAAAATAAAAACAAAGTCAAGACTCAATAACCAATCTCTTTTTTTACAACAAAAGAAATTACAACTCAAGAAGAAATAAAAAAAAGGTACAATCTCATTGCTTTAATCAAATTTTTTTTATCACACTTAAAGTTGAGAAACGACATTTTTGACTTTGTTCGAGGAATTAGCCGAGAGAGTAATTATCAAATCAAAGGGGGCATTAAATCCTTCCGGGGTAATAATTGGAGGATATTTGCTATAGTCTCATTCCCTGGTAGGAGGACTGTCACGACCGCATATTAATTTGGTATGATATGTTCGAATTTCCTTAAGGGGCTTTTCTTTTTCTTCACCAAAAAAATCAAAACCAAGGCGGGGATGTTCCATACAAAGTCTCTGTAGGTCTCTAAAAAAGCAGTATCTAGCCAATTTTGAGGACATTAAGAGTGAAGCCTTTTCTAAATAATCTCTTCTTAATTTGACGTATTTGCTTAAATAATCTCTAGAATCAAGATTGCCTGAGATACGTTTATTCTATGATATCGTAATAATACATGACTCAGTATAAAAGAAAACTTGTACAGAAAGTTTACAAATCAATGTTATTACATTATTACAAATGTTCATCCGATTCGTATAAATTTGACTTTTTGAATAACTAAGAAATAAATTCATCCTTATAATATTTGAGTTTTTCTGGAGCCAACTCATGAGGGATTGATTTGACTCGTGGTAAATTCCGAAAATCCCCCGTATGTGGATCTAATCAAAATTCATTTAAATATCTCCTATGTAGACGCCTAAGTATATCCCTACTAAAATCACCCAAGTATGAAAAATCTATGGTCGGGTGTCTACAATAGGTTTTGTACAAGAAGTCTACTAGGATGTCTCTTTCTTCAATCAACATCCAAAAAAGTGTAATTAATTTCCGGTTCTCTTCCAAAAGTCTATCATATCGAAGGCGTGCTCTCTTCAGTTGGGGGCAGCTTCTTGGTCTTTAAAGGATGCTAACACCACGGCACTTTTATTAAGCTTATAACACTTGTCAGAGAGTGCACTGTATTTTTTTAATTTCTTATCTAACTCTCTATGCAAGCTATTAATTTTTGCTTGTTTCTTTCTAGTTTTGTTTTATAAAGTTGGATAGATTTCTTCTTTATCTAAAATAAAAGATCTTAACTATTATTATCTTGGAAGTGAAAGCTATTTGGACAAGGAATCCCATACTTGAGAAACTAGAACTGAAGATTGAGGGGCCCGTTTTTTCTCCCTTTCTTGTGAATTCTTTGTTCTTCGTGAAGATTAGAATGCTTGGGAAGTTCAGTTGAGCTTGTTTCATGATCACTAGGATCAGGGTTAACTTTCTCTGAATCTCGGGGATATCATCGCCATCCTTTTCGTGAGCATCGGAATGACCACCTCTGTTGCCACCTGAACCCTGACCTCTATCTCTGTCATCATCATTATTATCATCATTATCGTTGTCATTGCCGCGTTCCTCTACGGTGGCTTCATCATCATCTTCTTCTTCATCGGAATCAGAATCTCCTTCTATAGAAGGGACTTCAAAAGATAAGAGTTTGGCGGCATCAATTTCTTCTCTATCAAGGACTTTGATTGCTTGCTCCATTTCTTCAATATTATCCATGAATATTTTAACTAGAGTAGAATTGAGAGAAGGGAAGCTTAAGTCGGGGCACTTTTTAATGTTGTCAGTATAGGCAAGTATAAGAGCATCTTCATAGGAATTCACGATGATGTCATTGAGAGATGTGCTAAGAAATTGTGATGCCTTTTACTTGGCTTCAGAGATAGTATTAAAGGCCATTTTCAAAGAATTATTCTTCTTCCCTAACTTCTTCTTGAGAGAAGATTGTTTAGCAGCCATCTGAGTCATCTCTTCCTTGGACTCTTTTAAAGCCATTTTTAGAGCCAAATTTTCATCGGCTAAGAGTTTTTTTGCTTTCCTCTCTTCAGAGATAGAAGATTCTGCCTGAGCAAGAGAGGCCCTTAACCTTTCTTGTTTCTTTACTGCATTATCTTTAGTAGTAGAAAGAGAGGTAATTTGGCTATTCAAAGTTGAAATTTCCTCTTAAAGCTTGGATGTCTCAGCAAAAGATTTCGAAGTGCTTTCTTGAAGAGAATACTAGCTTTTAGAAATATGAAAGAAAATATACAACATGGGTCAAAATTCAGTAAGAAATAGTAATAAGAAAGTTAAATAGTACAAAACATACCGGAAGTTGTTGCTCTATTAAAGTTCGACATTGTCTTGCTGGGTCCGGCACTAAGGAAGGTGGTTGAATGGAAGTAAAGGACGAAGAATTCATGATGGATTGTACTAATTCTTCAAAATTACTGGGAATCACCGGGGAAGTGGGTTTAGAAGGATTCAACTCTTGAGAAGGATTTGAATTTCCTAAATATTTTTGCATTTGTGCGATAGTACTGGGAGAGTCAAACACAATGATACGAGACATGAAATCATCTTTAGAAGGAGCTGCTCTAGGTAGATCAATAGATGCATCAAGAGGGGAACCTTCTGGAGCCTTGTCTACATCAATAGACCCTCTCTCTTTTGGAGGCGGAGAAGACTGGACAACAACAATCTTAGCTTTCTTAAGGGAAGGACCCGCGACAGTCTTCTCGCTTAGCTTTCTTTTGACAATCATCCTCGACCGGGTGATGACCCGAGTCAAAGATGATGCATTAGATGTAGAAGTTGGAAGAACTGGATCACTTATGATTAATATGACCAAAGAAGCAGTTGCTAAGAATTCAGAAAAGAATAAGTTAGTAAAGTAATCTATAGAGTAACACAACAATAAGTTGCAAGTACTACGCTTAAACTAACCAGGATGATCCGGGAAAATTGGAGACATAGGAGAGAAATTCTTGGGATCACCCAAAAAAAAAGAAACGTTTGCTTTTAGAAGTATGTTGGAAAAGAGGGGGTTGTCCATGAATTCTCTGATCAGTAGGGAGAAGATAATTTTTTGAAGATTAGCAGGCGTAAGTAGTATGAGCCTATTCCAATGCTACTTGAAGCAGTGGTTAATAGCTTTATGACTCTTTTATCCTCGTCATTAAGTTCTTTAGGAGCAGAACCTAATCAGAATATGTAAATCAACAAAATAAGGTAATTGAATAAAGATAAAAGCTATGATAAACTTATAGGGAGAAGAGAAGACTCCACTGAAGTTTGGAAAACATTCGATAAAAAAGAAGCGCGTCTCCCAGTCTCTAAGTTTATTTACTCCCTCTTTTTTAGGGGGATTAGCTCTAAAAAGCTGGTTATTCAGATTGTTGAGTTTGACCAGGCGAGCTAAATAGTTGAGAACTTCAGCATTTAGTGAAGGAATGCCTGATTCCGGAGACATAAGTTCCAAAGAAAAGATATGTGTAGACATTAGGTGATAATTGAATAGGTGCAATGCTAAGATGGTTCAAGAACTTGGATAAGAAATCCGGGAAGGGAAGGAAGCCACCATGCCAAATGTGAATGGCGGTAGAAGAAAAGTATCCTTCAGGAGGATTTTGAATAGTATCCTATCGCTAAGGGGAATGGCTTCTACTCCAGTAATTTCGAAGTCGTTCAGAATGGCATCGATTTCATCCTGGGAAGATATCAAAGAATGTTTGGTGATGGCTTCAACCTTCTTTGGTGAAGATTCTACCTCAGGAGCTATATCTTTTTCAGGTTTCTTAGAGATCTTTTTCACACCCATGACCCTGATAGGTGAAACCATTTCATTGAAAGTTATAATCTGTTCCATTATTAACACCTATCAAAGATGTCAAAAACCTATTGCAATAACTCAAATATCAACCAAAGTATATAATTCCATATCTTTAAAAGGATGTTAAAGTCAATTTAGGTCATGAAATTCATTGGGGTTCCGATGATGTCAAAGGGATAGATGGAATGAAAACACCTAGAAACACCCTTCGACGATGTTGAAAGCCCAAGGAAAATTTTACCATTAAAAGGGAATAACTAACCTTACATTATTAGTTTGAATTTATATACGTTAACAACATTCAATAAGTAAACCAAATAAACCTTTCGACATTGTTGAAACCCATAAATTTTGTTCTATTCAAAGAATGTGAATATTATCGAAACGTTGTATTCTCATAAAGTTGAAAGACTTGGATTCAAATGATATTAGTACATGTGAAAGAGCTTTGGAACATTTCAATATTGTTTGTGTAAAAATGATAGTTAAATCCCATATAACCACAATGGGTTTCAAGTAAGTTGAAAGGGGTGTAAGGTTTCGAAAGCATACAAATAACTAAACTTGTTTCAATATGGGAGGTTTCGATCAAGTGGAGAGGCTTGGTTCGATTTTCAACTTAATGAAATATACAATTCTCAATCCAATTTATGATAATAAGTGTAAATTTCTGATTTTCAACACCTACTAGAGTAAATTAAAATTTAGCATGAATCCAATGATAGGTTAAATCCACTTTTATATACATTAGGTTTCGAATCCTTTAAAATAAAAGTTGGGCTTTTGAAAGTACATTTTATGTGACCATTAAATTAAACCCATTAAGACGACTTCTTCGAAAGGTACCAGAATACAATGAAACAAATTTCTGCTATCGAAGAAGTTCATCTCATGTTAACCACACCAACCCCTTTGAAAGGGTCGACTAGAAGGTAGGTACTGGACTTCCTTTCGACCCCTTCGAAAGAGGTTGAAAAAGAAGAACAGAGTTAGCCACCTCAATGAAAGGGTCGAGCATGAATTTACACTCAACAACAATGAGAACCACAAATTCAAGTTAAAAAAAAGCGAGTTAGAATCGAGTGCAATAGAACACGAGCTTGGATTCGTACGAAATAATGGCAAATAACCCCCAAATCTGATGAATTCCAAATACAAATTGACGTGGTGAATTGAACAAAATAAGCATAAAGAATAAACTTAAGGATGATTTCATACGAGCAAGGAACTTGTATCATCTTCAAAAAAATTAGAACAGCAGTACAAATTCAAACCCAAAGAATTTAAGATTGGAATAAATGTAATAAATCAGTTTGAAAAATAAAAAAATGGAAATCTACCTTGAATCCGAACTCGAGTTTAATAAAACTAGGAATTTAGAGAGAAATGGAAATTTTTGATTCTTTCTGTAAGCTTTTAATGGCTAGTAAACGAAAAAGAGAGGAAAAAGCACAATTTATAGAAGTAGCAGATGCAAGGAAAGCCGTCCGATCAAATTAAAAGGAACGGTCAAGATCTATCCAGGAATATCAAAAGGTGGGAAATTTTATGGGTTTCGAAATGGTTGACTTAAAAAGTCAAGAGCATCCCTTCACAAGGGGGGCAAGTGTTGCCATGAGTATTCACTTCAACCTTGTCAAAACCATGAAGGATATAAAAGAAGGATTTGCAAAGAAAGATAGCAATAACATGACCTTTTGAAAGAGTCGAAGGGATGCCTCTGCAAGAGTTGGACATGTTATGAGCTTTCAAAGAGGTCAAAAGGGGTCAAAAGCATCGATTCAATTATTTCCTTTCGAAACAGATGCCTCCACATGTATGAAGGCATTTCGAATAAGTTGAGGAGCACCTTTCGAAGGCAACATATTATAAGTTTTCATGCATGCGCCAAAACCCTTCGAAACTGTGGGTTTCACCATTGTTCACATTCTACAAAAGAACATTTGGCCAGAGTTATCCCTTCGAAAGCATGAATTAGCCTTTCAAACCGGTCAGAACCATTCCCAATTAAAGAGGAAAGCTTACTTGAGTTCAATATAACATTCTCATATACCAGAAGATGGGGGTTCCACATCAGTCAACATGAATGCCTTCGAAAGCTACCTTTCGCGCTTATACTCTTTGCTATGTTCTGACTCCTCCAAAGACCCAGAGATACACCTATCGATAGAATCGAAACCTCGCATCTATTCTTGCTTGCGATAACATAGCAACACAAGGTGGAGAGCGTACCTACCTCCTTCGATGAAGTCAAAAGCAACCAAGCTCTATTTTAAAGCAATGTAGAAGGGCATCCAAACTTTAGCGGCGGCGAAAGGGCGTGAAGGCTTCGACTAGGTTGAAAGGTCTGATTCGAAAGGGTTCAACCAGCACCTATTAATAAGACTCTAAGGGTCTTGTTTTGGGGATCCGAATTCACTCACTTCATTCTTGTACTTTCTTAAATTTGTAAACCCTAATTCTCAAATTAAATTGGGGATTTGACTACTTTGTATACTTAAGTTTCAAATAGTAAAGGAAAATATTGTTCAAAATAGGTCTCTGTAATTTTTGGGATATATTAGTTGATTCAGAGTTTTTATATGGTTCCGGTCATGATTTGTTTGTATCAACATGCTTGAAAGGCTACCTTCAAGGAAGTCAAGACCGTTTAATTCAACTAATTTCCTTAGATCATTAGGTCCCAACCTCAAACCTTATTGACCAATTCGAAAGGAGGTTTCGACAGGATCCTGAATCAATTCAACTAGTTCGAAAGGTGTTGTAAAAAGGAATCCAGGTGTTTCGACCGTGTCGAAAGATTAAATAAAAGGAGTTTTAACTACCGCAACCTTTTCATAAGGTGGGTTTAAAGGAATCGAAAGGTTTTAAATATCTTTATCTGTTCGAAGAGTGGTTTCGAAGGGTTCACTTTCACCTTAAACTTACTTTGGGGTGTTGACAAGGTTTCTGTTAACACATCGTAAGAGAATAACTCTCGGATCAGTCTTGTAAACTAGCATGAGAAACACAAATCAAATGGATTTTTAATGTTATAAAACCTTTCAAAAATAAAGGTATCTTGTAAAACCACGCCACATATAAACACGGATGAGTTTTTACCTTACGATAACCAAACCTATTTATAGAAAATCTTGTGTTGTTATAATAATTTGTCTAGGGTTTTAAATTAATATTGAATCATACCGGAATGGTTACACTGATTACATTCAGTAACATATTTAGTATACAACTAAGTCCGTAAATCATGTATTGGATAATGGATTCCATAAAATGACAAGGCACCAAGGTACCACCTATCACGATACATCTCTAGATATAATGTACCAAGGGCCAAACATGGACTCGCTACATGATAAGACCGCCTACCCCTTTCTGAATAGTATCGAATATGATCATCAACCTAGTTGCCAACTTGACAAACCATTTTCATGGCTATCAGCATACAAAATCTATCAATAAATATCAATTTAGATACACGGGATAATCATATCCTAATGGTAGCAAACCATACAGCTATGCGGCATATCCCTATTTTTAGTCATTACCGGGTATGAGGCTTGAGGCTACATTTTACCTTTTTAGCAAATACCACATAGAATGTTAACACTTCCCTCTAGGCAAAAATGCAATGTAAGCATTCATCCATACAAGTTGTTTAGGAAATGAACAAACCGAAGGCACTACTTCTACTACATCCATTTTGGAATCATCCTCAAGATTAGTAGCAAGTAGTCCTTGCACTTAAAAGAACTCTATCTTCGATTACTTCATCATCAAGATGTCTTCAATTCAAACATTTATGCCAGTTCGAAGTGGTTTTCAGATAAAATATCAGATCCCGGTCTCTTCGAACCAACAATTGATAGTTTCAAAACTGGCCAAGGTTTGATAGTCGATTATTTAACTATCAAACAAACAAACAATAAAATCATAGATTTATTTCCATATGTAAACCAAACATGGTTAAGTACATAAGCAACCGCTAAGCCTCTTTAATTAATCCTTTCATTAATTAAAGCCGCTTTGTAAGTTCGTATTAAAATACCTTTTACGAAAGGTATATTCACAAACCCTCTCTACTTTTTTCAATACATGAAAAATATTCAAATAATTATCTCGACGGTATAAGTATATTCACAAACCATTTCACTTTCAATACTTCAAAAACACCTCCATATACGTATATCAATGGTATAAGTATCACGATCTTAAGGAAGATTTCACTTCCAAAACTAAACTTATTTGGGTAAAAATGAAAGTTATTTAAAATATTGATATCATGAACAATGTATACCTATCCATTTCTGATTTCACATTCTAGGGAAATTAGACTATGTATACCTATCCCCACTTTCTAATTTCAAACTTGTATTATCTCTCTATTGGCAATGTAGTCGAACAAGTTAGCATACTATCCTTACATCGACATACATTCTTAATTCTCAGGATAGGGACGGGTTTTCCTACCTCGGAATTTGGTGTTAAGCATGAAAAGAACACTTTTCATACCATCATAATTTAAAACGAACATTTATGGAAATCAAACATCATTTGGTTTTATAAAATTCCTTTTTATAAATCTCTTTTATATTTAAAAAATCTTTTATAAATCTCTTTTCTATTTATGACACTCCTTTCATAAATCTCCTTTATAAAACTCCTTTTTATTTACAAAGCTCTTTTTATAAATCACTTTTGTAAAAACTCCTTTTTATTTATAGTACTCCATTTACAAATCACTTTTATAAAACTCCTTTTTATTTATTAAACTCCTTTTTATTTATAAAACTTCTTGTTATAGATCTCCTTTATAAAAACATTTCCAAAGAGATTGGAATAAAATAGAGAAGTTCAAAAACCATTTCTAAACAATACACCATAGAGAAATTCCAAAAGTCGCATTTAAAATCATTCTCCGAATCAAAACCATTTTCAAATCAAGCAGCAAATAATAGTATTTCAAAATACTAAAAAGTGGCCTAGAGCTACCATAGCACTTAACAAGTGCTTTCATGGATCAACAGCTAAAAGGGTTAAACTTTTCAGCATACTAAGTCATATCTAATATGGTCAAACTACCAAGGTTTGACGTTCAACAATTTTTACAATAAGTATATAAATGAAATAAAAATCAACAGTGGTGAGGAATCCATATTCCTCTACAAGATTCCATGTATTTCATTTTATATGTTATTTGCTTTTCAAAGTGGAAATTTAACCAAACCAAACTAGTAAATCATTCAAGCATAAAAACAGTAATTTATATCTACCATATATCATATAGTATTCATCTAGAGGTGGGTTAACTCACCAAAATTTCCAGCAGACGCTTACGTGTTTCTGCACGATCTTTAGCTTAAAACTCTAGTTACTCCAAACTTGATGAAATCAACTCCAGTGCATAGATAACGCTCCTATGAGCGCAACGCAAATGGCCATGACTAGATTAGATCTCGTACGAAGAAGTTATTGGTTTTATAAGTTTTTGAGATTAAATAATAAATTAATTCACTTAATCACTTTATTAACTAAATTACACTCTCCAAATCCTACTTCCCCAAATCGAAATGCTCCCAGTTGTACATGCCCATTGACACCCCCGTGCACACATGCCCAAACTCGACCGTTACTCGATGAAATCAACCATTGTCAGTTCCTACGTGCTCCACATCGTAAGAGCTCCGCATCCCCCCTCACCATGGCACACTCGATCCCCTCCTCCCCTATTTGACCTACCCCTCCACTCATACATAGGCAAAAGTCGTGACATCTCCTCGTCGACCGAACCCAACTAAACTTACACCACTGAAGCTCCTTCACGTGATAAGTACGATGCGACCAACGCCATAGCATATTGTCGCCTAAATCTCCAGAAAAACCCAGCCCTAACTCACGCCTCCCAATGTCGAGCTCT
This sequence comes from Allium fistulosum, assembly GCA_030737815.1. NCBI lineage: Eukaryota > Viridiplantae > Streptophyta > Magnoliopsida > Asparagales > Amaryllidaceae > Allium > Allium fistulosum. The sequence continues at coordinate 191,413,610 of CM060902.1, read as the reverse complement.
GCCAATCACCACCGCAAGCATCCAACTCTATAAAGATTCGAAGTCTACACTCTCATGAGTTCAATGAACCCGGTTTCTTAATATTTAGCGAACCATAGGTCTCAATTTTAATTTTGATGAGGAGGCTAGGTTAAACCTTTTACAAGAGAAGGAAAGTGAATTTGAAAGAGGGAAAAATAAAAGTGAAGAAATATATAAGGGTAGGGGTTTGTTTATTTTACAATTTCCAGTAATTCGCTACACAGTATCCCGTTCACGTATAAACTGCGAACGACGAAAATAAAATTATGATCGCACAAAACAATGCGATAAAATCACTAAACAACATTAAAATACACTGGTTACTTATTATGTGAAGTTCTCAAAAATACCATTGTTTGCCAAAAAATGCTTCGAACGATAATTTAAATATTTTCTGAATTAAAAATTATAGAAAATGTCCTATAAATTGAAATAAAAATACGTCACTAAAATCAAGTCATTTTTATTAACAAATTGATTTTCTTATTTTTTATTATATTTGAATTGAACTTGAATATTTAAATAAATTAAATATTCACATTCAAAATGTTAAAAATCCCAGATCGTTATATTCTTCCCACTTAAAAGAATTTCATCCTTGAAATTCCTAAAGGGAGAAAATGTCTTTATACCCTTAGGCTTTTAAAATCAATTAATTAAAATGAGTTAATAAAATTTTAACATTCTTTATGTTATGGAACATTTTAGCAGTAATTCCTTTGCGCGGATAGGTCCGAAAAAATCACAACATCAATATAAGCTCATATTTGGGCCTTCCATATCTGGGGACAACACAACAACAATATATGCTTATGATATACCATATAGAATATGTATGTCGCGTAGCAAATAAATCTTTAAGCATAAACATGTACCAATGGTCAAACAACCAAACTCTACTCATGAAACTGAAAACAGTAAGCTAGCCTTAGCTTCCATATACCTGAATTTCACTTGCACAACCCAAAGGAGAGTTAAACATGACAATGAAACAATACAACAATCATTCATCGTATATAGCAATCATCTCATATAAACATACCATATCAAAACCTGTAATTTTCATTTTTAATGAAAGAAGCATACAATTTATTAAAGCTCACATGATGTATATATGCCACCCATATGGAATATCAAATCTGATCACTTGCTCGATCGCACAAATTTCTCTTCCAAACTAGTATCGCTCACTTGACTTCCTTAGTGCGCACTCTGATCAGATTCTTCGATTAGAAACCTATGTTCTCCTTACATACCCATAAACTATGATAGAAAACTTCAGAATCATAACAAAAATTGTATCAAGTGTTTGTTGTCAGGTTTCGAGTGAAAAATCCTTGTTCGAATCAATGTAAATCATCTCGAAATCCTATACCTGAATCTCTAGATCAGGAAAAGTTATGCAAAAAAATGATCTGCATACAACTTACGTATTTATCCCATTGGTTTCTTAACTACACCAATTATTTTAAATTCGCATTTTTTCGTACCAATTGTATTTCATTTAATACGAAAATCATTTATGAACCATTTCATAAAGCTTTTCTTAAGTTTATAAACATCTTATAAAACACAACTTATGTTTATCAATACTTTAAAACTTAATTCCATATTTGTATAATACTCCACTATATCCTAAGAGTATATATACAATGTCAGATTCGTTTTACTTAACTAGGATGTTCATAAATTTAAAACTTTATTAACTTACTATCTTTCCATTCAAGAGAAACAAAACTCTACTTTTATATTTTCACCAACACTTGGCTTTAAATTTCTATATCGATCCGAAAGTTTTCCACTGTACAAAATCGCCGAAAATTCCATTTCATTTCAACAAATGAAAAATATCAAACAACATATCATAATAAGATGCACAAACCAAGCTATCATAATGTGTAAGATGCATGAATCCATATAACAACTTAAACGAAAACTTCATAATTAAACACCGGATTTTATTTCTAATCATTTTGAAATAATATTATACATATCTACTTTTGTATATCAAATCATACCTTTGGGATTAAATCAAAATCCATTTTACCAAAACAACCCTATAGCTAATGACTATGGTAGCATTTCCCCTACTTAAAAACCCGAAAATGAATGTCGATGATACTGTAGTCATCACTAGAATTATTTACTAGCGACAGAAATTAGTTTAGTGCTTTCTATCTTCTTCAAAATCCTTTTAAAATATTTCTAATCATAAATACTTTCAAATAATACTATTATTATTTTCCCCAAAACTTTGAAATATAATTTTTCCAAAAACGCCGGAATTTAAGTTCCCAAATTCTCAGCTTAAATATTTTTTTATTTATAAACCATATTTATATAATCTCACTTTCTTATATAAAATAATTTCACAAATATTTATCTTTGTTTAGATTACAATAAACAACTTTTATTAAAATTAATTTTAATCTAACATTATCACCAAACACCTTATAATCAAACTGTGAAACTTAATTCACCAGGTGTTCATTTCAATGTTACAACAATTATTATCTACTCAACCCAAGCAATGAAAAGGTAAAATTGCACATTAACTGGTCATGCACTATTCAAAATGCAACAAACAATAGTCAATGCTCACAAACTGACCGTGTATGACTAACCAAACAATAAATGACGATAACTGAATATTATCATCTCCTAACAAACAAACACATCATAAACAACTACATCAATTTCTAAAAATTATTCTTTTATATATAAAATATATTCCTAGATAAAATTATTTCATTTACCAAATTCAAAAACCAATACCATGTCGATTTTCCTTGTCTAATGTTTTAGAAACCCTTATCGATACTATGGCGTCCCATGTACCGACCAAAATTCATAAACCACTTAACAGACTAATTAACACAATATAAAAAATTTGATAGCACAAACAAATACGCGATCTCGTATATATACACTCAAGCCCATTCTAGGACATTACTAACCCTATCTCTAATGAGTCCGCCCCATTAAAGCCTAGGTGTTCGCTCAACCTGGCTCTGATACCACTTGTGATGACCGGCCTTTTCTATCCTCAAAATCGACACCAATACATCCATGGTATTCATGTGTCGTGTCGAAAAGACAGATTACTGGGGTGAAAGAAAAGAAAAGACAAAACATAATCTCACATCGTGACAAGTAATATATAATATACACATGATCTTCACAAAAGAAACTATAATATATATAAATTAATCATAGTAAACTAACCTATCATCAGCCTAGGCAGTTATAACAACTCATCCTTACAAATGCTGATAAATAAAAACAACATATGTAGCGGAAATAAAAGATACGTGAATACTTCTTAGAGGCATCCAACTAGTCTCCTGAAGTTCCAAAGCATACATAACTAAATCTGGAAATATGCTCGGGCTGAACCGAGCATTATTAGAGAAAAACGCATGGATCAGTCCGGTAAACCAGCATGAGAAACACAAATCAAATGGATTTTTGTAGTTTAAAAACCTTTCAAAAATAAAGGTATCTCGTAACACCACGCCGCACATAAATAGAAAGGGTTTTTACCTTACGATAACCAAACCGTTTTATAAGAAATCTTATGATTTTATAATAATGTCTAAGGTTTAAAATAAATATTGAATCATAGTTGAAATAATTACATTAATTACATTCAACAACATATTTAGGATATAACTAAGTCCGTAAAGCATGTATTAGAGAATGAATTCCATACAATGACAAGGCACGGGGGTACCATCTACTACAGTACATCTATAGATAAAATGTACCGAGGGCCACACATGGACCACCTACATGACAAGACTAGCCTATCCCTTCCTGGATAGTACCGAATATGATCATCACCCCAGTTGCCAACTAGACAAACCATTTCCTTGGGTATAAGCATAACAAATCTATCAATAAATATCGATTTAGATACAAGTGATGATCATACCCTAATGGTAGCAAACTACATAGCCTTGCGGCATATCCCATGTTTTAGTCATTAACGGGTATGAGGGTTGAGGCTACGTTTTACATTTTTAGCAAATTCCACCTGAAATGCTAACACTGCCCTCCAGGCAACAATGCAATGCTAGCATTCATCCATGCAAGTTGTTCAGGATTTGAACAAACCAAAGGCACTACTTCTACAACATCCATTTTGGACTCATCCATAGGATTAGTGTAAGGAGACCTTGCACTTTAAAAAGACTCCGCCTTCAATTCCATCATCATCAAGAAGTCTTCAACTCGAACAATTATGCTAGTTCGAAGTGCTTTTCGGATAACATATCTGATCCCGGTCTCTTCGAACCAATAATCGATAGTTCCAAAATTGGCCACTGTTTGATAATCGGTTATTTAACTATCAAATAAACGAACGATCAAATCAGAGATTTATTTCAAAATGGAAACCAACCATGTTTAAGCACGTAAGCAACCACTAAGCCTCTTTAATTATTCCTTTCATTAATTAAAATCACTTTTAAATTCGTATTAAAATACCTTTTACAAAAGATATATTCACAAACCCTCTCTACTCTTTTCAGTACTTGAAAAATATTCATATACTTGTCTCAACGGTATAAGTATATTCACAAACAATTTCACTTTCAATACTTCAAATACACCTCAATATACTTATATCAATGGTACAAGTATATTCATAACCTTAAGGAAGATTTCACTTCCAAAACCATAGTTATTTAGGATAAAACAAATGTCACTCAAAACATAGACAACAATAAACCCAAAACACTTTTGATATAATTAAATGGAACGTAGGGACATTAGACCAAGTATACATACCCTCACTTTTCGATTCCAAACTTGCACTATCCTTCAATTAACAATGTAGTCAGACAAGCTAGCATACGATCCTTGCCTTGACATACATTCTTAATTCTTAGGACTGGGACGAGTTTCCTTACCTCGGAATTTGGTGTTAAGCATGAAAAGAATATATTCCATACAACCACAATTTAAAATGAACATTTATGGAAAATAAACCTCGTTTCCTTTTATAAAATTCCTTTTTATAAATCTCTTTTATATTTACAAATTCTTTTATAAATCTCCTTTCTATTTATAACACTCCTTTTATAAATCTCCTTTATAAAACTACTTTTTATCTATAGAACTCCTTTCTATTTATAACATGCCCAAAGTCGACCGTTACTCGATGAAATTAACCACCGTAAGTTCCTACGCGCTCCATGTCACGAGAGCTTCGCATCCCCACACTATGGCACACTCGATCCCCTCCTCCACTATTCGACATGCTCCTCTACTCATGCACAGGTAAAAGTCGCAACCTCCCCTCGTGGACCAAACACCACTAAACTCACCACTGAAGCTCCATCAGGCAACAAGTACAATGCACCAACGCCATAGCCTATCGTCAACTAAATCGTTGGAAAATTTCAACCCTAGCTCACGCTTCCTAAAGTCGAGCTCTGCCAATCAGCCCCGCACACATCCAACCCTATATAGATTTGATGCCCATGCTCTTACTAGTTTATTAGATTCGATTTCATAATTTTTTGTGAACCATAGCTCTCGATTTTAATTTTTGAAGAAGAGGCTAAGTTAAAATCTTTTATAGGAGAGGGAAAGTGAAAGTGAAAGAGGGAAAAAGAAACGTGAAGAAAAGTATAATTGTGGGGGTTTGTTTATTTTACAATTTCCGGTACTTCGCTACACAGTATCCCGTTCATGTACAAACCGTGAACGACTGAAATAAAAATACGATCATGCACAACAATGTGATACGATCACCAAACAATAATAAAATACACTATTTTTCTTATTTTGTGAAGTTCTCAAAAATATCATCGTTTGCCATAAAATGCATCGAATGATGACTTAAATATTTCCCAAATTAAAAATTATGGAAAAATCTTATAAACTGAAATAAAAATACGTCAACAAAATCAAGTTGTTTTATTAATACTTGATTTTCTAATTGTTTATTATATTTTAATCGAACTTGAATATTTAAATAAATTAAATATTCTCATTCGAAAAGTTAAAAATTCTGAGTTGTTACACCAAGCCCGAAATGCTAATTCCATAAGCTCTCAGTTGAGTCCAGAAGCTCTCGGTGCTTGGTCCAAAACTTAGCCAAATTTCAATATTTGACTATTGTTCATCACCGCCAGCCTTTACTTAAAGAACTAAACTTCTACCGAGTATTTTCCCCTAACATAAAGCTCTCTGTACCGAGTGATAGCTCTTGGTATCGAGTCCTCTACTAAGCTCAAATTTTCGTGCGACTTGAATCCTAAGCTTTTCCCATGCTCTAGAGCCCGACCTTCAAGTTTCATCTAATTCCGACTATCTTTGCCTTCAATTAGCCAAATTCGCCAACCTCTTTCCTAACTATCTAAAAGCACTAACAACAATCTTTTATTCTCTCGTCCCATAGTTCGATGAATCGCCGTAAAGTTATAAAATCTTTTTAGGGAGTCGACTGACAAGAAACTGACAGAAGGCAAGCGAAGTGAGCTGAAGGCGCCTAGTATACCTAGTCCATTATAAACATTGTGGCAACCCGGTCAATTGGGGAGGGGATCGAAGGCCAGTGCATTGATTGGGTGAAAAAGAACTGGTTCATGGGCCTTCTATGATTTGAGTTCAATCAAGGCGTTGTGCCACACGATATATGGGTACTTCTCTCTCCCGAGTTGGGGTGCAACGCGCTTCTTAAGCCAAGTTGGGGTCTCTGTTATGCTCCTTATATGAAATCGAACGCTCCCAGTGTTTTGTGCTTCAGTCGCCTCTATACAAGCATATAAGAGCTATTACGTATGCTCTATAAAAGGAAGTTCATGAAAGCACAATATACAAACATGGAATATCATACATATACATCCATTCATACGTAGAATATGATAATCAGGCAAATCACAATCTAAATCCAACTTTTACACTAGCATATGAATATGAACAAAAGAGATTGCAAAACCATTTAAAAACCCTTAAATTTCGACCATAAAAATATGTTCAAATGTGATTAAAGTTAGAAATTGATTTAGGGTCAAAATCATTTTTAAAACATAAATTTTAACCATATAAACATGCATAGTATAGTGAGAGGCCAAGAACCACTCACCAAATACCTAAAATACCAATTTATTCTCTTAGATCTGAAGTGGATAGCAAAGCAAAGGAATGCTAGTAAGCCAAAATGATAATCTCAAGTTCCACTATGCTATTACCCCTCTAATTATGATTTATGCTAAGATTAGTAAGGAAAAGGTAGAGTTTCTGTTGAAATTAGGGCTAATGGAGGTTTAGACCTATTTTGGAGAAGATGGAAATGACTTAGATCAGTTCCTACAGCCTTCCCTTAGCATAATTTTTTAGATTCATTGGTTGGTCTAAGTATGGACTTAGTTAATTACCCACTAATGTAGGCCAGCAGCAGCCAAAACTTAAAACAACTATAACTTTCAAACAGTCGCTCCGTTTTTCTATTATAACTACTTCACGGAATAGGAATCCATCATCCTGAAGCAATGGAAGTGGTTTTAGTCCATAAGTCGGTTCCTATCAAAAGTTATTGTCCAAACAATATTTTCAAGGGTGAAAATGGTTACATAGAAATTCGGAAAAAAAATCATAGATGTGGAAAATGTTCTTAAGAGCCACTTTCCAAAATTTTAGCGGCATACAACCTCATATAAATAAAATAAAAATATTTTTTGATCCTTCGATACGTTAAATACTACTGGTTACACTCTCCCTTATTAGGAATTTCGCCTTCAAAATCTAAAATAAGTTAAAGAATAGTCAAACATAGTTACCCCCTATGCCTAATAATCATATGCAACCACCATACACAACAAAAAAACAATAATACAACCAATAGAGTAGGTAAGCCTATCCTAGCATGCGAGGTACTAAACTATCCTATAAAATATCAAACGTGGAAGTAAATACGATATACAACAGGCCTTACCATGCAAAGAGCTCTGAACATGTTGCCCTCATGCTATCCTCTGTTTCCCATGTGCAATCGCCTTTACTTTTGCTCCATTGAACCTTTACTAACTCCATCGTCTTCCTCCTAAGGTATTGCGTATTGAATCCGACAATATGAACTGGCCTATGATGTCACGAAGCTTCTACCTCAATTTTGATATCACCAAGTTCATCTGGTGCTATCGTCACGCCTAAGTCATGCACAAACTTCCACAGATAAGGAACATGGAAGACGTTGTGCACACCTACCATTTTCTGAGGTAAGTCAACCTTATATGCTAGGTTCCCAATTCTCTACTATCGGAAAAGGATCTATGAATTTCAACGCCAACTTCCCCTTACTACAGAATTGAATAACATTCTTCAGTGGTCAAATCTTCACGAGTACTATATTGTTGACGTAGAACTCCAAATCTCTACGTCTCCTATCAGCATAGCTCTTCTGGTTATCCTGAGTAGCTTTCATTCATTGTCGAATGATTTCAATCTTCTCCGAGGTTTCTCTAATCATAACTAGCCAAAGTATCAGTTTCTCGCCCGCCTGTAACCAACACAAAGGGGCATTACATGGTCTTCCATTCAATGCTTCATATGGTGCCGTATTGATACTAGATTGGTACTTATTGTTTTATGCGAACTCCACCAAATGCAAGTGATCATCTTATAAGCCTCCGAAATCGAGTATGTAAGCTCATAAGAGATCCTCCAATATACAATTCACTCTCTCGATCTTCCCATTAAGTTTGTGGGTAATAAGCTATACTGAGATGTAAATCGGTCCATAAAGCTTTTTGTAAGCTCTTCCAAAACTCACTAGTGAATAACGGGTCTCAGTCGCTCATAATGCTCTTCGACACACCCAGAAACCGTACTATCCACTTCACGCACGACTCGGCCAATTTGGATGCTATACTCATAGACTTCATAGGTATGAACTGGGCACTTTACGTTAATCTATCAACTATGACCCAAATGCTATCGTACCTTGCTTGAGTCCTCGACAGTATATCAATAAAATACATCGATACTTGCTCCCACTTCCATTCGGGAACTTCAAGCGGCTATAGTAATCCACTTAGCTTCTTATGTTCTGCCTCCACTAATTGGCAGTTCATAACTTTGATATGAATGTCCTGACATCCTTCTTCATCCTTTCCCAATAATAGGTTCGCTTCATATGACAATATATCTTATTACCGTCGAGATGTATGGTTAGCCTAGAATAGTGGCACTCTCGTAGCACCTCGTCTCATAATACATTAACATTAGGGAAAATCAATCTTCCATCCTTATGGAGCCAACTTTCTTTGTCGAATATGCATTATTTCATGTCTTCGGACTCTACTCCTCCTTCTGATTTTCCATAATCTCTGCTAGTCTAGATCTTGCCTATGACTAGTACCGATCTGCTCCATCAAAGTATTTTTGATCATCAAACTTGCCAACATCTCTCGCTCTAACTCGCAATGAGGTCTGAAGTCATAGCCAACAATATACTCCAATTTCTTCCACTCCATGAACATTGCTCCCAAACTGGCATGTCTTTTACTCGATGCATCGGTGACCACATTTTCCTTACCAGGTATATAGAAAATTTCAAAGTTGTAGGAGGCTAATAATTTCAACCATCACTGTTGGCGATGGTTATGATCCTTTTGGAAGAAAAGGTACCTTAAGATTTATGGCCTATGAACAGCTCAAACCTTTCTCCTAATAGATATTGTCTCCAAATCTTTAGAGCAAGCACTATCGCTGCCAACTTCAAATGTTGAGTCGGATACTTCATCTCGTGCGGCTTCAGCGGTCGACTAGCATAGGCAAAATATTTTCCCTACTGCATCTATACTACATCTAATCTAATACCACATGCATCTGTGTATACTGTTAGCTCCTTATTTCTACTCGAAATGGTCAATACTACTGCATTCGTTAACCTCTCCTTCAGACTCACAAACATCTACTCACACTTCGTGTCTCAAACAAAATTCCGATTCTTCTTCGTCAAATTGGCCTACAGTGCGGTACCTTCGAGAAGTCTTTAATAAAGCATCTATAATATCCCGCCAATCCTAGAAAACTCCTCACATTAGTAACATTCATGGGCTTGTTCCAATCTGAACCGCTACCATCTTCGTAAGATCTATTGCAACGCCTTGCTCGGAGATGACATGACCCAAGAATCTCACTTCCTTCTTCCAGAAGTGACACTTTAAAAACTTCGCTTTTAACTTTTCTTCCTCAACACTTCAAGCACAATCCTAAAGTGCATCTTGTTTTCCTCATCGGTCCTAGAGTAGACCAAAATATCATCCACGAAAACAAGCACGAACTTGTTTAGCTGATCAATGAAAACACAGTTTATAAGATCAACAAAATATGCCGGAGCATTGGTTGGCCCGAATGGCATAACCAACCACTCATAGAAACCAGATGACATATGAAACATGGTAATTGGCACACTCTCCTTTGCTACCCTCAATTGGTGAAATCCCATCGCCAAATCCAATTGGGAGAACATCATCACACCATTAAGTTGATCGAACAATTTGTCAGTACGTGGGAGTGGATACTTGTTCCTCTTTGTCACCATATTTAGCTTAAGGTAATCTACACACAACCTCGGAGAGCCATCCACCTTAGTGGCAAATACTATGGGTGCGCCCCACTGAGATATACTCCTATGGATGAACCCTCTCTTCAACAAGTCATTTACTTGCACCACCAACTCCTTTTGCTCTCTGGGTGCCATATGCCTCAAAGGAAAAACTATCGGCATGGCATCCTTCGCTAAGTCTATATGAAACTCAATCTCTCTATATGGAGGTAATCTAGTAACCTACTTAAACACATCTGGATACCCCCTAACGATAGGTGTTACACCCCTCTTGCCGCGAACTACAATAAAGTAAAGTGGGGGAGAATGTAAGGGAACCGGCTTAAAATCATAACACTAACCCAACCCAAGCCTTACAACCAAAGAATCACGGCAAAAGACAGATACCACACGCATCAGGCCACAGAAACCATATCAAACACCAAAGACGAAAAGTGGACCGAGGCATAAGAAGCAGTACATAGTATACTGAACAAACCAGACCATTAATATTCATACTTTGTCAATGCCTACAGGAACAGATATGCTCTAGCACATACTGAGGGCAACCTGGACAGTGCCACACGGAACCAAAAGCACTCTAAAGGGCCATATACAAGGCCACTCGAAACACACATCAACGCAGAATTGAACTTATAGGTAAATGAAAAATGTGAAGCCCCATCTCCCTCTCATCAGACATGAAAGCACGCATGTACAGAGGGCAATCCGAATCACGAATAGCCTCAGACACGTTCCAGGATTGTGCCAAGTCAACCCTTGGAGCAAAATGAGGAAACATTACTCCTATTTGACTCGATACCTTACTAAGTCAAGCAAAGGCAGTAAAGGTACCAGTAGGGTAATGCGGTCTAAAAGCCAAGCAATATTCACCACTGCACCTCTTCATATGCATCAACAACATAGCAAAGCTTTAGTGCGGTCCTGTACCATTCCTCTTAAGACATCTACCATTCTGTTAGAGAGAAGGGACCGATCCATACAGACTTGGGCTTCATGCCCAACTTTTCAAGCATCCCACTTAAAATTTCCAAGATCCAGCCAATATCACAATTTCCCACCAAAACCCATCATCAATCCAAGCACAATGAACATGCATTATGGATGAGTGACAAGTGGAAAAATCCAAGGGAAAAGATTGAAGAAAAAGATCAAAGGTGATCGCAACAACCCGCAATGCATCTTTCGTACTATAAAAGGAAACATGAGAGCACGAAGAAGGGGACTTTCTTTTTCTGGAAGGACTTTTTGCTTCCCTAAGATCTTCTTCCCAGAGAGAGAAAGAAAATAAAAATATTGTATGCCTCTGGGCCATTGTTATCTTCTCTACAAAAACATCAAATATATAGTGGATTATCCCGTAGACTTAGGATTGATAATAACCCTGACTAGGTTAACATTTTTGTGTCCTTTTCTTTTATTGTTCTATTATCTGATTTTGCTTTCCTCATTGATCGTAAACCCTTTTGGCATTTCAATAAACAGTTGAAGTGCGACTACTCGACTGTGTAAGCATTCAGCAACACAGTCGCTTCTAAAAGGTGAATTAAACATAGATTAAATTTGTTGATTCCAATTTGTGGAAGCAATTTTTCATTGGGTTGCTCCACGATCCTATTGAGTTCTTCACCCACCTTTACAGTCCAGTTTATCCCTTCCAACTTTGATGCAGCATCCCCCGACCATGCGCGCAATCTCTTACTACAGTCATACCGACGTTCAAGCACATTCTTGGCATTTGCAAGCTCTGCACAATTAAGCTAAGTTTTATATTGAGCCTCCTAATCTCATATCTTAATTGGGCAACTTCATCTTCAGAAGCATCCTAATGATGAAAGCAGTTAGTATTGAATAGAGCTCGAAAAGAACTAATTTAAATTACTACTGAAATAAAACTTAGTTACTTAATCAAAAAATAATAGATCATGTTTCGACAATAAAACATTCATTACTTATTACATCATCTCTACTTGTCCACCAGATTGAAAATCATATAAAGATTAACAAAGACATTGAAAGCTCATTCATCAATAAAAGCCCTGAGCTTAACCTTAAACCATTCTAAATGGGGACTATCAGATGGGATCAAATTGTTTTCTAGTGCGTATTGCCATTGATGTGACACAAAATCACTAAGGGCTTCCTTTTCTCAAACTACCTGATCTATTTTGGCTAATAACTCCTCGGTCTTGTTCTTAAGATCTGCATAAGTCTTGTCTGATTCATTTTTGCATCTAGCCATGGCCATGACGCTCAACCCAAGATAATCTAAAGTGTATTTTTTGAGTCTAGCCTTAGTTTCTCTCGACGGTTTTGTGAACACATTCTCTCCGGAATACTAAACAAACAATGAGAAAAGTGCGATCATTTGCAAGAAAAAATACAACAAACACCATGTTTCATTACAAAAAATATGATTAACTTCAAAAGTCTTCAGTACAACAAGATGCAAAAGATATTTAGGACTAATTATCTAAGTCTGTCAAAGGAGATGAGTTAATCTTGTTTGCAGTTTGGTCTTGTTCATCAAATTGCAGGTTCTCCTGATTCCCATCGTCCTCTGCCCTCTCTTCCTCAGAGGAATGCATAGAACAGTTCGGGTCAACATCTTGCTCCTCAACCTCTTCCTCCTTCCACCTACCCTGATAGTACACAAAAACTGAAGCAGCTGCAGGCGAGTTACCCAAGAAATCAAGCTTAACCTTTATCCTAAAATTATGCCTGGCTGAAGCATAAAAACCATAAGTCACATCGGAGGTAACATTATCAAGGTCCTTCCTCAATTGGGTCAACTCTTCCTTCACTTCCCCCAGCTCTTTCTCAACCTTGGCCAACATCTCACCCTTCTCCTCAGCTCGCGCTCCTTTGTAGAAAAGACACTTCAGCAGCCCTAGCCTCCATCTCGACCTTTTCTAGAAGCATTCTAACCTCCTCTTCAGCCTTGATCCTAGCAGCAGCCTGTACGGTCTTCTCAGTATTAGCGGAGGCAAGGTGAGCTTCAAGCTCAGCCACTCGATTTGAAAATAAGGCCTGTGCACTCTCTACCTCCCATGCCTTTACCATTAAGGCTATAGACTACAAGAATGCAAAATTTCAACAATATTAGTGACAAACCGGTAACAAAAAGGAAGAAAAAGGGAGGAGAGATGATTACTCATATAAGACCAAAGCTTTTCAAATTCAGACATAACTTCGGAGGCAGACATCTGAGAAGTCTGAGTAGAAAGGAGAGGGGGGACATATGTAGATCTTCCTACTTTTTCTATTAAAGTAACAGCATCAGGTGTGGTATGTCCTCCTACGTCAAGGGCAGGATCACTCTGCGGAAAAGAAATAGTCAACCCAGCTGGCGTAGAAATGGGAGGAGGAGAAAAGCCTATGTCGGGAAGAGGTAGAATATCAGATGAGGAAGAATCGCTTAATATCTTGGAAGCCGTGGGAGAACCACCAGACCCTTCATGCAAACTCTTTGGGAACTTTTTCTTCTTCTCTTCCAGAGCTCTATGAAGCTCAGCAACAACTCCAGTGTCCATGGTACCTGGAAAGAAGAAGAAACAAGAAGATTAAGGTCACCAGTATGACATTTCCGCAAAATCTATCACAAGCAACTTATAACTCCAAGTTCAATTAGGGAAGGATTAAGCTTAAATATGCTATGAGAAAGTATATGATGAGGATGCAATAAATCGCAAACCCTTAGCTTCGATTGGTCAAAGACGCCTTTATTTTCTGACCCCTACCGGGAATCCCTGAATCCGCTGTATATGAAAAGCATATAATCTTTCATTCTCATTAGAAGAAATGGTGTGAATAGGATAATGTTAAGAGAAAGAAGGAAATCTATCAAAATTCGAAATAAAGAAATTGAAATTAGTCCATTTTTGGTTGTACTTGGGACATCCGGAAAAAACAAGTCCTTAACTTGAATGTAAAAGAAGAACTTATTCCACTTTCCAGGACTTCTTATGACCTCAAAAAGAAATTGAACTTCCTCATCAGAAAGATTGATGCCATTTTTAGCATAAAGGATGAAAGTGGCCAAAGCGAGGGTATAAGAATGTGGGGAAAGTTGAACCGAAGAAACATCTAGGGTTGGAAGCCATCAACGGATTGTTGGATGCATCGGAAGGAATAAACCACACTAAATATGCTCGGCAGTGATAGCAATATACCCATTCGACGGCGTATTAATGCATTCATGAGATTTCGGAACCTTAACAGCATAGCCATGAAACCCAAATTGTTTAAGGATGCTAATGGCATCTCCCAAATAAGTGATTTTAAAAGGAGGAAGCGCAGAGGTAGAAGAAGAAGAATCCATGTTAAAGTCCTAGAGGTTACTTCAAAGAAATATCGAACAAGAATTGATATAATTTTCCCTATTTACGATCTACCGAATTACCCTATAATTTAAAAGTTAACCCGATAGTTCTTTGCAAGTAAAAGGATAAAAGAAATTTTAAGGAAGATGAAGAAAGAAGATACATACCTTAGTTTGAAATGGCCGCACGATGGAAGTAATCAAATATTTTATGAAACATGGATGGGCTATAAAAATAATTAGTGTAAAGGTTTATAAAAATCGGCCTAGAAAAACGAAAACCGTATTAAATAACTGATTAAAGACGGTCAAGTGAGCGACTAACACGTGTACTAGAGCATTAAATGCAAATATAGCTGAAAAGAATTATTCCTAGCAAATGGTTTAGACAGAATTGACTAGAGATACAGACTGGGCGTTTAAGACAACAACTCTACCCCGACTTACAGTCACCACAGACTTGAAGGGCAAGTGTTACACCCGCTCTTACCACAAACTACAATAAAGGAAAGTGGGGAAAAACATAAAGGAATGGGCTTGAAATCATAACACCAACCCGACTCAAGCCTTCCAACCAAAGAATCATAACAAAAGACAAATACCAAACGCATCAGGCCACAAAGACCATATCTTACACCAAAGACAAAAATTGGACCGAGGCATAAGAAATAGTACATGGTATACTAAACTGACCAAACCTTTAAAATTCATACTTTGTCAATGCCTAGAGGAACAGGTCTACTTTAGCACATACCGAGGGCAACCTAGACAATGTACACGGAGGTAAAAGCACTCCAAAGGGGCTATATACATGGCAACTCGGAACATGCTTTAATGTAGAACCGAACTCACAGGAAAATGACAAACGTGAAGTCCCATCTCCTTCTCATCAGCAGTTAAAGCACATTTCAATAGAGGGTGATCCAAATCACGAATAGCCTCAGACACGTTCCAGGCATGTGCCAAGTCAAACCTTAGAGCAGAATGAGGATACATTACTCCATTTTAACCCGACACCTTACTAAGTCAAGCAGAGGCAGTAAAGGTACCAGAAGGGCAGTGCGGTCTGAAAGCCAAGCAATATTCACCACTGCACCTCTTCATGTGCATCAACAACATAGGAAAGCTTCAGGGTGGTCCTCTACTATTCCTCTTAATACATCTGCCATTCCAAGAGAGAAGGGAACAACCCATACAGACTTAGGCTTCCCGTCCAACTTTTCAAGCGTCCTGCTTCAAATTTCCATGATCCCGCCAATACCACAATTTTCCACCAAAACCCATCAACAATCCAAGCACAATGAACATGAATCATTGTTAAACGACAAGTAGCAAAATTTGAGGGAGGAGGTTGAAGAAAAAGATCAAAGGCAATTGCAACAACCCATAATGCACCTTTCATGCTATAAAAGGAAACATGGGCGGACAAAGAAAGAGACTTTCTTTATCCGAAAGACTTTTTTGCCTAAGATCTTCTTCCTAGAATAAAAGTAAAATAAAAATATTGTACGCCCCTAGGCCTTTGTAATATTTTCTACAAAAACAACAAATACATAGTGGATTATCCCATGGACATGGGATTAACAATAACCAAAACCTCAGAACAATTTATGTGTCCTTTACTTTTATTGTTTTGTTATCAAATTTCGTTTTCCTATTTGATCGTAAACCATTTCAACAAATAGTTAAACTGCAACTGCTCGACTGTGTAAGCATTCAACAACACAGTCGCTTCTCAAAGGTGAATTTAAAATAAATTAAATTCGCGGATTCCAATTCATGGAAGCAATTAGTCACCGAGTTGCTCCATGATCCTATTGAGTGTGGTGAAGACAAAAAACTTCACCAATAATAGGCACAGATGATAACCCATCCTGTGGAACCTTGAGCGAATATAGAAAGCTAACTATAATCCCATCCTCCGACAGGCAGCCAATCAATACCATCCGCCCCTTTACAACCTCGATTCTCACCAACAGCTTCTCGCAATCCACTACCACCGCATACTTCTTTAGCTAGTCCATCCCCAAGATAATGTCGAACCCAACGAAATTCAAAACAAAGCAATAACAAACAAAGAGCATCCAAGACCCAATAAGACAAAATCACAACAGACCACACACATTCTAGTAGAGCCTCCAATAGGGTTCGTCACAATCAAAGGTCGGTATACTATTTCGGGTTTCAATCTTAATCTATTTACCAGGACACCAGATATGAAGGAATATGAAGCTCAGGTATTGAATAAATACGTATGGGAACATCATAAATGGAAAGCATACCTTGAATAACAACACTTTTCCCCTTCTCTTTTGCCAAGGGAGCACTCGATGAAGTCGGAATAACGTCCAAAGCATATGTCTTCACAACCTACTTCTGTTATGCTAGTTCTGGACAACTTTACTATATATATCCAAACTTGTCGCAGTTGTAAAGCTTCTTCTTTCCATCAATCTTGTAGTCTTAGATCAAGTGACCCATATCTCCACAACCTTAACAGACGGGTTCCCATTTAGTCTTCTTCCGAGCATTCTTTCCTAGAGGCTGCTTTTCTTTCCATTCCATTTCTTCTTACCTCCGCCACCTTATTGCGGTTTTGGCTCTTGCTTATCGACAACAGCTGATTTCGGCTTGGGTATAAACTCTCATGGCAAAGAGCTTTCTCGACAAGTCTCTCGAATGGCTCATCGATATGACCTACAAACTTCTTCCCTAAATAGTCGTCCAAGCCCATAAGAAACTTGTCAATTTTTCTCAATGAATTGTTGATGAAAGACATCCCAAAATTCGACAAAGCATCAAATTAAGCAATATACTCAGAGATGGACATATCTTCCTGCTTAAGATCAGCGAATCTACTTAATAGCATCGACTTCTAAGCAACCGTAACAAACTTCTCTTCAAACCTAGCCTTGAATTGGTCCTAAGTGAACTGATCCTCGAGTGTAGCAATAGCAATAACATTCCACCAGTTCATGGCCCGCTCTTTAAGTAATCTAGAGGCCGGCTTCCTTTTCATGGCATCATCTACTTCCATGTCACTAAAGATATGCTTGCAGGTGTCCAACCAAACCGACACTTCGATGGCCGACTCCATTCCAAGAAATGGTTTTCCTCCCAAAGTGGAGTAATCTTTGCATAGCTTGGCAAAGTTGGCCACGAGGGCTGCACATGAGCACCACCACCAACAACAACATTTGGAGCAACCGCTTGAGCATTCTGTAGTATGTTCGCCATCATCGCATTGAACATAGGCTTACAAGTTAGGATTAGTAGCCCTCAAACTAGTTCCTTCCTCAACTGCGAAGATGGAGTTCCTCACAGTATTTCTTATTTGCCAGCTCGTTCTTGAGCTATAATAAGAATAACCAATCTCTCAAAAAGAAAATTATGTCAATGGTATTCGTGTATGCATGCGACTTATATACTATATACTACTATATAGTTTTGAAAACCAAAATATATAACAAGTACGAACTCTCTCATGTGTGTGTATGTGTAAACACTCTCGATCTAGTCTAGGGTGATAACTCCTTACCTATTTCTACCGGACCACGGTATCAACTCAAGTTAATCATGTAACCTAAATTCTGATACCAAATATGATGATCGCCCTACACTACCGGCACCAATATAACTATATTGTGCGCTGCTGACGTGTCCGGCGGATGTAGGACGATCATCACAGATTGAGAATAAAATAAAACGTCATAGAACCTATCGTACATTTCAAGTGCATGGAATAAAAATTAATATACATTACGGATATAAACATAGGAGAAACGATAATAACCAAGTGAACCAAATATCAGAGTACAGAACCACAAAGTTATATAACAGAGTAATAAAGTTTATACAAACTGAAATAAACTCAAATCATTGTGTCATAGTAATAGTAATATGCAGACAATGTTAAGACTCTACAGTGTTGCACAGTGCAATAAGCATAGAAATCCATATATAATACGAGATAGATCCATCTAGCTCGTCCTCTACACAACTACTGCATCTCACCTAGACCTACTATCTAGTCTACTCAATTAAGAGTACCCAAGATAATAAGAAGCAAAGCATAAAACCTTGGGTCTGACAACAGTCTTATGTGAGCAGTAAATGACTCTCAAAATAATATACGAGTCGATATAGTAAGGAATATGGGTATAAGAACCATGCCTGACATGTCCCTGCAACCAAAGAGTTAGCACATAACGTACATAATATGCAACTTCAAAATATCATAAACTTATACTACAAACTAAGCATGATGACGGGGGTCCAAATATCCATGTTCCTAATATCAATCATCAATGACATCCTTAGAGTGATAGACTACGAAAGAAAATAATCAAAGCAACCATAACATCCATCAAGTAATCCTCATTATCACTCACTGTGCTCTAAATATATGATAACGCGTATGGCATTTCCCGTGCCAAGGACTAGTAGAAATCCCGGTTTTCAATGTACTCGCCTCTAGCTCGAAGCTGATACTAAACCCAAATCCATCGGTCCAAGGTATATGAATCCAAACAATTGACCCGAGGTATCCAAACAAAGTACCCATGAGTGTCCCTACGATACCCTAAATTTTGAGTACATCAAAAAAACTCTAAGTATAAACGATCCCTTAGCACAAGCATCTGAGTCCTTTCCTCACTCCACCTAGCTTCCATTATTCTCAGTGAACCATTCCACGTTCCTTCAATCCACGATAGAACCATTCAACATTCTATCCATGGTTCACCCTTCTTAGAACCCGCCTTTTGTGGACAAACATTCTCACAATTGCTTTCAATATCGAGCCGCCACTAGGGCTGTTATGGTAATGGTAAATTTAGCATTACCGTACCATTACCGGTCAATCGGTTACCATTTTAAAGTAAAGTCGGTATACCAGAATAACAGTAACGGTAAATTTACCATTTTTTACGGCAAAACATCGGTAATATTTTTTCAAAACCAGCGGTAACGGTAATTTACCAGTCCATTCATAATACATTGATATTCATGTAAGATGTTGTATTACGGGCATTTAGAAGCAAGAAAATAGTTCAATTTATTTCAGTAATTCAACTCAAATGATGGTAAATACACTTCTTTTCTATGTCCTTTATTAAGTGACTCAATGTGATATATAATGAAGCATCATTCATTGTAAAAATATATCAACTTATTATTTTTTTAGACAAATGGTAATTTACCATTACCAGTGTAACGATTACCAGTTTATCGGTATACCAGTCATCGGTATACTAGTCATCGGTATACCAGTCAATCGGTAATGGTAACAGTAAACAATTTTAGTTTACCAGTAAAACGATATGGTAACGGTATTTACAAAATGGTAATGGTAACCATTACCATGACAACCCTAGCCGCCACCATTGGATCCTAACGTTGTTCATCGTCGAGCTGCAATCACCGAAGTCCCAAAGCTATCATCATGCTACCACATCACCATCAAACCCCAAGCAAGGAACCAAACACCCTCAGCACGACCTGTAGAGCCTAAGCTCCTCCTCCTGGAAGTTTCAACTAGGCTTCAACAAACACTGACCTCTTGGTAGCGACCAAATCTCTCGGTACCGAGTGCTGTACTTAGCTAAATTTTAACTGAGTTTCTTCCTTCTCTTCCAAAGCTCCAACTTCTAAGTGCTTGGACTCTGACTACTTCCTATAAAAGCTCTCAGCATCAAGCCCAAGCTCTAAATGCTAACTCCAGAAGCTCTCGGTTGACTCTAAAAGCTCTTGATGCTTGGTCCAACACTTAGCCAAATTTCAGTATTTGACTTCTACTCATCAACCCTAGCCTTTACTTGAAGAATCAAACTTCCATGAAGTGTTTTCCCCTAATAAAAAGCTCTTGATACAAAGTGAAAACTCTCGGTACCAAGTCCTTTACTTAGCTCCAATTTTCATTCAACTTGAATCTTGAGCTCCTCTCATCCTCTAGAGACCCTCCTCCAAGATTCATCATCTTTGCCTTTAGTTACCAAATTTGCCAATCACTTTCCTAAATACCTAAAGCACTAGCAAACCATATCAAAGCACAATATACAAATATGGAATATCATACATATACATCCATTTATATGTATAATATATAAGAACATGATAATCAAGCAAATGCTAATCTAAATCTATACTAGCATATGAATATAAACAAAATGGGTTGCAAAATCATGTAAAAACCCTTAAATTTTGTCCATAAACATATGTTCAAATGTGATTAAACTTAGAAACCAATTTAGGGTCGAAATCATTTAAAAAAATTAACCATAGAAACATGCGTAGTATAGTGAGATGTCAAGAACCACTCACCAAATACCTAAAATACCAATTTTGCTCCATAGATATGAAATGGACAACAATGGAGAGAAATGCAAATCAGCCAAAATGATAATCTCAAGTTCATTTATGCTAATTACCTCTCTAATAATGATTTAAGCTAAGTTTAGTAAGAAAAAGGTAGGCTTTTTGATGAAATTAGAGCCAACGGAGGTTTAGAGCTATTTTGGGGAATATGGAAATGACATAGATCAGCTCCTACAACCTCCCTTTAGCATAATTTTTTAGATTCATTAGTGGACCTAAGTATGAGCTTTGTTAACTACCCACTAATGCTGACCAGCGACAGCCAAAACTTAAAATAGCTATAACTTTCAAACGGTAAGTCCGTTTTCCTATTATGACCACTCTACATAATGGAAAACCAATATCCTGAAGCAATAGAAGTGGTTTAATACCCTGACTCAGTACCTATCAATAATTATAGTCCAAACAATATTTTCAAGGTCAAAATGGTTAAATAGAAATTTAACAAAAAATCATAGATGTGAAATTGTCCTTAAGAGTCACTTCCCAAAAATTTAGAGTCAAACAACCTTATATGAATAAAATAAAAATATTTTGCAATCATTTAATATGTAACATATGGGTCGTTACAATATATGACTTATTTAATCAGCCTATTGGGACCAAAGTCTTTTCTCATTTAGACTTAGCCACTGGATTCCATCAATTGAGAGTGGCTGATAGCAAGAAGAAGACTGCTTTTTGTACTCCATACACACTGTATGAACGAGAGGTAATGCTTTTTGGGTTGACGAATGCTCATGCATACTTGTGGATTTGATGAGCAGAGTATTTAGGGGGCAGTAGAACAAGTTGGTCGTAGTATTTGTGTATGGTATTCTAATATTCTCAAAAAGTAAAGATGAATATGAAAATCACTTAAAGGAAGTACTAGAGATATTGAGAAGGCACCAGCTAAAAGCAAATTCCCAAAGTGTCATTTCTGGAGGAAGGAGGTAAAGTTTATCGGTCACATTGTCTTCGAGAAAGGGTTATCTATTGACCCTGCAAAAGTAGCAACTATTTAGGTGCTGAAGTCAGAAGTTTCTTCGGTTTGACAGGTTACTGTAAGAAGTTTATTAAAGACTTCGAAAAGATAGCAGTGCCATTGACTCGCCTAACCAAGAAAAACCTAGTCTTCTCATAGGATGAAAATGCATGAAAGCCTTCGGGAAGCTGAAGAAGCTATTAACCAGTGCACCTATACTAACGATTCTGGATGGATCTAAGCCTTTCACTGTTTACACCGATGCATGCAGTACCATTCTTATGCAAGAAGGAAAGGTGATAGCCTTTGACAGTAGGAAGTTGAAGGACCATGAGAAGAGATATTCCACACATGATTTTGAATTAGCAGCTATCACATTCACCTTGAAAATTTGGAGGCATTATCTTTTTAGAGAAATGTTTGAGCTATTTTTTGATCATAAGTCCCTTAAATACCCATTTTCTCAAAAAGATTTGAACCTTAGGCAGCAAAGGTGGGTAGAGTTTATAGCATCATATGACTTAAAGATTCAATATACCCTCGGAAAGGGGAATGTCATTGTTGACGCCCTTAGCCGGAGGCATGCAACTTTGGGTATTATATATGAGTGGAGGCGCACTACACCAGAAACAGCTTTTGACAGCGTTTCAAAAACGCTGTTATATGATACGACAGCGTTATTATAAACGCTGTATAACGACATGCTGTCGTAGATGCAAAAGTTTTAACAGCAAAATAGAAAACGCTGTAAAAAAATTGATACCACAGCATTTATTAAACGCTGTTATATGACACAACAGCGTTAGAACAAACGCTGTATAACGATAAGCTATCGTATAAAGAGAACTTACAACAGCTTAATTTTAAACGCTGTGGAAATTATTCTTTTGACAGCGTTTTATTTAGGCTGTTAATATTTTTATTACAGCGTTTAATGCGTGCTGTGTTATGTTTTTACAGTTGGGATGATGTTTTACTATAGTTTACAACAGCGTTTAATAAACGCTGTTACTCACTATTTAATGATAATTACAACACGAATTAAACGCTGTTGTGTCTTCATTGACAGCATTAAAATAGATGTTGTCTTCTATTTATATGAATTTTACAGCATTAACATTCCACTATATTTGCATATTCCAAAACTACATTTTGAGTATAATCAAGCAACCAGTATATATAACATGTTCTAATGAATAATAATCTGTTAAATAAACTAGCTAAAACAATATTAATATACAAAAAACATCTATAAATCAAGTTTCAATAATATCCATAAACATTACACAATGAACGTACACAATATTCTTACATCAAAATAGATAATAAGTACATAATATTTCAATGTAGAACAAGCCGCAACTTGTGGCCAAAAGTAGTAATACATACAAGCATAAAGACCAAAATGTAGTTATGGCATCAAAAGTAACTTCGAATCCATAACTTGCTGCAGTATGTTACTATTTTTTTCCCTCAAATATATCTATCCACCTACAAAGGAAAAATATCATAATACTATTTTAGTTTTCATTTTTTTATCTTTTCATATTAAAAAAAGAAGAAAAGAATATGATACGTATATTGTCCAGGAAACTCTAGAGAGCATGCAATCCACAATACAAAAATACTTTATTTATACTATAAACCATTGTTTTAGAATGCCTGCTATAATAAAATTTACAAAGTACTATAAAACATTTAATAAATTTCAAACTGCAACTTCATGGAGGTACCAACAACAACAATGTCAATGAATATATCACAATTTTGAATAAAAGCAAAACAAATTTCCTTTCTTTAATGTTTTATGACGATTTTATAGATAATACTAATTAAACAGCAATAATTTCTAACTAAGCCATCATTAATAAAAAGTACATCTGATTTTAAAAAAGGTACCTGGTAAACAGTGCTTTTCACAGTTTCGGGTGTTCCAGCCACTTTGAAGAACAAATTCCCGAAGCTTGTATTCCTAAAACAACGCAAATCCTCTCATTATCACTGTATATAGAATAATTAAGTAAGGTGAACAATTAAGCTCAAAAGAACAGTGGATGGATTTGCTAGTAAAACTGAAAGAAAACAAATGCTTATTAGATGCTTATCTGCACTAACAATGCCATCTTTAAACCTGTGCAAAAAAGTTTGCTCTGCCAGCACAAATTTTATTTTGCGCCGAGTGCAAACGAGAGTTTGTACTAAGTACAATTACAATTTGCACTGCCAGTGGAAAAGGAAGTTTGCACTGAGTATAAACTACAGTTTTCACTAAGTGAATATGGTTTGCATTGGCAACTGTGCATTGGGCATTTCTTTAAATAGACGAAAAACATAATTTAAAATAAAATTATCCATTCACTTACATTTCATTCTTCATGAAATGCCATTACGCTCTTTGTAAGCTTCCTTTAAGGTAACTTCCTTTTACCTCCACTCAAGCCATTTTTTGGAATAAGCACAAAAGGTTCCTGATCCTAAGATTCGCAAGGCCACCAAAGTGAAATGTGAGCAGCTGCTGCAACTCCACATTTGGCACTGAGAATAAACTATTAACAAAGAAATTTGTTAAAAAGCTTCAATCTTTTCTATAACACTCCATTTTAAATTTGAAAATAGTACAGAGGATGGAGTAAAGAGTAAATTTAACGTGCAATTAATAATTTCCAAAACTAAACTAGAATGAGGAACAATTATATCTTACCTCTTGTTTAAGATAATGTGGATCATAGTAATGCTTCTTCAATTGTTAGAAATTAAACATAAATCATTAAACATTTGATATTTACACGCTATTGCATGAGTTTGAGAAATCTTATATTTGAATAACCCAAATTAGGGGTTATAAATAGCTTAATCATATGTATATCAAACACAGAAATAAAAGTACAGCAACTTTAAAAAATAAAACGAAAAAAATTTCTAAAAGGTACACAATTGGGAAAGTGGTTTAGAAAAAAACCTAAATTTGAATAACCCAAATTAGGGGTCATAAATAGCCACCACTCATTCGTCTGTAGACTTCAGAAGATTCCACTGGCAACTTGGTCCTTCATTTTATGTTTCAAACAAAAGCATCAGGCTGCAACTCATCATCAAATAGCTTCTGCCGGTCCATATAAATAATCATGCTTCTTTTCTTCTTGTATCTACTACATTGAATCCAGTCTTTTTACGAACATAATAATTAACTCAAATAGCGAAATGAGGAGAGGAGAATCATAACTAATAAATTACAAAAACTGACCTGAAATCAAATAAAAATGAGCAAAAGTTAACAATTGGAAGTTCAGTTACATTGTTTGTGTTATTTCTAGAAAGAAAGAAAAAAAAACGCCAATTAAAAGATGTAAATCACGAATGAATTTTAAAATTTTGAACAAAAATGTACCTGAACCCATTCAAAATAGCTTACAGTCACTCCCCCTGAATTCGCCAATATGTCTGGAAGAATAAGAACACCTTTCTTTGATAAAATCTGAACAAGTGCAACCAGTAACAACAATGTATACGATGAAATCATCAATTGAGGATACATTCATCGACTTCGCATAAATAAAGATAAAATTTTGATTTAAAAAGGTCACTTGCCTCATCAGCCTCTGGATCAGTTGGATGGTTTGCTGCCTCAATAATGTACTTGGCTTTTATGTGATTAGCATTTTCCCTGTGAGTAAATTAAGAATGTTATGGTGTTCAGAAACATTACAGTACAATTTTAGAAGAACACCATATCCATCAATGTTCTCCAGGAACTTAAAACTTTGTTTGATAGTTCTAGAAAAGGAAATGATGGTAATAGACGATATATATTTAACCGATTGAGATACGAAAACTACAAAATATGTATCAAAGATTCAAAATATCATTGTTTCAATAATAGACGATATATATTTGATCATAAACAAGTACATGCAAGAATATATTTGTTAAACTATTTGAACTTTAGGTCATATTATATAGGTTTTCTTATTTTGAATGTGCAACATGAATTTGATTCAGTATGTGATACCATTTATAAATTGTATGTTGTATCTTGACTATCCATCACAATTCATTGCCTTCTTCCACGGTGTATTCTTTAAAATGATTTATTCAAAAATATGATCCACCTATATTATTGGGATCATTCTGTGCTTTTCAAAGTTCACACCACTTAATATTCTATTTAGCTTATAATAACATATTGGTTGATTCTACTTGAGATTATTTCAAGTATTGGAGACCTTGCTATAATTTTAGTGTATTGGCAAGTTCAATATTTGCATAAAAATATTTAGACAATAACTTATGCCTAACAAAGGTTGTTACATGTTTTAATCGATAGCCTGTAAAGGGTATACATGGAAAATGTGATTATGAAGATCATGTGATTATGATTAGGGAATACCGTGATGAAATTGAGGTTGAGTTAAGTAGAATCTGTGATGGAATTCTAAATTTACTTGACACTCATCTTGTACCTTCATCGACCACTGTCGAGTCTATGTGGTTTTATTTGAAACAAAGGGATATTATCATAGTTGTCTTGCTGAGTTCAACACTAGGGTGGAGAGAATAGAGGCTGCTGAGAGCAAACTTATTGCCTACAAATCTGTACAGGATATTGCTTTGGCTAATCATATAGTATAAATATTATATCCCTGTCGCTATTAACATAAAGTAATAAATATGATTGTATAAGTGTGAAGTGGGATTTTCACCATTTTAGGTTGATTTATTGTTTAGTAAGATGTTATGTGGAACTAAATGTGTTTGATGTGTATTTTTAACCTCTATGGCATGTCAACAGTCAACATTTTCTTACCAGACTTATGGTATTTGTTAAATATAATTTGAGATTGCTGGTTGTTTTCTAAAAAATAAAATACTTCATTGTCTCGGTTCCATGTTATAGCGTCATTTTTAGAAATAGAGAAAAAAATTATTTGTGTATCAGGCAACCTATGAAAAGTTACAACAAAAGGAGCAAAAAAAATCAGATAACATAAGGTTTAAAAAATACATAGGTTAAACCACTAATTTCTATTTGCACCACTTGATTTAATTCACATCCCTACTAAAAGGAGTGACATGTTCTAAAACAAGCAAGAGCTTATCAAAACAACCCATGTGATCAACAATGTGAGTTGTTGCATAGCTGACAACTTCTAACTTAAATACGATGAATTCACTCAGTCCTGCTGTTTGTGTTGCTATATCTCTCAGTACATCATGAAGGTAATAGATTTACCTTCTTATGGAATTTACTCTGTTCGCCTGTCTTTCTTTTGTCCTTCTAGATATTATTGGGGACACAATAATTTGGATGTCTTCTTGTGCTGATAATAGAAAACACTGAATATTACTATAAAAAAGTGGGATCATTGGTACAAAAACTTTAAGACTTGAAAGACAAAAAAAATGGATAGAAGTTGTATAACAGAGGATCATACAGCTGATTAAAAAGAAAAAAGAAGAAGAAAAATTTAAGGACACTACATTTAACCAAGAACAGTACCTAATAAAAATGTGCACCAAATTCATAGCTTATGTGCAGAATAATAAGAACAAAGCATGATCAATGAGTGACATGCACAAAATATAAAATGGTTTAAATTCTAAATGGAAAATACTTAATATAATAAACAAAAAAGGTCTTTTATTTTATTTTTTTATTCTAGAAAAAACACTTGCAAGGAAACACTAACTTAGGCACAAATTATAATAATTAATAAAAGTTCTAATATTTCATACTTTACTTGCAGATTAACTAAATTTAAGTATGAAAGCCAGTCTACAAGCGATGAAAGTGTTTACATACAGAGTGGATGGTTATCATGTTAGTTGAAAATGAATGAGAAACAATATTAGGTACATGTCTCTTTCAACAAGAAAATACATATGGTTACTAGTGTGTTCACAGCAAGTAAATACATATGACTGTTACCAGTTCCAACATGATTGCTAGTGTATTCACATTAGACGTCCTACTTATTTATAGCTAGATCAATTTAATATGTCTCTGTCAACAGGAAAATGACAACATGAAACCACATTTTTGACAGGAATTGGCTATACGCTACAAATATACATACAGTAATATGAACATATTGCATTTAATTACTTGCTCAGAGTTCACAAGCAAAATGCTTAGTTCTCTGGGTTCCAAATCTACTTGCTAGACAGTTTAAGTTTAACTATAGTCTAGGGACAAACAAACTACTGAAAACCTGGCATAGTTTTCCATATAATTTCCAAGTAAAAATGAAACACCTATATGCATGTAACACCAGAAAAAAAAATTCAACTATCTCTGCTCAAAGACGTACCTCTGCTCTTTCGTATAATATAAGTTTTTCCTCATCTACATCCATGCTAAAAGTGAGATCCAAAACATCACTGATGTCGTTCTGCAATTAGCAAAATATAACAGATTAGACATTTGCTGGATAAAGATTCAGTATCCTAAAGAGGATCCAAAATCCCAAAATTATCGAAGAATTTTGCAAAAAACATACCTCAAGCATCCACTTTAGATTTTTATAATAATCAGGATCAATGGCCTCAATGTCATGATAAGTAACCTTGACCCCAAGAATGTGCTTATAGAATGATCGAGTAAAATGCACATCAAGTAACTGGCCATCAAAAAGTGCCTTGCCAACCTAAAGAATATGCAAATAATGTCAAACAAGAACAAATAATTTTCATAATGATTGAAATTAAGTTGTGATTATTAATAGCAGAAGTAGATATACGAACACCGTGAAAACAAGTAATGACTGGGGAAACAAAGGAGAAGTGTCAATGGCATCTCCACAATTATGCAGTTTCATCAATGAAGAGAGTGGCCTGGGTTGCAGTTGAAATTAATAGGACTTGTGTTGCACTATATTTGATATGAAGAGATGGAACACTTTTTCCTTGAAGCAAACCAGCTTTCCATGTTCCTTTCACCAAAACTAACTACTCGCAACCAGACTGTATAGGTAGAAATATGCAAGCGCTAACCTGTGATGATTCCTTTATCAGTTGGTGATTGCTCAACAGAGAGTATTGGGCCTGCATGAGATGCTAAAACAGCATCACAGGTTCCTCGAGACACAGACCACGTTCTCGCTGTCCAATCATCACTGCCAG
This sequence comes from Allium fistulosum, assembly GCA_030737815.1. NCBI lineage: Eukaryota > Viridiplantae > Streptophyta > Magnoliopsida > Asparagales > Amaryllidaceae > Allium > Allium fistulosum. The sequence continues at coordinate 191,384,225 of CM060902.1, read as the reverse complement.
TAAGGATTGTGTCTCCAACCATCCTTAGAGACCTACATTATCATCAAAATATATGCATCACTCTTTGTCAATACAGAAAATGAATAAAAGTCCAAATCATTGTTATCAGTATCATGTCATGTCTTATCATTTGACTCATTTCCAGTACATATCAGTTAAGACAAGAGAATCCATGATACACAGTAACAGGCAGAAAAAAGATCAAGTATCAAATGTTGCATTAGGGTTCATGCTACATCCATGTCTTAAATAACAATGTGATTGTACAATTTTTGCTCACATACCTGATCCATTTTGTATGACCTTGAAGCTTATGCATCAGCCTACCAGCACGGATATCCCAGATGTTTGCCACCCTGTATAACACAAATACCCCGTTCATGCCCCAAGATATAATATCGATTTTAAAATTTTAGCCGCGAGAATCACAGATTGTTATATAGATTCTCAAAAATCCTACAATTTCATTACTGTATGGGAAAAAGAAAGGAACGAACGAGGAATACTTATAATTATGTGCTAGGATTTAGATAAGGAAACCAAAATTTCTATGAATAAAAGCAAGAATGCGTATAGTAAAATCACTGGAGAAAATTTAAAGAAAAAAATCAACATGTAGCCATACAAGCTAGTTTTAACTTTTTATTCCTTAAAAACCTACACGTCTCTTCCAGCAGCTGCTAAGATTCCAGTGGAGTCATCATATTCCATGCAAAGAACTGCACTTGATGTTCGACCAACAGTAGCAACACACGTGTCGGTTCTTACATCCCACATTTTTACAGTGCCATCATGAGAAGCTGTAAGCACGCGTTCGCCTGATAACATTCTTATGCAGCTAACCTACATTGACAGTAATACACAGTTAAAATTGAACGGTAGGATATGAGTAATTTCTTAGTGCAGTGTCCACGACTTACAGAACGCAATCCTTTAAGAAGGGAATGCGATTGCCCAATTTGACTGTTGAGCGTTAAAAGGAAAAGTAAACAAAAATAACAGAGCGTCATACTATGGGCGTACATAAGAACTTGAAAAAAATCCAGTCCTCTCTAGTAATCATTAAACAATTTCCAACGTATTTGTAACAATCCTGGCAGCACTATCATTGATGCACATGTGTAGACATGCGATTTAAAATTCAGAATGGTTTATCCCATATATCTCTAAATAAGAATATCCATCACAATGGGTTGTCTCAAAAATCAAGAAGCATTTGATATTATGAAAACTGGTGGGAAAAGATTTTGATGGTTTCCGGCACTGAATTCATTAGGGCATTTTATTTCTACAGTGATGGATCAGATAACATAAGGTTTAAAAAAAAATGCAGATGAATTATTATTGTAATAAACTAAGTCACAACAAAAGGAGCAAAAAAAAAATTGGAAGAGAAAATTACAGATGCATACCAGCAAAAACAACAAGTTGCAAACCAACAACCAGAGATACGCTAATAAAATAAACAGAACTTGAATACCATCCTGAAGACATCATAAATCCACCAGAACAAAAGCATCACTATTCCAAAAATAAAACTACCGAATCACATGAAAGCACCTGCTCCAAACATTGGCACATGGCCACAACACATGAAAACACTATACTCACGAAAAGCCAAAAAACATTGCATAAACAGATCGCAACCAGAGACATAGCAACAAGAAAGAAGCGCTACTTGACGAAAGTAAGGCAAAAGGGAAGAACCCCATTAAACACATCGAATAGTAACACTAGCACGGTCAGGGAGCCCAAAGCAGGAAGAAAGACAGCTGGAAAAGCTCATCAAAGCACAACAAGGTATCACTAAATGAAAACATCCCCATTGCTAGAGCAATCACCAAGGTATCACAAAGCAGTCACGAAAAAATAGGAAGACAAGGCTATTAACCATGCAAAGAGGCAAACCTAATTTAAACTAGTAGGCAAAAATTACCAGATCAAAAAGAAGGCGAAACTCACTGCCCATTTATTACTCAATTTTCAGGATCAAAATATGAATCGAAGTCTGAATCAAAACTAGAGACTTCTGGAATTAACCTTCTAACAAAAACTAAATTAGTATATGATCACCGAATACAAACATCAGGAAAAAAGAAGACGAAGTAGAACTGAATCAACTGACGTACCTGAACGAGAGAATTAGGGAACTGTGAAATTGAAAAATAAGGGAAATAGAGAACGACGAAAATTTAAGGGAAGGGAAATAGGGCGGGATGAAATTGAAGAAAGAGGGAAATGAAAAGAAGAGGAAATAAGAAGAGGGAGGGAAAGCAAAAAAAAATTCACAAGGTATAATAATGAATGTTAACGCGTTATGTCAGCGTTTTGATGAAAATTAATTCATTTAAAATACTTTTTATTGCATTTGTTTAACAAACGCTGATAATGGTTGCTGTTAAAAGTGATTTTTGTTGTAGTGGCGGTTGGAGTTCCTCTCAAATTTCAATTTCCAACTACAATCAAAATTCCTATAGGACATGTAGTAGCAATGGAAGTAAGACCAGCACTGATGAACCCGTTAGTCAAGAGTAGAAGAAGGATGTAGTGATAGTTGACATTTTGGCTAAGTTGAATAGGGAGAGTATTTCCCCCATCTCGGTAGGTATTCGATCGATGAACGAGGATAGCTAAGAAGAGATGGACGCCTATGTGTTCCAGCGGTGGAGGACGTTCTAGAGGAAGTAGTGACCGAGTGCTAAAGGATGATTATTCATCTCGATGGAGATAAGACGTATAAAGACATGACGTAGATTTTCTATTGGCCGAGAATAAAGAGGCATGCAGCTGAATATGTCACTAGCTATTTGACATGTCAACGAATCAAAGCGGAACAAAGGAAGCTCGGAGGTCTGTTACTACCGTTGGAGGTTCCAGCTCAGAAGTAGGAACACATATCGATGGATTTCATAAATGGATTGCCTAGAAGTTGCAAAAGGCAATGAAGATATTTGGGTTATAGTGGATATAGGCCTATCAATTGATACTTTTGGATGCGGATAGTGTCATATCCACATCCGCATCCGAAAACATTTTTGGATATTGGATATCCACATCCGCGGATATGGATAGCTATCAGATAATTATCCTATTCGCTTAAGACCGATAAATCAAGAAACATAAATAGAAAATTTTAGTTTAACATAAAAAAAAATCAATAGCATTGATTATGAAAGTGTTAAAAACAAACAAATATGATAATAATAAATAGTTTTAAGCAATTAATAAGCATCAAGTGCATATATTATAAACCACTAACTTAATAAAACAATAAATAAATATCTTTCATTGTACTAAAATACACCAAATTTAAACTGTAATCTTGAAAAAAACCGAACGGAAAATTTTTGGATGTGGATGTCTTCGTATTCGCATACGCATCTGTTTTTCCAGATACCGAATATTATCCGTTTTTCAAATATGGATGCGGATGGATTTTAGATTTTTCAGGTATCTATTGACAGCCCTGATGTAGCTCAGGCCAGGAATGAAGGCATAAGTCGTAGCCGAGTTATCAGAGCAAAGGACATAAGTCGTGACCGACTTATAGAAGACGAAGACATAAGTCGTGACCGACTTAAGAAAGGCGAAGGTATAAGTCGTGACCGACTTAAGGAAGATATACGTCGTCTCCGACTTATAGAAACAAGCATGAGTCGTGACCGACTTAACTGGAGAGAAGACATAAGTAGTGACCGACTCAACTCGAACGAGCTACGACCTAAAACTACAGGAGGAGCAACACGAGGTGGAAAATGTGAAGGCTTAAGTCGGCAACGACTTAAGGAAAGTGATAGGTCGGCACCGAGTTACGACTTATTTAAGTCGGTCGAGATTTTAAGTCGCGAAAGCCCTGATGCCGTTGATTCCTCTGCCGAGTTAATCTCTACCGTGGATTTCTTAAGTCGTAAATCTGGGATGCCGCATGTTTTAAGTTGCTGAAGCTGTTGCCGTGGATCTTTATGCCGAGTTAATCTGGACCGCTATTCTTAAGTCGTTAATAGTTGAGTCGTGTAGAGCTGTTAAGTCGGCAACGACTTAAACGGGTCTGTTTGTATTTTCTGTTTGTAAGTCGGTATGTTGTAAGTCGGCAACGACTTAAGGAGTTGTCTGTTGTATTTTCTGTTGTAAGTCGGTATGTTGTAACTACTTGGGCTTAAGTCGTGTACGACTTATGTTGAGTCGGAGGCTTTGATAAGTCGGAACCGACTTAGTACTTGTAATATTTTTAAGTTTTCTGAACTGTGTTGTAAATAGTACGACTTAGGTTAAGTCGGAGATGTTGATAAGTCGGTTGCCGACTTATGACTTGTACTTTTTCTGTTTTGGTGTGTTGTAGCCTATAAATAGGCAAGTGAAGTCATTTGTAAAGGTTGTTGATTTTTGAATAAAATTCTTTTTTGATTGCTTTGTGCTTTCATTCCAAATTGGTAGTTGAGTGTAATCTCCTATCTCCTCTTTCGGATAATCGAGTGCGCTCGATTCAACGATTGTAGAAGCCGATTCGCGGAATCAAGTGCGCTTGATCAACGCTTGAAGAATTGAAGATCTTTGAACCCGGTATCGTGCGCGATCAACGAGTTCGAGATAGCTAGAGTTCGGTATCTTTGGATCAACGAATTCGGGCAATTCAGCATTCATCAATCCATCGACTGCTACTTTCACCGATCTACATCATTTTTGAAATATCCGCTGCGTCAGTTTTGGTATCAGAGCTTGTTCTAGCCAATCATAGCTAGATCGAGACTTGGAGCCTAATCATTTGAAGAGTTTTGAAGTTTGAAGAGAAGCCGAGAGCTTGAAGTGTTGAGCCGTGGCCAAGAGGAAGAAGAGTCATCTTGTTCGAAGTTGTTTGATCAAAATTTGAATTGGAGGCCGAAACTTTGTCCATCGTGTTCATCGCGATTTGCTACAAAGTGGAAGTTTTCGATCCGTTTCATTTTGGATCAAAATCCGGAAAGTGTTTGAATTTGAAGTGTTGAAGAATTTGTGAAGTTTTCAAGTATGCCGCCAAGAAGAGCTAATCGCCACCAAAACGTAGAAGCTTTATATCGAAGAGAAGAGGCTGATGAGATGGAGCAAAGAATCAATGAGAATTTTAGTGAAAAGCTTAACGAAGGAATTGGCCGGTTGGAGAAGCTTATGATGGAGATGAATCAAAATCGGAGAAGGGTTTCACCAGAATCTAACCATGGGGGTAGTAGAGTCTCGCCGCATTCTAATCGAGACCGAAGTGTTGACAATGATCAAGGGCGTGGGAGGAACGTGAATGATCGTGAACGGAGGAATGTCGGTAGTAGAGATGTTGGTGGTCAGAATCGACATCGTTATGCATCTGATTTTGAAGAGGAGTATGATGGTGGTAGTGTTCAAGGAAGAGGTCAAGGAAGAAACTATTCTGAGTATGATCACAAGTGGGAATCGGGGATGAAGACAGAAATTCCTGAATTCAAAGGTGGTATGCAAGCGGAGGAGTTTCTAGACTGGGTAGCTAATGTTGAGGAGATTTTTGACTTCAAAGAAGTTCCAGAACATCGTAGAGTGAAGTTGGTTGCTACGAGGTTGAGAGGTAGAGCTTTGGCATGGTGGCAACAAACCAAGCTTACACGTGAACGTATGGGGAAGTCAAAAGTTGAATCTTGGGAGAAGATGAAGAAATTGATGAAAGCAACGTTCTTACCTTACAATTATCAATCTTTGATGTATCAACGTTTGCAGAACTTGAGGCAGGGCACAAAGACAGTTAATGACTATGCTGATGAATTCTATCAACTTATTGCAAGGAATGATATTATGGAAACAGAAGAGCAGCTGACATCTAGGTTCATTGGGGGACTGAGAATGCAGATTCAGGATATGGTTAATATGTTCGATCCAAGATCTGTGGCAGAAGCACATCAGAAAGCATTGGCTTGGGAAAAACAAGGGAGACGAGGAAGTGGTGTGTTTACAAATTCCAATAATCTGATGAAGGGAGTTAGTGGGAGTTCGAATGTTTCAAAAGCTGTTGCAAAACCAGTTGTGAAAGAAGTTGAGAAGACAAGGGTTAACAATGGTTTCAAATGTTACAACTGTCAGGAGTTGGGTCATAAAAGCAGTGAGTGTCCAAAGCCAAAGAAGAGAACCATGATTGCAGAAGTTGACGATGAGGATGTTGAGGAAGATTGTTCTAGTCCAGTTGAGGAGGATGAGCAGGATATTGCGTCAGGAGATGAAGGTTGTAACCTAATGCTGAGGAGATCGTGTTTAACACCGAAGCAGGAAGAAGCTAGTTGGTTGAGGAGTAACATCTTTCAGTCAACGTGTACTATTCTGGGAAAGGTGTGTAAATTTGTGATCGACGCAGGAAGCTGTGATAATATTATTTCAACCGAAGCTGTGACCAAGTTGAAATTGAAGACAGAGAAGCATCCGAGTCCATACAAGTTAGCATGGTTGAGGAAAGGAGGAGAAGTGAAAGTGGATAGACGAGTTCGTGTACCATTCTCTATTGGGAAGAAATACAAAGATGAAATATGGTGTGATGTAGTAGAGATGGATGTTTGCCATTTATTATTGGGAAGACCATGGTAATATGATCGAGCAGTGCTACATGACGGTCGGACCAATAGCTACAGTTTTATGTTTAAAGGCACGAAGATTATCTTAGTTCCGAAGAAACGCCAATAGGAAGAAAACAAAGTGGAGGAAATCGAAGAGCTGAAAACTCTATTGACTTTGAAGGAGTTTGTTAAAGAAGTTGAAGAAGAGCCGGAAGTATTCTTGTTGATTGGACGAGAAAGCAGTGAAGAGGTTGAAATTCCAGAAGAAGTTAAACCAGTTCTGAAAGAATTTGACGATGTATTTCCAGAGGAGTTACCAACGGAGTTGCCACCGTTGAGGGATATACAACATCAGATAGATCTTATTCCCGGTGCTGTATTGCCACACAGACCACATTATCGAATGAGTCCGAAGGAACATGAAGAATTGCGGAGGCAGGTAGAGGAATTACTTGAACAGGGGCGTGTGTAGGAGAGCCTGAGTCCTTGTGCTGTACCAGCTTTATTGGTACCCAAGAAGGATGGGACTTGGAGGATGTGCACTGACAGTCGAGCATTGAATAAGATTACTGTGAGATATAGATTTCCAATGCCGAGGTTGGATGACTTGTTGGATCAAATAAGTGGAGCTACTATCTTTTCGAAGATTGATTTGAAGAGTGGATATCATCAAATTCGTATCAGACCAGGAGATGAGTGGAAGACTGCTTTTAAAACTAGGGAGGGTCTATACGAATGGTTGGTTATGCCATTTGGTTTATCCAATGCACCAAGTACGTTCATGAGGGTGATGAATCAGATTTTTCGACCGTTCATTGGGAAATTCGTGGTGGTGTATTTCGATGATATTCTTATTTACAGTGGGAGTCCAGAGGAACATTTGAATCATCTTAGAGAAGTGCTGATGGTATTGCGACAAGAACAATTTTATGCTGCTACGAAGAAGTGCGTGTTCATGACGCACAGTGTTTTATTTCTGGGGTATGTTGTTTCAGAGAAAGGAATACAGGTTGACCAAAGTAAAGTTGAGGCGATCAGAAATTGGCCGCAGCCCAAGACGATAACGGAAGTTCGTAGTTTTCACGGGTTGGCTTCATTCTATCGAAGGTTTATACCACACTTTAGTAGTGTGATGGCACCTGTTACAGATTGCATGAAAGGTAAACAGTTTGCATGGACAGAGGAAGCAGGGAGTGCTTTTGGGAAGATCAAGGAATTGCTGACGTCTACACCAATTCTAGTGCTACCTGATTTTCAGTTGGTGTTTGAACTACATACTGATGCATCCAAGGTTGGGATTGGAGGGGTGTTGAGCCAGAAGGGGCGTCCAATTGCCTATTTCAGTGAGAAGTTGTCAGGAGCGAAGATGCGATACAGTACATATGATGTGGAGTTTTATGCTGTTGTACAATCTATTAAACACTGGAGACACTATTTATTTCAGAAGGAGTTCGTTCTGTATACTGATCATGAAGCATTGAAGCATTTACAAGGGCAAGACAAGATTTCAGCAAGACATGCATCATGGATTGCATATCTGCAACAGTTTACTTTTGTTGTTAAACACAAGTCAGGGGTGACAAATCGTGTGGCTGATGCTTTAAGTAGAAGGAATCATTTGTTGACAACAATGAAAGTTGAGGTGACTGGTTTTGAATTATTGCCGGAGCAGACTGCAGAAGACTCTTATTTTAAGAAATTTGTTGAGAGGGACAATGAAGGGAAGACTGATGAGTTTATGATGATTGATGGTTTTCTTTTCAAGGGAAATAGATTGTGCATACCGGAGGGTAGTCTGAGAATGAAGATTATCGAAGAGTTACACGAAGAAGGACATGTTGGGAGAGACCGTACCTTACAGTTGATTTCACAATCCTACTTTTGGCCATCGATGAGGAAAGAGGTGGAAAGGTTTGTGGAGCGTTGTCATATTTGTCAGGTTTCGAAAGGAACTGCGACTAATGCTGGTTTATATATGCCATTACCTGTACCAGTTAAACCATGGGTTGATGTGAGTATGGACTTCGTGTTGGGATTACCGAGGACACAGCGAGGTAACGATTCCATATATGTGGTGGTGGACAGATTCTCGAAAATGGCACATTTTATTGCTTGTAAGAAGACGGCGGATGCTGTTCATGTTGCTCAGTTGTTTTTCAAGGAGATCTATCGACTTCATGGATTGCCAGAATCTATTGTGTCGGATAGAGATACTCGTTTTCTGAGTCATTTTTGGCTAAGTCTGTGGAAGATGGTGGGAACGAAACTGAAATTTAGTAGTGCTTATCATCCACAAACGGATGGACAGACTGAGGTGGTTAATCGATCATTGGGAAACTTGTTGAGATGTCTTGTTCAAGATAATCTGAAGAGTTGGGATGTGAAGTTATGCCAGGCGGAGTTTGCCCATAATCATGCTGTGAATCGAAGTACTAGGTTCAGTCCGTTCCAGATTGTTTATTCAAGTTTACCGAAGGGACCGTTAGATTTAACAATGATACCACACTCGAAGGGGACAATTAAGAAAGCTGCTGATTTTGTTGAAGGGCTGACGGAGTGTCATAAAATCGTTCAAGAACGATTAGAAAAGGCAAATGCAAAATATAAACAATCTGCAGATTTGAAACGACGAAATGTTGAGTTTAATGAGGGTGATCTGGTTTATGCAGTATTAACGAAAGATCGTTTTCCAGTAGGCGCTTACAATAAATTGAAAGCACGGAAAATTGGTCCGGTGGAAGTTGTGAAACGAGTCAATGACAATGCTTATAAACTGAAGCTGCCAGATGATGTGTATACGTCTGATGTATTCAACGTTAAGCATCTCGTACCATATCATGGGAATGAGTTTGTTGGGGATGAAGAGTGTGCAAATTCGAGGTCGAATTTCTCTCAACCTGGGGAGGATGATGTAGCTCAGGCCAGGAATGAAGGCATAAGTCGTAGCCGAGTTATCAGAGCAAAGGACATAAGTCGTGACCGACTTATAGAAGACGAAGACATAAGTCATGACCGACTTAAGAAAGGCGAAGGTATAAGTCGTGACCGACTTAAGGAAGATATACGTCGTCTCCGACTTATAGAAACAAGCATGAGTCGTGACCGACTTAACTGGAGAGAAGACATAAGTAGTGACCGACTCAACTCGAACGAGCTACGACCTAAAACTACAGGAGGAGCAACACGAGGTGGAAAATGTGAAGGCTTAAGTCGGCAACGACTTAAGGAAAGTGATAGGTCGGCACCGAGTTACGACTTATTTAAGTCGGTCGAGATTTTAAGTCGCGAAAGCCCTGATGCCGTTGATTCCTCTGCCGAGTTAATCTCTACCGTGGATTTCTTAAGTCGTAAATCTGGGATGCCGCATGTTTTAAGTTGCTGAAGCTGTTGCCGTGGATCTTTATGCCGAGTTAATCTGGACCGCTATTCTTAAGTCGTTAATAGTTGAGTCGTGTAGAGCTGTTAAGTCGACAACGACTTAAACGGGTCTGTTTGTATTTTCAGTTTGTAAGTCGGTATGTTGTAAGTCGGCAACGACTTAAGGAGTTGTCTGTTGTATTTTCTGTTGTAAGTCGGTATGTTGTAACTACTTGGGCTTAAGTCGTGTACGACTTATGTTGAGTCGGAGGCTTTGATAAGTCGGAACCGACTTAGTACTTGTAATATTTTTAAGTTTTTTGAACTGTGTTGTAAATAGTACGACTTAGGTTAAGTCGGAGATGTTGATAAGTCGGTTGCCGACTTATGACTTGTACTTTTTCTGTTTTGGTGTGTTGTAGCCTATAAATAGGCAAGTGAAGTCATTTGTAAAGGTTGTTGATTTTTGAATAAAATTCTCTTTTGATTGCTTTGTGCTTTCATTCCAAATTGGTAGTTGAGTGTAATCTCCTATCTCCTCTTTCGGATAATCGAGTGCGCTCGATTCAACGATTGTAGAAGCCGATTCGCGGAATCAAGTGCGCTTGATCAACGCTTGAAGAATTGAAGATCTTTGAACCCGGTATCGTGCGCGATCAACGAGTTCGAGATAGCTAGAGTTCGGTATCTTCGGATCAACGAATTCGGGCAATTCAGCATTCATCAATCCATCGACTGCTACTTTCACCGATCTACATCATTTTTGAAATATCCGCTGCGTCAAGCCCTAAGTGGATAAGCTCGGTAAAAGTGCCCACTTTATTCTGGTGAGAAGTAATAGGAAAACAACATCTCCAGCACAGATTTACATCAAGGAAGTTGTAAGATTACATGGAATTTCGATTAGTATTGTCAATGATAAAGACCCCTTATTTACTAGTGAGTTATGGAGGAGTTTGTAGTCAGCTTTAGGGACTATGTTGAATCTTAACATCGCTTACTATCCTTGGATTAATGGACTGACGAAACGGTGACTAGGATCTTGAAAGATTTGTTGTGGGCTTGTATTATGGATTTCGAAGGACATTGGAAGCAACATTTACCTTTAGTATAGTTCACCTATAATAATAGTTACCATGCAGCGATAGGAATGCTACTCTTTGAAGCCTTATACGGAAGGCCATGCAATTCACCAAATTGTTTGTGGGAAAACACCGACAAAATTACACTTGGACTAGATTTAATCTGTGAAACCACAGAGAAGATTAAGGTAACTAGGCAGCGAATGAAGACTGCTTATGACCGACAGAAGTCCTATGTTGATAGGTGAAGGAAAGAGTTGGAATTCTTAGTTAGGGACATGGTACTTGTTAAGATTTCCACAATTAGGAAGGTTATGAGGTTTGGAACCTCAAGAAAGTTGGCATCGAGATTTGTTAGCCCATTCCTAATTTTGGAGAGTGTGGGGAAACTTGAGTATCGAGTAGAACTTCCAACTAAGTTAGTAGGAGCCCATAATGTTTTCCATGTATCGCATCTAAGGAGGTTTTTGCACAACACAACCATTATAGTAGAGCGTGATCAGTTAGAAGATATAGAGATGGAGCCAATAGCACCCTGTGCCATCGCACATATAGTGGAGCACGGAGTTAGGAAGCTTCGTAAAAAAGAAATTAGGTTGATCCAAGTATAAAAGGGAGATAATACGGTGGAAAGCACTTGGAAAACAGAAGAGATGAGGAAGGCTTCTCATCCAGGGGCTTTTCACTAGTAACTTTTCTACCTACATTTAGTATTATGTAAGTTTTGGTTGCATTGTGATTGTTACATTGGAAGGTAAGGGATGGTTGTTACACTTTTCCCTGTTGTTTTTGCACTCATATAGAGTTTCAATTATATTTAGGTTGTTTGCGTACATGCCTGTATGTCACGATTTGAACTCACATATAGACATGTTGCATGCATAATTACATTACACTTTTTATTAAGTAGATGGTTGTGTAGATAACTTGGTTGTATAACATGATTGTAGATTGCACATTACACTATATGTCCTTTAAAAATTTCATATACGAAATTCTTTTAAAGGGGGAGAATGTAACACCCCGCAAAATTAACAGGAAATTAATTAAGAGGAATTAATTAATTGATGATAAAGATAAAAGTGAAAATTGAGCAAACATCTGAATTTGGCTATGAAACTTGCATTATTGTATTCGTAGCAATCTTCTGAGTAACTTTCATATATAAAGTTTCGGAGTTCAAATAAAGAAGTTATCGACGTTTGAAGATTTCATATCGAAAATAATTCGAATGAATTAGAGTAATAAATAAAATTAAGTAAACATTAACACTAAACACCAATGTCTTTACACCCTTATGCTTTTAAAATCAATTAATTAAAATGAGTTATTAAACTTTTAACGTTCCTTATGTTATGGAAAATTTTAGCAGTAATTCCTTTGCGCGGGTAGGTCCGAAAAAATCACAACATCAATATAAGCTCATATTTGGGCCTTCCATATCTGGGGACAACACAACAACAATATATACTTATGATATACCATATATAATATGTATGTCACATAGCAAATAAATCTTTAAGCATAAACACGTACCACTGGTCAAGCAACCAAACTCTACTCATGAAACCGAAAGCAGCATGCTAGCCTTTTCTTCCATATACCTGAATTTTACTTGCACATTCCAAAAGAGAGTTAAACACGAATGAAACAATATAACAATCATTCATGACGTATATATGCCACCTATATAAAAACCTGTAATTTGCGTTTTTAATGAAAGAAGCATACAATTTATTAAAGCTCACATGATGTATATATGCCACCTATATGGATTATCAAATCTGATCACTTGCTCGATCACACAAATTTCTCTTCCGAACTAGTATCGCTTACTTGACTTCCTTAGTGCGGACTCCGATTAAATTCATCGATTAGAAACCTCTGTTCTCCTTACATAGCTATATACTATGATAGAAAACTTCATAATCATATCAAAATTTTGTATCAAGTGTTCGTCGTTAGGTTTCGAGTGAAAAATCCTTGTTCGAATCAGTGTAAATCATCTCGAAATCCTGTACTCGAATCTAGATCGGGAACAGTTATATGAATAAAATGATCTTCATACAACTTACGTATTTATCCCATTGGTTTCATAACTACACCAATTATTTTTAGTTCGCATTTATTCGTACCAATTGTATTTCATTTATATGAACCATTTCATAAAGCTTTTCTTAAGTTTATAAAAATCTTATAAAACACAACTTATGTTTATCAACACTTTAAAACTTAATTCCATATTCAGATAATACTCCACTATAACCTAAGAGTATATATATAATGTCAGATTATTTTACTTAACCAGGATGTTCATAAATTTAAAACTTGTTTAACTTACTTTCTTTCCATTCTAAAGAAACAAAACTCTACTTTTATATTTTCACCAACACTTAGCTTTAAATTTCTATATCGATTCGAAAGTTTTCAACTATCCAAAATCGCCGAAAATTACATTTTCAACAAATGAAAACTATCAAACAACATGTCATAATAAGATGCACAAACCAAGCTATCATAATGCGTAAGATACATGAATCCATATAATGACTTAACCGAAAACTTCAGAATTAGACACCGGATTTTATTTCTAATCATTTTGAAATAATATTATACTTATCTACTTTTGTATATCAAATCATACCTTTGGGATTAAATCAAAATCCATTTTACCAAAACAACCCTATAGCTAATTACTATGGTAGCATTTCCCCTACTTAAAAATCCGAAAATGAATGTCGATGATACTACAGCCATCACTAGAATTATTTACTAGCGATAGAAATGAGTTTAGTGCTTTCTATCTTCTTCAAAATACTTTTAAAATATTTCTAATCATAAAAACTTTCAAATAATACTATTATTATTTTCCCCAAAACTTTGAAATATAATTTTTCAAAACCACCGGAATTTAAGTTCCTATATTCTCAGCTTAAATATTTTTTTATTTATAAACCATATTTATATAATCTCACTTTCTTATATAAAATAATTTCACAAATATTTATCTTTGTTTAGATTACAATAAACAACTTTTATTAAAATTAATTTTAATCTAACATTATCACCAAACGCCTTATAATCAAACTGTGAAACTTAATTCACCAGGTGTTCATTTCAATGTTACAACAATTATTATCTACTCAACCCATGCAGCGAAAAGGTAAAACTGCTCATAAAATGGTCGTGCACTATTTAAAATGCAACAAACAATAGTCAATGCCCACAAACTGACCGTGTATGACTGACCAAACAATAAATGATGATAACTGAATATTATCATCTTCGAACAAACAAACACATCATAAACAACTACATCAATTCTGAAAATTATTCTTTTATATTTAAAATATATTCCTAGATAAAGTTATTTCATTTACCAAATTCAAAAACCAATACCATGTCGATTTGCCTTGTCTAATGTTTTAGAAACCCTTATCGATACTATGGCGTCCCATGTACCGACCAAAATTCATAAACCACTTAACAGACCAATTAACACAATATAAAAAATTTGATAGCACAAAAAAATACGCGATCTCGTTTATATACACTCAAGCTCATTCTAGGACATTACTAACCTTAAGGAAGATTTCACTTCCAAAACCATAGTTATTTAGGATAAAACAAATGTCACTCAAAACATAGACAACAATAAACCCAAAACACTTTTGATATAATTAAATGGAACGTAGAGACATTAGACCAAGTATACATACCCTCACATTCCGATTCCAAACTTGCACTATCTTTCAATTAACAATGTAGTCAGACAAGCTAGCATACGATCCTTGCCTCGACATACATTCTTAATTCTTAGGTCTGGGACGAGTTTCCTTACCTCGGAATTTGGTGTTAAGCATGGAAAGAATACTTTCCATACAACCATAATTTAAAATGAACATTTATGGAAATCAAACCTCGTTTCCTTTTATAAAATTCCTTTTTATAAATCTCTTTTATATTTACGAATTCTTTTATAAATCACCTTTCTATTTATAACACTCCTTTTATAAATCTCCTTTATAAAACTCCTTTTTATTTATAGAACTCCTTTCTATTTATAACACGCCCAGACTCGACTGTTACTCGACGAAATAGAACCTACTTCTGCTATGTAGTTCTGGACAACTTCTCTACATATATCCAAACTTGTCATAGTTGTAACGCTTCTTCTTTCTATCAATCTTGTAGTCTCTGATCAAGTGCCCTTTATCTCCACAACCTTAACAGATGGGTTCCCATTTAGTCTTCTTCCGAGCGTTCTTTCTAGAGTTTGGTTTTTCTTTCCATTCCATTTCTTCTTACCTCCACTACCTTATTGCGGTTTTGGCTCTTCCTTATCGACAACAACTGATTTGGGCTTGGGTATAAACTCTCATGGCAAAGAGATTTCTCGACAGGTCTCTCGAATGGCTCATCGATATGACCTACCAACTTCTTCCCTAAATAGTCGTCCAAGCCCATAAGAAACTTATCATTTTTTCTCAATGAATTATCGATGAAAGACATCCTAAAATTCGACAAAGCATCAAATTTAGCAATATACTCGAAGATGGACATATCTCCCTGCTTAAGATCAGCGAATCTCCTTAATAGCACCGACTTCTGAGCAACCATGATAAACTTCTCCTCAAAACTAGGCTTGAACTGGTTCCAAGTGAACTGATCCTTGAGTGTAGCAATAGCAATGCCATTTCACTAGTTCATGGCCTGCTCTTGAAGTAATCTAGAGGCCGGCTTCCTTTTCATGGCATCATCTACTTCCATGTCACTAAAGATACGCTTGTGGGTGTCCAACCAAACCGTCACTTCGATGGCCGACTCCATTCCAAGAAATGGTTTGCCTCCCAAACTGGAGTAATCTTTGCATAGCTTGGCAAAGTCAACCTCGACGGCTGCACATGAGCACCACCACCTACAGCAACATTTGGAGCAGCCAGTTGGGTATTCTGTAGTATGTTCACCATCATCACATTGAACATAGGCTTATAAGTTAGGATTAGTAGCCCTCAAACTGGTTCCTTCCTCAACTCCGAAGATGGAGTTCCTCACAGTATTTCTTGTTTACCGGCTCATTCTTGATATATAATAAGAAAAATCAGTCTCTCAAAAAGAAAATTGTGTCGATGGTATTCGTGTATGCATGCAACTTATATACTATATACTACTATATAGTTTCGAAAACCAAAATATATAACAAGTACGTGCTCTCTCTTGTGTGTGTGTGTGTAAACACTCTCTTGATCCAGTCTAGGGTGATAACTACTTCCATATTTCTACTGGACCACGGTATCAAGTCAAGTTAATCGTGTAACCTAATTTCTAATACCAAATGCGATGATTGCCCTACACTACCGGCACCAATATAACTATATAGTGCGTTGCTGACATGTCCGGCGGATGTAGGACGATCATCAAAGATTGGAAATAAAATAAAACATCATAGAACCTATCGTACGTTTCAAGTGCATGTAATAAAATTAATATACATTACGGATATAAACATAGGAGAGACCAGGCTTCAACAAACACCGACCTCTTGGTAGCGACCAAATCTCTCGGTACCGATTGTTGTACTTAGCTAAATTTTAGCTGAGTTTCTTCCTTCTCTTACAGAGCTCCAACTTCTAAGTGCTTGGACTCCGACTACTTCCTATAAAAGCTCTCAGCGTCAACCCCAAGCTCTAAATGCTAACCCCAGAAGCTCTTGGTAGACTCCAAAAGCTCTTGGTGCTTGGTCCAACATTTAGCCAAATTCCAGTATTTGACTTCTATTCATCACTCCTAGCCTTTACTTGAAGAATCAAACTTCTACGGAGTGTTTTCCCCTAATATAAAGCTCTTGATACCAAGTGAAAACTCTCGGTACCGAGTCCTCTACTTAGCTCCAATTTTCATGCAACTTGAATTTTGAGCTCCTCTTATGCTCTAGAGACCCTCCTCCAAGACTCATCATCTTTGCCTTCAATTTGCCAAATTTTCCAATCACTTTCCTAAATACCTAAAGCACTAGCAAACCATATCAAAGCACAATATACAAATATGGAATGTCATACATATACATCCATTCATATGTATAATATATAAGAACATGAGTAGCAAGTTTAAGCTGTTCAGATTGCTTGTCATATGATAAGAGGCTCCGGAATTAGAAAACCATATTTCGTCATTTATATCTTCAATCTTGGCAGCATCACTATTTTAGTTTTCAGATTGATTCTTGTTATCTTGTTGAACCATGTTAACAGTAGTTGATAATTTATTGCATCGATCTGCGTTAGTGGTGTGTAATTTGAGTCAAATCTGAAATAACATTTGCTTGCTGCATGACCATATTTCTCACATATCTGACACCCGATCCTGTTGTTATTGTCGTACCTTCCACCCCTTCCCCAAAATCTGCCTGAATAATCATCCCTTTGACTGGTTGACTGGTTCTTGGCATTGTAATTCTTTTCTTGATTTTTGAATTTGTTGTTACTACCAAAATTAGATGAGAAATCTGAAAAAATAGGCTTCTTTTGCTCAATCCTACCTTCATGAGCAAGTAATGCGGAGTGCACATATTGAATGATGGGTGTTGTTTCTTTTGATGAGATGACTGTCACTATAGCTTCATAATCTTCTTCTAGGCCATTTAGTTACTTAGTATTGATAATATCTATTCATAATCGGATATTTTATGGCCTACTGACTCTAGTTGGTCATATAACATCTTAACCTTTGACAAGTATTCTCTTATTAGTAGACTTTCTTTCTTTAAATTCTGCAATTGTTTTTTATAAAACATAACATTTGCAGCAGATTGAGTGTTAAAAACTTGTTGAACTGTTAAACAGATTTCATTATCACTCTTACATCTAATTAGTTGTGGCAAAAGATTTGAACTTACGGTAGAAAATAACCAAGAACTTACTAGATTGTCTTGTCTTTGATGTGATGTGTATTTTTGATTGACTATGAGCTTGTAATCCTTGTCAGCCACATATCTTGGTGGTGTAATTAGGGTGCCAAAAACATAATCTTCTAATCCATAGCCTTTAGTGGCTGTCTCTATCTGAAATTTCCAGAGGAGGAAGTTTGTTTCATCAAGTTGTACATTAATAATCTGATTTTGTGGCTTGGTTAATGTTTTGATGGTATCTTATGTTGCAGATCTTTGAGATGTTACTTTTGTTGTTCTTGCTGCTGATGTGGGTGATAAGTCCCCTTTTGACATAGCTGTAGTTCAATCAAGAAGCAATGAATCTTGAGAATCAATTGTTGGAATGAAAAACTAATGTAGCCAGATAGCACTTGATGATGATGATATCTGACGGTGACTTCTTAGCGAGGCACAGTTGAATCTTGATATAAAATGCTAATAAGAAAAGTGAGAGCCTTGATACAGATTCAGGTATGACCGTATAGGTAAAAAAATCAGAGGATGAGAATCTTGATTTCTTTGATGATAAGAGAATTCGTAACCTATCTCGATGATGAGATTAAATCTAAGAGAATGATGGAGTGGCAATTCTTCTTTGATTGCTATTAAGCAAGAGTACGCTCTGATACCATGAAAGATTTTAGAAGAAATTGAAAATTTTATATTGCTGATGAAAGAATTTACAATTGCTTGATTGATATTTGTTTTACAATTGTATTCTTACCGATACATCTAATATAAAGAAATGCAATAGTATTTATAGCCTTTTGGAATGCTGATGTTGGGCCGAATGCAAGCCCATATATGATGTATTCATATACTCGCTTTATAATGAGCTACTTGCTTGAGATAAATACTTGCTTAAACCCGTTAGTTTCATTGAACAAGAATAACTACTCCATTTGTAACACAATATGACCTTTCACAAATATCATGACAAATTGCAAACTTTATAGGCGACGTTTGGTCACTGATTCACATAGGTAGTATACCTGGTGAGTCCAAAAGTTTAAATAAATTCCCACTCACCTACTTATAAGGAAATTAACTAGTAATATTAGTACATATTTAAGATAAACTATTTTTTTCTTCGTCTCAACATGTATTATGACATGGTTCAAACAAGTTATTACATATTTATTTGATCTTTAATATATAATTGTAGCAGCTTTGATCTAACAACTTTGTGCGAATGCTAATTCAAAAATCTCATATTATCAGTTTGGTAATATTTCAAATTTCCTTTAGAATTCTGTGAGAGTTATATCTAACAGATTATAAGGCATCTCAATTATCATGCAAATTCTCACCATATATGGTTGATATTTCATAAATTCACATAAGATTTTACATATACAAGAATATATGTATATATATATATGGAAAGGATCGACTCTCCCTCAATTTTCCTACACCACAAATCCTCACGATTTCAACCATATGTTTCGTATTAAATAAACTTGTTTCTCTCTCCAAAACTGACAAGAGAGAGAAACTATATTATTTAAGTCGGAACATGTGGTTGAAATCAAAAGAGATTTGAGGTGTAGTAAAAGTAAGAGGAGTTGATCCTTTCTCTCTCTCTCTCTCTCACACACACACACACACACATATATATATATATGTGTGTGTGTGTGTGTCCGGCTATTTGAACATAAAGTAAAACACAAATAGTGACACAAAAGATCTGGACCGTTGGGTATTTTTGTCTTTATATGGAGTCAGGGGGCAATCCATGATGGAGATCCATTGTGTCATCAAGTTGTGTCCAAATATATTTTCCCACACAAATATATATATATATAATAAGGAAAACTCACAATGAAGCTTTTGAAATGTCTATAATGCCATTTAAAATTGTGTTATAAGATAACTGTATTTTTGTCGTTTTAATTTGTCACGTTCTTAATTTTTATACACTTCCTCGAACATGTTTCTTTCCCTACCCCAACGTTACATCATATACAAATTTACTTTAAAACTAAAATTAACCCTAAAACAACCCTATAAGATGTAATCGATCAAATTCTTTCATCACACCTCTGTCGGATTCTTCTCTTCGCAACGTTGAAGATCCAAGAGGTGCAAAGTTAAACATTTCAAGGGGAGAAACATGACTCGAGAGCATAGTTTCAAAGACCAAACTATGAGTCGAACCATGTCGGTGCAAGGTCAAAGGTTTAAGTGGTTGAACCAACCAGACCGTGAGAACTACAATGATCTTATTTTCTATTTTTTAGATTTAAATATCTAAAAATTCCAATTGATGTTAAAATGTTAAAATTTAACTAATTATAATTAATATATTAACCTTTAAACTAATTATTTTTGAACATTTGACAACAAATATTAATTAGAATAATTCTACAACAGTCATTTACCGAAAAAGTGTAAATTTTCTAATTTTCTAAGGTAAGGAGGTTCAATTCAATAGTAATTCATTAAATGTAAACTAATAATGTAGCACGAAATCCTAAATTGATAAGATAATCTAATAATTTGATAGTTAAGGTTGTAAAATTATTTGTTAAATAGATTATGTGAAAAAATGAAAAGCGAAGTGATAGTTTTTTTCAAATTTGAAGAGCTACGTGTTTCAAAGAGGTTGGTCTAGAGTTTTTTAAGGGTTTCGAGGTTCGACCGTGGGTTCATACACATGCAAGGTTATTTCATTTTCAAAGTCGTGGCATACCAAAATCGAAGGTTAACTGTGGTTGAACCGTGGTTGGGTCGGGTCTTTAAAACACCGCTCAAGAGTTAAGATGCAACAATGTTTTTGTTACTAATTAATTTAAATTTCGGGTGATCATTTGATTATTATTTTTGAACTGGTTTGGTATTGCAAATTGATTCATAACAATTTGCATTTAGAGGAATTTATTTTGTTACAATTATTTGATAGGTTCGATCCAACTCTATATTTGATACTAGAATATAAATATTTTTTACTGGATTCATCGAATATGAAATTTTCGATTGTTTTTAATGTAATTTTGAGTTTTGTAAATTTCGATCTCATAAAGCTAGGACATGCATATTCTGATGAAGTGGTTATCATTTGGTTATTGCTATAGTAGTATTAGCATGCAAGGTGGCAAATCTTGATGCTTATCATATTTATTTTTTCTATAATTTCTTCTACTTTTCTTTATTTGGAATATCGGATCATGGTTCATTGTTCTCCAATTGCTCATTATACTAATATTCATTCATTTTTTAAATTTCATTCATTTGAATAATATATTTTTCATTCTTCTTATGTATCTATGAAGACCCTTAAAAAGTGAAACGAATGCAACTGTGTATGGGAAAAGACCATATGGCATGATTTAAGTACATCTTGGAACATTGATTATAATAATGTTGACCCAAGATGGGTCAGGTAGCTCATAGACAGCAAAGTGAGGCTCTTCATGCATCATTCCACGAGCAAAAAGAGAACAAAGATGTATCATTTATATCCAATTAGGCATCGACCATAAATATGTAAAGATCATTTAAAATTTAATGAATGTGATGTATGTTGATGATGGCAATGTTGAGATAATTATGACCAAAAGTTTGTGTCCCTGACGGCTTAAGCACCTACCGATCTACAAACTTTGGTTCCATCGTTAATAATTTTATTTATATAGTTTGATGAATCTTTTTGTAGTATCAAAAACTATGACATTACTACTAAATATATTATATTTTACTTGTGGTTTATTATTGGTTTTTGATAGGCATGGCTACAAATGGATTTTGGGCCAAAGAGATGACATTCAATAACATACACTACAAGGAACAAGAGAAATTCCGAGGGAAGCTTCTGATGGCTGTCGACGACCCCATCATGTAGTTTTCAACGGCTTTTGACAGTACCTATTTTAATTAATTTAATTTAGCACATTATTTTAACAAATTATTTATAGAAGTTTGAAATTTGTTTAACATACTAATTTAATCCTTAAAAATTAAAGAAGATATTTTTATTCAATTCTGCAATTTTATAACAGTTTGTGGTTAATTAAATTAGTATTTTTGATAATCTTTTGTTTTGTAGTTTAATATTTAATTTTATAGAAAATCAAACTCAAACGATCGATGTATGCAACTTTCAGTCTGTCCATTATACAACTTCGGTGAAATTTATGATGTGCAGCTGTTTTGTAAATTTAAATATATTTTTTAACAATTGCATAAGTAATTATGAAATTTTAAATGTATTTAACATTACAAATTCATATAAAAGAAAATATTCGGTGGAAAAATATTTTTTTTGAACCTTATGTTGATCCAAAGTATTTTGGATAAAAATATATAAAATTAAGGTGTCGATCTTGATTCTCAAATTTATAGTCATTCGTCTACATTCGGACTAATAACCTTTCGTTTGAAGGCCAAACGAGACAAAATTCGGGTCACATATACTTTATGATGTATTCCAATCCATTTGGCTAGAATCGAGAAAAAACAAAATGAAAAAAGAAATAGACTCAAAATATACTATTTTTCAAGGAGTTGTATAACACTTGATATGAATTGTTAAAAGAACATCTATTTAAATGACATGTTTCAATCTAACTTGTTTCTATATGTTTTTTTTTAAATCCAACCATATGGATTGGATAAATACATAATATAATATATATGGTTAGAATTTCATCCCGTTTGAAGGTTGTTTGACCTTCTAATGAAAAGTTTAAGTCTGAATGTCCACGAATGTCTACAAATTTGAAAAATCAAGTTTGATACCTTGAATATGTTTATTTTCCTTCTGTATTTCGACCGTATGCCCAAAATACCTTGGATGGACACAAGATTCAACAAAATTTTTTTTACTAAAAACTTTATTTTATATGAATTTATTATGTTAAATACATTTAAAATTCACAATTAATTATCAAACTGTTAAAAATTATTGTATAACGAATAAAAATACCTTTTTAATAGTTAGAAATAAAACTGCGTTATTGTAAACTACGTTAAAAAAATTTAGCAAATTAAATTTTGATAATAAATTAAATTAAACTTAATTTATTTTAAATAGGGAGAAAAGATAAATTATTTTATTTAACAACCATCGAAAACCATCGGAATGTCGCATATATAGCTACAGCCGAGCTCGTTTTCTTCCTCATTTCACAATCCTAAATCAAAAACTAAAAACCTCAAACCCTCAAATCCACCCAAATCCGTCCTTACCCATCATGAGCCATCGCAATCCAGCAAGTTCTTTGTCGATTTGCAACCTCCAACTGCCTATGTCTTCAATTCATCAAAAATCCGGTATATTCTTCCCCTAAACTAATTGATCCGAATTATGATAAAATTAGTGTTAATTTGTACATATATTTGTTGATAATATCCCATTGATTAGTTATGATTGTGTATATTGGTTGATTGAGAAATTTTAATTAGGGTTATTAGTGTATAAAGCCGATAATTAGTGTATGTTGAGGGCTAATATGGGTTGATTAATGTATGTGTGTATTAGTGCAACATAATTTAGTGTTAATTAGTCCATGTATTATCTAAAATGTTGTCAAAAAAAATTTATTTACATAATCCCATTATTAGTTTATATATCCTTAATTATATTATAAATTTAGTTTACGTGTATGTGGTAATATATATAAACAAATTAGTGTATACATTTAATTTTTTATTACCGTATAATAAATTGAAATTAGTGTTAACTAAAATATGTTTCAAAAACAAGATTTTATTAGTTTATAATCATTAAGAAATTTAAATAATGAGTTATTGTTAATGCTAATATAAACAAATTAGTGTATAATGTACTTTATTTTTAAAATCCCTTAGAGAAATTTAGACCCTGTCTGACAAATATTGCATATGATCGTTATATAGATATTTGTTTTATTACAAAACAGACATCAATATTCATGTGATATAATATTTGTCAAATTTGTCTCTGTATTGGACTAGTTACAAACACAATAAAGTAATTAAATTTTGTAAATCATTCCATCTTAAATGGTTCACAAAATTTCGACAGCACATCTTTTTTGTTCCTTGTGTACATGCATTTGTGTATGTTACAGGGAACAAAGGGAAAGTGCTGCCGAAATTTTGTTGAATGTTTAAAATGAAATGATTTATACAATATAATTATTATTATGTTTGTAATGGAAAGTATGATGACCAACCATCAATGTAGAAAATAATAAAGTAAAAATATAATATTATATTCATAATTTATTAAAATTGAAAATATATAAGATTTTATGGAAAAAGGTTAAAAGAATCAAATATTATATATTTAATAAAACATTAAAATATAAACAAATTAGTGTATAATAATAACATATTATATAACTAATAAAAAATTAAAATGTATTAATGAATTAAAAACTTAAATGTCAATCTATAAAAAGATCAATAATTTTTTGAATTTCTGTTATATTTTTGTGAAATTGGAAAAAATGATCAATTATTTTGTTGATTGGAGGAGCTGAATTATCAACGAAAGGGAATGAGAAGCTCAATAAAGGAATATTTTTTATAACGGTGTACGCGTATTTATTGAATTTTCCTTAAGCAATAATGGAAACGACGAAGAAATTCGCTGCTCGTGTGGTAACTGCAAATATTTGAAGCATTGGAAAACCGAATATGGTTAAATTCCATTTGCGTCAAAATGGTTATGTGCTGGATTATTATGTGTGGGATCATCATGGAGAACATGTTGCACCTAATTCTGTAGTGTGAGAGGAGGAGGTGGTTAATGATAATGTTACGGCGAATCCTATAGAAGATATGGTTGAAAATGCAGCACGATCAATATTCCATACAGTTCAAGTTGATGATGACGATGTAAATGTCAAAGAAGAATCAAATATTGAAGCGAAAAAATATGACTTATTGGATGCTACTAAGAAACCCCTTTGGGATGGTTGTAAAGCGACACGCAGTTTATTGTACGACTATAAAAAAATAAAGCAGATTGTTCGGCGGTTTTTAAAACAAAGGCAAGATTTACGTTTGATGGAAAGAATATTCCAAACGAACAAGCTTATCAGGCAGATCTCAAGCAAAATAATGAAATAATAACCGACAATTATATTGATTTTGAGCCTTTAAACGATGAACCAAGTATTTTAGTAGAAGCATTTCAGACTACAAAGGAAACAGTATAGAGTACGAGAAGGAGTCTAAATCAAAAGGCGACCAAAACTGATTATTAAGGTACATTTTGATTGAAGCTAACTTATGTGACTATTAATATTACATTTTTCTCAAAAAAAGATATATTTTCCTATAATTAAATGATATGTTCTCGCTTAATAAAATAAAATGTCTATGACTAATATTGTGTGGACCGTCGTAAATCTTCACAGTCAGGTTCCCCTTCTTTTAGTCAAAGAGAGGCCGACACGGAAGGCAATGGCGATGGCCCTTCATAGCAGGCGGAGTATCCCTATTGACACTAACAATTAAAGTGTGTGGGTAAGTATCGAATTTATGCAATATCATAAATATTTTATGTATGATATTTTAGTCATGATTTATGAAAGGTGGTATATCATATTAGTACAGGGGCTTTGAGCTTGAGCCCTAAGAGGTTGTTCTAGATATTTCCAAGGCTGCTTACAAGAGCAGAATGACCGGGTGCTAGCCTTGGTGGGATCAGATTCCACCTTACATCTCAGAGTGTATATGGAAGGATGTCATCGTAAGTGTAAACCTGTATTTTATTTTATATATAGTCACTTTACAATTAGTTGATTGAGTATAAATGTATAACTTTTTTTTTCAATGTGCAGGGTGTTGAGGTAGATTGTTATTGAAGATGGAAACAAAAATATTAGTCCCATAACGGGAAAATTGCTTTAACATTTGTGTATACATATGAAATCTCATGTGCTCTATCAATTAGAATAACTAAAGGAGAATGGAAAGGGGCACTGCCACAACACGCATGCACGAAAAGCACTTTGCACGTGCGCGCGTGCGAGAAGGGGACTGGAAATGGTATAACTATCGTATTTTTTTAACCTAATTTTTTCCTCTCCGAATTTGAACTGTTACTTGCAAACAGTTACTACTATCTTGTAACGGTCGCTCCCCTTCGACTAACATCCATCTGTGCACTATATATATGCCTCCAACATCAATTTTAATTTTAATTCTCCTCTTCCCTATTCTTAAACAATAAATTCCCTACGAATCCACGGACATTACTACTCTTTGGATTCGGGTTTGGTTGTATCCTGAGAAGCAGTTTGCTATCAACCCTTAGCAAATTCCGAACGAGTCGGGAAAATATTTCTTTAAGGAAAGCGTCAACGTGCCTCAAAACTAGACCCAACTCTAATCGTTCATCGTCTCTTACATTCTTAAAGCAATATTCACCGTGAAAAAATGATCAGAATGTACATTCAAACTGATGAACCAGGACTTCATCAGGCTAGATAGACTAGATGGAACCAACTTCAAGCACTGGCAAGACAAGATGAAGTTCCTTTTTACCACCCTGAAGGTCTGAAGGTCTCCTACGTACTGGATGAAAACCTTCCAGCGCTTCCTCCTCCAACCGAAAAAGACACTGAAGAAATAAAGCAGCAAAGATTGAAATACGAAGAAGATAACGAAGAAGACAAACTGCTATGCCGAGGCCACATTGTTAACACCTTATCTGACTGTTTATACAACTATACACTCCAATGAAGTCGCCTAAGGAGATCTGGGATGCACTAGAAGAAAAGTACAAGACAGAAAAGACTGGAACGGATAAGTTTCTCATCCTATGATACTTTGAATTTCATATGAAAGACGATCTATAACGGATCAGATGCATGACTTACTGGCCTTTGTTAGCAAACTTGGAGATTTGAAAGTGCAAATTCTTGAATCAGTCCAAGTTGGGGCTATAATTGCAAAATTTCCACCAAGTTGGAACAACTTTCGCAAAAAGATCTTACACTTGATTGAGGAACTCTCGTTAGAAAAGATTGGAAAACGCATATGAATTGAACTAGAAAATAGAATTCTTGATGGTGTCTATCCATCCTCTGATGTGAATAATGTGAATTCTGGAACAAAAGGAAAGAGCAATCAAAACCAGAACTTTAAGCCGAACAAGAAGAGCAAGCAGGAGAACAACTCTAATCCAAAAGACAAAAGGAATAAGGGATGTTTTAACTGCGACAAACTTAGGCACTACAAGCGAGAGTGCAGGGCTCCTCTAAAATAGAATAATGGAAACTCTACATATGCAAATATGGTTGATTCTGAGGAAATGCAAGAAATCATGGCTATGGTTTCAGATTTACAGATTGCCGTGATAACTAACTTGCGCATGGCTATCGCTAAAACAAAAACTTCAGACTGGTGGTTTGATTCCAGTGGTACGGTTCATGTTTGCGACAACAGAGATCTTTTTAGAACTTATAAGGAAGTTGCATATCAGTAAGAAGTGCTTATGGGAAACGGGAACAGTGCAAAAGTTCTGAGAAAAGGAAACGTGGAGATTCAGTTCACTTCCAACAAGAAGATCACTCTCACTAATGTGCTGCATGTTCCTGATATCAAGAAGAACCTAGTCTCTGCATCAATCTTATGCAAAAGTGGTGTCAAATCAGTCTTGGAGGCTGATTATTTAATTCTGTCCAAAAATGGCATGTCTGTGGGTAAAGGTTATGCTTGTAATGGGATGTTCAAACTTAGTATTAATGAAATAAAGGAATATTCTGCTTATACGGTTGATTCTTTATCTTTATGGCATGCACATTTAGGATATTTAAACTATAAATCTCTGAAATATGTCTAAACATGGTCTCATTTCTGTTACAAATAATGAGCATGATAAATGCGAAATATGTATACAAGCCAAGATTACTAAGAAATATTTTTCAAGTGTTGAAAGAAATTCGGAACTCTTGGATTTAGTTCACTCTGATATATGTGAATTAAATGGAGTTTTAACCAGAAGTGGAAAAAGGTACTTCATTACCTTTATTGATGATTTCTCTAAATATACATGTGTGTATTTGCTTAGGAATAAGGATGAAGCCTTTGATATGTTTAAATGCAATAAAACAGAAGTTGAAAATCAGAAATGTAGGAAAATAAAGGTCTTACGAAGTGATAGAGGAGGAGAATATTTCTTTACCAAATTTTCTAATTTCTACGAAGAACATAGTGTTACCATCAAATATCCTTTCGACCTTGTCAAAACCCTATTAAATAGAAGGCAAAGAAGAACAAGAGAAAGAAGCTCCAGCAAGACCTTTCGAAGGAGTCGAAGGGATGCAACAACCAAAGTCTAGAAGTATCAAAACCTTTCGAAGAGGTCGAAGGGTCGAAAGCATGCTTCCGCTTCAGTGAACACCTTTCGAAGTTGGTGCTTCCGCATGCATGAAGATCTTTCAAATGAGTTAAAGAAACAGCTTTCGAAGACATGCATAACAACCCTTCGTATGTGCACCAAACCTTTCGAGACCAAAGGTTTCGCCTTCACTCAAATCACTCAGAAGCACAACTTGGTCAGAACAACCCTTTCGAAAGCAGATTCAAGCCTTTCGAACTGGTCGAAGTCTAAAATATCCAGGGAAGGTTCCGCAAGAAGTCACAAGCATATGTTCGAAAGCTACTAACAGCATCGAAACCATTAGCATTTCAACACCTTCGAAACACCTGGAAACTGTCTATCGATGGGGTTGAAAGCTCCCACCTTCATTCCTTGTGAGAGCAAAGCAACATAAAGATGAGAAGGCACAACCACCCCTTCCAATGAAGCCGAAGGCATTCGAACCCATTCGAAAACATTGCAGAGGGGTGCGCAAGTGTCGAAGGAGTTGGAAGCTATCTGAAGCCATTTCTCGACCAAGTCGGAAGCATTGGGTCGAAAGGTGTCAACCCGCATCTATAAATAAGACCCAAGGGGTCTGTTTTAGGGGATCCGAATTAGCTCATTCCAAACTTGTATTTTCTTAAATTTGCAAAGTTGTAAAACCTAATTCGTAAATCAAATTAGGGATAATTGTTCAGCACAATCATATTTGGATTAATAAAAGGGAATATTTCAATACTTTTGATTATATAATTGTTTGAAGGTCTTTTATTGGCTTTAACAGCATTTTTCAGGTTTCGTCTTCAATGAAAGGTTCCTTTCGAGTGAGTCAGAACACCAGACTTTTTAGGCAATTCAAGTCCTTAATTACAACCCACCATTCTCCAAACACTTAACTTCTATTGGGTCGAAACCTTAACCCGAGCTTGTCTACTTCAGATTCTAAAATTAAACTTAAGCCACTAACTAGCCTAGCTTTCGACAAGGTCGAAACCCCCCAAAACAAACCTTTCCCTTGAATCCTTAAGGCCATTCCTCTAACGTTTCGTAACTATTTCGAAAGGAAGGTTTCAAAGGAATAACCAAACTACTTAAATCAGCTCGAAAGCCTAAAAGAAACGGAAATTAAGTGTTTTGACTGGGTCAAAAGGTCAATAAGAAAAAGTTTCCACTAAAGAGACCTATTCGAAAGGTTGAATCAAAGGGGATACCCACATCCTATCTTCCTCAATTTAATCAAGAGAAGTTAAAAAGGATTAAGCTTTTTCTTAAACTCTACTTTGGGGTGTTGACAAGATTTCTTGTTAACACATGGAATTATTCATAAACACACAGCTCCTTACATGCCAGAATAAAATGGCTTGGCTAAAAGGAAAAACAGAATTGGTTGATATGGTGAATTCTATGTTGTTAAATGCGAAATTACCACTTAACTTATGGGGTGAAGCATTATTCTCCACATGTCATTTACATAATGGAATCACCTCAAGAAAGACTAAAGTCTCCCCTTACGAATTATGGAATGGTCGAAAAACAAATCTAAGATATCCAAAGATGTGGGGTTGTATTGCCTTCTATAGAGTGACTGTGTAACGACCCGGAATTTTGGTCGTTTGATTTTAAGCATTCAATTTGTTTTAAATGTCGAATTTGAATTATTAATCGACTTTGAAAATGGAAGAATCAGTGAAATGGTTTATAATTTCAAATATAGCAGTTAACTAGATTTGGTAAATATAAATTTAATATTTGAAATTGGGATAATATATGAATCTGGAAATAAATGGACGCGGAAATGATTTCTAAAAAAATTGATTTAAAATTCTATTTGGATTTGAATTTTAATATTGGACTTTTGAATGGAATTAAAAGTCGATAAGTTAAAATTGGAAATTTATATATTTATTTAATAGTGAAATTAATATATGGTAATAGTGTAAATAATTGAATTTCAATTTAATACGAATCAGAAGGATTTTTAATATGAATATAAATTCTATTTGAATTATAATGGAGTTAGTAAAAATTTAAAATTTAAAATTTAAAATGATTCGACGATTTTGAAACTCGCTCGATAAAATCGACAAGTTAAAATAGCCTTCCGGGGGACAGTCTCGGAATTCGACGAAACTAGATCCATTGGATCCGTAATAGTGTATTATTATCGGATTTCAAATTTCGTAGCTACCTTCCTTATACGATCGAATTATGCCCCGAAACCTGTTCCATTGTGTTCGGAATAGGGGTAAAACATTATAAACGCTAGGCGGCACGTTTCGTTTGGAGTTCGTTTGAAAAAAGCACGTTAAAATTGGAAATAATATTAAAATAATATAAATACGCGTATATATACACACGTAACAGTAAACCCTAGTTCTTTCCTCTCAACCACCGCGTAAAACATTCAATGGCCGAAACTAACCATCCTTCCCCTTCAATTTTCGATCAATCCATCAACTTATATCAAAAATCTTCAACTAAGGAAACGTACAGCTCGATGAGCTCTAGAGATTCAACGGTGGAGATTGAATTTAGTGTGACGAGGAGAGAGAAATCATGGCTCGAACGTCGACAGTTCGTGCATGAAATTACAGTAGTGTAGGCGACCGAGCTCGTCGAACTTCTGGGCATGGGTGGCGTTCGCGATGACGATGAGGATGGTGGTCGCCGATCAATGTATAGCTGACCGTGGGAGCTTCGACGATGGGAAATTAGACGATGGCAATGGGTTTCGAAACCTAGGCAGCGTACGTGTGTGGAAGAAGGAAGATGCGGCCAGATTTCTTCAATTCAAATTGAACAGCCAGATCTGTATGTTTTTTTTTCTAAAAAAAAAAGAAAAGTAAATTTATTTATATTAATTTATATACAAACTTATAAAATGCATATCTTCTCCGTACGAGGTCGGAATCGGACGAAACAAGTGGCGTCGGAATCATAGCGATGAACTCTACGCTTTGGAACAGATCTGGAGTCGATCGGAGTAAGCGGAAATTTTAGGTTAAATCAAACGTGTTCGATTTAATTCAAAATTGGAGCGTTTGGCGAATTAAACTCAAGGTGAGTTAATCTCACTCAATTTTGGACTACTAGTGATTAATTTTAAATAGTTAAAATTGATAAATGATTGAATGGTTAAATTGATGCATTTTTATCAGTTGAATGTGATGTTATATATGGTAGTATATATATATTGGAGGGATTGGTATTCCCGCATTTATATAGCGGATGAGACCCTATGCACCCCGCATAATAGCGGATGACCCTATATACCGCGATATTCCGCCTCGAAGCGGAATTGGTATTTTTATGTTGTGCTAACAACTGCGGATGCAAGGAAACAGGCTGGAGGGATCCAACTGGATTCCTCAAAAATGTTGAATTTAATTTCATATATAGTGATATATGTTTTGTTGGAATAACCTATGATAGGTTATTGTGTGATTTGGATTGATTAGATGCTGTGGCGGATTTTGACTTAGACTCTAGTATCTTTAAATACCAATAATTTATGTTTTGAATTCGAAAAAGAAATTTTAAAGAGGTTTTTGAAGTGAAATATTTATCCATAAATTTGGGTAAAATGATTTGATGAAATAAAAGGTTTGGAATTTGTACTTAACAAATTTGGAATATTGTAAACAGGGATTTTGGGAGAAAGGTATATAAAGAGGATTTTAAAAAAAAATGCTTAAGTTTACTTGTTTAAATAAAAAGGTTTAAAAATCGATATTTTAAATATTTTGAAGAATAGAAGTGAATTTGGGAATAAGTATAAAATTGGTTATACTGGAACTCAAGTGGGATTCCCAAATTTACGGGATGAAATTTGAAATCGAGAAATTGGGCTTGTTTTAAAAAGAGGATTTTTAATTAGTAATTTGGTAAATTTAAAAGTGTTAAAAATTCTGGAAATTAGTTATTAAATTATTTTAAATTATTTAAAGCATATTTAATTATTAATAGTTACTTTATAATGATTTTTAAGGATTTATTATTATTTAAGAACTAGTTAGCATTTTTGTTTTAAATATGAATTATTAAATATTAATATGGCTTTGTATAATAACTTTTATTTAAGTATATTCGCCTAGATAAAACTTGGAGATTTATTTTTGAAACTTATAAGTATTATTTTAAGATAATTTTTAAATAAAGTTTTGGGAAGTAATGGTATACTCGCGTGGCGTAAATCAGAGGCAGTTAGTGCCTGTAGTTAAGTCTTGGATTTCTTTGGGATAGAGACGTAACCATTGAGTTGTGATCCATGGTTTGATACCGCAGTGGTACTTTCCACATTATTTTAAAAGGGTTTTCAAATATTTTTGAAAGGGTAATTTGTGAATATATTGAATTCGATAAGATAAGTGCATATATTTGGATAAGGAAAATTTAAGTGATTGAAATATAAATTAAATTGAAAAGAGATTTAATGTTTTCAGTGAAATGAAGTATTTGGTTGAATTGATTGTTTATTTGATAGTTAAATAGCCGACTATCAAATCTGTACCTAAATATAACTTTGGAAATATCTAGAAGAAGTACGGGAATTATATGGTACAGTTACCGTTTGAGGTGCTATACTGTACGTGTAAACTCCTTCGTTCTTCTGGGACGTTGATAAGGAAATCCATCCACAATGGTTAGGAGGTGATCTCCGATCTTACTTCGTCTGTTTATTTCCTAAAGAACCAGGGTTGAGTTTACCAGAAATATCGAACGTTGTTCTGAAGAGACCGGTATCGGATTTGTTATCCGAAAACCACTTCGATCCAACGAAAACGTTTTCGGTATGAAGACAAAAGCATGGAGTCGAAGATGGAGCAGTGAAGTGCAAAGGCTAATCGCTACTAATCCTGAGGGTGATTCCAAAATGGATGTAGTAGGAATAGTGCCTTCGATTCCATTCGGACCTGGAACGGACTTGTATGGATGAATGCTATCAGCACATTGTCATTGGAGGACAATGAGCATTCTAAGTGAAAATTTCTTTAAAAGTTAATCGTAGCCTCTAAGCCTCATCAATATGGAATGACAGAAAGTCGGGGGGGATGCAGTAAGGCTAAGTGGGTCGCACCCAAGTAGGGTATGTCTATCATCTTTCTAGATAACCTCGGATATTATTTTATTACTACGATGTATGGAAGGAGCTCAAAAGAAGGTGGGAACACCCGGGGTGATAGCATATTTGGTCTATCCAGGTTAGGGATAGTCCGGTCTTGTGTAGCAGGGGATCCTGGCGTGGTCCTCGGTACAGTGTTTCTAGACATGTACTGTGACAGGTGGTACCTCAATGCCTAGTCATTCAGTTGGAACCCATTCTCCAATAAGCATTGTACAGTTTTGATTGTGTCCAACTATGCTGAAACGTGAGATGCAAGCATTTCAGCTATTTGAATAAGTATTTGTACTTGGACACTGTTATAATATCAGAGGATTTTGATATTAAATGTTTTGGTTATCGTAAGGTAAAAACCCATCGTGTTTATGTATGGCGTGGTCTTACGAGATACCTTTGATTTTCAAAGGATTTTGAAAACTTTAATAATTCAAATTGAGTGTGTTTTCTCACGTTGGTTTTCCAGACTGACTCGGGTGTTATTTTATTATGATACTCGGGTCAGACCGAGTATTTTAGGTTCAGGTTAGGATGCTATGGAGCTTATGAGACGAGCTAGGGACCGAGATGTATTACTCGTATTTGTTTTTATTCCGCTACAGTGTTTTGTTGAAGTTATCAGCAATTGTGAGGGCAACTTGTTATAACTGCCCAGGCTGGTAATTATTGATTTATGTACTCTGATGTGAAATATGTATATTACAGTTTTGATTTGTGTAAAGAGCTATTGATATTATATATTGTTCAGTCCGCTATGATATTCTGTTTTCATTTAGTTTCATCTCTCTTCTACCTACTTTCTTTTCCCTCAACAATCTATCTTTCCGGCACTCAATCATTCGGCATGTTATACAATGAGCTTATTTATGTCGATTTTCGAGGGTCGAGAAGGGCGTGTCATCACATGTGGTATCAGAGCTTAGGTTGACAATATACCTAGGTTTTGGTGGGAATTACTCATTAGAGATAGAGTCAGTAGCACTCTAGAATGAGTTTGAGTGTATTAATAGATATGAGGGCGTAATTGTTAGTGAATATAAAATGTTTTTATATTGTGTTGACTTATCGGTTGAGTGTTTATGAATTTTGGTCAGTACGAGAAGTACAACCATATCGATAGGGGTTTCTAAACTCTTAAACAAGGTAAACCGACATAGTATTGTTTTAAAGTGGGTAAATGAAATAATTTTACCCAAAATTATATTTTGTTATAAAAGAAATAATTTTCTGAAATTATTATATATATTTGGACGTTTGGTTGTTAATATTATAATTAGAATAGATTATAAAATTTGAAATGGTTATATATATATAGCCAAATAGAAACTGTATAAGTATGATTTATACAAAGGGATATAACTAAAATTGGATTCAAACCAGAAATTAAATCCCGGAAATTTTGAAAAATGTTTTAAATTGGATTTGAACTAAGATTTGAGAAATTTTTAAATCTTATAGATTTTTGAAATGTCTTCCAAAGTGTTTGAAAGGAATAATGGTGATATTAATTTGGGAGATATACCTGAATAAAGAAATTGTTTTAAAATGAATTTTGGAAGTAAGTAAGCATCGAACTCACTTCAGTCGCTGGAAAATAATCCTGGTGGTGACGGCCACATCATCAGTATTCATTTTCAAGTTTCTAAGTGATGGATTGCTACCGTGGTGGTTGGGTATGATTACTTGTTTTGGACTTGTTTGATAGACAAGTTTTGTTTTAGGAATTCCAAAGGGGAATTATTTTGGGAAAAACCAAGTGGTTTTGAGACTTCAAAAGTATGATTTGATATACCAAGGGAATATACGTGTATTTATGGTTTCAAAATAGTTTGAAATAAAAACCTTGTGATTGAATTCTAGGACATCCATTTAAAAGATTTGTAAAGTTAAGAGAAATTTGTTATTGAACTTGTAATTTGAAGTTGGTATAGATAAGAAAGGAAAATGTAAATTTTGATCCTGGAACTAAAATTTAATTTGAGTAAGTTAAAATGAATAATATATGTTGAAATTTAAATTAAGGTAAGTTAAATAAAATAGAAATTGGATTGGAATTGAATATAAAGTGAAATATAAAATGGTTATATAATTATAAGTTATAATTATTGAATGAATTGGATATACTTAAGCTATTAAGTGATGTATATAATCCAGAGTTATGATTATAAAGAGTAGGTGGACTCAAGTAAGTAATAGGAGATATTAAGTAAATAAGTTTTTGAACTTATGTATTGAGAAATGAAATTGGATTTTAATGGAGGGTAAATTGAAATTTAGTAAATTGTATATAAATATGAATGGTGAAGGGATTATATAACTATATGTTATAAATATTGAATGGAAGTAAACTTAACTAGGAAAATTCAGAGAATTGTGAATAAATAGGTTGCATAACTTATTAACTGGGAAAGTGAAAAGGTATAACCAAGTCAAATGGTTAAGAAATTGATAACAAGAAATGAATTCAATTTAAGAGTAAAAGAATTGAATATGATCTTGGAATATGGATTGGGTAAGTTGGGTATGAACTTAAGTTATAAGCTGAGTATAACTTAAGCAGTGATATGGAATGCTTATAATAAACCTTAGAAATAATTTTGTAAAGTGATTTATAAATTAATTAGCATGAAATGAGATGTCGTTCACTATAAAATGAGGTAAATAGGACTATGTGAATTAAATGAAAGTGAATGGTGAAAGTCTATAGTATGGTGGATCGATTATACAAATCACAAGTGTATGACTAATTTAAACTATATTGTAACAATATTAAAGTATGTAAATAAAAATAATCACACCAGGGATTTTATACTGGTTCGGACTTCCCATCCTACGTCCAGTCCTGAAGCTCCTCTTCGGGATTTTCTTTCACCGAATAACCCTCACTTCACCCGGAGGAATAGGTTTACAATAGCAGAGTTTCTTTGTCAACCGTGTGTTCTCTATTACATAGATTTTGACTATATAGTACAAATGCTTCCAATATATCTAGAGAGTATTGTCTATGAGGAACTGTATATTTGGAAGAGTAGAATACAAGTATAGATTGCTAGAGATCAAGAATATATCAGAGTATAAGAGTAAAGAGCGCAAGTAAGTCAGGTAAAATCTTCTCTTGGATTCTTGATGCTATTTATAGTGGTAGAGAGATTCATTGAGTAGTTGCATCCATTAACAAGTGTTCTATGGTCGCTTCTGATGGTGATGAAGAGTTGCAGCGAAGAGAAGCGAAGGTGTCTTTTCAATTGTGACAGTTGTAATTTGAATGTTATCAGCCGAGTTCAGTTTCAGACGTCTTGAGTATGTCTCAGACGTCTGGCTCTCTATATTTTTTGTATATAGTAGACTTTCAGACGTCTGAGTACATTAACCAGACGTCTGATTTTGTCTGGTTTGTAATCTAGAAGATTTACTCAAACGTCTGGCTAGTGCACCCAGATGTCTGATCTTGTGCATGTTGCTTTTCTTGTATCTATGTTGTCGCTCTTCTGATTCTATCGACTTGTAGCCTCTTGATACGTTCTTCGAGCCTTGTTCTTGTCTATCTAGTGATGTTACTTTAGCAATTACCTATAAATAGAAATATATATATATATGCATATTCGATTTACATTGTATAGTTGCTGTCATCGAAACTGTAGATTTGATTTCCTAACAATCTCCCCCTTTTTGATGATGACAACTATACAATGTACTTATATATAATTTATAAATATCCCACTGAATATGTGCTTATTGTTAATGTTTTATAATTATACTTATATTTCTCCCCCTTTGGCATTATCAAAAAAGAACTAAATTTAAGCCAATCGTCAAATATGAAATACAAAAGGAAAATTTCATTAATAATTCGACATTGATTACATTCATAGATTTTGTCAGTTTTACAAAAGTTGAAATCCTAAAATTCAAAAAGCTATGATTTCTTTGGAGAAGTCTTGTCTTGATCATCCCCTGTTCCTTCTTTTTCAGAAGTGCTAGGCTTTGTAGGAGATGTCAAAGCTTGATTGAGAGGTTCATCCACAGAAAGTTTGGAATCTTTTGCGGGAGGAGAAGGTACCGGGGTTGGCCAATCTTCAAAAGGTGGTGTTGGACCGCGAACCCGTTGGAGTACTTCTTTAAGAACCGATAAGATAGTCGAAAGAGATTCTTCAACTGTTGCTAGGCGTGTAGCAAACGATGTTTCGAATTGGTCATTCCGCTTAGCCAAAAGTTTTTGATTTTGAGATAATATATGTTGATTTCTAAGGGTAAGATCTCGAACACTTTTATTTGGATTTGTATCCGTTCGAGTCTCCATAATCTCATCATGTCCTGGATAATCAAATGGTGCAGGAGGAGGTGGGTTGCTTCTCGATGATGTTCCTCCTCTTGAGATGGTGCAGTGTGTGGTTGAGGTAGAGGCTCAACTTGTCTAGTTTGACGATTGTGCGTCCAATATTCAAAGGATATAAATTCTGGGGGAATCTCGGGTAAATGCATAAGTGAGAAAAATTTGGTGGAAGCATATTTTGGTGAGATTTCTTCGAAAGTCGATAGATAGGATGGATGTTATGTGCACGAAGAAGTCGCATAATATATGTCGGGTAAATAATTGATGGCCGTGATCGAGTCCAAAATTGTTTGAGCTCGTCAAAGATGAATTTGGCCCAATTCACCCTTGTTCCACTAAATAGAGCATATAAGGCTTTGTGCTCTAACTCGGTTATTTGCTCATGGCTTCCCATACGTGGAACAATAGTATTGATTATCATTCGAGTTAGGAGTCGTGCTTTTGGACGTAGATATTTAGAGGCAAACTTTGGCATTTCATCTTCCCAAATCTGATGTGTTATACTATTTCTTGGCTTGAAGAGCATATCGGGAATGTTGTATAAATCTTCGCCCGTGTCAGAACATCCTAGGTTCTACCTATTATGCTAGGAGTTAGTCTAATCGTGTTGCCATACACGCTAGACCATAGCCAGTTATCTTCATCTTCAGTGTTTCATACTGAAGTGCTATCCAAGTTTGCATAGAAAAGAAATATTGCCAATTGGTCGATTTGAACATCATTAGGAGTGAATGAAATTAATCTTTCTAGTCCGGCATTCTCACACATTTCATCCAAATCGTACATTGGAAATTTAAGTAGATTATAGAAAAGACCTATGTGAAGCTTTTTCTTTTGTATATCTTCATACCTCTTGATTGACTGTGGTGCTCTATTCATCCATTTTTCAATTTGATCATCCGAACAAACTTGGGGATTTGAAGATGATGTTGGTTGGTCTTGTTTTCGTTTTGATGTCTTGAGATTTTTAATTCTAGGAGGCATTGTGATTTGAGCTCGCGTTAAAAGGAATTTTTGTGAGAAAAAAATCGACAATGGTGAAATCGCAAAGGATAATATTTGAGATGAAAGTTAAAAGATGACGTTATCGAGGTTAATTTAAAGAGTCAGTTGAATTTCAAACGTATGGATGCTAAATCAGACGTCTGGTTTGCCCTAAATTGAACACAGTAGATAAGTTCAGACGTCTCGTCTATGAGTTAGACGTCTGGTTTGATCGATTGTGGAAAATTTTATAGTCAGAGAGTTTTACCAGACGTCTGGAAACAAATTTCAGACGTCTGAAAGTTTCTGATTTGTAGATTCGAATAGATAGAACAAATTTTCAAACGTCTGGGAGGTATAACAGACGTCTGATATATGCACAGTTGAAAAAAATAGACGTATATCAGAGTGTCAGACATCTGGTTTAGGCAATTTTTCTAAAAATAGCCTAAAATTTGATGGTTTTGCTTATTTCTTGATTCTCTATTTTATATATTAAAAAATGTAGTTTTATTTGTGTAAAATAACAAACAAACATAGATACATACAAATAAAAAAACAAATAAAATAATTTATTTAGAAGGCGATGGAGTTGTACGATCTCCTGACTTGTTATCCTTTTATGGTTTAAGTGGAGACCATATATTACCACGTTCGTGGGTTCTTGGAGAGCCAGAAAATTGTCTCGGTGACGGATCTGAAGGGGTACGATATGAAGATGAGGGATCTAAAGAACTGCATGGCTTTGGAAGCGATTCATGGACATCTTTCTTTCGGTACGTACAAAACTTCATCGCTACTTGTTCCAAAAAGCTTAGCCAACGTGCTGTAACTTTTTATTCAAAATATAGTTCTCATTGAAGATCTATTTGTTGTTTCTGATAGTGATGAATTTCATCAATTTTCTCCTTTGTATTAGGAGAGACAAATAGAGATCTTTTAGTCTTCTTGCTATCGGGAGTAAATCCCGTGTGATATGAGGACCACCTATGCGTCGGTTCCTGAATTGGTGTGGGTGTAGGAAGCCGTTGTGGTGTATCAACCGAGCTATCCGGCGTAGGCATCGAGATGGAAATATAAGAGTTATCAGAAGACATGGCTATATTTTGTTTCTTGAGGAAAATATGAATTGTGTGTA
Source organism: Allium fistulosum (assembly GCA_030737815.1). Lineage (NCBI taxonomy): Eukaryota > Viridiplantae > Streptophyta > Magnoliopsida > Asparagales > Amaryllidaceae > Allium > Allium fistulosum. Next base: position 191,344,442 of record CM060902.1, on the reverse strand, counting down.
TATAATTTTTCTTGAAGTATAACTGTTTATATATAAGTTAAAAAATTATTTATAGAAAAACTAACTATCTAAAAAACAAAGGGTGCATAAATTATTAATTATAATTCGTGGATAGAAAAACAAATGACTAAATGTAGCCTAGATGAAGCAGTGATTATTAAGTAAGAAGATCATGAAGAGAGCAAATCCCTAAATCACGTCGGAGTTTAATAAAAGTTTGTTCATTTAGTGGTTTTGTAAAGATGTCTGCTATTTGATTTTCGGTATTTACGTATTCTAATGAGATATTTCCTTTTTCAACATTGTCTCGTAGAAAATGATGTCGTATATCTATATGCTTAGTTCGTGTGTGATTGACAGGGTTTTTTGATAAATTTATTGCACTCGTGTTATCACACTATATTGGAGATTTATTGATAATTTGGCCGAAATCCGTAAGTGTTTGTTGCATGTATATTACTTGTGTACATGCTAGAGCTGCTGAGATATATTCGGCTTCGCATGTAGATAAAGAAACACAATTTTGCTTTTTGCTAAACCATGAAACTAATGATTGTCCGATAAAGTGACATGTTCCACTAGTACTCTTACGATCTGTTCTACATCCACCGAAATCCGCATCACTATATGAAACTAGTTCAAACGATGATCCTTTAGGGTAAAACAAACCATAATCTCTAGTACTAGATAGATAACGTAAAATACGCTTAACAGCTCTTAGATGAGATTCTTTTGGTTTTGCTTGAAATCGAGCACAAAGACATACACTCATCATAATATCGGGTCGACTAGCCGTCAAATAGAGTAAAGAACAAATCATGCTACGATATAATTTTTCATCAAAATCTTTTCCGTTATCATCCTTTTCTAAGTGAACAGTAGTACTCATCGGTGTTGGTTTGCTTGAAATTTTATCCATTCCAAAGTGTCGTAATAGGTCGTTACAATATTTTTCTTGATGAATAAAAATACCATTTTCAAGTTGTTTTATTTGTAAACCTAAGAAGAAATTTAATTCTCCCATGTGAGACATTTCAAATTCATTGGTCATAATATTTGAGAAATGATTACAAAGATTTTCATTAGTTGAACCAAAAATAATATCGTCTACGTAAATTTGCACAACTAAAATATCATTATTTTCTCGTTTAATAAATAAAGTTGTACCGATTTTACCTATTTGAAAACCAGATGTAATTAAGTGATTTTTAAGTCGTTCGTACCAAGTTCGGGGAGCTTGTTTTAAATCATATAAGGCTTTTTGTAATTTAAAAACATGATCGGGATATTTTTCGTGTGTAAATAATGGAGGTTGTTCAACATATACGTTTTCTTTGATAAAACCACTTAAGAAGGCACTTTTGACATCCATTTGAAATAGTTTAAAATTGTGATGATTTGAAAAGGCGAGTAATGTTCGTATGGCCTCGAGTCTTACTACTGGTGCAAAAGTTTCGTCGTAGTCGATACCTTCTTCTTGATTATAATCTTAAGCAACTAAGCGTGCTTTATTTCTAACAATATTTCCATTCTCGTCTGCTTTGTTTTTAAATACCCATTTTGTTCCTATAATCGATTGGTCTTCAGGTCTTGGTACTAGTTCCCAAACATTATTACATTCAAATTGATTCAATTCTTCTTGCATAGTCATTATCCAAAAGTTATCATTTGAAGCTTCTTTATAATTTTTTGGTTCAAAATTTGACACAAATGCTACATGGCTTATTTGATTAAGTTGGTTTCTAGTTACTCTAGAATTGAGATCTCCAATGATATTATCTTTTGGATGATTCTTAAGAATTCTAGGGGATGATATTAAAATGTTATTTTTCACATTTGTTTCATTGTTAATAGAATTTGTTGAATTTGTTATTGGAATAATTTCTTCGTCATCATTAGTATGATGGTTAAATAGATTTTCGTCGAATGAAACATGTAAACTTTTTTCAATAGTATTATTTCGTTTATTAAAAATTCTATATGCTTTGCTACGATTCGAATATCCAACAAAGATACCTTCATCGGCCTTCAGGTCAAATTTTCCTAAGTTATCTTTTGTATTTAATATAAAACATTTTGAACCGAAAGTTTTAAAGTATGATACTTTAGGTTTTCTTCCAAAAAATATTTCAAAACAAGTTTGTTTAGTCATAGGACGTATGGTTACTCGATTCAACATGTAACAAGCTGTGGCAATAGCTTCTGCCCAAAAGTGTTTTGGTAAACTACTACTATTTAGTAGTGTTCGTGCACATTCTTGTAATGTACGATTTTTTCTTTCTACTACACCATTTTGTTGAGGTGTGCGAGGAAAAGAAAAATTATGACTTATTCCTTTCTTATTGCAAAAATTAGTAAAAAGATCGTTTTCGAATTCTCCTCCGTGATCACTTCGAATATTTTTAATTTTCAAGTCCATTTGTGTTTTAATTCTTTTAGCAAATATTTTAAACATACCAAAAGTATCGCTTTTATGTTTTAAAAACAAGTTCCATGTATACCTCGAAAAATCATCAACTATCACGAAAACATATTTGTTGTGATTTATAGATCGTATTTGTGTTGGACCAAATAAATCTAAATGTAATAATTCTAATGGTTGTTTTGTAGAAATATTATTTTTAGATTTAAAAGTGCTTTTCTTTAGTTTTCCAATTTGACAGTCGTCGCATAAATTTTCTACTTTGTAATTTATTTTAGGTAAACCTCTAACTAACTCATATTTTGCCAACTTATTAATATTTTTCAAATTGATATGACAAAATCGTTTATGCCATAACCATGGATCATTATGTTTGGCGGTTAAACATAAATTTGAATTTTTATTTATATTCATGTTTAATACATAGATATTTTTGTTTCTAAAACCTTCAAATATAAGTTGTTTGTTATTATCTAAAATATTACATCTATCTTTTTTGAAATTTATTTGAAAACCTTCGTCGCATAATTGACTAATACTTAGTAGATTGTGTTTTAGATTTTCTACTAATAAAACATTTGTAATAATAGGAGAATTATAAATACCAGAGTTGATGACTTCTCCAGTGCCCACGACATAACCTTTTGAATTATCTCCAAAGGTTACCGTTCCACCATCGATGTATGTTATATTTGATAACATTTTTGAATTTCCGGTCATATGTTTGGAGCATCCGCTATCTAGTATCCATTTCTCCTTATGTTTTATTTTGGGTACCTGCAAAATAAAAGATGTTTTAATTGGTACCCATATACTTTTGTTAGGGTCCTAATTGTTAGGAGAAGGTAGCCATACCCAAGATGGTTTGGTACCTTTATAAATATAATTTTTATTATAGACTACATTCTCTAAGAAATTATTAATATGTTTTTGTTTAATCAAATTATTATTTGTCTTAGGAATCCAAATTTTCATAGTTTTGGTATTCATATTAGACGTAGGTAAACTTTTAGTTTTTTTATACCTAAATTTTTTTGCATCATTTCCTTTTTGTTTAGAAGTATTTTTAAATCCTATTCCATTTCTATTGCCTGATGGTTTTGAAGTTTTGATAAGATTTTCCAAATCTTGTTTTCCTTTATTGAATTTTGACACATTATTTGTAATTTTATCTAATTTTTCTTTTAATTCTAAATTTTTAATTTTCAATATTTCAATATTGCTTTTCAAGTTGACATTTTCTTTTAGCAAATTATCCTTCACTATTTTGGTGTTTTCAAAATCAACAGTAATAACCTTACTTTCTATCAAATTATTTTTAATTTTATTTTTGAGATAATTCTAGTTCTTCTTCTAAGATAATTTTTTCAACTTTTAACATTCCTACTTCAAGTTCTAATCTATTTATTTTGGCTATATATTCTTTGTTAAATTTTTTTATTTGTCTAAATTTATCATCTAATTCCATGCTAAGTTCTAATAATTCGTCATAACTAAGTTCCGGACATACCTCATCCGTTTGTGCCATAAAACACACATTAGCTTGTTCTCCATCACTATCACTATCATTTTCAGATGATGAAGAATCCGACTCATCCCATGTTACTTTGAAAGCCTTCTTCTTTTTGATTTTTTCAAATTTGTTCTTCTTTTTATCATTATTAAGTTTAGGGCAATCCTTCTTCATATGTCTGTATTGATCACATTCATAGCACTTGATTTGAGATAGGTTTGTTGTGTTGGACTTCCCTTCTTTTTGGAATTTAGTCATCTTTCTAAATTTCTTGAATCTGTTATAATTCTTGGCAATGAAGACTATCTCTTCTTCATCTAAATCAGAGTCATCATTTTTTGTTGCTGGGAATGCTATGTTCTTCTTTTTCGAATTTAGTTCTTTTCGTGCCTGCAAATTAGCTTCATAGGACCTTAAATTTCCTATCAACTCTTCAGTTTTGAGAGTATGGAGATCATTAGCTTCTTCAATAGCTAATACCTTCCTTTCCCAATCTGATGTTAAAGAGTTGAGTATTCGAGAAACTAAATCAAAATCGGTAAACTTAACTCCTAATGCCATAAGATCATGTTGGATAGTTTGAAATCTAGAATACATGTCAACAATAGTTTCATTTTGCTTCATTTTAAATGATGAGAATTGGTTTTGCAAAATTGAAATCTTAGTTTGTTTGACCTTTGTTGTACCTTCGTGTGTAATTTGTAAGGTACGCCAAATGTCAAATGCAGTTGTACATAACATGACACGTGAAAATTCATTTTTATCTAGAGAACAAAATAAAACATTCATAGCTTTAGCATTGTTTGATGCTAAGGTCTTTTGTGCATCGGTCCATGTGTTCATAGCAGTAGTAGGTGCTTCATATTTATCTTGAGTAGCTGACCAAATTTCTAGACCATTAGCTTCCATAAAAATTCTCATACGTGTTGACCAATATGCATAGTTAGAGCCATTAAAAAGTGGGGGTCGTGATGTGGATTGTCCTTCTTGAAAAATACTTGCCATATTAAAATGATTCAAAAACGTGTTACTGTACTTTGATCAAGCCTTGCTCTGATACCAAATGAAAGTCTATAGTATGGTGGATCGATTATACAAATGACAAGTGTATGACTAATTTAAACTATAATGTAACAATATTAAAGTATGTAAATAAAAATAATCACATCAGGGATTTTATACTGGTTCGGACCTCCCGTCCTACGTCCAGTCCCGAAGCTCCTCTTCGGAATTTCCTTTCACCGAATAACCCTCACTTCACCCGGAGGAACAGGTTTACAATAGCAGAGTTTCTTTGTCAACTGTGTGTTCTCTATTACATGGATTTTGACTATATAGTACAAATGCTTCCAATATATATCTAGATAGTATTGTCTATGAGGAACTGTATATTTGGAAGAGTAGAATACAAGTATAGATTGCTAGAGATCAAGAATATATCAGAGTATAAGAGTAAAGAGCACAAGTAAGTCAGGTAAAATCTTCTCTTGGATTCTTGATGCTATTTATAGTGGTAGAGAGATTCCTTGAGTAGTTGCATCCATTAACAAGTGTTCTATGGTCGCTCCTGATGGTGATGAAGAGTTGCAGCGAAGAGAAGCGAAGGTGTCTTTTCAATTGTGACAGTTGTAATTTGAATGTTATCAGCCAAGTTCAGTTTCAAACGTCTGGAGTATGTCTCAAACGTCTGGCTCTCTATATTTTTTGTATATAGTAGACTTTCAGACGTCTGAGTACATTAACCAGACGTCTGATTTTGTCTGGTTTATAATCCAGAAGATTTACTCAGACGTCTGGCTAGTGCACCCAGACGTCTGATCTTGTGCATGTTGCTTTTCTTTTATCTGTGTTGTCGCTCTTCTAATTCTATCGACTTGTAGCCTCTTGATACGTTCTTCGAGCCTTGTTCTTGTCTCTCTAGTGATGTTACTTTAGCAATTACCTATAAATAGAAATATATATGCATATTCGATTTCCATTGTATAGTTGTTGTCATCGAAACCGTAGATTTGATTTCCTAACAAATGGAAAAGATGTAAAATAAGTTGGAAGTAAAGTTAATAAAAATGCAAGTGCATGAACTATGTTGTGATATAATGAATTGTTTGAAAATTTGTTAGCATGAAATAAATTCCCAAGTGATATAGTATAAATTGGATATACCAAGTAAATGGAAGTGAATAATTTGAATGGATCAATCTAAAATGAATTAAAATTTGGTTGCAAGGAAAACTTAATTTAAGTGATTATCTATGAAATGATTTATAAATAAACTAACATGGATTGAGATGTTGTTTAATAAGCATAAAATAAACAAAGTGGTGAATAGCATAAATGGGAATCAAAGGGAAAATAGAAACATTGATTTAGAATCAATTTAAAAGAAATAATTGAGGTTAATAAAATGAATTTTCATATAACGAAAGTCAATAATGAATGGAATGCAAATAAATTGATTGTAAATCAATTTGAAACTGAATAAAAGTGAATTTATGTAAGTAAGGCACACATAAATCAATTTGAAATGAATATGAGTTTGGTTGTTGTAAATATAAATTGAATGCAATAAAATTTGGTTGCAAATCATTTCGAATTGAATGAAATGATATATGGATCCATGGGAAGAAATTAAATTAGTGTTGGAACCTTATAGTTGCTTGTAATATATGATTGGCATGTTCGGTTTATGAAGTTTAGATCTTTAGCTAGTTAAATAAATGAAGTGTTATAGAATTTCATGTTTATGAAACTTATGTGCTTATTTTGAGTAAGTACAGGTACAGGAAGCTGTTTGGGTAGATTTTGGTTGCGTAAGTGCATATAAAATAAGCTGCTCGCTTAATAACGCTAATATGAGGTACGCCTACGCAATAAAATAAAGAAATAACTATATATTGATATATATTTTGTTTTTCCGACCGTGTGGGTCGATGTATATATATTTATCTCTCTTGTGATATTGTAAAAGGCTCTCCGTACAAAGGAGACTCTGTCAAAAAAATTCGAAAATTTAGGGCGCTAGAAAAATTTTGAAAATTTTTGGAAAAAAAAATTGTTAACAAGAAAAGTTGATTTTTGAATTGTATTAAAAATCAAGGCTTTTAAATTAGGAATGGAAACAAATTGTTTTGGATAGAACTAAAGGGTTTAGAGGAGTGAATGTAGAATTTTAATTGAGTGGGTTTTGGATAAGTTAATGGGTTTGAGAGCATTTTTCCTACCTTAGCAAATTTCGAGGACGAAATTTTTATAAGGGGGGAGGAATGTAACGACCCGGAATTTTGGTCGTTCGATTTTGAGCATTCAATTTCTTTTAAATGTCGAATTTGAATTATTAATTGATTTTGAAAATGGAAGAATCGGTGAAATGGTTTATAATTTCAAATATAGTGGTTAACTAGACTTGGTAAATATAAATTTAATATTTGAAATTAGGATGATATGTGAATCTGGAAATAAATGGACGCCGAAATAATTTCTAAAGAAATTGATTTAAATTCTATTTGGATTTGAATTTTAATATTGGACTTTCGAATGGAATTAAAAGTCGATAAGTTAAAATTGGAAATTTATATATTTATTTAATAGTGAAATTAATATATAATAATAGTGTAAATAATTGAATTTTGATTTAATACGAATCTGAAGGGTTTCTAATATGAATATAAATCCTATTTGAATTATAATCGAGTTAGTAAAAATTTAAAATTTAAAATTTAAAATGATTCGACGATTTTGAAACTCGCTCGATAAAATCGACAAGTTAAAATAGCCTTCTGGGGGACAGTCTCAAAATTTGACAAAACTAGTTCCATTGGATCCGTAACAGTGTATTATTATTTGATTTCAAATTTCGTAGCGTTTGGAGTTACCGTTTGGCTGTACGGGAGAGAAACGCGTTGAAATAAATATCGAAAATTTAATATTTTAATTCGATCCAAAAAGCTATCTTCCATATACGATCGAATTAGGCCCCGAAACATGTTCCATTGTGTTCGAAATAGGGGTAAAACATTATAAACGCCAGGCGGCACGTTTCGTTTGGAGTTCGTTTGAAAAAGGCATGTTAAAATTGGAAATAATATTAAAATAATATAAATACGCGTATATATACACACACGTAACAGTAAACCCTAGTTCTTTCCTCTCAGCCGCCGCGTAAAACATTCAATGGCTGAAACTAACAATCCTTCTCCTTCAATTTTCGATCAATTCATCAACTTATATCAAAAATCTTCAACTAAGGAAACGTAGAGCTCGATGAGCTCCAACGGTGGAGATCGAAGTTAGCGTGACGAGGAGAGAGAAATCATAGCTAGAACGTCGACCGTTCATGCATGAAATTGGAGTAGTGTAGGCGACCAAGCTCGCCTAGCTTCGAGGCATGGGTGGCGTTCGCGATGACAAAGAGGATGGTGGTCGCCGATCGATGTATAGGTGACCGTGGGAGCTTCGACGATGGGAAATTAAACGGCGACAATGGGTTTCGAAACCTTGGTAGCGTATGCACGTGGAAGAAGGAAGATGCGGCCAGATTTCTTCAATTCAAATCGAACGACCAGATCTGTATGTTGTTTTTTCTATAATAAAAAAAAGAAAAGAAAATTTATTTATATTAATTTATATACAAACTTATAAAATACATATCTTCTCCGTACGAAGTCGGAATCAGACGAAACAAGCGGTGTCGTAATCGCTGCGACGAACTCTACACTGTGGAATAGATCTGGAGTCAATTAGAACTAGTGAAAATTTTAGGTTAAATCGAACGTGTTCGATTTAATATAAAATTGGAGCGTTTGGCGAATTAAATTCAAGGTGAGTTAATCTCACTCAATTTTGGACTGCTAGTGATTAATTTTAAATAGTTAAAATTGATAAATGGTTGAATGGTTAAATTGATGCATTTTTATCAGTTGAATGTGATTTTATATATGGTAGTGTATATGTATATTGGAGTGATTGATATTCCCGCATTTATATAGCAGATGAGACCATATGCGCCCCGCATAATAGCAGATGACCCTATATACCGCGATATTCTGCCTCGAAGCAGAACTGGTGTTTTAATATTGTGCTAACATCTGTGAATGCAGGGAAACGGGTAGGAGGGATCCAACTAGATTCCTCAAAAATGTTGAATTTAATTTCATATATAGTGATATATGTTTTGTTGGAATAATCTGTGATAGGTTATTGTGTGATTTGGATTGATTGGATGCTGTAGCAGATTTTGACTTAGACTCTAGTATCTTTAAATACTAGTAATTTATGTTTTGAATTTGAAAAAGAAATTTTAAAGGGGTTTTTGAAGTGAAATATTTATCCAGAAATTTGGGTAAATTGATTTGATGAAATAAAAGGTTTGGAATTTGTACTTAACAAATTTGGAATATTGTAAACAGGGATTTTGGGATAAAGGTATATAAAGAGGATTTTTTAAAAATAAATACTTAATTGTACTTGTTTAAATAAAAAGGTTTAAAAATCGAGATTTTTAATATTTTGAAGAATAGAAGTGAATTTGGGAATAAGTATAAAATTGGTTATACTAGAACTCAAGTAGGATTTCCAAATTTATGGGATGAAATTGGAAATTAGAAATTGGGCTTATTTTAAAAAGAGGATTTTTAATTAGTAATTTGGTAAATTTAAAAGTGTTAAAAATTCTGGAAATTAGTTATTAAATTATTTTAAATTATTTAAAGCATATTTAATTATTAATAGTTACTTTATAATGATTTTTAAGGATTTATTATTATTTAAGAACTAGTCGGCATTTTTGTTTTAAATATGAATTATTAAATATTAATATGGCTTTGTATAATAACTTTTATTTAAGTATATTTTCCTAGATAAAACTTCGAGATTTATTTTTGGAACTTATAAGTATTATTTTAAGATAATTTTTAAATAAAGTTTTGGGAAGTAATGGTATACTCGCGTGGCATAAATCGGAGGCAGTGAGTGCCTGTAGTTAAGTCTTGGATTTCTCTGGGATAGAGACGTAACCATTGAGCTGTGATCCATGGTTTGATACTACAGTGGTACTTTCCACATTATTTTAAAAGGGTTTTCAAATATTTTTGAAAGGGTAATTTGTGAATATACTGAATTCGATAAGATAAGTGCATATATTTGGATAAGAAAATTTAAGTGATTGAAATATAAATTAAATTGAAAAGAGATTTAATGTTTTCAGTGAAATGAAGTATTTTATTGAATTGATTGTTTATTTGATAGTTAAATAACCGACTGTCAAATCTGGACCTAAATATAACTTTGGAAATATCTAAAAGAAGTACGGGAATTATATGGTACAATTATCGTTCGAGGTGCTATACTGTACGTGTAAACTCGTTCGTTCTTCTGGGACGTTGATAAGGAAATCCGTCCACAACGGTTAGGAGGTGATCTCCGATCTTACTTCATCTGTTTATTTCCTAAAGAACCGGGGTTGAGTTTACCGGAAATATCGAACGTTGTTTCGAAGAGACCGGGATCGGATTTGTTATCTGAAAACAACTTCGATCCAACGAGAATGTTTTCAATATGAAGACAAGAGCATGGAGTTAAAGATGGAGCAGTGAAGTGCAAGGGCTAATCGCTACTAATCCTGAGGGTGATTCTAAAATGGATGTAGTAGAAATAGTGCCTTCGGTTCCGTTCGAACCCGAAACGGACTTGTATGGTTGAATGCTATCAGAACATTATCATTGGAGGACAATGATCATTCTAAGTTAAAATTTCTTAAAAAGTAAATTGTAGCCTCTGAGCCTCATCAACCGGGAATGACTGAATATCAGGGGGGATGCTGCAAGGCTAAGTGGGTCGCACCCAAGTAGGGTATGTCTATCACCTTTCTAGATAAACTTGGATATTATTTTATTACTACGATGTATGGAAGGAGTTCGAAAGAAGGTGGGAACACTCGGGGTGATATCATATTAGGTCTATCCAGGTTAGGGATAGTCCGGTCTTGTGTAGCAGGGGATCCTGGCATGGTCCTCGGTACAGTGTTTCTAGACATGTACTGTGACAGGTGGTACCCTAGTGCCTAGTCATTCATTTGGAACCCATTCTCCAATAAGCGCCGTACGGTTTTGATTGTGACCAACTATGCAAAAATGTAAGATGCAAGCATTTCAGTTATTTGAATAAGTATTTGTACTTAGACACTATTATAATATCAGAGGATTTTGATATGAAATGTTTTGGTTATCGTAAGGTAAAAACCCATCATGTTTATGTGTGGCATGGTCTTACGAGATACCTTTGATTTTCAAAGGATTTTGAAAATTTTAATAATTCAAATTGAGTGTGTTTTATCACGCTGGTTTTCCAAACTGACTCGGGTATTATTTTATTATAATGCTCGGGTCAGACCGAGTGTTTCAGGTTTAGGTTAGGATGCTATGGAGCTCAGGAGACGAGCTGGAGACCGAGACGTATTACTCGTATTTGTTTTTATTCCGCTTCAGTGTTCTGTTGAAGTTATCAGCAATTGTGAGGGCAGATTGTTATAACTGCCCAGGCTGGTAATTATTGATTTGTGTACTCTGATGTTGAATATTTATATTACAGTTTTGATTTGTGTAAAGAGCTATTGATATTATATATTGTTCAGTCCGCTGTGAGATTTTGTTTTTGTTTAGTTTCTTCTCTCTTCTACCTACTTTCTTTTCCCTCAACAAACTGTCTTTCCGGTACTCAATCTTTCGGCATGTTATACGATGAGCGTATTTATGTCGATTTTTTGGGGTCGAGAAGGGCGGGTCATCTCAAACTGATCCAAAACGGACTAAACTAGGTCCAAGAGTGTTGAAAAGTATATTCATAGGATATGCTGAAAACTTTAAAGCATACAGATTGTTAGACTTATCCTCTAACTCGATTATTGAATCAAGAGATGTTGAGTTTATAGAAAATAAATTCAAAGACAATTCAACTACAATTCAGTCATCAAGCTCGAATATCCTTAATACACCAATAGATGCTCCTACGCCTTCTAGTAACAATAAAAGAAAGGTGACAGAAAAACAAATAGAAATAAGAACGACACAAAGAATTAGAAAAGAGAAAAAATTTGGTCCATATTTCATATCTTCTCAAGCTATAGCATTTCTTGTGGAAGGAACCAAAACTGAAGTTCTTAATAAGATACCAATAGTGCTAAATACAGAAGATGATTCAAAAATGTATAAAAAGGCTTTAGCATCTAGAGATTCTTCCTTTTGGAAAGAGGCAATCAATGATGAAATAGATTCAATTTTGTCAAACGATACATGGGAATTAATAGACTTACCTCAAGGGTTAAAGATAATAGGCTGCAAATGGGTGTTTCGAAGAAAACATATTAATGATGGCAGTGTACAAACTTTCAAGGCTGGAATTGATTTCTTCGATACATATGCCCTTGTGGCAAGAATCACATCCATTCGAGTATTGATAGCTTTAGCGTCAATCTATTAGTTGCATATACATCAAATGGATGTGAAAACAGCCTTCTTAAATGGTGAACTTAATGAAGAAGTCTACATGAAGCAACCTGATGGGTTTATACTTCCTGGTAATGAAAACAAGGTTTGCAAATTAACAAAATCACTGTACGAACTGAAGCAAGCACCCAAACAATGGCATGAAAAATTCGACTCGACGATTTTAGAATATGGTTTCATATACAATAGTGTAGACAAATGTATTTACTCTAATTTCAACAAAGAATATGGAGTTGTCATTTGTTTATATGTAGATGATCTATTGATATTTAGCACAAATATCAAAGGCATAAACGGTACCGAAGAATATTTATCATCGCGGTTCAAAATGGAAGACAAATGAAGTCGACACAATGCTGGGGATAAAAATTAACAAAACTAGTGGAAATAATGTACTGAGTCAATCGCATTATATTGAAAAAATGCTTCATAAATTTGGGCACCTAAAAATCAAGGATGCAAATAACCAATGGGGTTAAGTATCAATCTAAGTAAAAATGATGGAAGCGGCATCGCTCAGATTGAGTATGCTAGTTCCATTGGAAGTATAATGTTTGTTATGCATCGTACAAGACTTGATATAGCATATGTGATATGCAAACTTGCACGATATACCAGCAACCCTGGAATACAACATTGGAAAGCAATTGAAAGACTCCTTAGCTATCCTAAAAAGATCAAAACTCTAGGACTCTTTTATAATGGATTTCCAAGCGTATTAGAGAGTTATACTGATGCAAGTTGGATAACTGGTATTGGCGATAATAAATGAACTTCAGGTTGGATTTTCACATTAGGAGGAGGCGTCGTTTCATGGGCATCAAAGAAACAAATATGCATTACACACTCTACTATGGAATCAGAATTCATAGCTCTTACGGCCACTGGAAAAGAAGCTTAATGGTTACGGAATATGTTATTGGATATTAAGTTATGGCCGAAGTGATGACAGCCATAGCTTTACATTATGATAGTCAGGCAACCATGTCTAGAGCATATACTAATGTATACAATGGGAAGTCGAGACATATAAGCCTCTGACATGAGTATGTAAGACAAATGATGGAATAATTACCATTGTATGTGTAAGGGCTAGCAATAGTTTGGCGGACCCTTTCACAAAAGCCATGACTAGAGAAATGGTAAGGTCCACATCGGTCAGAATGGATCTTAAACCCTGTCTTATAAATAATCAATGATAGTGGTAACCCAACCTTAACCTTAACTAACTTAATTTTAAAGTTTAATGGGTAGTTACAATCTATCGTATGATCAGAAGGCACTAAATTAATTTAGTGCACGTTGTTACAGATATGAGGAGGTTGAGTTGAAAACTCTTAATAAAGTTCTAGGTAGTCTAATAAAACATAAAAGAGACATTAAAAGGGATAGAACTTTATCTTTATGAACTTGAAAGTGGTGCCGCTTCTAAGCAAGAGTTCATTAGGTTTACTCTTGTGAGAATTCATTATGTCGGATGGAGCACATGGCCATAACGGTGCTTACAGGAAGAGAAATTTATTGGTAAAATAAAGTTACGTGTGTAATATTTTCGATTTTATAAGTCAAGGAGATTCGGTTTAAGCTAAGACCACCGAGCTCTTCTTTAAGGTCTTGAGATATTTACACTAATATGTGGTTTAATCGAATAGATACCATATATGATGCATAATCTTAAGCTAAGATAAAACTGATTATCGTCAATAAAACAATCTAGTGGGGGATTGTTGAGGTAGATTATTATTGAAGATGAGAACAAATATAATAGTCTCACATCGGGAAAATTGTTTTAATATTTGTGTATATGTACGAAACCTTACATGCTCTATCAATTAGAATAACTAAAGGATAAGGGAAATGGGCACTGCCATAACACGCGCACACGAAAAGCACTTAGCACTTTGCACGTGCGTGTGCGTGAAACGGGGACCGGAAATAATATGATTGTTGGGTACCAACTGTCGTATTTTTTGAATCTATTTTTTTCCTCTTCAAATTTGAAATGTTAATTGCAAACGGTTACGACTATTTTCCAACGGTCGCACCCCTTCGCCTAACATCCGTCCATGCACTATATATACACTTTCAACATCAATTTTATTTTTAGCTTCTCCTCTTCTCCATTTTTAAACAATAAATTCCTTGCGAATCCACGGACATTGCTACTCTTTGGATTTGGATTTTTTAGTATCCTGTGAAGCAATTGCCATCAACCCGATAGCAAATTCCAAACGAGTGGGAGCAAATATTGCTTTAAGGAAAGCGTCAGCGTGCCTCAAAACCAGACTCAACTCTAATCCTTTTCTTACACGGGTGACAAAAAATTTATTATCCTAGTGTAAATGATGCTAAACAAGCTATATTGTTTGCATAATATCAGTTCTACCATGAGTTCTACCATCAGCTCCAACCATCAGTTCATTTGCTCCAACCATGTAGAGCCATGGCTTAATGAACTGATGTTGTACAAACCATCAGTTCTACCATCAGTTCCAACCATCAGTTCTACCATCAGTTCATCTGCTTAAGTTGTTATCATGTTTGCTTAATGGTCCATGGGATTTAATAGGAAGATCTCAGTCTTGATTGAGCCATAGATGTGATAGTCAAGATAGAACTGATGGTTGGAGCAGATGAATAATCATACCAAGCTATGGTGGGACCATGACGGAAAACTTGGTGCCCTTGGCAATACACTATATTAATTTTTATTGTTTGCATTGATGTTAAACGAGCTTACATTACTAGGATAATTATCGTGCACGATGACATATTTCTCAGTAAAATGAAATTAGCTTGCATATTTATTGAGCGGTGCTAAGGGCATCGCACTTTCTGATAGAAGCTAACGTCGACCAATTTTTTTTTTTTAACCCAGTGGTCAGCGGACAACCGCCAACTATACTCATCGACCTTGGTAGCTCCAAGCACAAAGTATTGTGCCCTTCGTATCATACTATTTATTTGTGTCTAGTATTATCAACGCATTTGACCATTATTTCACCATAAATAAATTTTTCTTTCAATTTTCTTTGCACATGTCCAACAAACGTACCTAACATACTGATATATATAAAATCTACACACCACGAAATAGTTATATCAAGTAAAGAAACATTCATACAAAATCGGAAAGGAAGTAAAATCACATATCTGGTTAGACAAACTGAAATAAGAAAAAAATGGGGAAGCATCTTTAGTCGTTCGTACCTAAATTAGAAGAGCATTAAATATCAGTGCTAAAATTATTTAATGGAATAACACCTAGAAATTATGAAATCAAACAATAACCAGTGCTCTAGGTGCACCTTATAATCGAAGTTTAGATCCTTGAATTGTGTATTCTGTAAGAGGGATTTCACCGTTCTTACATCATAAACTTTTATTGGGTAATGACTATTTAAACAAGCCTTATACCAATTTTAATTTTCCAAGAGAAATTAATGCAACCGCCCTTACCTTTGGACCCAGATCTCTCAGGTCATCTATACAAAAAGATGTTTATATACGCTTGAGCAAAAAATTGCATAAGAACGGTAGTCAGAAATGATGCAAAAACATAAACCATGCAAATAAATTATATAATGATTGTTTAATAACCTATTACCAAGCTATGAAATATATTTATCAGTTTTCAAAAAAGATAAAAACCTTTTTTTTCCTTTTCAATAATGATAAAAGCATTTATCTTCTCTAGAAAATATAAAGCATTGGATCCCTTTTGTTCAAAAAAGAAAAAACTATTTATTTATTTTTCAAAGATGAAAAACATTTTTTATAAGTGCATTACTAAAAAACCTTGAAAAAATTTCTTACTGCCGTAACTAATGACCACCATACAAACTCTGTTCATGTACTTACTAATACCATAATTTATTTTGTTTTATCAAATAGACACTCAAATATTGTGGGGTTGTTTATTATCGTACGACAGTGACCAACCGTCGAAAATCAAAATTGTATGGTTGTTTATCGTCGTACGGCAGTGAACGGCCGTTGAAAATCAAAGATACGCGGTTGTTTAAAGTCGAATGAAAAGGTTGAATATGATGTTAAGTGGGATGTAAAAAAATTATTTCTATTAAAAATTTCATGGTAGCAAAAAGTATAATTTTGGGTCCCAATAACAGCACATTTTTATATAGTATATAAGAATATTGGCATATTCTATTCATACATCAACAATCACCTAACAAACTTCGTTATTTTGGTAAGAAAGTCTATGATTAATCTACCCTTCTTCTTAATCACATTTATTGGTCTTTTTCATATAACACATTAAATTAAAGGATTAAAATTAATGTTATTTGAACAAATCTATACTTTATTAGGAAGTTAACGAAACACAAATATAGATTACACAACAAATTTAAAAGTAATTAATTTTTTTTTTAGCTAGAGTTGATTTTGGTGAAAACTAAGATTTATTTTTAAAAAAAATAATTAAGAAATTACAATATTAGTGTCAAAATTTAAAGTTCATATTATTGAATTTTGACTTAATTTAGTGCTAGAAATTTTTTATATTATGTAGATGATTTTTATGTTTAAAAATGGAAGATGATGAAGATGAAAACAATAGTAATTTTGCAACATATATACGTAAAATAATATTTGGTGTAGAGAAGTTTATTATATTTTCCGGTATGTGTTAAGAGATTATTGGTGTATGAATAAAATTATCTTTCACATGGGAACATTAAAACATCTATCTTCCTTGTAGAAAGACAAAAGTATTTTTTTTTCTTACAATGAAAACTTCTAACTTTTTTTAATTTAAAAGATAAAATTGAAAAAGAGTTAAAATCGTCTATAAACTCTTCTATTACTTATCATTATTCTATTTAAAATGGTATATTATTTTATAATGTTAAATACTTCTTCATAAAATGATAAATATTTAGCTCTTGTACATAACTTATACTACATACATGCATATACATATACATACACATATACACACGCGCGCGCACTTTCACGTACACACACATACATATATGTATGCATATATGTATATTATAGATGTATGTATATATGTGTATGTATGTATATACGTATGTATGTATTATACATGGTTGAAAACGAAAAAAATCATTTATCCTCTTAGATTAATTTTATACTGTTATTCTACATCATTTTTCTCCCGCAAATGGTAGAACCAGCACTAAATAAAACATAATTTTAAATATATGATCATCAATACAGTAGTCAAATTAATAATAACTTATATTCATTAAAAACTGAATAGAGTTAAATATTCAAACAAAACTAAACTAAACTGAAAAAAATTAACTAGATTCAAATTAAAGTATTATAACCAACTATTCTTAAGTTTGAACATTCAAAGTAATTGAATATTAATTCATGAATATAGAGAGGGAATTGTTGTTAAAAGAAAAGTGAAATATTTTAACCTTCCTCTTTTCAGAGAACCGCGTATCATCACAAAACCAATTGGTAATATGAATATCAATCTCTTGGTATTTATATAAAATTTATTTTAGAAACTGGCCAATGTGAAATTAATTTCAACACATTTGACCTAATCTGAGGCAAATGTCGTGCAAATCGAAATCCAATGTGGTGGTTGATCTTTGTGATTCCTGTCAAAAGTAAGTCGAATAACATGGCTCATTTTGGGCAGGAGGAATATGTTTTGAGAAAGGAAGTTAATGGCAAAGGAGGGACAATTTGGTAAGAAGAATAAATAAATTTTGTGCTTAAAACAAAGGAAAACCGGATTTTTTGGTTTTAACCAGTGTAAAACCTGGTTGATGTACTGATACTTATTTACCTAAACTAGCATCCTAAAAACTAATGCTGCACTAGTCAAAAACCACTAACTCAAATGATCAAGTCTTTATATTATATTCTAAAAGATCTTACATCAGATCCCTTAAACATCTAAATGAGTGCTCTGTTTAAAAGTAAACACCTGCTATTAAAAAAACAAAAACAAAAAACACTACTCACACTGCATATTGGCACCAAAACATAATTCCCATGAAGTAGAATCCAGTTCTTTTAAACATCCAACTCAAAGTAGATAAACAGTTATCCGAGTCTGTGGTATAAGACTAGAAATTTTCTACTTTTAACCACAAAACATCAAAACCACCTTCCTCGTCTCAAACTCAAAAGCTAGCGTGTACAATATACAAAAGCATTTTTGAACAATTCTAATACTAATAATGCGTCCATCTCAAAAAAATTTCCTCCCAAAGAAAGCAAGTGCAACAGAAAAGACTAATACACTGAAGTCTGCAATGCTTAAAATATACTTTCTATACACTGATACCTACTATGGTAAACTATCATAGAACAATAATATATCAAGCTTCCTTTCCATAACACCAGCTTCTATAAGGGCTACTTTCGATAACACCAGCTTCTATAAGGGCTACCTTTAGCAACAGTAACTACCCGAGCTTTGTTACCCAATGAGTCATTACGAAATTGCCCATCAACCATATTCATCTGGTCCATCAGGGAGCGCCGAATGTGGCCTGGTGGTGTTTCAGTAATTCCAGACAGATAGACGTCTGAAAAGAAGTCGAACTTTAGAGTAGCAATTGGGTTGGTGGGTTTCTTCAAGTCGTCTTCTTGCAATATGTCACCTATTCTTGATAATATGCTGAATGCTACATTTGCAATGACTCTTGAGTAGGCTTCTATGATTGCAAATCCAACATCCTACTCCGATTAAATTATATCAAATATCAGCATTCTATATACATACATACATATGTATATGTGTATGTATGTGTTTTCTATTAAGGAAAAATCAAGGTTTACTGCAGTTAAATGTGTTGTATTCATTAAAAAGTATCAAGTTAAAACAGTAATTTATACTAACTTTAGTATAAATAATAAGCTGATGATGTTCTGCTAAAACCAAAGAAGAGATTCACCCTCAAAAGATCAAAATCTATATATTAAACAAGCTAAAAAAATACATTAACCATCTTTGTGATTTGATAACTCAAATCAAAAGGTGCCAATCTCATGTTACAACAGATCGGATCAAAAGGTTGATTCCCTAATTTGTAACCAGAAATGAAGATATTAATCCATGACCAAGCCTCATAACGTAGGGTTCGTTAAGAATATTACATTTTTTTGTATTTTCCTATTTTAGTACTTTCTTTTTGTATGTTTACTTAACAGTAGTGGACTTTATGAGTATATGTTATGTAATAGGTTTCGTTAACTCTTATCAATCATGATCAAATTTCTTATTGTTCTATTCTCTATTTTTTTTTTTTACTGTTAAATACTCTAAGAGAGTTGTTTATAGCTACTACGATGACAACCACTAGCAAGATTCATAGTTAATTAATATAGAAATAATATCGCCAAGGTTATAAAATCACCTTGTTGTACTGAACCTTCCTTGCATCGATGAAGCTATGAGGGAGATTTGGGAACCTAATCTTTATAAGTTGCACAAGCGCCTCAACTCTATCTATCCACATAATATAATTATCATGCTCAATTCCACTGTCCTTGAAGAAGTTCCAATGATATCGAATTGGAGATCTAATTGGTGATCTGATCGTTGATTTTTTTATTGTTGCTTCAGAAATAGAATGCTTCCATGCAAAAATTGCGCTCTCTAATTTGTTCACTGTGTCCAGCACTGAATGTTCGGTTTTCAAGTTAAGGGAGCAAAATACTTCTTGAACTGAAATCGATTCTGCTGTAATAGCTTGGTGTAAATTTTCACCTAGGCTTTCTTTTGCTGACTGCAAAGAATAAGTAATTTATGTAAAGCAAATGAACACATTGTTTAACAAATTTTTGTATCAACCCTACTGACATGTTTTTATTTCATGTTTAGTAGTTTTAAATAAGATAAGAACTATTATTAGTTCATAACTTTGATCATTTTATATAACAGAAATGACAAAAACAAACTAGTCAAAGCTATTTGCAAAAACTTACCGCTTTTTCCTAGCTGGACCAAAGTATACTGACACTATTTCAAATTGTTTTGATGTATTTATATTTGTTCTCATTCACAATTGTGAACGTTCATTTTGGTTATTTTCTACAAAAAGTTATGTGTTTTAATGAATGGTTTTCGAATAAGTACGTTTTTGTTGTTAATTCTGCACAATGGTCAAAAAAGAGAGAAAAAATCAAGAAATAATGCTCTTACCTTGGAAAACGCTTCTTTCACAACATCTGGAATGGGCATTTGTAGCAAGATTTGTTCATTAATAGATTTTGCAGCCTTGAGCACTTGATATATGAGCTTTCCCTGAAAGCCAAGAGTTTTGCGCTGAGAAGAAGAAAGACCCGATACAGGAACTCGAGGAGAAGGCAACCACCACCTCTTGCTTGACCAACTTCTGCTGTTTCTGCTTCCTCCTTCTGAGTACCAAAACTCCATGTGCACCATTGAATCTAAAACATCCTACAATCACAAGTTCAATTAGCAAAATATTGGCCAAAGATGATATGCAAATAACGAGTTCCAAGGATGCACTAAATTCCTTTCTCAATTGCATGAAGTATCTATTGTGTGTTGGATGCATACTCCCTCAGAAGATAATACACAATGTCGGGTTTACTAGGATATTTTAAAATAACATTTTCAAAACTAATAATGACAAACAAACTCACCTGAGAAATTTTGATTATTAGCTTTACGAAGTTGCTTAAATTGATTAAAAAAAATCCATTATGCTTGAGAAAATGAGAAGATGATAAGTTTGCGAATAAATGACAAAAAATTAGTTGCATACAATTAGCATATTATCGAGTTTTTGCAGTGCAGGGAGAGTCACAAGGATATCAGAACGAGCCTTTGGTGTCATAACCTGCACAAAAGATCAGGATGTCAGAAACATGATGACAATTTTCAATGCAATAAAAATAAGTGTATATTAATGAGCATCACCTCTAAAGTTTCACCATTAGCTCCATTTTGCTTCGCAGGAACTAATTCTACCATGTGAGCGGCAGGGGAGAGAAACCATCCCATTTCTCCACGCCACTTGCTTTTTCTTTCTTCAGATAAAGGTTCCAGTTTCCACAGTTCTCCAAAAATAGAAGCTGAAATTGGTTTTACATCGCTGATTATCAGTACTATTTAGAGTCACATAACATCATATGCTTTTTCTTGTTAAGGAGGCCACTGTGTTTATATTTGTGCATATACCCTTCAGCTTTATCCCCTGAGTCTCATATTTTTTTACTCACGTGGCCTCTGAAAACAAATTTATGTACAATTTCTCCAGACTATAGACCTAGCACAATTTTCCAAACCTTGACACAAAGTGTCCTCAAATTTCAAATCTTTGAGCATTCTGAAATTTATGAAAATACTAACTACTACAATGGATCACCAGAATTTATGAAAAATGTTAACTACTAGATTGAATAGTCCAGTCAGTTGTTCTTTCTGGAACTGCTCTTGTATAGTGGGAAGGAATGTGTATTATGCTCCATAATGGTAGAATCCACAAGCACTTGATCTATGTTAGTTTCCACTTTAGCTATGTATTTGTTTTCCATCTATTATTGTTTAAAATGAAAAATCTTACAACGTATACCTGAAAGATTACAGATGGCAGTAGATAAAGCCATAGCAGTACTCATCCCTTTCGTACCTCCAGTCACATCTTCACCAAGCAGCAACTTTGCAAATCTTTCCTTCATATTCTCAACATCAGAGACATTCATCGTGTAGCTAACTTGCCCCTTCCCTTTAACACATAGACTATGAAGACTTTGAAGTGGTTCCAACTGGATAAGAGATTGTTCATCTTCTTGGTTTTTGCTGGAAACCATCATTCGTTTTGAAGAAAACGAAGAGTTGTATGCATATTTACTAGAGGAACAGCTTGATGTGGCATCCTCATCAAGAGAATCAGTTGTTGTGAAACCTTCTCCACCACTTGTGGCACTTCCACCGTGACTTTCAGAGTCGTAAGTACAACTGTTGAGAATGCTTTCTAGACCGTTGTATGTTGTTACTTCTGCAAAATATTACAACGATGGGGTCAAAAATATATGAACAAAGAAAAGGTCCCGCAATGGTCACATTAGCCTTATCTAAACCCGTTAAGGTAACAATTAACATTAACGAAGTAAAGCATTAGACAAACAGTTGTGGAGCACTCATCTTAACTTTTTATTACTGCATGATTATTTATTTTCATACAAAAATGGTCCTCCATGTTATAACTCAGAGACAGTGGTAGTACGCGCTCTCATGTGGTATCAAGCTTTTTGAAGCATTATGAAATGTGGGATAATATTTATCAAACATGTGAATGATTCACTCAAATAAAGGAAACAAGAATCTTTCTGAGTCAGTCAACCACCATTTGAAGCAATAGCTTATAAGGTACTTAAATTAGATCCTAGGATAACCATGAATATTCTTAACGACTGATGTTACTGGTTATTGGTTTGGACTAACATTATTAGCCAACCATTTCACTAATCACTTTCCTCCATGATACTTTATTTAGTAATTTAAGGTTGAAATAACATTCAAATCCTAAATTACTTATCCTAGTTATGAATAAAACAAGTCATGTGTTGCAAGGAAAAAGAAAACTAAAATATGTCAAGAAACTTCACGTGACAAATGAGTGGCCTATGTTTCTACTAGGAGCACACGGGACTACATCATCAAGTACAATTTGTCTCAGGAAAATGAGAAAAATTACGCCTATGGAGAAATTATTTTTCAAACTTTTCTCCTAAGAATTTTCATGTATCTCAAAGTGATCAAGTTAGGCAGGATGTGATGCTAAAACTTAAATTACATGATACTCAAAAATAGACAACCTTTTTCTTGTGAGTGACACTGACATTGATAGCAAAGTGGGACCTAAAACCAAAAAACGCTGACATTTACTGTAGGCAACAAAGGCAGCCATCAAGTACTGCGGTAGTAAATGAGATGCAAGTCTTGTTCAGATACATTAAATTCGGAATTTAATGTATCACTAGTAAAGTAGGCCTTAACTTTCTTGTTTCTACTAGTTTACATTACACATTAAAACCCTCTGGTTTTGGCTTTTGTAGCACATGTTTCGCTTTGTGAATACAAATGAACTAATTAATGTCAAGTTTAGAATAGATGAAGTTAAAATGAACTTGCGGATGAACTAAGAATCGTTTCTTCCCCGAAACAAGCTCAATGCATCGGATTAAAAATACAAAAGTTAATTTAAACAGACAAATTTGTAGTCTTTAGAGTGGAAGTTACACGACATACAAGCTAAACAATGTAGTACTAATAGAAATATGTACCATAAATGTACAACCGTAGAACAAAAATACATACTGTCATGCTCTTCGAAATCGATACTGATATCTTTAGTTCTTCTTCTACAGCAGACTAGTCTCCTCATTATTTTAAACAATATCTGACAAACATTGAAGAAATATAAGTTAGTTTCAAGAAATGTCAAAACATAACGTAATGTGGAAAACAAAGGATTAAGAAAACCAACTTGTTTGTAGTATAGATGATGCAACCAATTTGGAAAAACAAAAATGAGATGTAGGTAAGTACATTTTTCAAATAAGAGCAGTTTGGTTGTTAATTTCAAGAAACAAATCCAAAAAGAAATGTATTATATCCCCTCAATCTTCAATCAAATACTTCATTACTCTAATTTTTTATTGTACGAGATGCATTAAATTAATTTGAGTAAAGGTAGCAAAAAGAAGCTTGAAATCTGAACATTACTAAAAGTGAGAACAAT
Source organism: Allium fistulosum (assembly GCA_030737815.1). Taxonomy (NCBI): domain Eukaryota; kingdom Viridiplantae; phylum Streptophyta; class Magnoliopsida; order Asparagales; family Amaryllidaceae; genus Allium; species Allium fistulosum. The sequence continues at coordinate 191,320,277 of CM060902.1, read as the reverse complement.
TTGAAGTCAGCACGTTAATCTGCTAACAATTGTTAGTGGTAAGGAACTAAAAACTTGACAGTCAGTTGAGAATTTTGAAATTTGAAAATTTGAGAAGAGATTTGGAGGGGACTTTCAAAAAGAGAAGAAAAAAAAGTAAGCAAAAAAGGTAAAAAGTGCAAATGCTTAAAAAGAATAAGCTAAAAAGTTGAAATGATATAAAAATGGATCAGAACTCATAATACAGAAGTCAAAATAAACCCAGAAAGAGAGTCGAAAAGCCGCATTGTCATTGTAATCCACTACATTTAAGCAAATCAATTAAAAATCAAACCTTTAGCAATGATCTGGAAACTACAAATTACTTGCACCCAACGGAACAATATACGAATTTAGGCATAAATAGAATGTGAAGAGGGGGAAATTGGAAAAGGAATAAAAAATAAGTAGGAATGGAGAAGAAGAATGAGAACCAGAAGAATAAGATGGGGGGAGACTTGTCTTTATTCGTACAAGAAACTGCTTTACGTTAAAAACCTCTTATGTTGATTAATTCAATTTTAAAATTTTACCATTTCGTAACTTCTACTGTGCAGAAATAATTTCGGTTTGACAGATATCGGAAAAGTCGTCAAAAGCTTAGGTCCCGTTTTGCTTGTCGTTTTTAGTTTTGTATTTTCGTCTATACAAAAGCACGTCCGTTGTATGCGTTGTTGAAAAACAAACGATTTTGAAAAATGAAATTAACATGTAAAATAGAAAACAAGTTTATTGTGTTTTTCGTGTTTCGAGAGATAAGTAAAGCACGGGGAACAATCCAACTCCTTCGTTGTCCGTTGGTCGTCGCAACCGGTAAGAATTATAAATCTTCTTTTCTTGTTTCTTTATGTTTTTTAGGGCAAATTGAAAACACAAAACTCAAAATACAAAATGAAACCAAACGGACTCTTATTTTGTTTTGAAGTTTGGTTTTGGATTTGGACAATCTGTCTATCTATGTTATAATTTGCTTGGATGCACCATTGAAATATTAAAATTATTTTGTCGGGTTAATGGAATAGACAAGCATGCAAGAGCATCCCAGTTCCAACAAGGTTTGGGTAGCAGCCAATAAACATTAGTCGCTACAAGCACTTTGACGATGTAATCAAAGATTTTATGTTCAATACTCTTGGAGGTTGATTACCATTTTTCTTTTGAAAAAAATGTTAATAAATGGAAAGCCTCAAAAGTTATAACCTCTTTGAACAACGGTTTGGAAAATTGTATGCCTTAAAAGTTGCAAACTTTTCAGAATAGCATAATTGTGCGTCGAATTGTCCAAAGTAACGATATATTATCCACACTAGTATAATCTGCATGTACGTGCATCTAATAGATAAAAATATTTACATTTTATTTAATATAAAAATTGAGTGGACGGATATGTATTGTAATTGTACAAGTTTTTGATAGTCACAACAATTTTATTTCAAGTTGTTTTATTGGTATCGTTGGTGACAAATTGATAGTAAAATATCATTTATAGGTAGTCGGAAAAGAGATGGATGTGGAGGTGTAAACCAGAGTTAAGATTTAGTTGATGTATGAAGATATTTTTTATTTTCAAAATAAACTGTGAAAATCATATTTATTGAACTCTCTTTATTAATAGTAGGTATCAGCCTAAATTCAACATAACTATATTGCATTCTTATAGTTGCAAGCTTATCTATCAAACTTATGAGGCGAAGAAATGGATTGATCATAGATAGATGCTCAAGGAAAGCATTACTAGGGAGATTAGCATTTTATGTTTTGGCTTCAAGGACAAAGCTCTCCGAGTAATCATAAAAGCTGACAGTGGCCACAAGCGGAGGCGGCAATGATGATCATAGGCGGCGACCTGATTGGTTGATAGCAGTGGCGAAGGCGGCGTTTATTTTTTTAAGAAGTTTTAGCCTAATAATGATGATTGTAGTATCAGTTTGGATCATTGGGCTATCCTAGACAAAAAACAATTTTGTTGTCATTAAAAAAAAAACATAACCAATAACGTACTTTTTCTTAAGTTCATACATAACAAAACACCCAAAATATATAATATATTCAAACAAAAATGTAAACATATTACACATCTTTGACGATAATATATTCAAAGAAAACAACTCCTTCTTGAGTTTTTAGAAGCAAACTCGTCAATTATGTCATCATATTCTAACGTATTCAAATATTCATTTTCATTGGAAATTGTCGTTAATCCACTTTATCTTTCTTATGTCATAGTAGTTCAAAGATAAGTTTTTATTAGCTTCAACTTAGAGAAACTTTTTTCTATCGATGTCTCCATTACCAACGTAGTAATATGATTCGTTATGCAACCCATGCATTTAGAAATCAACTCGTATCACGGCATAATTAATTTCACCCATCGCAATTTGAAAAATAATTAACAATGGGATTAATGATTCAATTTAGCAAATAAAAATGGAAATAACGAGGATCAATTCACAATCTATTCTATCGTTCGGAAGGTCATCAACCAAAATCAAAGAATTAAAATATACAAGGAAAACCAAAGATAATGCAAAATTGTTTCAGCCTTCTTCAACTAGTTCGTGTGGCACGTTGTTGTTCACGACGGGAAAGCGGCGGCGGTAGACTGTTAGGTTGTGCTTTCCCTTTTTTATATCATGCATTTTTGATGTCGCGATTTAGATTCTAGGTTGTTATTTTTAATTTTTTGTGTGCTGGTGGTTTGTTCATGCAAGGGAGGTTGCCCTAGGCGGATGTTCGATGGGCCTAGCCCATGAGCCGGGTCTAGCTGACTGTTACTAACATTTTTTAAAATTGTAAAAATGAATATAACATTTTATGTTCATATAATACTAGTTTAATTTAGCGGTTTTGAACTATAATGATAAATATAGCATTATGCGTGTATAATGCTATTCAATTCAACATTTCTTGAGCTATAAAAAATAATATATAATTATCTATGTGTAGTACTGGTTTACTTTAGCCTTTTATTTTGCTTTCAATAGGTTTTGGTGTTTGTCGATCTATGTACTTAGGGTTAAGGTAGGATGATACTTGTGGTGGTGCAATCTGAAAGTATGTGGTGGTAGCTAGGCTTTACGTGATTTAGAGTTTGTAGGTGGAGGCTTTAGTAACGATGGAGGCAATGAAGAGAGGAGGGCTGGCGATGCGGTTGTGTGATGAGCGATGGTGCCACAAAGGGTGATGAGGCAATGTTGACCTGTGTGTGACGACATAGAGTTGGAGGGGGGATCAAAATGAGATAGAAGTACATGTCCTTAAGACTAAAATTTGAAACTTGTGGAGTAAATCTGACAAAAAAATTTTGAAGTCTGTATTTTTGGTTAAGATTTGGTTAATTTTGCAATTAAATTGTCATTGGGTACAATAAAAGGAAAAGGTCAAACATGGGTTTTTTTCACTTTGTTTTCTCTTTTTAATTAATTGGTTTGTTTAGAGATTTTTGGAAATCCATAACGGATTGGTATCAAATTATAATACATAAATACTTTAAAGATAACATTTTAAATGAAGAAGATGATTGTGTGGAAGTAGAATGGGAGAAATCGAGGAATATGAATATCAAAGTCCGTAGAATATTTATATCTTAATAATATCTATATGCATTCGGAGAAAAAAAGCAGAGATGCCTACTAGTGCAACTGAGAAAAAGTTAACTGTAATGAACAAAAAAAGCTACAGGGACTATCTGCTGTTTCTTTGGAAAATTCAATATTTCATATTATTGCTAACGAAAACATCAATTGATGCAATATGGAATAAGTTAGAAAGTATTTACATAAAGAATTCAACAACAAACAATGCGCCTCTTATGAGAAAATTAGTGAATCAAATTTTATCAACTTATACCAAAATTCAAATGTTACATTTTAAAGATTATTAATATTCAACACTATTTAAAATGTACAAAAATTAGAATATAATTTTTTTTTTATTTTGGCATAACATTAAAGTTAACGTTAAATTAAAACTTATATTCATTGTTAAAATTTGAATCATATATAATCTTAGTGACATTAAATTTAACAGTAGAAATCAAGAGATCGAGATACTTCGTACAATAATGAACAAGCGCCATAAGATGATAGAGAATGGAGGAAGCAGTTTAAAGCGCTAAAGAAGAATTATGATGAGCTGAAGCAAATGATGATTTTACACATCACAACCGATGCATAAGTTGGAGCTGGGCAGGGTGGAGATGACAAGCGAGTAAATAAATTATTTATAGGGATACGTTAAGATGGATTTATATGTAGTAGGGTGATGTATTTGATATGTGATGGACATGTTGGATTTGTTTGGTTGATATGCACTTTGGTCTGTGATATTGTATGATGGATTGTGATACTGTTGTACTCGATTGATATATTGTTGTGATTAATTGTGATACTGATGTGTTTGATTGAGATATATTGTTGTTATTGCCTATTTGGCATTCTCAGAATGCTTATATATGGATTTTCGTTTATATGTGCTTAAGAGCATCTCCAACCCATTCATCTTGTAATGTTCTAAAATGATGACATGGAATTGGTTATATCACATTGTCAAATACATGTAAAATAAAAATTATGTTAAATGACAAAAATTATGTTTACTTACTCCAATGCAAATACATTACAAACAACTAAATTTGTTTAACTTTGGTTATGTGGCATGATAGTAGTGGTGGTTATTACTTGACATTGTGAAGTGGAATGTCTACTACTAGACATTCTACTTCACAATGTCTAACATAAATCTTGCCATGTCATGTTTCACAATCATTTTAAATTACCATTGGAGACCAAAATTTAAAGAATTATGTCAATTGTCTATGTGGCATTAACTTCACATGAGAAATTCACAAGGGTTGAAGATGCTCTAAGGTGAGGAAATGGAACTGTAATTCTGCAAAATTGCTCTAGAAATGACGTCAAAAGGAATTGGTATGACGTAACATAATCATTTTTTGCACTTTGGTACGAAGTCAGTAAGATGTTGTAACGATTTTGTTATAGTGTCGGAGGTAATAAATCGAAAATATTGATTTTTTTTATTATACGTAGGTGTCAACTTGGTGTCAGTATGGTGTAGGAAGAATGTAATTTTTACATGGCATCGGAATATTTGCTGTTGGGATAACGTCGAAAACATGACCGTGCATGACGTCGGAAAGGAGTCGATATTATATTTCCTACAAGGTATTTTCTAACGTCACATGTGATGTCGAAATGGTATCGGAAATAGTTATTGTCAACATCATTTTGAAGCCATATTGGTATCGGAAAATGCTACATCTTTTATAGTTATATTAGCATTTTCAAATTGATAAATAGTAAATTGACAACCAATTTCATATCTGGTGATTTGACAATTTTCAATCGTCAAGTTTTATGACCTACATTTTACAATCTAAAATAAATATTATGAGTTTGAATATGGATTTTGAGTTATCATTATGTTTGCATTCTTATTATATCTATACCCTTTCCTCATTTAACTTGACGTTGATAAGTATGATAGACAAATGGGAAAAAAACAAAAAATTATATATATATATATAGACACACACACACATATACATACATACATATATATATGTATGTATGTATGTATGTATGTATGTATGTATGTATGTATGTATATATGTATGTGTGTGTGTCAGGGAGATTAAATACCCGGAATATCTAAAATAACTTCATGTTGTAATGCAACTGCGATAAAGCTACATGGAAAAAGCCTTCACATAGTTGTTTCATTTGCCTTAAATTGTGCATGTCATCATACAACCGACTTCTGTAATTAGCCATTTTTGAAAACTTAGTTATAGTTAATACAGAAATATAATGCGTTAGGCTAGGGATGAACACCACGGTTTTATTTCGATTTGAATTTGTTCTGGAAATTTAATAATTTATGTTTTCATGTGTTTTGTTTTTCTAAATCAATTTGAATATGTACGTATAATTAGACAACACTAAGTATATACAAATTCGTTACAATAAAAAATATTATTGAAATTGAAATATACCAAATTAGTGGTCTATGATTAGCACCTTGAATGAAAAACCTCATAGATAAAATCGAACCACCTCTAGAAACCGTAGCAGACTAGGGATGAACACCACAGTTTTTATTTTGATTTTGATTTGAATTTGCTTTAGAAATTTAATAGTTATAAGTCCTTGAAGCTGGAAGCTATGATGTAGCAAAGGAGGAGGCCAAAAATGAACGAGGGTGAATGGTTTAAATAAGCATCTAAGTGGAGAAAAAAGTGGGGATATAATCTCGTTTGCTTACTCAATATTTTCTACCAATTCAAATTAACGTTTGAGCAATTAAAACTGTTGAATATGCGAGTATATGATTTTTGTTTGATGATAATAAACATATATATATATATATTCATTTAAATGTATTTGATAATGTACTATTTTATTTTTCACATAATTAAATAAATATTTGCTGAATAAAATAAATAACACAGAATTTAAATTCAAACAGAGATTTTATTCAAACAAATATTTATTACAATTTTGAATAGTACAAATTTGAGCTCTCACTATATACACAATTTTCAAACAATACAATTTTGATTACATCACAATTTTTCATTTACAAATGTCCTCACTACATATCACTCACACTTGTATTTATCATCAACTCTATTCCAGATTGAATCCAGCATCTGAGCAATCTGCAAAAATACACACTAACGCAGTAAAATTGAAAAGGAAATATTTTTGCAGTATGCAATAAAATGTGATTTTGAAAATTTTGTTTGCCTTAGTTATTTGGGTTGTTCGTCATCATTTAAATTTGAATTCATCATACACGAACAGCTTGTGACATGCACGGTGTATCACTGTACATGCCACAAGGTCGTGCACACCGATATACACTTGATAAAATTGAAGGGACAGGTGAGCACAAGGTCAAACCCAATTAAAAGCCGGGTTCAATTCAAGTGAAATCACGATACGAGCACAAGGTCAAACCCGAGCTATAAGCTAGATTCAACACAGGTGCAAATTCAATAAAATGGTCAAGACAACTCAAACAACTCGACCAGTCCAAAATCAAAAATGAACAAGTACAAAAGGTGGTGAACGGCAATAAAGGAAGCAAACAAGTAATGTACACATGAATGCTACAGTCTCAAGTCCAACCAGACTCAAGAGGATGTGCTTGTCAACAAAACATACGCAGTATGGAAGTGAAGACAACAAGCACATGAATGCACAATGCAAACTACAACAGAAGTGTAGTCACATGAAAACTCCAACCAGACTAGACATGAAAAGCAATATCAAAGACAAAAGAAAGTCTTGACATACGTGTGAGAAACAACATCAACCACCATGGAATCAAGTACATAACAGTAAAGTATGAATGCCACGACTCCAGAGGAACAAGTGTGAACCATCAGTGCAGCTCAAAGCAGTTTCAAAATACATGAAGTGCAATTGAATACAAATGGACAAAACAGTGCAGACTTGACTGCAATAACACGATGAACAAAAATGCAAGAAACAGTGAATGGTGAAGCGACTCGAGCCAGCATATCATATATACAACAAACTTCAAAACCAGATCAAATCTGTGGCTCGGCATGTACAAGCAACTCACCACAATGCAACACAAGACTCAGCAACATATAACTGAATAAGTCGAAATGCTCAGCTCAAACCAAGTACATCTCGATGCAAAAACAAGACCAAGTCGTAAACAATAGATGCAGTGATAATATACATGAAACCCAGAGCATCACATACATATATACATGCGCAACCACACAAGCTCATATGGCTCAATGCACACACTTGTATATATTTATGTGACAACCAGACTACAATTACAAAGCCACAGTTCAAACAGTAAAGAGCTGCAACTAGTGCAACCACATACTAATGAATGCGCTACAACCGAAGACAAAATCAAACAGGGAATATCAAAAATGATCGAAGTCATATAATATAAGGAATGCGAACTCGAGCAAGTCAAGCTACCACATGAAAGCAACCATACATATATACATGTGTGAAACAGCATGTATACATATAGGCAGTGTGCGAATTCAACTGACAATCGACCCACAAAACTGTACATAAATAATTTTTAAACACACATGTATACATAAATACTTATATATGTATACACAGAACCGGCTGCAGTAAAAATCAAATGATCAAATGTTCGAGGTCGAAAACACTACAGAACATTCAACAGTTTTTAACAAAGTGGACAGTGCAATCAAGGAACATATATATGAAATGCAGCAGTGTATATTAGTCAACATGTATGCAACAAGGACAACAGCGGCTGCAACAGCACACACAAAGTATACACGTGAAATCAAGTATGCAGTGAAGTAGGTAAAACACAGATGATCAAATGTCGCAGGAGTTTAAATTGAACAAGTCAGTGCCGAAGTTAAAAATTATCACAGTCAAAAAGCACAAAGAAATGAACGAAATCAACAGAAAGTCAGAGTCGTGATGACTAAGGAGCAAGCCATGTAAATCAAGTAACAAATTATACGACTTTGAACAAGTCAGTAATCATCTCGAACATTCAAGCAAAATCAAGTGGCCGAGATAAATCAAATGACAAATTCAAATGAACGAAATTATAAGAATTTGATTCCTATTTAAACACAATCATCATTGGCCTCAAAGGCATCGAGTTCAAGCATATCAACCAGAAAAGCAAAAGGCATAAATTAAATACCGAAGTCAAAGTTGAACTCGATCAAATAGAAGCAGCCGTGTGCAGCTCAAGGAGACGGTCGATCGACAGATCAAGCAACGTGAAATTCCCTATTCGATCAATCAACTAAAGTCGGCGACTTCTAATCAAAAGCCCTAATTTTTGTTTAAAGAGGAAACGAACGAACAACGGACGAGCAGCTATCGAATTACAGGGAGTCGAGCTGCATAAATAAAGAGATAAAGGGGAGACACTTTTACTATATTTTTGGGCCGGCTATAATTTATTAATTTGGGCTTTAGTTTTATAAAGTAGGGTTTTGCTTTTAATTGTTTTTTAAATTTGTATTCTAAACATTGTAAATTCTAGTTGTGTGATTAGGGGATGAACTACGGTGGTGTAGTTCGAGAATTCGCAACTTAGTGACTGAGTTGTGGCAGGGTTTTTGAGCGTAGAGTTAAGGTTAGTCGATAGCGGGTGTCGCGAGTTTACATGTGTAAGCATCCGACTACTTAATTTCTAGTAGAAACCTTGGGGGCAGCACGTAGGCAGGGTTTTGTCGAACTAGGTAAATCTGTGTGTTCTATTGCCTGTTTTTATTATTCTGCTATTATCTGTGCTGCTATTATTCTGCTATGATCTGTGTTGAAATTATTTTATATAAACTTCCGTAATAAATTTTTATAATATTAGTATCACCCTATTCACCCCCCCCCCCCGCTCTAGGGAGAATTCGATCCTACAAGTGGTATCAGAGCTAGGAACAGAAGTCAATTTTTGTTTTAAAATTTTGATTTTTCAAAAACCAATATTTTTTTACAAATTTGAATTTTTAAAATGGCTTCTTTTGATAATGCTTTTGCTGAGGGTCAGTCCATAGTTAGACCACCAATGTTCAATGGTGAATATGCTTACTGGAAAAATAGAATGAAAATCTTTTTGAAAACCATTGATGCTTGGAATATTGTTGAGACGGGTTATAGGACCCCAACTATAATGGTAGATAATCAGGAAATTGATAAACCGATGGATGAATGGACAGATCTAGAAAATAGACTACATAATACAAATGCTAAAGCTATGAATTCTATTATTTGTTCATTGGATCAAATTGAATTTAATCGTGTCTCACATTGTCTAACTGCGCAGAAAATATGGCACACACTTGAAGTGACTCACGAAGGACAATCTTAAATCAAAGAATCTCGCCTTGCCATACTGAGTAGCGAATATGAGAATTTCACAATGGCCAAGGAAGAAAATGCCAAAGAGAAGTACGGACGACTTTCCAATATCGTATACAAATCAAAAGCTCTCGGAAAATCATACACAGAGTTGGAAATAGTTCGAAAAATCCTCAGAGTCCTTCCACGGAAGTTTGAAGCAAAAGTTACGGTTATTCAAGAATTAAAGGATTTTGAAATAGATTAAAGTAGAAGAACTCATTGGAAATCTCACCACTTACGAGCTAGAAATGAAATTTAAGGAAGTGCGTGAAGGAGGTGATACTCGAAAGAAATCAATAGCTCTCAACGGAACAACAGAAAGTGATGATGATGACGATGACGATGGAGCAACTGAGCTGGCACTATTAATGAAAAATTTCAAAAAGTGGAATCGTAGATATGGAAATCCAGCTCTAAATCAAAAATTGAAAAGCAGAATAGCCAAAGCACTAGACAACTCAGACGAGGAAGATATCATCTGCCACAAGTGCAATAAACCAGGCCACATTAAGCCCAATTGTCCTCAAAATCAACTCAGCCAAGAAAAGAAATCAAAAGGAAGAAATTTTACAGCCACGTGGAATAAAAGTGATGATGATTATAAAAGCACTAGCAATGAGAGTGAGAAAGCATATCTGTGCCTTCGAGGTGATATAACTGATAGCGATGATGACGAACCAAGCGAGGTATCAAAACTTACTCACTCTGAATTACTTATATATTTCCACGACGTAAATGGCTGTTTTGAATGACTTAGGGAGAAATACACTAAACTTGAATCACAAAGAGATACTTTAATAGATTTAAATAAACAGCTTGATCAATTAATTAAAAACTATCAAAGCAAGAGACTTAAGTGTGAAAAGTGTCCAATATTTGAAGAAGAGATTAAAAAATCAGAAATTAAAACGCTTGAAAATGAAATTCTGATTTTAAAAGAAAGTGAAAATACGAGGAGAGAAAATTCTATTAAAAAGTGCACTTAATTATTGAAGGAAAATGAATCGCTCAAAACACAAGTCCAACAATTGTCTACAACATTAGGAAAATTTTCCAAAAGTGAAAGATCAATAAATATGCTATTAGGGAAACAAACTGTTAATACAGATAGACAAGGACTTGGATATAATCAACCTGAACTTGTTAGAAGCAAAATTAAACAAGTCAATTCCATGTGCACAATTTGTAGAAAATTTGGACACAATCAAAATAATTGTTGGTATAGACCCAAACACGAGAAAACTATACCAATTTGGGTTCCAAAAGGCACAAATATAAAATCCCTCAAAGTTAAACAAATCTGGATGCCAAAAGGAACAAATATAAATAGTTTTGGGTCTCCACAAACTTATTTTTCAAAATCTGTTCCCACTAACAACCATGGACCTATAAAAACAAATAGATCACAAAAATATTCTCTCGTGTAGGTGTGCTGGCAGACTAAGGAACAATAATAGTGTTATCTGTATTCTGGCTGTTCCAGACACACAACGGGCGTCAAATCAAAGTTCCTTAGCCTAGTACAAAGGTGGTAGAATCACAATGGGCAAGATCGAAATATTATCGGTAAAGGTAAAATAGGTAAAGGTACATCTATCTTGAACGATATATTAAATGTGATAATCTGCACCATAATCTGAATTAAATCAGCCAGTTATGTGATAATGAATGTTGATTCTGATTTATTTCAAAATTGTTGGCCAATCATATTTTTATGTCGAGAACACTATAAGTACATCTATAATCTCTGGACTAGTTCATATAAATTGGTTTGAACTAATGATGTTTTATTGATTGCTGAGTACTCATGATACAAGTTGATATATTTATTGTCCAGATCTGATACTATGTTCACAGTTTGTTTATTTACATGGCTTCAATTCAAATTCAAGAGTATTTCAATTCAAAAGCTGTTGAATATGATTTTAAGATATTTTGCTGCACGCTTCACGGTCTGGTCTATGACATAATAATCTTGAGTTAAAGAGAAATTCGGATGCAGATTACACTGGTAATCCAGTTGATAGAAAAATCATTAGTGGAACGTAATTTATGTTGAGACATTCAGTAGCTGCATCATTTTTCAAAGAAAATATCTGCATATTTTTCACTTGAAATATTTTTCAATCAGTAGACATTTTTCTTATAAAACCTCTTCTAGAAAATCATTTTTGTTGACCTTGTTTCAGATTAGTCAGTTTGGAAAATTTGATTTTATAATTATTTTTGGATTTGATTTTAAATGATTGCATTAACTAATCTGACTCCCTACTGATTATCAAAAGGATAAATAGTGGTTGAAAAAGTGATGAGTGTTGATATTAATCATATATTATAACATGAGACAATATAATTAGTAAATTTCTTTAGAAATTTAAACAAGAGTTATGAAAACTTTTGTTTGGTAAAAATTCCATGACCATTTCTATTTCTATCATATTTCTATCGACCATCACTCATCAAAATTCAATATACTATGTCAATATGTGGTATTTTAAATGGGAATTCATTTGTTTTTTCAATTGATTAAATTTTTAAGAAATAAAAACATCCAAAGTATTCACTCTCATTTAAAAGTCCTCACGGTTATGCATAGGTGAATTACTTGGAATTTTTTATTATGTGCTTCCATGCTCATTTAAAAGTCCTCACGGTTATGCATGTATGGAACGCATATCAAAATTGATTGATTAAATAAACAAGTTGATTCTAATTCCATTTAAAAGTCCTCATGGTTATGCGTGGTTAGAAGATACTTGGATTTTTTTTTTAATTTTTTGGAATACTACTAATCTCATTTAAAAGTCCTAACAGTTATGCATGGTTAGTAGATATTCAAATTCCTGATATAAATATATCACAAATAGACACAACTATATGGTTTTATATGATGACATCATCCCTACCATTCTAAAGTGGAATATTTGTCAAACAGAGTATATATGATTTTTGTTTGATTTTTTATTGAAATTTAATATTTATACCCGATTGAGTATTAATATTGTATTAATGTCAATCACTTTATCTCTAATTTTCTAACACTATTACTCTTTTGCTAATAACAAAAGGGGGAGAGAAAAGTTAAGATTTTGATAAATAATGGTCAAATATTTTATTTTGTATTTTCTATTTGCATCTAGGCTCATTTGCATATTTTTATTTATTTTCATGCATATATGAAGGGGGAACTTTGTGTAGAGAGGAAGCATTTAAATAAGGGGAGAAAATTGAATTATCAAATACATTTAACAAATTCAAAATCTTAAATATATGTTTGTTATCATCAAAAAGGGGAGATTGTTGAATATGCGAGTATATGATTTTTGTTTGATGATAATAAACATATATATTCATTTAAATGTATTTGATAATGTACTATTTTATTTTTCACATAATTAAATAAATATTTGCTGAATAAAATAAATAACACAGAATTTAAATTCAAACAGATATTTTATTCAAACAAATATTTATTACAATTTTGAATAGTACAAATTTGAGCTCTCACTATATACATAATTTTCAAATAATACAATTTTGATTATATCACAATTTTTCATTTACAAATGTCCTCACTACATATCACTCGCACTCGTATTTATCTTCGACTCTATTCCAGATTGAATCCAGCATCTGAGCTATTTGCAAAAATACACACTGACGTGGTAAAATTGAAAAGAAAATAGTTTTGCAGTATAAAATAAAATGTGATTTTGAAAATTTTATTTGCCTCGGTTATTTGGGTTGTTCGTCATCATTTAAATTTGAATTCATCATACACGAATATCTTGTGACATGCACAGTGTATCACTGTACATGCCACAAGGCCGTGCACACCGATATACACTTGATAAAATTGAAGGGATAGGTGAGTACAAGGTCAAACCCAATTAAAAGCCGGGTTCAACTCAAGTGAAATCACGATACGAACAAAAGGTCAAACCCGAGCTATAAGCTGGATTCAATACAGGTGCAAATTCAATAAAATGGTCAAGACAACTAAAACAACTCGACCAGTCCAAAATAAAAAATGAACAAGTACAAAAGGTGGTGAACATCAATAAAGGAGGAAAACAAGTAATGTACACATGAATGCTACAGTCTCAAGTCCAACCAAACTCAAGAGGATGTGCTTGTCAACAAAAGATATGCAGTATGGAAGTGAAGACAACAAGCACATGAATGCACAATGCAAACTACAACAGAAGTGTAGGCACATGAAAACTCTAACCAGACCACACATGAAAAGGCAATATCAAAGACAAATGAAAGTCTCGACATACGTGTGAGAAACAACATCAACTGCCATGGAATCAGGTACATAATAGTAAAGTATGAATGCCATGACTCCAGAGGAACAAGTCTGAACCATCAGTGTAGCTCAAAGCAGTTTCAAAATACATGAAGTGCAATTGAATACAAATGGACAGAATAGTGCAGACTTGACTGCAACAACATAATGAACAAAAATGCAAGAAATAGTCAATGGTGAAGCGACTCGAGCCATCATATCATATATACAACAAGCTTCAAAACCAGATCAAATCAGTGGCTCAGCATGTACACGCAACTCAGCACAATGCAACACAAGACTCGGCAACGTATAACTGAATAAGTCGAAATGCTCAGCTCAAACCAAGTACAGCTCGATGCAAAAACAAGACCAAGTCGTAAACAATAGATGCAGTGATAATATACATGAAACCCAGAGCATCACATACATATATACATGCGCAACCACACAAGCTCATATGGCTCAATGCACACACTTGTATATATTTATGTGACAACCAGACTACAATTACAAAGCCACAGTTCAAACAGTAAAGAGCTGCAACTAGTGCAACCACATACTAATGAATGCGCTACAACCGAAGACAAAATCAAACAGGGAATATCAAAAATGATCGAAGTCAGATAATATAAGGAATGCGAACTCGAGCAAGTCAAGCTACCACATGAAAGCAACCATACATATATACATGTGTGAAACAGCATGTATACATATAGGCAGTGTGCGAATTCAACTGACAATCGACCCACAAAACTGTACATAAATAATTTTTAAACACACATGTATACATAAATACTTATATATGTATACACAGAACCGGCTGCAGTAAAAATCAAATGATCAAATGTTCCAGGTCGAAAACACTATAGAACATTCAACAGTTTTTAACAAAGTGGACAGTGCAATCAAGGAAAATATATATGAAATGCAGCAGTGTATATTAGGCAAGGTTTTGTCGAAGCTGGGTAAATCTGTGTATTCTATTGCCTGTTTTTATTATTCTGCTATTATCTGTGCTGCTATTATTCTGCTGTGATCTGTGTTAAAATTATTTTATATAAACTTCTGCAATAAATTTTTATAATCATTAGTATCACCCTATTCACCCCCCCTCTAGGGTAAATTCGATCCTACAAAAACTTCTCCCCCTTCTCCTTAAGGTCGGCCATGCTATGGGCAAGATGGGTACACAAAATTTTTCAAACCCTGTTATTAAATAATGTATTTAAATCAAATTTAAATATTAATCGATATCGTATATCGATACGAACATATATAAGTTTTATATATGTTTTTTATTAAATACTAAAGGCATAACTGTCAAACAAATAAGATTTAGTGTCTAAGATCTCATAAAAATTATTTATTTAATTAATTAATAACAATAAAAATTCAATTGACTCTTATGGTATTTTGAAGTATTCACCATTAAGGTTGTCCGGCTCAAATATGTAAATTCTGCCAACGATTACTTTTTAACAATTCGAGTATTAATGTTCACACGTCACCTTAGCCGGTGTTGTAAGAATTTTGCTGAATTTATCGCTTATAATTTTTTTAAAATCTAATTTATCTTTTTAAGCAGCATCAGTAATAATGATTGTTCAATGTCCATATTCGAGTTGTTTAGTCCAAACACGGAGTTCTTGGTTCAATAATAACAATTATTATTAACGTAACTACTTCGATCAAAGACTTTGACTTTGAGTTGACCACAGTTGACCATGATACTAATCTCATATAATTAAAGAAGCGAATTCTCTATTGAATAGTGTTTCAATTTTAGTGTTTTAATTTTGACCCAACTATAGTCATTTGATGGATGTTATGCCATGATTTAACTATAGCCAAAGTGAACTGTTGAAATATAGTTCAGTGGTATTTTTAAGTCGAGAGAATTGTATAATATTGTCACTACGTGATTCTCTTTGTACTTTAGTTATATTAATCAACAGAAAACCCTCGAGTGAATCATTGCATAATTATCCAACAATTATCAGTACGTAATCACTTGATGCCTATAGTAGCCATGAGTAGTACACTGTCCAACATTTGGAGAGTGTTATGTACTGTAGTCTCAATGGATGTATCGATATCATGTCTTGAAGCATCTTAACTATGAATATTTAAAATAATTCGTTATTTTTAATATAGTGATAATTTTTGCATGGTCATAACTCTTTCTAACAATTATCATATAACATATTATTTAAGGATTTTCTAATTATATACTTTAATTACTAAATTAATTATATCATAATAAAACAAAGTATATTATAAATCGAACACATTTATTATGAGCAAGATTGGTTATCAAGCTAGATATAGGTAAAAAATTACATAATTTCTCATAGGGCATAACTGTAACTATATAATATCCAAATATATATTTGTTGATCTATGTTATGTTCTATTGAAGATTGTTTGGTTATAGTGATGTTTTGGATGTGTTGTGCCTTAATTTGAATGTTTACTGTTGACTGTTGTTTTGTTGAATGTTTAATTATAATTAACTGTGATTTTGAGTGAAAAATAATTAATTAAAACAAAATCGATAAAAATGGGTAATAACTACAAAAGTAAATAAATAAATAAATGATAATAGTATTTACGGATTTTGGATGATATTTGTGAATAACAGTGAATTAAAGTTGTTTTAGATTTTAAATTTTATATAACCACGATCCACTGCTTTTAATATCTTGAATTAGCTGTAAGCGTATTTTGATGTTGTTAAATGGGTTTTTAACTGAGTAGAAATAAATAGAAGCTAGAACATCGAAACAAAGATAAAACGATTTGAAATCTTGGTGGCACCTCTAGATATGCAAACGAATGGCTTAGAGAAGTTTCACCCCAAAACAAGCCAAGCACAGAGGTTGGTACCGACTTCATCATGCCAGTGGGGACTTCACATAGCCTCGTATTTTCCTCTTAAACTTTACAGAAGTCATTCTATACTTCTTCTATGGTTGCTCAAGAGATTTCCAAGGGTTTCGAACAACCAATTATCAGAGTTGAAGAGTTGGCAGCTAGAATAGCAGAACAAGTTAAGTGATGAAGGAACTATCACTAATATCAACCAACTACCTATGGAAACAACATGGGATACCTCAAATCAGAGCAGGAAGCACAACACAAGAGAGCTCAAAGCAATTGGAGTTATTATACATGTTGGTACCAACATGAAAGGTCGGTACAGACATGTCATGTCAACTCAGTAGCACATGCGACTTTACGTATACCTTCGGCCCTTCATCTGGACTCTACGCCAACTCTCCTTTTGGCCCAATACAACTGCTATCCATATAAATACAAACCACGGAGCAACTAAAATAGGATTTGGTTTCTACCATCACTACGCAGAAGCTCTATCTCTTCTTCATCTCATTCCTTTACACAACAGTCACCAAGGCAGCTACTTTAGGCAATTCTAGGACTTAGAATCAGTCTAACCCATGTACTTATGACTTATTCTCTCTCAGACCTCTTGTAATCTCAAGCAAACTCTATCAAATAAATAAGAAACAAAGCTATAAAGTGGACGTAGACCATAGATTTCCAAACCACTATAAAATCTTGCATCTCGCTATCTTATTTATGTTATTTTCCTTTAATTTTCGATACTATCTGCTAGATCTGGGTCTCACGGGTTTCCTACAACCTATTATTAGGTGTTGATCCATTTTTGGCATTAACATTTTGGTGCTTTCATCGAGAAAATCTAAATCCAGGCTTAGATCTAGCTTGCTATTTTGCATTAAAAGAGATCCAACGGTTAGATCCAGGGAATTTGCTTTGAAGATTTGTAGGTTAGCTGTTGGAGATCAATGACATATAGAAAATAGAAATATGCTTTTGGAAGATCTATAAGAGCAATAGTTGATGGGGATGAAACAAACCCCAATAAGCTGAAGTGAAAAAAATCGTCGAATCCACCATAAAGAAGAGATTGACAAAAGCCAAAGGGAATTCGGTTGATGAGCTTCCGCTTACACTATGGGCTTACAGGACAACACATAAATCTGCGACTGGACACTCTCCCTTCGCTTTAGCTTATGGTTCAGAAGCTATGATACCAGTGGAACTGGTAATCCCCTCTTATTGTAGAAGGCATTTCAATCAAAGAGAAAATGAGCAACTATTCTTAGAATCACTTGACCAAATCGATGAGAAGAGGGAGGAAGCTGAGCTTAAGACTGCTGCTCATCGAAAAAGAGTGGCACGACACTTCAACACTAAGATTCGAAATTATACCTTCGAAGTCAGAGATCTCGTTCTGAAATGGATCTTCCCGAGTACAAGAGTACTTGGCTCAAATGGGAAAGGACCCTACGTGATCAGCCAGAAACTTGAAGATGGAACATTCAAGCTGAGGACGGTTGATGGAATTCTGATTCCCCATGCTTGGAACAACGACTTGCTGTGGCACTACTATATTTAATACTTATCTATGTATTTTATGTTTTCTTAAATAAGCCATCCAGGGACTTTAGGGGTATTGTAAATAGTTAGGACCTGCCTTTCCTTTTATTAATAATATATCTCGCTTCTTGAACCAATTGAACTGCGTTCTTGTAAGAAAACCGCCAAGTTGATAGGGAAAATCGACTCAAACCATCGGGTTGATGGGGAATATCAATCCACGCCTTCTGAGAACTGGCGTTGCTTCGGCAATGTCAGGAAGGCCCATCTCCTCACGCACCACTATAAAGCTGCACGTTGCTGCTTGAACCGATGGAACCGCATTCAAGTACACAATACCCTTGCGCACCACCAAAAAATCGTATGTCGCTGCTTGAACCGATGGAACCATGTTCAAGTATGCAGTACACCTGGTGTGACACAATAAGCTGCACGCCGCTGCTTGAACCAATAGAACCGCATCCAAGTACACAAAACCTCTCGTGTGCCATCAATAAGCCGCACGTTGCTTCTGGAACTGATGGAACCGCATTCTTGCAAGCAACACACGTCCCACGCGATCGAGAAAATACTTCCCAATCTCGGGATGGGGAGTATAGACCCCTAAACCGTCGATTCGAGGGGAAAATCAATCTGAAATTTCCTAAGTACTGGTGCTGCCCTGGAAACACTGGGAAATCCTAGTATTCTCTAGTAATCAATGTTCCCCTGGTAACATCGAGGGCTCATCCAAACTTCCTAAGTATCAACATTGCTCCAACAGCGTCGGGAAAGTTTCCTATCACGGGATTGGTGGAAATCAGCATTGCTCCAGTAGTATCATGAAAGTCCAAATCGTCGAATCAACGGCAACACGGGAGGAAAGTCCAAGAACTTGAGTTGTTCAAAAGTTTTCGGAGATAGAAACTGATATGCTAACAGGATCTCACCACTTAACCTGGAAGAATCCGGTCGCAGTCAAGGAACCAAATGCTCGAAATCGAGCATCAGGACCATGGGTTCTCGGAGATAGTATCCTACCGCGCGACCCAAACTGGGGGCAGCCGATCGAGTTGCCTAGAACAACCAATTTCTAATCAATTGCTTAAACCTCGAATTCAAAGTAACCAGCCCTGTGGAGTAGGAGGCATACATATACCAATACATGATCGGGATAGGCTAGACCGAGATACACCATAGTTCTATTGCATCGAACGGAGTACTTTGGCAAATCATGACAGAGCTAGGTAATATAATATGCTAAATAACCAATGAATATCATTTACGTGCATAGAGTTGCGGTAAACAAAGATATAACATAGACACAGAAGTATACGATATAGGAAATTGCAATGCAGGCAATACACAGGCGGTTATTTATAAACAAACACGGTACATAGAATGCCGGAAAAGTACACATGAGAGATTACAATTGAAATGATAATCTTTCATTACAATTATCATTTTATGTGCAGACTCAATAAAAAGCAAGGCCGTTCCGCAAAACGCTGGCCAATTTCATACATCACACAACAAAAACAAACAAAAACAGAAAGTATAGACTCTATACTTGTACAGACTCGATCGACTCGAAAAACATACAAAACCATAAATGCTTCCCTCCGTTAGAACTCGATCACATCATCATTTCTTTCCACCGTGGTCACCTTTCCCATCCTTGCCTAGACGAATCAGAATTTTCTTCCTCTTGCTTTTATTGGCATGGGCAATGAAACCCTCCAAGGATGCAGACTCTCCTTCTATGGCAGGGCCAGACCCCTCAGAACCTTCTATAGCGATATTTCCATTCTTTGACATACAGAGCTTGATTGTAGTCGGAGTCTTGCAATTTCCTTCCTCCTTCTCCTCCTTCGCATGCAGCCCCTTCTTTTCCTTTTCAAGTCTCCCTTCCGTCGTCTCCTTATCGGTAGGGGTGACTTATCGGTTGGGGGTGACCTATCGGTCACTACCACTTCTTCTTCTAGAGACATGAAGACGTCCTCCAAGTTCTGCAGTGCCGCTATTTGCTCAGAGTCGAGTCGAGGCCTGGAGATTGTGATAGGAATTGTACCCGAAGCCATTGTAGAGACAATGGTAGAAGTGGTAAAGATGGTAGAAGCTCCCGAGCCCTATGTAGCTGGAGGAGGAGGTGAGGGAGATGGTTGACCGACAAGTTGGGAAACATAGTCGTATAGTTTAGTAAAGGGCTCTGGAGTGAACTGAGGCTTTTGGAGTACTGGAGAAATGAGGAAAAAACCTGAACCGTGAGTTTGTTCTTGAACTTGAACTTTGAAATCCCCTGCTCTGTTCCCCATTTTGGTGGGTCACTCGATAGTTGGAGGAAAGTATGGCTTATGTAGAGCTTCAAAAGATGGATGCATGTGAGCGACTTCAGAGTTGATAGTTGTGGACGTCAGAATAGTTGTTGCTTGCCCTTGGGATTTAGGAGCAGATATTTCACCCTGACCCAAAGAGCTTGGACCAACAAGAGCTTTAATGGTGGCATCAGCATAGTCCTTCCTTCTCTCTTCTTGTAGAATCTCCCCACCAGCTGCCAGGACGTCTGTGTGCTCAGAATTGAGATAATTCGCCATTAACTCTTCTACGGATCGCATATCCCCAGCACGCTCTAATCTAACTAATACTCTTTCCAAACCATGGCGAGAGTCCAAGGATAACCGTTTTTGAGCCACTTTAACTACCCTTGCTCATAAAATTGCAAGTATAAAGATGCAGCATGTTGGAATCCATCTGGCTCATTGCTTCATCATGCTCCTCTTGAAGGTCTGAGGGCTCCAATCGTGCGACCAAATGGTCAATCTCGGTCGTCGATTTGTCGGATGCGATCTGTTCTTTCTCCTTGGCCAATCTTGTGTTCTCCTTGAAGCGTCGAGTAAGTTTGGCGGCCTACTCAGCAATGGTGATGACTTGTTCAATAATAGTTTGGTCTCGAGCCTTGACAACCTTCTCTCCTTCAGTGACTTGCTCTTTCAGTTTGTCGGACTCCCTGTGAGCTTCATTGAGCTGATCATTAATAACGAAAATTGATCTATCGTAAACTCGGTTTGCCTCAGTTAGAAGCTTGTCACTGGCAGCTTTTCCCTTTAAGGTCGTGTCTCTTTCGATCTTGAGTTGAGCTATCTCATTATCGCGATCCTTAACCATTTTGTCATGGTCTTCCCTTTCTGCCTCAAATGAAAGAATCTCCTAATTGTCAATATGATTAACGTTAGAAAGGGCTCGTATGATACTCTACCACTCGACCCCAACTTCCAAGTCTTTGCAGACTGCCTCGAGATTTTAGAGGGAAGTAGCTTTATTGGTGGGATTTATGTTCTTATCAAATTCAACCCCATGCAAGAATAGATGCGGGAAAGTAGCTTGAAGCTGGGCGGACCCGGTAGAAACGTGAACTTCTTGCCCCGACTAGAAGGAGGAGCAGTTGCAATAGTTACGGCATGAGATGATGGAATTTCTTGCATTACGGTAGTTTGAGCCTTGGTTTGGGGAGGAGCACTAGATAGCTAGGTCCCACGGCAATCATGAGAATCCCTGTAGTGCTTGTGCATATCGCCAGGGGCATCACCTTCATTATCCCTTTTTCTCTTCTCTCCCCTCTCACACTCCCTTTCTACATGGCGGGCCTTATCGTCTTTTATCTTCCTCCTCTCCTCTTCGGTTTCGCAATAAGTGCGATGGGCTAGATCCAGTGTTTGATCCCTGTAAGAGCCGGAATATTGATGCAATTGATGGTATAGTCCCGAACTATGGAACCTGAAACGTAAATAAAAATGAAGTTAACACGTGAATTCTAAAGCCTAACTTGGTGCAGAAATGTGTGCCCATAATCCTAAAGTGAAGTCTATAGTGCCAATGACCCCCTATATACTCTACAAACTACATCGGCATGGTTTCAGAGTTGGAGTCTTGCTACCTTCGCTTGTAGATATGCAAGCCAATCTCATCTATTATTTCACTAATCGAGAAATCCCAAAATTCATTCAAGTGAATAGAGATGTCTCTTAAAAAACCAGAACGCGGCGTATCTCCAATAGGGATTTCAATAGCTTGACCTCTAATTGATTGATGAATTTTAGTGGTTAGGTATTCTTGGGAAGAAATGGGAAGCTTAGGACTTGGCTCCTCAGGAGTTAGGAGTTCCAGAGAAGGTAAGACGGTAAGACAGTAAGATCAGGACTAATTGCGGGGGATTCACCAAATAAATCCTCCCCCTCCTCGCAAGCATGGTAATCGCTATCATCATCATCCGACTCATACTCCTCTTCACCAACGGCCGGGTCTTTTCCTGATCTCCTCACAAATCCCACGTCCTCCTAAAGGATTGTGGGCATTCTAGCACCATAGCCTTCGTCACCAGGGGCATCATCTCACACGGGCTCATAAGCCCCTATCTCGACATATTCTTCCTCATCATCCCTCGCAGGCTCACCAACCTCTGTATCAACTGTCCCTTGTTTATGTTTATCTCCTGATCCAATTTCTTCCTCTTCCTCTTGAGGACCCACATCAGAGCTATGAGTAGGGGTAGTGGAATGACTGTGTGATATAAAACTGCTCCGTGTTAAGGATTCCGTCTCGGCTATTCTTCCCGGTTGGAGCAGTCCATACTCTTGTAAGTTTTCATTCATCAAAAGGAACTTGACGGTACGTTGGATCGCTCAAACGACCTTTAAGTCCTCGAGCATTCTCTTATGCTCTGGCTTCTTAACCCATTTTGGAATACCTACGGTGACATACGTTAAGTTATAAACTTAGAGATTCCAACGTAGGAAAGACCGACGAAAAGAATCTCACTTCCTCTTAACTAGAAGTGATTAAGCCCCTCTAGATAACGTACAAAGAATATTCATTTTAGAAGTAGGAACTCTTGTTGTGGACTAGAACTCAATAAGGCATGTCTATTCGAGTGAACTTGATATAGCATGACCCCAGTTTCTCCTAGAAATTTTTTCAAGAAAGGACTAAAAGGTGGGACGACATCGCTAAGGCACACATAGCGACTACAGGTTGTGAAGCCAGGCAGGGGCGATTGGCAAATTCATCTCCTGCGGGCAAACGAACGTCTTCTTCAAGAATGTCGTGTTGTAAGAAAATGTTTTTAAGCATTTTCGCGGTCGCAATGGAAGGTCCCCAATCTGGCAGATCATTTATAATCAACCCTGGAGGCAATGGACGTAGAATGAGATAGATCGATACTATCTGACCCTCAAACTCGGAGGTCGTAGGTTGGTTGTTTCTAAGTGGAACGGATGGTGAAACTGGAGTAGTAGTGGAAGCAGCTTTAGAAGGTGTAGATGATCCTTCGCTAGATTTGAGGCAAGACGGCTGATGAGTCATTCTAAATAGGAGAACTTGGTGTTTAAAACAGTCGGGAAGATTTAACTTAGGACAAAAGAACTCATGTGACCAACATCCGGAATGCAAAAGAAATCGACGTGTGTTGACCGATTGGATTCTAAGTGTTGACTGGCACAAACGTAGTGTGTTATCTACATGGAGTGAGTCTAGTCCCGAGCACTACAAACGAACCATCATGTGTAGATAGCTTGCTCACATTTGAAAAACAAGTTGCATTGTATCTCCAAATTTTTTCTTTCTTGAACTTACCCATTATCGATGAAAATCGATAACGGATCCGTTGTCCAGAGTGACGCAGAAAGTCTTTCTTCTTAGGGTCACTGGATGTGCAAGAATGGAAAAGTGATGCGATGATGTTCTCCAACACATCCAAACTTAAAAATAAATCATTGTATCGAAGTTTGTTCAATGGTCCAGACTTAGCCAATCTCATAAAGGAAACAAGCAATCAAGTTTTTTTAATCACCCATGTTTGAATAGGGCAAACCCTAGTGTTATCCCTGATCAAATGTATAAGAATTCATTTGTTTCCTGTTGAATTAGAATGGGCCATGCCCAAACCATCTCCTCAACCATCAGACCACCTAGCAGTACGACGTCACACACCTTCGCATCGATTCAAAAATAGTTAGACCTGGGGCTTAGTTTCCAAACGGGATCGAGAAATCCTGGTGGCATCTTTGAAGTGGTGGCGGCATGGAATGGTGGCAAGTTGCCTAATGATGCAACGACAGATGGTACTGGCACGAGAAACGGTCTGGGCGACGATGTGGAAGGATCAAAGGAAGATAAGTCGACATAAATAAACTTGAGGCGATGACTTGAGCTACTCAGCAGCTAGGTAGTGAAAGTGAGGAAGTATGAGTTGCAAATGTTAACTCATAAAGAAAAAGAGGAAATTTTCATAAGTCCTCGTGTCGGTACCGACATGAAGAGGTCAGTATCGACATGTAGTGTCTTCCTAAAGTTTTCCTAAATTCACCACTACGAATCCAATCGACAACATGAAGATGCCTATAAGTTCCAAAATGTAAATCATATTGATGACATCGGGAAGATAAGTTCTAGTCCAACTTAGCAGACAGAGAATATAAATCGATCAATTGAAACTAGATAAGAGTAACGTCTTCAGACAACGTTGAAACGATTTACTGGAATTTACAGAATAGCAACCTGAGCCTAGTTCCAATCCAGAGCATACTTTGTTTTCAATGAAAGCATACTCAAGGGGAAAATGTTAATTGAGTTTTTAACCCATCAGAAATCAATAAAAGCTAGAACGTCGAAACGAAGACAAAATGACTTGAAATCTTGGAGGCACCTCTAGATATGGCAAAGGAATGGTCAGAGAAGTTTCATCACAAAACAAGCCAAGCACATAGGTCGGTACCGACTTCATCATGTCGGTGTGGACTTCATAAAGCCTCATGTTTTCCACTAAAACTTTATAGAAGTCATTATATACTTCTTCTATGCTTTATCAAGAGATTTCCAAGGGTTTTGAAAAATCAATTATTAGAGTTGAAGAGTTAGTAGCTATAACAGCTGAATAAACTAAGTGATGAAGGAACTGTCACTAATATCAACCAACAACCTATGGAGACAACATGGGACACCTCAAAATGGAGTAGGAAGCACAACACAAGAGTTCCCAGAGTAATTGAAGTTAACTACACATGTTGGCACCGACATAAGAGGTCGGTACTGACTTGACATGTCAACTCGGTAGCACATGCGACTATACAAACAACTTCGGGCCTTCATTTGGACTCCGCGTCACTGGCCCAATACGACATCTACCTCTATAAATACAAGCCATAGGGCAACTAAAACAGGATCTGGTTCTGCCATCACTACGCGGAATCTCTGTCCTTTCTTCATCTCCTTTCTCTACATAAAAGTCACCAATGCAGCTACTTTAGACAATTCTAGGACTTAGAACCGATCTAACCTCTGTACTTGTGACTTATTCTCTCTCAAATCTCTTGTAATATCAATCAAACTATATCAAATCAATAAGCAACAAAGCTATATTGTAACAACCCGCCTTTTCGACCCTCGAACATCGACACTAATACATCCACAGTATTTATGTGTCGAGCAACCAAGTGCCGGAAAGACGAATAGTTAGGGTAAAATAAAAGGAAAATTAGAACAAGAAAGAAGAAAACACAATATCAAAATCTCACATGCGGAGCAATAATATACAATATCTCAAAAGGTCTTTACTAAAAAGAAAAGCTTTATATACATACATCAATTAGATAAAACTAACCTATCATCGGTCTAGACAGTTACAACAACCTTTCCTCACAAATGCAGATAGATACAAATCAAGTAATGTGTTAACCCAAAAAATGGATCAACACCCTGGATCGAATGTGAAAGCATCAATGTAGATAATCAGCAGCATCAATCTCAAATAAACAATAAATAAAAAGCAGAAGTAAGAAAAGAGACACAAAATTTTCATAGTTGTTCGGCTGACTATGGCCTACGTCCACTTTAATCAATCTTTATTATGATTATACTAGTTGAATCTCTCTGGATATCAACTAGTTAGTCCTTAGATCTAAGTTATAATGAGTTAGAATAAGTCACAAGTACAAGGGTTGACTAGAGAATCACAGTAACCCCCTTGATGACTGTTGTGAGGGAGAAGAAAGTTGAAGAAGTGAAGGAATTCCAGTAGAGTAACGGCGGCTCTCTCCTCGAAAAAATATTCATCTCTAGTTGCAGGTAGGTGAGTATTTACAGAAGGATTCAGTGAGTATTGGGCCAGAAGTCCAGGTGTAGAAGAATCCCGTTGTTATACCAAGTCATCACCGAAAATCTCAAATCAATCTGAGTCATTTTTATGAATCGCTATCCATAGAGGATGGATCGCTAGTTATCTATCAACTTAGCATATTTTTCTACAAGAAGCTTTTATATAGTGCTACGAAGGAGCTCGGAAAGTTTGAGGGCGATCCGACCTATCTTCATGGATCTCTAGCTATCCATAGGGGATGGATCGCTAGCTATCCATCCACTTAGCATATTTTTGAGTGATCTTTATTTAGTTGTCTTCTTATCTATTTAAATGCCTTATCCAAATATCAAGTCATTTAGAGTTAGTTTGATCATCCATCTTCATTGGTCATCTGGTCTAGAAGAATCATCCATAACTCACTCAAAACTTAACGAAATATGACGAAACTTTGTAGGTACTCTCTCTAAGGTTTGTGGACCTACCATTAAAATTTAAGGTAGTGGGGCCCATTCTACATAGATCGTTAGTGATTCATCAAGATGGATCGCCAACGATCCATCATACTGACTCCAATCAATCCCATTTTTTATTTGAGCCTTCTTTTATGTCTTATAAGTGTTCTCCCAAAATTTCAAGTCAATCCGACTTCGTATGTGTTCTCTAGTTCCATTTTAAGTTAGCAACTTCTGGTCAAACAGCTTGAATAAGATGAGTCTTCACTTCTCGAGCTAGATTGTTTAGCATGCTATGAAACTTGATAAGCGTGCTTAGAAATGGTAATGAATCATGGTGCTAGAGGTTTGGACAACTCATGATGCTTCACTGTGGATCGCTAGCGATCCATCTACTTGGTATTTTATTGGCTGAATTACCTTGAGTCCTATTGACTTGTTCGCTTGGTTGTTTTGTTTGAGTCTCGAGTTATTCTAGCATAGTCTGAATGTTCTAACTCCTATTGAATTCTGAAGGGTTAAAACTTGGTTAACACTTGCCCTCCAAAGAACGCCTTTTGAATGAAAGGTGTGTTTTGCTTAAGAACAAGTTCCTGTCTCCAGTCTTCGATAATTATGCTTTCCAGCTACTTTAGCCTTGGTGAATCGTCTAGTTCTTTTGGAATCTCTTTCCAATCACAAGTCGTTCCAAACCTATTATATCCTAGGACTTTGACTCAATTTAGGTGTAATCTATACATCACAATCATTCTAATTTCATTCGAAGTTATTACATCACATATCTCTAACTAAATCACATGTTTCCAATTACATCGCATATCTTCATTTACATCACATATCTCTAATTGTCCCATGTTCATTCGGGATTTACATCACTATCAATTTTTGCTTCTCATTCAGAGTGTCACATCATATATCAAAATCACACTATATATCAAAATCACATCATATATTAGAATCACATCATATATCAAAATCATATCATATATCAAAATCACTCCATGTTCATCTAGGATTTATCAGTTTTATTCCATTTATAAGGCATTCAAATCCATTTATTAAATCAATATATTTTAAGGCTCGATCTCTCCTGATAGTTTAAGTTTAATGCGTGATCTCTGAAGATCATTTAATGTTTAGTTTAATGTGCGATCTCTCTAGATCGTTTAATTTTTAGTTTAATGTGCGATCTCTCCGGATCGTTTAATATTTTGTTTAATGTACAATCTCTCAAGATCGTTTAATGTTTTAAGTTAAGGGGACGATCTCTCCGAATCATTTGTTCGTTAATTTAAGGGGGATGATCTCTCCGAATCATTTGCTTATTAAGTTAAGGGGGATTACGTAAGCCCATCCGCTCACTCTCCGGTGAGGGGAATTTCTTCACGCACTCTGGTCCCGTCTCTTCGGTCGGGACTCTATTGCATTTGATATCGTACAAATCCATCCACTCGCTCTTCGGCAAGGAGACATGGACCTTACACTTTGGTCCCGTCTCTTCAGTCGGAATTTTATGGCGTTCGAAATCAGTCCTCATATTAAATATGGATTTTACAAATTTTAAATTTCAAATCAAAGCAAATAAGCAGAAATTCTGAATATTTATCCCAGACATTTGACTTAGAGCGTGGCAAAGGACCAATCTATGTTTTGTGCACGTCCTAGCGGTCTGAGATTATTATTCTAAGTTATCATCCCAGATATTCGACTTAGAGCTCGACTAGGAACCAATCTAGGTTTAGCACACATCTAAGTGGCCTGGGGTCATTATTGTCCTAAATAGTCATCTTAGGCGTCCGACTTAGAGGTTGCCTAGGGACTGTTCGGGATCCCGTAAATGTGTAAGTGGCTTGAGGTTATTGAAGGCAGAAAAAGCAGAAGGTGGAAAGTAAGGGACAAACCTACCCTCTGTTCTAACTGTGGTCTTCTGATTTCGCCTCATGTGGTCATGTATTCGTACTCTGATTTGCTACTCTAGCTTCAATATTACCCATTCCAGGCGTTAGAACTCATCCTAGATCCAAATCTATCGTGCCCCTAGTCATGTGGGCATTGTTTCAGTTTGTTTTGCTCTAACTCTAGATGATCCTGCATTAAGTCCTATTGTTGATTCCAGCATTGCCCTCAAGTATCGGTTGCTCTGGACGTGGGGTTAAGACTCCATCTTGTTCCAATCCAACTCAAGAAGCTCCTACGTTGTTCCTTAGGGTCTGAATTCCTCCAGCTCCTGCAATTCCTTGTTGTCCCATCCTTTGGAAGAATCCCTCCATCATCTCTTGTTGCCTAGTCGGGGTTCCATCGTGCATCTTCTTTATCAGCCTTTCCATTTCTTCTCTTGCTACATAGTTGGATTGATGAGAATTTGAGGATAATTCCTGACTGCCTCTAGGCTCTGGTTGACTTGCTCCAGTTTCAGATCTAGTGTCAGGCTTCTTCATTTTCCCTCAATTACAGGTTCAAGCTTTAAGTTTCCAGTCACCATTATTCTAAGTGAAAGCACTAAAATGTTAACCCAAAAAATGGATCAACACCCTAGATCGAATGTGAAAGCACCAATGTAGATAATCAGTAGCACCAATCTTAGATAAACAACAAATAAAAAGCAGAAGTAAGAAAAGAGACATAGAATTTTTGTAGTGGTTCGGCTGACTGTGGCCTACATCCACTTTAACTAATCTTTATTATGATCATACTAGTTTAATCTCTCTGGATATCAACTAGTTAGTCCTTAAATCTAAGTTACAATGAGTTAGAATAAGTCACAAGTACAAGGGTTGACCGGAGAATCACAGTAATATCCTTGATGAATATTGTAATGGAGAAGGAAGTTGAAGAAGCGAAGGAATTCCAGTAGAGTAATGGTAGATCTCTCCCCAGAAAAAGATCCATCTCCAGTTGCAGGTAGGTGAGTATTTATAGGGGAATTCAGTGAGTATTGGGCCAAAAGTCCAGGTGTAGAAGAGTCCGGTTGTTATGCTAAGTCATTACCGAAAATCTCAAATCAATCTGAGTCATTTTTATGGATCACTAGCCATCCATAGAGGATGGATCGCTAGCTATCCATCAACATAACATATTTTTCTACCAGAAGCCTTTTTTAGTGCTACGAAGGAGCTAAGAAAGTTTGAGGGCGATCCGACTTATCTTGATGGATCGCTAGCTATCCATAGAAGATGGATCGCTCCCTATCCATCCACTTAGCATAATTTTGAGTGATTTTTGTTTGGTTGTCTTCCTATCTTCTATTTAAGTTCCTTGTCCAAATATCAAGTCGTTTAGAGTTAGTTTGATCATCTGTTCTCATGGGTCATCTGGTCTAGAAGAATCGTCCATAACTCGCTCAAAACTTAACAAAATAGGATGAAACTTTGCAGGTACTTTCTCTAATGTGTGTGGGACATACCATAAAAATTTATGGCAGTGGGGCCCATTCTACATGGGCCGCTAGCGACCCATCAAGATGGATAACGAACAATCCATCATACTAACTCCAATCAATCCCATTTTTTCTGTGAGCCTTCTTTTATGTCTTATAAGTGTTCTCCCATAATTTCAAGTCAATCTGACTTCGTATGTGTTCTCTAGGTCCATTTTAAGTTAGCTACTTCTGGTCAAATGGCTCGAATTCACTTCTCGAACTAGATTATTTGGCATGCTATTAAACTTAGCAAGCGTGCTTAGAAATGGTAATGAATCATGATGCTAGAGGTTTGGGCAACTCATGATGCTTCACTGTGGATCGCTAGCGATCCATCTACTTGGTATTTTATTGGTTGAATTTCCTTGAGTCCTATTGACTTATTCGCTTGGTTGTTTTGGTTGAGTCTCGAGTTATTCTAGCATAGTCTGAATGTTCTAACTCCTATTGAATTCTAATGGGTTAAAAACCCGATTAACACTTACCCTCAAAAATACGCCTTCTAAATGAAAGGTGTGTTTTGCTTAAGAACAAGTTCATGTCTCCAGTCTTCGATAATTAAGCTTTCCAACTGCTTTATCATTGGTGAATCGTCCAGTTCCTTCGGATTCTCTTTCCAATCACAAGTTATTCCAAACCCGTTATATCCTAGGACTCTAACTCTGCTTAGGTATAGCCTATACATCATAATCATTCTGATTTAATTCGGAGTTATTACATCACATATCTCTAATTAAATCACATGTTTCAATTACATCACATATCTCCATTTACATCACATATCTCAAATTGTCCCATGTTCATTCGGGATTTACATCACTATCAATTTTTGCTTCTCATTTAGAGTTGTCACATCATATATCAAAATCACATCATATATCAAAATCACATCATATATCAGAATCACATCATATATCGAAATCATTCTGTGTTCATCTAGGATTTATCAGTTTTATTCTGTTTTTAAGGCATTCAAATCCTTTTATTAAATCAAATATGTTTTAAGGCTCGATCTCTCCTGATCGTTTAAGTTTAATGCGTGATCTCTCTAGATTGTTTAATGTTTATTTTAATGCATGATCTCTCCAGATATTTTAATGTTTAGTTTAATGTGCGATCTCTCTGGATCATTTAATATTTTGTTTAATGTACGATCTCTCCAAATCATTTAATGTTTTAAGTTAAGGGGACAATCTCTGCGGATCGTTTGTTTGTTAAGTTAAGGGGGATGATCTCTCTGGATCATTTTCTTATTAACTTAAAGGGGATTAAGTTAGCCCATCCGCTCACTCACCAGTGAGGGGACTTAATTCTTGCACTCCGATCCCTTCTCTCCAGTCTAGACTCTATGGCGTTTGATATCATATAAGTCCATCCATTCGCTCTTCAGCAAGGGGACTTACACCTTTCACTCCGGTCCCGTCTCTTTGGTCGACACTCTATGGCATTCGAAATCAGTCATCACATTAAATATGGATTTTTACAGAATTAAAATTTCAAATCATAGCAACTAAGTAGAAATCTTGAATGTTTATCCCAACCATCCGACTTAGAGCATGGCAAGGGACCAATCTAGGTTTTGTGCACGTCCAGGCGGTCTGAGATTATTATCCTAAGCAATCATCTTCGATATCCGACTAAGAGCGCGACTAGGAACCAATCTGGGTTTAGCACATGTCTAAGCGGTTTGGGGTCATTATTGTCCTAAATAGTCATCTTAAGTGTCCAACTCAGAGCTTTCCTAGGGACCATTCGGGATCGTGTACACGTGTAAGCGGCCTGAGGTTATTGAAGCAGAAAAAGCAAAAGGCAGAGAGTAAGGGATGAATCTGCCCTCCGTTCCAACTATGGGCTTCTGATTTCGGCTCATGATTCGTACTCTGATTTGCTACTCTAGCTCCAACATCACCTGTTCCAGGCGTTAGAACACACCCTAGATCCAAATTTATCGTGCCTGCTAATCATGTGGGTATTGTTTTAGTTTGTTTTGCTCTAACTCCGTATGCTCCTGCATTAGGTCCTATTTTTGATTCCAGCATTGCCCCCAAGTAGGGGTTTCTCTGGGCGTGGAGGCAAGACTCCATCTTGTTCCAATCTAACTCCAGGAGCTCCTGTGTTGTTCCCTAGGGTCTGGAATTCGGCAGCTCCTGTAATTCCTTGTTATCCTATCCTTTGGAAGAATCGCTCCATCATCTCTTGTTGCCTATCCAAGATTCCATTTATGCATCTCCTTCATCGGCCTTTCCATTTCTTCTCTAGCTACACACTTGGATTGGTGAGAATTTGAGAATACTTCCTGACTGCCCCCAGGCTCTGGTTGATTTGCTCCAGTTCTAGATCTAGTGTTAGGCCTCTTCATTTTCCCCAATTCCAGGTTCAAGCTTCAAATTTTCGGATATACCTTTGTTCTCAGTGAAAGCACCAAAATATTAACCCAAAAAATGGATCAACACCCTGGATTGAATATGAAAGCACCAATGCAGATAATCAGTAGCACCAATCTCAGATAAACAACAAATAAAAAGCAGAAGTAAGAAAAGAGACACAGAATTTTTATAGTGGTTTGGCTGACTATGGCCTATGTCCACTTTAACCAATCTTTATTATGATTATACTAGTTGAGTCTCTCTGGATATCAACTAGTTAGTCCTTAGATCTAAGTTATAATGAGTTAGAATAAGTCGTAAGTACAAGGGTTGACAGAAGAATCACAGTAACCCCTTGATGACTGTTGTGAGTGAGAAGAAAGTTGAAGAAGTAAAGGAATTCTAGTAGTGTAATGGCGGCTCTCTCCCCGGATAAAGATCCATCTCTAGTTACAAGTAGGTGAGGAATTTGTAGGGGAATTCAGTGAGTAATGGGCCAGAACTCCAGGTGTAGAAGAGCCCGGTTGTTATGCCAAGTCATCATTGAAAATCTCAAATCAATTTGAGTCATTTCTATGGATCACTAGCTATCCATAGAGGATGGATCGCTAGCTATCCATTAACTTAGCATATTTTTCTACTAGAAAGCCTTTACTTAGTGCTACGAAGGAGCTTGGAAAGTTTGAGGGCGATCCGACCTATCTTCATTGATCGCTAGCTATCCATCCACTTAGCATATTTTTGAGTAATCTTTGTTTGGATGTTCTCCTATCTTCTATTTAAGTGCCTTGTCCAGATATCAAGTCGTTTAGAGTTAGTTTGATCATCCGTCTTCATGGGTCATCTGGTCCAGAAGAATCGTCTATAATTCGCTCGAAACTTAACAAAATCAGATGAAACTTTGCAGGTACTCTCTCTAAGGTGTGTGCGACCTACCATAAAAATTTGAGGTGGTGGGGCATATTCTACGTGGATCATTAGCGACCCATCAAGATGGATCGCCAACGGTCCAACATTCTAAGTCCAATCAATCCCATTTTTTCTATGAGCCTTCATTTATGTCTTATAAGTGATCTCTTTAGAATTTCAAGTCAATCGGAATTCGTATGAGTTCTCTAGGTCCATTTTAAGTTATCTACTTTTGGTCAAACATCTTGAATCAGATGAGTCTTCACTTCTCGAGCTAGATTGTTTGGCATGCTATGAAACTTGGCAAGCGTGCTTAGAAATGGTAATGAATTATGATGCAAGAGGTTTGGGAAACTCATGATGCTTCACTGTAGATCCCTAGCGATCCATGGTTACGATCCATCTACTTGGTAATTTATTGGCTGATTTACCTTGAGTCCTATTATCTTGTTCGCTTGGTTGTTTTGGTTGAGTTTCGAGTTATTCTAGCATAGTCTGAATGTTCTAACTCCTATTTAATTTTGACGGGTTAAAAACCCGGTTAACATAATACAACGAAAAATAAGTACGATAGGAAACCATCCAGCTCCTCTCCAAGAGCTCCAATGAACAACAGCTAGATCTGGAAACATACTCGAGCTGACCCAAGCATTATAAGAAAATAACACCCGGATCAGTCTGGTAAACCAGCCTGAGAAACTCAAATCACATAGAATTTATTATATCTTAAAACCTTTCAAACTAAGGGTATATTGTAAGACCACACCATCAATAAACATGGATGGGTTTTCCCCTTATGATAACTAAACCATTCTATTATAAAATCTAGTGATAATATAATAATGTCTAAGGTGTGGAATATAAATAACACATAGCTGCGATGTAAGTGAGTGTACATCACAACGATAATAGGTATACAATCATAACCGCTAAGGAGCGTTCGCTAATTGTGTAGGATTTCCACGTAGATCTCTTCGAGGAAGCCGAATCCAAACTGCTGCACAAGGATCAGAGATATCCTTCTGAAGCATCGTACATCTCTAGTGAATGTACCATAGGAAAACCATAGCTGGTTTTGCTAAAACCTGATGCATCGCTCCCGCATGCATATACCAATAATTATCACTAGAAATGGAGTCACATGTACCCTATGGGTTTGCCAACCCGTTATGTCTCCTATCTCTTGTTTTTTCCATACTGATGATGAGGTTACATCTTGCATTCCAGCCCACAAGTCACCACCCAAACAGATCTTCCACACGAGCTCCAACTCGAACATATCATAGAATGATACATGGATTCCCATATCTCAAACAGATCCCGAAACCACACATGGATACCTCTGTAGATCCTGGAATCATACATGGATTCCCATACCTCAACAGGCCTCGGAATCACACATGGATTCCCGCATCCTGAATATATCACGAACAACTACATGTGTTCGAGCATCTCAGACAGATCTCAAATCTCCACATAGATTCCAACATCACAAAGAAATCACGAAGCTATCACAAAGAAATCACGAGACAATCACGAACCTCTTCCTAAGCATATAACACGTATACGTTTTTGGAGTGGTTACGGTTTCAAGTCATCTCATATAAGTACACTTCCCTGCTTAACGGGTGCTCCAAAACCAATCGGTCGATTTCCCGGGAGTCTCAACCCTGGTTCTGTAAGAAATAAACAGACGATGCATAAGATCAGAGATCACCTCCTAACCGTTTAAGCGGTCGGATTTCCTTACCATTTGTCCTAGAAAGAGCAAAGCAAGTATATATGTACTGTATAACATCACCGAAGATAACTATACCATATAATCCTTGTGTTTCTTCTAGATATTTCCAGAGTATATTCTGGCCAAGATTTGATAGTCGGTTATTTAATTATCAAACAAACAAATAGTCCAATACAATGAGAATAATCCCATACGGGAAACTGGTTCCCGTATACCATTCATAAGCAAGTAACACACAAGCACGATCGAACAAACAAGTACGATCAAGTCATATAAACGGCTTCTAATCCCCTTTTTAATTAATTTTCCTTTATTAGTTAAAAACCTCTTTTATTAGTAAAACTCATTTTACTTAATAAACTCTTTTATAAATGAAATTCCATTTATTAATTAAACTTCGCTGTTTAATTAAACATAATTGTTCATTTTCAACGCATTTCAACGCTTCCCAAAAGTATTCATATACTTATTCCAATCTTATAAGTATATCCATAAATCAATTCCATGGGCTTAATACAAATGTTACTCAAACACCGTCACTATAAACCCAAACAATTTCACTTATGATTATCTTTAAAACATTCTTTTTAAAGATCCATTTACATTCATAAGTATAATCAAAACGGGCTAAAGGTAAATGTTACTAACATATTACCACAACAAACCCAAAACCAAATATACTTGTTATCCTCTTTAAAATCCACTTATTAAAGATATAAGTATTTTCCCAAGCATTTTCCCAAGCTCATTTACAATATTTTAACACTTTAAAATATTATCTAAGGGGTTAAAAACAAATGTTATTAAAACATTGTTTACGACAAACCCTAAAACACTTCACTATTCCATTATCTTTAAAATTCCATTTTAAAGGTGCAATTACTTTTCAAAAGTATAGTTAAATGGGTTAAAACAGACATTGCACAAACGTCGATACTATAAACCAAAAATCCACTTTAATACTTCCCATTAACTCTAAGATATCCATTTAAAGTTCTGAGTACTTCTCCCTTTATTAAACAAGGTAATGTACCTTTTTAATCAGTTTATAAAACAATCCATTATAACATAATGTTATAATCCAAACTCCTTAATAATTCCTTTACAAAATTTTCCATTGCAATCCTTTATCATTATCCTTTGTAAATATCCTTTATAAATATCCTTTATTCCCAAATTTCCTCTTTAAAAACTTCTAAATATACCAAGTACCTTTAAAAAGATATATATATATATATATATTTGTACTTATACTAATTTATTTATAAAACTAAGATATTTAGTAAAATGTTATAAACCATTTGTAAAATATTATAATATAAAATCCTTTTATTTCTTAAATAAAATATTTAGTAATTTTTAAAACCATATATATAATAAAACATACTTTTAAAAATACTAATACTATATTGTTAAAACCTTTTATTTAAAACCCACTTAAAAAACATGTTTTATAATTTAAACCCATCAATTTTTAAATCCATAAATGATTTTCAAAATATATTTAAACCTTGATAATTTCCCATAATAAGAACACTAATAGTACTTATTAATCAGATACAAAAAAAGCCTTAGGAAGTCTTTCAAAGTTAACTTTAAAATCGCAGATCACGACGATTTCAAAGTGCATCCATCGCAATCGTTTTGCCACCATTTATAACTTCCATTTCCAAATCCCACAAATGTCCAAACCAATTCCATTTAGGTCAAACACACTCAAACATGTGTAGAACAAACCAAACATGTCTACAACAACCCAACACACACACACACACACATATTTCCACAATTTACCCAAATTATCCAATTTAACATATATCAAATAACAGGGATTTCAAAGCACGTTTATAGCTACTAAATTGTTTCTAACATTCATAGCGTAGTATCACTTTTCATAAAGCAATATCAAACATGTAAATAAGTAGTCTGGGCCATGATATATGTTATAGATGATCAAATAGAGATTATTAAACTCAATAATAATGTTCCCACTTAAAAACAAGTCTTGGTCCAAAAATAATAACTTGTATTGTTCGTTTTACAGTTATATTTTCAATACAACAACAATTATATACACAACAATATATAATTTACTGGTGAGTAAAACTCACCCAAGCTCGAGTTAACACTTTCACATTTTCGAATAGTCTAAAATCGAATGCCGATCGATTTTGACTAAAATTCCCACTAGCTCCAAACCCGATGAATCCAACTCCATCATGTAGATAATGTCGATACGAACGCAATAACGAAAATGGTGTCTCAATCGGACCTCGTACGAACAAGGTACGATCGTTATAACATTTGAGATTAACTAAATTATAATTAACATAAATTAATTAAGGCAGTTAACTAAATTACCTTTTTCCAAAGTGCTAGCCGGCCCTGTTCAAAACCATTGCGACTTCCAACCATTGCCGCCGTCGCCGCAACACTGCACGAACTGCCGCAGCATCGTTGTCGTTGAATGTCCTGGCCATGACATGTCCCTAGCTACCAACCTCACCTCCCCACGTCGCCCCAACGTCGAGATCGAGCAATCCATAACCGCTGCCGTTTATCCCCCTTATCGCCGCCGCTATAGTGCTCCGATCGCCACCGAATTCCATCAACGAGTAGCCCACGCCCCCTCTACCTTTCCCCTTTAGCGCCGCAGCCCATAGATCGTCAACTCTTCAATGACTGTGAAATTCCAAACCTTAGCCGCGATGTTCATCGCGACCATCGCCTCGCCTCTGATGATCTAGTGGTTCACAACACTCAACGCACCATGTCGAACATTTTCCTAGTTGGGACCATCGCCTGAAACGGCCTCTAGAGGCGCCGATCCACTACGACCATTGGATTTGGCTAGGTTTAGGGTTAGATTATTAGAAAACAAAGATAGTGAGGTCCTTATATAGAAGATTTTCAAACACTATTCATCACTAGAAATCTCTAAATCCAAACGAGGCATGCCGCTTGGCATTCTATACTAAATACCCCCATTCCTAATACAATGGAACTAATATACGGAGCCTAATTCTATCATATACAGAAGTTAGCTTTTAAAATCAAATTATATCATATTAAATTCCTAAAATCAATAGCTATGCATTTTGAGCTCGCTTGACCACACAGTACGTCCGATCGTCATGAAACTCAACGGCGTACAATAATTCATTATTCCGGATCTGATGACACTAGTTTCGTCAAAATCCGAGACAGTATCCTAGAATGATATTTTCACGTGTTAATTAAAACGAATTATTATTAAAACGATTTTAATCACATTTAGTTCTAAATTAAAAGCTTTCTATTATCATTCTTGTTTAAACAGAATTTAAATAAGCTTTCGAAATCATTTTTATCCAAATTAAATCAAGGTTCAATTAATTAAATAATTCCAATATTTAATTATAAACTGTTCAAAAATCCAGGTCGTTACCTATAAAGTGGACGTAGGCCATAGATTGCCGAACCATTATAAAATCTTGCAACTCTCTTTCTTATTTCTATTATTTTCCTTTTATTTTTTATATTATCTGCTAGATTTAGGTCTCGTAGGTTTACTACAACCTATTCTTGGGTGTTGATCCATTTTTGACATTAAAATATGTCATTTTAATTGATTTTAGATGTTAAAAATAGTAGAGCATCCCAGTTCCTATTGTGTTTCGGCACTTAAACGCGTCTCCATAAACGTGCGCTTTATCATTCTGTAATGATGCCACCTAATGAAGCTTTTGATGTGCCAGCGTCCCGATTGAACGTCCCTTTCATCGCCTTTCGAAATGGACACATACATGATCTT
The DNA here is from genome assembly GCA_030737815.1 of Allium fistulosum. NCBI lineage: Eukaryota > Viridiplantae > Streptophyta > Magnoliopsida > Asparagales > Amaryllidaceae > Allium > Allium fistulosum. The sequence goes on along the minus strand of CM060902.1, from coordinate 191,280,834 downwards.
GGCAACATTTGCTTGTAACAAAAGGATTCTTAATGTTACGTGCCATCAATCCCATATGTATACCACGTTATGCGCCATATTTTTTACGATGCAAGACTTATCTTTCAATCCACGCACTCTCAAATGCGAGCCACACCTAACAATTTTCCACATTGGCGAGCATTTCCTCCAACCTTCATTTGGATCATACTGATGAAGTTCTGCAATTTGATCAGGCTGTTTTTTCTCACTTCTTACGCAGTTGGGTAGGTTGCGTTACCAAATCTCCACTTTAAGGCGAGTACTTTCTAGTCAGGCCATCTTGGAGCATCAGTTCTCAATGAAATAGTGCAAGCTATGTATCTAACATCGGTGTCAAGCTGTTTACATATCTCCAAGCCTCAAGAAGTCCTTGCTTCGGTCACTCTCGCATCGTCTAATGGTCCTTCGAACCATCAAGTTCGATACCATATTGTGTTTTAACACTCCAATATATCCCCATAAACGCGCTCTTCATTATTTTGTAATGGCGCCACCTAATGAAGCTTTCGATGTGCCAGCGTCCTGATTGAACATCTCTTTTATCGCTTTTCGAAATGAGTATATACATGGTCTTGACAACACTTGCTTGTAACAAAAGAAATTTTCAATGTTAGGTGCTACCAATCTCACGTATATACCACGTTATGCGACATATATATTTCTTACGATGCAGAATTTATCGTTCAACCTACGTACTCTCAAATGCGATTCACACCTAACAGTTCCTATGACAAAAGCGAGATAATAATATTGTTTCATCTAATTAACAAAAGTGTCACTGTATGTCGACCATTATTTTTATTTCACTATATTTGAAGAAAGCGACATTGTACAACAATCAATACTTGCTGCATGTTGTCCTACTGACAGAAGCACGCCATGGTACGACTCGCGTTCGATGAATCTGAATCGTTCTCTTTACGCAGAATCTAAGTTGGCCGCCATCTAAATCGTAGATTGTGATCAATGGCTGTGAGGAAACTTAGCATAATCCGAGATGGTCGTCATCTAAATCGTAGATTGTGATTAACGGCCATGAGGAAACATAGCAGTCAATGCATCAGCCTGATCATTTAAAGCACGATCCTTTAGTTATAAATAAGAGATCCAGGCACCTTTATAGAGATCTCAATTGTTTAGATGGAGGATTTATGGAAGAGATTAATAGTTTGAAATTTTTTAAAAAAAAATGAGCTCGAAAAATACTAGATATGGTTTTGCATTTGCGATTTGTTGCCGGTTAAAATAGAAGAGACCAGAGGGCATTATATATGTGGGGACCCAACAATCCGATAAGAAACTCATTTGCTAAATGGTGTATATGTCTCAGCTGGTATGTTTCAACTTTTGAAGGGTCATATGCATCCGACAGAGTGAAAATTTTAACTGGTTAGTACAAGCTTAGGAAAGCAACCTAACTTTTTGGTTTAAACTCATGGACCAGAAGAAAAATAGATGGCTGAAGTGAAACAAGTTAAAGATAAATATCACAAGTTTCGGCATTTTTGGTCTGGTTTGGTTTAAACTCGTTTGTCAAATATACAAACCACATAGTCAATAAATTATAGGTTCGGTTTACTTTGGTACTTAATGCATTTGGTTTTTGAATAAACGAATTTTGTTTTTGAATCATTATTCTTCTCAATTTAATCAGTTTCCGTACTTACTGCAGTTTGTGTTTCATTTGAATTGAAGTCTTGTTTTAACTTTTTGTTATGAGTAGTTTTATATTTTTGTACTTTAGCATTATTCAATAGATGAAAAGATTCGGAAAATAATTGTCCTATTACAACCAGTTGCTAACTGTCTTCTATTTGTAGTTATTACCTGTTGCTTTTATACAGGGGTGGTTATGATTACTACAAGTAGGCAATTCAGTGAAGCCACATCGTTCCACCGACTTGTTTTTTTACCCATATTACAATAGACGTAACTGTATGTAACGTAAGAACACAGACTATTAATTTTTTTCCCCTCCCTCTTCTTCGATTTTATGGTCCATGCACGGAAATGCATAAGAGCATCCCAACAACACATTATCAGGCATTTATAATACCGATTGATAAATAAGTGTGGTCAGAGACTCAGGATTGTAGTCCACGTGATAAACAATTCTAATTGTTGATATTAAAAACCGTTGATTTCTCTTCTCTTCCCATCCTCATTTTCAGATACTTCGCTCAAATACTCCATTCAAATATACTGTTTGCAGCCTCAAATGTATACTTCATTGATTTAATTTTTACATTCAAATGATCCGTTTAAATGTCATGTCCAAATACCATGTTACGGTTTCATGCAAATTCACGTTTAGTAACCGTTCAATCATCTTGATACTAATTTATTTGCGAGTCCAAAATAGGACACCGACCACAGGGGAATGCTCCGAGTACGAGCTTTCAATATAAGAAACCGAATAGCGTCTACTGCTTAGAAAAATAATATAATAACTTTGAAGACAATTTTTTTAATAGTAATCTGTCTTGTCAAACAAGTCAGACCTTTTGTCAAAATGTGAAGCCAGAGATGTAAAATAATTAATAAAGAAAAAATAAAATAAAAAGAAAGAGTGAAGAAGAAAACGAAGGAGCGTGATGATTTATAGTAGAGAAGGATTGGTCACCTACCACATATGGCTATCATCAAAACAGCACCCGAGGCGCCTCTTCTATTTTTAACTCACTGCCATACATTTAAATTAATGTCGGTTTTTAGCCCATGTTCAGGACTAAAGAAAATGAACGAGGAAGGAGCAATGGTACTGTTCAAAGTTTGAAACAAGCAATAGAAGAAAGTAGGTCCACCACCCACTGCCCTACTTGGACTTTTCCATCTTTGTTTATACGTGGGTCGAAGTGCGCCTTGCCTACTCCTCCTTGTTTACAGTAGAACGTCTAAAATAAAGCAGGCAGACAACTAGAATTCACGTTTGTCAAACAAGACAAGTTTGAAATCCCAAGAGGATTAAATATGCATGGTTTATTGTTTTCAAGCCTGCTTTGTGCCGTTGAGACCTGCTTTGATCCAAGGTTAGCTTGGGATTCGTCTTTCCACTTCAAATTGAAACATCCTAAGCAAATATGTAAACATCTATCAAACGACGCTTATGGACCTTGCTAATTAAGCTAAGATTAGGTACCCGAGCTGATTGAGAGAAAAAGCATGCTGATTCTTTATGTCAACCATTTTGACTTCTGTTCAACATTTCTCATACTGTATTTTTTGTGCCAATAGAGGATGCTGGTTTCTATCACATCTTCAATCATCTAAACCCTTCTACGCTTGGCGGTTTATTTTCTACCGATTTTGATTGGTTTTGAACGGCTCTGTATTTCAGGCATTATCATGATCTTTTCTTGTAAGTTTTCTTCCACCTCGGTTGTTGTTGGTTATAAAACCAATTAAAAACCGATGCAGTAGACGTTTGTGTTGGATTATTCGGAGGTACGAGTTGGATAGTGATATAATTACTATACTTCTAACTTCAAGGTTCTACGTAGTAGATTATTTCAAACAATAATTCGATTCATTAAGTATAAACGAGTTACCAAATTATTGATTTTCAGGATTTAATAAAGTCTTTTATTAGTGTAACCGAATTGAAGGTTTGTACACCATTGATTTGGCTGAAGAACACCCCAAACTCTAGTGATAAAAAAGTAAAGATCGAAAATGAAGAAAAATAAGAAATTTCATTCTTTTGGAAATAAATTCGTACCGCCTTTACTATTTTTCTGTTGACCTGCAACAATCACATCTCCCACTAGTTTTCAAGCAGGCGCCACTACAAGACACACAGTATTTAGCAACTGTTGATTTCCTTTATAATACAAGTGCAATACAACTCCCGGTAAAATGATCTGTTTCAAGCTTAATTTTTTGTGCCATTTTTTTACAAATCCAACCGTATGGATTGGATTAACACATTACAAAGTATTGGTGATTCGAATTTGGTCTCGTTTGAAGTTGGTCTAGCATTCGAAAAAATGGTTTTTAGTCCGAACATCGACAAACGACTATAAATTTAAAATTTAAGATCGACACCCTACAATTGTTTATTTTTTAATCATCTTTTGGAAATAGGTCCGAAGTAGATTAGATCGACATAAGATCCACTAAATTTATTTTCTATCGAATATTTTATTTTATATAATTTTACTATACTAAATACATTTAAAAATTCATAATTAATTACCCAACGATTTAAAAATATATTTTAATTCATAAAAATGTTACACATAATCAACTTTATCGAAGTTACTTAATGGACCGACTTAAAGTGACATAGATTGGTTGTGCGAGTTAGATTTTAAGTAACGATAAATATTCGAATTACACGACAATAGACTATTGAAAATACTAATTTAACCGATCTCTAGCCGTCCTTAGGTTGAATGGCTGTGCTAAAATATCATTTTTATTTTTTAGAAATTAAATTAGTATTTATAAAAAAATTAAAACGTAATGGGAATTAAATCAATTAATTATTTAATTGGTTAACTAATATAATGGCTAGCCGTCGGAACAAGCCGACGGGGCCATCGATGACCGTCGCCCCTCCCATCTGCAATTTACAATGTGTTGTAGTGTGCACCTCTTGGTTTCCTGCCTTTATAATAGTTTGAATTTAAACTTCTAAGTTTGCATACGAGCCGAAAAGCCTGTCAAAAATATAATCTACAACCAAACCCTACTCGGTCGGTCGGACGTCGGTAGTGATGCGCATGTGTGTCAAGATGCACGACCTCTCTCTTCTATTCAATAGAAAACAATTGGGTGTCGGCCCAAATTCTAATGAGAATCTTACACACACACATACATATAAGGTTCTTTATTTCTAGACGTGGAACTAATATCACATCTCATCTTCTTTCTTGTTCCGAAACAAAACCTCAAACCTAAATCTATTTTGAAAATTTCCAACATTTTCCCCCATTTCAAAAATTAACTAAAATAAAAAGAAATAGCTGCATCACATAGGTTGCTACCTACGTATCTAAGTGGAACAAGCCAACACAGTTCAAAGATCAAGAATTTGCATCATTGTGGAAACCAATACATAAATGAGAGGTGTCTTTTGGATTTGAACCTTCACTTAGTGTAAACAATTCAAAATCCTATAAACGTCATTAATGAACCAGTCTTGAACCAAATAACCCTATAATAAAACCGAGTCATACATATTGATTTTTGTAAGTAGAGAGTTTTGTATGCCCAACACATTAATGGTCATGTACTTTTCATCCTGAGTTCATGAGTCTACTTTAGAAAACAGTCTTACTTTCGTAAGAAACAACCCGATTTCTATACTCATACAGGTAAGTCTCTTAAGGTGTTTCTGCGATACACTTTGTTAGATATCTAGAATAATTAAGGATCTTCATCCATCTTGGTTCATGCAGAATCCAACACTTATTTATGAAAGTTTCATACTCATTCTCTTAACTTGTTGATACCCATTGAATCTTGTTTGTTATTTTCAAAATATAGGTTGGGTTTCTATTAAGGATGATCAACCTTTATTCACGAAAAACATAGTCCCGTCTCTTTTGATTTTATAGAAACGATTGCCTTTGGAAGACTCTTAGTCAACGGTCAACCAAGTTTTACTTTGTTTCTATATAATCGAATGTGATTACTCATCTTTTGAATAATTTGCTTATCATTTGATATTTGAGACTCACATGTCTAGATTTTCCATTATATATTTTGTTGGAAACATTATAAATCGTAGCCTGATTATCATAATTAATCATGACTGCAGGAGATGGTTTTTTTTTTCACAGAGGAATTTCTATTAGAAGATTCTAAGTCGTTTAACCTCTTTACGTGCATCCATTAATGCAGTTAATTCTGACAACATTGTAGAATCAGAAATACAAGCCTAACTCTTGGAACCCCAAGACACAACCACACCTCCTAATGTGAAGACCATCAAGTCATAGACTTAAACTTAGATTCTACATTGTTTCAGGTTGCATCACTATATCTTTCTAATACAACATTATATCCTTTATAATATAAATTATAGTAAGCCGTTCCTTTCAAAAATGTTAGAACTCTAGAAATAGCTTTTCGATGTCCACAACTAGATAACTCGTAAATTGATACAACATGCTCATAACATGTGCTATGTCTGGTCTAGTGCAACGCATAACATACATAGACTCCTAATAATACTGAAATATTCAAGTTGAAAAATAATTTGTCCAGTATTCTTCACTAATTTAATATTAGGATCTAAAAGAGTTGGAGCTACTTTTCCATTATAATAATCGTTCTTCTTGAGGAGCTTCTCAATGTAGTGAGATTGGGTTAGTACCAACTATTCCTCTTTCCTTATGATTTTGACACCTAAGATCACATCAGCCTCTCCCAGATCTTTCATATCAAAATTAGAGGAGAGAAAATTTTTAGTTTCTTTCATACAAGATATATCAGAACTAAATATTAACATTTCATCTGTATTTAAACACATTATAACATAACCATTTTTATCTGATTTGTTATAAATGCATTATCAGCATCATTAACAATAAAGCCATTTGACAATGCTACTTTATCAAACTTCACATGCCAGTACTTGTGTGTTTGTTGTAGACCATAAAGAGATTTTACCAATTTACAAACTTTCTTTTCTTGACTTGGATTTATAAACCATCTGGTTATTCCATATATATATATATATTCCTTCTTTTTAAATCTCAATTTAGAAAAGTAAATTTCATATCCAATTAATGAATAACCAGTTCGTGAGTGGATGCAAATTCTAAAAAGAATGAATTGAAGAGATGTAAGCAACAAGATCATATGTATCAAAATATTCTACTTCATATCTTTGCTTATAACTCTTATCAACTAATCATGCTTTAAACTTATCAGTGGACCCACCGATGTTCAACGTTTTCTTTAATACATCTTATTAGTTTTGCACCAGAAGATAAATCTGTTAGAATTCAAGTTTGGTCCGCCAAAATTGAGTTCATTTCATCATTGATAATGTAAAATTCCCCATTTCGAAACCCAAAAATAAATGTTGACTGTAACAACCCATAGTCGAAAGGAATATAATTTGGAATTTGATGGCAAAGATTAATAAATTAAATATATTTTAATAGAATAAATGTAGAATTATAAAGGTAATTTGGAAATGAGATGTAAATATTTAGGATAAAATGGGAAGAGTTTTAAAAGGAGATATATATTAATTTGGAAATTAATCTAGTTATTTGAATACTAAAAATAAATAAATAATATGAAATAGAAATGGCTAAATAAGTTTTATAAAGGATAATTATCAAAATAAATGAATTTATAATTTATTTTAATAGTAGTTTTTCAATTAATAAAGGAATTTGAAAGAATTTTATATATAAACAAATTTAAATAAATATTTAAAGAGAATAAATCTTCAAATAGATTGAAATTTAAGTAAATAAGTATATAAAATATGGATAATGTTGTTCTGAAGCTAGGAGACTTGAGTATGAATTTATTTGATTAATTAATGAACTAAAAATATATATAATAGATTTTATAAAAAATAAATAGAATAGAACATAAAATTGAAAGAAAAAAAACTATAAAGCGTATGGTTTAATTAAGCCCAAAACCCATTTAGCTTAAAAATTAAACTTCACCTTATTAATCTCCAGAATTTTCTAAATCCAAATAATTCATCTCATATATAATATCACGTATTGTAGAAGAGGGTTTCCATAGCTTAAACCCCTCAAACCCCTCTTGTTCATATTATCACTAAACCCTACCTCTACTTTTAATTTTTTTAAAAAATTCATAAATAACTAAAAATTTCCAAATCCTAGTTTATGATTCTTGACATCATTCTTCACCCATAACTAATAAGAAATTTAAGTTTCAGTCAGCTATAGTTGACGTTGAAAACGTCCAATAGAGTGAGTAAGGGAGAAGAAGAAGTTTTGAAGAATAATTGCAGTTTTTCATCTTTTGGTGAGTAACCTAATTCACATCTATGTTTAATTTAATTATAACTTAGCTGGAGTTTATATGTATGCATGTGCTATCATGTAGTTCCGTTTACTGTAAATAAAATATTGAGCTGTTAACGATAACTTTGGAATTTATATGCTATTTGAATGAATTCAAGTAAGTCTAATTGAAGAATGGATGTGTATTGATGTGTGCATCGAGTATAAGGCTGCAAGCTATGGAATTGAGGCATGTAGGTGAATAGAGAACTGATCGAAGACAAAGGAATGGGTTGCTGAAAGGTGCGACACCGATTGGCAGCGGTCGACTGCTAATTGGTCGATCGGTGGTTCAACTGGTGGCGCAAAACATTTAAAAAATATATTATAAAAATATGTTATATAATAACCGAAACATAATAAATATAAATATATATATATATATATATTAGAAAATAAAGAATATTAATATTTAAGTTAATGATTATATATATGGTATATAAATTTATATAGAGATTCGATATAGGTTTAGTTTAAATTTTAAAAGTTGGAAATAACATATATTTAATAAACCTATGTTTATTTAACACATATGTAACTATAATATGAGGTAATAATATTCATCAATAAAAGAAGTGCTTTTGAAGTTAATAATTTGATAATATAATAGATATACTATTTATTGAAGTTAAGCAACATTTTACGCATCATACACACACACACACTCTAACTATTCTATGTTATAAGGAATTTATAATAAACAGAGTTATAATGTCATGGTATGAGACTTTTGGTAATATTTCTCTGGTTATTCATTGGACTTTTGCATAGATATTATGGCGATAGACTGTAGTTTATAAGCAGTGAATAAACGTTTGAGTATCACATGGTGGTATGGGACACCGTTATGGTATTTATTCGATTATTCATTATAAGTGGATGACACTCTAGTGACGGGGATAGCGATATCGTGGTAGCAATAGACCGTTCGCCCCTATGTCACCTAGGCCAACGGTCTATTACCAATATGGGCAAAATGAAGAGTCGTGGCTAAGTGCTTTGCATAGATGAGCAACTGGTGGATATGTGTCACGATGACCATAAAGGTAAGTGAAGATTGTAAAGTCTGCGTGACTCTAGAGCAGGCTCCGTGCTATTAGTCTCCTGTCAGGTTTTAACAGAGTAATAGATAGGCATATACCATTTATACCTCTCACCTAATATGGGTTAGCTAGCCTTCTTGTTTATATATGACTCTACTAGGGACTATGTGTCTGTTGTACAGTTATTTCCCCATTACTACTTATATTGAGATATACATACATACATACATATGTATGTATGTATGATTATGATAATTTAAAATTCATATGAGAATGAAATATAATTATAATTAAATATAGGGTAAAATAATAATCACCTAATATGGTAATATTTTAATATACCCTTATTATCATGTTCATATATATATATATGTCACATTTATTATTAACATCGATATATCATGGTAGGAATAGACTAACCCATGTATTATTACGATGCTTGGGTTAGTCCAAGGTATTCCAAGTGCAGGTACAAGTACTTAGTAGTTTCTCTGGACATGTGGATATATTGGAGGCTAATAGTTACATTAGGATTATACATTCTCTTGTGTATTTTGTAGCCTCATTGTGTATATTTAGTGATGTGATATTATGATGTATGTATGAAGTGGATTGCAATCTGTCATTTTGTAACCTATTAGACTATGTATATGTGATATATTATATTTTATCTGCTATGTTCGGACTTTGTGTACTCTACTATTTATTATGGGTTATGAGTTGTTCTGTCCTGGAGGCACACATGTTTATTTCTTTGTACTGAGACTGCATACAATTATTTTGTTATATGATTTGTGATTTGTACCCGTGTCAATCCAATGAAATATTCATGTGTGTACCCCATATAGCCTAATTTTTCGTATTATCTAACATCATTAGCTAGTAATACTCTTAAATAATACGAGTATAGATGTAGGGTGTTTCATTTGGTATTAGAGCAAGGTTAGGCCTATACATGACATATAGAGACATGAGCCATTGGCCTAGATGGACTTAGGATTCCTTATCCCTTGGGTATTGGGTAGATTACTCATATATATATATTACTTAGTTATATATATATACAGTGTTATTGGTTGTACTTATATAGGAGTGTATTTGTTAGTGTTATGATTGATTATACACACACACACACACATATGTATCTATGTGTGTGTGTGTGTGTATTTATGTATGTATGTATATGTTATACTTTATTCTTAATATGAATCTCTCACTTATTTGCAATAGTGAGTATGGTTGGACTATACTCTGGCCGAGTTGACCTCGGATGGTCTAGTGGATCTAGGGGAGTATATATGACTACAAAGCAACTTATGGATAGTAGTCCAGTTATTCCATAACTCCTAACCTTCTCACTCCTCGATTTGATTTTTCCAGGCTTTGCAGTAAATACACTAGCCTTGTGGAAAGTCATTTAAAGGTACCGAAGGAGTGATTGGATTCCATGCAAGGCTAAAGGCATGTGAGTGTATTTTCACACATATGGGAGCCATTGATCAACAGGAAGTCTAGACTGCTTCAAGCCAGTTGTAGGAAAGAGCGTTGGATTGGTATGAGCTGCAAGTAGCGGAAGTGGATGAAGCTGAATTGACTTAGGATGAATTCAAGATCCAGTTTGAATAGAAATTTCTTCCAAAAGTGGAGAAAGCAGTTATGACTGAGAAATTCATAGAATTGAAGCAGGCTTGTATGTCAGTAGCTGAATATGTTTCTACTTTTAAATCATTATCAAAGTATGAGATTGATTTGATCAATACACTGATAATGAAGAACCAGAAATTTGTCTATGGTCTGAGTAAAGCTCTAAGGAAAGCTCTCCTTCCACATCTAGATGTCATTTTGAGAATTTAGTCAATACAACAATTAGACTGAAGGAAGCAGATAAAGAGAGTGAGGAAGAGGAAACAAAAAGCAAAACCAGATATGGTCAGAAGTAGAAATTTCCATTCAAGAAACAAAGACCAAAATTCGTTAACAAGAAGCAGACACAGGGTAGTGCAGTAGGAGTTAAGACTCCCCTTAGAGATCATTGAGCGTGCTACAATTGTGGGTAGAAAGGTCATTACTCTAAGGAATGCTTTAAGCCACGATCTTCTTATCCTAGATGCATTTGTTAAGAGCTTGGATATTATGCTTATGTGCCCAAAGATGTTTGGAAAGTTGAGTGTCCTTGGATCTACCAACGAGCAGTTCCAGGTTGAAGGTAAAACACCTGCTGTTCCAGAAGGTACGATCTTATTTAAAGATTGACTTGTTAGAATTCGTTTTGATATAGGAGCATCTCATTCTTTTATGTTGAAGAAGGTAGTTGATAAGTTAAATTTGGATGTTATATATTTGGTTACATCGTTAAGGATTGCTAATCCTATTGGAGGATACACAACCCTTGGGATGCTGTGTAAGGATTTGGGTTAGCATTGTGTGACTTAACATTTTATTGTGACATATACATATTTGAATATTTTAAATTCGATTACATCCTTGGTATGGATTGGCCGGATTGATATGAAGCACATTTGATATGCCTTGTAAGAATCATATCTCTTGGCCATCCAAATTCAGTTGAACGCATTAGCTTAGTTCTTATGGATATCAGTAAGCACTTGAGTGGATCTCTTTATACTTTAGAAACTCAAGACAAGGATGAGATTTTTTGGATTTTCGTTGTTAGAGAATACCCAAACATCTTTCAACCCACCGGTGATCTTCCTCCTAAGCAGGTGATTGAGTTCTGAATCGATCTTATTCCTGGAGCTCAACCTATTAGTCGTCCTCCGACAAGAATGTCCATAAAGGAAAATGAAGAGCTTAAGAAGTAATCGATAGATTTGGAGTCTAAGCATTTTATTAGGTCAAGTAGTTCTCCTTAGGGTGTTGCTGTAGTATTGTGAAGAAGGTAGACATATCTCTCAAATTATGTATATATTATTGGAAGTTGAATGAGTTAACCATCAAAAATAAATATCCCTTGCCATGAATTGATGATATGTTTGATCAATTGAGTGGAGCTAAGATATTTTCTCAACTTGATTTAGCAACTGGATTTCATTGGCTTTGAATTGCAGAAGATACTATTCCTTTAACAACATTTCGGACTATATACAGATCCTATGAATGGTTAGTAATACCATTTGGGCCAATGAGCGCTCCTGCATATTTTGTCGACTTGATGAATAGAGTCTTTAGAAAACATCTCGATAAGTTTGTTTTTGTTTTCATAGATCATATTTTAGTTTATTCCAAGTCTAAATAGGAAAACGAGAAACATCTCAAAATTGTATTAAATACTTTAAGGCAAAATAAGCTGAAAGCTAAGTTTTCTAAGTGTTATTTTTGGCAAAAGCAAGTTAAGTTCTTAGCCCATGTTGTTTCAAAAACTGGAATTTCAATAGACTCGGCCAAATTTGAGGCGTGACCTGAGACAGTTACAGAGATCAGGAGTTTTCTAGGATTAGCCGGTTACTATCGGCAATTTATTAAGTTTTCTCGAAGATTGCATAACCACTTACTAATCTCACACGAAAAGGAGTTAAATTCCAATGGACACCTATGTGTGAAGCAGCATACCAGAAGCTAAAAGAGTTACTTACAAATGCACCTGTGCTTACCGTTCCATAAGGGAACCAGGACCTAGAGGTTTACAAAGACGCTTATGGTTCTAGATTAGGTGCGGTGCTACTGTAGATGGGTAAAGTAATAGCATACACATCAAGACAATTAGTACTACTCACAATCTAAAGCTAGCTGTCATAGCCATCAGACTAAAGATATGACTTCACTATTTACTTGGAGAATGATTTATATTATATACAGATCATAAGTACTTGAAGTGCTAGTTTACGTAGGAATATCTTAATATGAGATAACAACGGTGGTTGGAATTTCTTACTTCATACGATTTTGAGATTCAATATACTCCTGTGAAAGGAAATCATGTAGCAGATGCACTAAGCAGCAAATACCCAACAGTAGTTTTGATGATGATTGCCAAATGGAAGGATCTTGAGATACTTTCTATGTGTGAGATTCGTAATAGAAATTTTGTAGTGAATTCAAGAGCAATGTTGGCTAGTCTTATGGCTAGACCGTCATTGATTGATCGAAGCACAATGGAAAGATCTAGTAACTCTTGTAATTATTCAAAGATTAAATATGGATATTAAAGAGAAGGTTATCTATTCTCTTGATTTGCATAGTTATTTACAGAGGTAAGATAGATTGGTGATCCCTGATATAGACGCTCTCCGTAAATAGGTAATGGATGACTGCCATTGATCATATTACACTATTCACCCAGGTGGTAGTAAGATGTATATGGATATGGAACGTCTTTACTACCGGGAAGAAATGAAATGTGATATTGGTAGGTTTGTGAAAGAGTGTATAACATGCTAGCTAGTGAAAGCTAAGCATAAGAAACCTAATGGTTTACTTCAACCGTTGGAGTTTCCTCAGTAAAATAGAACCAGTTATGAATGAATTTCACATTATATACTAAAGATTTACTCATACAAATTTCTATGAGATTATTATGTAATTACAGGTATCCATGGATTTTACTAATGGATTACCTTGGTCAAGGAATGACCATGATAGCATTTGGGTAATGGTAGATCACCTGAATAAGTCGGCACATTTTATGCTAGTGAAGTCAAATAGAACCACAACATATTTGGCAATGCTATATGTGAAGGAAGTAGTTAGACTTCATGGAGTTCCCAGCTCTATTGTATGTGATCGTGATCCTTTATTTACTAGTAGATTCTAGAGAAGTCTTTAGTCAGCTTTGGGAACAACGGCGAATTTCAATACAGCATATCACCTACATACTGATGGTCAAATAGAGCGAGTTAATTAGATTCTTGAAGACTTACTTTGAGATTGTGTACCCGATTTTGGTGGTAAATGGGACGATCGCCTTTGTTTGATTGAGTTTGCTTATGATAATAGTTTTCAATCTATTATCGACATAGCACCATTTAAAGCCATGTTTGGTAGACCATGTCGATCACCATCCCGTTGGCTTGAGATGGGAGATAAATTTGTTTTGAGTCCAGATTCGATCCGAGAAGCTTCAAAGAAGATTGAGATGATTAAGCAAAGAATGAAAGTGACTTAGGATCTTAGAAATCTTATGCCAATCAAAGAAAGAAGGAGATAACATTTGAAGTTGGAGATCTTGTTTATGTAAAGATATCTCCTCTTAAAGGAGTGTGAGATTTATTAAATCCGGGAAGCTTGCGCCTTGTTATATTGGTCCTTACTTGATAACTGAACGAAGTGAAAAGGCTGCTTATAAGGTTGCACTTCCAAATCACTTTACAAGAGTACATGATGTCTTTCATGTATCTCAACTAAGGAAATATCTACGAGGTTCGGAGATTGTTGTACAGCCAAGAGAGGTACAAGAGTTCTAGATATCACCAGATCTGACTTATGTGCAACATCTTGTTCAAATAACTGACTCAGAATTCCGACAAGCCAGAAGCAAGCGAGTTCATTTCGTAAAGGTATAATTGTCAATTAACCAATTAGATTGTACCAAGGAGACTAAAGAGCATATGGAACAGACTCATCCTGAGTTGTTCTTAGAAGCACATGAGTCAGGTATGTTTTAATATCTGTTTTATTTATTACCATAGTATAGTTAAGTTAGAAGTTAATTTATTTAGTTATAGATTTTTCTCCAGGAAGAAACTACAATGATGCACTTTTCTTAAAGGGGGAGTTTGCAACAACCCGTAGTCGAAAGGAATTTAATTTGGAATTTGATGGCAAAGATTAATTAATTACATATATTTTAATTAGTATAGTTAAGTTAAGTTAGAAGTTAATTTATTTAGTTATAGATTTTTCTCCAGGAAGAAACTACAATGATGCACTTTTCTTAAAGGGGGAGTTTGCAACAACCCGTAGTCGAAAGGAATTTAATTTGGAATTTGATGGCAAAGATTAATTAATTACATATATTTTAATACAATAAATGTAGAATTATAAAGGTAATTTGGAAATGAGGTGTAAATATCTGAGATAACATGGGCAGAGTTTTAAAAAGTGATAAATATTAATTTAGAAATTAATTTAGTTATTTGAATACTAAAAATAAATAAATAATATGAAATAGAAATGATTGAATAAATTTTACAAAGGACAATTATTGACATAAATGAATTTATAATTTACTATAATAATAAATGGAAATCTTATTTCAATTAATAAAGGAATTTGAAACAATTTTATATATAAGAAAATTTAAATAAATATTTAAAGAGAATAATAAATCTAAAATATGGATAATGTTGTTTTGAAGCTAACAAACTGGAGTATGAATTTATTTGATTAATTAATGAATTGAAAATACGTATAATAGATTTTATAAAAGATAAATAACACCGAAAATAGAGTTGAAAAAAATATATAAAGCTTAGGCATTAATTAAGCCTAAAACACATTTAGCTTAAAAATTAAACATTAGTTTATTAATCTTCACAGTTTCGTCGATCCAGATAATTCATCTTATCTTATAAATATAATATCATGTATTCAGGAAGAGGGATGCTGTGGCTTAAACCCCTGAAACCCCTCTTGTTTATATTATCATCAAACCCTACCACTACTACTAATTTCTAAAACAAATCCATAAAATTACTAAAAATTTCCAAATCCTAGTTTAGCTTCTTGACATCATTACTGACCCATAGCTTATAAGAAATTCAAGTTTTAATCAACTATAGCCGATGTTGGAAACTTCCAATAGAGTGAAGTAAGGGAGAAGCAGAAGCTTGGACGAATAATAGAAGTTTTTCATCTTTTGGTGAGTAATTTAATCACATCTATGTCAATTTTCATTATAACTTAACTGGAGTTTATACGTATGCTTGTGCAATCATGTAGGTCTATTTACTTTAAGTAAAACATTGAGTTGTTATTGACAACCTTTGGTTTTATATGTTGTTTGAATGAATTTTAGTATGTATGGATTGAAGAATGGATGTGTGCATCGAGTAGAAAGTTGCGAGTTATGGAATTGAGGCGTGTAAGTGAACGGAAAAGTGATCGAAGATGAAGGAATGGGTTGTTGAAAGGTGCGACACTGGTCGGCAGCGGTCAACCGCTGATCGGTCGACCGATGGGGGTCGACCGATGGCCCAACCCATGGCGTAAAACATTTAAAAAATATATATAATACGAATATGTTATATAATAACTAAAATATAATAAACATATATAATCTAGATAAATTATATATATATAAACTTTAGAAAACAAAGTATGTTCATAGTTAAGTTAATGAATATATATACGTGTGTGTGTGTAGTATATAAATGTATATAGAAATTCGATATAGGTTTAGTTTAAATATTAAAAATTGGAAATAAAATATATTTAGTAAAGTGGAAAATAGGCACAAGGTCAAACTTTGATAAAAAGTTAGCCTAAAGGACAACAAGTTTCATTTTTGGGTTGAAGGATGAACTTCGAAAAAAAATTAGGCTGAAGGACAATTCTAATTATAGCTAGCATTTTGTACAATGTGAAACCGAATATAATGCTAGTTATAACTTGCATTTTGTATAGTGTAAAAACCGAATATAATGCTAGTTATAACTTGCATTATCCTTCGGCCTAACTTTTTTTTAAAGTTTGTCATTCAGCCTAAAATTGAAACTTTATGTCCTTCAATCTATTTTTTTTCCAAAGTTTGTCCTTCTCCCTAATTCTTTCTTTAATAAACCTTAGTTTATTTAACACGTATAACTATAATATGAGGTAATAATTTACTTGTTAATTCATCAATAAAAGAAGTCATTTTGAAGTTAATAATTAGATAATATAATAGATATACTATTTATTAAAATTAAGCAACATTTTATGAATCACACACACACACATATGCACATAGATATATGTGTGTGTCCATGTATAACATGACACTCCGTTCAAGGTACAACATGCTAGTGTATAAGTATTGGGATTTACATCACAACAGACATGTTAACTCATCTAGTATACAAATATATCATCCAAATGTATGCTTATATGTTTTAATTTATGTATACAAAATATTACACATATATATAAATTTATATTTTGTTTCGAATAATTATATATATATATATATATCTGTGTGTGTGGAATTTATAATATATATATATATTATGTATATGAAAACATTTAAAATATATCATAAAATTATTGTTATTTATTTCTTTGTAAAACCAAAAACAAAATTAATTTTTTTTCGTATAATACATTTATATATTTTTATAAATAATTTAATAATAAATAAACAAATATATAAATATATGAATGAAATAAATATATATATATATATATATATAATATGTATATTAAAATACACACACACACATACCTAATAATGTTCATGGAAAATTTTTATTTAACTTCCGATTGGAAATAAAATAATGTATATATATACACACAAAATATTTCAAAATTATAATCTTATGTTTTAATATTTTACATAAAAAAATCTAGATGATATTTTAGCATTTGGACATTTCAATATATATTTTATAATTTAAAAGCAATTTTAATTTAATCTCGGCATTTATTTTGATATTTAATTAATATATATAATTTTTTAGCAGCCAAAATTTTTTTAGGTATCTAAATGATTTTATAAAATTTAAATTATATTTTATATCATATATTTATTTATTTTATAGATTTATTTATATGATTATAATTAAATAATAGTTAAATAATATATACACACACATATCAAAGATTTATTTTTATGTCAAAAAATATTTTAAGTATAAAACTATTTATAAGTAATTTTTAAATATATTTTGTATAGTATAATGTTTAGTAATTAAATTATAAAGTTTTTGTTAGTTAAAAAATGCATGTTAAATTATTTTTAAAAAATATTTTTTTTATCCTAAGCCGTCAGTTTAAGGCGTATATGCCACAAAAAAATTATTTTGACTTTTTTTAAAAGTATATAAGCATATAAATAAACAACCATTCCAAATGTGACGATACACCGATATAGTAGAATCATCACCTAAATATTTGTATATAATTATAGATCAAATAATTACTTTTTACTAGTGCCAAAGGACCATATCTTGAAGTGTTGAAATAAACTCCTGAATTCGATTCCACTTCTAATGTTGCTATCTCCCGAATTGCAGACCGTCGACTATTGTATTTATTTTAATTTTATTTGGGCTTAGAAATGGAGGAGAGGGGAGGATGAATTCGATTAGAGGTAGAGCTAATGGAGGCTTCAATAGGTCAAAAAAAGAATGAGGGTTATGATCTATTTATAAAGGAGAGATTAGAGAGATAAGTTATGATCCAGATTCACATTTCTCTCTTACCCATTCTCTTCCTTTATCCTATCAAAACCCCAGCCCATTCTATATATCAAAGCTATCCCTAATTGGTCTATGTATGGCTAAACTCACAAGGCCCTGTATGGGCTTCAAACCCATTTAAAGCCTGTACAATATTCATCGCATTTAAATCTAATTTAAACGCATATCGATATCATATATTGATTAATATGTTTATAACTATTAATAAACATATTTCTTGATATTGTTTAACAATCAAAATAAAATTTTATAACTAACATTTCATAGTTATTAATTAATTTAATTAATTTATAACTATTATAAATTAATTAAATCATGTAGTCAAAGGAGTATTCAACGATTAGGTTGTGCGATTCTTTAGGTGTATAGTTGGTTAGCGATTAATATCGAACTATTCGAATATTAACATTCACACGTGACTTAGCAGAAGGTGTGACATTTTGGCCAAATCTATTGCTTACTTTGTTTCGGCAAAATTCAATTTTACTTTATTAAGCGTTACTCGATTGTGATTATTATTTACACCAATTCTTTTCTTCAAAATTATATCACTTTGGATTATGGAATTGGTAATGGTAAAAATTCCAATATCGTCCATATTTAACTCTATAGTCCAAACACAAAGTCTTTGGTTCAAAAAATACATTTATTATTAATCAAATTGCTCTAGTAAGAGACTTTGACTTTGAGTCGACTTCAGTTGACCATGATACTAACCTCATATAATCGAGGAGACGTATCCTCTGTTGAATAGTGTTTCACTTCTAATGCTTCCACTCGACCCAATTACAGTCGTTTGATGGACATCATGCCACGATTTAACTATAATAGTGGAGCTTCCACATTGAAGATTAGTAGCATTCTCAAGTCAAGAGAACTGTGTAAATTTGTCACATCGATATTTTCTGTTTGACCTTAGTTATATTAACCATCAGAAAACTATTGAGTGAGTCATTCCATAGTTATTCAATAACTATCAGTATGTAAATCCTTGGTGCCTAAAGCAATCATGTGTAATACACTTTCTAACATTTGGAGAGCTTTACATACTCTAGTCTCAACGGATACATCGATATCCAGTCTCGATACATCTTGACCAGGAATATTTGAAACGGTATGTTTATTTTGATTGTGATAAATAACTCATAGTTATAACACTTTTTAACTACTATCACTAAAACATACCATTTATGGATTTTCTATTAAATATACTTTTAAATAGAATAATTAACTTATATATATATCACAATATCAAGTATATAACAAAGGATCGAATTAACCTTGGAAGGGGGGGGGGTAAATAGGGTTGATAATAAATCCACAAAATAATAAAAATTGCAGCATAGATAATAATAGAGTAAATGTGGAAATAAAAGCAACACACAATTTTACCCAACTTTGGCAAAACCTGCATATTGCTGCCCTCAGGTTTCTACTAGAATTAAACAATCGATTGCTTACAAACCCTATAAACTTGCGACTATCGCTTACATGATTGTTATAACCGTGCACTCAAAACTCTGCCTCAAGTCTATCCCCGAGTTGAGAATTTCCTGAACTACGCCCTGTAGTTCGATCCTAGTTAAAAACTAGAGTTTTACAATTAAAAGGTAAATCACAATAAAATAAAAAACTAAACCTTAATTTTTACAGCCTTAAATTGATTACAAAAGTACGGCCTCAAAAATAAATAAACACAATATAAAATTTTCTTAGCCCGTTTCCATTTTCGTTCTAAGCCGTTCCTCTTCGTTCACGAATTAGAGTTTTATCTCCAGAGGCGATCAAAAATTTAATCGATGAATTCATGCCTTCTTCTTATCTCAATTGATTGAGTACCTTACTAGATGAATTTGATCGCTCCCTTTGGCCGAGTTCTTCAATGTCTCGATTTGGAATGATTTTTATGATTTGGGTTTTTATGCTAATTTGAACTCAACACATTAAACTTCCAGTGATGAATTGGTTTTGATGGGGATGGATTCCTGTATTTTGTATATACTAGTTTCGTTTTGAATTTTTCAGTTGATTTCCTTAGCCGTTCAATTTTTTGGCTTGTTCATCTCTTCTGATATATTCCAAAACTTTTTGGTTGAATTTTCAACCTGCGTATAATTTTCTTTTGCTGTTTAATTTTGAATTTTTGATTTTGACTTTGACTTGTTCATTTCCTACATTGATGTGTTGATGGTTGAACTGAAATGTGCTTGTCTAATGGTTCCTTACTTACTGTATATTTTTTGGTCCACGTACTTGTCTTATTAGTAATGCTACTGTAATTGAAATGTTATGCGATGCTCCTAACTTCTATGTATAAACACACACACACACATAAATGTATATATGTATTATGAGTGAATGAATGCAGCTTTTCCTTTTTCTTTCCTTCCCTCATGATGATACTTAAATTGGTGAGGTGCTTGCATATTTTTTGGTTGATTTTGTTTAGTTGGTTTAGATGATCGAATATGTTTTTGTAGTTGATGTTTGTGTAGATACACCATTGTACTTGCTGTTTTACCTTTTGCTGGTGCTTGAATGCGTACATTCTTGTACTTGTATACTTTTTTTACTTGTGTATGCATGTGCCTGTGTCGTGTGTGCATGAATATGCTGAACCGTGTGCTTGAGGTGATGATATTCAAGTTTCTTCTCACTAAGTTGAAGCTTATTGGTGATGCAGTTTGACGTTAGCTTTGGTAGCATAGTTTTGGTCTTTGGAGATTGCTTAATGATATTTGTTGAATCTATTTGCATGCATGTCTGAATTGCACTTTATAATTGTGCATGGATGCACTTTTATATGCTCGTACTTGCATCCTTTTATTGCACTATTTTTGTTGCATCCCTTGTGTGGTCATCCTTCCATGAATATCTGAATTGCACTTGAATTTCTGACTTTGTTTTGCTTACATGTCTTTTGTTGAACCGTATGTTTGTGTTTTGCACCTTTATGACTTTGAGTGTTCATCCTGTTGATCTGCACTTGTTTATAGTTTTGTCTTGTGCATCCTGTGCATGCACTGAACTGTTTTTGGTTGATGCATTTGTCTGATCTCGACTTTTGATGTTGCACTATGTGCTGCTCAAACTGCTTTTGGTTGATGCATTTGTCTGGTCTCGACTTTTGATATTGCACTATGTGCTATGCATTTGTCTGGTCTCGGCTTTTGATGTTGCACTATGTGCTATAGAAACTGCTTTTGGTTGATGCATTTGTCTGGTCTCGACTTTTGATGTTGCACTATGTGCTGCTGTGCATGTATTGAACTGCACTTATATTTCTAGTTTCTAGTTGCACCATGTGCTACTGTGCATGTATTGAGCTTGTGCATTTGCCTTGCTTTAGTATTGCACATGATTTTAATTTGCTGCTTCACTTTGCTTGTGTGTTGAGATGTTCGGCTTGACCTCGCATTTGTCTCTGCAATTGAATTGATGTAAGTTTATGTATGTGCTTGGCCTTACGACATGTACAGTGATACGATGTGCATGTCGTAGCTTGCTGAGTACATTATTGATATTTTTGATGCCTATTTCAAAATATGAAAAGAACAAAACCAATATACTGAGGCAATGTCGAGTTCAAAAACTATTGATATTTTTGCAGTTCAAATTTGTTTCTTTTTGCTTTTTACTGCGTTGCCATTGATAGGCAAAGTAGACAATTGAAAAAAAACAGCTGGAGCGGGTAGATAAAAAAGATTGAATTCGAATGAACGAGTGGGTGTATTGTATATGAGAGTGTGCTGTATATGAGAGTGAAAATGTAGTGTTGTATATGAAAGTTTAAAATACAGTGAAACTATGTTGTAAATGTTTACTATTTAAAATTGTACTGAAATAAACTATTTGTTGAAATAAAATTTCATTTGTTTACTTCTATCTATGATTTTGCAATAGTACTAAATCAAATACATTTTGAAATATATATATATATATATATATATATATATATTATCATCAAACAAAAACTGTTATATTTTACAATCTCCCTTTTTGATGATAACAAACATATATTAAGATTTTGTGCAGTGCAAATGTGTTTGATGTGTTGTGATCAAGCTCTCCTTTTACATACCCCCCTACAACTAGACTCCCCCTACATAGATGAATGCAATCAAAAAACGAAAAAAAACGATTGTCAAACTAGTTGCAAAAACAACTGTCAAAAAGTAAAAACAATTCTTGAATATCAGTAAGGTTATTACTCAGCCACCAAAACCTTAACCTCTCTCCCCTTTTTGTTATCATCAAAATAATAATGATGGATTTTGGTTAAAAACCTTAAATTATATAGAGAGAAATATATATTGCAAATTCTAATTAATCAAACAAAAATCATAGTATTTTATTTATTAGATATAAATTCCACTTTAGATTGACGAGCGGATTATGGTTTGGAGGAAACTTAAGTGAGAGCAATGTGGGATTTTTAATAAAGGAAAAATTTGTAAACTAGACTTTTGAATATTATCCAAAAAATGTTAAGCACTTCTAACCATGCATAATAGTTAGAACTTTTAAATGAGGTTGATAGTTACTTAAAAAAGAATGTCAAGCATTTTCTAACCATGCATAACCATGACGCTTTTAAATGAGGTTAGAAACTACTTGAATATTTAACCCTCTCTTGTATACGAGTTCCATCCATGCGTAACCGTGAGGACTTTTAAATGAGAATGGAAGCACATATATAGAGATTAAAGCTATTCACTCATACATAACCGCGATGACTTTTAAATGAGCAAATACTTTGGGATAGTAATATAAATTATACTAAAATATAATTCCTTTTTTTGAAATTCCAACTTCTACACACTATATTAAATTTTGGTGTCTGGATTACAAGAAGGATGATAGTGATAGAAATGATTATGGAATATGTACTAATTTTAAAAATATTATAAAACTTGTTCAATTTTCATGAAATTTTTAACATATACTTCCTCTAGCTATGAAGTATAATTTAATTACTACCCATCACTTTCTCAATCAGCATTAGTAATTTTTGATAAATTTCAGAAGGTTCAAGCAATCAACAACCATCTTTTCTAGAGTAACTCCTTTACCAAAGTAAACAATATTTTTATCAGGACAAAAATTTGACTTATTTGAAAAAAATTCTAAATCCAAAAATTGTGAAAATCTATTTTCTGCAAGGGGTTTTTTAAAAACGATCTATGCTAATTTTAAATTAGTTGAAAATGCAATATGATTTCAAGTGAAGTGATGTCCAATACCCCTTGTACTCTAGTTGCCCAAAATGATATATTATTAAACAAGCAGACTGTGTACTCTTCAATATCACTCGAATTGGTTCACAAAATTTTCAGCAAAGCCATAGAGGCAAAAACATTTATATCAAGCAAAAGAAAACACATTTGAAAATTCTCCATCTATTGTTTTGTTAATCGTAAATAAAGGGAATGAAAGCTAATCGTTATACCAAAGCAAATGGTAATTCCTGCTTTGGAATTTCAGTCCATTTGAAACCACTTTTTAGAAGCCTTAAGTTCGTAATTTGATTCAGCATGAAACGTGAAAGTTTTCGATATTCAAAATTTCCACTCATAAAATTTATTTCAAGTTAATATGATAAATTGCTCAAATGTTATATCTAAAATACTACAACTTGTTTGCACACATCGGAGCTGCTTTTCAAGTAATGTTCTAAAATATTTTCTATTTTTCAAGATTTTACAAAATAAATTATAAAATATTCATATCAATAAAGTTGTAGAGTTATAAGTTAGCTTATTAGAACTTCAAGAAATTCAAAATTCAGAATAAAAATGTCCAAGTTATGATCGAATTACTACAACTGTATTAAGAAGTTTTGAAACAGTTTTCAAACAAGATACTGAATGTTTTGCAGTTTTTCAAAGGTTTAACACATAAAATAAAATTTGTAGAACTTTCTATCTACTTTCCAGATTATCTTGAATTTTGCAAACTGGAGTTAAGGAGGTCAAGATATGGTAATTATACTACAGAAGTGTCAACAAAAAAAAGAATCAACAATGAGAAAAGAAAACAGGGTTTAGAGATCATACCTTAGATGTTGAATTCTTGTTCACCATTTTTATTATCGATCTTCACCTCATTTTTCTGAGCTAAGAAACATTGGAATTATTGCTTTTCAATCATATATAGAACAACCCAAAGTTACCTCTATCGTAGTTGTTCCTTTGTCTGTTTAAGTACCTAAATGTTAGAAGACGTGAGTGGCCTAACAAAGGATGTAGGACCACTCCTATTTCTGTCTGTAGCCTTTGGTACCCAAATTCGTCTATATAGCAAACTGTTAGTATTTACAGTTGTACCCTTGGGAATCCAAACCTGCTTGATTTTAGAATAATTTACATTTGTACCCTTTGGAACCTAAATTTATTTAACGGTTTTGTTTCTGTTCCAACATTTATTTTGGCTATGTCCTATATTGCCACACATTATGCATTTGGGTATCACATTTCTTCATTTAGTAGTGTTACTTGTCGTTTGCTTATATATTGATACTTTTCAAATCCAAGACCTTTTTGTTGTTTTTAAACAGTTGATTTCCCAATAACATTTTAAATGATTTTTCTCTTGTGAATTTTTTTGAATAATCAACCTGAATTCATTAACTTTGGATTTTAAAAGATTATTCTCGTTTATTAGCTTAGAACAACGACCAATATCATTCTCTCTCTTTTCAAAATAATTTCTTTTTAAGAGCATGTTTTCCTCTTCGAGCTCTTTTATTTTGGTCTTAGTTCCATCCATCTCCTTTTTAAATGATTGACTTTTCACAATTTCACAATTTTCAAGGTTGTTGAGATTTTCAATTTGTTTTACTAAATTTTGATTTGGAATGATTATCTCAATCATATCTTTATCTAAAATCTTATACTTTTGACATTTAGATTTCTTGAGTTTATTAACTTCTATTTCAAACTCATTATTTTTGTAAATTAGCCAGGTTTTGTCATTAACAAGAACTTGATTTTTATTTTCAAGTGCTTCGAACTTATCTTTGAAAATAGTTAATTTCCTTTTGAAATTATCACATTTATGACATTCAAGATTTTCAAATCTAGAATTTTTAAGATCTTTTTCTAAAGAATTATTTTTGTGAGACAAGTCGATATTATTTTCTTCAAAGTATCATTTTCTTTTTCAAGTAATTGAAAAATATCTTTATAGTCAAACTTCTATTCTTTTTCAAAAATTTAAAGTTTGCTTTCTAACTTACCATTTATGCGAAGAAATTCCGCCTTTGCAGACTCCATTCTTTTGTTCTTTTGGATAAGGCTATCTATATTTCCATTTAATTCATGGCATAATAAAATTAAATCTTCACGAGAGAAATTTGCAATTTCACTTACCTTGTCGTCGCTATCGCTTTTGGTTGATTTTCCATTAAGCATAAATTTTCTTCTTCTTCATCACTCTCGGTTTCTTCTCTCCGTCTTTAAAATCCCAAGTTGCTACAAATGCTCTTTTCTTCTTTTTCTTTCCCTTGTCAAGTTTATTTAGTGGGCAATTTGTTTTAATATGACCCGGTTTATTACATTTGTAGCAAGTAACACTCTCATCTGAATCATTCAATATTTTGATTAATCTTGACTTCTCTATGTTTCAATTTGTAGTATCTATTCCGAATCTTTCGGTTCAATTTTCGATCCTTTCATCAGCATTGCTAACTTCTCAATACAATCATTTTCATCTTCATTATCCACCGAACTTTTTAATGCAATTGATCTTTTTTTCTATATTATCATACTCTTCCCGACCTTTGGGATCCATCTCATAAGTCATAAGATTTCCTGTCAAAGTTTCCATTATTTCATTTTTTAATTCTTTTGATTCCTGTATAGCTGTTACCTTAGCCTCGAAATTCTTTGGAAGTATCCTTAGATTTTTACGAATCAGTTCTACTTCAGAATAGGCTTTTCCTAGAGCTCTAGAATTGTAAACCAAGGTTGAAAAGCATCCATACATTTCTTTTATGCTCTCATCCTTCGCCATAATAAAATTTTCAAATTCACCGCTGAGCATGGTTAGACGTGATTCTTCGGCATGTGAAGTTCCTTCGTCTGTAACTTCGAGCATATGCCATATTTTATGTGCTGTCATACAATGAGAAATTTGACTATATTCAATTTTATCAAGAGCACATATAAGAGAAGGCGTAGCTTTGGCATTTAATGCATAAAGTTTTTTATCGTTTGCATCCCAACTATCCACTGGCTTATGCAATTCCCGTTCATTATCAATTATTACAGGTTTAGTGTAACCAGTTTCAACTATATTTCAAACTTCAAAGTAAATTGGTAGAATAATTCTCATCCTAGCTTTCCAAAATGCATAACTTTCTCCGTTAAACATAAATGGTCTAACTATGGATTGACCTTTAGAAAAAGCATTATTAAAACTAAACATAGTTAAAAAAGATGATTCTAACAACCTGGCTTTGATAACGCTTGTAGGATCGAATTAATCTTTGAGGGGGCAGTGTGAATAGAGTTTATAATAAATTCACAGGATAATAAAAATTACAGCACAAATATGTTGACCTAAAAAATGGACCAACACCCTGGTTAGAGTTTGAAAGCACCAGCCTTGTTCTGACAGAGTAATATCACAGATCACAAATATAAATAAAGAACAGTAAAAGAAAGTAGATAGAGAACTTTTTATAGTGGTTCGGTTGTTAATGAAGCCTATGTCCACTTTATAGTTTTATTATAGACTGATTGATGTTACAATAGATGTTTGATTACAAGGCTTTAATTATTTTCTAGCTAGATTGAATCTCCAAAGTTGGAATCCACAGGAGAATCATAGTGTATTCCTTTAGAGATTGTTCTGTGGGTGGTAGAGAGTGAAGAATAATTCCAGCAGAGCTTCAGCAACCAGTCCGGAGAAGATCTAGCTTATGTTGCAGATAGAATGATATTTATAGGGATCGTAGAGCTTCTGGGCCAGGCCACTTCATCAACCGCTCGCAGGTAGGTAAGGAACGACCTAGGGTGGTCTAGCTCGCGATCCGAGCCAAAACCATGGGTTGCTAGCATCCCATAGACTTGGTTCATATGTGAGCTAATGACTTCGTTACATTTTCCATTGCCTCCTTAGTTAGCTCATTGAAGCGACCCATGGTCTATGGGTCGCTAGCGACCCATAGACTTAGCATTTTTTCAGCATCCTTCTTCCCTCCTTCTCTTCTTCCTAGCATCACAGTGACCCTTCATTTTGCATGGATCGCTAGCGATCCATAGCGTATGGGTTGCTGGCGATCTAAGTACTTAGGATATTTTCTGGAGTTTGGAGTTTAGGATTTTTCCATGGTCTTGTGTCATCGTTGTTTGCATAGTCTCGTTGCACGTTGTTCCATTTTGACGACAATTTACTGGCCATTTGCGCTCAGCTGTTGATTGTGCTGAAAGAATGCTAGTCTCTTGGTTTAGTCGATCCCAATCGTGGTCTTAGTAATATAGCTTGGCTCTCGTTAACTCCTTACCTTAGCCTTTCTGGTTAAGTTCTAAACCATTCTGATAACACGAGATTGTTCTGTCTCCTGTTAGGTCCCGTTGGGTTAAAAACCCGGATAACATTTGCCCCCTAGAGTATGCCTTCGTTGAAAACAAGGCGTGCTCTGGAAGTAACTTCTTTTGAGTCTTCATTTTGCGAATTCTAGTTTATCGTGTTGAGGTTACCATGCAAATTTGGCTTTGACTGTTGAATTTTTGATGTGAATCGTCAGAGTCCACCTAGAGATGTTCTCAGTTGACTGACTTCTGACAGCCATCCGTTTTTTTATTTCAATCTGAATTACAATTCCTGGTATTAACGATGCAGTCTTTGCTCCGTAGATTACGCAAGGTCTTAGGTCGGTAAGTGAGTGCATGATGTGGGTTTGGAGTTGTCTTATATAGTTTTAATTCGACCGGCGTTGAAGCTATGTTTTGTCTCGAAAGATTGTGCACCGTTCTAGAGCGAAGTCTTGCTCTTGGTCTTTAACTTCTTCTGTTCGAGAATTTGGTTAAGTTCACGTTGATGTTTTTTAATTCCAATGCGACGATTTATTCCAAAATTAGATATAGTGGATGATTCAATTGTATCGCTCTTCTTATCTCTGTATTCTAGTGATCTTGAAAAGAAAAGCTTCACGCGTCGCTTCAGATAGCGGCTCCGTTTTCGATCGTTGATCGATAACGGGTAAGTGTGGAAGAGATAATTTCAAAGGACGATATGGATTGTTTTTCAAATGTAAGCAAGTTATCTACACTAGATTGTTTGTTCGCAGTATTCAGGATACTGGACTCTTCTCACGTAGATAACACACTGCATCTTCCCTGGTCAACGCTCAGGACCCGATTGGTCAACATACGTTGACTTCCCTTGGATTCCGGGCGTTAATTATACGAGGATATTATTTAAAGTAAAGCATACCTGACAGGGTGGAATGCTAAGTTTTGTTGTTTAAAATGACTTTTTGGTCTTCCAATCTTTAGTTTGGCGGAGGGGCTTCCACTCCTCCAAAAGCTGGGTCCTTCGCAACTTAGGCTTCGCTTATTATTCCTATCATATGGGGATGATTGATTACAGTTAAATTACAAGGCATAATTGCTCTTGTAGAGTTGTAGTTGAAGGTCGATCAGGCACAGTTTTAGCCTTTGGAAACTTGGGCATGAGTTGTCCAAGTGCGATTGTCTTTCCTTCATGTTTTTGGAAATCCAATGCACACCAGCCTCTGTCTTCGAGGACTATTGGCATAATTTCTTGATTTCGAGCATTGCTTTTTCTCACTATTGCACTGTGTGCTCATGTGCAGTATACTCGTTTACCGTAATTCTATACACGTAAGAAATACTTCTGCGGTCATTTCGGCATATTCTATTCCATGGCTTTGTTCAAAATTATGAAGTAGCTTGGTCTAGCCAATTCTGTAGCTAATCCCTACTTATGCTCAATTGAGTTCGTTTCAACAAAGTGTTGGTGTAAATGCTTTAGTCCGTAGAGCTGATTACTTTGACTACCGAACCAACATGTTTTGGGAGACTAGGTCCCCCAAGCAATAAGTTCGATTGCCCCAGTTTGATTGACACGACAGTTCCTATCTTCGGGAATTAAGGACTTTGTTGCTTGATCCCAAGATCCGAATGTTGTAATGATGTCGGTATGTATTAGAAATATGCGTTTCTACCCTCTTTTGCTGAAGTATATTCTTTTGAGTCCGGCATTGGGATCCTAATCATGTGTTGGTTTCTATCTTCATAAACTCATGTAGGATGACTCAAACCTTGATGCTGTGGATCTTCAGATAACGTCAGATTCAAGAAGGTAGGAATAAAGAGTCGATCAAGCTTTTGCTTCTATTTTTGAAAGACGATATATCGATAGTTTCATTCTGGGATTTACTTCTTAGCATCACTAAACTTTGGGTAATGGCATATTCCTGCAAGTTGGAACCAAATGATCTAGTTAGACCTTGAGTAAGTTGTCGATTTTTCTCGTCATTGCCAGACTATGGGCAACGGTTGATTTTTGAACGTTAAATCCTTCATTTCCTTTGTTGGTGGGTTTTTTGCCAGAATGTTCTATTTTGCAATGCAGAACCATTATCTAACCAACATCGCGGTT
Source organism: Allium fistulosum (assembly GCA_030737815.1). NCBI lineage: Eukaryota > Viridiplantae > Streptophyta > Magnoliopsida > Asparagales > Amaryllidaceae > Allium > Allium fistulosum. Next base: position 191,250,777 of record CM060902.1, on the reverse strand, counting down.
ATTCGTGTTTCGACTTTGCGACACTTCTTTCGATCAAGTATGTGTGCGTCTATCCCTGCTCGAGGGACTGCCTATTTCGAATGTCTGTATTTGGGTGATTGTGAGAGATGGAGAGGTTTGGGACACATGATTCGATTGCCCCTGGTCTGGCTCTCAATCCCATTATAGGATTGCGGATGTCCAGTACTTTTAGTTTCGACCTTCCATGATTGTCCCTATAGGTCCTTAGTTGTGCATGCTTTGCTTGATTGCTGTCGTCATGGAAGTTCTGTTCGTACGCCAATTCCTATCTTCGAGAATTGGTAACCTAGGTGCTTGGTTCCAAGCAGCATTTCCTGGAGGCCGCCAATCTTTTGGCTGTGTCTAAATTCTTTCTAAGTTGAATTCAGGAAATTCACTTGTGCACCAGCTTTCATCCCTAGAAATTATTACACGGGCAATTCAATCCTGGGATTTCCTTTCGACGCTGCTTTATTTCTGTGCAGCGACTGATTCTTGTGATGAAAGGTCGAACATCCGACTGACCTATGAAAGGATATGTCTTTCGGTCGTTGCCTATCATTGGGCAATAGTATTGTTCTGAAGAAAAGGTAGAAACTCAGTTGAGGACCAACTTCTATCTCCGAAGCTAGTGCATTGATGATTCACTGCGGTTAGTGTTTCTCATCAGCCCTGTAGATTAAAATTTTCCTAGCATTGCCTGGGCAATGTCGACACATAGTGAGTAGAATGTTTCTCAGAGCTGCCGGGGCAACATCGGTACTTATAAAATAGAAAGTTTCCCAGCATTGTCGGGGCAACACCGGTACTTAGGAAATGGAAAATTTTCCAAGCGTTGCCAGTGCAACACCATTACTTAATAGATAAAAAAGGCCTTGGCGTTGCCGAGGAAAAACCGACAGTTAGGAGTTTAGGATCGATTTTCCCCATTGACTCGTCGGTACTTTTAGTCCTATTGGGTACTAATTTCGGTCTTCGAAAATTAGCACTTCGATGATCGGATTGTAGAAGTATTTTCTTTGTGCTGCCTATCTTCAGGAAATGTTAAAGTCACATTGCTGAGGATTGAATCATTCATCCGATCCTGTAGAGTTGAGTATATTCCTTTTAACCCAATGTAGCTGTTTTCTCAATGTTGCTTAAATCTGTGGTACGCCACGTTCTGTAATGGTGAGGGTCCCAGGCATTTCCGTTGCCTAGCTTTGTTTGTAACCGTCGAGTATTACCCTTGGAGATGCAAGGCTGTTGCTCAACCGATTCCATAATTATTCTTATTCATGAAAAATCGAACTTCCTCCAACCAATTTTTGTTATGATTTGACGACTATTAACGGAACCCTTCATTTCTAGGTGTGAAACTCTGGGTTCTTATAGAAAATTTGAAATTGTGGAGCAAGTCATCACATTGCCCGTAGAACGATTGCGTCCATTCCTATACTGACCATGGACCGCTAGGGTTCGGTAGTGTTTGTCTTGAATCCATGACACTTAACCTTGCTTGTTTTAGGCCATATGCATTATGCTGGACTAATAGCATAATTGTGAATATCAACCTTATTCATTGGTTCCAACCTTCGGGAATCAATGGTTTAGCTGCTCGATTTTGAGCGTCCTCTCCTTACCGTTGTCTGTCTTTAGATAACCGCTGGTTTTATGCAAGTTAGGGTTTTAGACCTCATTTGAGCACCTGCTTTTGTCTTTGGAAGCTGGTGCATTAAAGATTTGATTCTGGAAATGCTTTCCGTCGTCATGTATCTCTGTACGACTGTAAGTTGCTCCTTTTATTGCAAGTTCGAGCGATCTTTTATCCCGACCAAGTGTTAATGTGTTATGTGCCCCTCAGTCCATAAGGTTGATTATTACGAACAATTGATGTGAGACTTGATGTTCTGGGCGACTCCCTAGATGCCCCTAGTCAAAGTTACGTCGCTGCTCCTATCTTTGGGAACTCGTGACTTGGGTGTCTTGAATTTTGACATTTTATACATTAACTTTGGTCAAAGATAAGAATTCTTTGCCGATTCCTTGGTTTGTGAGCTTTGTGGCATTACCGAAGCAATGCCGGTTCTTGCGGGAAGTGGGAGTCGATCCCTGTTAATCGAAGTGCGTCGCTTTTGAGAGTGCATAGCTTACGAAATGCACGTCTTTTGAGAGTGCGCGGCTCATGGGATCGATAAGACCCGTCGACCCGAAACAGTTCAGAACTTCTTGACGTTGCCACCGAGGAGTTCGTTGATATCACCGGCAATGACAACACTCCAAAAACAAGGCAGAAACTGCAAACAAAGGGCGGAAAGGGGAGTGATGGAAGGAAACGCCAGGAGCTTGTGTGGAGACCGGTCTTACTTTTGTTATTTTTGAGTCATTTTATTCAAGTGCAGAGTCTGCACTTAGTGTTTTTGTCGTGGAGTCTGTATTTTCTTTTTGTTGGCCGGTGTTGTGTGGGTACGACCCCCACATTTTGACCTTGTGTCCAGAAAAGCAATATATTGATATTTTGACTGTACTCTTATCTGTGTGTTCATATGTGTTCTGTGTACTTGTGCTTGTTTTATTTCACACTTTTCTAGTTTTGTGATTACAGCCAAAGCCCTTCGTTCGAAGTAACAGAACTTAGTGATTAACAAAACTTATAAATTAACAACACTTTGTAAATTAATAGAACTTTAGAAATTAACAAAACTTAGGAGTTTCCTTGTTAACTTCTTTGTTTAAAAAAGTTTTGTCTGGAGTGACAAAACTTGTGAACTTATTGTTTTCACGACTTGTGAACTTATTGTTTTCACGCGCTTTTGTTTGGGTACCGGTGTATGCCCCCAGTTCACAGGGCTGTTTGCTTCAAACTATTTTCAAACGACCAGAAAACTAAGGTTTAGATAACCCTTTTATCAAACTTGAAATTTGGCTAAGTTACCACTTGATCTCCCTTTCTTCGGAAGTTTTGCAACTTTAGCATGTAATCCCAATCTCTGGCGATATTCTAGTAAGTATGTAATTTATGAATGGGTAAGTGTTGTCAGTCACTAAGTGCCTTCCTTCTAGCACCAATTTTGTCCGGGTTGCACTCATTATTCTCGACTATATGCATGCGGTTTCTCATGCTCCTCGGTGTTGCCCGTCTTCGGGTCATGCGAGGGGCTATTATTTTGGAATTTAGCGCGTAGCTTGTTTAGTGCGCGACGTTCGGTGCTCCTTGACGTTGTTTATCTCCGGCTGACGTAAGGAGTGTATGTTCAAATGCGTGGCTTTTGGTGCTCCTTGGCGCTGCCTATCTCCGGGCAACGCGAGGAGCGAGGAGTTAGTTTTTTAGTGCTCCTCGACGTTGCCTATCTCTGAGCAACACGAGGATTTAGTTTTTTAGTGCTCCCCGGCGTTGCCTCTCTCCGAGCAATGCGAGGAGTTAGTTTTTTAGTTCTCCCCGGCGCAACGCGAAGAGTTAGTTTTTAGTGGTTCCCGACGTTGCCTATCTCCGGGCAACGCGAGGAGTTAGTTTTTAATGCCCGGCTAACAAGATGCACGGCCTTTGATGCTCCTCAGCGTTTCCTATCTCCGGGCAATGCGAGGAATTTAAATTTGAATGCACGACTTACGAGATGCGCGGCTTACGAGAATCGCACCTTTTGATGCTCCTTGGTGTTGCCTAACTCTGGACAGCGCGAAGAGTTTAACTTTGAATGCTCCTCGGCGTTTCCTATCTCCGGGCAACGCGAGGATTAGGATTTTAGTGCTCCTCGGAGTTGCCTATCTCCGGGCAATGCAAGGATTTAGTTTTTGATGCACAGCTTATGAGATGCATGGCTTTTGATGCTCCTTGGCGTTGCCTATCTCCGAGCAACGCAAGGAGTGTAAATTTGGATGCTCCTCGGCGTTGCCTATCTTCGGGCAACACGAGGAGTTAGTTTTTTGATGCTTCTCGGTGTTGCCTATCTTTAGGCAATGTGAGGTGTTAGTTTTTTGATGCTCCTCGGTGTTGCCTATCTCTGAGAAATGCGAGGAGTTAATTTTTTGAAGCTCCTTAGCGTTGCCTATCTCCGGGCAATGCGAGGAGTTAGTTTTTGATGCTCCTCGGCGTTCCTATCTCCGGGCAATGGGAGGAGTTAGTTTTTGATCCTCCTCGGCATTGCCTATCTTCGGGCAACGTGAGGAGTTTTTTTTTGATGCTCCTCGGCGTTGCCTATCTCCGGGCAATGCGAGGAGTTTGTTTTCGATGCTCCTCTGCATTGCCTTGCCTTGCCTGGAGTTTGTTTTCGATGCTCCTCGGCGTTGCCTATCTTCGGGTAATGCGGGGAGTTTGTTTTCGATGCTCCTCGGTGTTGCCTATCTTTGGGCAACGCGAAGAGTTTGTTTTAGATGCTCCTTGGCGCTGCCTATCTTCGGGCAATGCGAGGAGTTTGTTTTTTAGTGCTTCCTGATGTTTGCTGAGGTAACACCGATTTTTAGAAGGCAAGGATCGGGTTCCACCGATCCGACGGTTTGAGTTGATTTGACCCCGTTGACTTAGCATGTTGCTTACATGAACACAGGTTTATTTTCTCAAGATGCTAAACAGTTTTCAGTGCGGGTAACCATGGTTTGGATGATCATTCCGTGTTTCTGGAAGATGTGCATGTCCAAATAGATCAGGTTGCCATGGTGGAGAGATCTATAGCTGACCGCATGAAGATGGATTGAAGAAAGAGCCTATGGGAGTTCAGGGCCGACTCTTAGCTCTTGGTCCAAACCGCCTTCAGAGAATGGGTCTTTGACTGGCATGCGGTCTAAAAGGTAGATGAATTGGTCACCAAGAGCGGTAAAATAGTAGTTGGAAAGAAGTGGGCAAGTATTATGCTAGTACTTCGTTTGTTGCACTAGCTAGGTCATTAATTCTGCGGTTGTTAGAATGCCAGAATTTTTGATCGGGCCTAACAGAACCATGGTATGATTAGTCACGGCCTTTCTTATGGCTATTTAAGTGGGTGCCATGCCCCTATGCCATAGGACTGTTGGCGCGCTTGAACTGGATCTATAGTCTCTCCACAACTCATTTGGTTACCCCCGGTCCAAAGGGGGCGATTTTCCCAGGTGCTGAATCTTGGCTTGATTCGAGTTGGCCTCTGCTTGATCATAAGGTCGGTTCAGTTTTGGCTTAGTTCCTTTGAGCGATTTAGAAGCTCTGGGGTTAAGCATTGTTTATTTCATCGGTCGTTCAATTATGCTGAGTGACTGATATGAGTGTCGATTTGTGGCTCTGAAGCATGGCTTTGTTGACTCCAGGGGACTTTGGATTAAATGACTACCGATCTTCCAGTTCACCTTCACGGATATCATTCATACATAAATTTCACTGATCTACCGGTTTTCCCTCAAGACGCTTTAGTTCGTGAAAGACCTTCACGTTCGCGAAGGGTTTCTAGGATCAGATGATAGCTGATCTACCGGTTTACCTTCATGACGCTTTAGTACATGAAAGACCTTCACGTTTTGCGAATGATTTTTTTTGGTCGGATGTCCGGCGACCAAACGGCCTTGGAATGATAATTTATCAAATCCGAGAGGAGTTTTGGGTCGTGTGTCCGACGGCCCGACGGTCTTAAAGCAATGATTCATCGACTTCAAGAGGAATATTTTGGATTCAGCTGGAGGGAACACAGTTTTATCGGTTCCTGTAGGCTAAGGTGTTAGATATGTTTGTTCGACGATCCTTTGGATAAGACTTCTCGACGCCACCAGCAACGCCGATTCTCAGAAGGAGGATTGACATGACTCGTCGAGGGCATAGAAGCATTTCTTTCGCCATGCTGTCTGCAACACCCTTAGTGTCCTGATATGGCTCATTTGGAAAAGGAGAGTTGATAAGGATGGATGAGAAGTCATTGCTTTAGGTTGCTATCCATTCCTTAGTTGCTAGCTAGCTAGAGTGTTATTTGATAATCATCCTTTCATTTAATTTCGTTAGTTAGTTGGGGTGCTTTTCTGCTGGGTCTTAGTAGCCTTGCTTGGGCAAAAGGTCCCCGAGGTCCTATAGCTCCTTCACCGTTTGGTATGTTCTTTGGAACACTACCGGGTTTGCCTTCTTCTAATTGCACTACTTCTAGTCTTTAGAACTGGTTCGTACTTCTTTTACCGCGCCGAGGCAAAAATTGTCGAATGAACGGTCGAACCACGTTCGTTCATGGAATGGGATTCTGCCCCCAGCATTCAAGATGAACTTGGCAATCATACGGTCGATTCACGTCCACTTGATAGTTGCAGCTCTTTCCATTAAGTCGGGAAAAAACAGGTGATGAATGACTTGATCACATCCATGCTGTGGTCGGATGATTGAGTCTTGCACAATTTGCTTCGTATTCTTTCTAGCAAGCGGAGATATTGAGTTATTAAGCGGGCAATTAAATTACGTATGTTTCAGGCTGCAATCATGTCCATTTGTTGAAATCTAGGGTTGATCAGTAACATCCAGTCGCGACTACTTCGAGTCTAATATGAAGGTTGCTGAGTGGACAATCAGTTATGTCTACTTTCTATTAGATTCTGAACTTGTCGGATTCTTTATTCTGTGCCTCGGCGTTCTAAATCAAGGGTATATGGTAGCCGAAGAATGGTCGAATCACGTTCGTCTTGATGAAACTCCATAGGTTCGATCACGGTCTGTGGAGATTGGATGGCGGCCAACTCTAAGTACTTAGTCACCTGCATCGTTTTGGAAGTAGTTAAGTTCAACTTGGTCGTAGTTCACAACATAATTGAAATTGAAATCAAAATAAAATAATTCAAAGAAGATCGGAATAAATCTCATTGATAAGTGAAGCAACATCGTGTGCTCGCTATTACACTTTGCCCCTAGCTCCTTTCAGCAGGACGCCGACCGTTAATGGTCCAATTGATAATCAGAGTCCTTAATTGATAGGCATCGGATTTTCCTTGCTCGCCATTCTACAGGGATTGCACATACTGTTGAAGCTTTCACTTCCAAATTAGCTTTCCGATCACATCTTGGAGGTGTTTGTAATCACCAATGTTAGGACCGTGTGCATCTTGGAATACATAACATTCCCTGGGTTTTCTCTGGGCTTCGGTGGACTCTCTCGAGATTGGTTTTCGGTATTGCTCTGAGTCATGAGTATCCAAGTAGAGGCTATCAATTGAATCATTCAAAGGAGCATAGGATTCGAATTTTGAGATCCTGGGTCATCTTCTGGAATCTGAGTCCTTAGCCAATGGGCCCATATTGTTCTTTCTCCTTGTTTGCTCTACCTCCTCCTTGCTTAGATTCTGATTCACTTTGTAACAGAGACGATCCTAGGTCGTAGGAGGCTCTCAAGCTAACTAGTTGCCAAAATCTGTCTCGGGGTTGATTCCCCTCATCGATGCCATCAGTATGATATCCTCACCGGGATTGCTCGCTTTAGTGACGACGACGACATTGAATCTCTATAGGAAGTGTTTGAGTGGCTCACCTAGCATCTGGAATAAATTATATAATGACATTACATCATTGGTGTGAGTCGCAAGCATTCTAAACTGCTCGACAAACTTCTGATCCGATTGATTGAATGAGGAGATGGATTTGGGCGATAATCGCATAAATTGCATGATCGATACTCCTTTGAGGAATATAGGAATTTATGAGATGTAGTCCAGGGTTGATTTTCCCGGAGTAAACCGATATAATTGGTACATTGGATCTCCTCGGATATATTGCACACTGAATGGCTTCAATGAATAGGCTTCGACCGGGGGAGATGCTTCAATCGTCGGCAATCCGGTTCGTTTTTAAGTTACAGCTACTTGTTATGCTTGCGAATGATGTATGCATGCCCAAGATATGAGCAAAGCAAGATGGACCGGTATTGACAGATCAGTGGTAAGTTACTTGGAGTCAAACCCGAGAAAATCTGCCAGTTGCTTGGAGTCAATTGTTGGTTTGTAACCGGTGCTTTTGCAGTAGCTGGAGTGTTAACGTTTTCTTCCATCCTCATTCTTGGAGCTCCACCCATTGCTTCCTTTCGATTATATCCCCTTCAAATGATCCAAACGGCGGTCTCGCTGCCCAGTCAGTGAGTCGGGGTCCAGGGGCGAAGCACCCTAGTTTGGGGGTTCGGGGGCAACGCCCCCGAGGTTCACGGTATATGCAAAAATCATCACGAACCTAGCTAACTTTATGGATCGCTAGCGATCCATAGGCTATGGATTGCTAGCGATCCATAGCTTCTGGCTCGATAGCGACCTGGCAAAATAGTATGGATCGTTGGCGATCCATAGTACATGAATCGCTAGCGATCCATGTACTTAATTGATTTCAGTACTTTGTCTTCTGGATTTTATGGCGGTCTGGTGAAAAGGTACGGATCGCTAGCGACCCATAGTGCATGGATCGCTAGTGACCCATGTGCTTAAGTGATTTCTGAGCTTTGCCTTTAGGATCGCATCTACTATGTCATGTTGATGTTCTTCATCACCTTAGCATGTGTTTGCTTGCTTTTTCTCCGATTGTTCTTGGTTGGTTCTTTTGTTCTCAACAACAAACCTTCTACGCAGAGATTAAGGATCGAACTTCTGAATCTATCTTATCCAAAGTAGATAGCTAGATCTAAGCCTGAGATGGGTTCTCAATGAAAGCACCAAAAATGTTGACCCAAAAAATGGACCAACACCCTGGTTAGAGTTTGAAAGCACCAACACTGTTCTGATAGAGCAATATAACAGATCATCAATATAAAGAAAGAATGGTAAAAGAAAGTGGGTAGAGAATTTTTATAGTGGTTCGGCTGTTAATGAAGCCTACGTCCACTTTATAGTTTTATTATAGATTGATTGCTGTTACAATAGATGTTTGATTACAAGGCTTTGATTATTTTCTAGCTAGATTAAATCTCCAGAGTTGGAATCCACTAAAGAATCATAGTGTATTTCTTTGGAGATTATCATGTTGGAGGTAGAGAGTGAAGAATAATTCTAGCAGAGCTTCCGCAACCAGTCCGGAGAAGATCCAGCATATGTTGCAGGTAGGATGGTATTTATAGGGATCGGGGAGCTTCTGGGCCAGGCCACTTCATCAACTACTCGCAGGTAGGTAAGGAACAACCTAGGGGGGTCTAGCTCGCGATCTGAGCCAAAACCATGGGTCGCTAGCGACCCATAGACTTGGTTCGTATGCGAGCTAATCACTTCATCGCTTTTTTTGATGCCTCTTTAGTTAGCTCATTGAAGGTTCATGGAGAAGCATGGGTCGCTAGCGACCCATGGTCTATGGGTCGCTAGCGACCCATAGACTTAGCATTTTTTCAGCATCCTTCTTCCCTCCTTCTCTTCTGCCCTACATCACAGCGACCCTCCATTTTGCATGGATCACTAGCGATCCATAGTGTATGGGTCGCTGGTGATCCAAGTAATTAGGATATTTTCTGGAGTTTGGAGTTTGGGATGTTTCCATGGTCTTGTGTCGTTGTTGTTTGCATAGTCTCGTTGCACATTATTCCATTTTTATGACAATTTACTGGTTGTTTGCGCTCAGCTGCTAATTGAGCTGAAAGAATGCTGGTCTCTTGGTTTAGTCGATCCCAGTCGTGGCCTTAGTAATATAGCTTGGCTCTCGTTAACTTCTTGCCTTAGCCTTTCTGGTTAAGTTCTAATCCATTCTGATATCACGAGATTGTTCTATCTCCTGTTGGGTCCTTATTGGTTAAAAACCTAGATAACAAGATAATAACAGAGTACATGCGAAAATAAAAGCAACACACAATTTTACCCAGCTTCGGCAAAACCTGCGTACTGTTGCTCCTAAGGTTTTTACTAGAATTAAACAATCGACCGCTTACAGACCTTGTAAACTTGTGATTATTCCTTACCTAATTATTCTAATCCTATGCTCAAAACCCCGCCTTAACTCTATCCCTGAGTTGAGAATTTCTCGAACTACACTCCATAGTTCGATCCTAGTTAAAAACTAGAGTTTTACAATTAAAAGGTAAATTACAGTAAAATAAAAAACAAAACCCTAATTTTTACAGCCTTAAATTGATTAGAAAAGTATGGGCTCAAAAATAAACAAACACAATACAAAATTTTCTTAATCCGTATCCTTTTTCGTTCCAGGCTGTTCCTCTTTCCTCTTCGTTCACGAATTAGGGTTTTATCTCCAAAGGCAATTAGATATTTAATCAATGAATTCACGCCTTCTTCTTATCTCGATTGATTGAGTGCCTTGCCAGATGAATTCGATCGCTCCCTTTGGTCGAGTTTTTCAATGTCGTGATTTGGAATGATTTTTCTAATTTGGGTTTTTATGCTAATTTGAAATCGAAACATTAAATTGCCAGTGATGAATCAGTTTTTTATAGGGATGGATTCCCTATATTTTGTATATACTTGTTTCGATTTGAATTTTTTAGTTGATTTCCTTGTTGTTCGATTTTCTAGCTTGTTCATCTCTTCTGATATGTTTCAAATTTTTTATGTTGAATTTTTCAACGTGCGTATATATTTTTCCCTTGTTGTTTAATTTTGAATTTCTGATTTTGACTAGTTTATTTCCTACATTGATGTCTTGGTGCTTGAACTAAAATGTGCTTGTCTGATGGTTCCTTGCTTGTTGTATATTTTGTGATGCACGTATTGGTCTTCATTAGCAATGCAGTTGTAATTGAAATGCTGTGTAATGCTCCTAACTTCCATGTATAAACATATATATATATATATGTACATATTTATATATGTGTGAATCAATGCAGCTTTTCCATGTGCTTTTAGTGCTTCATGATGATACATGAATTGGTGAGGTGCCAGCAGATTTTCTGGTTGATTTTGTTATAGTTGGTTTAGATGATCAAATATGTTTGCTACAGTTGATGTTTCTATTTCTGCACCATTGTACTTGTCGTTTTACCTTTTGCTAGTGCTTGAGTATGTGCATCCTTGTGCTTGTACACTTTTCACTTGTGTATGTGTGTGCCCGTGTTGTGTGTGCATGAATATGCCGAGTGCCATGTTTGCTTGGTGATGCTTTTTGGTCCTTGAGATGATGATATTCAAGTTTCTTCTCATTGAGATGAAGCTTGTTGGTGATGCAGCTTGATGTTAGCTTTGGTTTCATGGTTGACCTCTAGAGATTGTTTGAGGTGTTTGTTGAATCTGTTTGTGTGCATGTCTGAATTGCACTTCATAATTGTGAATGGCTGCACTTTTATATGCTGGTATTTGAATCCTTTTATTGCACTGTTTTTGATTGCATCCCCTATGTTTTCATCCTTGTGTTCATGTTTGAATTGCACTTGTATTGCTGACTTTGTTTTTTTATATATGTCTTTTACTAAACTGCACGTTTGTGTTTTGTACCATTATGACCTTATGTGTTCATCTTGTTGATCTACACTTGTTTACAGTTTTGTCTTATGCATCCAGGGCCGGCTTAACCAATTGGGTTGCCCTAGGCAACATAAAAGTTGGAAGAAGAAATTGTGAGAAAAACATCAACCAGTCAAGAAATCAAAGGCAAAGGAGTGAAAGAAATAATAGCCAGCCCAGGAATCGAACAGCGGACCTCGCCATGGACAGGCATGTGAACCACCATCTGATCTAGAAACACTTCTTTGCTATGCAATACAGCGGTTTATTTATAACTTGACATCATTTTAACATTTTTCTCCTCACCTTGTTGCCCCCACTCGGGGGGTTGCCCTAGGCGGCCGCCTGGCCAGCCTAGCCCTGAAACCGGGCCTGTATGCATCCTGTGCATGCACTGAACTGTTTTTGGTTGTTGAATTTGCCTGGTCTTGACTTTTTATGTTGCACTATATGCTGCTGTGCATGTATTGAACTGCACTTATATTTTTGGTTTCTGTTTGCACTATGTGCTGTGCTGCATGTATTGAGCTTGTGCATTTGCCTTGTTTTAGTGATGCACATGATTTTGATTTACTACTTCACTTTCCTTATGTTGAGCTGTTTGGCTTGACCTCGCACTGCTTGTGTTGTACTATTCAGCTTGACCTTGCATTTCTCCCTACAATTGAATTGATGCAAGTGTGTTTTGTGTATGTGTTTGGCATTACGGGATGTACAATGATATGCTGTGTATGTCGTTGGTTGATTGAGTTCATTATTGATATTTTTGGTGCCTATTTCAAAATATGAAAAGAACAAAACCAATTTACCGGGGTAATGTCAAGTTCAAAAACTATTTATATTTTTGCAATTTAAATTTTTCTTTTTTCTTTTTACGGCGTTGTTATTTGATAGGCATAGCGGATGATTGAAAAAAATGGCTGGAGCAGGTACATAGAAAAGATTAAATTCGAGTGAGCGAGTGAGTGTATTGTATATGAGAGTGTGTTGTATATGAGAGTGAAGATGTAGTGTTGTATATGAAAGTGTAAAATATAGCGAAAGCTATGTTGTAAATGTCAAGTTCAAAAACTATTATTGATATTTTTGGTGCCTATTTCAAAATATGAAAAGAACAAAACCAATTTACCGGGGTAATGTCAAGTTCAAAAACTATTTATATTTTTGCAATTTAAATTTTTCTTTTTTCTTTTTACGGCGTTGTTATTTGATAGGCATAGCGGATGATTGAAAAAAATGGCTGGAGCAGGTACATAGAAAAGATTAAATTCGAGTGAGCGAGTGAGTGTATTGTATATGAGAGTGTGTTGTATATGAGAGTGAAGATGTAGTGTTGTATATGAAAGTGTAAAATATAGCGAAAGCTATGTTGTAAATGTGAACTTTTTTTGAAATAGTATTAAAATAAAATTTCATTTGTTTACTTGTTATTTTGTAATAGTACTAAATCAAACATATTTTGATACACACACATTATCATCAAATGAATATCATAAACTATTGTATTCTACATATAATAGAAAGAAAACGTCTTTTATTTCGAACTGGATTAGCTATCTAGTTAGATATATGTAACAAATTACATAATTGCCCCTAGGGCATACCCTAACTCTATCAATCACCCACTTGCACTTGGGGTCAATTATGGAATCTCTATTCCATCCCTTCAATCAGTTTGAGAACTGATCGAGTTTCACCTTTCGTGAATGGATCTGCTATGTTTGTTTAATTGACTACTTTGTCAATCAACTCTCTTCGATGTTGATAAACTACCTTTACTATGTGGAACTATTCAAAGTATGTTTCTCCACTTCTAGTGAGCTCTTATTATTACATTGTTATCCTATAATAATGATGCAATATTCTTAATACTTGGAATCACACTTAGCTCAATTACAAATTTTTGCATTTATATTTATATACATTGCTTTTATTATGGCAATATTCAAAGCGATGTACTTAGGCTTTCTTTGAATCAGCCACAAGCATTCGTTTGGAACATTTCAAACTTAAAGCTTCTTAGTTATGGTTTGAACATTAATTTAATATCTTATATATTATTCTCAATAGCATTTATGAAGTTCGAGTTTGAACACTCTTAAGTGTTCGTTGTTTCTACAAACAATTCTCTAATATTACGTAAATACTCGAGGACACTCTAAACTACCATTTAGTGATCTTAATTACTTTGTTCATCAAATACAAAAGCAAATTATGATATTATAGACAATTCAACATGTATGATAATTCCTATTTTCAATACATAAGAAATCCATCTTACATGTTCCATATTATACATTTTAATATGGTGCTTTTGCATACCATTTGGGATATTCTCAACATCCTTTATACTTAATATAAAAGATATAATTTACAAATCAAATATCGAGTATTAAATAACCAAACTATTGTTGATTTTAACATAAGTACATAGTTAACAATCAACAATATGTTGTTTACTTATAGTCTTGAAATATCTTTGTACCTTTTAGTGGTTCTTTCTTATGGACACACGCTTCCTCTGCATTTTGACTGAAAATCAAACTATTCGATATTTCTATTAAAAGAATTATTCAATTCCTATGCTTATAAAATAATACTTTCGTATCATTTCTTGGACCATATCCAAAAACCCACAAACTCAATATCGTTCCCACTGACTTCGAGACACTTTGGTTGTTATGTGTAAATAGTCTATGCTAAATCATTATTTATAATTTTCCATTTTAGCACATATGTACCAAAACACTAAGTCTTACTAAGTGATAATTTTTTGAGTAAATCAGAATCAACTTGAGCAAGTTAAATAACGAATTTATTATGCTAATTTCAATAATTTAAGTTACAAGATTATTCTTACCAACGTTGCTCATTAAATTCCAACCGCATTAGTCTTCCTCTTAAAGACACAACCATGGCCGATGGATTAGATCCCTCCAAGTACAACTACCATAACCATATTTTGATAACGTACTTAGAATCCTTTTGGATTTTCATATCATACCATATCATAGAGTCAACACTCTTAATTGTATAATTGACAACTAAGGATTATCTATTCTTGATATTGATAGGGAACTCATAGTCTCTTTTCAATGTGCGAGAATATTTATTAAACATTCTGATGCGTTATGTTCATTCAGGCTTGGTTATTTTTATTTCATCCCTCATAACCAGTTTCATCTTTAGATCATATCCAAATCCATTTTACTACCAATAATTTCACAAAGAAATTCCTTCGCTACAAAGTTGATATTTTAAAACAATAGTTATTTCTCAGTGCAACAGAAAAGGTATTCTTTTGACTCTATGATTTGGTTTTTAGTTTACAAAGCTTATGTTCAAAACATTAATTGGTCATCCAATGACACCCGTTGCCAAACTCCTTTTGGGATGATTCATACAACATCCCTCATGAACCATTATTACATGTAGTCTTTTGACTCGCATAACCTTCCAACTTCTTAGCTTAGGATATGTTTGTGTTTCTTGTAAACCTTTATCTCGTATGATTTTGTAAGCCATTCTTTAACCTTATGTACTACTCTTAAGTAGATGACCTTATAGAAAGAAGTTAACTCCACTTCACTCTCAATTAATCGTACTTTGTTTAATAAAGTTTGATTACTCTTTATCAACACATCATTATGTAACATAGGAAGGAGTGACTTTTGAGATTGAATCTCTATTCATATTTAGGTACTTTCGGAATTCCTTCCAATATACTCACATATTCGATCAAATCGATTTACATGATATTTTATTTACTTTTATTTTATACTCTATGAGCTTATCATCTACATACTACATGTGTATCAAATACACATGTCCATGTCGCGACAACTCATCGGTGAATACAACAAAATATGTTGAACCATTTTGGAATTAATAGACTTTCGATTGCATACATATATGTATCAATCTGTAGAGTTTACCAGCCCTTATGATGCTTTCGCTGAACGGATGATTTGCCCTTAATTTCCCGAGATATAATTTACTAGTATCATATGATTCATAATCATATAATAAAAAATATTTCCAAAAACCATGGATTAACCATAATTCCAAAATAATTGCAAATAAATTCAGATACTTCTATATTTTCTGATGCATCACAAATACCGGTACTATAGTTTTATATTATAGTGAACATTCATAATATTCATATTGAAATAAAATTATATCTATTTTTCAGTTAATACTAAAGAATAATTATTATTTCATAAATAATTTTCGTAATGTGATGCAATCAATAAGTGTTATATGGCATGCTCCCACTATTTCCGCTATTATTATAATAGTGTATAACATATGAAGCTCTATTCATCACTTAATATATACTACTTATTTCATTTATTGTAACTAGCTTACAATCTAGAATTTTCAGATCAAATATCTTAAATTGAAAGAAATAAATATCCTGGAAAACAATTTTATATTTGAAAAATATTTTGGAATTGAAATCACATTTCTCATTTCAATGTTATATATCGACTATTATTTTACATTTCTCATTTCCAGCGTTTCTTTATAAAATAGAAGTGACCATTCACTCTCTACATCGCAACTGTGCCTTAGGTTACATCCATTCTTATACATTCGACTTCCTTTCTAAACGGTCGAACCATTCAAAGGAAATCCTTACTACAGTATCATAATGAACTCTTTACAAAATTGTATTTGGTTATCCTTAACTTTTAAGGTTATCAAATAAATTGCACTTTACGTAAACTAATCAAACTGACATTTCAATGATCGAATTCTTAGATCTATCTTATTGTCTTTGGTCCAGTGTTACATTTAACACAACAAGATCATTATTGTAATCAATCATATTGAATACACGATCTGACACTACATTTTACTTGCTTATTTCAATGAGCTAATTTCGTTGAGGTTTCATAAATTATGAATTGTGATCATTCACCATATACCATTTATATGTCATCATATAAGGATCAAATATCCATATTCTTGTTTTGCTTTTAGAGTTTGAAACTCACTGAAGATAATACAGTCTCAGACAAGTGAACTCATAAGCGATCAAGTTATGAATGTATTTAGCGCTTGTATAAAAAAGGCGCTTACATGGGTCAACATGCAAAAATTTATTGGTAAGTATATTTTATATTTCTGTTTATCAATGTTAAATCGGTTCATTTATATATTTTAATTTATAAACATTTTATCAATTATATTAATTGCAAAAATTTACCAATGTAGATTATTATTCCTTTATATATCAAATGTTCTTACAAAATTAGAAAGGTTATGTTAGCACCAAAATTGGTCACTAACACCCAAGAGTAGGTTTATGTAGAGAAATTAATGAAGATATTAAATTTAAACAGAGGAATATATGCAACAGTAACTGCAGAAACAAGAACACCAGAATTATAGTGGTTCGGCGTAATTGCCTACGTCCACTGTTAATGTAATCTTTATTGCTTTTCTTGAAGACTTGAATACCGATTCAATCCGTGAACAAACAACTCATACACAAGTTTGAACTAAAAGAAATGAGTATGAAAAATGGCAGAGTGTCCCCGGAGTTCTCGAAAAAAGGTCCCCTTAAACCGTGCCCCTGCCTCTCTATTTGTAGATGAAGATAGGTGAGATCCTCTACGTAAGCCCAAGAACAAGGTAGCTCGGCCCATAATTTTAAGTCAAGTTGACCGAACAAGTCAGGCCGAGCCACCTCCACCGAGCCGGTAACTCCCGAGCCTATCTGGCCAAACCACGAGTTTTCCGTGTATGACTCGAAGCGAAGTCCTCCATAACTCGGAGCGGTTAGCGATGCACCCCGAAGTAGAGAAAAACTGACCAAATTGTCCTGTTGAAAATCTGCTAACTCCATTGGAGGAACGACGTATGATTGACTAGTGGTCATTTAGCAAGTGACTCGAAGTAAGTCTCAAAGGACTCGAAGCGACTCGTAATGGATCTCGAAGTGAAGCAATGCCAAACCCCTCACCTCAGTGTTAACTTCCAAGAATAAGATAACTCCATTATCGCGCACTGAAACAGATATACCGAACACCTGTGCCAAACCAGTCCCGACCGAACGAGAAGGGCTTCCCAAACTTGTTCGAACGATACATGTTGGACCATCCTAACCGAACGACTTGCTCTCTGGCGAACGATACTTGTCGGACCATCATGACCGAACGACTTGCTCTCCCCAATTTGGCCGAATGATATTTGAACAGAACTTCCTGAGACCGAACGGGGCATGCCGAACCATAATGACCGAACGAGGCATTCCCTCCTTTTGACCGAGCCATACGGAAATGCCGCAATACATCGAATGCACCGAACCCTTTATACCTCCAGCCTTTCCTCGGTCAGAATCTTATATGGTGCGAACTGTCACATTTGCAACTATCATCTTGTAGCTAGGCCAAGGTGCCGGGTAACCTTTGCCTCCTAAAGTGTGTCGTGCGAAACAACACGACATGCTTTGAATCGGTAATCAGTTCCTGCTTTCAAAAGCCGAACGTATATAACCTCACGAAGGCCGTAACATGACGGACCTTCCAAACATCTTGTACATTTTTGATTTTATTTTCTTCTCTTCTCTTTCTTCTCTTTTTTTAATATATATATATATGACATTAGGCAGGTCCGCATACAGAGGTCGAGCCACACGATCGGTTTACTTGAATAGGAGCAAGTATGTTTAGCAGCCAACTTTTCAAAGTACAATGACCGGTTCTTCGGGAAATAACCTGTCACCTCCCCCCACCCATTTATAAGAGCATTTTCTTTCTTCTTCTCTCCACTTTTACTTTACTCCTTCAAGACCTACTAACATACCTTCCCCCGAACCTCAGTTATTACTCCAACTTTCCTTCCTCCTCTCGACTTGAAGATGTTTGCTTCGCAATTCCTTCTGTGAATAAACCTAAACGAGTTTCGACCTTAAATCCACGACTCCTACAATCTTCAATTCATTCCTTTAGGTATGAATCTCTCATTCGACCCATCTTCCCAAATTAGGGTTTTTTCACGAAGCTCGAGTTCACGAGTATTCTTCAGATTATGATCAGCAGAAGTTGTTGTAGATGAGTGAGGTCGAGTTGGAGATAAGAACATGCATTAGGCTAGAAGCTTGGTAAGGCTTTAACATATGTGAGGTGGGGAGAGAAAAAAGAAAAGGATATCGGTAGTCACTTAGATCTAGGTTTTTTGTTAGGCCATCGAGTAGGTGGGAGTGGTTGTTAGGTTATTGAAATAGAGCTAAATTGGTGACTGAAGTCATTCGGTGATCAGGGAACGAGAGAAGGGAGTGTGAACGGGTCGGTATTTTGGGTGGAAATCTGTTGTTTGATAGATCTCTTGTGGGAGTAATGGTAGGGAGGTAGAGGGAGTGAATGCCGTTCGATCTAGAGAGAGGGAGTGAGTGCCGTTCGGTCTAGAGAAAGGGAGTGAGTGTCGTTCGGTCTAGAGAGAGGCAGTGAGTGTGTGGGTCGGCGTTGGTAATCTGAAGTGTCTTAACCCGAACATAGGGCACATTTGAGTGACTTATCTCCATAACCAACCTTAAGAAAATTGGATAAAGCATGACAAACCAAAAAGCATACGAGCCCAAGCACTTGACTTAAACCAACTCCTTCACAACGTGAATGATCTCATATGCAAACTTAACTTAACAAACGCGAACAACAGCTGTCACACTCTATGATGCCAATGTTCGACTGCAAGACTACTCTTGTCAACCTTATAACAAATTGCAGGAGACAGTTAGTGATGATGGTTTTCGAGGACAATAACTTAAAGTTTTATCACACGACACCCGTGTTTAAAACTTTAGTTTTTTTGTACTCACGTTTGAATCATCGCACTAGCTCACACACAACACGGGGGGATATATTATCATCGTTATATCTGATATCGATCGTCTTTCAAGTATAGTTCAAACAGGTATCTACTCATATTCTACGCTCGTTGAAGATGTCCAAGAGATCGAGCTCTGCTACAGTTTTAGACATGCCTGGGGAAAGTTCTCAACAGGAAGTAATAGGAACTTAAAGTTCATTGACAATTCCTAAGCAAGGTATTCCGGATCCATCAGCTGTAGCTATTGGCCCAGCCCTTGACCTTGCAGATGGGGCAGTCATTCTGGTCGATCCGATTGATTCACAAGCTTCAAAAATCGACGAAAATGCTCTTCGTCGGTTGTGTACAATTTACGGGATCCCTTTCAACGATGTCCTAGTTCCGTCAGGGCAAGATCGGCCTCACCTGCCCCCAGTTGGATATATAGCATGCAATAAATTCATGTGCTAGGTTGGTAGCGTGCCACCTTTCAACTCCTTTCTTTGTGAAGTGTTACAGTATATCGGGATCGCCCCGGCATAGCTACATCCCAATAGTCATGCATTCATCCATGGCATTTGTATTATTTTCATGGGCATTTTGTTCAGGCTTCCCACTCCTGGCGATATCCGCTACATCTATCGTTTCAAAAGACGGTCTGATAGTCCATCCTTCGTATTTCTTAAGCCACACTCCAAGTGTAGGATCCTGACGGGGGCATGGAGTAAATTCTCCCAGTATAAGCAGGAATGGTTTTATGTACGCTGCTCTCCTGGCTTTGCGAGAAGATGGTTGGAAGGGAGTAAGTTCCATTCCCTGAACAATACTCGTCTAAGGCACGAAGTGTATTCTTTCTAAACTTCTTCCAACTTTTGCAGGTATCAGCCCACGTCCCGAAGGTACTGGGTATTCTGAGGCCGTCGAGGCCATCCGAGCTATTCCTGTGGAAGATCGGCAGATCAAGTCCGTTATTTCCAATGAATCGCTTTCAAAGTTTGGATTGTTAGCGGAAGGTCGTCGAACTAGTCTCCCAACTGGTGTTGCTACAACTGGACCCGCCATGGATAAGGGCAAAGGGCAAGCTGGGCCTTCGATGCCCTCTACAAGAGGAACTCCCAATATATTCGAGGAAGGTGAAATAAAGGAAGCTGAGGCGCCAAAAACGACCAATGAGAACTTAGGCTCCGACACAGCACCAAATACGGACACGTCTGGCATCGCCAAATCGCTTCCCCTTTCGAAGAGGCAAAAAAGCTTAGCCTATAAATTGAAAAAGAAAACAGTAGGGGGAACTTCTAAAGTTACAATCACTCCGGTTGAGAAAGAGTCGTCTCCTCCACATCTAGAGGGTTCATTGAAAGGTTTTTCAAACCTGACCATCCCTGATGACCTACTGAATTACGGTTTCAACGACCCATGGGATATGAGACTTGATTCGCCCGCGAGAGGCGATAGGCGATCAAATTCGTCATCAGGGAGATAAAACTCCAATAAGTAAAGCAAAAGAAAATGGTCCGTTGGGGGGAAACACTAGGACACACATGAACACTTATACTTCACCCCACACTTAAGTTTCAACCATCATATTATTCTCGCTAACTTGTCTTCACTTGGTTTCCACGCAGGTGATATGGGACACTTACATGGCTTTGACCGCCTTCGCGGGTCTTCTATCTTCCACTACTCCAATTGAGATTTAGATTCTGGTAGGCGTCGAGGCAGAGATGATAGCAGCGATAGAGACTATCGTCCTAGAGATTCGTCGTCTTCTCGAAGGAAAATTTATAGCCACTCTTCATGCCCCAACGATCCTCCCCCTCTCTTAGAGCACAACAAGGATAAATCCGCTCAGAGGGGATCTCAATCTGAAGCTCTCCGCGACCAACACTCCAGCTCGTCCAGCACAAAGCAGTCTCGTGATCCTCATAAAAAGTTGGTGGCTTCGGCCAGGCATACTCCTCCAACTCCTGCACATGACCCGTCGATTGCCGAAAGATTAGCTGAGCTTAAATCCATAATCCCGAAGATATGCTTCGACGGACTGAAATTTCTTCCTACGATTCACCCAATTCCAGGGCATGTCAAACAAAGCGCCATCGCATGCAATAACGATGTCTATGTACAATACGATGCGTTTGTCCATTTGGTAGAAAAGGTTTCAGAAGTTTCCATGGAACGTCAGCATGAAATCAATCGCATGAAACTTGAAGCCATTCATGATAAAGAGATTATCAGAGTCCAGGACGAAGAGATCTCCTCGTACAAATCCCAACTTGAGGCCGCTCAACAAAGCGCCAAAGATACAGCCGAGGCAGTCAGCCGTCTGGAAGTCACTCATTAAAAGGAAATCGATGAGGCAGTTCAACATAGCAGCGCTCTAGCCTTAGAAAAAGACTCCATCCAGAAAGAAAAGGATGCACTCGCTTGGCGAGTCAAAGAACTGGAGGAGCTGCTGCTTAAAGAAAAAGAGGAGAAAACCGTTGCACAAGAAGAGTTGCAACGGTATTGCGAGGAAATAGTCACAACACGACTCTTAAAAACGAAGCTTGACGAGGAACTTTCTAAAGCCGAAGCGTTAAAGGATGCGGCCCGTGAAGTGGGCAAAAGAATGGCATTGACAGAGATTGATTCTCGCCTTGAGGCAGCTGCTGAACCCGGGAGGGAAGAAATCAAATGCTTATTCGATCCGCTTATTGCTGATTACAACGCTCGAGTTCTCATGCATCGAGATTTATCATTTCTGGGTGAAGGCTATCTCGAATCGTTAGCTGAAGCGTGGGATACTCTAGTAAAAATTAAGCGGGTGGAGCTGGGCACCAAAGAAATTGATGAGGAGTCTCTTGTGAAGGAAGTGCTTCGAGGAAAAGAGCCTTCTGACTTATCTGCAGCCAAAGCCCTCTACGGAAGAGATTCCTCCTCATCAAATGGGAAGGACGACGTTGCTGGATCATTTGGAACCAAGTCTCCAGTTCCTCCTTCCGCCCCGTCGGTTGGTTGCTCATCACTCGATCCTTTTGAGCAACATGTTGGGTATGACCCAGAGAAACCCGAGCTTGATGTTCATGTTCTTTCTCCTTTTCCCGAGGGCGAGACTCCTAAAACAACTGAGAGTTATCCGGAAGCCGGTGTGTAATTCTTTCTCTCTAGGGTTGAAACCATTGCTTTTGATGAAAAATAGATGTATTCTAACACTTATCCTTTATGACTCCATGTAGGTTATTCTGATCCTGAACCAACTCCAAGGAGCGATGTCGCCACGGAGAAGGAAGAAAAAATAGCAGAAGAGCTTCACACTGGGGATGCTCCCGGACCTGATGCTCAAGTAATCAGAGCACTTGATGAGGACAAGGCTGAGGATCCCTCACCCGTGGATGAACATGACGAGGTTGAAATCACTGGCGCCTCCGGACTTACTTCAAAACTTAGCAAGGGGGAGCAAGTCGCGGAAGAGGAGAAAGAGAAAACCAAATTTAAAGTCGAGTCTCAAGTGATGGAACTTGACGATCCTTTAAATAGGCCTTTGAAGATAATTCTTCCCGGGGGGACCACGCCACTAGAAGTTCCTCCTCCTTCCCTGGGCACCATATTTCTAGGAAGCAAGGTGTCCAAGAAAAAGTGCTTGGGTGAAGAGCCTTAGGAGAAGCCGAAGAAGGAGAAAAAATAAAAAAAGTAGCTATCCGGTCGCGCCACATCCAATCCGAATAAATCCAAATTAGGCCGTTATTTCTATTTATTTTCATAGTCATTGTAAATAGACTTTTTGCTCCAAACTCGAGAAAAGTTGTAATGGAAATTTATTTTGGATTAGTAAATAATTTTTTTTTTCTTTGCCTTCGATAATTTTCGCTGTTTAGCTTACTGTCTAACTTGTAGTCGAAATTTGAAGTCTTGTGGGTTAAACAAGCTCCGGTCCGCTTCCACATGACTTGGGAATTTCTTGAATCGTAAATCTCCTAGTCCGCGCTCCGGGAACTTAGAGATTTTTGAGTCGTTTATTCTCTAGTCCGCACTCCAGGGACTCAGAGTACTCAAGTCCGCACTCCGGGGACTTAGAGATTTTCAAGTCGTTTATAATCTAGTCCGCACTCCGGGGACTCAGAGTACTCTAGTCCGCACTCCGAGGACTTAGAGATTTTTAAGTCGTTTACACTCTAGTCCGCACTCCGGGGACTCAGAATACTCTAGTCTGCACTCCGGGGACTTAGAGATTTTTAAGTCATTTACACTCTAGTCCGCACTCCGGGGACTCAGAGTACTCTAGTCCGCACTCCGGGGACTTAGAGATTTTTAAGTCGTTTATACTCTAGTCCGCATCCGGGGACTCAGAGTACTCTAGTCCGTGCTTCGGTGACTTAGAGAATTTTGAATCGTTTATACTCTAGTCCGCTCTCCGGGGACTCAAAGTACTCTAGTCCGCGCTCCGAGGACTTAGAGAATTTTGAATTGTTTATACTCTAGTCCGCACTCCAGGGACTCAGAGTACTCTAGTCCGCCTCCGGGGACTTAGAGATTTTCAAATCGTTTATACTCTAGTCCGCACTCCGGGGACTCAGAGTACTCTAGTCCGCACTCCGGGGACTTAGAGATTTTTATTTTATCGATTGACCTCTAATTTTGTGTGTGCGTTCATACGCCGGGCATAATGATGCAATTTAATCTTTTGCCATAGAATTATAACACGGAACATCAACTGTTCATAGAAAAGTGGCTTCAAGCCTTTATTGATCATAACAAATAGGAACAAATTGAATTGCCTTATTACATGCCGAAAACAAAAAAAAACTAAAGAAAAACATACTGGAAATAATTGCTACTAACATGCGAGAGAAGTGAGCTAAGTGTAATAACGGCGCAAATGCTCACTATTCCATGCTCGGGGGAGTGTCACGCCATCGATGGTCGTTAGCTTGAAAGTTCCTTCCCCAAGCTTCCATTTAATGACGTATGGACCTTCCCATGTGGGATTCATGTGTAATGGAATCGGAAAAACTGCCTTCAAAACGAGATCGCCCACATCAAAGATTCTTGGTCGAACTTTTTCATTGTAATATCAAACGACTCGATGCCTATATGCGGCCGCCCTCAAATCAGCTTCATCACGTTTTTCAACCATAAAGTCCAACGATTCCAGTAAAAGATTCTGATTCGTCTCAGGATCATAGTGAGTCACCCGATGAGAAGGAACTTCAAGTTCCACGGGTATAACAGCTTCAGTGCCATATGCCAACATGAATGGAGTGTGGCCAGTCGCGGACTTGTGGGTGGTTCTATAAGCCCAGAGTGCTATTGGAAGTTCATCCACCCACTTTCCTCTAGCCTTCTCCAAACGTTTTTTCGAAATGGATTTGATTATTTTGTTTACGGCTTCAACTTGTCCATTAGCTTTCGGGTGAGCGACTGTCGCAAATCTTTTCTCAATGCAATATTTTTGGCAGAATTCTTTAACTCCCTACTCTCAAACTGATTTCTGTTGTCCGTAATGATAGTTCATGGGAGGCCAAAACGGCATATGATATTTCGTACAATGAAATTAATGACCTTTTTGGTGGTGATCGTAGCTAAGGGTTCTGCTTCTGCCCACTTGGTAAAGTAATCGACCACAACAATTGCGTATTTTGCACCACCTTTGGAGATTGCCAAGGAGCCGATTATATCAATCCCCAAATTGCAAATAGCCAAGGACTAACCATTTGTGTGAGTTTCGTCGGTGGAGCTCTCGGAATCTTCGCATACTTTTTACATTTTTCGCATCTTTTCGCATAGTCTGCGACGTCTCGATTAACAGTTGGCCAATAGTATCCATAGCGGAGAATCTTTTTGGCTAGTGTCTGCGCCCCAGTATGGTCGCTACACTCTCCTTCATGAACTTCTCTCAAAACCCGCTTTATCTAATCGTGGGCGATGCACCAAAGTAAAGGAACCGAGAACCATTTCCGATACATTACTCCCTCCTGCATTATATATCGTGAGGCTTTGCGAATGACTTGTCGTCTTTCGTTCTTTCTTTCGGGCAAAGTCCCATGTAGCAGGCATTGCTTGAATGGGGTTATCCATGACTCCCTCTCAATTTCTGTTTCTAACACATAGTCTATTTCCATCTCATTTATACTCGGGGAATGTAAGGTTTCAACGGGAACCAAACCCATCTGCTATGCGTCACCAGTACTTGCGAATTTTGCCAATGGATCGGCTTCTCCATTTTGTTCACGTGGGATATGTGAGATATCATAATATTCAAGGTCTGCCAATAGTTCTTGAACCCGAGCAAGGTAGGAGGCAAGTCTTTGCCCCTTTGCTTGGTAGTCTCCTCGTACTTAATACACCACCAACTGTGAGTCACAAAAGATTTCAACCGACTTCACCTCGAGTTCCCTGGTAAGTTTTAAGCCAGCAATCAGTGCTCCATATTCGGCTTCGTTATTTGTAGTGGGGAAATTAAGCTTCAAAGCATAACAAATGGATCGGTTTTTGGGAGTTATTAGAATAACACCAGTCCCAGAACAACGGTCGTTGGATGCCCCATCAGTGTATAGTTTCCATCGAATGGGGGGAATCACATCATCACTACTCGACTCATCTAATATGGTGAATTCTGCAATGAATTCTACTAGCGCCTGCCCTTGGATAGCCCTCCGTGGTAGGTAGGTGATATCGAATTGACTCAACTCAATATTCCATTTCAGTAACCTTCCTGAGGTCTCTGGTCGTTGGAGTACCTGTCACAAAGGTTGATCAGTATAAACACTGATCGGATGCGCCTGAAAATACGGACGAAGCTTGCATGATGCAATCACCAAGGAGTAGGCCAGCTTCTCAATTTTAGGATAATTTCTTTCCACCTCCGTTAGACATTTGCTGACATAGTACACTGTCTTTTTAATTCGGTCCTCCTCGTGAACCAGGGTCGTACTGATGGCATGCTGAGACACGGCCAAGTATACATACAACACCTCATGGTCTACAAGTTTTGACATAATCGGTGGACTTTCTAAGTGTCTCACCAGAGCTCGGAATGCATCTTCACAGTCCGGCGTCCATTCAAAATTTCTCTTCCTTTTCCTTATCACATCAAAGAAAGGAATGCATTTGTCGGTTGCTCTGGATATGAATCTACTCAGCGCGGCGACTTTTCCATTCAGGCTTTGCACTTGCTTTATAGTTCTGGGTGCTTGTATATCTCGGATAGCCTAAATCTTTTCTGAGTTAGCCTCGATTCCCCATGCATTGACAATAAAACCCAGAAATGTTCCCGATGATACCGCCAAAAGAACACTTCAGTGGATTGATTTTCATTCCGTAGGATCTAAGTATATCAAACATCTCTGATAAGTCTCGAATGTGTTCGTCTGACTGCCGTGACTTCACGAGCATGTCATCCACATAGACTTTCTTTGTTCTACCAATTTTATCTTTAAACATTCGATTTACCAAGCGTTGATAAGTTTCTCCGGCGTTCTTTAACCCAAAAGGCATCACCACATAACAATACAATCCGACGTCCGTGACAAAACTAGTGTGCTCCTGATTAGGGATGTGTATCGGTATTTGATTGTATCCCGAGTGTGCATCCATGAATGACAATGATTCGTGCCCTGCTATTGAGTCAACTAGCCGATCAATTCTAGGTAAAGGGAAACTATCATTAGGGCATGCCTTGTTCAGGTCTGAGTAATCAACACAAGTTCTCCATTTCCGATTCGCTTTTCTCACTAGCACGGGGTTAGAAACCCATTCAGGGTAGAGGGCGTCGCAGACGAACCCATTGGCTTTGAGTTTGTCCACCTCCTCTATGAGAGCAGCAGATCTCTCTGGGTCCATACCTCTCCTTTTCTGTTTTACTGGTACGTATTTTGGGTCAATGTTCAACATATGACTTGCGGTGGCGGGAGAAATCCAGCACATATCAGAGTGGGTCCAAGCGAACACATCCAAGTTCGCTCGGAGGAAGTCAGTTAGATCCTCAGTCATCGAGGGAGTGAGTTGTGATCCAATCTTAAGTACCCGTGATGGGTCATCACGGCTGACTGAAATTTCCATCGTCAGTTCAGCCGGTGCAGTTCATCATCGTCTCTCAGATCTATGTCTTTGTAGATCCGTCCCTGCTGCCCGAGCCAAGGCTCGGGTGTTATTTGTCAATTTTGTGTTGCCTGGATGCGGACAGAGTTGTCCACAACCTTCCCCTTCTCTCTCCGCTGGGCCTCTCTCAGCTCAGCCACATAACATGCACGACCAGTCGCTTGATCGCCATGTACTATACCAACTCCTCTATCGGTCGAAAATTTCAAGGTCAAACACCACGGGGCCAAAGCTGCCCTAAACTCCGCCTGGGCTGGCCGGCCCAGAAAAACATTAGACGGGGAATCAACATCCAGAACAATGAACGGTAGGATCCGTACCCTCCTACGTTCACCTGATCCTAGCTCAACCGGTAATTTAACAAAACCTATTGCATCAGTTGCTGCACCATTAAAACCATGAATGCGGGCTTTAGATGGATTCAAATCCTTTGCCTCCATCTTCATTTGGTCGTACGCCGTTTTGAAAATAATGTTCACAGAACTCCCGTAATCAATCAGTATCCTTCTCACAAATGCTGGACCTACCGTTGCCGAGATGACCATCGGGTCTATGGTAGGTGCCTCCACCTTATCGGCATCTCTACTCCTGAACACTATATCATCCGTCATCATTCGTTGCTGTTTCGCTGGGGTCCCATCTTCTGTGTTTGAATAACATTCAAAATCCGCGTGCTTTAGGGAACTAGCATAATGGTCCATTTCTTGCCAGCTCTTGTCTGCCGGGTGGGGCCCACCAACTATCGTGTTTATGATTAGTCTGACTACGGTCCCAGCGGGTTCCTCAGGTCGATGCGAAGCCTGCCCACGATTGGGGTCGGATGCCTCCTGTCCGCCTTCCTACGGATTCTTAAAAAATTGCTGTAACTTTTTCTAGCGAATCAGTTTTTCTATAGCATCGTGAAGGTGTCTACATTCCTCAGTGTTGTACCTGTAGGTCTCGTGGAACCGACAGTATTTCCCGGTCTGCTTTTGCTCCTCAGTGGATTCCTTTAGGCACGACTTTCGATATTGAAATGTATTACAAGTTGATAAGTAAATATTTTTGAGAGATGCGTTAAGAGGAGTGTATTCATTGTATGTCGGGATCCTTGGTTTCCACTTTCCTGCCTCCCTCTTCTTACCGGAACTTCCTCCTCCGGATCCTTTAGACTGCTCGGGCTTGTTTTGAACATTAACCTGGACCTTTCCAGAATTGTCGCCAGATTGCTTTACTGCAATATTACTCTGCACCGTCTCCTTTCTAGGCCCTGACGCACTACCTCGCCTCATCCACCTGGCTTCCTCCCGTCTCATAAATTGGTGTGCCTTTTGAATAAAAACGCTGTAGGGTGGCCGGAGGTTTTCCTACCAGCCAATCACCAAATTCCGATTCCGAATCTACTCCTCGCATCACGGCCATGAGAATAGCGTGGTCATTCGGGTTGCTAACTTCGGTAGCAACAACATGGAATCTCTGCAAATACTCCTTTAACGACTCCCCTGGAGCCTGGATCGCACTGGATAAAGACATCACATCCTTTGGGAATTCTGAACTGTTCCACAAATTTCACCGCTAACTCATCAGACCTGGAGATCGATTGCGGAGGAAGTCTGGTGAACCACATGGTGGCGATCCTGGATAAAGTTATTGGGAAACATCTACATTTGGTCGCATCATTTGCTCCAGCCAAGTCCATCATCCACTCGTATCTCATTACATGCCGTCGGGGATCAGTCTTCCCCTAATAGGCTGGAATAGTCGACATGCCAAACTTCTGGGGGTACTCAGCTTGTAGGATAGCATCCGTGAACAGAGTTTGACTCCTACCTGTACCCCAATCGTCGTTAGATAAGCCTTAATTTTCTCTCATCAGCTGTCTGACCATAGCTGATAAATCCGGGGTCTGGATGGGAGGTGGCAAGTTAGACTCCGTCCTACGGGACCTTTCTGGCCGGTGCCTCCTTGGTAAGTGATCTCCCAAATGCACGTCCTAGGGGCCTGCTTCGTTACAATCCTGGTGAGTTAGTCGGCCTGCCTCCACTCGTGCTCCAGATCCTATGTTTCCCATTCCAACTTGAGTGCGATTTTCTAGGTGCAAGTGAGGGGCCGCGGTTCCAGGTAGAGTGCCCGGACCATTTCTGTTGGATTGTTCTGCTGCGGCTCATTGTGCCGCTTTAATCCTACGGCGTCTGCGCCTGTGATGCTCATCTGAAAAAGCAGAGCTGTCGGATGAGGAGTAGGAAGCGGGGCTCCCTCCAACATTCTGATGCTGAGCAATCTGGGTCATGAGATTGGCGCTAGCTTGAATCTGGTCGTTAAGCTGTCTCCTGCTTTCCACGAGTTCTCTCATCAGCTCGTTGAACTCTATCCTGGTGACAACTTCTGCTTGGTTTAGGACAGCGATGGTCGCTGCACCTGGGTTAGATTGTTGATTGCTAGGTCCCACTTGTTGGACGCTGGCGGTCTCGTCGACATCCACATTGTGGGAGGCTGATCTAGTACGTGGTCTTCCCATTGTAGAGTTATCGATCGAAACTTTGAGTAGAATCTACGAACTTCTTGTAAATGAACTTGGATCTTCTTCGGGGAATTTCCTCAATCCAGTAGCAACAAAGGAGATCCTAACAGCCTGAGAATGCATTCTCAGTGAAAGCTCCAAAATGTTAGCACCAAAATTGGTCACTAACACCCAAGAGTAGGTTTATGTAGAGAGATTAACGAAGATAGTAAATTTAAACAGAGGAATATATGCAACAGTAACTGCAGAAACAAGAACACCAGAATTATAGTGGTTCATCGTAATTGCCTACGTCCACTATTATTGTAATCTTTATTGCTTTTCTCAAAGACTTGAATACCGATTCAATCCGTGAACAAACAACTAGTATACAAGTTTGAACTAAAAGAAATAAGTATGAAAAATGGCATAGTGTCCCCGGAGTTCTCGAGAAAAGGTCCCCTTAAACTGTGCCCTTGCCTCTCTATTTATAGACAAAGATAGGTGGGATCCTCTACGTAAGCCCAAGAACAAGGTAGCTGGGCCCATAGTTGTAAGTCAAGTTGACTAAACAAGTCAGGTAGAGCCACCTCCACCGAGCCGGTAACTCCCGAGCCTCTCTGGCCGAACCATGAGTTCCCCGTGTATGACTCGAAGCGAAGTTCTCCATAACTCGGAGCGGTTAGCGATGCACCCCGAAGTAGAGAAAAACTAACCACATTGTCCTGTTGAAAATCTGCTAACTCCATTGGCCGAACGACGTATGACCGACCAGTGGTCATTTAGCAAGTAACTCGAAGTAAAGTCTCAAAGGACTCAGAGCGACTTGTAATGGATCTCGAAGCGAAGCAATGCCGAAACCCTCACCTCGTTATTAACTTCCAAGAATAAGCTAACTCCATTATCGTGCATTGAAACAGATATACGGAACACCTGTGCCAAACCAGTCCGGATCGAACGACAAGGGCTTCCCAAACTTGACCGAACGATACTTGCTCTCTAGCCGATTGATACTTGCCGGACCATCCTGACCGAACGACTTGCTCTCCCCAATCTGGCCGAATGATATTTGAGCAGAACTTCCCAAGACCGAACGGGGCATGCCGAACCATAATGACCGAACGAAGCATTCCCTCCTTTTGACCGAGCCATACGGAAATGCCGCAATACATCGAATGCACCGAACCCTTTATACCTCCAGCCTTTCCTCGGTCAGAATCTTATATGGTGCGAACTGTCACATCTGCAACTATCATCTTGTAGCCAGGCCAAGGTGCCGAGTAACATGTTAAATGTTACCATTTCATTTTTCTAATAAGGCATTCACTAGTCTTTAATGTTTCTACAAGCCCTAAGTCAAAATATAGAAGTCTTTTGACTTCACTGGTAGGTGTTAGGACTCGTATGTCTTGGGATTCTGACCTTGAGGAAAGCTCGACAAATCATACTCCTATATAAGATGGATAACTCCTATCGATTGTATCACATACAAATCCTAACCTTCTGATCCTTGTCCTAATCTTATCTTTACCTTGAGGAAAGCTTAACAAATAAAGAGAGATTATTCACTCGTATCCAACATTTCGCGAGGGCCTAAGTATACTATACATACCTTGAGGAAAGCTCAACAAATATGTATAAGTATCTTACCTCGTCTAGTCTATATATTAATAGTACTACACATAATATCCCTAGCTCGAGGAAAGCTCAACAACTAAGGAGTATGCAAGTAATCTATTAATATATAAACGGTAGAGGACAACTTTATATTAAAGATTCATAATTTTCAATATATTATATCGAGCGATATCGACATATGGAATAATGTATTTCTTATGAAATACCCTCATGATTAAAGTGTCATACATATTAGAAATCACGATATACGTACTATATGTATGTATTTATCCCTTAAGTCTATTTTGGATTTCTTACTGTTCCTCCTTTTATTATACATACATACATATACATATATATATTATATAAGTTTTATAATTTGATTTACTTATATAATAGTCTTATGTACAATATTATATAATTAAATCGTATTTAATTTATTTAACTAATTAGCACTTTAATTATTATATTATTCAATTATAGCATCTTATATTGAATATATGTTTACTATAATCGTTAAAGTAATACACATATATCTTATAAATATGTATCTTAATTTATTGATCAAAATTTTATTAATTTCTTTAATTAAAATTTTTGAATTAAATTTTATTAAATTTGAAAATTCTTTTATACCCACATTTATACACATATTGTCTTAAATAATTTAAGACAATATAACATATACCATTATATATATTATACATACATACATAGATATACATATATATATATATATATTTAATTAATTAACTTATTTAATTAATTCATTTGTATTATTAATCTTATTGATAAATTTAATTTTGAATTAATTTATATTAATTTTAAAACATTTTGAATTTTTTTATTATATCATGATTGTATAATATATATCTTATTTTAAATTTATCTTTTAAATTTAAAATCTTATATTTTTATTTTTTAAACAATTTTGAAAATTGGCCTAAGTCCCAATTCAAATTGGGCCTTTTCTATTAGGGATAAACTTTGGGCTCATATAACAAATCAGATCAAGCTGGTAGTTAGGTAGGATATGATACTTGATTACCCAACAATCCAACCTAGACGCTAACTTTCTTAGACACCTATTAACTGGGCTGTAAGCTTAATTAGTTGGCCCTAATATGACTAATTTAAATTGCATAGGCTATTGGGCTTTGGTACCATTGTTGGAACTGGGCTAGCCGCAGCGGTAGAAATGGATGAATTTCAATTTCTTTTTACCACTTTGGATCTTTATTGAGCCTATGAAGTCTAATTTATTTAGAATAGTTTTAAATTTCTTTTAAATAAAATCATTATTTTACTTATATTTATATTAAAGTTTGTATTATGCAATTGATATTATATATATATGTATGTATTCATGTATCATATACATATATATGTGTGTGTGCATTTGTAACATGGAAATCCATGCGAAGCATAACATGCCCGTGTATAAGTATTGGGATTTACATCACAACAGACTTTTAGCTCATCTATGATACCTATATATCATCCAAATGTTTGCTTATATGCTTTAATTTATGTACACAAAATATTACACACACACACATATATGGGAACATATAATGTGTATATATATACATATATAATTATGTGTATGTAAACATTTAAAATTTATTATAAAATTATAATTGTTTATTTTGTTGTAAACCAAAAAATAAAGTTTTTTGTATAGTACACATATATAAATATTATTACTAATAATTTAACAATAAATAAATATGAACAAAAAATATATATGTATAATATACATATTAATACACACACACACCTAATAATGCTAATGGCAAAGTTATTTTTTTATAAATTAATTTAATTTAAATTTTTGTTTGGAAATAAAATTATATATATAAAATATGTTTTAAAATTATAATTTTATGTTTTAATGTTTTATATAAAAAAATCTAGATGGTATTTTAGCATTTGAATATTTCTATATATATTTTGTAATTTAAAAGAAAATTTAAATTTAATTTAAAATTTGGCATTTATATTTAATCAATATGTATATAAAATATTTAGCAGGCTAAAGTTTAACAGGTGTGAAATTGATTTTATAAAATTTAAATTATATTTAACATATTATATTTATTTATTTTATAGATTTATTTAAGTGATTTGAATTAAATAATATTTAAATTATATATATACATATATTAAAAACTTATTTTTATGCCAAAAAATATTTTTGGTGTAAAACTAATTTTTTAAGCATATTTTGTATAGTATAATGTTTAGTAACTAAATTATAAAGTTCATGTTAATTAAATAATGTAAATTAAATTAATTTAAAAAAACATCAATTTTTTTAATCTTAAGTCATGAGTTTCAAGGCATGTATATGTCATAATTTTTTTTGAATATACAAGCGTATAAATAAACAACCATTCTAAATATGACGATATACCGATATACTATGATCGTCACCTAACTAACATAGCAGTACGTGATATATAAATTATCTAGATAATAGCATATATTCATAGATCAGATAATTACCTTTCACAAATGCCAAAGGAATATATCTTGAAGCATTGAAATAAACTCGTGAATCAAATTCCAATTCCAAAGGTGCTATCTACCGAATTATTAACCATCGACTATTGAATAGTGTTTATTTTAATTTGTTTGAGCTTGGAAACAGATGTAACGACCCGTAAATTTTCAATAATTTAAGTTCTAATTTAATAAGTTAATTAAAACGGTTGTTTGAAATGATAATATTTGATTATCATTTATTGTTCTATAAATGAATTTATAATATGGTTTATAAATCGATTTAGAGTTCAAATGAATTTAAATAAAGAATTGAGAATTTGATTTCTGAAGATTTCAAACTTTGGGTTTTAAAGTTTTAAAAGGATATATTATTTGAAGTTCCTCATCTCTCAAATTCATTTGCGTACAGAGGAAAATACAGTGAGTTTTCATGGCTTCTCTTCTTCTTTCTTTTTCTTTTTTTTTTCTTTTTTTTCTTTTGTTATCTTCATCTAGTGCTCGGCCTCCACCATATTTCCGACCATCTTCCTCCATCCACCACTTGATGGGTAAAGCAAGTTATGTCATTTAAATCATAATCTTTTTCCTTGTTTCAATTTCTATTCTTTTGTATTGAATTATATTCTTATGTATGTAATATAGGTTTGCATACAAGATTTGGATCTGACTCTTCATCCACTCAAGTTTACATTGTGCTTTGTCGTGCTTTGCGGAGTTTGCATTTTTATTCTGAATTTGTCAATTCTAGTTTAAAAAGGTGAGTTTTATCACTCTAGAAATATGTACTTACATTATTGTGAAATGATGACAAGTGAATCTGTACAAATTGATATATTATTCATACATGCCTGTGATATATTATATGATGTTAAATGCTATTTATATACCTGTTACATTACCTGATATGTTATTATATGTTATACTATTCATTTAATTACTGTATCTCACACTGCAAGTTCCCTACCACTATGGGTTGAAATGATACATACCCGAACGTACATTAGAATAAGGAAAAATCATTATGGGCTGAAATGATAGGCTTGAGTGATTTTATCGTAATTTATTTGACCTAGGATTGCAGGTTTGAAATGATAGAACCCGGATTTTTCTTTTTAAATTACGGATTGAAATGATACATATCCGTATCGCTTGACCTAGGTTAGAAAATATTATATGGGCCTATGGTTAAATTTTAAATAATATTTTCCTAAAAATTTATTAAGTGTTCTAATTATTTTCTGAAAAATTATTAAGTATTCTGAAATTATAAATATATGAAATTTAACTTAAATTTGATTTAAGTCTTTAATTATAAAGGTGTATTGTTTTCTATAAGTTAAATTTTATAAGCTAATAATTGGTTTAAATGGAATTTAAAGAATTTTATTTACGATAAATAACTTAATAATGAAATGTTGATTTAAAATGGAATGTTAAATCTAACCTGGTAATTGTAATGAATTTTATTTTGTGAAATAGACATGTTTGAATAATAAAGAGTGTATTTTAAATTGATAAAATAAAATACAGTTTTTCTTGGACTTTGGAAATAAAATTTGTTTAACTGAAATTCATAGTTATTTGATGTCAAATGAATATATTTATAAGAAAATTTGATTTTTATATTAACAATGGTAAGATATTCTATTTATGAATATGTTTGTAAAATAAATAATTAGGATTTAAATGGAAGGAAATTGTAATATAAAATACGACTTAACTTGATAATTGGAAATTTGGTTCTAACTGAAATTGTTAAGTTAAGTAAATAAATGGGAATTTAGTTTTATTTATGAAGTGGGTATTTTAAAATAAAATGTTAGTTATTTGTTGAAATAAAAGTTAAGTAAAAGAATGTGCTTTTGACTTAATAATGAATTATAGTTTAATTTGGATATTTATTTATAAAAGTTTATCTTATTGAATCATAAGTTTAATGATATCCCAATGAATAATTTCTGAAGTGGAAGATGTAATTTTATAGGTTAAAAATGGCTAGAATTGGAGTTTTAATGTTTCTGAAAGTTAAGCAATATATAAAGGATTGACTAACAAATGAAATTAATTTAAATTCGACATTTATTAATAAAAATGTTGTTTTATTAAAATTTATAAGTTAAGTAATATCCAAATAATTTTTTTTGAAAGTGGAATGAGTTTGATAAGTTAAAAATGAGAAAAATTGAAGATAGTTATTTTAAAGGGTATAACAGAAATTATAGCGTTTCTGAAATGCTGTGGTTAAATGAACTATGGTTGGAAATATATAAAAAGACCTATAACTGCATTTTTGAAGTGCTGTAATTTCTGGAAATTGAACTATGGCTGAAAATGTACTCAAATACACTAAATGGACCTATAACAGCATTTCTGAAGTGCTGTAATTTCTGAAATTTTGAACTATATGCTGAAATTACTAAATAATCCTATAATAGCATTTCTGAAATGCTGGAGTTTCTGATTTTGAACTATGTTTTGATATATACTAAATATACTTACCGCAGCACTTTATAAATGCTGCTGTTTTGAAAATTTCAATGTTCGAAATGATTGAACGAATGAACTTAGAAATGTTACAACTTTGAAATGAATATTATTTGACATTGAATTTAAATGGTTTGGAAATGAATTTATTTGAAATAGTATTTAATTAGGAATTGTTTTGAATATATTGATTTGCAATTGAAGATTTAAGAATATGGCTTTATAAAGTGGTTTTGGTTTAAGATGATTTAAAAAGAAATATTTCAAGTTTAAATAAATTGAAAGAAATATCTAGTGATTGGAAATTTGGGTTTATTCAAATGATATTTTGGCTTTGAAGTATAAACTAGTTTTGAAATGGATATGATATTTTGTTTTGAGGTATAAATGATTTTGAAATAAATATCCATGGGTTATAATAACGATTGGTTGGCAAAGAGACCGGGATCGGATATGGGCATACTCTCTGTCGATGCCGAAAACCACTTTGACAACCGTGTACGCGGTGGAGATTCCAGAATGAAGTAGGATGGTGGCGACGATCCTATTGAGGTATGAACATGGACCCGACTCCCATGAGTTGGCATAAGGTGGCTAAAACAGGAGCGATTCTCGGACTAATGAGGTAGCACCTCTGATCGGATGCATTTCTTCGATACATTTCTATTACTTTGTGATTGATTTGGTGGCCACCCTTCTATTTTGATTGGGAGTGTGTTTTGAGGTGGGAGGTAGTGGCTGCTATGCGTTTCCACCAGCCCGGATGCGTAATTGGTATATCTACCCTGGCATTGCCTAGTTGTGCCGTGTCACCTACCATATCGAGCTTTACTACGAGTTTGGATTTGTGCCGTAGCCTGTGGAGTATTGAGGGTAGCACCCGATCTGGGGGTATGCTAATACTGGATAGACTACTGGGACTATTATGTGTTAAGGAGAATATTGGGTCACTCCTTAACGCTATTTAAAAGTAAGTTTATTTTATTATAGACATTATT
This sequence comes from Allium fistulosum, assembly GCA_030737815.1. Classification (NCBI taxonomy): domain Eukaryota; kingdom Viridiplantae; phylum Streptophyta; class Magnoliopsida; order Asparagales; family Amaryllidaceae; genus Allium; species Allium fistulosum. The sequence goes on along the minus strand of CM060902.1, from coordinate 191,213,475 downwards.
ATAATAGCGAATATTACTACATAGTAGATAGTTTAACGGATCCTTAGAGGATGGGCGGTCCCAAGCATCCTTTAAGTTACTTGTACCTTTATATTATAGTTCACTTGAGTTGGTTTACATTGTATAAGTATGTATGTCCTGACTCGAGTGTTTTGTGTTTTGCTTTACGCTCGGGTCAGACTGAGTGATACAACATTCAAGACTCACCTTTGGAGTTGGAGCTTTCTTGGAGATCCAGCTATTTATTTCGCTTTCAGTCATTCAATTGATTCTAGTGATGTATTCTGATTTATACTTGATTATCATATTGAGACTTCTGTTGTATCTTTTACTTCTATTGTATCTTATTAACCCTGATATATACATATATAATAGCTTCATGAACTACTATTTCTTTGCTTCCGCTGCATTGTTATATTACTCTGTGTCTGTGATCTGTGATTTATTTACTGTATATTCTGAGTTTTGCCAAATTTATATTTACAATTCGGTATTTTGAGCAATTCAAGTCCGACATGTGCGGATGCGAATGGTCCAAAATAGTGAGTCGTTACAATAGAGGAGAAAGGAGGATGAATTTTGGCTAGTGGTAGACCTAATGGAGGCTTCAAAAATTCACAAAAAGAATGAGGGTTATGATCTATTTATAAAGGAGAGACTAGAGAGATAAGTTGGGATCGAGATCCACTTTTCTCTCTTAGCCATTCTCTTCCTTTATCCTTTCAAAACCTTAGCTTATTCTACATATCAAAACCGTCACTACCTATTCTATATGTGGCCAAATTCACAAGCCTCCACTACGCCATAGATTGCATACTGCAACACCAAGAAGTGATGCAGGAAGTGCCAAAAAATGTTGTTGTAGGCTAAAAAAGGGCAAAGGCAACACTTTCTCGGTGATGCATTTTGCCGCGTTGCCCTATAGTCAAAGGCAACATCTTTGCGGCCCTAGGGCAACATCAGTTCTGTTGTTGCCACAGGTACCAAATTTACTAAAAAGTGGGCCCCATAATCTGGGCCCCAACACGTGAGCCCACATTGTGGGGCCCACTAATTCTGCGGCCTCCTTTACGGAACCCTGTTGTGGGGCCCATATTCGTTAATCTATGGTAACACTTTTACCATCCAATGGCAACACTTTGCCAGTTTATTACCACATTTAACATCACATACTGCAACATTATATCGTATCTATGGCAACATCTTTTGCAATTTAAATTGGAAATGTACTACAACATTATACTATTGCAACATTATATCATATCTATGGCAACATTATACTGCAACATTATATCATATCTAATGGCAACATTACACTACAACAAAGAACTTTTCATTTTAGAATAACCAGCAACACAAGTTTTACTTAGTCAAGTACAAAATAACAAACATACTTAAAAACATAGCCAGTATATTCATAGTTACAGCCAGTACATACTAAATTCTAATTATTAACAGTACATTCATATTTGCGAGCCTCCAGTGCCATCAGTGCCTCTAGTGCCTCCAGTGTCGTCCTATAAGCCAAGATGGACCGTGCGACTTTCCATCAGAAATCATTTCTTGAACAACTCCATCACTTCCTCCTTCACCTATTGCTTTTTCATTCTTATCCTGCAAAATAAAGCAGTTTCAAAATGTGACATTAAATAAAATTAACAATTCTGAAACAAGTTTCTTAAACAAGAATTGTTTTGCAATATCTATTAACAGTTTTAAAATGGATTCAGAAAATATCCTGCTATAGGTTTCAACAAAACAGGATCTAATTCTACAAAAATGTCGATGCGCAAAATGAAGCATTTTTTTGACATCTGATTGAAGAGAAAATAAAATTCTTACAATTTTGTACTTCATTACTGAAGTATCAGTCTTGTACACCTTTACTTCTTTCCGCTTGCGAGTTTTAACAAAAAGTTCTCCATCTGATTCGTTGGACTAATACAAATTAAATGAAAAAAGTTAGATAGCAAAAGGATAGCAAACCAAAAGGAATGAGAAATTTCTCAGAATAAGATCCAGAACTCACTGCAGCAGCAAGTGAATTGCAACACTGCAAAACAAAAGATGGATTAGGACTAAGTTAAATTAAAATTGAATTAACAAAATTAAGTTTAAATTTACTGTGAGAACACAGTTGCTAAACCTCTTGAACACTAATTTGCAGACGCTGGCAGGTTGCTATAATTGAAGCAACAACTCCTGACTTCCCGTTAGCAAGAAGTTCCTCTAACTTTGAACCAAGCTCTTCCCAAACCAATGTCACCTGTACAGAAACAAAAACAACGAATGAAGAAATTATTAGAAAGTTTGTCCGACCTAAATAAAAAAATAGAATATGGCCCTAAGTTACAAAAGATTTAAGAAATTAGGCGCTTTTGTGAGTAAAACATTATAACCGCCTACAACAACCACACAGAGGGCTCATGAATCATAAAGTCCAAGCATAATTATCAAGGATCGGTCATATTCATGGGAAGAGACATACACCAAAGTGAAAACTACAGAACTGATAGTAATCCTAACACATGTATTGTAAGATGTATCAATAGCTTACAACATATAACAAAATTACTAATTGTCAAGTGTGACCTGATATTTTGATGGATATTCCTTTAGCAGATAGTACTCTAAATTTACTATTTAACATCCACCACTCGTTTCAATTCAACATGTTTTATCAATTCAGCAATGACTAAGAAAATTTTATCAATTCAAGCTCCATCATGTAGTGGATCGCAGAGAGCTCCTACAGCTCCAGGAAGAGCCGTATAGATATCAACTCCGCTGTCGATACCATACATTGACAGTCAAACAAAATTTCCAACGTACATGCAGGTTCAGTGTTCCATAGTCAAATTGACCTAGTTATTGTATATTTATCAAGCAGATATAGAAATTAAATAAGTCATTGGGAAAATAATTCATTTAATGATTCAAAAAAGAGAAACATATAGCAGTTCTTACCTATTTGGCCAAAGTGCAGGCCCTGTTAGGTGAGTTAATGATCTCATAATAAAACATGGAGAAGTTAAGTGCCAACCCTAAACGGATCGGGTGAGTTGAATTCAGCAGCTGCAATGTCTTGCATCAACAAACAGATTACCAAATCACTAATTGATTTTTATACTGATAGCAACAATACTATGTCAACTTAACAAAAGGTCTCTATCAATTTCACCATTATACACAATGCTTTGAAACGTTGGTTTTGTCTAAATATAATAAGCAAGTTAAAAAAAGGTAAAAAAATAAACTCTTTCTAAACTAAAATTGATCTGCTAGTTACTTGATTTTTATAGTTGATTGGTTCTATAGTTCTCGGTGCAAGTTTTATAGCAGTTTAAAACATATCTTAAGAAGATTAAGAATACCCTAAAAATTTAAATTAACACACTCCAAAATATCATTATATCATTTAATAATCATATATTTTTTAGCAAGATAACTTAGAAAGCATATCATAACAAACCGAAAACAAACAAAACTTAAAACAAAGGAAAATTCAAATGTGCAAAACCCACATACTTGAATCACAGAAAAACCAAAAATAATTAAGAAAACCCTACAATTTTACAACCGTGATCACTCAAACTAATCACCTTTCTTTCTGAAAGAGTAACCTTCACTGAGTCTAGCTTTGCCTCCAGTTGGTTGGCAGAGCACAATTTGGCAGTTTCCACACACAACTACTATTTATGAATGGCTGAACACAGTAGTTCTGCACCAAGTAAATGCACTAGGATTGAGTTACGACAAACGAAAAACAAAGCAAATTTATTATATACAGCCAATGTACATGAATGAACATAAATATCTCAAACTAAAGATATGATTTGAATTTATATTTGGATATATAGAATATAACTGTAAGGGTGTAAATATTTTATTGGAACAAATATGTAGTTGACAAAAAGGGAACAAATGTATGCCAAGTAGAATTAGCATGCATATATAGCTATATTCCCAAGTTTCATATCCAGCAATGCCACATGATGGTTTCACACACACACACACTCTCAGTTTGTAGCTAAAACACACACACATGAAAATTCTCAATGAATAAAGAATACTTAATTTGTAGCTTTCTTAAACAATTCCAAATATGATGAAGTTAATTATACAGTGAGATATTCAAATTATACCATCTAATGAACTTTGGAACATGTACTCATAAAAAATAAATCAAAATAAGTTGAATAAACATAAAAAGTCATTCTATTTTTTATTAGAAAAACCCAATAGCAACCATGGTTTTCAATCACTTGAAAAAATTTGGGCTGTAAAATCACTTTTGATTTTTGTTCTATTATAATTTCGTTTTAGAAAATGTGTAGTACGTACTAGAATGCTTTAAAAGAAACGAGCAAGAAGGATTAACTTTAAGTTGAGACTTATCAAATGATGAATCATTGAGAAAGCATCGTATGGAATCTGATTTGCTTCAACAAGATTCTATTCTTGTTTCTACAATCATATCATCATCGAATAATACAAAAAATGATTTACCTTAACTTTTCTTTAAAAGTGAAGAAATATCATAGCTCTTGGTGGTTTTATCAAACTTTTGATTGAAAATATAATATCTATTATTAATATTTTGATTTATGCCCTCTCTTGTTATAATTTCTGGATTTGCCCCTACTGCTTCAAATCCACTTATTTTGCAGATTATTTGCAAACATACACAAAAGCATAATATAAACATAAAATCACTCAAAAACAAACAATTCATCCGAAAACAAACCTAATTCGCAGACGATAAATTCTCAACGATCTTCTTGTCTCTCCTCTCCATCGCTACATCCCACACATCATTCCCAATATGCTTCGGCTATAATCAGAACAAATAAATTAAACATAGCTCGAGAAACTTCCAAAAAAAATCATGAAATGTAAAATTCGCTACCCTACCGTGAGCTGCTTTGTGGATGAAGTACTGAGTATTGCCCATAATACAAAGGGAACCAGCGATGATTCCTAGTGGTAGGACCGCTTCAACTAGGTAAAATTTCCCCATTCTGGAGCTGACTATTATTGACGATTTTGCGTTCGATTTGCGAATTTTAGATCTAAATTTTGTCTGTGTTCCAAATAAAAACGTGGGATCTTATCTCGGGCTCCACCATTTAGATCGACATATTCTATTTTTGGGCGAGGCCATTTTTTTTGCTTTGCGGAGAAATCGAACTAAAGGAGGAAGACATGATTATTTTTTGCTTTGAGTGTTTGTGAGGTTGAGCGGCGGAGGACGTATTTTGTTAAGGGTTTGAGTGAAACTCTTCAATATTAACTTTTGCCGCTTTGTTTTTGCTTCCTGCGTTAAAAATTATTTCAGCCCGCTTTTTTTTCAACCCGCACTCATTTTTTATAATATTTTTATAAGTCTATAGCTACTGCAACATAGTGTTGATATCTATGCTAACATCCTGAAGCAAATGTTGTAATAGACAAAAATCAGCATAGCTATCGTTACATTGTAGCTAGCAACATCTTGTATTTTCGTTGCAATAGGCCATCTATGGCGTAGTGCTCCAAATCCATTTAAAGCCCGCACAATATTTGTCCCATTTAAATCTAATTTAAACGCGTATCGTTATCATATATCGAATAATATATTTATAACTATTATAAATATACTTATTACTATTATTTAACAAATCAAAATAATATTTTAAAACTAGTATTGCATAAATATTAATTAATTTGCTTAATTTATGACTATTATAAATTAATCAAACCATGTGGTCAAAGGAGTATTCAACGATTCGGTTGTGTGACTCTTTAGGTGTTAATTTAGCCAGTGATTAATATCGAACTATTTGAATATTAACGTTTACACGTCATATAGAAGGTGATGTGACATTTTAATCAAATTTATCGCTTACTTGGTTCGGTAAAATCCAATTTTACTTTGATAGCCGTTACCTGATTTTGACTATTATTTACACCAATTCTTTTTTTTACGGGCAAAACAAAATATTATTATTTTGCATAGGCAAGTCGGATTATAGTGGCCATACCACTTTTACAAATTATTACAGGTGAGAGAAAGAAAGACCTCAGCAGATATGTAGTTTTTATAGTGGCGTGACCACTGACATTATCACTCACTTGACATATGACTAACAATACAAAACTAGCAAACATTGCCCAACATTATGACACCATCATACACTATGACAAACCACAAGCTAAGATGTGAAGGATATAACACAAAACAATACATAACACACGCGGGACCAGCCCAGTATTTCCCAAGATGACCAGAAGCATTGCAAAACGAAAAACTGATACCAATCCACCTACCAGGAAATCTTCCCATCTAGAAAAACAAGCTAACTTCAAAAAATGAAGACTATGCAGCTCTGCTTCCATAAAGATAAAAGCATGGATAACTATGAAAACAGTGGCACACCATGACAGAAGCAGGCAAACCATCCACATCCATAAAAGATAATTCATTCAAAGACCAAAGGAAGACTCAAGTAATATGCATAACAAGATAAGAAGCATACTACCATACACAGAACAAGAGAGAACACAGCTCGAAGCAAACCCACCGATAGTAGTAACCAACAACTCATGAAGTTTAACAAACAAAACAACAAAAGCTCATACCCACTGTTCACAACAGTCACCATAGAGGACGCCGCAGAGTTGGATAAATAGGCCAGTTTACAGCATAACAGATCCACGAGATAAGAAAGTTCAAAATATTATGCCTGATTCACACACATGCTTTTGAACAAAAAAAGAAGAAGATTCCCAATCTAGCGACGATCCAAACAACCAGCTCAACAACTAAAAACCGAAAATCAACTACAACAGTCATACTGGGCACGGATGAAAAAAGCAGAAGAGCATATGCCTCTTCAAAAGCCAAACCAGCTACACACAAAGGATTTCAAGACATCCGAATGGGAATTGGGTATATAAGGGGCTAGCTACATTAGATTTGGACAGAAGACGAAGGCAGAAGATTGACGGGACCAAGATAGAGCAAGGGCGGGTAGTTCGAAGAGAAAGATGTAGACTTGCAACAGAAGGAAAAGATGGGGTTATTAGATGCAGAGAAGAGTGAGAGAAAGATAGTGGAAGAGATGAAAATTGTAATGAATTTATGGAGAGGAAAAGAATTTGAGGCTACTGCAGGAAAAAGAGAGGAAATCCTAGTCCCCATTGTTGCAAGTCTATGGATGATTATTTCTAAAAGGATATTTCGATTTACACTAATTCTCTTTATCAAAACTATATTACTTTGGACTTATGTAATTTGGTAATGGTTAAAATTCTAATATCTTTCATATTCAACTCCATAGTCAAAACATAAAGTCCTTTGTTTGATTAAAACATTTATTATTAAACAAATTACTTAACCAGTGACTTTAACTTGACTTCAGTTGACCATGATACTAATCTCATATAACCAAGGAGATGAATCCTATCTTGAATAATTTTTCACTTCCAGTGCTTCCACTTGACCCAACCATAGTCGTTCGGTGGACATCATACCACGATTTAACTATAATCAAAGTGGGGCTTCCACATTGAAGATCAATAGTATTCTCAAGTCAAGAGAACCATTTAATTTTGTCACATCGATATTTTCTGTTTGACTTTAGTTATATTAACCAATAGAAAACTATAGAGTGAGCCGTTCCATAGCTGTCCAATAACTATCAGTACGTAACCCTTTGGTGCCCTCAACAGTCAGGAGTAATATACTTCCCAACATTTGTAGAGCATTACGTACTCTAGTCTTAATGGATACATCGATATCCAGTCTCAATACACCTTGACTAGGAATATTTAAGATGGTATGTTTATTTTAATTTTGATAAATAACTCATGGTCACCACGCTTTGTAACTACTATTACAAAAACACATAATTTATGGATTTTCTATTAAATATACTTTTAAATAAATAAATAAATTAATGTATAACATATTATATCAAGTATATAATATATAAAACACCTTTTGTTTCGAAGAAAATTGGTTATCGAGTTAGATATATGTAACAAATTACATAATTGGCTCTAGGACATACCCTAACTCTATCAGTGATGATGTGAGGAGGAGCTCATAGTGGTATACAAGGCTATGTGCCTATATTTAGTGAGCTAGGCTTTTTGCCTATGTTATAGATACTATGTGTCTTTTATTATAATGTACTCCTTTTTTTAGAAAAGCTAACTGGTTTTTATAGTGGTCCGTCCACTTTTATTACTTAGTAAAAAGTTTAGAGTATAGGAGAAGAGCTGAATTGCTCTATCTGCCAAATATACAATACTAATCCTCCTCCATAGAGGAGGTGTCACTACTCTCATCGCTCGGGTCTAGACCAATAACGACTACATACCCAGCAAATTGCCTTACAAGAACTGTGATGTAGTCTGCAGTGCTGCTAGCCTGCTAGAGAATATAAATCTCCTATCCTGGGAAGGATAATCGAAAATATTCTTGTTCAAGGCACCTAGCTTTCCATCAGATGTCAAAAAGAGAGAGTCATCGGACACATGGTAGTATAAACACCTGTGTTCACCTGCATTTTTTGTAATAAATTTGTAGTAACAACTATGGAAGGGCATGAATCACATTTTGGAGGAAGAGTGCACCTTGGAATGTCTTTAGAATACCATAAGATTGATTAATTAGAAGGTTCAGGCTCAGAGTTAACAAGAGAAGTGACACTAGGCTCGACAACTAAAGGTTCAGAGGGAATCTTGGATGGGATGAATGGATCGACGATGTTATAAACAATACTGTTGGTGGGAGGGGAGAGCATCATCGGTTTAGGGACCAACCGCCTAACAGGTTGACGGGGTAAAGGGATTTTGGGAGGAATAGGTTACGGAGACTGAGCAATAGGAGATGTTGTCAATTGAGGACCTTATTTGCATGAGACATCAAAATGCCTGAAGGAATGACAACTTATATAGATTTCAAGTTTCCAGTTGCAGCTCACATCAACTACGGCCACTTGGTTTTTTGGAATGTCTTACACATAATTTGGTGGTAAGCCGATGGTTTGATATAATTTTAATTAATGCCTTGGCATATTCAAGTTTTCTTCTAGCAACCGTGTTGAGACCAAAACATTTCAAATAACCAACAAGATTTGCTAGCCAATTAAGACCCTCCATCGATTGGAAGACCGAAGGAATGTTGGTGAAATGTGCCCAAGCCGGAATTGATAGAACTTGCCCCTTGGCCATGTCAACTATATGACTCTATAGAGTGATAATAAAAGATTTTCCTTCTTTGATTATAGGATCCTACACTAGAATGCAAACATTTCTTCCGAATTTGAAAAGCAAAAAAAGAACATGGCATTGTCATAGTAAACCTTAAGACCACGTTTTAGTTTTCATGGTACTCTGCACCTACCTCGAACAATTTGATAAAAGGGGTTCGAGTCTAAAAAGAAACATACAAGATAGTCTTTCCAAAATTCCATTCTTGCTTCAACAACTTCTTGGTGTGGAATCATAACTCCATTCTCTTGAATTACATTAAATTTTTTAGTTTAGCAGTTTTGAAAAGAAGGAAGACCATTTTGGGCCCAATAGACATGGTATAGTATTGCTGTTGGCAGAGTAGTTTCTGGGTATATAACGGAAGTGGCATTTTCATGAACATGTTGAGTACATTTCAATAAATCAACATCTCTTATATTCCTGGCATTAGTAGAACAATCAAGCAACATTACTTCACCATTCACATTATCATTCATGCCCTTATTATGCACTACATTTTCACTAGCCACATTCACTACAAGAGATGACAACTCAGAAATATTATTGATACCACATAGCATCCTAGAATTTAGAGCGTCATTAGGATCACCCAAGGGAATAGTAGAACTGTTACCTGAATCAAGTCGACAAATTTTAGTCACTGGAGAGGCTAGAGGCAGTCTTGTAGACACAAAAGGGGGCCAATCTGAAATGGATGAGAGTGATTGCAATGAAGGGAATTCACAAGTTATAAGCACACAAGTAGTAGGACTAGGCATGTTGAAAGCTTTCCTGGAACATGTCGTAGATGCAGGCAAAACCATGGTTTTTTCTAGATATGAGATGTGATGAATTTTGAGGTTCACCTTACGAACACGACATTAGAAGGGAGACTGAGGAGTGGAAGACGTTGGTGAGTGGTTGGGGGGGGGAGGAATGGATTCGGTCAGTAGAGGTGAGGTTGTGAGAGGGATGAAACGATGAAGGCCATCATTTTCTGTTGTTTATAGCTCTATTTAAAACAAATTTTATGCCGGTTCTTCTCCTTTTGTTGGTGTTGGAGAGGACCAGATTAGGCTAGCATCTATCCTAGTGGCTTGATTGTGAGGTCGTGCCGTAAATCCGTAACACCCTTATACTTATATAGCTATGTGCTTAAGCAGTACATGTTCACCTCTTTGTCACCTAGGCCAGCAGTTTGTTACCAATAGGGGCAAAATGCAGGGTCGTGAATGTGTGCTTCGCATAGATGAGCAACTGGTGGATACATTTCACGATGACCGTCGAGGTAACCGAAGACAGTAGAGTCTGTGTGACTTTAGAGCAGGCTCCATGCTACCAGTCTCCCATTTAGTTCTAATAGAGTGATAGATAGGCATATACTATTTATACCCCTCACCTGAATATAGATATGGGTTAGCCAACCCTTTTATTTATATATGACTCTACTAAGGAGTATGTGCCTGCTGTACAGTCATTTCCCTGGTACTACTTATATTGAGATAAACACATATATATGTATGTATGTACGATTGAGATAATTCAAAATTCACATAAGAATGGGATATAATTATAATCAAATAAGGATAGTAATAATCACCACACATGGTAATATATTCATATACCCTTATTATCGTGTTCTTATATGTATATATATATATATCACATTTATTAGTAACATCAATATACCATTGTAGACATAGACTGGCCCATAAGTTATTACGATGCTCGGGCTTCTCCGAAGTATTCCAATTATAAGTACTCAGTAGTTTCTCTGGACATTTGGATATTTTGGAGGCTAATAGTTACATTAGGATGATACATTTTCTTTTGTACTTTGTAGCCACTTGTGTATATATAGTGATGTGATCTTATGATGTATGTATGAAGTGGGTTGGAGTCTGTCATTTTGTAACCCACTGGACTATGTATATGTGATATATCTAATGCGTTCTAACTCTGTGTACACTATTATTTACTCTGGGTTGTGCATTGTTATGTTCTGGAGGTATACATGTTTATTGCTTTGTACTAAGACCGCATACAATTATATTGACTGTTATGATTGTGATTTGTACCAGAGTTAATCTAAGGAAATATTCACATGTTGCCCCATATAGCCTTATTCTCCATATTATTTGACAGCGTTATCTATTATCACTCTTGATTAATATAGGTATTGAGGTGGGGTGTTTCACCGATGATATTCAGTCACTACCAGAATTAAATGACAAAATGAGATCGTTTTTTTCTTCACAACATTAAGTAAAAATAGTAGCTAAATAAGTTTTCATGCACATAATTGTCATTTATTCAGTGGTTTCTTTTCATTTGTGATAGTGTTCTTTGGCTATTATCAAAATTAACCCCTATTTAATTACCGTTTTCTTAGTTACATTATTAATTAAGGTATATATTCCTTAGCCAATTAAATCATATCAATTCGAAAACTAATGAAAAATTCACAGAAATTCATACTAAAACATTTTCTTCTACCTCTAGTAAAAATTTCAAAAACAAAATACTTAATTTTAACATTTTCTTATATTTATTTATACTCGATATTAGCCCTTTGCCACTTAGAAAATTCATAATTAATTAGTGTTTCATCCAAAAAATTATGAAAATTAGAACCCATCTTTCTTTACATATTGAAAACACCATATTAAAATTTTAAGTTATTCGAGAGATTAAATCATGTCTTGCCTTAAAATATGTACAATTCTATTCATTTTAACTCACGCATACATGAAAATCCATTCCAATTAATTAGATCATGTGTGACATCATTTAAAACATCCAAGCAATATCAAATCCAAACATAATGGGTATGGGAAGGGTTTTAGAGAAAGTTTTACCCACTTAAACATTGAAAATCTTGATTAAATCTCTTATCTTTTCTTTAGAAATGAATGCTTCTCTTTAGATTTTATTTTCCCTCTTCCTTCCCTTGAGAAATGGTGGTCGCCTTGTAATGGTAAGTAGTTTTATTTTTGTTTTGTAAATAAGGATGAATGTAAAGGAGGAGGATGGTATTGTGGGGAGTTTATAGATTTATAATTTTAAATCCCTCTACTTTATTCTTACTAATCTATTTCTATAACACCCCATATTAAAGGAAATTAATTAATAAGTAATTATTAAAGCCCAAAAATAGAATTTTCTTAAACTTCTGAATTTGGCTACGAAACTTACATTGTTGGGTTCATGATGATTTCCTGATCAAGTTTCATGCATAAAGTTTACGATTGGAGTACAAACGAAAAAGTTATTAATATTTGAAATTTTTGGATCGAAGACCATTCAGAACCAATTAAGAAAGTAAATGTTAATAACTTCACATTAAATGGGTATGAAGCATAAATGTTAAAGTTAAATATAAATGTTAATTAAGGGTGCTCAATCAAATTAAATCTAACTAAAAAAGCATGTAAATAAATAAATTCGACGCAGAAGTAATTAGGCATTAATAACTTACATTAGTGTAAACATTATATGTATATCTTATCATTTAGGTAATTGGCTGTGTTAAATTTATTCAAATCAGAGATTAGAGGGAAGTAATCAAAGGAGATCAGCGTTAAATAAAATTAAATCGGTTCTGAAAAGGAATTAAATAAATGACAATTAATTAGCGTTAAAACAAGCGTTAATAAATAAGAACATTAAGATTAAAAGAAATAAAGTAGGGAAATAAATATTGTTAATTAACTTTAAACTAACATTTAAACCAATGCTTAACTACTAAATAACCTTAATAAGGTTAATGCTAATCGGATGAAATTGAAATCGATCGCATAAGGAAACAAGTAGGATGAGTTAAGCACAAAATAAAACTTAACATATTTACAACGATCGGTGGACCACTTTGTTATGACTAATCGACCAATAGGTATAAAGAAGTCGACCGGTGGCTGCTGTGGTAGTGAAAATTGAACCTAGGCCTAACGGTCCAGATTTAGTAAAGTAAAATCTAACGGACGGAATTGATTTGTGCACCTATATATCCTAACCCTCACTTTTCTTCTCATATTTTCTGAATCAAAGAGCGAAGCTCTACCATTTTCTTTTCTCCACAAGTTCTATGAAATATAGAAATTATAAATTAGTGTATATGTGTGTGTGTGTATGTGGAGAATAGCGGAAAATAAAAGAGAAGAAGAATAAGAGGTGAATCAATTCAACAAAGCAAAGGTAAATCTCAATCCAAATTAATGTTTAATTCAAATCTCTTCTCAGATCTAAATTTCTATAACGTATGTGTATGCTTGCGGTACGAATTCCATTATGTAGAAAAAAGGAGCCAAACCGAAATCTCATGATTTAAATCTGGAAATTTGGAAAGCTAAAAGGTGAGTGGAAAATTATATATGTTACATAATATTGGATTTATATCATTGTAAATCTGTTCCTTGTATGCTTTATAATTATTTTGGAGTTGTAGGCTTAAAACATATACATCCAATGAATTCGAAAACCATGCCTACATATTCTGTAAATTGCTAACTTGAGTTAAATATTTTTAATACTTGAATCTGGAAAGTAAGGGTCCCTAAATTAATAAATTTAATAATAATTATAGATATGTTGGTTAAACAATATATGCTAGCAAATATGAAACAAAAGTTATTATAAATTGAATTGGGATTTAAGTACTATTTTAATTCATTGGAATGAAGTGCATTGCAATGTAAATTTCTATAAATTATATAGTTTTATAAATATGAATAAATGTGTTACATTTGAAATAATAAGAAATATGCCAAAAAGAAAGAGATGTACAAAATAACGATGTTAACCGTATTTGTACTATCTATTTGAATAAAAAAGATAATTCCTTATAATTCCAAACGTAACATAAATCCCCCTTTTCAGTAAGTTATAGAAGTTTATAGTGTTAACAATTCCTTTTAGGAAAGATGTAATTCCAACGCATTAAAATGCAGAAATTCCTAAGTATAAACTAAAGAATTGTAAGCATGGACAACAATGACAGTTTAAATGTAAACCTAATATACGCAATAATAGACAAGTTAAAAATTAAACAATAAGCGACAAATTTAGGTAAAGTAATGAAATGAGTTAGTTATAAGATTAGTAACCAAAAGAAGATGGCAAGAGATAGAAAGGAATAGTAAATAGATATTTAAATATTTTAAGTTACAAACAAGTGGTTAAATTGACATTAATGAAATAATAAGTAAACACATGAAAAAGTAAAGAAATATTATTAATAGTTTATGAATGGGACGTAATAAATAAATAGGTATGAATATATGCATAGCCTCAAGTACGTGTTTGTAGTGGGTGTAATGTATTAAAGTTGGCTAATGACCTAGATTAAATAAGAATGACATAGTCATTAAAATATGTTGGAATGCGAGGTCAGTAGTGTTACACAACAGAAGTCTACCACCACATGGGACCACCGATAGTTGTGTATACATTATACCGATGTGGGCCATATTTAACTGTAGAACCCATGGGATCATACGTTCACGTATAGGTGAAGGGAATGCCAAGTAGGATGTTTGCCTTAGGTTGAGGTGTCAAAGGACAAGTAGAGTTTGCTTCAACCATTTAGGTGGTACTAAGTACCAAGGGGTATTTCCTAAATTGCGTTAGGCAATTTGAATGGGACGGTGAGCAAGGTTTGGGGCTATGACGGTGTGATTGATACCAAATAAGGAGTAGAAGCTACTCATAGGTCGAGAACGACATCGGTCTTGAGCGGTCAGTGGAATGACGAGAGGTTACACCTAAACGGACTAACCTCCTACTAGTGTTGATTTCGTTTAGGGTATGCACCGTGTCATGGTTATTTGCTAGTTTGATTGTGATAGGAGGCAAGGCTTGATAACCCATTGATGGAGTCTTTTAAATATGAAATAGAATACGACAAAACTATTATGATACCGTTATTAGGCACTACAGGAGTTCCTTGGTATGCACAGGCGACGAGGACATGATATTGCACTGATGATGGATCCTGACGAGGTGTTGTTATGGATACCGGCGGGGATAGTATCTTGGTCTATAAGGGGACTGTGGTACTTATATATATATATGTAGTTATTTTCTACTTTGAGTTGATAGGGCTTATCGTATGCATATGTGGAGTCGAGATGATTAAGCAAAACAAAAGACATAACATATATTGGAAGGTGATCGACATAAGCTAGTGTTATGCATAAAATGTGTAGTTTAGCAGTCACCAGAATGTTGTTCTGACCCCCTCCTCATTACAACCCATATGATAGCTTTAAAGGACATGTATTGGTACAAGGCAGGAATAGTGGAAGGACATATTTCCTTATGCATGCTCGACACTAGTAAGGACACTAGAGTTCAAAGGCGTCAGTCTTAGTCAGTAATTTATGTTTATTATACTTTATTATTCTGCTATGAATTTATATCGATAGTCGTCTGATATACGTTGTTATTTGTAGGATACAAAAACTAACGATCCGTTCTTCGGTGGACTTGGTTTTTCGATTTAGCGAATATTTGGGCCCACTAAGGTGCAGGTTGCTACGAATTCCCTTAATACAAGATTCCTTTTCATTCAAAATTCAAGTTTATTTATTCTCACTAATATGATCGATCTCAATTGCTCTAATAGCCTTTGTCATATAATTAACTTTTAAAGTGTCCCACACTTAATTAATCAAGTCTCCCTTAGGTAATTCTTAAATTTAAATTATTTTAGTTACCATTTTAATAAAGTTTTATTATTAATTAAATTTCCTATATATGACACTCTAAAATATGGGGTGTTACAGTCTCCCTTCCTTGTAGAAATTTCATTCTTGAAATTCAGATAAGGAAGAACAAAAATTAGACTAACACCCTGATAGTGTAAGGTAATTGTCACATACATACATAGAGTCCTAATAACTTATGCTAATACCCTACTATTGTAAGTCATCGATCATCAAACAAAATACATTAATGCAACTACTAACAGGTATTCATATTGTAACATTAGTACACTAGTGCCACTACTTGTTCATAAAATAAACAAACAAATCATACTGCTACATATATAAATGACCAAAACAATTCGAAAAAGATATTCATAACCCTGTCCTCTACCTCCTAATTGCAATCACCCTTATTGTCACTCCATTGGACACAGAAAAAATCTAATAACTTAGTTTCCTAATTCCTTCATACCTTGACCCATTATCCCTTTCGATCTTCTTACATAAGTCTAATATGGTTTTGTAGATAAGTCTTTTTTTCCCTTGGTTCCTAATTCGTACTACAGTCATGCACACATTTCCTTAAATGCAATATATGAAAAACATTTTGCTAGCCTACAAAACTACTTAGTAATTTGCATCTATAAGTGAGTTTACTGATCTTTTCAATCATTGGAATGCCCTTACATATCTAGGAGTTAATTTCCCTACCTTCCCAAAGCGCATAACACCTTGCATCACTGAACCCGTCAAGAACACACAATCTCCTACCACTAACTTTAGATCATTCCTTCTCTTATTGACATAACTCTTCTGCCTTTATTATGGAACTTTCAGTCTAGCATGAATCACTTCTATCTCAGAAATTTGGGTCCTTACATGAGTCTATCTCCATGTCCATCCAACAAATTGACTTACATGGTCTACTATAAAGCATCTCAAACAATGCCATTCTAAACTCGAATGGTAACAATTATTATTGGGAAACTCTACCAAATGCAAATGGTCTTCCCAAGATCCTCCAAAGTCTAAAGAACAAGGTTTTAGCAAATTCTAACACATGGTTCACCCTTTCCATTTGACCATGCATCTATAGGTGGTAAGTCATGCCTAAGTTCAATTCTATACTCATTGCACTCTGCAAACTTCTCTAGAACTCACTTGTGAACAATGTGTCTCTATCACTAACTAAGTTGCTTGGAATTCCATGGTATCTCTCAATATTCTTCACATATAGCTTCGCTAAGCTAGTAGTTGTTCTTGTCGTCTTTACTAAGATAAAATGTGTGCTTTTAATCAATCTATTGACAATTACCTAAATGTTTTCATTCCTGGTTCTTGACCTTAGCAATATATAAAATCCATAGATACCGAATTACACTTCCAAGTTGGAACTTCCAAGGGCTGAAGTAAACTACCTAGCTTCTGATGCTTAGCCTTTACTTGCTGACATGTGAAACGCCTGAAATAACCTGCCATCTATGATGCCCCGATTCATGAATAAAATGGTGCAAACATCAAAGATCTCGTAGATAATGGATCATTTTGAGGTAAAATATATAAAATTGATCATAAAGCTATCTATAATATTCTATACTTTCTAAAACTCATAATGGAAGGAATAAAATATAATAATCAAATAATACAATCCTAGAAAAACAAAACAGTATAATATCAAGTAAATTCCAAGTACCATATATCTCCATACCGGCAATGGAAACAGTATAATGTCTAGGAATAAATGAAATGAAATAGTAAATAGCCTATAAATAAATGTGCGGATCTCCGTCATACCATCACGCCTCCAAGTCACCACTAGTCCTATCTATCGACCTATCAGAGTATAACTAAAAAGAAGAAAATGAAAGAGGGGGTCAAACATACATTTGGTAAGTGAAATACATTGTATAAGTGTATAATACTAACAAACTAGTAAAACAACAGTTATGCTTGAAAATCATACCTTAACATCTGTCACTTGCATATAACAAGTCAACTAAACACAATACAATACTATATTGACATCATACTAAGGTCTCACTAAAATCTCCACCAGGTTTAATTATAAGCTGAAACAACTATATGACGATCGAGATCAAATGTAAAACCCCACAAAAATTAACTGAAAATTTAATAAAAGAATTAAATTAACCATAACAAGGGTAAAAATAAAATTTTCACAAGCATTCGAATTTGGCTATGAAACTTACACCTTTGTGTTTGTAGCTATTTTCTTGACAATTTTCATATAAAAAGTTTTGTAATAAGAGCTCTTATGAAAAAGTTATTCACGTTAAAAATTCAGGATTGAAAATAATTAAATATATAAAATTAGGAAAGAAATATTTTAAATAAAGAAAGCTATACAAGTTGACACCCTAACTTGGACTGATCAACCCCTAGAGGTTGACCACTTCAAACCAATCGGTCGACTGGTCGAAGTGTTCCAGGTTAGGGTTTGGGTCAGCCGAACGACCTAGATTTTATATAAAATAATCTAATAACTGATGTTACTTTGTACCCCTATGTATTTAACCTAAGTAGATACTCAGAACCCTAATTATTCCGATTGTAACAAAACTTTATCTCTCCCAATACTCAACCCTCTTCCTCTCCAAATGAATTTTCTTCAAATACAACTAAAATTAAATTCAAAAGATTGAAGGAGGAATAAAATCAAATCAAGGAGAGTTCTATGAACAAAGCAGAGGCGATTCCAAGCGAACTAAAAAGAGGATAGCTTTCTACAAGTAAGTGGGTTCATAATTAATATGATGATTTATATGTAATTAAGTTTGTATATATTCTATTTGATCTAGATTTGGTTTGATTTAATCAGAAATATTGTTTATCTAGTGACTGTAATGGATTAGGAATTTGGTAGTAATTTAACCCTTATTAGTATGATCCCTGTTTAATCCAAATTTGGTTAAAGTAAAATCGGTCAAATAAAAGTTGATTTATGTTAAACACCCTCTTTTAGTTAAATTCATTATAGATAGATATAACACTGTTGATTCTAAACCTATGTTAATTGGAATTATGACAAACACGATTATAAAATTATGAAATAATTCGAAATTAAAGTTGAGAACACCGGGGATTGTACGTTTATATATTAAGGTTTACTATAAGCACGAGAGCACGATAAGCAACAAAGAATGATAATAGACATACATGACGAATAATAATAATAAAACAGCTCCAATAGGTCGACAGGCTCGCTGGAGCAAGTCGACAGCAAGCGATCGACCGCCCTAGTGGCAGGCAGTTGACTAGTTAACAATTACCAGCTCAGTCTGAATCTTGACCTAAGGGCTATGTTCTAAGTTTTTATATATATTTTTTATATATGGATGTTAACATATTAGTAGAGAAATTAGTTCCCTAAGTTTATGACCCTTGGACATTGGATCACAAATTGCACTCACAGGAGGTTCTATGGTTTACACGCAACGCTGATGAGGATGCCTGTAGAAGTGAGTGGCCCTTCACTAATTGGGATTTCTTTGGCACAAGACATGGTACTGTTGATTGATGATTGGATGCCCAGCGCTATGCAGTAAGTTGTGTTACATTACCATTGAGAGTGGATACGGATGCAACGGACCCTGAGACGTCTTTGGCACAAGTCGGCATTGTGGGCTCCATCTAAATGCGTAAATACGATATGTAGTAGTATTTTGGGAACACAGTCCTAAGATTGACACCATAGGTGATCCTATATTGGAATAGTTCCAGAAGTTATTAGCCAATCCATAGTTGTTTTGAGGTTTGATTAGTTATTTTATCCTAAGTATAAATCTTGACAAGTAGTTTAGTGTAGGTGTATTTAAAACTATATGCCTTGTGTTAGAGAAACCTAACTTAGTAAGCAGTTCACGAACAAAAGTAGGAAACCTTGGGTCACATAGAGTATCAATGAAGTTAATTGCATGTGATCACCATATATTAACGATGTAACTCATTTACCAAACTTTTGTTTGACCCACTCATTTCATTTTCCCCCTACCACAGGAGGACAAGGCAGCATATGATTGGGTCGAATCTAGTACGAGGAGCGGCAAGCATGGCATTGGCATTTCTTATTACTTTTCATTACTCTCCATGTAACTATTTATCGTACTTTGTATTGATTAGACTGTATGCTGTATTTCCGTACACTCTAGATTATGACATTGTTTGTTTCAAGACTGTGTTTTCTGGGATATTTTCTAAGATGACTATTTTCCATTTTTATATTTTGCCACCATTCGCTGTGAGATATGGAGGTGTAGAATGTCTTAGATATTATTCTTATATTCTCAGTCTTTGTAATGCATCCAAACTCGATCGCTTGTACTTATTGGCACGACGCGAGTACGAAAGTCACCTTAGGCTTTGGATCGGTGTGTACAGAGGTGCAGATTCTCACACTTAGTATCAGAGCATAGGTTTAAGTTTCCTTAGGAGAAAGGCATGTATTAAGAGAATGTACTTGGAATTAAAAAAAAAGAGGTTTTCCAAAAGGTTTTCAAAAAGGTTTTCAAAATTGGGTTTAAAAAAAGCACATGTTTGTATAGATACAAAGTTTTTCAAAGGTTCTATATATATAAGTATAATATGAAAAGCAAACGCTATCACTTTTTCTCGCCAATACTATCTATGGAAAGGTTGCTAGTAATTCCAAAATCACAAGTAGAGTGGATGAGAAATTCTGGTGGTTGTGGTTCAGGTGATATGTATCGACCCACCTTTTCAAACCTTAAAAGTCGATACTAATACATCCACGGTATTCACTGGCCGTGTGATGGCCCACCCCAAGACCTACACTAACAAAGAGTATTATTAGGTAATGTCGTCTGCTGGTGCAGAGAATTGGGCCGGTGAGGAGCGACTATCCGTGAGTCTTGCATTAAACAAGTATCAAGTAAGTCGATTTATTGCTTATTTTTTCCCCTCTTACCTCATATGGATCGACATACTTAATTCTTGCCAAATACAATACTATGGTGGCTAGAGGATCAATCCAGAACAAAGCATAATTATAAAAGCAACACAGATCACAGACAACAAACACGAATATATACATAGATACAACTACAATACAATACATAGTGTCACATAAGGGTAAGTGGTTATACAAACCATACACATATATAAACATCGAGTCAAAAAGAATATAGTATATATCAGAGTATACAAAATAGAAAAACTACACTACTAGACCAAAACACGCCTAATCGATCAAAAAGTGATAGGTCGTCCATACACGGAAGCTGGATAACTGGAATCTACATCATGTGCTAACCTTTAAAAACTCGGTCTGACCCGAGCATAAATACACGGGTTAGTCTAGCTAATAAAGAGTAGTTAGGATATAATAAGTGAAAGGTAATACACATAAGGGCCTAACATCTCGAAAGAGAAGTGACGACATGAATTCTCAATGTCGTAGATTATATGAGCAAGGTTCAACTAGTCAACATAAGGTATAAGGGTTTCCATCGATAATAAATTGCTAAGCACAAAAGCAAAGCTAATGGTATGTAATTATATAACACATGAAAACAAGATGGAAATTATCACAACAACAACATGTAGAACCCATTCAAGAGTTCGAATCAACAGGAATGAAATAACTATAAATAAATAACATGATAGCGCTCAGGCTATATAAATAAACCAACATCGACAACCATGGTGAAAACATTCATAAATCATCTAAATTCTAGAAATCAATGTAAAGAAATCTAGAAAAGCAACAATATAAAGAATAGGACCCAACGGTCCAAAAATTAGCCCAACAACTATATACGTAGAAAGGACCCAATATTCCAGTAAGTAGCCAACAGTGTGATAACCCTGATTTTTGTGAGTAATTTCATGATTTAATTTAGTTTGTATTTGTTTGAAATTGCATCGAAAAGGTAGAGATATGAAACTAATTTGCAGATACATAGTTTAAAACATGTACATGTGCACAAGATAGTGCACAAACATGCACACATTTTTCTGTGTGATAAAATAGGCAACAGTTCATATATATGATGGGATAAATAAATTACAAATATATATGTAGGCAGAAATGATCAGGTCTTTAAAAAGTTTAGCATAAAGAAAACAAATGTGTATATAGGCAGAAATAGTAAGAAAGAAAAATAAAAAGACTTAGGCAAAAATAAGCATACAAGTGTTATACATGTACACAGTCAAATATGGCAGATAGGAAACAAAGCTTGCATGGAAATGGAATGAACCTTTAAATATACACTTTATCCATAACCAGCACTTCTTTTGCTTAGGGAAAATTAAAGTCATGCATATGACATGACCCGGGGTAAGGTTAAAAGAATAAGAATGATTTTCTGAAAAAATAATAATAAGGACCACATACCCTTTTCTTCTTTTAAATCAAGAGTGAGGCAGACCATATTATGGGGTAAAACTGACATTGGGTAATTCCATAAACCCTAGTAACAGCCAGGAATTATATAAAGAGGCTTAATGTAGTGAGATCATACCCATTTGCTCTTCATAACCTAAAGAAAAAAATAAGAACATAAGCTAGAGAAGATAAGAAGTACTGGCCATTAGAGTTAAAGGAAGGCAGAGGATCAAAAGAAAAGAAAGGCTTAGGAAAAAGAATTAAAGTGAGTAACCTCACTGAAAACTTTGGCATTAAGTCCTGAATATTGAGGCAGCCTATTTGAATTAATAAATTCATTTTTGCAAGTTACGTTCATTTTATGATTTCATGACTTTGGTTTGTTAATGATCTGTTCAAGTGTAAAAACCTTCATGGTGATTTACCCAGAAAATGAGGCATAGATTTCATGTTTAAAATGATCATCTGTGTTGTGGATTAACCTTGAGAGGAAATGTTTTCTTTTATGTGTTTTCTCCATACAGTTATTTATTTAAATCCCAGGGTTTATGTTGTAAATCCATGGTCCAAAGGAAAAATGAAAAATATAGGACTGCATCATAGTGTTGTTGCTTATGTCTCATATTATTTGAGCAAGTAAAAATGTAGGAGTGCAATGTTATACATGTGCTGAACTTCTATATTTTACCAATAATCCAAATCAGGACATATACTTGTGGTTTAGCCAGATCTTATAAATTGATGAGTATCTGATTAAACCAGAGGTAAAAAGGAGGCAACCAAAGAAACTATCTATGACCATATATTTATAACATGATCCATTGAAACCCATGAACAAAATAACATGTATACTGAGAACTCATATCTGCTTGTTTGATTAGATGCATGTTTATGAGAACATGACTCACCAACCCTTGAATAAGTACATGTTGGTTGAATTGTTTATTTTTCTCTGATTAGACTGTGATATGCAGAGGGGATTAGCACAATTAGGGAAAATTAACACTTAGTAATTTAACTAAGGATTCTGGATCTTAGGGCTACAAAATATAGCTTGGCAAGGGGAACATTGCAAGCTCACACATGGTATGTTTATACCCAGGGGCCTGAGTGTGCTGGGTTAACAGAGAGATGTCCCAGGCAGTGTGTGTTTAAAAAGTGAAAGTAGCTAAAGACCATATTATATTTGATAATGAACTATAGAAATAGGTTCAGGAGAGGCTTGGGCAAAATCCCTGATGGCCAGTAAAATGTGTAAAGGGGGCTTGATGACTGAATTGATGGATGCTTTGGAAGGTTTATGATGTTTTATTGGTGAATCTTATGATTGTTTTCTATGAACTAAATCATTGTGATCATATATATAATTTGTTTAGCACTGATATGAATGCACATGCCTCACAAAAACATGCACAAAGAAGATACTGAGTTTCTTTATTCATACAAAGTACTGGAATATAAATAGAATTGAATAAGATCATGTTTTCAGTTAGATTATTCATACCAGACAATTAGTCTGACCCTTTTGTGTTTATGCACCATTGGGTGTCTCATATTTGTATGAGGCAGTTCATGGTGATTATGCAGGTAAATAGGAATTTTGTTGATCAGGCTTTGGATGAGTTAACTGCTTAAAGATTTGGATGCTATTTTTAAAAGACTTTGCTGAAGTATATTAAACATTCATGATGGACTATGTTAAGACATTTTGGTTAAGTTTCTTTGAGAAACCAATGTATTGTTATTTGCTGTTTTGTAAGTGTTGAACTTATATGTATCAGCTGGAACTTATGTATTTTGTTTTGCAAAATGCTTTGCTAAGAAAATGAATTTTAAGCTTCAAGAACAGTTAGGCTAAAATGGTAGAAAAATCTGAGAATAAAGGATTTATGGATTGAAGGTATATCCAAAGAATTGACACTAAAATAATCCATGTTTAAGTTAAAGAAAATCTGACATAAAGGATTTGAGTTGCCTTAGAAAAGAAAACAAAATAACATGTGTTTTGTTGAGAAATAGTGCAAACTGAATATGGCTAACATGGCCATTTTATTGAGTCTGGGTTAAGCCAGCACCCAAGAGTTTTAATTTAAGTTTTCAGATCTGTTTCATAACCCAAGTATAGGGTAGACTCAGACAATTTTGTTAACAAGAAAAAAAAATAAGGCACCTGAATTTCCCACTGACACACACATGCACAGAAACATGCACACCCACATGCACAAACAAAAGCACAGTTTATACAGTAATAAAATTATGGAAATTTGTAAAGTGATAAGTCTTGAGACATAAAATCAATAGTTATGCATTAACCCAAGTGTACTTTGAAAATCTAGTTTTTTTAGAAACACCATTGCTATGTAGAGAGTATTTCCTTTAAGTAATACTCAAACAGATTTCTACTTTAAAATTTCTATACTCTGATTTAAGTAGAAAATGACTTATATATCTTCATATATATAAGTTCAAGATGAAATGAGTAAACCAATATTTTTATATTGACAAAAAGGTCCTGGATAGAAGAAAATTGGAATTAAATATTTTCTTGATTAAATGGCCACTGTTTAATATTTTTTTCAAGTGGGTCATTTCATTTGGTATCAGAGCTATGTTGTTAAATAACATAGCAAAGTTTTGTACGAACTTGTTTGCATTGGATGTATGGAAATGTTGACTGCTTTGGATGCTTTGTTTGTTAATATTTACACTATTAATATCTATTATGACAGAATAGTGATAGATTAAAATGAATTAATATGTAGAGTATTAAGCAAAACAGACTAACTTAAGTGTGATATCCATAGAGCTATGGTAGGACCTAGACATCAAAATGTAGGAACAAGTGAACCACCCATGGTGAATACGCAAGAATTCATGAGAGCCATAAGGGATGGAGTAGGCAACAGGCAGGAAAATCCACATGAATAGCTTTCTAAACTACTCAAGACTTTTACCAATCTTGGAGGAAAAACTTTTGATGGCACAGAAGGAGTTATGGGAGTTCTAAATTGGCTTAGAATTTTGGAAAGGATCTTTGCGGACATGCAAGTTGAAAACCAAAGGAAGAGGCAAATTGCATCCAGGCAATTGAGAGGAGCAGCTTTGGATTGGTGGGAGGTTATCATAGCTGGAAGACCTGAAGGAGAAGTGACATGAGATCAATTTAAAGCAATGTTGGAAGGCAGATTTGTCCCTGCATCAGCCAAGGAATCTTTGCTAGAGGAATTCATCAAATTAAGGCAAGGGACTATGAGTGTCACTGAGTACACTCAGAAGTTTGAATCATTGGCAAAGTATGGTGCAGTACTCATCACTACTGAGGAGGCTAAGAATGGCAGGTATATTCAAGGGCTGAACCCTAGCCTTAGTAAAGCCATGCTACCATACAAGGACAAGACTTTTGATCAAGTTTTGGATTTGACTCTGAGCATTGAACAACATGATAAAGCTAGAGAGAATTTCAGGGCATTCAAGAATAATCAAAACAAGAAGGGAAAGGGTAAATTTCACTCTTATGATAAGAAGAAAATAGACATAGCTTCCACCAAGAAACCAGAAGAAGTCAGGGCTACTGAAATTAAGAAGAAGATCACTTGTTATAACTGTGGCCAAGAGGGGCATATGAAGAATAGATGCACAAATGTTAGGCCTGCATCCTTCAATTGTCACCATTGTGGGAAGGAGGGTCACATAAAGAAGAATTGTCAGATTTTAAGCAAGGAAAATTAGGGGCTTTGGAAGGAAAAGGCAAGGCAGTTGAGGGATCAAGTGTTGAAAAGCATGGTCAAGTTGAAGGTACTTTGCTTATTCACTCAATACCTTTTGCAGTAGTGTATGATGCTGGGGCTACACACTCATTGATCTCTCATGATATTGCATAACAATTAAAATTGAATTGTATGATTGTTGATAAGCCACTGCTAATTAAAAGCCCTATAGGTTGTTCATGTGTTCTGGGTATGATATGTATGCAACTAGGGTTAAATATAGGAGGACATGTGTTTGAGTCAGACCTATATGTGTTGCAATATTCGGGCATAGGGATTATTTTAGGAGTTGATTGGTTGAGTAGATATAAGGCTATCATAAATATGGAGACATCCACCATATCATTGAAAGTTTCTGATGGACAAAGAATAGTTGTTCTTTGTGAGGCAAACAAGAATAGAAGTATAGCCAACCTTTCTACATTGTCAAATGAAAAACCCATGCCTGCATTAGAAGAAATCCCCATAATAAATCAATATGTTGATGTGTTTGGTGAAGTGAGGGGAGTTCCAAACCACAGACTAGTTGAGTATTCAATCAAAATAATTCCAGGAGCTAGCCCAGTGGTTAAAAGACCAACCAGAATGGGGCCTAAGGAGTTGATAGAGCTGAAATAGCAATTGGTTGAACTAGAAGAAAAAGGTTTTATTAGACCCAGTAGCTCATCATGGGGAGCACCAGTAGTCTTTGTTAAGAAACAAGATGGATCCCTTAGGTTATGTATTGACTATAGGGAATTAAATAAAGTCACAGTTAAAAATAAATATCCCTTATCAAGGATTGATGATCTCTTTGATCAATTGAGTGGTGCAAAAATATTTTCTAGACTTGATTTAGCTTCAGGCTTTCATCAAATGAAAGTAGAAGAGGAAAGCATTAAGTATATAGCCTTTAACACAAGATATGGACTTTATGAATTTTTAGTAATGCCATTTGGCTTGACAAATGCTCCTTCCTATTTTGTTGATTTGATGAATAGGATTATTAGAGAATACTTGGATAAGTTTGTATTGATATTTATTGATGATATAATAATTTATTCTAAGTCAGTTAGAGAGCATGAAAATCATTTGCATATGGTATTTGAGAAATTAAGACAGGAAGACTTAAAAGCCAAATTTTCAAAATGCACTTTTTGGCAAAATGAAGTGAATTTTCTAGGTCATATTATATCAGAAAAAGGAATATCTATAGATTCCAATAAAGTCATTGCAGTGCAAGCTTGGAAAAGGCCTAGTAATGTCACTGAAGTTAGATCATTCATGGGAATGGCTGATTACTATAGGAGATTTATAAAAGATTTTGCAAAAATCTCAATTCCATTAACCATGTTGACTAGGAAAAATCAAGTGTTTACTTGGACTGAAGAGTGTGAGAAAGCCTTTGGAAAATTAAAGGAAGCACTAGTACAAGCTCCAATTCTTAAAGTGCCTGAAGGAAATGAAAACTTGGTGGTGTATACTGATGCAAGTGGACAAGGGCTTGGGGCAGTGTTGATGCAACAACATCAAGTGATAGCTTATGCTTCTAGGCAGTTGAAATCAAGTGAGGTAAGGTATGCTACTCATGACCTTGAATTGGCTACTATAGTGTATGCTCTTAAGTTATGGAGACACTACTTGTTAGGAGCAAAATTTGAAGTTTATACAGACCATAAATCACTTAAATATTTGTTTTCACAAAAAGAATTAAATACGAGGCAGCAAAGATGGATTGAACTCTTAGCCTCATATGATATTGAAATATTGTACACACCTGGTAAGGCTAATAAAGTAGCAGATGCCCTAAGTAGACAACATGCTAAAGTGGCTAGATTAATGATAGAAGAGTTTAACACTTTATCATTATTAATTGATTCAGAGATAGAAAGTGATAACATAGAAAATATGAGCTTATGCAG
The DNA here is from genome assembly GCA_030737815.1 of Allium fistulosum. Lineage (NCBI taxonomy): Eukaryota > Viridiplantae > Streptophyta > Magnoliopsida > Asparagales > Amaryllidaceae > Allium > Allium fistulosum. The sequence continues at coordinate 191,185,493 of CM060902.1, read as the reverse complement.
TGAGAATGTAGAAATGGGAAAATTAAGTTTTATTACTCTGGGATCAGAATTGAAGAATAAAGTTGTAGAGCTACAAGACCAAGATCCATTTTTATTTGAAAAGAAGACTTAGATATTAAATGGTGAGGCAGTGGAAGGTTTTCAGTTGAATGATCAAGGCCATCTGATGAAGGGAAAAAGAATATGTGTTCCAGCAATTGATGAGTTGAAGCAAGAAATCTTGGATGCTTACCACAAAAGCAAATATACTGTACACCCAGGAAGCACAAGAATGTATCACAACCTCAAGAGAGATTATTGGTGGAGTGGTATGAAGAGTGCAGTGGCAACCTATGTATCCAAATGTATGGTTTGCCAACAAGTGAAGGCTGAGTATCAAAAACCCTCAGGGATGCTTCAACCTTTGCAAATACCACAGTGGAAATGGGAAGACATATCAATGGATTTCATTGATGGTTTGCCTAGAACTAGGAGGGGAAATGATAGTATTTGGGTAGTGGTTGATAGGTTAACCAACTCAGCCCACTTTATACCAGTGAAATCAGAAAGAAATGCAAATACACTAGCCCAGTTGTTTATTAAAGAAGTACTCAGGCTGCATGGTATACCAAAGACTATAGTAAGTGATAGAGATACCATATTCACTTCAAAGTTTTGGCAGAGTTTTCACAAGGCAATGGGGATTGATTTATGCTTAAGCACAGCATACCATCCTCAATCTGATGGTCAAACAGAAATTGTGAACAAATTGCTTGAAGACATGTTAAGAACTTGTGTATTGGATTGGGGAGGAAGTTGGGAGGATCATATCTTTTTAGCTGAATTTGCATACAACAATAGCCATCATAGTAGCATAGGCATGGCACCCTTTGAAGCTCTCTATGGGAGACCATGTTTATCACCCTCAAGTTGGCTTGAATCTGGGGAAAAAGTGGTCTTAGGACCAGAAAATGTGAAGGAGACTTCTGAAAAGATAGCTTTGATCAGAAAAAGAATTGCTTCTGCCCAAGATAGGCAAAAGAAATATGCAGATCAAAGAAGGAAGGCAGTACAATATGATGTTAGAGATTATGTATTTATAAAAATATCACCCATGAAAAAGGTTCTAAGGTTTGGGAAACAAGGAAAGTTGATTCCTAGATATATAAGGCCATATAAAATTTTAGAAAGAATAGGAACTGTAGCCTACAAGCTAGAGTTGCCAGAAGAAATGAGAGTAATGCATGATGTTTTTCATGTGTCTCAACTTAGAAGATGGGTTCATGATAAGGAGGCAAACCTAAAATCCTCTAAGGATGTGCAGATTGACCCTAGAATGATCTATGAAAAGGAGCCAGTGGGCATAGTTTCTAAAGAAACCAAGAAATTGAGAAACAAAGAAATTAAATTAGTGAAAGTGCAATGGAGTCTTGACCCAAATGATTGCACATGGGAAGTGGAGGATAAAATCAGATATGATTATCCATAACTGTTTGATTAAATGAAAGGTAAATATATATATATATATATGGATGAATGTTTTGATTCATTATGCATTATTATTTTTTTTATGCATAGTGTTTAAATAAGTGATTGGCTTGAGAATGGTTTTGAGATCAGAAAATTGATTTTTCTGGAGTAATGGTACTTAAGTTAAGTATGAAAGAATTGTGGGACACAATTCCTAAAAGGAGGGGTATATGTGATAACCTTGATTTTTGTGAGTAATTTCATGATTTAATTTAGTTTGTATTTGTTTGAAATTGCATTGAAAAGGTAGAGATAGGAAACTGATTTGCAGATACATAGTTTAAAACATGTACATGTGCACAAACATGCACACATTTTTCTGTGTGATAAAATAGGCAATAGTTAATATATATGATGGGATAAATAAATTACAAATATATATGTAGGCAGAAATGATCAGGTCTTTAAAAAGTTTAGCATAAAGAAAACAAATGTGTATATAGGAAGAAATAGTAAGAAAGAAAAATAAAAAGACTTAGGCAAAAATAAGCTTACAAATGTTATACATGTACACAGTCAAATATGGCAGATAGGAAACAAAGCTTGCATGGAAATGGAATGAACCTTTAAATATACACTTTATCCATTTCCAGCAATTCTTTTGCTTAGGGAAAATTAAAGTCATGCATATGACATGACCCGGGGTAAGGTTAAAAGAATAAGATTGATTTTCTGAAAATATAATAATAAGGACCACATACCCTTTTCTTCTTTTAAATCAAGAGTGAGGCAGACCATATTATGGGGTAAAACTGACATTGGGTAATTCCATAAACCCTAGTAACAGCCAGGAATTATATAAAGAGGCTTAGTGTAGTGAGATCATACCCATTTGCTCTTCATAACCTAAAGAAAAAAATAAGAACATAAGCCAGAGAAGATAAGAACTACTGGCCATTAGAGTTAAAGGAAGACACAGGATCAAAAGAAAAGAAAGGCTTAGGAAAAAGAATTAAGGTGAGTAACCTCGCTGAAAACTTTGGCATTAAGTCCTGAATATTGAGGCAGCCTATTTGAATTAATAAATTCAATTTTGCAAGTTACGTTCATTTTATGATTTCATGACTTTGGCTTGTTAATGATCTGTTCAAGTGTAAAAACCTTTATGGTGATTTACCCAGAAAATGAGGCATAGATTTCATGTTTAAAATGATCATCTGTGTTGTGGATTAACCTTGAGAGGAAATGTTTTCTTTTATGTGTTTTCTCCATACAGTTATTTATTTAAATCCCAGGGTTTATGTTGTAAATCCATGGTCCAAAGGAAAAATGAAAAATATAGGACTGCACCATAGTGTTGTTGCTTATGTCTCATATTAGTTGAGCAAGTAAAAATGTAGGAGTGCAATGTTATACATGTGCTGAACTTCTATATTTTACCAATAATCCAGATCAGGACATATACTTGTGGTTTAGCCAGATCTTATAAATTGATGAGTATCTGATTAAACCAGAGGTAAAAAGGAGGCAACCAAAGAAACTATCTATGACCATATATTTATAATATGATCCATTGAAACCCATGAACAAAATAACATGTATACTGAGAACTCATATCTGTTTGTTTGATTAGATGCATGTTTATGAGAACATGACTCACCAACCCTTGAATAAGTACATGTTGGTTGAATTGTTTATTTTTCTCTGATTAGACTGTGATATGCAGAGGGGATTAGCACAATTAGGGAAAATTAACACTTAGTAATTTAACTAAGTATTCTGGACCTTAGGGCTACAAAATATAGCTTGGCAAGGGGAACATTGCAAGCTTACACATGGTATGTTTATACCTAGGGGCCTGAGTGTGCTGGGTTAACAGAGAGATGTCCCAGGCAGTGTGTGTTTAAAAAGTGAAAGTAGCTAAAGACCATATTATATTTGATAATGAACTATAGAAATAAGTTCAGGAGAGGCTTGGGCAAAATCCCTGATGGCCAGTAAAATGTGTAAAGGGGGCTTGATGACTGAATTGATGGATGCTTTGGATGGTTTATGATGTTTTATTGGTGAATCTTATGATTGTTTTCTATGAACTAAATTATTGTGATCATATATATAATTTGTTTAGCACTGATATGAATGCACATGCCTCACAAAAACATGCACAAAGAAGATACTGAGTTTCTTTATTCATACAAAGTACTGGAATATAAATAGAATTGAATAAGATCATGTTTTCAGTTAGATTATTCATACCAGACAATTAGTCTGACCCTTTTGTGTTTATGCACCATTGGGTGTCTCATATTTGTATGAGGCAGTTCATGGTGATTATGCAGGTAAATAGGAATTTTGTTGATCAGGCTTTGGATGAGTTAACTGCTTAAAGATTTGGATGCTATTTTTAAAAGACTTTGCTGAAGTATATTAAACATTCATGATGGACTATGTTAAGACATTTTGGTTAAGTTGCTTTGAGAAACCAATGTATTGTTATTTGCTGTTTTGTAAGTGTTGAACTTATATGTATCAGCTGGAACTTATGTATTTTGTTTTGCAAAATGCTTTGCTAAGAAAATGAATTTTAAGCTTCAAGAACAGTTAGGCTAAAATGGTAGAAAAATCTGAGAATAAAGGATTTATGGATTGAAGGTATATCCAAAGAATTGACACTAAAATAATCCATGTTTAAGATAAAGAAAATCTGACATAAAGGATTTGAGTTGCCTTAGAAAAGAAAACAAAATAACATGTGTTTTGTTGAGAAATAGTGCAAACTGAATATGGCTAACATGGCCATTTTATTGAGTCTGGGTTAAGCCAGCACCCAAGAGTTTTAATTTAAGTTTTCAGATCTGTTTCATAACCCAAGTATAGGGTAGACTCAGACAATTTTGTTAACAAGAAAAAAAAATAAGGCACCTGAATTTCCCACTGACACACACATGCACAGAAACATGCACACCCACATGCACAAACAAAAGCACAGTTTATACAGTAATAAAATTATGGAAATTTATGTAAAGTGATAAGTCTTGAGACATAAAATCAATAGTTATGCATTAACCCAAGTGTACTTTGAAAATCTAGTTTTTTTAGAAACACCATTGCTATGTAGAGAGTATTTCCTTTAAGTAATACTCAAACAGATTTCTACTTTAAAATTTCTGTACTCTGATTTAAGTAGAAAATGACTTATATATCTTCATATATATAAGTTCAAGATGAAATGAGTAAACCAATATTTTTATATTGACAAAAAGGTCCTGGATAGAAGAAAATTGGAATTAAATATTTTCTTGATTAAATGGCCACTGTTTAATTTTTTTTTTTCAAGTGGGTCATTTCAAACAGCCTGCCAAGTACTATTTATAGAAGACCAAACCGTCTCAAATGGGACTCAACTGTCCGTGATTATCCCAACAGCTTTATATATTTATATAGGATCAAACAGTCTAATAAGTGGCCCAACAGCCAACTTCACACAAAAAAATAGCTTCGATCGAACAAGTCCAGAAATAACCAATTTAATTAACCTACGTGTCCCAAATCACGTGGTTTATTATATCATTTAGATCATTTCGTTATTCTCTCAAAGAGTGCAAAACGTGTAGTTTTTATATTGAAAATACTTGGTTCGAGAAAATGAGTTTTTAAAATGTTTTTGAAATAATTTGGAATTTGTTTCTTTGAAAATCTCTATATTTTGGAAAATATTTTATATTATATAGCTTTGAGATAATTATAATTTTAAAACAACTTAGAAAACATTTACCTTAAAGCAATAATTTATATATAGAAAATGTTTTAAAAATCGATTTATAAAAACGTGCACAACGTCAATAAATTCATGAAATCATTCATGTAATCGACAAGTCCGAAATACGGTTAGTGGTAATATTGGCTCTTACATCTTAGGATCAAGTCAACCAAAATCAACATCAAAATTTGCTTCAGAAATCCATGTAAAATTACTCAGAAATTTTTAGCTGGAGCAAAACATGCTCGGATTCAAAGTTTCAGGCGAGTTTTCAACTAGTTACAGAGGTCTAAAAGCCTTAAAATTTTACATGCATAAAGTTCAACAACTCTACTTTAAATAAAAAAAGAATGAACACAATCCGACAAGAAACGGGAGAGATATATGGTCACAAAGTTGGACTCACAGCCAGATTTCACTGTAAACAGCTGGAGCAAAACATGCTCCGATTCATAGTTCCAGGCAAGTTTTCAACTAGTTACAAAGGTCTAAAACCTGGAAATTTTATATGCATAGAGTTAAAAAACTCTACTTTCAATCAAAAAAAGAATGGACATAATCCGATAAGTAACGGGAGAGATATAAGGTCACAAAGTTGGACTTACAGCCAGATTTCACTGTAAATAGCTAGAGCTAAACATGCTCCCATTCAAAGTTCGACAGCAAGTTTCTATAAGCTACAGAGGTCGGAATGACCTGAAATTTGACAAGCAAATATTTCAACAACAGTACTATCAACCAGTAAAAGTTTGACACGAATCTAATAAGAAACGAGAGAGATATAAGCTCTCAAAGTTGGACAGAAGCATTGTTTTGACTATAAACTTCAGAAATTAGAAAACTGGAGTTTACAGCGAATAAAAATCAACACACATTGATATTTCTACACAATCTTCATGTTTCAGCTAGAAAGTGTGAGAATACTCACCTTTATGAAGATTTCAAGTGTTTGCAGTGAAGATTTGAGATAAGATATCAACTTCTAGGCTTGAGAAGGTCTTGTAGAACCTGTAGATTGCATACCGGTAACATGCAAGCTGAAATTCAAAACTTACAGCAACAAAGATTAGAAATTGTTGAATTAAACCTCTGATTCTTAACTGAGATTACCTGTAGCAGCTGAAATAGATTGTTTTCTTCTAATTTGAATCAAGATTTGGAGTTTTTGTTTAAGTTAAGAGGAGGATTTTGAAGCTTTTGTTTTTACAGTAAATGAAGAAGAATGAGAAGGAGTTTTTCCTTCTGAAATTTAGTATGTACAAATTGTTTTGCCCTTCCAGATATTTCCTTAGGTAGATAATTAGGGAATATAATTAATTTAGAGGCCTAATTAAGTTAATGACAATTAGTTTAGGCACTTTTTTCTAATTTACACCTTTTAAACTCAATTTAACACTAAGTTAACATGGTTTAAGCTTCTTTACTTCATTTCTTCACCAAATATTCACAACTCAACCTTGTTACTTTCTTATAAAATTTGTTAAAGAATATTTTGAGCCTTTTAAATTATTTTAAACAACATTTGTCATATAATTGCAACTAAAATTTACATTTTTATTTACAAGAATAAATTTAGAAAACATAGTTTTCCACTAAAATTCACTATTTGACCCTGAATTGCAATTCATTGAAATAAATTACATTAGGACCTTTTAATTAAATATTTTAGCATAAATTCCATTACAAAGTTTTCTAAAACTTTAACTTTACATTTTCAGTCTTGTTTGATTACCCAAATTTCACCAAGTTAATCCCAATCTTATTTAAATTATCAAAACAATCAATTAAATGATTAATTTATTTATTTTCCCAAGTTTATAATTATTTTCCTTGATTATCAAGTTATTATTGAATTGAATTTCATCCTAACACAATTCAATCAAAATCCAACTTATTTATACATTATAACACGCAAAATCCTTGGTCCACACAATTCTAAGGATTTTACAAGTTAACCTCCAAAAATCAAACTTAATTTTAATTAACTCAATAAATCACCATTTAATTATCTTATTCAGGTAATCCCATAAAAATCAGGATTGTTACAGACTCCCCCCTATAAAAATTGTGTCATCGCAATTTCTAGAGAAGTGCTGTATTCAACATGATTTTATTTCGTCTAGAAAAGAAATAGACAATCTTGAGTTAGAATTCTCACCCTCAACATCAAAAGATAGAAAATTAGGATATGTTTGCTCGATGAATTCTTTGGTTTCCCAAGTGAAATCATTGGGACTATCCGACCATTGAACTTTCACGAGCAGCACGTTCTTTTTCCGAAGGCATTTAACCTCCGTAGCAAGAATACGCATGGGGTGTTGCACAATAAACAGATCAGGTGAGACCTCAAGCTCCTCTAACACATGAGTATCAACTACAGAATCCGAATCATGTAGGTACTTCCGCAACCGAGAGACGTGAAACATGTCGTGAACACCAGAAAACTGGGCTGGAAGTGCTACTCGATAAGCAACAGGACCGATATGCATAGTGATAGGAAATGGCTCGATGTATCAGGGAGCCACCTTCCCAGTCTGACTGAAGCTTCCCACTCCTTTCAAAGGAGAAGCATGAATATACACATCATCACCAACTCAGAATTCAAGAGGCTTCCTATGGTTGTCCGCGTAGAACTTCTGTCAACTCTGTGCCTCTTTCATTCTCTCTCGAATAAGAATAATCTTCTCTGAGGCTTCACGAATGTAGTCAGGGTCCAATATCAGCTTTTCCCTGGACTCTAACCAACACGAAGGAGATCGACATGACCTTCCATATAAGGCTTTGAAAGGAGCCATGCCGATACTAGATTGATAGCTGTTATTATATGTAAATTCAACAAGGGGAATGTGGTCTTCCCGACTACCATCAAAGTCCAAAATACAAGCACGAAGTAAGTCTTCTAAGATACGATTCACCCGCTCAGTTTGTCCATCAGACTATGGGTGGTATACGGTGCTGAAATTAAGCTTTGTGCCCAAAGCTTGCTGAAGGCTCTACTAAAAATGACTAGTAAAGAGTGGATCCCGATCACATACAATGGAACTAGGAATACCGTGAAGTCGCACGATTTCCTTAATATAAAGCTTTGATAAATGAGACGCCGTCCTGTAAGATTTAATAGGAATAAAGTGAGCGGACTTAGTCAATCCACTATATCCCAAATGCTGCTATGGCCCGACCTCGAACGAGGTAATTCATAAATAAAGTCCACAGAAATTTTGTCCCACTTCCACATCGGGACCTCTAAAGGCTGATGAAGACCACTGGGTCGCTGATGTTCGGTTATCATGAGCTGACAAGTCATGTAGTTGTCCACATAACTTGCCACATCTCACTTCATGCCGTCCCAGTAATATAGGCGACGCATATCAGTATACATCTTGCACCTGCCAGGATGGATAATATACTTAGAACGGTGACACTCAAATAGAATGTCCCGCCTAAGATCAGGAATAGCAGGCATGACTAATCACTTCTTCTTATGAAGACAACCATGAACATCGATGCTGAAATCCCTCAACTCATCATCATGGGATTCAGACTTACAATGCTGAATGAGATACAATATCATAAACTTGCTGCTGAGCCTCAACAATCTGATCTAATAAAGTGGTTCGAGCATCCATGCTGTATAATAAGATAGGAGAATCTGATGATGGTGCACAATCTCGAATGTCACAATATGATAAAGTCTCTAAGACGTTCCATTCTGCAAGCATCATGGAAACTACAGCTGACTGCTTACGACTCAATGCATCGGAAACTCATTTCCCCTTTCCAGGTGTGTACTGGATATCGAAGTCATATGAAGCGAGGAATTCGAGCCAACGCTGTTGTCGCTTGTTGAGCTCTTTCTGGGTGAAAAGATATTTAAGAGATTTGTGATCGGTGTAGAGGATAAAATGCTAGCCCAATAAATAATGATGCCATATCTTCAAAGCAAAGACAATGGTAGCTAAATCCAAATCGTGGGTGGCGTACCGAATCTCATTCGGATGCAATTGCCTTGAAGCATAGGCAACTACCCAATCCTTCTACATAAGCACAACACCGAGACCATAATGACTGGCATCGGTATAGATAATGAGATCTTGGTTTCCTTCAGGAACCACAAAAACGGGTGCATGAGTAAGAAGCTCCATCAATTCCTGAAAAGAATCTTCACATTTGTCAGTCCAGATAAAGCGAACGCCCTTTCTAGTAAGGCTAGTAAGAGGAAGCACGATGCGGGAAAAGTCCTTGATGAATCGACGGTAATAACCCGCCAATCCAAGGAAACTATAGATCTTTGTAAAGTTCTCGGGCCTCTTCCAATTCTGAATGGCTTCGATCTTAGATGGATCGACCGAAATGCCATCGGATGATACTACGTGGCCGAGAAACTTGACTTGCTTCTCCAAAAAATGGAACTTTGAGAATTTTGCTTTGAGTTGGTGCTGACGAAGTGTACTCAAAACAATTCTTAAATGATAGGCATGATCGGCTTTGGACTTAGAATAAACAGGAATGTCGTCGATAAAAACCAAGACGAACTTATCGAGATATTCCCGGAATACTCGATTCATAAGGTCGATGGAGTAAGCTGGAGCATTCGTCATACCAAATGGCATGATGAGCCACTCGTATGAACCATATCGAGTGCGGAATGCTGTGAGAAGAATGCTGTCCTCCGCAACTCGTAGCTGATGGAAGCCTGTGGCAAGGTCAAGCTGAGAAAAAACCTTAGCACCACTCAACTGATCGAACATGTTGTCGATCCTAGGCAATGGATATTGATTCTTGATGGTTAACTCGTTAAGCTTGCGGTAATTGACACAAAGCCTAAGAGTCCCATTAGATTTCTTCACGAATACCTCCGCGGCACCCCCCGACGGTGAAGAACTGGACTGGATAAACTGTTTTGCTTCAAGTTCTGAGAGCTGCTTCTTAAGTTCCTCATTTTCTTTAGTCGACATTCTCATGGGTGGACGATTAACAATGCGGAACTCAATGTCCCGCTTGAGTGGCAAACCCGAAACAAGTTCAAATATATCTGGAAAATCACATACGACTGGAATATGAGATATTTCATCCTCATTTCAAGATTCGAGAGCAAATAAAGACGCTTTAGAATCATGATCGATGTTCCGAAGAACAAGAGATAGCCGAGTAGGCGAGTCGGGATGTCGAAGATATAAAACTCTCTCAGAACAAAGAATTCTGGCATCGTATCTAACAAGCCAGTCCATACCCAATATCATATCAAAGCCAAGGAAATGAATCACATGTAGATTCACACGGAAAGGAAAACCACAAATAAATATCTCAACATCTTCACATAACATGCTAAGGGTTGCGGATCCCCCGATAGGATTCTGATGCAGCCCAGCCTGATGATGTCTTAGGTCGCGAGCGACCTAACGAGTTCTTAACTCGCGTGCGACCTAACTGGGTGAAGAATAGCGAGATAAGAGAAGAAGAAGATCCAACGACCTATGATAAGTCGCCGAGCGACCTAACTGTGAGTTATGTACGAAGAGATGTTCCAACGACCTATGATAAGTCGCCGAGCGACCTAACAGTGAGCTATGTACGAAGGGATGATCCAGTGCCGCGATCTTACTTAGGTCATTGTCCTAGGCCGCTTTCTTTAGGTCGCGAACGACCTATCTTAAGTCGCTCAAGTATTAGGTCGCGTGAAGATGTCCAGAAGCCGTGTTCTTAGGTCGCTGCTGCTGTGTGTTCTAAGTCGCATGGTGTTAGGTCGTTATGTGTATTTGTTGAGTCGCTTATGTGTTGTAAATACTCTAAGTCGTAAGTCGCACTGGTATGATGTGTTGTATTGTATTTGTTGTTTGTTTTTAAGTCGCATTGTTTTAGGTTGTAGGTCGTTTGTCTGTGTTAGGTCGTTCACGACCTATATGTTGTGATGTAAGTGTAGAGTTGTAAACTGCCTATAAATATGGGTGTTGCGTCATTTGTAAACTAGTTGATTTTGAAAAAACTTTTGTTTGAGTGCTTTGTGCCTCTTCTCAAATTGGTAGTTGAGTGTAATCTCCTATCTCCACCTTCGGTATTCGAGTGCGCTCGAATCAACGACTGTTGAAGCCGATTCATGGAATCTAGTGCGCTAGATCAACGTACGAAGAATCGTAGATCTACTTTCGCGGCATCGTGCGCGATCAACGTGACGAAGATAGCTAAAATCCGGTATCTTTGGATCAACATATTTGGGCCTTTGGTATCTTTCAATCCACCGATTGCTACTTTCACCGTTTCATCTATTTCAGTTATCCGCTGCTGCATCATTTGGTATCAGAGCTAGACTTAGCCAATCATAGCTAAGCCGAGTCTTGGAGCCAATTCTTATAGAAGAGTTTGAGGAGTTAGTGAAGCCAAGCTAAGTGAAGTATTGTTCAGAGATCAAGCCGAAGAGTTAAAGTTGTGAAGTTAGTTGAAGATTCAATCATGCCTCCGAGAAGAGCTAATCGTCATCAAAATGTTGAAGATTTGTACAAAAGAGAAGATGCTGAACAAATGGAACAACGCATTAGCAACAAATTCATTGAGAAGTTGGATGAAGGTATTGGGAGATTAGAGAAATTGATGATAGATATGAATCAAAGTCAAAGGAGAAGGTCGCCAGTCTCAAACCATGGAGGAAACAGAGTTTCTCCATCGGTTACGGAAGCGAGGAGGGTGTCGCCACAATCATTCCGAGATAGAAGAGAATCATCAGTTTCAACGAGAAGAAATCACCATGAATATCGACATGAAGAGAGAAGAACTCCACGTGAGTTTGGAGATGAGCCATATCATGATGATGAAAGACATAGTAGAAGAGACATGCGTGATCGAAGAGATGTTGATGGTCGAGATCGATACCGTAGTACACGTGATTATGATGAAGAGAGTGATAGAAGTAATATTCATTATCGAGATCGAGACCAAGTACGAAATGCATATCGGGATGTTGAAGATGATCGTAGATGGGAGTCGGGGATGAAAACTGAAATTCCAGAATTCAAGGGTAGTATGCAAGCCGAAGAATTCCTTGATTGGTTCTAATGTTGAAGAGATTTTTGACTTCAAAGAAGTTCCCGAGCATCGTAGAGTGAATTTGGTTGCGACGCGTTTGAAAGGAAGAGCTATGGCATGGTGGCAACAAACTAAATTAACATGGGAGAGAATGGGAAAGTCAAAGATTGAGTCATGGGAGAAGATGAAGAAGTTAATGAAAGCTACATTCTTGCCATATAATTATCAATCTCTTATGTATCAACGATTGCAGAATCTGAGACAGGGAACAAAGTCAATGAATGATTATGTGGATGAATTTTATCAATTGATTGCGAGGAATGATATCATGGAGACGGAGGAACAATTAACTGCTAGATTTGTTGGAGGGTTGAGAATGCAGATTCAAGATATGGTGAATATGTTTGATCCGAGATCTATTGCTGAAGCACATCAAAAAGCTCTAGCTTGGGAGAAGCAAGGTAGGAGAGGTGGTGGTGTGTTTACAAATTCCAACAATCAAATGAAAGGAGCTAGTAGCAATACGAATGTTTCCAAGGCTGTTGTAAAACCGGTTGTTAATGAAGTTGCTAAGTCTAAGGTCAACAGTGGTATCAAATGCTTTAATCGTCAAGAGTTGGGCCATAAAAGCAATGAATGTCCGAAGCCAAAGAAGCGAGTGATGGTAGCTGAGGTTGAGGATGTAGAAGCTGAATGTTCTAATTCACCACATGTTGAGGGGGAAGAATAAGTGTCGGGAGATGAAGGGTATTCATTAATGATGAAGAGATCTTGTTTAACACCAAAGCAAGAGGAGGGGACTAGCTGGTTGAGGAGTAACATCTTTCAGTCAACATGCACTATCTTGGGAAGGGTTTGCAAGTTTGTCATTGATGCGGGAAGCTGTGATAATATCATTTCTACAGAAGCTGTGAAGAAGTTGGCATTAAAAACTGAGAAGCATCCGAAACCTTACAAGTTAGCTTGGTTGAGGAAAGGTGGGGAGGTGAAGGTTAGTCGAAGAGCTTGTGTTAATTTTTCGATTGGGAAGAAATACAAAATGAAATTTGGTGTGATGTTATGGATATGGATGTATGCCATCTGTTGTTGGGGAGACCATGGCAGTATGATAGAGCTGTGCAACATGATGGACGTACCAACAACTATAGTTTCATGTTCGAAGGCACGAAAATCACTTTAGTTCCTAAGAAGCGACAACAAGAAGAAAGCACGTTGGAGGAGATTGAAGAACTTAAAACTTTGCTATCTTTAAAGGAGTTTGTTAAGGAAGTAGAAGAGGAGCCTGAAGTATTTTTGTTGATTGGACGTGAGAGTAGTGAAGTGGTTGAAATTCCTGAAGAAGTAAAGCCAGTGCTGGAAGAATTTGACGATGTATTTCCTGAAAAGCTGCCAACAGAGTTACCACCATTGAGGGACATACAACACCAAATAGATCTTGTTCCAGGAGCTATGTTACCGCATAGACCACATTACAGAATGAGTCCAAAGGAGCACGAAGAGTTGAGAAGGCAAGTGGAAGAGTTGCTTGAACAGGGGCGTGTACAGGAAAGTTTAAGTCCTTGTGCAGTTCCAGCTTTGTTAGTGCCGAAGAAGGATGGAACGTGGAGGATGTGTACTAATAGTCGAGCACTAAAAAAGATTACAGTGAGATACAAATTTCCTATGCCTAGATTGGATGACTTGTTGGATCAACTTAGTGGAGCTGCTATCTTTTCGAAGATCAATTTGAAGAGTGGTTATCATCAAATTCGTATAAGACCAGGGGATGAATGGAAGACAGCATTCAAGACGAGAGAAGGATTATATGAATGGCTGGTCATGCCGTTTGGTCTTTCGAATGCACCAAGTACATTTATGCGGGTGATGAATCAGATATTTAGACCATTTAATGGGAAGTTCGTGGTGGTGTATTTTGATGATATACTGTATATAGTAGAAGCACAGAAGAACACTTGCATCATCTGAGAGAAGTGTTGATGATACTACGACAAGAACAATTTTATGCTGCAAGAAATGCGTGTTCATGACGCATAGTGTTTTATTTTTGGGATATATTATAACTGAAGGAGGTATACAGGTGGATCAGAATAAAGTTGAAGCAATTAGAAATTGGCCACAACCCAGGACGATAACAGAAGTTAGAAGTTTTCATGGTTTAGCATCATTCTACCGAAGGTTTATTCCACACTTCAGTAGCGTGATGGCACCAGTTACTGATTGTATGAAGGGGAAGCAATTTTTATGGTCAGAGGAAGCAGGATTTGCTTTTGAACGAATCAAGGAACTTTTGACGACATCACCAATTCTAGTATTACCAGATTTTCAGTTGTTGTTTGAGTTACATACTGATGCATCTAAGGTTGGGATTGGAGGAGTGTTGAGTCAGAAAGGACGACCTATTGCATATTTCAGTGAGAAGCTATCGGGAGCAAAGATGAGATATAATACTTATGACGTAGAGTTTTATGCTATTGTGCAAGCCATAAAACATTGGAGACATTGCTTATTTCACAAGGAGTTTGTATTGTACACTGATCATGAAGCGTTGAAGCATTTACAGGGATAAGATAAAATTGCAGCCAGACATGCTTCGTGGATTGCATACTTGCAACAGTTTACATTTGTGGTGAAGCATAAGTCGGGAATTACGAATAGAGTGGCAGATGCACTAAGTCGAAGGAATCATTTGTTGACTACAATGAAAGTTGAGGTGACAGGGTTTGATGTATTACCAGAATTGTTTGTTGATGATTCTTACTTTGCGAAGTTTGTAGATGAAGTCAAGGAGGGAAAGACGGATGAGTTTGTATTGGTGGATGGTTTTCTTTTTAAAGGGAATCGATTATGTATACCAGAGTGTAGCTTACGAATGAAGATTGTGAAGGAGTTGCATGAAGAAGGTCATGTGGGGAGAGATCGTACATTGCAGTTGATTTCGCAATCATATTTTTGGCCTTCAATGAAGAAAGAGGTTGAAAGATTCGTGGAAAGATGTCATATATGTAAAGTTTCCAAAGGGACAGCGACGAATGCGGGATTGTATATGCCATTACCCGTGCCTACTAGACCATGGGTTGATATCAGCATGGATTTTGTTTTGGGGTTACCAAGAACTCAGTGTGGGAATGATTCCATATATGTGGTGGTAGATAGATTTTCCAAAATGGCACATTTCATAGCTTGTAAGAAGACAGCTGATGCCGTCCGTGTTGCTCAATTGTTCTTTAAAGAGGTGTATCGATTACATGGGCTACCCGAATCTATTGTTTCTGATCGGATACTAGATTTCTAACCCATTTTTGGTTAAGTTTGTGGAAGATGGTTGGAACGAAGCTGAATTTTAGTAGCGCCTATCATCTGCAAACAGATGGGCAAACGGAAGTGGTGAATAGATCATTGGGAAATTTGTTGAGATGTCTTGTGCAGGATAATTTGAAGAGTTGGGATATGAAGTTGTGTCAGGCGGAATTTGCACATAATCATGCTGTTAATCGAAGTACTGGATTCAGTCCATTTCAAGTTGTATATTCAGCAATTCCGAAGGGACCGTTGGATTTGACGACAGTGCCATATCAGAAGGGAGTTGTTAAGCGAGCCGGTGATTTTGTGACTGAGTTGCAAGAGTGCCACAGAACTGTTCATGAACGATTGCTTGCATCAAACGTGAAGTATAAACAACTGGCGGACAAGAAACGAAGGAGTGTGAATTTCAGAGAAGGTGACTTGGTTTATGCTGTTTTGACGAAAGATCGTTTTACTGTTGGAACTTACAACAAGTTGAAAGCTCGAAAAATCGGTCCAGTAGAGATTGTGAAACGGATCAATGAAAATTCTTATAGGTTGAAGCTGCCGGAGGATGTGTACACTTCTGACGTGTTCAATGTTAAACATCTTATACCTTATTATGGAGATCAGCAATCCAATGGGGAAGGATTTTTAAATTCGAGGACGAATTTTTCTCAACCAGGGGAGGATGATGCAGCCCAGCCTGATGATGTCTTAGGTCGCGAGCGACCTAACGAGTTCTTAACTCACGTGCGACCTAACTGGGTGAAGAATAGCGAGATAAGAGAAGAAGAAGATCCAACGACCTATGATAAGTCGCCGAGCGACCTAACTGTGAGTTATGTACGAAGAGATGTTCCAGCGACCTATGATAAGTCGCCGAGCGACCTAACAGTGAGCTATGTACGAAGGGATGATCTAGTGCCGCGATCTTACTTAGGTCATTGTCCTAGGCCGCTTTCTTTAGGTCGCGAACGACCTATCTTAAGTCGCTCAAGTATTAGGTCACGTGAAGATGTCCAGAAGCCGTGTTCTTAGGTCGCTGCTGCTGTGTGTTCTAAGTCGCATGGTGTTAGGTCGTTATGTGTATTTGTTGAGTCGCTTATGTGTTGTAAATACTCTAAGTCGTAAGTCGCACTGGTATGATGTGTTGTATTGTATTTGTTGTTTGTTTTTAAGTCGCATTGTTTTAGGTTGTAGGTCGTTTGTCTGTGTTAGGTCGTTCACGACCTATATGTTGTGATGTAAGTGTAGAGTTGTAAACTGCCTATAAATATGGGTGTTGCATCATTTGTAAACTAGTTGATTTTAAAAAAACTTTTGTTTGAGTGCTTTGTGTCTCTTCTCAAATTGGTAGTTGAGTGTAATCTCCTATCTCCACCTTCGGTATTCGAGTGCGCTCGAATCAACGACTGTTGAAGCCGATTCATGGAATCTAGTGCGCTAGATCAACGTACGAAGAATCGTAGATCTTCTTTCGCGGCATCGTGCGCGATCAACGTGACGAAGATAGCTAAAATCCGGTATCTTTGGATCAACATATTTGGGCCTTTGGTATCTTTCAATCCACCGATTGCTACTTTCACCGTTTCATCTATTTCAATTATCCGCTGCTGCATCATTTGGTATCAGAGCTAGACTTAGCCAATCATAGCTAAGCCGAGTCTTGGAGCCAATTCTTATAGAAGAGTTTGAGGAGTTAGTGAAGCCAAGCTAAGTGAAGTATTGTTCAGAGATCAAGCCGAAGAGTTAAAGTTGTGAAGTTAGTTGAAGATTCAATCATGCCTCCGAGAAGAGCTAATCGTCATCAAAATGTTGAAGATTTGTACAAAAGAGAAGATGCTGAACAAATGGAACAACGCATTAGCAACAAATTCAATGAGAAGTTGGATGAAGGTATTGGGAGGTTAGAGAAATTGATGATAGATATGAATCAAAGTCAAAGGAGAAGGTCGCCAGTCTCAAACCATGGAGGAAACAGAGTTTCGCCATCGGTTACGGAAGCGAGGAGGGTGTCGCCACAATCATTCCGAGATAGAAGAGAATCATCAGTTTCAACGAGAAGAGATCACCATGAATATCAACATGAAGAGAGAAGAACTCCACGTGAGTTTGGAGATGAGCCATATCATGATGATGAAAGACATAGTAGAAGAGACATGCGTGATCGAAGAGATGTTGATGGTCGAGATCGATACCGTAGTACACGTGATTATGATGAAGAGAGTGATAGAAGTAATATTCATTATCGAGATCGAAACCAAGTACGAAATGCATATCGGGATGTTGAAGATGATCGTAGATGGGAGTCGGGGATGAAAACTGAAATTCCAGAATTCAAGGGTAGTATGCAAGCTGAAGAATTCCTTGATTGGTTCTAATGTTGAAGAGATTTTTGACTTCAAAGAAGTTCCCGAGCATCGTAGAGTGAATTTGGTTGCGACGCGTTTGAAAGGAAGAGCTATGGCATGGTGGCAACAAACTAAATTAACATGGGAGAGAATGGGAAAGTCAAAGATTGAGTCATGGGAGAAGATGAAGAAGTTAATGAAAGCTACATTCTTGCCATATAATTATCAATCTCTTATGTATCAACGATTGCAGAATCTGAGACAGGGAACAAAGTCAATGAATGATTATGTGGATGAATTTTATCAATTGATTGCGAGGAATGATATCATGGAGACGGAGGAACAATTAACTGCTAGATTTGTTGGAGGGTTGAGAATGCAGATTCAAGATATGGTGAATATGTTTGATCCGAGATCTATTGCTGAAGCACATCAAAAAGCTCTAGCTTGGGAGAAGCAAGGTAGGAGAGGTGGTGGTGTGTTTACAAATTCCAACAATCAAATGAAAGGAGCTAGTAGCAATACGAATGTTTCCAAGGCTGTTGTAAAACCGGTTGTTAATGAAGTTGCTAAGTCTAAGGTCAACAGTGGTATCAAATGCTTTAATCGTCAAGAGTTGGGCCATAAAAGCAATGAATGTCCGAAGCCAAAGAAGCGAGTGATGGTAGCTGAGGTTGAGGATGTAGAAGCTGAATGTTCTAATTCACCACATGTTGAGGGGGAAGAATAAGTGTCGGGAGATGAAGGGTATTCATTAATGATGAAGAGATCTTGTTTAACACCAAAGCAAGAGGAGGGGACTAGCTGGTTGAGGAGTAACATCTTTCAGTCAACATGCACTATCTTGGGAAGGGTTTGCAAGTTTGTCATTGATGCGGGAAGCTGTGATAATATCATTTCTACAGAAGCTGTGAAGAAGTTGGCATTAAAAACTGAGAAGCATCCGAAACCTTACAAGTTAGCTTGGTTGAGGAAAGGTGGGGAGTTGAAGGTTAGTCGAAGAGCTTGTGTTAATTTTTCGATTGGGAAGAAATACAAAAATGAAATTTGGTGTGATGTTATGGATATGGATGTATGCCATCTGTTGTTGGGGAGACCATGGCAGTATGATAGAGCTATGCAACATGATGGACGTACCAACAACTATAGTTTCATGTTCGAAGGCACGAAAATCACTTTAGTTCCTAAGAAGCGACAACAAGAAGAAAGCACGTTGGAGGAGATTGAAGAACTTAAAACTTTTCTATCTTTAAAGGAGTTTGTTAAGGAAGTAGAAGAGGAGCCTGAAGTATTTTTGTTGATTGGACGTGAGAGTAGTGAAGTGGTTGAAATTCCTGAAGAAGTAAAGCCAGTGCTGGAAGAATTTGACGATGTATTTCCTGAAAAGCTGCCAACAGAGTTACCACCATTGAGGGACATACAACACCAAATAGATCTTGTTCCAGGAGCTATGTTACCGCATAGACCACATTACAGAATGAGTCCAAAGGAGCACGAAGAGTTGAGAAGGCAAGTGGAAGAGTTGCTTGAACAGGGGCGTGTACAGGAAAGTTTAAGTCCTTGTGCAGTTCCAGCTTTGTTAGTGCCGAAGAAGGATGGAACGTGGAGGATGTGTACTAATAGTCGAGCACTAAAAAAGATTACAGTGAGATACAAATTTCCTATGCCTAGATTGGATGACTTGTTGGATCAACTTAGTGGAGCTGCTATCTTTTCGAAGATCAATTTGAAGAGTGGTTATCATCAAATTCGTATAAGACCAGGGGATGAATGGAAGACAGCATTCAAGACGAGAGAAGGATTATATGAATGGCTGGTCATGCCGTTTGGTCTTTCGAATGCACCAAGTACATTTATGCGGGTGATGAATCAGATCTTTAGACCATTTAATGGGAAGTTCGTGGTGGTGTATTTTGATGATATACTGTATATAGTAGAAGCACAGAAGAACACTTGCATCATCTGAGAGAAGTGTTGATGATACTACGACAAGAACAATTTTATGCTGCAAGAAATGCGTGTTCATGACGCATAGTGTTTTATTTTTGGGATATATTATAACTGAAGGAGGTATACAGGTGGATCAGAATAAAGTTGAAGCAATTAGAAATTGGCCACAACCCAGGACGATAACAGAAGTTAGAAGTTTTCATGGTTTAGCATCATTCTACCGAAGGTTTATTCCACACTTCAGTAGCGTGATGGCACCAGTTACTGATTGTATGAAGGGGAAGCAATTTTTATGGTCAGAGGAAGCAGGATTTGCTTTTGAACGAATCAAGGAACTTTTGACGACATCACCAATTCTAGTATTACCAGATTTTCAGTTGTTGTTTGAGTTACATACTGATGCATCTAAGGTTGGGATTGGAGGAGTGTTGAGTCAGAAAGGACGACTTATTGCATATTTCAGTGAGAAGCTATCGGGAGCAAAGATGAGATATAATACTTATGACGTAGAGTTTTATGCTATTGTGCAAGCCATAAAACATTGGAGACATTGCTTATTTCACAAGGAGTTTGTATTGTACACTGATCATGAAGCGTTGAAGCATTTACAGGGATAAGATAAAATTGCAGCCAGACATGCTTCGTGGATTGCATACTTGCAACAGTTTACATTTGTGGTGAAGCATAAGTCGAGAATTACGAATAGAGTGGCAGATGCACTAAGTCGAAGGAATCATTTGTTGACTACAATGAAAGTTGAGGTGACAGGGTTTGATGTATTACCAGAATTGTTTGTTGATGATTCTTACTTTGCGAAGTTTGTAGATGAAGTCAAGGAGGGAAAGACGGATGAGTTTGTATTGGTGGATGGTTTTCTTTTTAAAGGGAATCGATTATGTATACCAGAGTGTAGCTTACGAATGAAGATTGTGAAGGAGTTGCATGAAGAAGGTCATGTGGGGAGAGATCGTACATTGCAGTTGATTTCGCAATCATATTTTTGGCCTTCAATGAAGAAAGAGGTTGAAAGATTCGTGGAAAGATGTCATATATGTAAAGTTTCCAAAGGGACAGCGACGAATGCGGGATTGTATATGCCATTACCCGTGCCTACTAGACCATGGGTTGATATCAGCATGGATTTTGTTTTGGGGTTACCAAGAACTCAGTGTGGGAATGTTTTAGCTATATACACAGATACAACTACAATTCAATACATCGTGTCATATAAGAGTAAGTGGTTATACAAACCACACACACAAACACACACACACACACACATATATATATATACATGTTGAGTCAAAAAGAAAGTAGTACATATTAGAGTATACAAAATAGAATAACTACACTACTAGACCAAAACACGCCTAAGCGATCAAAAAGTGATAGGTAGTCCATACACGGAAGCTGGATAACTAGAATCTACATTAGGTGCTAACCTGTAAAAACTCGGTCTGACCCGAGCATAAATACATGGGTTAGTCTAGCTAAAATAGAGTAGTTAGGATATAATAAGTGAAAGATAATATCCCATAAGGGCCCAACATCTCGAAAGAGAAGTGACTGCACGAATTCTCAATGTCGTAGATTATATGAGCAAGGTTCAACTAATCAACATAAGGTATAAGTGTTTCCATCGATATTAAATTGCTAAGCACAAAGGCTAAGCTAATTGTATGTAATTATATAACACATGAAAACAAGATGGAAATTATCACAACAACAACATGTAGAACCCATTCAAGAGTTCGAATCAACATGAATGAAATCACCATAAATCAACTACATAATAGCGCTCAGGCTATATAAATAAACCAACATTGGCAACCATGGTGAAAACATTCATAAATCATCTAAATTCTAGAATTCAATGTAAAGAAATCTAGAAAAGCAACAATTTAAAGAATAGAACCCAACAGTCCAAAAATTACCCCAACAACTATATACGTAGAAAGGACCCAACAGTCCAACAAGTGGCCCAACAACCTGCCAAGTACTATTTATAGGAGATCCAACAATCTCAAATGGGACCCAACAGTCCATGATTAGCCCAACAGCATTATATATTTATATAGGATCCAACAGTCCAATAAGTGGCCCAACAGCCTACTTCACACTGAAAAAACAGCTTCGATCGAACAAGTCCAGAAATAACCGATATAATTGACCTACATGTCAATACCACATGGTTTATTATATCATTTAGATCATTTCCTTGTTCTCTCAAAGAGTGCAAAAATGAATAGTTTTTATTTTGAAAATACTCGGTACGAGAAAACGAGTTTTTAAAACGATTTTGAAATCATTTGGAATTTGTTTCTTTGAAAATCTCTATATTTTGGAAAATATTGTATATTATATAGCTATGAGATAATTATAATTTTAAAATAACTTAGAAAACATTTATCTTAAAGTAATAATTTATATACAGAAAATCTTTTAAAAATCGGTTTATAAAAACATGCACAGCATCAACAAATTCACGAAATCATTCATGAAACCGACATACGAAAATCAGCTAAAACCTCACCAATCCGAAATACGGATTAGTGGTATTGTTGGCTCTTCCATCTTAGGATCAGATCAAAATCAACATCGAAATTTTCTTCATAAATCCATGTAAAACAACTCAGAAATTTTTAGCTGGGGCAAAACATGATCCGATTCAAAGTTTCAGGGGAGTTTTCAACTAGTTACAGAGGTCTAAAAGCCTTGAAATTTTATATGCATAAATTCCAGCAAATCTACTTTCAATAAAAAAAAGATTGAACACAATCCGACAAGAAACGGGAGGGATATAAGGTCACAAAGTTGGACTCACAACCAGATTTCACTGTAAACAGCTGGAGCAAAACATGCTCCGATTCAATGTTCCAGGCAAGTTTTCAACTAGTTACAGAGGTCTAAAAACCTTGAAATTTTACATGCATAGGGTTCAACAACTCTACTTTCAATCAAAAGAAGAATGGACACAATCCGACAAGACACGGGAGAGATATAAGGTCACAAAATTGGACTCACAGCCAGATTTCACTGTAAATAGCTGTAGACAAACATGCTCCGATTCAAAGTTCGACAACAAGTTTCTATAAGTTACAAAGGTTGGAATGACCTGAAATATGACATGCATATAGTTCAACAACAATACTATCAACCAGAAATAGTTTGACACAAATCGGACAAGAAACGAGAGAGATGTAAGCTCTCAAAGTTGGACAGAAGCACTATTTTGACTGTAAACTTCAGAAATTAGAAAACCGAGTTTACAACGAATCAAAATCAACACAAACATTGATATTTCTACACAATCTTCATTTTTCAGCTAGAAAGTGCGAGAATACTCACCTTTATGAAGATTTCAAGTGTTTGCAACGAAGATTTGAGGCAAGATATCAACTTCTAGGCTTGAGAAGGTATTGTAGAACCTGTAGATTGCATAACAGTAACATACAAGCTGAAATTCAAAACTTACAGCAACAAAGATTAGAAATTATTAAATTAAACCTCTGATTCTTAACTAAGATTAACTGTAGCAGCTGAAATTGATTGTTTTCTTCTAATTTGAATCAATATTTGGAGTTTTTGTTTAAGTTAGGAGGAGGATTTTGAAGCTTTTGATTTTACAGTAAATGAAGAAGGAGTTTTTTCCTTCTGAAATTTAGTACGTACAATTTGTTTTTCCTTTCCAGATATTTCCTTAGGTAGATAATTAGGGAATAGAATTAATTTAGAGGCCCATTTAAGTTAATGACAATTAGTTTAGGCCCTTTTTTCTAATTTACACCTTTTAAACTTAATTTTACACTAAGTTAACGTGGTTTAAGCTTCTTTACTTCATTTCGTCACCTAATCTTCACAACTGAACCTTGTTACTTTCTTATAAAATTTGTTCAAGAATATTTTGAGCCTTATTAAATTATTTTAAACAACATTTGTTAAATAATTGCAATAAAATTTACATTTTTATTTACAACAATAAATTTAGAAAACATAGTTTTCCACTAAAATTCACTATTTGACCCGGAATTGCAATTCATTGAAATAAATTACATTAGGACCTTTTAATTGTATATTTTAGCACAAATTCCATTACAAAGTTTTCTATAACTTTAACTTAACATTTTCAATCTTATTTAATTACCTAAATTACACCAAGTTAATCCCAATCTTATTTAAATTATCAATTAAATGATTGATTGATTTATTTTCCCAAGTTTATAATTATTCTCCTTGATTATCAAGTTATTTTTGGATTGAATTGCATCCTAACACAATTCAATAACAATCCAACTTATTTATACATTTATAACTCCCAAAATCCCTGGTTCACACAATTCTAAGGATTTTACGAGTTAACCTGCCAAAATCAAACTTAATTTTAATTAACTCAATAAATCATCATTTTATTATCTTATTCAGGTAATACCACAAAAATCAGGGTTGTTATAGGCCAAGCATCCAAGTGTCGGAAAGATAAATTATTGGAGGGAAAAGGAAATAAAAGATAGAATAGAATCTCACATTGTGAGGAGTAATATATAATATACAACAAATCTTTTCAAAAAAATTGTAATATACATACATCAAATCAGAGTACGCTAATCTATCATCAGCCTGGACAGTTATAACAACATGTCCTCACAATTGCTGATAATTACAACCAACAAATGCAGTAGAAAATAAAATATACGTGAGCACATTTTGGAGGCCTTCAGCTTGTCTTCTGAAGCTCCAAGGCATCCATAACTAAACCTGAAAATATGCTCGGTCTGACCATAGCAGTATAAGAAAACAACATCCAGAACTTTCTGGTAAATCAGCGTGAGAAAAACACATCATATGAATATTAATGTTATAAAATCTTTCAAAATAAATGTATCTCGTAAGACTCCGCCACACATAAACACGGATGGGTTTTTACCATATGATAACCAAACCGTTTCAGAGGAAATCTTCTGATATAATAATTATGTCTAGGGTTTAAAACAAATATTAAATCATAGCCAAAATTGTTACATTAATTAAATTCCAGCATAAGTGGTATACAACTAAATCTGAATGGAAAATATTAGAGAATGGATTCCGTACAATGATAAGGTACCGATGTACCGCCTAACATAGTACACCTCTAGAAAATGTATTGAGGGCCTCATATGGACCCCCTTCCAACACAGGACATGCCTACCCCTTACTGGATAGTACTAAATATTTCATTACCCTGGTTGCTTTGCATCCTTTTCGCAAGAGCTCTCATACACAACCAAATCCATATATATATACATACATACATATATATATATATATATATAAATATATATATATATATAAGGGATGACAATACCCTAAGGAGTGCAACCCACATAGCCATGTTGCATATGCCCTGTATTTGTCATTCCTGGTTGGTGAGGCTCGAGGCTTCGTTTTACCTTTTTAGCAAATCCCACTTGTAATGCTAACACTACTCACCAGGCAACAATGCAATGCCATCGTTCATCCATAATATTATTCAGGTTATGAACAAACTGAAGGCACTACTCTACTACATCCATTTTGGAATCACCCTCAAGATTAGTAGCAAGTAGCCCTTGCACTTTAAAGAATTCCGTCTTCGATTCCATTATTTTAGGATGTCTACAATTCGAATGCTTATGCCGGTTCGTAGTAGTTTTCGGATAATATGGCCGATCCCGGTCTCTCCGGACCAATAACAAAATTTTCAAAACTGGCCAAGATTTGAAGGTCGGTTATTGAACTGTCAAATGACAAATAATTCAACCAGAGATTTAACCAAGCACAGTTAAGCACACAGCAACCACTGAGCCTCATTTATTAATCATTTTGTTAATTGAAACCACTTTGTGACTACTTGCATAAAAATACTTTTACAAAGATATCTTTGGGAGTCACCTCTACACCTTCAATACTTAGGAAATATCGATACACTTATCTCAACTGTATAATATATTCACAAACCATTTCACTTTCTAATACTTAGAAACTTTAGCATATACTTTTCTCAACAATATAAGTATATTCACAAACACTATATGTCCAATACTTAGAAAATGTACCCATATATGTAATGATCCACCTTTCTGAACGGTTTAATTCGAAAATAAACCACACATGTCAGACTCAAACCATTCAAAAGGGAGGACTATTATGTGGTAAATAAGAAAAATAAGAGAAAGAAATAAAACAAACGCAGAATCTCACAGCAGAATAAAAAAATATAATAATCAAATAACAGTTCATGTAGCTATTTTACAAATACATTTGATTACACTTTTACAATACAAATCATAGTTACACATACAGCAGAAGTAAATAAATAATGCAGCGGAACAACATGGTGCAGTGGAATAAATATAACAAATAGTACTAATATACTAAATCTTCGTCTTGGTCCTCCAGAAATAAGGTCTTCAACACTTAAAAGCTCAGACTGACCCGAGCGTAATGAAAAGACAAAACACTCGAGTCAGAACTAAAAGATCTTATGTAAGTTAAATCAACAGTAAATAAAGATGAGTGTAACGGCTTTAGAGATGTTTATGGGGTTTTACATCTCCTATCCAGTGTCTAACATGCGTGCATTAACTTAAGAGGTGTTCGGTATTCCACCTCCTAAGGATCCGTTAAATTGTCTACATATATTGTACAATACGCTATTATAATAGTGTCTACAGTAAATTAGAGTATTAAAATAGCGTTAAGGCGTTACCTATGTCCCCCTTAACACATTTTTATATATTCCTGTAGTCTATACAGATACTGTAAGCACCACCAAATCGGTGGGATACTCAGGGAGCACTCCATAGGTATGGTACAAACCAAACTCGTAATGGGCACGATAAGGCATGTGATAAGGCACGCGAGGCAATGCCCAGGGTAGGATACTACCGTTTTGCGGATGTGGATTGGTGGTAACACATAGCGGCTACTACCGCCCACCTCGGAACACACTCCCATAATCAAATCGAGGGATGGCCACCATATCAATCATAAAGTCATAATATGGTATCGAAGAAGCATGTCCAATCAGAGGTGTGTGAAAGTGACTATAGGATCGAGTAATATGGAATAGTATAAAAGCAGTGCGGAATAATAGAACAATTAGCAGATAATAGTAAATAATAAACGAGCACACCAGGAATTTTTATACTGGTTCGAACTTTCCGTTCTACGTCCAGTCCCAGACTCCTTCTGGAATTTCACTAAAACAACAACCCTCACTTAACCCGGAGGAACAGGTCTATACAACCCCTGAGCAGCCGAACAGGGACCTGAGCAATAGAACAGGATTTCGCCTCAACAACCGAAGAGGACTTCACATGCCTGAGCAGCAGAACATGACTTCACTTTGCCCGAGCAGCAGAACGGGACTTTTACAAAACAATATTTCTTGACACTATGTGTTCTTGAGTAACACGAATTTGTCAATTATAGTACACCCTTCCTATAATCTTCTCCTTTATGATATATATGTGAATGCATAAAGAATAAGGAAATAAGAAAGTGAATTTGAATGATGTTGAAAGCACAAGTGTATTAGAATCAAGACTTTTGAGAGTAGAATAATAATCAATTGAATTGTTGTTGGAAAACTTGATTCTAATGTGTTTATATAGATAATAAATAGTTGAAATTGTTCGTGAAGAGTTATCATCAAGAGTTATGATCATATCTGTTGGATTAAAGATTGCAACTCTTCACGAATGGAAGTGCCTTTTCAGAAAACTAGCCGTTGTAAATATTCAGACTTCTGAAATTAAAAATTCGGACTTCTAAAATGCAACGAAATCAAACCAGAAAGTAAATAGGCAAAAAATTGCCAGATTCAGACGTTTGAACTATCCAATTCAGACGTCTGAATATTGTATTCTACAATATTCATATTTCTAGATTCAGACGTCTGGATTGGATCATTCAGACGTCTGAATGTAACATAACAATGAGATTTTTTCTTTAAACCAAATATATGCATATGAAATGATAATGAGATGCAATATATATCATATAGGAGAGATTTTAACATATTTTAACTTCTAGGCAAGGACTCGAAACAACCTTATATATAAAATTATACATCGTCGAATCTTGTCATAGATTAATCCCTGCAAAAACAAGTTAGTATATAAATGATTGTATAGTTGTCATAGTGAAAATATCGTATTTTCGAAATACCGTAAACACGAAGTTTCAACATTCTCCCCCTTTTTGACCATGACAACTATATAAAATTATAGTATATAACACGATCATATAGAAGCAGGAAATACAAATACTCCCCCTTAATATAAACTCCCCCTATCGATAGGAAATATTTCAAAAAAATATCTCCCCCTTTGACATCGAAAAAAAGGAGAGTTAAATATCATGCATATCATAGATGAAACAAAATATAAACAAGAATATAAAATGATATGAATACAAGTTTCGGAAAAATTAACTATAAATCTTTAAAAGAGACGATTCCGAGTTCTCGTCTTAATTTGATAAACACATTTTCAAGAAGTGGTTTTGTGAAGATATCAGCCAATTGATTTTCGGACGAGACAAAATCTAAATTTATCAAACCTTTTTCAATACAATCACGAAGAAAATGATGACGTATATCAATATGTTTTGTTCGTAAATGATTGACAAGATTTTTTGATAAATTAATAACACTAGAATTATTATAATATATTGTTGAATTTGAAAGATTTATATCAAAATCTCTAAGTGTCCGTTGCATGTAAATTACTTGAGCACAAGCTAATGCAGCAGAAATATATTCTGCTTCACAAGTAGAGAGTGAAACATAGTTATGTTTCTTACTAAACCAAGATACTAACGATTTTCCAATAAAATGGCACGTACCACTAGTACTTTTTCTATCTGTTCGAGATCCACCAAAATCAGCATCACTATATGATACTAACTCGAACGGACACTCTTTTGGATAGAATAAACCAAAGTCCTTGGTATTACTAAGATAACGTAATATACGCTTGACTGCTCTTAAGCGAGATTCTTTTGGATTAGCTTGAAATCGAGCACACAAACAGACACTCATCATAATTTCTGGACGACTAGCTGTTAAATATAGTAATGATCCAATCATACTTCGATATAATTTTTGGTCAACACTCTTGCCATTTTCATTTCTATCAAGATGGGTAGTTGTACTCATAGGAGTTGGTTTGGTAGAAGTATTTTCCATTCCGAAGCGTTTGATTAAATTATTAAAATATTTTTCTTGATTAATAAATATACCATTTGGTAATTGTTTAATTTGTAAACCAAGAAAGTATGATAGTTCGTCCATATGTGACATTTCAAATTCTTTTGTCATAATATTCGAAAATTCTTTACATAAATTTTCATTAGTAGATCCAAAAATAATATCATCAACATATATTTGAATGACTAAAATATCTTGTTTAGTTCTTTTAATAAAAAGAGTTTGATCAACATTTCCAATATCAAAACCAGAGTCTATAAGATATCTTTTAAGACGATCATACCAAGCACGGGGTGCTTGTTTCAAACCGTATAAAGCTTTCTTGAGTTTATAGACATGGTCTGGAAATTTTTCATGAGCAAATAGAGGAGGTAGTTCAACATAAACATTTTCTTTTATATAACCATTTAGAAAAGCACTTTTAACATCCATTTGATATAGTTTGATGTTATGAAAACATGCAAATGCCAGTAAGACTCGTATTGCTTCTAGTCTAGCGACCTGTGCAAACGTTTCTTCATTGTCAATTCCCTCTTCTTGATTATATCCTTGTGCTATTAATCTAGGTTTATTCCTAGTAATATTTCCTTGTTCATCAGCTTTATTTTTGAAAACCCATTTAGTATCAATGACTGATTGGTCACTAGGCCTTGGAACTAAATCCCAAACATCATTTCGTTCGAATTGATTTAGTTCTTCTTGCATAGCAATGATCAAATAATCATCAGTTGAGGCTTCCTTAATATTTTTAGGTTCTATTGAAGAGAGAGAAGCTACATGACCCATTTTATTAATTTGACTTCTTGTTCTAACATTTGAATCAATTTCTCCAATAATGTTTTGAACAGGATGATCCCTCAAAACTCTTGGTGGAGATCTTATTTCATTATGAACAATGTTTTCATGTTGAACCAAATTATCAACTTGATTTATGTTATGAACAATGTTTTCATCATCATCAGAAGAAGATTGATGCTTGTTTTTAGGGTTATCTCATCATCATCAAAAGAATATTTAGATATAAAATTTTCATCAAAAGATACATGAAGAGTTTCTTCAATAATTTTTGATCTTTTATTGAAAATTCGATAAACTTTGCTTCATTCCGAGTATCCAAAGCATATTCCTTCGTCGGATTTGGAATCAAATTTGCCAAGCTGATCTTTAGTATTTAAAATAAAACATTTTGAACGAAACGTTTTAAAATAAGAAATATTTGGTTTTCTACCATTTAGAAGTTCATATGAGGTGTGCTTTGTTAGTGGTCGGATGGAAACACGATTCAAAACATAACAAGCAGTTGCTACAGCTTCTGCCCAGAATTGTTTTGGTAACGTGCTACCATTTAATAAAGTTCTTGCACATTCTTGTAACGTTCTATCCTTTCTTTCTACAACACCATTTTGTTGTGGTGTTCTCGGGAAAGAAAAATTATGATAAATACCCTTTTTATCATAATAATGTTCAAAAGCTTTATTGTCGAACTCACCTCCGTGATCACTTCTAATAGCTTTAATTTTTAAATCCTTAAGATTTTGAATTCTTTTTGCAAAATTTTTGAAATTTTCAAAAGTATCATTTTTATTTTTCAAAAATATAGTCCAGGTATATCTTGAAAAATCATCTACAATTACAAACACATATATATTGTTATTAATAGATTGAACCTGAGTTGGACCAAATAGATCCAAGTGTAATAACTCCAATGGTTGCATTGTAGAAATAATTTTCTTAGATTTAAAGGATGATTTTGATAATTTCCCAAGTTGACAAGCATCACAAAGATTATGTACTTTAAAATTCATTTTTTGTAAGCCCCTTACTAAATCATTGTTAGATAATTTAGATATGGCTCTAAAATTAATATGACAAAATCTTTTGTGCCATAACCAAGGATCATTTTCTTTGGCTAATAAGCACATATTTGAATTATAATTTATATTCATGTTTAAAACATAAATATTTTTATCTCTAAAACCTTCAAAAATAAGATTGTTATTGTGATCAGAAATGCTACATTTATCTTCAGAAAAATTGATTTTAAATCCCTTGTCACACAATTGGCTAATACTTAATAGATTATGTTTTAAATTCTTAACTAATAAAACATTAGAAATAAGAGGTAAATTAGATGTACCGACATTGATCACATCGCCTTTGCCGATGATGTATCCCTTAGAATCATCTCCAAAGGTGACAGAACCACCATTTGAGTAGATGCTATTTGTTAGCATTTCCTTGTTTCCTGTCATATGTTTTGAGCATCCACTG
This sequence comes from Allium fistulosum, assembly GCA_030737815.1. Lineage (NCBI taxonomy): Eukaryota > Viridiplantae > Streptophyta > Magnoliopsida > Asparagales > Amaryllidaceae > Allium > Allium fistulosum. The sequence continues at coordinate 191,154,178 of CM060902.1, read as the reverse complement.
TCTAGTATCCATTTTCCTCTTTTGTTTGGTGGTACCTGCAAAAAATATAAGTGAAGACATTGGTACCCACCTTTTTATTAGGGTCCTAAGAGTTAGGTCTTAGGAAACCAAACCCAAGAGGGTTCGGTATTCCCTTTATAAATATAGTTTTTATTTTTATGCACAGATTCAAAGAAGGAATTTATATATCTCTTCCTAATCAAACTATTGTTTGTTTTAGGAATCCATATTTTTATGGTTTATAAGTTGGTTTTCCTCTTTGTATGTTCCATGGAAGGTATAGTTTTAGAAACATTTCTCCTTTTATTTTCTTTTGTAGGTGGAGCTCATGATTTCTTAACATAACCTAATCCATTTTTATTAGTTGCCAGTTGAGAACTTTCAATAATCTTAAATAAGTTTTCTCTACCTTTATTGAAATTTGAAACATTCTTGGTGATATTGTCTAGCTTAGTTCTAAGGCTGGTGTTCTCTAACTCTATCATTTTGATTTTTGTTTTAAGCTCATGATTTTCAGAGGCTAGAGTATCATTCTTAACTTTCCGAGTTTCTATTTCTTGACTTAATAGAGCAAATTGAGAATTATTAGAAGATGATTCTTGAATTTTCTCAAGCTCTTCTTCTAATATTTTCTTTTCATCTTTTAACATATCTCTTTCAAATTCTGCTCTATTTTGATTTTCTAAAGCTTCTTTATATTTTCTTTTGAGATTTTTTAAAGTGTCAAGAAGTTCAGAATTAATTTCAATCATATCATCAAAAGTTAGATCACTAACCTCATTCTCCTTTGCCATAAAGCATACATTTGCTTGCTCATTTTCACTGTCACTGCTACTATCAGAAGATGAAGAATCTGAATCATCCCATGTAACTGAGAAAGCCCTTTTCTTGAATTTGTCCTTCTTATTTTTGTTATTGTATGATTTTTTCTAATCTGGACAATCTTTCTGAATGTGACCCTTCTTATGGCAGTTATAGCATTCTAATACAGAAGTTGACGGCTTGTTGAAAAACCGTTTGTTATTATTCTTCTTCCCTTTTCTGTATTTCGAAAACTTTTTAAAGTTTTTGGCTATTAAAGCTAAGTCTTCTTCATCTGAGTCTGATTCTTCTTCCTTTTCAGCATGAAAAGCGACATTCTTTTTGTCTTGAGACTGTACTCTTTTAGCCTGCATATTAACTTCATAGGACATTAAATTTCCTATTAATTCTTCTAGTTTCATGGTGGAAAGATCATTGGCTTCTTCAATAGCTAAGACCTTTCTTTCCCAATCATTAGTTAAAGAGTTTAATAGTTTTGAGACAATATCAAAATCCGTAAATGTTTGTCCTAGTCCTAGTAATGAATGATAGATATCTTGAAATCTAGAGTACATATCATCTATGGACTCATCCTGCTTCATTCTGAAATTTTGAAACTGACTTTTGAGCTTGGATATTTTACTTTGCTTGACTTTGTTAGTGCCTTCATGTGTGACTTTAAGAGTTCTCCAAATTTCATAAGCAGTTGTGCACATACTAACTCTATTAAATTCATTTCTATCTAAGGCACAAAATAACATGTTCATGGCTTTAGCATTAGCAGTGGCTTCTGTCTTTTGAGCAGTAGTCCATTCTGCATAAACAGTAGTGGGTGTAGTGTATTCTGTTTGTGTAACATTCCATGAATCAAAACTATTTGCTTGCATATAAATACGCATTCGTGTAGCCCAATAGTTGTAACTCATGTCATTGAATAGTGGAGGTCGTGCAGTAGATTGACCTTCAATAAAACTGGTGTTAGTGTTAGTGCTGGTGTTATTTTCAATATTAGCAAAGTATCAGATAACTTTGTAACGGTTATAAGATGCCTTGCTCTGATACCAAATGAAAGTGACTATAGGATCGAGTAACATGGAATAGTATAAAAGCAGTGCAGAATAATAGAACAATTAGCAGATAATAGTAAATAATAAACGAGCACACCAGGAATTTTTATACTGGTTCGAACTTCCCATTCTATGTCCAGTCCTAGACTCCTTTTGGAATTTCACTAAAACAACAACCCTTACTTAACCCAGAGGAACAGGTTTATACAACCCCTGAGCAACCGAACAGGGACCTGAGCAACAGAACAGGATTTCGCCTCAACAGCCGAAGAGGACTTCACACGCCTGAGCAGCAGAACAGGACTTCACTTTGCCCGAGCTACATAACAGGACTTTTAGAAAACAATATTTCTTGACACTATGTGTTCTTGAGTAACACGAATTTGTTAATTATAATACACCCTTCCTATAATCTTCTCCTTTATGATATATGTGTGAATGCATGAAGAATAAGGAAGTAAGAAAGTGAATTTGAATGATGTTGAAAGCACAAGTGTATTAGAATCAAGAATTTTGAGAGTAGAATAATAATCAATTGAATTGTTGTTGGAAAACTTGATTCTAATGTGTTTATATAGATAATAAATAGTTGCAATTGTTCGTGAAGAGTTATCATCAAAAGTTATGATCATATCTGTTGGATTAAAGATTGCAACTCTTCACGAATGGAAATGCCTTTTCAGAAAACTAGCCGTTGTAAATATTCAGACTTCTGAAATTAAAAATTCAGACTTCTGAAATGCAACGAAATCAAACCAGAAAGTAAATAGGCAAAAAATTTCTAGATTCAGACGTCTGAACTATCCAATTCAGACGTCTGAATATTGTATTCTACAATATTCATATTATCAGATTCAGACGTCTGAATGTAACATAACAATGAGATTTTTTCTTTAAACCAAATATATGCATATGAAATGATAATGAGATGCAGTATATATCATATAGGAGAGATTTTAACATATTTTAACTTCTAGACAAGGACTCGAAACAACCTTTATATATAAAATTATACATAGTCGAATCTTGTCATAGATTAATCCCTGCAAAACAAGTTAGTATATAAATGATTGTATAGTTGTCATAGTCAAAATATCGTATTTACGAAATACCGTAAACACGAAGTTTCAACAATGCGACCTCACTTGGCCCGGCATGGCTCCTATTTTAGCCACATCAAGCCGACTCGAGGGAGTCAGGGCTACGTTAATACCTCATACAGAATCGTTCGCCAAACCATCCTTCTTCATGTTGGAATCCCCACTACGTGCACAGTTTTTAAAGTGGTTTTCGGTATTGGTAGAGAGTATTACAATACCCGATCCCGGTCTCTTTAACAACCAAACGCTTATTTCACACCAGATTGTTCTTTTACATTTCCAAAATCGATTCATAATTGATATCAAAATATCATATTTACTTCAAAATCATATCACTTTCGAAACCATATTCATTTTCAAAATCATATCACTTTCAAAGTCATATTCAATTCAAAATATCCCTTATTTTTAAACCACCATATTTACTCCAAAATATGCCATTTCGCCAAAAAATATCATTTTTCAAATTCCAACGTAAGTTATAACATCATGTAACCATGTTCGCTTTTAAATCGGGGATATATATATATATATATATGTATATGTATATATATATGTATATGTATATATATATATGTATGTATATATATAAACATTTCTACCTTGCACTGTTTAAATCTTTGAAATTAGTTTAGATAGTCATAAATAGTTTTAAACAGTTTTAAAACAGTTTAAAATAGTTTAAAGCAGTTTAAAATAGTTAAAATAGCTCTCCCATACTCAAAACTTTTCGTCCTCGAAAAGGAAAAGAAGGAATAATTAAGGAGTTAATATATATTATTCAAAGTATTCAATTTATAAATAATTAATTTACATAATTTAGTATTTTAAATAAAATATATTAATTTATAAACAATTAAATCCTTCATATTCTAGTTAATAAAAGTTTGAAAATATTTCACTTTCACAAAATTTTCTAAGTCCCAAATTCACGAATTTTTTTGGCAGAGTCTCCTTTGTAGGAGAGGTCCAGAAAAATAATAATATCAATAATATCAAATATATATATATATATATCATATTTCAAAATAAAATATCCCAAACCATGGGAAAAGAATAAAATATCGCTATAAAGCCGTAATCCGAAAACGTACCTATTTGTCGGGCAAACAATGCTTTATTTATGAAACCAAATGCAGTAGCTATTGCTTCCATAACCTGGCTCTAGTTTATATTAAAATAGTTAATCTGAAAGTTGGATATGGTCCAGATTTGTTGAAATGGAAGAAATAGTTTAATTTGATATTACTTTCAAATTAATTATTTTAATATAAATTGTTTAAAATATATTATTTTAAATTTAGATTTATTTAGATTTTCAAACCATTTTATATTAAACTATTAAACTATATTAAACCTATTTTAGCTATTTTAAACCATTTAAACTATTTAACCTATTTTAAGCTATTTAATCTACTTTAAACTATTTCAATCTATTTTAAATTATTTTAAACTATTTTAAACTATCTTAATCTATTTTAAACTATTTTAAACTATTTTTATCTATTTTAAACTACTAAAACTATTTTAATCTAATTTAATCTATTTTAAACTATTTAAACTATTTTAAGCTATTGTAATCTATTTTAAACTTTTTTAACTATTTTAAACAGTTTGTATTTAAATAATTAATTTGAAAGTAATATCAAATTAAACCATTTCTTCCATTTCAACAAATCTAGACCATATCCAGCTTTCAAATTAACAACTCAATTTTTATCTTTCAATTCAGATCTCTATAAAACCATTTAAATCTATGTCAATTTCAAATCCATGTTTGAACTATAAATTTAAACTACTCCAAATTTAGTAGATTTCATGGTTTAAATGTTCAAACATTTTCAATAACTCAATTTCGATAAATTTCGTTTGTATTCCAAAATTCAACTTTGAAATATCAGTTTAAATCCCTTTTAAACAATTCATTTGAACCAATTCCTATTTCAACATTTAAAGCTTGGATTTTTGAAAATAATTCTGTTTATAATAGTCTATAACTTGTTTTCAAAAGATTTTGGAATATAATATTAGTATTATTTGGAAGTATTTTCGGATAGAAATATTTTCAATGTGATTTGAAAGAAAGTTTTAAAAAGAATTTTTAAAAGGAAATAAGTTATGTACTCCCCTCTCTGTCACTGAAAAATAATTTCGGTGATGAGTGCACGCATCATCGACATTCATTTTCGAGTTTCAAAGTGGGAAGACCGCTATAGTAGTTTTACTGCACTTTTGTTTTGGTAAACAAATCTTAATTTTAAATTTTTAAATATGATTGATATATAAAAGATATGTGTAACTATATTATTTTAAAATGATTTGAAAATGGAACCCGGTATTTAGTTCTTAAATTTCTACAAATTAGAAATTTTAATTATTATAATGAATGAAATCTTGACCATATTAGTAATTGGAAACTCCTAAAATGAAAAATAAGAATTTAAGAGTTAAGTGACTAATGAAATGTAAAGAAATTGAAGGTTGTCACTCATAAATTAAAGAGTAATTAAAATTTAAAAGATGTAATTATATTGCATTTAATTAAAATATATACGAATATTATATTCCAAAATCTTACAAAATATCATTTAACTGAATTCAAAAATTAAGGATTTAAAAATCATTTAATTTAACCAATCCGGTGTCCGTATATAATTTTCTACCCTATGGTGAAGTGATACAGATATATATCATTTCAACCCCCAATAATTTAAATTTACGGGTATATATTATTTCAACCCGCAATCCCGAATTTAAAATTCAAAATCCATAAAATCGCTCGAATCTATCATTTCAACCAATAACGATTTTCCCCTAATCTACAGATCGTTTGGGTATGTACCATTTTAACCCATAGTGATTTACAAACAATAAACTAAGAGAACTTGCAGTGTGATATCAATGTATATAAAATAACATAACATCTAGTCATCCAATATCAACCATTAAACATCCATCAATCATCATTCAAATCAACCAATAAATAACAACAATTAGCTGGTTGTCATTAACAAGTATTTAATTGATAATTAAAATTCAATATTAAATTAAATGAAATTAAATTCGATATAAATTCAAATTAGACTTGAATGACAATTTAAATATATCAAACATCAACAAATCAATTTCTAATCACATCTTTAATTTAATTTAACTAACATGAGATAATTTAGTACTTGTGAGTGGGTTAAAACACGCACCATTGATTTGTCGTCGATTTAAAATCCAAATAAAGACCCAAATTTCAACAGTTTCAGAATTTGACAGAACTAGTTCCTTAATGTTTGGAATTTCGATATGATCCCAATGGAATAAACCGCTCATGAATCCGAGCTCGTATGCAAAAGATATGATAATTAGAACAATTTGAAATTCAAATTATAAAACAAATAAATAATAATATAATATATACCACGTCACCTCATTTCTGACGCACACGACAATCTCGCTCGCATAATAGTTGTGCTCGAACCCTAGGCCGCCTCCGTTCATGCCACTTTGCCGCCGCTTGGAGCACATCCACGCTGATCCACTTACGCCCCACGACAACTCAACCCCGGCCGCCCCTATGGCCACCAAAACGGCTCCTCCGGCCATCATATTTGCAGCCGCCGCCTTGATTTGAATCCATTTTTTGGCGAACTGACACAACTTGGAGACGAGCTAACAACAGATCCGAGGCCTGCTCGACACCGTCTTCCCAACACCACTTTCCGATCGTCGATCGGATGAAGATCGGCCGTTGGATCGCGAAAACCTAATTTCAATGGGCGAGGTTCATCCTCGATTTCTAATCAAACGGTGCACACAACTGAAAAACGAATTGCTGCAGTGGATTATGCTCGTCGAGAGCTTTCTAATGATATACAATATGACATAGTTTTGAGGAGTTTGATTTTCGATTTGAATTTGAAATTGAATTAGGGTTTTGGATCTGCAGTCATTGGAAGGAAGAAGAAACAGATAAATGGAATAGACAGATACATATAAAGATAAGAAATAAAAAGGCTGCTAGGGTTTAGAAAATCTATTTATATAGACAATGCCCGATAAGAATGAATAACATATCGAATTGGTTCGAAACGACAATAACGACCCGAAAAGCCCGTTCCGCTTCCGAAACGAAAGTAGGTAATCCCATATATCAAAACAGATGTTTTCGATATTTTTAAACTCAATGGAATAGGTTTCAAACCCAAATTCCATTGTATACAGAAGTTAGCTTTTAAAATCAGCTTATTTTAAATTGAATTCATTAAATTGATTTTTACGCGTTTTGAGCCCGCATGATCGAACGACAAGTCCGATCGCTACGAACCTTGAAATCCTACAATAATTCACCGTTATGGATCCGATGAATCTGGTTTTGTCGAAATTCGAGATAGTGGCCAAAATGGCTATTTTCACGTTAATTAAATAAATTATTATTAAATTAATTTAATCACCTCTCAATTTATATACCAAAGTTAGCCATTTTTATCATTTTTGATTACCTAGTAATTTATAATCTTTTAAAATAAACTTCCCTGTCAAAACCAATGTTAAATATTGCATTAATGACAGTGTTCAATTTCAGTTGCAATAAATTCATTATTTATAATTTAAAATCCAATAAATTCATTTATTTTGGTTTTCATCTTATTATTCAGTCAACTATCATCTTATGGATATAATTAACATTGGTTTACATCTCATTACATTAATATACTATAATTATCATCTTAATTTATATTAACTGACATATTTAATTAGATTAATTGCAATTGATTTCCAATTTAATTTCAACAAATTAAATAAATATGTGATAAATAACAATTGTTACCTTTTACTTAATTTAATCACATTTATAAGTTTGTTATGTACAAACAAATGCTATAACCACTTACACAGCACAGATTATATTCAATTTCAATTAACTATGCACTATTTTACCACTTAAATACAACATTTGGTTAAATTCCTTATTTACGATTTCTAACCAAATTAACTTTACAATTATTCCAATTGATTGAGATTACATTCAAATAGTCATCGATTACCTTAAATTAACATTATTAAATTTCATTCTAGTTAGTTTTCTCATTAATAAATCATAAATTTTATTTTCTTCCAATATTTAATTAATTACTAAATTCAATATTTTAATTATCGAAAAAATACGGGTCGTTACAATATAATTTTCTCAATGGTATAAGTATACTCACAAATCTTGCGAACGATTTCATTTCCAAAACCATACTCAATTGGGTTAAAGCAATGTCATTTAAAAACATTAATAACAATAAACCCAAACACCTTCCTTTGGAGAAAGTAAATAGATCGTATAGAAATTAGACCAAATATACTTACCACCACTTCCCAATTTCAAATATTACTATCCTTCAATTAACAATGAAATCGAACAAGTAAAAAGACTATCCTTCCCTAGATACACATTCTTAATTCTCAAGATAGAGACGTGTTTCCACACCTTGGAATTTGGTGTTATGTATGAAAAGAACATTTTTCATACCACCGCAATTTAAAATGATCATTTATGAAAATCAGGTCTTAGTCTTTTTATAAATCCCTTCCTTATAAATTGCCTTTATAGAACTCCTTATATTTACAAACTCATTTATAAAACATTATTTATAAATCCCTTCCTTATAAATCAAGTTTTAGTCTTTTTATAAATCCCTTCCTTATAATCTCCAAACTTATTTAATAAACTCCTTTATAAACATCCTTTGTACTTCTATAAAACTCTTCCATAAAGCTTCTTTTATAAAATAGTCATTTATAAAACTCATTTTATAAATCCTCAAATTTATTTGCAACTCTTTTTATAAAAACTCCAAATTCATTTATAAATATCTTTTATACATTTCTAAATATAATTGCAAAACTCCTTCATAAAACAAACTCAAAATATATGCCAAATTGCAAGTATAAAACAAACCTCCAAATGTAATTATAAATCACATATACTTCCCATAACACGATCGATCCATATATTACAATAAACTAACAACTGTGATTTATTTCTCAAATTTATCAAATGATAATATTTTTCCTTTATAAAATACCACATATAAGCCTATTCTTTTATTTATTAAATACTACTTATAAATCTCTACGCTTAATTTATAAAATACCATTTATAGTTTTGATCTTTTATCACAACATTTTATATAAAATGTTCCACAAATATATTCATTCCTAAAACATTTCTATCTCCCCTTGAAACAAAAATCACTTTAATATAAAAGATAAACCCCCTTTTTATTTCCTTTAAAGTTAACATTCATTATTATAATAACTTTTAAAGGTAAATACTTACCAAAATAACTTTAAAATATTTATAAATATATATACATATATTAGAAAAGAATAATAAAAGAAGTCAAAGTAAAATAGCGCAGTACAAAAACTATTTTTTAATAAAATATCGCCGAAAATCCAAAAGGTCAGATTAAAAATCATTTTTCAAATCGAAAACAATTTCCATATCAACAACAATTAATAGTGTTTTCCAAATACTATAACGAGGCCAATAGTTAATATAGCACTTTACCAGTGCTATTACTACCTTTTTCACTAAAAAGGTTCAACTATTTACATATGTCCGTATCACATCCATTATGGCCGAAAATTAAATTTTTACATTTAATGTAACGACCCGATATTTTAAACCATTCGCATCCATTATAAGTGTATAGGTAGACACTCATGCCGGAGTTGAATTGCTCAAAATACCGCGTTGTAATTAAAATTTGGCAAATCTTAGAATATACAGTAAATAAATATAATCACAGATCACATACACAGAGTAAAATAATGCAGCGGAAGTAAAAGAAATAGTAGTTCATGAAGCTACTATCTAAATATGTCAGAGTTACATAAGATACAACAGAAGATATAGAGTACAACAAAAGTCTCAATAAAATAACCAAGTACAAGCTGAGTAGGATAACGGAACTGAAATAGATAGGACAAGACAAGCAGATAATCTCCAGCGATTCAAATCTCCAAGCGAGTGGAAATCCAAATCTGTGAATAACTCAGGCTGACCCGAGCGTAAAGCAAAACACAAAACACTCGAGTTAGGACAATATATACTTATATAATGTAAACCAACTCAAGCGAACTGTAATAAGGGTACAAGTAACTTAGAAGATGCTTGGGACTGCCCATCCTCTAAGGATCCGTTAAAATATCTACTATGTAGTAATATTCGCTATTATAATAGTGTCTAAATAAGTAAAGTATAATCATATAGAAAATAGCGTTAAGGGGATGGAGAACCTTAACGCGGTCGGATCTTAAAATCATAATCGTAGTAAAGCTCGATATGGTAGGTGACACGGCACAACTAGGCAATGCCAGGGTAGATATACCAATTACGCACACGGACTGATGGAGCGCATAGCAGCCATTATCGTCCACCTCGAACAACATTCCCAAATCGGAGGATGGCCATCTAGTCAAATCACAAGTAAGAGTATAATATCGAAGAAATGTGTCTGAGAAGAGGTGCTACCTCACTGGTCCGAGATCGCTCCTGTTTTAGCCACCTTATGCCAACTCACGGGAGTTGGGTCCACGTAACATACCTTAAGAACGTCGCCACCATCCTACTTCATTCTGGAATCTCCACCGCGTACACAGTTGCCAAAGTGGTTTTCGGTAAGACAGAGAGTATGTCCATATCCGATCCCGGTCTCTTTAACAACCCAACGTTATTATAACCCGTGGTTATAAGTTTAAAAACAGTTTATACTTCAAAATAGAATATCATTTCAAATCCAAATCTTTATCAAATAAAGATTAAATCAATTCCAAACCATTTCCATATTTTTAAAATATCATATCATTTCAAAACTTCATTTCAAATCATTTTAATATTCCAAATATCATTTGAGTTCAAATCTAAATATTCAACTTTAAACACCTTTTAAATTTAAAGGTATACTTCATTTATTATCATTTCAAGTCACCTTTTAAATAGTTTATATTCCAATCAAATAATTCATTTAAACCTTTTAAAAGTGTAATTATTATATTTTCAAATCAAGTATTCAATTTCCAAAGTTTCAAACCATTCTGAGTTCGTTTACTAAGTCAAAAACCCTAATTATTAAAATTTCAGCATTTCACAGCATTTAAAAACAACTGCTATAAGTTATATTTGAAAACATTTTTAATTCAGCAAAGACATCACTTAAAACTGCTGTTAAAACTCAGTTTTAGTTGAATTATAGTTCAAAACAGAAAAGACAGCATTTCAGAAGTGCTACGGTAGTTCAGATTTCAAAACAAGGGTTAAATTTGGTTTCAGCAAAGACTGCAGACCATTATAGCATTTCCAGAGAATGCTATAATAGGCCTGAGTTCAATATTAGCCTATAAGTTCAATTACAGCAACTACAACATTTCATAAATGCTGTAATAGCTCTTTTTACACAATTTTAGTTCAAAACAGAATCTATAGCATTTCTGAATGCTATTAAAAGTTAATTTCAGATGTTAGTGTATTTCCAGCAATTAAATAACTTTAATTTAAAACACATAAACATTTTAAAAATCATATTTTAACATTTAAAATGTTCATTTACATATCGTTTAACATATATCTTTTCATAATAAATTTCTTATAATAAAATCCAATTTTCAACAATTTACTTAATAAATTTAAGTGTAAAAGTTCCAATTCTTCACATTTCAACCAATAGACTTAACACTTCAAATTTAAATTACCATTTCACAATTTAAAAAAATTTCCAATTTTATTTAATTAACTTAAACCTTTAATTAAAACCAAATTTCACATTTCCTAGTCAAGTTATATTTTAAAAGATCACTTTTAAACATTCATTTATTTAACCACTTAAATTCATAGAAAAATCAATAATACTTTAATAAATCACTTAAATCCAAATTTAATCAAATTATCATATTTACCATTTCCAAATAAAATTTAATATCCATTTTATTTATATAACTTAAATATCATTTTTAACCAAAATTCCAAATTTCCAACTTAAGTTGTATTTCAAAAATCCAGTTAAACCATTCATTAATTACATTTTTAACACATAGAAAAAAAATCATAATTTCTTTATTTTAAAACATTTCAAAATCTATTTAAATCAAATTTCATAAATTTATAATTTTTAAAATACTTAAAAATATCCAAAACACTTTATAAAATAACCACGGGCCTGTATATAATTTTCTAACCTAGGTCAAGTGATACGGATATGTATCATTTCAATCCGTAGTTAAAAAAGAAAAAATCCGGGTTCTATCATTCCAAACCCGCAATCTCAAGTTAAAATAAATTAAATAAAAATCGTTCAGGCCTATCATTTCAGCCCATAACGATTTTTCCCTATTTTAAAGTCCGTTCGGGTATGTATCATTTCAACCCATAGTGATTCTAGTCTACAGGGAACTTGCAATGGTGATAACATATATAAATAACAGAATAACATTAAATAACAGTAACATATGATATAACAGGTGTAATAACAGGTGTGAACATCATATGATAATAATATAAGCATATATGACATGATAATATATTTCTACAGATTCGCAGGGTGTCAATTTACTAGTTATATAGGTACATATAGTCTGGTGAGAATAACTCACCTTTTTATGCTGGAGTTAGCGATCAAAACACACAGAATAAATTCCATAAAGCACGACAAACACGATACAGCATGACTTTTGATTTGAATGAATATAGAGCCTAGATATTTATCTTGTAAACAATAACCAAAACAAGACAATATATACATAAATATTTAACACAAACAATGTTGAAAAAAAATGAAGATAAGAGACAACAAAGGAATGAATGTTTTTGCCTTGCTTCCTACACTTGCTAGCATGACTTAGGGAATGTTTTGGTTTAGGTTTGGACATGGTTTGGGTCTGGTTTGGACCTAAAAAGGCATGGCTACAGGGCAAGAGCAAGGTGGAGGTTACAAGCATGAGAATACAAGGGGTCTAGGCTTGACAATGGAGTTTTGGTGCACCACAAGGCTCGTCTACATGCATTGTTTGGCTCGGATCTTCATGTTTCAGATCTGGACAGAGGTGGGGAGGGGTGTGTCAAGGTCAGGTCAGGGGAGTGGTGGTGGCTATGGTGGTGGTTTGGGTGGTGGTTGAAGTGGATGAGCATGTAGAGGTGAAATAAGTATAGATCTAGGTTGTAGTTTGAGTGGTTTGACCATCATTTGGGGTTCGGCTATGGTCAGATCTGGTAGGGTAGATGGTGGTGATGGTAGGGAAGAGATGGAAGGAGGTGGTGGCCGTGGAATAGGGGGAGAGCCGCTCCAATCAGGGGAGAAAGCAAAGCAAATTTGCATAGAAAATATGAGAAAAAGTAGAAAGAAGAGAGGGATTTACCTAATTTTTTTGCAAGATGGAGGCCATGATTTTTTTTAGGGTTTAGGAGCTTTGGAAATTCGTGAATGAGAGGAAAAAAAAAGTGGCGGCTGAAGAAATGAGGAGATGTGGCCAATTGAATGAAAAGTTAGGTTAAAAGTAGAAGGGTTAGAAAATAAAAGGGCCTTAGGAAGATAGAAAGTTTAAGGCCTTTCAAATTTCTTTAATTCATTTTTATAAGTTTATATTTCTGGTAATAACATTAATTCCAGTTAAAAATTCGAAAATTTGATAAAATATAAAAATATATATAATATTTATTGATTATATAAAGTAGGATTAAGGAAAATAGTTAAAATAGTGAACTAGACTAGAAAATTTTGAAATTGAATAGAATAAATTTTAGAAAATTCATATGAGATTGCAATATATTTTTAAACATAAATAATAACATAAAATAAAAATATATTCACAAAGTAAATATTTAAAATTTAATTTACATATAATTTTTAATGAAGAAAATAGCAGAAAATAGGAAAACAGCCTTTAAAAATAGGAAATCATCATAGTAAATTTTGGAAAAATTCTATTATTATTTTTGAAATATTTAGAGATGAAAATATACATAAATTAACATATTGATGCATATTAAATAAAATATAAGAAAGAAAAATATGATTTATAAAATTTAAAATAAGCAAAATTGCACAATAAAACAAATTATACTAAAAATTGAAATGTACATAACTTTTACATTTTAACTCCATTTCCAACGAAACGAAAAGCAGTATTCAAGTTATTAAATCTATTGTCATAATAAAAGATAAAATTTATAATTTCAAATATTTAAAATTTAAATTTAAAAGTCAAGGTTTGACTATATTGACAAAATTCATATTTTCTGGAAATAATCAATTTATTTTTGTTTGGAATTCTAATTGACATCAAAATTCAAATTTATATTTAAAATAACAAAATTTATTCTTTTTCATAAATAAAGCTTTTAAATCTGGAAATATCAAAAAAAAAAATTGTAAAATACAAGGTTGTTACACTCTCCCCTACTCAAAACTTTTCGTCCCCGAAAAGGAATGAGGTACGGGAAAGCACAGAAAAGATAGAGTGAATAGAATTAAGACAAGATGATAAGAAGATTGGAATTATACCTGATAACTATTGTTATAGGTAAGTTTAACAAAAAGGAGGTGATCAAATCAAGAACACAAACACGAAAAAGATCCTCTAGAGTCTGAATCACCCCTTTCACTTGACCGACGGTCTATAAATGGAAAAACAGTGTTCAGATCCAGATGAGTAACAAAGATTATCAAAGGTTACAGAAAGATTTCTAAACCGAAAGATTGTAGAAAGATGCTTATACCAGTTTGTAGCAAGATGAGGAAAAATAAGGACAACCAAAAGATGGTTTGAAAAACAAAATAAGATAATAATTTGAAACCATAATGCTTTAAAATCATAATACTTTGAAATCATAACAATTTAGAGGTGTTTATCATTTGGAAATCATACTACTAAAATCATAACACATTGGAAATGTTATTCAAAAAAAAACATAATACTTAGAAAATCATAACACCTTTTAAAATAATCTTCATTTAATATATTTTAATTCAAGGTCAAATAATATTCATTTTAAAGTTGTAACATTTCTAAGTTCATTCAATTATAAAAATTTCCAAAACATTGTATTTTCAAAACAGCAGCACTTATAAAAATGATACAGTATATATATTAGTATTTCAAATCAGTTTAATTTCAGAAATATTCATTTGGATATCATTTAACTTATGATTTATTAAAAACAAACTTTTATGAATAGAATATCCAAATTAAACTATACTTCATTTATTAAGTCAAAAGCTCACTATTTTAGTTAGCTCTTAATTTAACACATAACCTAACACTTTATTTAAAATACCCAAATAGATATTCCTTTAATAAGTTACACTTAAAATTCCATTTGGAAACCAATTTTTCAATTATCAAATTTTAGTGATGTTAAAATACATTTTAACTATTTAAATCATAATTATTCATTTTTCAAGACATATCTATTTCATACATAAAATATTTATCATAGCAAATATAACAATCAAATTTCTTTACACATTTATTCATTTAGACATCAATTAAACTATGAATTCGAGTTAAATAAACTTTATTACAAAATGTCCAATTCCAATGTATTTTATTTTATATATTCAAAGATACATTATTTATTATACAACATATTCATTTCAGGAAATAACCATTATTAAAATTCCTAGGTTAGACTTAAGGTTCCATATTAAATCAAATTTGATTATTAAGTTATTTAAATAAAATCTCTTTAAATCCCTTTTTCACTATTTACCTCTGTAAATCTTTTATAACTAAAATTTAAGTGTATAAAATTTATTATAACCACTCAAATTTTATTTATAAAATCCTTTTTATATGGTATATTATCCAATTACATTGTTAACTTCTAAAAAAATTTAAGGTAAGTTATATTTGAATTCAATTGTATTATACAAATAAAACTTTCCCATTCAATTATCTCAAGTTTGAATCATTTATTCAAAAAAATTTAATTTTTCTTTTTATAACTGAAATTATTCTTTAAGATGAAATTTAAGAATTAATTTTCCGGTTTCCTTCAAACCAGTTAGAGATAAATAAATATATGTACATAATATGTCAAATCAATTTAAATCATATATCTATATATATTATAAATCAAATCATATTTAGAAATTCAAATAAATTAAATCTTTCAAAACAAAGCTGTAGTAAGACAACAGAACGGTTTCTTCACTTCGAAACTCGAAAATGAACGTCGATGATGCTGCAGTCATCACCGAAATTATTTTCCAGCGACAAAGAGAAGAGCACTTAATTTTTAAACTTTAAAATCCTTTAGAGACAAATTTTTTTATTCAAAAATACTTTAAATAATATATCCTTTTAAAACTTTAAACATAAGGTTTGAAACCATCAGAAATTAAATTCTCAAATTCTTGATTTAAATTCATTTCAGTTTCCAAATCAATTTATAAACAACTATTTATAAATTCATTTATAGAGCTATAAATGATACATCAAGTATTATCATTTTAAATAATCAATTTAAATCAATTTATGAAGTTCCATAAAATTTACTTATATTTCAAGATTATTTCATTAACAGTTTTAAAATAATATTGTGTCAGTTTGTTCTGTCGAAGTTTTTTAGAAATCCTATCGATAGCGTTGATCAGACGAATCGATCAGAAACCCAAATCAACATCAACAACTCAAACAACACAACATATAAAACAAAACATAGATTTATAGATTTCGTGTACAATTCAAAAATGTTTGGAGATAGTTTAGAAACAAAAGACAAGATGGTTAAGCAGAGTAGAGAGATGGGTAAGTTTAGATAAATCACGGACAACCTTAACCGGGTCACCGTGACTTAATGAATAAGATCAAATGTGGATTGTTTGGAAATCTACATTTGATCTCGAGAGATAGAGTTTGGAGTAACAAAATATATTAGCATCTAAACCAAGGATAGATATAAATCTCTGGTGAATCGATGTTAGTTGTAAAGGAGTTTCCCCCTTTTACAAGTCATTAGAATAATGGCGAGACCGCCAATTCACTACAAAGATTATTCGAAGTGGAGTTATGAGATACTCCAGAATCAAAAGAAGATGAATAGTGAGGAACAATAATGGATTTTCGAACCGCAGGGGACGTTCCAAAATTCAAAGGAAATCGAATCAAAAGGAAGAGATTCAAACTCGAACGAAAGTGATTCTGTAAATAAATTTACCATACATTCTAAGTTTTGCCTCAAAGCCAAAGCTCTGATACCAACTGTAATGACCCGATATTTTAAACCATTCGCATCCATTATAAGTGTATAGGTAGACACTCATGCCGGAGTTGAATTGCTCAAAATACCGCGTTGTAATTAAAATTTGGCAAATCTTAGAATATACAGTAAATAAATATAATCACAAATCACAGACACAGAGTAAAATAATGCAGCGGAAGTAAAAGAAATAGTTGTTCATGAAGCTACTATCTAAATATGTCAGAGTTACATAAGATACAACAGAAGAAATAGAGTACAACAAAAGTCTCAATAAAATAACCAAGTACAAGCTGAGTAGGATAACGGAACTGAAATAGATAGGACAAGACAAGCAGATAATCTCCAGCGATTCAAATCTCCAAGCGAGTGGAAATCCAAATCTGTGAATAACTCAGGCTGACCCGAGCGTAAAGCAAAACACAAAACACTCGAGTCAGGACAATATATACTTATATAATGTAAACCAACTCAAGCGAACTGTAATAAGGGTACAAGTAACTTAGAAGATGCTTGGGACTGCCCATCCTCTAAGGATCCGTTAAAATATCTACTATGTAGTAATATTCGCTATTATAATAGTGTCTAAATAAGTAAAGTATAATCATATAGAAAATAGCGTTAAGGGGATGGAGAACCTTAACGCGGTCGGATCTCAAAATCATAATCGTAGTAAAGCTCGATATGGTAGGTGACACGGCACAACTAGGCAATACCAGGGTAGATATACCAATTATGCACACGGACTGATGGAGCGCATAGCAGCCACTATCGTCCACCTCGAACAACATTCCCAAATCGGAGGATGGCCATCTAGTCAAATCACAAGTAAGAGTATAATATCGAAGAAATGTGTCCGAGAAGAGGTGCTACCTCACTAGTCCGAGATCGCTCCTGTTTTAGCCACCTTATGCCAACTCACGGGAGTTGGGTCCACGTAACATACCTTAAGAACGTCGCCACCATCCTACTTCATTCTGGAATCTCCACCACGTACACAGTTGCCAAAGTGGTTTTCGGTAAGACAGAGAGTATGTCCATATCCGATCCCGGTCTCTTTAACAACCCAACGTTATTATAACCCGTGGTTATAAGTTTAAAAACAGTTTATACTTCAAAATAGAATATCATTTCAAATCCAAATCTTTATCAAATAAAGATTAAATCAATTCCAAACCATTTCCATATTTTTAAAATATCATATCATTTCAAAACTTCATTTCAAATCATTTTAATATTCCAAATATCATTTGAGTTCAAATCTAAATATTCAACTTTAAACACCTTTTAAATTTAAAGGTATACTTCATTTATTATCATTTCAAGTCACCTTTTAAATAGTTTATATTCCAATCAAATAATTCATTTAAACCTTTTAAAAGTGTAATTATTATATTTTCAAATCAAGTATTCAATTTCCAAAGTTTCAAACCATTCTGAGTCGTTTACTAAGTCAAAAACCCTAATTATTAAAATTTCAGCATTTCACAGCATTTAAAAACAACTGCTATAAGTTATATTTGAAAACATTTTTAATTCAGCAAAGACAGCACTTAAAACTGCTGTTAAAACTCAGTTTTAGTTGAATTATAGTTCAAAACAGAAAAGACATCATTTCAGAAGTGCTGCGGTAGTTCAGATTTCAAAACAAGGGTTAAATTTGGTTTCAGCAAAGACTGCAGACCATTATAGCATTTCCAAAGAATGCTATAATAGGCCTGAGTTCAATATTAGCCTATAAGTTCAATTACAGCAACTACAGCATTTCAGAAATGCTGTAATAGCTCTTTTTACACAATTTTAGTTCAAAACAGAATCTATAGCATTTCTGAATGCTATTAAAAGTTAATTTCAGGTGTTAGTGTATTTCCAGCAATTAAATAACTTTAATTTAAAACACATAAACATTTTAAAAATCATATTTTAACATTTAAAATGTTCATTTACATATCGTTTAACATATATCTTTTCATAATAAATTTCTTATAATAAAATCCAATTTTCAACAATTTACTTAATAAATTTAAGTGTAAAAGTTCCAATTCTTCACATTTCAACAAATAGACTTAACACTTCAAATTTAAATTACCATTTCACAATTTAACAAAATTTCCAATTTTATTTAATTAACTTAAACCTTTAATTAAAACCAAATTTCACATTTCCTAGTCAAGTTATATTTTAAAAGATCACTTTTAAACATTCATTTATTTAACCACTTAAATTCATAGAAAAATCAATAATACTTTAATAAATCACTTAAATTCAAATTTAATCAAATTATCATATTTACCATTTCCAAATAAAATTTAATATCCATTTTATTTATATAACTTAAATATCATTTTTAACCAAAATTCCAAATTTCCAACTTAAGTTATATTTCAAAAATCCAGTTAAACCATTCATTAATTACATTTTTAACACATAGAAAAAAAATCATAATTTCTTTATTTTAAAACATTTCAAAATCTATTTAAATTAAATTTCATAAATTTATAATTTTTAAAATACTTAAAAATATCCAAAACACTTTATAAAATAACCACGGGCCTGTATATAATTTTCTAACCTAGGTCAAGTGATACGGATATGTATCATTTCAATACGCAGTTAAAAAAGAAAAAATCCGGGTTCTATCATTCCAAACCCGCATCCCAAGTTAAAATAAATTAAATAAAAATCATTCAGGCCTATCATTTCAGCCCATAACGAATTTTCCCTATTCTAAAGTCCGTTCGGGTATGTATCATTTCAACCCATAGTATTCTAGTCTACAGGGAACTTGCAATGGTGATAACATATATAAATAACAGAATAACATTAAATAACAGTAACATATGATATAACAGGTGTAATAACAGGTGTGAACATCATATGATAATAATATAAGCATATATGACATGATATATATTTCTATAGATTCGCAGGGTGTCAATTTACTAGTTATATAGGTACATATTGTCTGGTGAGAATAACTCACCTTTTTATGCTGGAGTTAGCGATCAAAACACACAGAATAGATTCCATAAAGCACGACAAACACGATACAGCATGACTTTTGATTTGAATGAATATAGAGCCTTGATATTTATCTTGTAAACAATAACCAAAACAAGACAATATATACATAAATATTTAACACAAACAATGTTGAAAAAAAATGAAGATAAGAGACAACAAAGGAATGAATGTTTTTGCCTTGCTTCCTACACTTGCTAGCATGACTTAGGGAATGTTTTGGTTCAGGTTTGGACATGGTTTGGGTCTGGTTTGGACCTAAAAAGGCATGGCTACAGGGCAAGAGCAAGGTGGAGGTTACAAGCATGAGAATACAAGGGTTCTAGGCTTGACAGTGGAGTTTTGGTGCACCACAAGGCTCGTCTACATGCATTGTTTGGCTCGGATCTTCATGTTTCAGATCTGGACAGAGGTGGGGAGGGGTGTGTCAAGGTCAGGTCAGGGGAGTGGTGGTGGCTATGGTGGTGGTTTGGGTGGTGGTTGAAGTGGATGAGCATGTAGAGGTGAAATAAGTATAGATCTAGGTTGTAGTTTGAGTGGTTTGACCATCATTTGGGGTTCGGCTATGGTCAGATCTGGTAGGGTAGATGGTGGTGATGGTAGGGAAGAGATGGAAGGAGGTGGTGGCCGTGGAATAGGGGGAGAGCCGCTCCAATCAGGGGAGAAAGCAAAGCAAATTTGCATAGAAAATATGAGAAAAAGTAGAAAGAAGAGAGGGATTTACCTAATTTTTTTGCAAGATGGAGGCCATGATTTTTTTTAGGGTTTAGGAGCTTTGGAAATTCGTGAATGAGAGGAAAAAAAAAGTGGCGGCTGAAGAAATGAGGAGATGTGGCCAATTGAATGAAAAGTTAGGTTAAAAGTAGAAGGGTTAGAAAATAAAAGGGCCTTAGGAAGATAGAAAGTTTAAGGCCTTTCAAATTTCTTTAATTCATTTTTATAAGTTTATATTTCTGGTAATAACATTAATTCCAGTTAAAAATTCGAAAATTTGATAAAATATAAAAATATATATAATATTTATTGATTATATAAAGTAGGATTAAGGAAAATAGTTAAAATAGTGAACTAGACTAGAAAATTTTGAAATTGAATAGAATAAATTTTAGAAAATTCATATGAGCTTGCAATATATTTTTAAACATAAATAATAACATAAAATAAAAATATATTCACAAAGTAAATATTTAAAATTTAATTTACATATAATTTTTAATGAAGAAAATAGCAGAAAATAGGAAAACAGCCTTTAAAAATAGGAAATCATCATAGTAAATTTTGGAAAAGTCTATTATTATTTTTGAAATATTTAGAGATGAAAATATACATAAATTAACATATTGACGCATATTAAATAAAATATAAGAAAGAAAAATATGATTTATAAAATTTAAAATAAGCAAAATTGCACAATAAAACAAATTATACTAAAAATTGAAATGTACATAACTTTTACATTTTAACTCCGTTTCCAACGAAACGAAAAGCAGTATTCAAGTTATTAAATCTATTGTCATAATAAAAGATAAAATTTATAATTTCAAATATTTAAAATTTAAATTTAAAAGTCAAGGTTTGACTATATTGACAAAATTCATATTTTCTGGAAATAATCAATTTATTTTTGTTTGGAATTCTAATTGACATCAAAATTCAAATTTATATTTAAAATAACAAAATTTATTCTTTTTCATAAATAAAGCTTTTAAATCTGGAAATATCAAAAAAAAAAAATTGTAAAATACAAGGTTGTTACATTTAACAATCTGTATAATGGTTATATAACTGAAAATAAAATCAACAGGTATATAACTAGAATTAAAAATCACAATGAAGAGAAACTCGGATTTCTCTATAAATTTTCCCAGTATTTCAATTTAAATGACATTCACTTTTCGAATGCGGATATTTAACCAAACAAACTAATAATTCATTCAAGCATAAAAGCAATTATTTTTATCTACTATATATCATACTGATTATCCAAAACGGTGAGTTTAACTCACCGAAATTCCAACGGACGCTTAGGCATTCCAGTTTGAACTAAAACCGAACGACGCTCGATTTTTGTCCAAAATTTCACTTGCTCCAAATTCGACGAAACTAGTTCCATCACGTAGCTATTTCCATTACAAGTGCAACATAAAAGCTCCCATCTTGATTGGACGTCGTATGAGATAGTTATGCATTTTATAAATTATTGAGTTTAAATAATATAATTAAATCACCAATTATAATTACCCAAACTAAATCTATTCTTTCCCCTAATCTTTGCCCCTGTACACGACCGTGTACACCTGCACACAAACATCCATCACCACGCATACCTCTCTCCACCTTACTCCCTCATTTCTCCAAGAAATCGACCGCTATTTCCTCCCACGAACTCCCCTTCACGAATGCTATGCACTGCAGCCATTCTTCCGAAGCTCGGTCACTTCCCATGATTCGCGACACCTAGGCCCAGGTCGTGAAAATGCCTTGGTCGCACCTTCCCGTAGAGCACCACACCTCCCAAAACTCGGCCATAAGACGTTCTTTCACACGACAAGAGAAATCCACCCCTTCCCCCGGCCTATCGTTGCTTAAATAAAACCAAAGCCTAACCCTAGTTTTGCTTCCCTCTTGTTCAAAACTGTCGATCCTATCAAAACTCCACCGAACCCATCTAAACTTTATAGGAATGTATATCTCTTCAAGAGAAACTCAAAGATTATTGTTATAGAATTTATAGTGGAATAGATCTTGAGATTATAATTTTTGAAGGTGAGTTTTGTTTGTTTTTTATATAGCTTACTGGAATATGCAATTGAAAAAGAGGGAGGGAAAGAACAATCAAGTTGTTGATTTGTGCAAGTCTTAAGTTTGTGTTTATTCATACATTTACGACACTTCGCCACTCAAAATTTCGTTCGCGTACGAACCGCGAGAGATAAAACAAAAATATGATCGTGCACAAAAAGGCCATACGATCCTAAAATAATAATAATATACACTGGTTAACTGATTCTTTAAAATCAGAAAAATACTATCGTTTGTCAAAAAAATCATCAAACGAAAATTAAAATATTTTCCAAATTAAAAATTATGGAAAAATCATATAAATTGAATTAAAAATACGTCATTAAAAATATAGTCGTTATAATAAAAATTAATTTTCTTATTAATCTAAATTTGAATCAAATTTGAATATTTAAATAAATTAAATATTCCTATTCAAGTCATTAGAAATCCCGGGTCGCTACATTCTCCCTCCTAAAAGAATTTGGTCACCAAAATTCCCAAAGGAAGAAACATGTCTTCACACCCTTAGACTTATAAAATCAATTGCTAAAATGAGTTATTAAACTTTTAAAATCTCATATGGCATGGAAAATTTCCGCAGCTCCTCCATTACGCTGTTCGATCGAAAAAACTACAGTTAGGCACAACGGCCCCAAATCAACCAAATAAAACAGAAACCCAAAAGTGGCCTCCCATATCTGGAGCATATAATCATCAACAACAGTATAAACATTGTAACAACCCATACCTTAATGGGCCTAAATTTCGATAAAAATCGAAACTCAAGTCCATCAAAGCATAAATCGTTGGACTTGGTACCTGCAAATAGGCATGAGCAATATCAGAGATTGATATAAATCTAAACCCATACCGAAAACAATAATTGGATAAGAATACTAATTATGACTACTACCGTGGAATTAATGGTATTCCTTGAATAAAAGATTGTCACACCATAATCGAGCATGAGAGAAAAGAAGACTTCTCCAACATCCAGCTCCAGTAACCTGTTTCTCTAAATCAGTCATGTGGGTTGTAATGAGGAGGGAGTCAGAACAACGTTCTGGTGATTGGAAATCTATAAACTGTGCATAACATAAATTTATACGGATTGGTTTTCATTTAATTGCTATGTCTATTAGGGTTGGCACTTCTAATCTAACCTTTCATTACATACACGATTACTTACCTACCCCTTCCCAAGGTATAAAATACCGACGAAGCCTTATCAACCACTGATACTTCCAAACCCATTTGCCACTTAACACTTCTAAATATGAAGCAGGCTTCTACTATCACCGCATAATACTTTAAAAGAGAAATAGGTAGACTTTTCCATTTAAGGAATCACTCAAGGTAGACCCCGTCATTTAAGACATTTTCCTAAGATGGTTTCCTAACAATGTTGTCAGTAGTCGATTGGTCCTAGCTATAAAGACCTCTAACTACTATTTAAGGCTTCCAACATTTAATGTCCGACTATTACCACATCTATCGCCAATAAAATCATAGTCTTGTAAGAGACAGTACCCTAACTACTCGATACCTTTAAAAGGACTAGGCGGACTTCTAACCATTTAATATCTATATTCTAGGCAGGTCCTACATCACTTAATACTTATCCCCAAGCGGTCTCCTCACTGGTACTATCGTTATTATGGCCTTAGCAATGTGAGAGACTATAACCAAGCCACTTAATACCTTGTTAATAAGGGCTAGGCATAACCCTGACCATTTAACACCTATTTATAGGCATGCCTTTGTTTACCTAACCCCAAGGCAGACTCCTAACTAGTACTATATAGCTGACATTGCTTGAAATCTCACTTAGTTACTTAATACTTCATTTTAGGAGAGAGGCGAACCCTATATCAGTCACTTAATAAATCAAACCTAAAGTGAACCCGTTTTGAAACATCCACCATCACTTTTAATTATAAATATGGAATCCCTTTAGGTTACTTCTTTCGGTAGGGAGGCGGGCCCTACAATAGCCAGTTAATACCTCAACACTAAAGTAAACTTTTTTTTAGAGACATCCTTATTTATTTAGAACCTCACTAGGTTACTTAATACTTCTTTTTAGGAGAGAGGTAGACCTTAGGCCACTTAATACCTCAAACCAGAAGCGTACACCTATGGAGATGTCCCTCACCGCTCCTAATTTCAAATTTGAACCATTTAATACTTTTAATTGGGAAAGAGGCGGGCCCTCAAACAACCACTTAATACCTCTGAACCTAAAGCTGGTTACTATCTCTTACAAAGTCATGGGTCCTAGGATTAATGATATCTTACATTCGTAGTAAGTGCATTCGACTGCTGATAGCCTCAAAGTGAAGGGCAGTCTTCCGTCGAGCGATTCTACTGACCTCACATCACTAACCTACTAAGTCCAATTAACCATCCTATGTCTTTACCTATATTAGGTAGACATTAGACTTAGCTTACTAATTCCCTTTTTATTTAAGGCATTATGATTTACCTTAAATACTTATCTACCCATAAATCCCTTTTTTAATGCTCATAAATGTCAATTTGTCCATAAAATCCTAACAGACATTTCCTAAGACATTTATGTATGATTACTAATTTCAAATTGGTAAAATTTTATATATATATTCCATTTTTATTAGTCCCTTTTTATCCATTTGTCCCTATTAATTGTAACCAAATTCATTTTTATTAATTTCCCATTTTTTAGAGTTATAGTCTTTAAATCCCATATATAAATTACCTCAAATCTGTGTATAGTTTATTCTCTTCTATTCTCCTTTTTATTAGATTTCTATTCTTCTCCAATTTGTATGAATATAGATATAAATATCTTATTTTTATAATTTAGAAAGAAAGTGGAGAAGAAGAAATGGCAGTGCTTCGCTACTGCCTCCAAAAAAATATGAGAAGAGAAGGGATGGTTAGGACTGAATTATATGTTCTAGAATCAACCAGAACCAATAGATCGAAATAGATTAAATCCGGGCCGTTGGGCCTAGGCTAACCCTAACCGCCACATATGAAGCGGTCGACCGCCCCCTTCCTAGGTGTCGACCGCCCCTGGTCGACCGCTCCAATATGCGGGTCGACCTATGGGCCCTAAATTATTAATATATAAACATTAATTTTCTTATTCGAATTATTCCATTCCGAATTCGTTTTTCATCGGTAATTTCTTCATTTGGACTCTGATTGTAAAACTCCAAGTATGAAAGTTGCTAAAAATTTCACCACGAAAGACATGATGCAAATTTCATGGTCAAATTCCATCGTTTGCAACAAATTTCATTTTTTGGAGCTAAATAATTAACTAACTAACTAATTAATTAACTAACGTCAAATTACGGGGTGTTACGTTCTTCCCCCTTTAAAAATAATTTCGTGCCTAAAATTTCACCAATGACCAAGCACTACGCCATAAATGACCTTCTGCAACATTTTTGCAAGGTGTTGCCAACTAAAATGTT
The DNA here is from genome assembly GCA_030737815.1 of Allium fistulosum. NCBI lineage: Eukaryota > Viridiplantae > Streptophyta > Magnoliopsida > Asparagales > Amaryllidaceae > Allium > Allium fistulosum. The sequence goes on along the minus strand of CM060902.1, from coordinate 191,127,699 downwards.
GCGATAGCTATAGAATTTTGGTCCTACTGCAACGTTGTATTTTTGGTGTTACCTTAGCCATAGAAATGTGTTGCTCTAGCTAAACAAGTGTAACACGATGCAACATTTTTATATAGTGTTGCCATAGATGTTTTCAGATTAAAAAATTAAAAAAAAAATTACACCTCAGCGATCCACACCACCATTTAAAACAAAATCTCAACCGTCGATTCACACCATCGATCCACACCTTACCAATTTCCATTTCCCGCTTTACTTTTCACTCATCCGCTTTCGTTTCTCACCCCCAATTTTCCAATCCCTAATTTTTATTCCGCTCCTCCTTGTTTCTTCGATCTGGAGAATAACTGGCTTTGCTTTTATCCCTTGTCGGCCATATCAATTTCCGTTATTTTCTTTCGCCTCGCGTCAGTTTTCCTCACTACTTCCGGATTTGCGATTTTGTTCAGGTTTTTGGCGATTCTGGTGATTCGAGGTAAGGTTGTGGGATTGCGATGGTTCAGGGAGTTGCTGATTTGGTCGCAATTTCGTGGTTGGGGCCTGATGTCAGAGTGGCAGGGGGTAGTCGAATTGGTTTCGGTGAAAACTAGGGCCCGCGATTCTAATTGCTTTGATGCTCTGATTGATCGAATCTAGTGTGAGAAACGTTCCTGGTAGCTTGCTCCTTCGTTCTCCTTGATTGATTGCTCGAATTGCTTTGACTTCGTCGTCGGGTGCGATGTGATATTATTTGGTATGTTTTCTGCCTTCAGGTTTACTTGAATATTCTTGATATCACGCTTTTGCCGATGATGAATTGGGATTTATTTATAGGCTTTATTTCCTATAATCTCGAGTTTAATCTTTCTGTTGGACTTTGAGAAATCTGTTATGTTGGATTGCAATGATGAATACAAACATATGTGTGTTGAGCTTTGTTGGTTTTGCTTGGTCTGGACTGAACTGGTACCATGCTAACCTTGTTCTTTAACATGAACTGATGCTCCAAGTCCTCTGTATATCATGTTACTACCTAGGTTTCTCTTGTACATGCCTGATGCATTCACTGTTTTTGCTTGATGGGCTGCCTATGTGTACTATTGTGTTTCTTGCAATGGCTTGTCTATATTTTGCTGAACCTGGTTCTTGTTTGTTTTGTTGGTTGCTTGGCCCTGAGTTGAATCCAGTCGATGACTCGGGTTTGACCTTGTGCCGTGTCCATTTTTTTGGCTTGTCTACATATCTGGCTGCACTTGAGTATGAACTTGCACTTGAGTAGTTGCACTTGAGTAGTTTCTTGTACCAAGCCTTATGATGCATGTATGTTCATCCATGTACATGCATTTCTTGGTCATGTTATGTTGCTTGCTGTGTTGAGTACTACTTTGTGCACTTGGCTTCTCCTTTGTGCATTTTTGCCTGAACTGTTGCTTGCTGTCTTCCATACTGCCTTGTATCCATGTGTTGCATTCATGTTTGGCTTATGCACTTATGAAAAGAAACAACCCAAATACCTGAGGCAAATAATATAACAAAAACATTTTCATTTTCTGTTCGAGTTAAATATTATTTTCCAGATTACTGCTTTTGAATTATATGTGACAGGTATTGAAGACTGGACAGCTGGATATAAGCTTGAAGACAGAGTCAAATCAAATGTGCATGAGCTTGAAGACAGGTTTCAAAGAAGGATCGATCTTCCGAAATCGGATGAATCGGTCGATCCCCGCCGGGACTGCGGTGCCCCGGACCCCCGCCGGCGCTGCGCCCGGACCCGCTTCTCGGCTCGCCTTCGGCTCGGCACTCGGCTCGCCTTCGGCTCGGCATATATTTGTCAGTGTCGGTGTCTGTATAAATTGAAACTGCATATGTAATGAGTGAACTGAGTGATGTAGTGAGGAATATCTGTATATGTGAATATCAGTGTTATATATCATTGAATTGTAAAATAGTGGAGTCTGGAATTTGTACTATTTCAAATGTTGAAATAAAATATTTATTTAAATAAATTACTGTTTAAATATCAAATTCTGTGCAATAGCATTTTATTAAATAAAATATTTATTTTTATTAAAAAATCAAATATGCTCTACATTGTGGGTCCCACAAATTCAAAAAGTTCATATCTATAGCAACATTTTGGAATGTTGCTATAGATACCTATGGGTGTTGCCATAGACTCAAATAGGGTTCTATTGCAACAATATTACTTATGTTGCCTTAGATAGTCAAAATGTTGCCTTTGAGGTCTAAGGCAACGGCAAAAATTGCATCACCCTAAAAGTGTTGCCATAGACCTATGGCAACATTTTTCGGGCCTGAGCCAACATTTTTTTTGTGTTGCAGTAGGCCATTTATGGCGTAGTGAAGTCATGGTTTTGGCTCCTAGTTATCCTAAACTACACAACCAATGAGTGTACAATCAATTTTTGCAACCAATGTGCGCAAGTGCATAGTGTATTATTTTATCACCATAGAGGAAATAGGTATGCAAAATGATTCTAAATCGGATCCTCCTATATGAATGCATTTCTTTTGAAATTTTTTTGAAAAAATATGATGCAAACAACCTATTTATATAATGGCAGTTCTACATGTATGCAGCTTTTTGAAAAATCCTTTTAGCCAAAACCTCCATAGTCCTACGAGTAGAAGTATGAAACAACCAATTTTTGCATCCACTTCCTATCATTTAATAATCTAACACATCGAGAAATTGCTTCCTGACTCCTATGTCGGAAAAGGGAATTTAGGTGGAGAATTTAACATTGTTACCACTCTATAATCTTCCGATTCCTGTAGTACAGTGGAAATTTCCTCCCCGCTTTGGCTATACTACAAATTTTCCACATACAAGACGCATAAGGAGGCTTATTTCAGGCTTTAAAATAGAATTAAGTCTTAAAATAGTCTCGTGTGCGTTGTCGACAAGGTATGGAAAATAGAAATTCCAAAGCTAAAATGGCTTTTCCCTTGTTACCGCTTGCCTTTATCGCATCGTTGATCCTAATACCCCTAAATCGATGAATTCTAACTCTATTTGGCTTTCCTACGCCTAACATATGGATTTTAAAATTAAAGATTTCACAAAAAAAATTCTCGCTTTTCAAATTTGTACATCAAAATAAGATCCCAAAATATTTAGATGCACATTTTTCCTTGAAATCAAATTTTTGGGCAAAAACTCTAAAAATTATTTAAGAGCCAAAAACAGCTAAAATCTATTTTTTTTTCAAAATAGAACTTTTCAAATCAGTGGGAAACTTTTCAAAATATTTTCCTTCTCAAAATTTTTGATAAACCAAGCCATAATTTCAGCGTAGTCGGAAGTCGGTTATGCGCTAAACGCATAAACCAAATTCTAAAATCTACAACTAACCTTTGCGCATAAAACTTGATATTTTGTTTAAAAATGTCATCACATATATTATTCATATAATTTTGTTTTTAAAGAACAAGAGCAATGACCCGTGATACCTAAACAACTTTATCATGTCCTTCGTTAAAATTTTCCACCTATTCTAAACTTCTCGTCTTATATAGAATTTAATGTTAATTAAGTCTCTTTATGAGATTTCCATATTTATACTACTTCTCTATGCATATATAAGAGCTGTTTGCCTAACCAGAGATAGTAACATAGTAAATAAATAGGAACTCATAATACAGTGCGTGCCTTTTACAAGAGACAACTAATAGTTACAACCCAAACTACCTAAAAGAAAAGGACAAATGATGGAAGGGAAAAGACAACAACACCATAAATCCTAAATAATGCATACAGATTACTGGATGCGTTGCTTCATGGCTGGAGCTCGATCCATTGCTACGACCCTTGAATGCTCATAACATGCGGCTATACACCCAATCTCGTGTCATTCGCACTGCTGGTGTTGCCGACGATTTCAGAATTGCTATCTTCCTAAGGAAGGATCTAATGATGGTAGAAGAAACCTTCTACTAAACTACCCCTCCATGGTGGTTCACCCATACTACCTATAAGAGTGGATAGGCGAAAGTACAAAAAGTGACTCTGTGGAGTGCTAATCCTTGATCAACAAATTGAATCAAAAGGGTGCAAGTCCAATTGATGGCAATGCTGTCAATACTAGCATAGGTGGTTTTCCGCACCATGGGATTAATCCGGTTGTAACTTCCCGTCTTAGGGATGACGTTATACTGAATGATGCATACAATCTGACGGGCAATCTGACGTAGATTATCCGTCTTCCAAACACCGACATTCTGGGATAAGAACTGCAGCAAATTCTTTGAGTCGATCACTTAAAAATCATCCAAGTCCACGTCCTTCGCAGAGGCCTCCAAAATCTCGGCGAGATCATCATTAGTCAGCTCAATCAAGACACCCTTCACCTCCGAATGAATGAAACTGTTGACTCCATTAAAATTCTGCGCCAATAGGACATTGAAAAGGCTGATAAAGCATGGGTAACATTCTTGCTTAAAATTCTCGAAGCAGAGGATCAGTTCAAATCTTAACGCGATGAATAGCTCTTCTAGCCCAAAGCGGTGAAACCTTCTACTCATTCCAGTTTACCCAAGTGGCCACTTGATGGTTGAGATTATAATGGTGTAAGAAAAAATCGGCAATGTGGAAAGGTGTCTTAGGCTAAGAAGTGGTCGGAGGGTGGGAAAAAGGTTTAGATTTGTAGTGGTGGTTGGGCGAGATCTAACGTGCAAAACCAGCATGAGGGGGAGATGCGACTGCTGCTCCTAAGGAAGAACGACATCGCCTAGGGGAGGAACAGAAGATAGATGCTAATACTTGGAGGAGGAAGAGGGGGATGGAGATTGGGTTTGACTTGTTGAGGAAGGAGGAACAAAAGAAGGCAATTAGGGAAATTCAGACGCAACTTTTGTAGTCCCGTTCCAGGTTCAAGTTGTGCTAGAACTCGTTAGCTGGTAGACCACTATAGCTTTACCACTAGGTAGTCAACCGCTAGATGGGCTTTAGGTGTTAATTGAACCTATACCCAATTAGGGTCAGAATAAATAATGATAATCGTTTCGTGCCGTCTCCTTCGATTCGACACAATCCAAAAAATTGTTATCCTCATCACGGCAGTATCAATGCCTACCGCCTAGTCCCGAACCATGCTCCAACAATTCACAGCAGTCCTAACAAAACTGCTACTGCCAATAACAATTCCAAAAACCCGAAAATATTCCAGTTGTTATTTCCTACCTACATCGCACAAAAATATTTCTTCCAATAGCCGGTGGTACAGAAATACTTCAAACTACATACACCAATAAATTTGAATGTCATTCCGATTTTGTCTGTACGTTAAAGAGAGAAGATTTTAAAAACCTCGATTTTATAAACCGAAAATCACTAAGATAAATATATGCTCCTTTATACTTGTTTCTAAATTATAGAAACTATTTCAAACAAAATTTTCCCTTAAAAATCAAACTTATATTTGCCAAAAATCAAAATCAAGCCTTTACCGATATATATATTAATATTTTAGGATTTCTCCAAGATCTAAGGCATTTCCAAAATATACTTTATAAAAATTCTATCATAGCTTTTAGACTAAGGAATTAACATTAATTATCCAAATAAAAATCCGGTTTGCCATTAAAGAGGCGATCAATGAATGCACCCCAGTAAAAACCAGCCTTCGGACAACTACGATATACAAACTCTAATTTCTTGCCCATCTAGAATAAATGCGTGTCTCCGACTGGAACTCGTTATAAAAATCCAAAATCAGAAGGTAGCTAAAATCTCAACCATCAAGTCGAACACTTCCAGTCTCTAAAATTCTGCCATATGTCGTACTCATGCCTTCATCAACATCGATTTATGCATCGTCGGCACTCCATATGTTACGTCGAGTCGGCGTGAAAATCTTAACTCAAAGATATTTTCAAACCATAGTTGCTTTGCTCATTCCTTCAGAGTGGAACAATAACTACTTCTATAGTCGGAATTCTTATAATCTAATGTAAAAACATAATAATACTAGATAGGAAAGTACGGATACGTTTTCCCAATTTATCCTAACTCCTCTGATCTACTAACCTAGGCTCTTATACCAAATATAACAACTTATACCTTAATGGGCCTAAATTTCGACAAAAATCAAAACTCAATTCCATCAAAGCACAGATCGTTGAATTTGCTACCTGAAATAAACATGAGCATTATCAGAGATTGAAATAAATCTAAACTCACAGAAGAAACGATAATAAGATAAGAATACCGATTATGACTAATGCCTTGGAATTAATGGTATTCCTTGGGTAGAAGATTGTCACACCAACATCAAGCATAGGAGAAAAGAAAACTTTTCCAACAACTAATAACATCCAGCTCCACTTACCTATTCCTCTAAATCTGTCCTATGGGTTGCAATGTGGAGGGGGTCAGAACAACGTTCTGGTGACTGGAAACTTTATAAATAATCCATAATATAAATTTATACCGATTGGTTTCCATTTAATTGTTTTGTCTGCTAAGGTTTGCAATTCTAATCTCACCTTGTATAACACACACGATTACTTGCCTACTCCTTCCCAAGGTACAAAATATTGACGAAGCCTTATTAACCACCCGATATTTCCATACCCATTTGCCACTTAATATTTCTAAATATGAAGCAGGCTTCTACTATCACCGCATAATACTTTTAAAAGAGAAATAATCCAAGTCTATCATTTAAGACTACAATCAAGGTAGAACTTATCATTTATGACCTATTCCTATGGTGGTTTCCTAACAATGTTGTTAATGGTCGGTGGGTCCTAACTGCATAGACCTCTAACCACTATTTAAGGCTTCCAACATTCAATGTCCAATTATTAACATGTCTATCACCAATAAAATCATAGCCATGTAAGAGACAGTACCCAAGCCACTTAATACCTTTAAAAGGACTAGGTGGACTTCTAACCATTTAATTCCTATGCTCTAGGCAGGTCCTACATCACTTAATACTATCCCCAAGAGGACTCCTAACCGTTACTATCATTATTACGGTCTTTGCAATGTGAGGGGCAGTATCCCAACGAGTTAATACCTCGTTAAATAGGACTAAGCAAACCCCTAACTATTTAATACCTATTTATAGGAAGGCCTTTGTCATTTAATACCTAACCCCAAGGCAAACTCCTCACTGGTATTATCCAGCTAACATCGCTTGGAATCTCACTAGGTTACTTAATACTTTTTTTAGGAGAGAGGCAAACCCTAGATCAATCACTTAATACCTCAAACTCAAAGCGAACCCTTCCTGAGATATCCACCATCACTCTTAATTATAAATATGGAATCCCTTTAGGTTACTTCTTTCGGTAGGGAGGCGGGCCATACAATAGCCACTTAATACCTCAACACTGAAGTAAACATTTTTAGAGATTTCCTTATTTATTTGGAACCTCACTAGGTTACTTAATACTTCTTTTTAGGAGAGAGGTGGACCCTAAGCCACTTAATACCTAAAACAAGAAGCGAACCCCTATGGAGATATCCCTCACTGCTCACGCAAAGTCACGGGTCCTAAGATCATTGATATCTAACATCAGTAGTAAGTGCACCTGAATGCTAGTAGCTTCCAAGTGAAGGGCACTCTTACATTGATTGACTCTACTGACCTCGCATCACTAACCTACTAAGTCCAATTAACAATCCTAAGTCTTTACCTATATTATCTTAGGTAGACATTGGACTTAGCTTACTAATTCCCATTTTATTTAAGGCATTAAGATTTAGCTTAAATACTTATCTACCTATAAATCCCCTTTTTAATGCTCATAAATGTCAATTTGTCCATAAAATCCTTACGGAATTTCCTAAGATTTTATGTATACTAATTCCAAATTAGCAACCTTTTATATCTATTACATTTTATCAGTCTCTTTTTATCCATTGGTCCCTATTAATTGTAACTCCGAAATCCATTTTTATTAATTGCCCATTTTGTGGCGTTACAATCTTTAATTCCCATACTAGTCAATTATAACCCCTAATCTAATCCTATCATTACTTTCCATTAATTGGGGTTACAATCTTTTATTTTCTTTAATCATTGGTAATTCCTCATTTATTACCCATTAATAGGAATTTCTACATCTCCTAATTCTACCTATTCGCTTCCCTAAGTATAATAATAACTAACAAACGTTACGCATAAATAACGCACGAATAAACACCGTTCTTCTTCATTAACGTAATAAATTTGTAAAAACTGCCTAATAAAACTACCTATTCATAACGAAATATATTCTAGTCATAAATATGTAACTAGAATATACTTTCCATATTTAATTTGCTGAAATTAAATGTAACGACCCGTAAATTTTAATAGTTTTAATAACGTAATTAACTGAATTTTTGCGAAATTTTATATAATAAAATTTGAAAATAAAAATTTGATATTTGGAATACGACTACTTAAACATAGCAAATGGTAATTTTTCATCAGATAATATGGAAGTTATTTTATCGTGTAATTTTATTTAAATTTAAATCAGTTAATATTTGATGATAATAAAATGTTTTCCAAACCTGAATATTTTTATATAATAAATTTGTAAATCATCTACAGAGTAAGACGTCATAATTCGTTTCTTCAAATTTGGACCTCTCTAGTCCCGTTTATCTTATTTCAAGCGTTTTAGCGGCATTTTTGGTACCGAATATCGACTTTTAATAGAAAGATCGTACCACTGATATTTGTGTACCATTTTAATCGTCTCGTCGTGCAGATCTCCGCAGTATATTCATTTGTGTATTTAGGAGTCTGGTACGCGGTGGAATCCGTGAAAACGGTTAACCGTATTGGCACCCATTTTTGAACTTTTGATATTCGGTGTCCATTCAAATCTCTAGCGGCTGAAATAAATGGTCACTAACATTTATTTTGGTATTCACGTTCTGGTCCTGTCCTTTGTTATTCCACCTTATCATTTATATTGCTATTCCATTTTTCATTGGTTCGTTCATTTCTTCATCTCCCACTGCCTCCTTTTCTTTTCACTTGCTCTATTCATGTTTCTGAAAGAAAATCAAAACATATAATATTATACTAAGCTCTTATATAATTCAAGCCTGCTTTCACTCCTCAACTTTGCAGCCGAACCCACCTGACACACTCCTCCATCTCCATTCGCCAACCTCCACCTAACACCCTCTGACCCACACTCCTAAGCGCAACCACCATAGCCAAGTTCACCCTCCGCAAGCTTCTCCCTCCACCACTCATGAACCCAAGCCACAGTCGAGTGCAACACTTCGAACACCACTCATATTCCTCTCGCCCAGCCTTTCTCCTCTCCGCACTGTTAGCCGAAGTCTCTACTTGATCTGAGCAATAGCCTCCTCTGGTGTGTGCACATGTGTTTGCACAAAAAATGGACAAACACCTCAAAGTTGTATAATTTAGTAGATCTTATGTTGTTTTTAGTGATTTTGGAGATTTATGCAAATGTATGAAAAGCAGGGGCTAAATTGTAAATAGACACGCAGATTTATAGTGGTTCAGCCAGAATATGCCTACGTCCACTTTATATGTTATTTCTCTTCTCTTCTGTTGATTACAAGTACAAAGCTTTGAAACCAGTAAAAGAAAGTTGTTTGAAAGTTCTATCCGTGCTTGAGCTCTCAAACTTGTCCCCCATTGTTGTACCCCTGCCTCTCTATTTATAGAGTGAGGTTGGGGGCAGGGATCTCGGATATATGCAGCTGCTGGTGGGCCTGGGCTGAAGTGATCTGGCCTGGCAGTCTGGTTCGGCATCCTCTTGGTTCGGTCATGAGGTGGCTTGGTTCGGTTGAGACTTGGGTCGGTGAAGTATGGAGTTGGTCCGGTTGAGCTTCGTCCGGTAGCGTAGCCTGGTCCGGTGAAGTATGGAGTTGGTCCGGTTGAGCTTCGTCTGGTAGCGTAGCCTGGTCCAGTGAAGTATGGAGTTGGTCCGGTTGAGCTTCGTCCGGTAGCGTAGCCTGGTCCGGTGAAGTATGGAGTTGGCCTGGATCCGGATGTGGTTGGTTCGGTCGAAATCATATACAACACTTGCCCCCCAAAGTAGGGCGTGTGCGTGTGCATGTCCTGCTTTGTTTTTTGTCAATCCCATTTTACCATCTTCATCCGGTTCCCACTACCGAATCATCTGATCCGGTATTCTGCTTTCGCTTATAAGCAGGGGACTAGGACCTCCGTTTTTTCTATCTGCCGAATCTAGCCTCTAGCCGAATCAAGTGAGAGTTTAGCCGAACCAAGTCCTTAGCCGAATCAGATTTTTAGCCGAATCAACCAAGTGTTTTAGCCGGACCGAGTTTTTAGCCGAATCAGGTATTATTCCTTTTTGCCGAATGAACTTAATCCTCTGATACCAAATGACACATGGACGTTTAATACCGAATGAGATTATTGAAGTGCTGCATGAACTGTTGTACTGAGTGAACACGCGTTTCATACTTCGAACTTTCAAGTGAAACTCCAAATTACATTGTTCGTACATTTTAACGATATACTTTCCCGTGTTTGCAGATAAATGTCTCGCAAAGTGGAAACTCGATCAGATAAGAGGAGATCCGGGGGTGAAGGAGAGTCCTCGGTCGTGCCCCCAGCTCAATCAGGATCGGAGCGTCATGGGCCCGCCCCGAGGTCATTAGTGGATGGATATGGTCCCCAGGAGCTGCTAGATTCCCCGCCTGACTGCTTTCCTAGCTCTCTCAAAGAGGAGCAACTCGATGTTATATCTCGTTCCTTTGGGATCGATAGAGCCCTCATGCTGCTGCCGGGCCCAGGAGTCATGCCATACAGTCCTCCCGAAGGATACTTTGCTTATAGTAGGTACCATTGCATGTGTGGTGCTATCCCGCCTCTCAATGCTTGGATAGTCAGCTTCCTCACGTACCTGAAGGTGGCCCCATTCCAGCTTCAGCCCAACTCTTATGCCATATTGGTGAGCCTTTTCGTTATTTTTCGGAGGAAGTATGGTCGCGCCCCCTCCAACCGGGAGATCCGGTACTTGTATAATTTAAGGGGCTATAAGAAGGGGTCCCCATATGTTAGCTTGGAGTCTGCTGTGACCTTCAAGCCGGTCTTGGACCTGTACTCTAAATTCAGCATGTTCAAGAAAGAGTGGTTCTTTGTTAGGGACGACTCCGTCTCCATCCGGCGCTTTACCTCTGGATGTAAGTTGATGCTTTTACTTATAATTCTTATTCCGATTGCGATGCTTCTTCTCATACGTTCTCATTTTTGCTAGCGACAGGTGGCTTTCCGGTTGTGGAGACTGACCGCCTGGTTCAGACGGCGGCGGAGATAGAAGCCATTCTTGGGAAATACAGATCATCTGCCTACTTGATTAGAAATGCGATTCTTCTGGAATATAACTTGATCCTTCCGCAGCAGTCTGTAGTTAAGTTGAGGGAAACGGCGGAAGAGAGGGCGGCTGCTCAGGCTAAGGGAGGCGTTGCGGCAGAGGGTGGAAAGAGAAAACCATTCACGAAACCTCCAGCCGTCAGAGGTAAGAAACTTAAGAGGTCGGACGGTCCTTCTCCCAGCAATTGTCCACTTACTCAGGGGGAGATAGATGCGGAGGAAGAAAGAGGTGAGGCGGAGGGCGGAAGTGACGTTGAGCGTCTTGGTGATGATGGTGGCGATGGACAGGGTGGTGATGGTTCCAGGGCTCTATCTTCTGGGCAAGTAGGCGAAATGCAAGAGTGGACGGATGATGCTCTCCGCCAAGCTTTTGAGGGGTTGGATGATGATCCGGCTTTGGTAGAGAAGACCAGGAAGGCGGACAAAGCCGGGACTGGTGCAAGTGAGTCTTCTCCGGCTATTCCGGCCAAGGTGGCTCTGACGACTCAAGGTGAACTCTTGACCCCTGCATGCTTCACTAATGATAGGGACTTAGGAATATTTTATGACCCGCTCCCGTCCTGGAATGAAATCCAGGACTTATTGCAGTATCCCACTCCTCCCCAGGGTTTGTACAACCACAGCTGTGTTTCTTTTCCTTTTCTATCTTGTAATTTACCGCGTTTCTTGAATCGTATAGTAATGTAAGATTGTGACACTTGTTCTTTATATCAGGAGCAGGCAAGACGCCCAAAGCTTCAGACCTTCGACACAGGCTCGAGCAATATAAACTTTGCAAAATTTCTGCTAAGCCGAAGCCCTCAACTCAACGCTCCGGGGATGTAGTTGGATACCGTCCCCTTCTTGGGGTCATCGAAGAGGGTATTCAGCAGAGGAAGAGGAGTCATCCTTTATCCGAAACTTCGCTCGATCCTCAGCCTCCGGCTCAGCCTATTCATGATATTACTGAGGAGGGTAGCGAGTTTGTACCTTCTCCACACCCGTCCGGAAACCCTTCTGTTATTCATATTGACCGTCCCGATTTGGCCCGTAATCCATTCGCGGGTCATCCTGATCCAGGTTCTCATGATATTACTTTTGACGAAGTCACTGGTGAACACCTTCTCCCCCGTAACCCTATGGTACGAGTACTTGATGAAGCAAAGTCCTTAGATCTCGATCTACTCACCACTCGTATAGTCACTATGGGAGACGAGGCCAAAGCTAATATTGATCGGGTGGCAGAGGAGACCAAGAAGCTGATGGGGCATCATGCTCGGCTGGTTAAGGCCGGAGAGGAGATTGGGAGCGCCAATATCCGACTTCGATTGGTGGTTTTGGATCAGGCCAAGCAGCTTGCGGATCAGGCTATCCAGATTTCTCAGCATGAGGCTGCTACTGGGCGATTAAGGAAAACCATGGAAGAGGCCAGTCGGGCCGAATTGCGGAAAATGGAAGCTGCTTGCAAAGAGCGGATTGACATGGCTATTGCTATGGTGGATGAGGTTCGGAGAGCGGATCTCGAGCAGGTGGAGGAATTGTCCGAGAAACTTGAGGCTGCAGAGCTTGCCCAAGCTAAGTTGAGGGAAGAGATGGAGGTGATGCGGAGGTCCCTTCAGGCTGATTGCTCGAGATACAGACTGGAGAGAGATGCTGCCGTCGAAAGGTTGTCGGCCTCCGATGCCCGGATGAGGGAGTTTGAGGAGAACGAGGGAATGATGGATGACATGCTCCAGGACATGTATTTCCGGACTTGGAAGCAGGGCAATCTTTCTTGGATGGATGATTATCCCAGGGTCATGGCCAAGACCTATCTTCGGGCTTTGGAGGAGGCTAAGGCTAATGCAGATAAAGAGGGTGGAACGGTCTTCAGTATGGATGTGGTCACTGCCCAGTTCACCAAGGAGGAGAAAGTGGCGGTAAAGGAGGGTATGCGGCTGCTCGCTGCTGAAGAGGCAGGTGTGCAGGTTGAGGATGACGACCAGGACGGTCAAGAAGCGGGTACTGGTAAGTCTTCCTTTCTAGTCTTTCCGTTAACTTGGTTACTCATCACTAATGAATCCTTCTTATGACCGGACAGGCGGGCAAAAGAGCAAGGACAAGACTTCGACGCAACCGGCTCCCTGATTGGACCTGGAAAATTCTTTTTGTAGGCTTGGCATTGTTGTATCTGTTAGTCTTAAGACAGTAGAGTAACTTCTAAGTTGTAATTCTTGCTACTTGTAATAACATTATTCTTGACGTGTAATTTTTTAGCTTAAGCTGATTCTGTCGTTTCTTGAATATTTGTTGCTATTTCGACATATCGTATGAGAAATGTAGCTATGTATATTCTTGTAATTAAATTGTGTTTGATGTCAGATTCTGGTTTTAAATCATAATCTCATGACTTGCAATGTTAGCGCGTGGTGTGAAAAAATTAAATTACAGTCATGCATATGCACATAAAGGGAGAAAATACCGCCTTTCATGTTCTGTTTGTAAATGGCAGCTTCGAATATCTTGTATGACCAAGCATGGAAAGCGGTTGAATGCCCTGCCATCTGATTGTGAATCTCTGCATCCATTGGCGTGTATCTCTTACCCTGCATCCTGTACTTTATGGTTTGTTATAGAGGATAGGAGGAAAGTTTTTTAAGTAAAATTGAAATATGTGAAATAGTAAAACTTCCAGTCACGGAAGGCCTTCGATGTGCTTAAGTTCGTGGCAAACGGGTTTTGTAGTCACTTTCCCTAGCTGTGGGTCTTGGAGACATTTGTCACCCATCTTACGCCTCCGCGGGGAGTTAATTCTTTTTTACCACAGCCGCACTTAAGACACACCGGAGCCAAGATCGCGCACAGTAACTACCCGGGCCATTATGGCCCGTACTCATGGGTATTATTCGACTTACTGTGGCCGGCTAGCGTGGGTGCCGATCGTCAACTGTGAACTGCCCCTGGCTGGCCACACCTTATGTTGGGGCTTATAATCGGTTCACAGTTGCCGGCGAGCCTAACGCCGTAATGAGCTGCCTCGGCTATAGTCGGCCTTCTCGGTGGCTTATAATCGGCTCATTACAGTTGGCTTTAAGGGCCGTCGCGAGCAATGAGTTAACCCGCAGCAGAGGGATGCTGGAGCAAAAGTGTCTCATTGGCGAGGGCATAGATTCGCATAGTACCTGTTGGGTCTTGTCCACGTGAAGTTGCATTATGGAGTGCTTTGAATAGAAATGCTATATGCTCAGGATTTTGTTCAACAGAAAAGGATAAAGTTAACAAGCAGCCAAGATACAAAGGAACAAGTTAAAAAAGAGACAAGGCTTTTTTTAAAGTGGTTCGGCACGAAAAAATGCCTACGTCCACTGATTCTCTTTGTTAATTCACTTCATATGGGCAATACAAGTTAAGAAAAGTATCGACGGAGGTGTTGGATGTTCCATGCCCTCTGGAACACCTCTCCGTCCACTGTTGACAAAATATAGGCTCCGTTGTGGAGATCTTTATGAATTACATATGGTCCATCCCAGATTGGGTCTAGTGCTCCGGGGCGAGGGAAGATTCGCTTGAGGACAAGATCCCCTTCTCGTAAGGTACGATGCTTGACTTTGGAGTTGTATTGTGCTGCCACCTTTTGCTTGTGGGCTGCTGTTTTTAGGACTGCATCATTCCTTCTCTCCTCGACTAGATCCAAAGACATGTTGAGGAGCTCTTCGTTCTCTTCTGGGTTATAGTGGATCCTACGGTGGGAAGGCACAATGGTTTCAACTGGGAGCATAGCCTCCGATCCGTATGCCAAAGAGAAAGGAGTGTGCCCTGTTGATGTTCTGAAGGATGTGCGGTAGGCCCATAGTGCCGTAGGGAGTTCATCCACCCAAGCGCCCTTTGACTTTTCGAGCTTCTTTTTGATTAGAGTTTTCAAAATTTTGTTGACTACTTCGACTTGTCCGTTTGCTTGGGGATATGCTACGGATGAGAAGCTTTTGTGAATTCCGTGTTCTTGGCACCAGTTGGCGAATTCCTCGCTGTCAAACTGAAGTCCATTGTCTGATATGACTTTTAGTGGGACTCCGTACCTGCACAGAACATTTTTGATTAAGAAGTTGATAACTTTCGCTGAAGACACTTTATTTAGAGGTTCTGCTTCCACCCATTTGGTGAAATAGTCGACTGCTACTATAGCATATTTGGCGCCGCCTCGACCCATTGGCAGTTCACCGATTAAGTCAATTCCCCATACTGCAAAGGGCCAAGGGCTGGTCATCTGAGTGATCTCGGTTGTTGGTAGCCGAGGGATCTTAGCAAATTTTTGGCATCTGTCACACTTCTTGACGAAATCTAAGGCGTCCTTGCTTAAGGTGGGCCAGAAATATCCGTATTGGAGTATCTTTTTTGCTAGCGTTTGCCCTCCGGTGTGATCCCCGCAGCTTCCTTGATGAATGTTGGATAAGATTTCCTTGGCTTCCCTTCCGGCGACACACCTTAACAATGGGTTAGAGAACCCGCGCCGATAGAGGATGTCTCCTTGTATTGTGTAGCGGGACGCTTTCCTCAGGATTTTCTTGACTTCGTTACGTCCGTCGGGTAGTGTGCCATTTTGCAGGTAGTCTCGGATGGGAGTCATCCAAGTTGCTTCTTCGGTTGCAGCTATCAGATTCACTTGCTCAAAACTTGGGATCGTTTGCTTTGAGACAGTTACTGCCCCGAAGATGGCGACGTCCCTCATACTTGCTTGCTTTGCCAATTCGTCGGCCTCTTGGTTCTCTTCCCGAGGGATGTGTTTGACTAAGTAGTGGTCCAATCGGTTGAGAAGCGACTTGGTCTTCTTTAGATATGCTATGAGTCGTTCTTCTCGAGCTTGGAATTCCCCTAGTATTTGATTAACAATAAGCTGAGAATCGCTGTGAAGGCACAAAGAATTGGCTCCGATCTCGATAGCAATTTCTAATCCGGCTATTACGGCTTCATATTCTGCATCGTTGTTGGTGGCAGCGAACTCCAACCTTATAGCATAGTGCAGTTTATTTCCCCTGGGAGTGATTATTACCACACCTGCCCCCGAGCCTTGTTCGTTAGATGCACCGTCCACAAAGAGATTCCACTTGATATCTTCCGTTATTTCCAGTTGCTCCTTATCCTCGTTGGTAGTGAATTCTGCAATGAAATCAGCCATGGCTTGTCCCTTGATGGCGGTGCGAGGGTGATAGGTGATATCATACTGACTCAGCTCAATACACCATTTAAGTAGTCGCCCGGAAGTGTCGGGACGATGGAGTACCTGCCTCAGTGGTTGATCGGTCAGAACTTTGATGGAATGGGATTGGAAGTAGTGACGTAGCTTTCGTGAAGTGATTAGTAAACAGTATGCTAACTTTTCAAGCTTAGGATATCTGACTTCTGCCCCAGTAAACCTTTTACTGACGAAGTAAACTGGCCGTTGCGTGCGATCGTCTTCCCTTACCAAGGCAGCGCTTAGAGCGTGAGATGACACAGCAAGGTATATGTATAATTCTTCGCCTTCGCTTGGGGTCGAGAGTACCGGTGGTTTCTGGAGGTGTTCAATTAGGTTAAGGAAAGCGGTTAAGCATTCGTCCGTCCATTCGAACCTTCCTTTATCTTTCTTTAGAGCTTCGAAAAAGGGGACGCACTTGTCCGTTGCTTTGGAGATGAATCGGCTTAGGGCAGCCACTTTTCCATTTAGGCTTTGCATTTCCTTTCGGGTGGAAGGTATCTTGATGTCCCTTAATGCTCGGACTTGTTCAGGGTTTGCTTCTATCCCTCGGGCATGGACGATGAATCCTAAGAATTTTCCCGATGACACTCCGAAGGAGCACTTTAGTGGATTCAACTTCATTCCATACTGTCGAAGTACCTGGAACATTTCGCCTAGGTGGCTTACGTGATCTTTGGCTTTCCGTGATTTTACCAGCATGTCGTCTACATATACTTCCATTGTTCGTCCTATTAGCCCTGCAAACATCTTGTTGACGAGGCGCTGGTAGGTGGCTCCTGCATTTTTAAGTCCGAAGGGCATCACTTTGTAGCAGTATAAACCCCGGTCGGTGATGAAACTAGTGTGGTCTTGGTCGGGAGCATGCATAGGAATTTGGTTATATCCTGAGTATGCATCCATAAAAGACAGGAGTTCGTGCCCGGCCGTGCTGTCTACAAGTTGATCGATTCTGGGAAGCGGGAAGCAATCCTTTGGGCAGGCGTCGTTTAGGTTGGAGAAGTCAATGCAGGTCCGCCACTTCCCATTAGCCTTCTTTACTAGTACCGGGTTGGCGATCCATTCTGGGTAAATAGCTTCTCGTATGAAGTCATTGGCGAGTAGATTCTTTACTTCTTCATCGAGGGCTGCTGATCGCTCTGCCCCCATACTTCTCTTTTTTTGTTTTACAGGCGCCTTGGTAGGATCAATTTTTAATACGTGGCATGCTATGTTGGGGGAGATTCCGGTCATGTCAGCGTGTGACCAAGCGAACACATCCAAGTTGTGGCGGAGAAAATCAATGAGTTGTTCCTTCAATTCAGCTTTCAGCTGCGACCCAATTTTCAGTAGCCTACTTGAGTCGTGCTTGTCTACAGATATAAACTCCATAGCCTCTGCAGGCTCGGCGGTGGCCTCCTCCTCTTTGTCCCTAGGGTCTAATTCATTGAAAGGGTCGCTGGTGTATCGAAGAGGAGGGGCTTTCTTTAGTTGCTATGCTTCAAGGCTTTTTGTGCAGAGGGCAATCTCTACACCTTTCCCTTTATCTCTCCTGTGGTTGTTGCGAAGTTCGGTTACATAGCAGTCTCGTGCAATATCTTGGTCTCCTTCCACTTCCCCTACCCCATTGTCTGTTGGAAATTTCATTTTCAGGCACCACGGGGCTAGGACAATCTGGAAGTCGGATAGGGCTGGTCTTCCTAGGAAGGCGTTGTAGGCCGAATGGTTTTCTATCAGCACAAACGTCTGTTTCCTTACAACGGAGCGGGGATGGCTTCCAATTTCAACGAAGAGGTCCAGCTGCCCGATGGGCATTTTCGCATCTCCAGTGAAACCGTGTAGCGGTTTATCGCAGGGAGATACATCCTTCATTGACAGCCTCATTTTGTCGAATGCGTGTTTGAACAGGATATTTACAGAGCTTCCAGTGTCTACCAGGATTCGGTAAACTTCGGCGGGACCGAGTCGGGCAGAGATAACCATGGGATCCATGTGAGGGTACTGTCTTCCTTCTAGGTCGCGTTTACTGAATGTGATGTCATCACTTTCTTTCCGCTTTGGGTGGCGCTCTTCTATAACTGTGTTGACACAGTCTCTATTGTCTCTAAGCGACTTCCCATATCTTTCCATCTCTTTCCAACTTCTGTCTGCGATGTGCGGACCTCCTGAGATGGTATGGACCACTATCTTCTCTTGACTAGAGCTGCTAGCGTTGCGGTCGCCTCTGCCGGTCCCTGGTGAGGGTAGCCTTGGGTTTTCATTGGCAGGAGCTGGAGTCCTGTCTTGACTTTTTACATAGCGTTCCAGTTTCTTTCTCCTGATGTGTTCCTCAATCAGATCTCGGAGATGATGGCATTCGTTGGTATCATGTCCGTGGGATTCGTGGAAGCGGCAGAATTTTCCAGATTTCTGTGCGCTATCTGATTCCTTCTTGTATGGTGGGCGTTTGTATCTAACTTCGCCTTGGGTGGCAAGGAAGATATTTTCGACGGTCTCGTTCAAAGGGGTGTAAGAGTCGAATCTTGGTCCTGGCCGATATAGGCGTTTTTCTACTTTCTTGCCCCCAGCATTGTCTCTGGAATCATTTCTTCGAGTGTCCCTCGCCACAGTAGGGGCGTTGCCATGGGTCGTCTTACTTTGCTGTCCTGACTGCCCCTCAATGGTAGCATCCTCAAGCCTCATGTATTTCCCGGCTTCATGGAAGAAATCGGGTAAAGTAGCTGGTTTTTCTTTTGTCAATCTTCTAGCAAACTTAGTGTCCGGATGCACCCCACTGCAGAGGGCCATCAGGATAAGTTTTTCATCGGCGTCTTGAACTGCGGCTGCTGCGGCGTTGAATCTGGTTAGGTATTGCTGCAGCTTTTCTCCAGGTTTCTGTTTGACGCTGGATAAGGAATAAGCGTCCTTAGGTTGCTCCACATAAATGCGGAACTGACTGATAAATTTTTCTTTCAACATTTCCCATGAGCTGATGGATCCTTGGGGTAGATGACAGAACCAGGAGGTAGCAAGATCTGCTAAGAAGAGCGGAAAGCATTTGCACAGTACTCCCTCTGTTGCTCCACTCATGAGCATATGCTGTGTGTATCTCTGCAAGTGTACAACGGGATCGGAGGTCCCTTTGTAGGGTTCCATTGTTGGCATCTTCCATTCTCGGGGGGTGATAGCAACTTCGATATTGCGGGCGAAAGGGCTGGTTACCCTAGCGCCTATCCCTCGATCTCTTTGCTCCCGTTGGACACACTCTCTGAATAAGCGCGCCATCCTTTCATCAGAATTTGGAGCAGACAGAAATGAGTTTGGTTCTGTTCTATGGGGTTGATTCCGTCCAGACAACCTGTAGGGATGGTATCGTCTATCATTCCTCATATTTTCCAGTGGCTGCCTTTGATCTTCTGGGAGCATGCTTGGGTCAGCTACAGTTGGCCCTTGCCTTGATCTTCCCCGGTTGGGTTCTGATCTAAGCACTTCCTCGGGTCCAACTTCGGGCTGAACTCTAGCTCGGCCCCGTTCACCGGTGTTTCTGTGGTTAGGCAGCATGACAGGCTCAGCTGCAGTTGACCTTCGCCCGGTACCTTCCCCGTTGGGTTCGGTACCAAACGTTTCCTCAGGCCTAACTTCGGGCTGGGCTCGGTCTCGGCTCCTACCACGGCTACTTCTGCCGTTAGCTCCTTCGAAGAAGGAAGATCTTTGCTGTCTCTGAGATCCTCCAGACTGGGACTCGCCCCATGATTCAGTGTTGCGGTTGGATTCTTCAACGTCCCTCAAGCGTGACATGAGATGGTCCACCAAGGCTTCCTGCTGGGACGTGAAGCGGTTAGTTACTTCAACAACAACTCTGTCCAAATCTGCCCTAGTAATTGCTGCAGGCTGTTCTGTGGCAGGAGTGGTTGGGTTAGCCTGTCCTTCATTTGTTACCGTTGCTGGAGGAGGAGGATTTACTTGATTCGCGATAGCTGGATCAGGAAGGCTACTGGATGCGATGTTTTTTCCTTTGTTAACATCTTTACTCTGTTTGGGAGGCATGTTTTCCAAGCGGCGGACGATGCTGTTAGGAAAACTCGTTAAGTAGACGAAGCTGAAGCTTCGAGTTTCTACTCTCAGTGAAAGCACCAAAAATGTTTGCACAAAAAATGGACAAACACCTCAAAGTTGTATAATTTAGTATATCTTATGTTGTTTTTAGTGATTTTGGAGATTTATGCAAATGTATGAAAAGCAGGGGCTAAATTGTAAATAGACACGCAGATTTATAGTGGTTCAGCCAGAATATGCCTACGTCCACTTTATATGTTATTTCTCTTCTCTTCTGTTGATTACAAGTACAAAGCTTTGAAACCAGTAAAAGAAAGTTGTTTGAAAGTTCTATCCGTGCTTGAGCTCTCAAACTTGTCCCCCATTGTTGTACCCCTGCCTCTCTATTTATAGAGTGAGGTTGGGGGCAGGGATCTCGGATATATGCAGCTGCTGGTGGGCCTGGGCTGAAGTGATCTGGCCTGGCAGTCTGGTTCGGCATCCTCTTGGTTCGGTCATGAGGTGGCTTGGTTCGGTTGAGACTTGGGTCGGTGAAGTATGGAGTTGGTCCGGTTGAGCTTCGTCCGGTAGCGTAGCCTGGTCCGGTGAAGTATGGAGTTGGTCCGGTTGAGCTTCGTCCGGTAGCGTAGCCTGGTCCAGTGAAGTATGGAGTTGGTCCGGTTGAGCTTCGTCCGGTAGCGTAGCCTGGTCCGGTGAAGTATGGAGTTGGCCTGGATCCGGATGTGGTTGGTTCGGTCGAAATCATATACAACAACATGTATATATAAATATATGTTTATTGTAAAGGTAATTTTTTGTATATATATTGAATGGCTCAACAGCTCTCTTTTGTTTAAAATATACGTCGGTAATATCAATTTAATGTTAGTGTATATATATATATGTTGGAGCTGAACTATGTTCTTATATATGTAAGTGTTTTGCATTTTTTTAAGTATATATATATATATAAGTTATGTCTATATTATCTTATACATATATGTTAGTATATGGGTTGTGTATATATATTAATTTATATTTGAGTTAGGTTTGTTTATACTTTACTGTTTTATATGCGTAATATACATATTTTGGAAATTGGGTTATGTGTTTTAATTTATATTATATATAGGTATTTTGATATGGAAGTACACGTTAGTATATATATTAGATTATATATTTTATTAATAGTTTTTGAGCTTAAAGGGTATTCGTAAATTATGATTTCTAAAACATATGCAGACTATATTTTTCATGTGCAGTTCGCATGGTATGCTCCCCTTCTAATAAGATATGCACATATATATATATATATATATATAATGTGTTAGTTTTATAAAATATTAGTTATAAAATATGTTAGTTTTATTTATAAGTTTAATTATATATGTCCATATACATATTATTTTATATGCTACAGTATGTGTATATAAGTTTATAAAAGCTATAGTATATATATATAAATATATTTTGTCACTTTGTATACATTTGTGTGTTTAAGGTGTCTGTGTATTTTCTGCTAAGAGTTGTATATATATTCTTGTACCTATATAATCTGTTGATTATCTTATAATAGATGTAAAAGGGAGAGGCTGATTATATATATTTATAAAATAGGCCCATGGCATATATTTTATTATAGAGGAAGTACTACCTATGTTGTACAGCACATATGTATATTGTTATGAGTTATTTAAGTGTTATTTTATAATAAGCATAAAGTTTTACATATTAGTTATACTGATATATATGAGTAAGTTTAAGCATAGTGTTTTATAATATTTCGTTTGGTTGCGGTGAAAATATATAGTTTATATATACATATTTTAACCTAGTCAACTTATATTGATTTTTAAATTTTCATGTGCTTTAGTTTAAACAATGATTTTTAATAATATATATATATATGTGTGTGTGTGTATATAGCTTATATATGATTTGCTGGGTTCATATATATTAAGTTATATTGATTTCTTTTATAATTACCCATTTTTAAATATAGTGTATATATATATGTGTATATATATATATATTTTCCATTTATATCAAATTGATTTTTGGTTCTTGATTTCCAATTTATCAGCTTTGTCCGTCGAATTCGTGCCAATCTTGTTTTTCTTTGGAATTCGTGCTTGGATCTGTAACTCATCTCATTCTCGTTCATCTCTAGCCTCGAAAGGTGAAAAATCACTTACGATTAATGTTCTTATATTTATTAAATTTGATTTCAATTGAAATGACAATTGAAATATGCTGCTGTTAGTTATTTAAATTTCTATATATATATATATGCTATTATCTGTATCTGTTCACCTGTGGCATCTGACACCATGATCCGTTATTTATTTTATCACCGATGATATATGCATGTTGCTGATTGTTATATTATTATCATATATGTTCTCACTTTGCAAGTTCCCTGTTAGTTTAGAATTCCCTATGGGTTGAAATGATACATACCCGAATGATTTTGTAGAATAAGAGGAAATCGTAATGGGTTAAAATGATAAACCCAAGCGATTTTCATTGGCTTTGAATTTTGGGATTACGGGTTGAAATGATATATACCCGTAGATATTTAAATTGCGGATTGAAATGATAAATATCCGTATCAGTTGACCATAGAATAGAAAATTATATATAGACACCTTTGGTTTATATATGTACTTTGAAAATGATTTTCCAATGTTTTGAATGGGAAATATATAGTTTTAATAAATATTGATTTTAAATATTATGTATAAATAAATGTTATTTTTATAAAAGTTTAAAATTTTAGATTTTTAAATTTATAAGTTAGTTTTGAAAATATAATTTTTAAGGTCTTACTTATAATTTTACTATTTTAATATATATATATATAAACAAGTTTTAATATAAAATAAATAAATAAAATAAGATTTAATTTAATAAAATTTAATTTAATTAGTATATAATATGTTTTAAAATATTTATTTAAATATATATATTAATATTTTAAAATTGATTTATAACTTTAATAATAAAGGTTGGAAAGATAAATTATTGTTGACTTGGTATTTAAATTGGTTAATAATTGAAATTAAGAAAGAATTGATTAAACTTATTGGTTTTGAGATTTTGAAAAGATATGATTATAACTTGGTTTATAACTTGATTTGATAAA
Organism: Allium fistulosum; assembly: GCA_030737815.1. Lineage (NCBI taxonomy): Eukaryota > Viridiplantae > Streptophyta > Magnoliopsida > Asparagales > Amaryllidaceae > Allium > Allium fistulosum. The sequence continues at coordinate 191,104,040 of CM060902.1, read as the reverse complement.
AAGTGATTAAATGAATTTTCTCAACTTTTAATAAAATTGAGATTGACTGTTTAATATTGATTTAGGTATATAAATTTTGATTTAAATAAATTGTTACAAAAATGATTAAGTGAATATTTTCCAATTTGAATAAAATTAAACTTAAATGTTAAAATATAATTGAAATTTATATTATAAATGTTGAATATTTAAACCTGAATCTTTGAACTTTAAATTGAAATGGTTAAACTGGAATTGATTTAAATTTAATTTTGGAATTTAAGATGATTTAAAACGATTTGTGAAATTAGAGGAAACTATTTATTATATAAACTATTTATTATATGATTTCAAAAGTGTTATGATTTCAAAAGTGTTGTGATTTCAAAGTGTTATGATTTCAAAGTGTTATGATTTCAAAAGTGTTATAAATTTGAAAGTGTTACGATTCTGGAAATGAATATTATTTAAAGTGATTAATAATATTGAATTGATATGTTTTGAAATGAATATGATATTTTGATATGAAGTATGAACTATTTGAAATGAAATGACCACGGTGTTATAATAACGTTTGGTTGTTAAAGAGACCGGGATCGGATATTGTCATACTCTGTGCCAATACCAAAAACCACTTTAACAACTGTGTACGTGGTAGAGATTCTAGAATGAAGTAGGATGGTTTGGTGACGGTTCTATATGGTATTTATGTAGCCCTGACTTCCGTGAGTCAACTTGATGCGGCTAAAACAGGAGCCATGCCGGGCCAAGTGAGGTCATTCCTCCGATCGGACACATTTCTTCGATACCATTCTATTGCTTTTGTGTTTTGATTGGGTGCACCCTTTGATTTGGGAGTGTGTCACGAGGTGGGCGGTAATAGCTGCTATGCCCAACAACCAATCCGGATCCGCAAACGGTATATCTATCCTGGCATTGCCTCGAGTGCCTTGTCGCATGCCCTATCGCGCCTGCTACGAGTTTGTTTTGTACCGTATCTATGTGATGTCCTCTGGGTAAACCTCTAGTTTACGGAGGAGCGTAGGGCATTGTATAGACTACGGGAATTTATAAAATGTGTTCAGTGGGATATGGGTAACGCCTTAACGCTATTTTAATACTTTTACTTTACTATAGACATATTATAATAGCATATATTACTACATAGTAGATAGTTCCACGGATCCTTAGAGGATGGAAATCCCAAACATCCTTTAAGTTACTTGTATTTTAGTTGACATTTCACTTGAGTTGAATTTATTAATATAAGAATGTTAATCCTGACTCGAGTGTTTTGTGTTTTGATTTACGCTCGGGTCAGACTGAGTGTCACAGCATTTGAGACTCACCTTCGGAGTTGGAGCTTCGCTTGGAGATCCATCTATATCTATTCAACTTCCAACTATCCAGTTGTTTTGTTCAGTTTTGTCATATGTTTGTATTTGAGACTACATTGTATTTGAGATGTTCTGTTGTATTTTATTTCATACTCTGTTGTTTATATAGTAGCTTCATGAATTACTATTTATCCTTTCCGTTGCTTATTGTTGTAATACTCTGTGTCTGTGATTCTGTGATGGATTTATTTACTGTATATGCTGAGTTTAGCCAAATATAAAATTAACAATCTGTTTTTTTGAGCAATTCAAGTCCGACATGTGTGGATGCGAATGGTTTGAAATACTGGGTCGTTATAGTTGGTATTAGAGCTCTGGTTTTAGGCAAAACTTAGTATATAGAGTAAATTTAATTACAGAATCACCTTTGTTCGAGCTTGAATCTCTTTCTCTATGATTCAAATTTCTTTTGAATTTTTGGACCTTTCCCCTTCGTTTTGAAATCCATTCTTTCCTCTCCCTATTCATGTTTCTTGATTCTGGAGCATCCTATAGTTCAACTGAATGATTTGTAAAGGGGTGAAACTCCTTTACAATAGACATTGATTCACCGAAGATTTCTGTATCCTCGGTTTAGATCTTGCTATCTCTTGTTATGCTCGAATTCTATCTCTTGTGATCTGATGCCGATTTGCGTCAGCAATTTTGCGTCGATCTTACTCTTGAAGTCACGGTTGGCCCGGTTAAGGTCGCCCGCGATTTATATTAGTCTATCCACCTTTTCTCTTTTGTTATTTAATCATCTTATCTCCCTTTCGAGCCTATCTTCTTAGTTAGAATTCTTTTAATTAGGGTCCCTCTAATTTAAATCTCTATCCTTGCTTTGAAATCCATTCTTGTACAATCGAGTGAGGGAGTATATTTGTAATTAAAATAAAAATATTTTATAGTGTGTTGTTTGAGTTGTTAAGGTTGGTTTGGGGTTTCAATCGATTTGTTTGATCAACGTTATCGATAGGAATTCCAAACACTGGAACAGAGAAAACTGACACAATATCATTTTCAAATTTGGTAAATGGAATAAATTTTGTATGATTATATTATATATGTATAAATTTTTCTGAAATTTAATAGTTAAATGAATTGGTTGTTAGGAATGATAATACTTGATTATCATTCATTATTTTGTCAACACTACTAAATCATTTTCTATTGCTATAAGTTACAAGGTGTTGAAATTATATAAACATGGTTTATTTGATTTGGAAATGAGATGAATTCAATTTAAGGATTTGAGAATTTAATTTTTGATGTTTTCTAAATTTGGTTTCAATGTTTTGAGAAGAAAAAATATATTTTGAAAATATTTTTAAGTGGAAATTGTTTTCCAAAGAATTTTAAAAGAAATAAGTCAGTACTCTCCTCTTTTGTCGCTGGAAAATAATTTCGGTGATGACTGCAGCATCATCGATATTCCATTTCGAGTCTCGTAGTGGGGAGGCCCCTTAGTAGCTTAGCTACACTTTTGTTTTGGAAAAAGAATTTGATTTGAATTTCTTGAAGATGAGTTGATTTATAAAATATATAAGTATTTAATTATTTCAAAATAGTTTTAAGTGAAATCGGAATTTGAATCTAAAGTTTATATTAAGAAATGGTTTCAATTATTGAAATGAAATAAATTGTTGAATGATTGGAATATCTAAAATGATAAATGAAATTTAACCAACTTGAAATAGTTGAACTTGAATAAAACTTATTTGTATAATACTAAATTGCATTCTAATATATATAACTTGCCTAAAATATTCAAATAGTTAAAATGTTAGGGTATAATAAAGGGTTGTACAAGAAGAAAACTTAAGTAATAAGTTGTTCAAACTAAAATCTGGCTTAATATAAATGTTGTAAATAAAAGAATATTTGTATAGTGTTTAATTAAATTCAAAAACATTAATATAACTTACCTAGGAAGTTTAAATGTAATTAGAATGTAATTGGATAATATACACTATGATATAAGTAATAGAATATCAAAAATGATATTTTTGTTAGGGGAATTTACTGATAATAAACTGGATAATAAAAAGAATTTTTTTTTGAATAATATAGGGTTATAATATGTTTATTACACTTAATATATGTGGAAAAATATGTAAATAAATTTAATAAATAAAGAAGAATGCTAGTTAAGAGAACATATATAGACTTAAGAACGGTTGAAAGTGAATTTTAGTGGAATCAACTTAGATGAAGATAAATGGATAAAATAAATGAGTTGATTTAAAAATGAATTTGTTTGAAAGAAATGTTGATAAAATGAATGAAAATCAATTTTAAATTGAATGACTATATATTAGTTGAATAAAATGGATTAGACCAAATTGTTGAATATTTATTTATTTAGAATTGAAATGTATAAGGTTTTGAATAGTTGAAGTTGAATGTTGAGGTGGAATTAACTATGGTTGATCAAATAGATTTAATAGACGAGTAAAATAAATAAAAAATTATTGTGAATTTTTTTGTAATAAATGTTTATAAATGGGAAACAAATCAATTGAATAAAAATATATGGAAATGAAACCAATCAAATGTGAACACAATAAATTTGATTGATTAAATAAAATGAATTGAAATCAACTAATTGAATATAAACCAATTTTAAAATAAATGTAGTTTATATGGTTTAAAATTAATTATTTTATTTTATATTTCAAATATATTTTTCTTTCTGGTTGTTTCTATTCTCCTATATCCTTCCTATTTGGGGACGAAAAGTTTTGAGTGGGGGAGAGTGTAACGACCCGTAAATTTTATTAGTTTTAGTAACGTAATTAACTTAATTTTTGTGAAAATTTAAATAATAAAATTTGAAAATAAAAATTTGATATTTGGAATACGTCTACTTAAACATAGCAAATGGTAAATTTTCATCAGATAATATGGAAGTTTTTTATTGTGTAATTTTATTTAAATTTAAATCAGCTAATATTTGATGATAATAAAATGTTTTCCAAACCTTAATATTTTTATATAATAAATTTGTAAATCATCTTCTGAGTAAGACGTCATAATTCGTTTCTTCAAATTTGGACCTGTCTAGCCCCGTTTATCTTATATCCAGCGTTTTAGCAGCATTTTGGTACCGAATATCGAATTTTAATAGGAAGATTGTACCACTGATATTTGTATACCGTTTTGATCATCGTGTCGTGCTGATCTCCGTAGTATATTCATTTGTGTATTTTGGAGTCCGGTACGCGGTGGAATCCATGAAAACGGTTAACCGTATTGGCACCCATTTTGAACTTTTGATATTCGGTGTCCATTCAAATCTCTAACGGCTGAAATAAACGGTCACTAACATTTATTTTGGTATTCACGTTCTGGTCCTGTCCTTTGTTATTCCACCTTATCATTTATATTGCTATTCCATTTTTCATTGGTTCGTTCATTTCTTCATCTCCCTTTGCCTCCTTTTCTTTTCACTTGCTCTATTCATGTTTCTGAAAGAAAATCAAAACATATAATATTATACTAAGCTCTTATATAAGTCAATCATGCTTTCACTCATCAACTTTGCAGCCGAACCCACCTGACACACTCCTCCATCTTCATTCGCCAACCTCCACCTAACACCCTCTGACCCACACTCCTAGGCGCAACCACCATAGCCAAGTTCACCCTCCGCAAGCTTCTCCCTCCACCACGAATGAACCCAAGCCACAGCCGAGTGCAACACTTCGACCACCACTCATATTCCTCTCGCCCAGCCTTTCTCCTCTCCGCACTGTTAGCCGAAGTCTCTGCTTGTTCCGAGCAATAGCCTCTTCTAGTGTGTGCACATGTAACAACCCATAATTTTGTAAATATTTTATTTAATCTTTATTTTGAAAACTTTGATTTTTAAATCACTTAAAATTGAATATTTAGAATTTTCCAATGTAAGTTTGGGATTTGTTTGTAATTCATTTTACAAATACAATAAAATAAATATTTTCTAAAATTTTATATTTTGGTCAATTGAAAGTCAAAGTTTGACCACAGTTGAAATTTTTTAAATTTAAATTTTAAATTTCTAATATTTTTATTTGAAGCTGGATATGATTCTAACATCCGTTCCGCTTTTTGTTTCGTTAAATTCAGATCTATACTTTTTAAAATGGATAAAATACATCATTTTACACGCAATTAATTTCTGTATTTTATTTTATATTTTCCTGTGTCCATATCTTTATTTTATTTCTCTATTTTATTTGTCTAGACTTTTACGTTATTTATTGGATTTTACTTGTTTATATCTTTTTATAAATGGCTTGAGAAAATCAAGGAGACATAGGTTACATTGTTTTAAATTCTTGCCTTTTGTTTTCCTAGCATTTACACTCCATAGCCGTTCACTCTTGTCTTTCTTGGCCGTGTATTACTATCTCAATCACGTACAAGAATATTTCATTCTCATCTCAATATCCTCATTTTTATTTGCATTTAAGAATAAAATATATGCAAGATTCTTTTCTTTTAATACAAGGTGTGACTTTTCCTTTTCTTAGCATTCAAACTCTTGCCTTTTATTGCTTTTCTAGTCGTTCACCATTTTTAGCCGTTAATTTCTCTTATCAATTCACGTACAAAACTCTTCAAATATCTCATTTCCTCATTTGCTTTCTCTTGAAAAAAATTAGTAAGTTTTCAATGGCTCCTTCCTCTTTCTTTTCCTTTTTCTTTTATTTTTCCTTTGTTTCTTCATCAAGTATGCTCGGCCTCCATCTTTGTCCCGACCACCATCTCCTCTCCACCTCCACATATGACCGGCCATCACAACCTCCATCACCCCATGCCATGGCGGTGACCCCTAGAATAAGATCCATCACCATCTTTCTATTTAAACCCTAGCCGAGCTACTAATTCACCACCCTTCTCCTTATTTCCTCGGCCACCAATTCCAAGCACCACCTATTTGCTTTGCCATGACCTTACCATCACCTAGCCGTGAATCCATGTGCCTTGATCCAGATCTGACTTGACCAAGCCATTAGCACATAGTGGCCGAGCCACTTTAGCCTAGGGCCGAACCCAACGGTTGCTTGCCTTTGCCTTTTTGCCTTCCAATGATTTGTAACTTGCCAATCTCTTCATATTTCAGTCCATGGCCGAGCCTATGTACCACAAATCAAATCATGGCCGAGCTTGTGTTGATGTTGAGCCTATTTGCAAATTGGCCAAGCCTACTTGTCTTGGTGAAACCATCTTTGCTTCATTTTGAATTGTTTTGTGCATTTGTTTTGATTTATATTCCTTTGATAATTATATACTTATATATGTTTGTATATTATTTGTTTACAAGATTTGGATTTTGGCACTTCATCCACTCAAATCTATTCGTGCTTTGTCGTGCTTTTCGGAGTATAGTTGTGTGTTTTAAATTGTCATCTCTAACTCTAAAAGGTGAGTTTATCACTCTCGACATTCGTACTAATATAATTGTGAAACAATGACATGTGAATTGTAGAAATAATATGCTATGTTCATATATGCCTATGATATGATTATATGATGTTATATCCTGTTTATATATTTGTTGCATCACCTGATATGTTATTATATGCTATACTGTTATTTTATTTTCTGTATCTCACACTGCAAGTTCCCTTTTACTATGGGTTGAAATGATACATACCCGAACGAACTATAGAATAAGGAAAAATCATTATGAGCTGAAATGATAGGCTCGAGTGATTTTATCGTAATTTATTTGACCTAGGATTGCGGGTTTGAAATGATAGAACCCGGATTTTTCTTTTTAAATTGCGGATTGAAATGATACATATCCGTATCACTTGGCCTAGGTTAGAAAATATTATACAGACCCATGGTTATATATTTAATAATATTTTCTTAAAATTTTTAAGTATTTTTAAATTTTTAGATATATGAAAATTTTACTTAAAAATTTGATTCAATGATTTTAAATATATGGAATTTTATAAGTCAATAAGTGGTTTGATTTTCAATTATAAAATTATATTGGTTTTCTATAAGTTGGAATCTTTATATATCAATAATTGGTTTTAAATTGCAATTTAAAGATCTTTATTGATGATAAATAACTTAATAATTAAATTTGGTTTAATATGGAATTTTAAATCTAACCTAGTAATTGTAATAAATCTTATTTTATGAAATGGAGATGTTTTGTAAAACAAATAATTATGATTTAAATGGAAAAAATGTATCTTAAATATGACTTAACTTGAAAATTGGAAATTTGGTTTTCAAATAAATTTAAGTTAAGTAAATAAATGGAATTCGGTTTTATTTTATGAAGTGGGTATGTTTTGTATAATAAAAATTTATTGTGATTTTCTTTAAGTCAAAATTGTATAAGTAAAAATGTATAAAATGTGACTTAAATATGACTTAACTTGATAATTGAAATTTGATTAAAAATGGAATTTTAGAGTAACTTAGGAAATAAAATCTTTTAGTTATGAAATGGATGTTTTAAAGAAAAGAAATATTAAAGACCGTTGTTGTTAACATGAAAGTTAAGCAAATTGTAATGTAAATTTGACTTAATAAATGAATTATAATTTAATTGGATATTTAATTAATAAAATTTATTTTATTTAAATCATAAGTTAAATGATATCCAAATGAATATTTTTGAAATGTACGATATGGTTTTATAAGTTAAAATGGCTAAATATTGAAGTCTTAATGTTTCTGAAATGTTATAATAAAATCTGAAATTTTATTGGTAGCATTTACTAAATGTTGTGGTTTTAAAGATAGTATTTGCTAAATGCTATCAATTCTGAAATATAACTAAGTTCTAAAATATGTAAACACCTATTACAGCTTATAAGTGCTGCTGTTTCTAAAATTGAACTATTTCTGAAAATAACTAAATAACTACTACAGCACTTTATAAGTGCTGCTATTTTGAAACTGAGCTGTTTTGCAACACTAAAATACATACTGTAGCACTTTATAAGTGCTGCTGTTTTGAATTTGACAATGTTTTGAAATGTTAAAATATTTACCGTAACACTTTATAAGTGTTGTTGTTGCTGAAGTTACAATGAACTTTGGAAATGAATATTATTTTGGAAGATTTTGACATTGAATTTAAATGGTTTAAATGAATATGTTTTGAGGTGAAATATAAACCATTTTTGAAATTTATAAGTTAATACAATGTTTTCGAAATTGGTATATTGAACGAATGAACTTAAAAATGCTATAACTTTGGTAATGAATATTATTTTTAAGGGCGTTATGATTTTTCTAAATATTATGATTTCCAAATGATAACATTTTAAATTGATATGGTTTCAAAGTATTATGGTTTCAAAGTGTTTGGTTTCAAAGGTGTTATAACTTTGAAAGTACTATGACTTTTGGAAATGAATTTATTTGAAATAGTATTTAATTAAGAATTTTCTTTGAATATATTGATTTGCAATTGAAGATTTAAGAATATGACTTTATAAAGTGGTTTTGGTTTAAGATGATTTAAAAAGGAAAATTTCAAGTTTAAATAAATTGAAAGAAATATTCAATGATTGGAAATTTGGGTTTGTTCAAATGATATTTTGGTTTTTGAAGTAAACTAGTTTTGAAATGGATAAGATATTTTGGTTTTGAAGTATAAACTAGTTTGAAATGGATATGATATTTTTTTTGAGGTATAAATTATTTCAAAATAAATATCCATGGGTTATAATAACGATTGGTTGGCAAAGAGACCGGGATCGAATATGGGCATATTCTCTGTCGATACCGAAAAACACTTTGACAACTGTGTACGCGGTGGAGGTTTCAGAATGAAGTAGGATGGTGGCGACGATTCCTATTGAGGTATATACGTGGACCCAACTCCCATGAGTTGGCATAAGGTGGCTAAAACAGAAGCGATTGATGGGCCAATGAGGTAGCACCTCTGATCGGACGCATTTCTTCGATACCATTCTATTACTTTGTGATTGATTTGGTGGCCACCCTTCGATTTTTGATTGGGAGCGTGTTCCGAGGTGGGCTGTAGTGGATGCTATGCGTTACCACCAGCCCAGAAGCGTAATTGGTATACCTACCCTGGCATTGCCTAGTTGTGCCGTGTCACCTACCATATCGTGATTTACTATGAGTTTGTTTTGTATCATACCAATGGAGTGCCCTCTGACGACACCCAATACGGGGGAGATTACGGTACTGTATAGACTATGGGAATATAAAATGTGTTAAGGTGGAAAATGTAAAGCCTTAATGCTACTTTGATAGTTTACTTTACTTTAGACATTATTATAATAGCGTATCTTACTACATAGTAGATAGTTTAACGGATCCTTAGAGGATGGGCGATCCCAAGCATCCTTTAAGTTACTTGTGCAATTTTTTATTACAGTTCACTTGGGTTGGTTTACATTGTATAAGTATGTATGTCATGACTCGAGTGTTTTGTGTTTTGCTTTACGCTCGGGTCAGACTGAGTGATATAGAATTCGAGACTCACCTTCGAAGTCGGAGCTTTGCTTGAAGATCCAGCTATCTATTTCGCTTTCAGTTATCCTGTTGATACCGGTGATGTATTCAGATTTGAAATTGATTATCATATTGAGACTTCTGTTGTATCTTGTTACTTCTGTTGTATCTTGTTTAACTCTGATGTATATATATATAGTAGCTTCATGAACTACTATCTCTTTGCTTCCGCTGCATTATTATATACTCTGTGTCTGTGATCTGTGATTTACTTACTGTATATTCTGAGTTTTTCCAAATTTATATTTACAATTCGGTATTTTGATCAATTCAAGTCTAGCATGTGCGAATGCGAATGGTTGAAAATATCGGGTCGTTACCGTTGGTATCAGAGCTTTGGCTCTAGGCAAACTTAGCATATATGGTAAATTTATTTACAGAATCACTTTCGTTCGAGCTTGAATCTCTTTCTTTTGACTCGATTTCTTTTGAATTTTGGAACGTTCCCTGCATTTCCAAATCCATTCTTGTCTCTCCCTATTTGTCTCCTTTTGATTCTGGAGTATCCCATAACTCCACTTCGAATGATCTTTATAACAAATTGGTGGTCTCGCCAATCTCAAAATGATTGCAAAGGGGTGAAACTCCTTTATAAGGAGCATTGATTCACCGAAGATTTCAGTATCCTCAGTTTACAATGCTATCTATCTCTTGTTATCCTGAATTCTATCTCTTGAGATCTGATGTAGATTTACCCTAGAACCCCACATCGATCTTATTCTTTAAGTCACGGTTGACCCGGTTAAGGTTGCCCGTGATTTATATAAGCTTAATCATTCCCTTATTCTTTTATTTAATCATCTTGTCTTTTGTTTCCAACTTATCTTCAAATCATTCTTGAACTGTATTTGTAAACTCATATTTAAAATGTTTATTATATATTGTGTTGTTTTAGTAGTTGATGTTGATTTGGGTTTCCGTTCGATTCGTCTGATCAACGCTATCGATAGGATCTCCAAAACACTTGAACAGAGCAAACTGACACCATATTGTTTTCAAACTTGGTAAATGGATAAAATTTGTATAATTATTTTTATATATGTATAATTTTCTGAATTTTGATAGTTAATTGAATTGGATGTTAAGAAATAATATTTGACTCTGTATATATCTTGTAACCATTGGCTTTTGTCTCATATATAAATAATTGAACTATAAAAACATGGTTATAAATTAATTTGGAAATTTAAATGAATTTAAGTCAAGAATTTGAGAATTTAAGTTTCCGATGATTTCAAACTTTTATTTTATTTTAAAGGATATATTATTTAAAATATTTTCGAATAGAAATTGTTTCTAAAGAATTTTAAAGTTTTAAAACAGTGCTCTTCTCTTTGTCGCTGGAAAATAATTTCGGTGATGACTGCAGCATCGTCGACATTCATTTTCGAGTTTCGAAGTGAAGAGACCATACTATAGCTTTACTACAGTTTTGCTTTGAAGAATTAATTGATGTGAATTTCTAAAAAAAAAATTTGTTTACTTGATTTATAATATATATATATTGATATATGATTTAAAGTTGATTTGATATATATTATGTATATATATATATTTATTTATCTCTAGAATAGTTTGAAGTTAATCGGAAATTTAATTCTTAAATTTTATCTTAAGGGATGATTTCAATTATAAAATGAAGCCAAAATTTGAATAAATATTTAAGCTTGAATAATTGAATTTGGAAAATTTTATTTGTATAATATTCTACTGCATTCTAATATAACTTACCTTGATTATTCAGAAGTTAACAATGTAATTGAATAATGTACAATATAAAATGGTGTTAAAGGAATTTATAATAAATTGGAGAAGTTATAATAAGTGTAAATAGACTTAATATATGTGATTAGATACATTAAGTTGAATAAATTTAATACTAATTTGGAATAAAGAAGAATTAAAATTTATTGAATAAATTATGAGTACAATAAATGAATTTCAAATTCATGACTTTAGAAATTGTTAATTGGATGATAAGATAATGAAATTAGAAATAGTTAAGATTTATTTAACTTAGGTGAAATCAAATGGATGAAATCAATTATTAAATTAAGTTGAAATTTTCATGGTTTTAAATTTATTATCTTATTCTGTTTTCCAATCTATTTTCTTTCTGGTTGTTTCCATTCTCCTACCTTCTAAGTGGAAAATCGAATTTCGAATTGGTCAGCCCATGGAGTTATTGTTTTCTCTCAGCTTGATCTTACCACAGGCTTCACCAGCTCAGTGTTGCTGAGGAAAGTATTCCCAAGACTGCTTTCCGTACTGATAATGGTTAGTTGTGCCATTTAGTTTGACTAATGCCCAGCTTTCTTTGTTGATTTGATGAATCGGGCTTTTGTGTTGTGCTTATCAAGTCTATTCTAGTCTTTGTTGATGATATCCTGTCTTCTCCAAGTCAAGGAAAGAACATGATTCACATTTGAAATCTGTTCTGGAGGCTCTTAGGAATCATCAGTTGAAGGCTAAATTTTCGAAATGCCATTTTTTGAAGGATGTAGTCCGATTTCTCGGGCATATTGTTTCTGGTAATGGAATTTCTATTGATCCAGTTATGATCGCTGCGATCAATGTAAGCCTTTCTTCTCATCTTCCTTAGTGATATCACCTTTTCAGTTGTCTCTATTTCTCCCTATCTTGCTGCAGGATTTGGGAAGGCTATTGCTTGTACCAGTCTGTTCTGGAAGCTTTCCAAGAATCTTTGGTACTCACCTGAATCTGAGCACTGCTTACCATCCACAGACCGACGGTCAAACGGAAAGGGTGAATCAGATTCTTGAGAATCTTCTTCGTGCTTGTATTCTTGATATTGAAGGATCTTGGGAAGATCATCTCTATCTTGTTGAATTCACCTATAACAACAGTTATCAGGTGTGTAATTTCAATTTTCTTTTCATCTTGTCTTAATCCTATCTCATTTTATCTTGTTTTCCTTGTTTTCCCTGTCTCGTTCCTTTTCGAGGACGAAAAGTTTTGAGTGGGGGAGAGTGTAACAACCCATAATTTTGTAAATATTTTATTTAATCTTTATTTTGAAAACTTTGATTTTTAAATCATTTAAAATTGAATATTTAGAATTTTCCAATGTAAGTTTGGGATTTGTTTGTAATTCATTTTCCAAATACAATAAAATAATTATTGTAACGACCCGTGAATTTGGTTAACTAAGTTTGTCATAATTTCCATAATTTATAGTAAAGTGAATGTTAGGAATTAGATGTAGCAATTGCAATTAAAAGTTAACTAAAAAAAAATTAAAATGAAATTCCAATTCAATAAAATAATGTAAATGTTATGATTTGATTTTTAAATAGAATATGAGAAACAAGAGTAAGTATTGAATAATATGTTATTTATTTATGGTATTGAATAAAACTTGGTAAACCAATTGTAATTAATGGTAATAATGTGATATAAGCTAATAAATTAGATTTCAATGCAACACCCATTAATGAATGTAATTGAAATAGAATTTAGGTAAATGTACACTAGGTTATAAATAAAATAGAAGGAAACAAACGTATATATCGAATTGATTAATGAATAAATATACATTGAATAGTAATTGAATGTACAGTCAATGGAAATTGTGTAAAATCAATAATGATAATTAGATGTGCCTTGTTGATAATTAATGCCATAACGGAAAGAGTAAATGTATTCATTTGAATTTAAAATTGCAATTGGGTAGGGATTGTTAAGTAACAACGTTAATGCAAGGTAAGTGATGCTAAATTAAAGTCAATAATAATGAATAGTGACTAATTCAAAATTTGTAACATATATTTTAAATTACCTGCTTATTTGTTAATGAAATTAGAATTTGTAATAAGTGATAATAAAATAAATGAAGGTTACACTAATGGGAAATGAAATAACGTGCATTAAATGTTGAGTAATCATAGGGTCATATTTATTAAAAGCGTTACTTTAATAATGTGGATTAATTAAGAAATTAATACTAGAAGCAGGTAAAGTAATAACTAAAAGGGAAATATGTTATAAATTGATTTTACCTAAACTTAAGTGTAAGATAAAGGTTGAATTTGGAACTTATCCATCTAATTTGAAACTTATTAGGATAAAATGGGATTCAATTTATAATGAGGGTTTATTTTAAGAAATCGAAATAAATTCTTTAATGAGAGAATTAAGCTACTTTAAACTGAGACGGGAATTTGTTTAAAGAATTACAAATTAATTAGTAAATTTTATAAGATGAAATTAATACTAACCCTATTTAGATTATGACAGTTGGCTAATCTACAGAATAGGAAGCTATATTTATTTATTTAATTGGAAAATTTAATTACTTTCTTTGAAATTATTGTGAATAAATGAAATATAACAGTTAAATGTTAACGTTGAAGGAAGTATAGAGGAAATCTAAGAAAATAAATGTAAACAATAGTGAGCCAATGTAAATTGCATCTTTTTGATAATAATAGACTGAATAATAGAATGAAAGGTAATTAAATGAAATTTTGAAAATTTAATTTACAATTTCTAAATTCAATGAATTTGAGATAAACACTGAAATTGATAAATTTATCAATTTTTAAATTTACTTTTAATTTGGTTAAAACATTGTAATTTACTGAGAAATATAAAAGGGTTAAAATTGGTAAATTTTAAGATTTAAATTAAAAGTTGGATTTTATTATTTATTTATTGATTTATTTGATGGAAAAATAGTCATTTTGGCCACTGACTCGGATTTTGATGAAATAAGTTTCATCAGATCCGTAACGGTGAATTATAATAGTGTTTCAAGTTTCGTAACAATCGGATTTGTCATTTGATCGTACGGACTCGAAACGCCTTGAAATAAATGCAATTGTAATCAATTGAAATCAATTTGAAATTTTTGATTTTAGCATAACTTCTTCATACGATGGAATTTGGACTTGAAACCTTTTCCATTGCATTTAAAATATTTTAAAACACCTATTTTGATATATGGGTTTACCCAATTCCGTTCCGGAGATAGAACGGGCTTTTTGGACCACTTTGGCGTTAGCGCGTAAATCTATCTTATCCATCCATTCAAACGTCAACCTTGCCTATATATTTCCTGTTATAAACCCTAGCCTCCCTAATCTTCATTTGTCTGTACGTACAATTCATCTTCTTCTTAGCTCCTCATTCCAATGGCAGACAAAACCTAATTCCCAAATTCCAAAATCTAATTTCAAAAAAAAAAAATTTGAGATTTACGCGCTTTGGGTCGCGCTTGGGGTTTCAAGGGGAAAAATCCTGGAGCTACTTCGAGTCGGGAAGAAAACTACTCGGGTCATTGGGTCATTTTCGCAAAAACTCCAAGCAAGCACCGGGTATTTGAGGCGGCAGACCGGGTTGAACTCGAAGTCGACTCAGCACCAGAATTTTCCAGTCTTCAAATTTTCATAACGTTTGCATACAGACTCGGATTTGGATGCGGTTTCTTTTGTTAGGATCGTATCAAAATTCCGGACACTTTAACGCTAGTTTGGACGAATTCTGAGACGGTCAAATTTTTGGGTTTAAATTGAATTTAAATTCAAAAGGTGAGTGTTTTAACCCACTCACAACTTCTAAGATTTCTTATGTTTGTTAAATTAAATTTTGACGTGATTTAAAATTTTCTATGATTTTTTGGGCATATATTTAATCATCATCTCAGTTAGATAACATTTAGTTAAATTTAATTGTTATTTAATTTTATTATTGCATAAAATTTGCGAGTTAAATTTATTTATTATTGCATATAAACTGCCAGTTGAACAGTTATTAAATTTTATTAAATATAAACTATTTGTTGATGCCTGTTATATTTTATATGCTTTATATTGATGTTTTGTTTAAATTGGATGATGATTGTAATAAATGGTTGTTTATTTATATTTGGATGAATGGATGCTATATTCTATATTGTATAAACTGCAAGTTATTATGCATTTTTATTTTATTCGGGATTGCGGTTTGAAATGATATATAACCGTAATTTTATTTTAAATTGCGGATTGAAATGATAAATATCCGTATCACTTGACCATAGGATAGAAAATTATATACAAGCACCGTGGTCTATATATAAAATATTTTAAGGGATTTTCTATGGTTTGGAAAGAAATATACGGTTTAATAAATATTAAATTTTGATATTATATAAATATTATTTTATATATGGTTAAATTCTAAAATTTAAGCTATGTATGACTTGATGATGTTTTAAGTTTGATTTACGAATATTTCAAGTTTGAGCTTTATTTAAGTGATATTGAATTTATTAAATAAATATTTCTAAACTAAATAATAGTAAATTGAATTAAGGTATATATAAGATTATCATATTTGGTTGGGAATTTTGGAATATTTAAAGATTTGAAATATATCAAAATTGAAATGTTTGATTGAAATTAAGGTATTATTGTTTTTCAAAGTATTTGTTTTCGAAATTGTTATAACTTTGAAAGTAATATGGTTTGAAAATGAATTTATTTGAAATAGAATTTATTTAAGAATTATCTTTAAATATATTGATTTGAAACCGATTGAAATTTTAAGTTTAAGAATATGACTACATTATGTGATTTGGGCTTAAGATGGTTTTAAAGAATATTTCAAGTTTTATAATTAAAAGTAAGAATAGTGATTGAAAATTTGGATTTTATTTAAATGATATATTATTGAATTTGGTTTTTAAGTATATACTATTTTGAAGTGAATGATATGTTTTGAAATAGCAATAATAATTTGGTTTTAAAGTATATACTATTTTGAAGTAAAGGATATGGTTTGAAATGGCAATAATATTTTGGTTTTTGATGTATATACTATTTTGAAATAAAGAATATGTTTTGAAAAGGCAATGATTGTGTTTTTAAAAGTATATTTTTTTTAAAATGACCACGGTGTTATAATAACGATTGGTTGTTAAAGAGACCGGGATCGGATATGGACATACTCTCTGTCGATAACGAAAACCACTTTGACAACCGTGTACGCGGTGGAGATTCCAGAATGAAGTAGGATGGTTGCGACGTTCTTAAGGTATGTTTCGTGGACCCAACTCCCGTGAGTTGGCATAAGGTGGCTAAAACAGGAGCGATCTCGGACCAGTGAGGTAGCACCTCTTCACGGACACATTTCTTCGATATTATACTCTTACTTGTGATTTGACTAGATGGCCATCCTCCGATTTAGGAGTGTTGTTCGAGGTGGACGGTAGTGGCTGCTATCCGCTCCATCAGTCCGTGTGCGTAATTGGTATATCTACCCTGGCATTACCTTGTGTGCCGTGTCACCTACCATATCGAGCTTTACTATGATTATGATTTTAAGATCCGACCGCGTTAAGGTTCTCCATCCCCTTAACGCTATTTTCTATATGATTATACTTTACTTATTAGACACTACTGTATATAGCGAATATTACTACATAGTAGATAGTTTAACGGATCCTTAAGAGATGTGAATCCCGAACATTTCTTAAGTTACTACACTCACGTTAGACACTGGATAGGAGATGTCAAACCCCGTAAACATCTCTGACGCCGTTTACACTCATATTTATTTCATTGATTTAACTTACATAAGATCTTTTAGTTCTGACTCGAGTGTTTTGTCTTTTCAATTCGCTCGGGTCAACCTGAGCATTTCAGGATTTGAAGGCTCTATTTCTGGAGGACGAAGACGAAGATTTTATTACTACTATTTATTATATTCCACTACATCATTGTATTCCGCTGCATATATATCATTCTCTGGTATGTGTAACTCTGATATGTATTGTATAAGTATAATCAAATGTTTTGTAAAACAGCTTCATGAACTGTTATTTGATTATTATATTTTATCGTTCCGCTGCAAGATTCTATTTTGTTCTTTTATTTCTCCTCTTTTTCTTATTTACCCCATAACAATCCAACCTTCTGTATGGTTTAAGTTGGCATGTGTGTCTGCTTAAGCATACAAAAAGGTGGAATGTTACAGTTGGTATCAGAGCTTTGGTTTAGCGAAAAACCTTAGCCTTATGGGGTTTGACTCTTTACTAATAGGGTAGTAATACCCTATGGGAGTCGCTGAGTGTAAGTATATGAGAGAGCGTATTTGTTAGTGTTATAAAAAGGTTTTAATATTGTGTTAATCTGTTCCGTTTTGTATTTATAAATTCTGGTTGATGCATGGGACGCTATGACATCAATAGGGATTTCTAAACACTTAATAGGACAGACCGACATAATATTTGTTTTAATATAGGTGAATGAAATAATTTTGCCTATTATATTTTCTGTATATAAAGTAAAATATTTTATATAGATATATATATTTGGTTGCTATAGATTGGGTGTTAGGTAATGAAAATATAAATAATAGTTGAAACTAAGCAAAAAAATAAAATAAATGAAAACTGGAAATTTAGAGCTTAAGTTCCGGGGTTTTTGAAGATTTCTTTCAATTGATTTTGGAATATAATAATAATATTATTAGAAGTATTTTCTGATATAAATATTTCAATAGAATTTGAAAGAAATGTTTTAAAAGAAATTCCGCAAAGAAATAAGTTGTACTCCCCTTTTTGTCGCTGGAAAATAATTTCGGTGATGGCGGCCGCATCATCGACATTCATTTTCGAGTTTCAAAGTGGGAAGGCCACTGTAGTAGTTTTACTACAAAATTATTTTATTTTAAATTGTTTTAAATATAATTGGATATATAAATTATAAGTATATATTATCTATTATTTTAAAATGATTTTTGAATAAAACTCGGTATTTAATTCTTAAGTTTCCATTAATAAATAGTCCTAATTACTGAAGTGAATTGGAACGTAGGTAATTAATAAATTGAAACCTCTAAAGGAAATAAGAGATTTAATGCTAGGATATAAATGGTATTAAATGAAAGTTGAAATTGTAACCTATGAAATAAAGGAAATAATTATTGAACATTAAAATAATTAAAAGAAATGAGAAAACTTGTACAACTTTCAATTTCAGTCTTTAAAAGCATAAATATAACTTACCAAAAATTTATAAAAGTTGAAAATGTTTAATAAGAAAATGTATAGAAAATTGTACGAGTAGACTTATGTAATGAAAAATTCAGTAAATTTCTTTTATTAATAAGAATTAAAGTATAACTGTTATGCCAAGTAACTAAAATTGAACATGAATATTATTAATAAATGAATAAATAAAATCAAGTAAATGAATAAATATGCAAAGTAAATTAATTTAAAAATGAATAAATGAAATTAATAAGTATTGATGTTCTAGTTGTTATGGACTTAAATGTTATATATAAATAATAATAAACTTAAGTAATAGGTTGAAGTTACCTTAGAATAAAAGATGAATACTGGGAAAATGACTGTAAAACTTAAGTAATAAATTTACCTACCAAGGAATTGGTTGAATGGATAAAAATAAATGATGAATAAAGAGGAAATCAAACAACAATATATGGAATGAAATTAATAATAATGAACTTGATCTATTATTGAATTTGTTATTTGTTTGGCTTATGGTTGTTTGGGCAAGGATACTTTAATATTGTTTGGATGTAGGAATAATCTATTTAGTTTCACCTAAGACTGCTGAGTGAAGGGTACACTTAGTAGTTTATTCTTCATTCTGTACAATTTAAAGTTATGAACCTGAACAACTATTTCTTTTGTTTGATATGAATGAATGATTGATTTTATGGTTGTATGTCTTATTGCAAGTGTTTAAATTGTAATAGAATATTATACAAGTAGAAATTTGAAATAATGAAAGTATTCAATGAAATTGCTATTAGATGAGAATTTAATGTTATAAGCTTAAGTATAATTGAAATTTTACCAAGTAAATATAATTAAAGG
Source organism: Allium fistulosum (assembly GCA_030737815.1). Lineage (NCBI taxonomy): Eukaryota > Viridiplantae > Streptophyta > Magnoliopsida > Asparagales > Amaryllidaceae > Allium > Allium fistulosum. The sequence goes on along the minus strand of CM060902.1, from coordinate 191,084,327 downwards.
TAAGTATGACAAATAGATGAGGTCATACAATTATAAAGGAATGTAATATAAATAAGAGAAATTGTAAACTGAAATGGTTAAACTAATTTCTAAATAAAAGTTGGAAGAAATACAATGAAAATAAAAGGATAAACCGTTATATGAATAAAAAGAATCAAACAACAAATGTATGAATGGAATGAATAAGAATAGACTAAAACTATTGCTGAAATTGTTGTTTGTCGTGGTTGTGGTTGTTGGGTAAGGAAACTTTAATTTGTTGGGATGGATGAAAAATCCATTGTGTTTAATCTAAGACTGTTGAGTAAATGATGCATTTGATGGTTTATTCTTCATTCCGTACAATTTAAAAGTTCTGAAACCGAACAACTATTTGTTTGTTGATTGAATGGTTGTTTGTATTTGTGTGTGTATGCTGTTTGTGAAATTGATGGTTGTTGTATTGATTTGTTGTTAGTGATTGAAACCACTTAAATATTTCACTTTATATAAATTGTTAACCCTTTGGATTTAATAAGTGAAATGCAGGTTATGGAAGCAATTGCTACTGTTTTTGGTTCCATAAATTAAACGTAAATTGCCCGACAAATAGGTACGTTTCGGATTACGATTTATAACGCTATTTATATATATTTTCCCGTGTTGGGATATAAAATTTTGGATATTATATGTGATATTTTGTTATATTTAATATTATATTTTCTCCCGAGCCTCTCCGTACAAAGAAGACTCTGCCGAAATTTTTCGAAATTTTTGGGACTTAGAAAATTATTTTGAAATGTTTTTCCAAACTTTATTCATTTAAGTATAAAAAGATATAATGATTAAAATGGGTAAATTTTATATAAAGTAATAAATTTTGTAAATTAGTGTTTATAAGTTAATATTTTGAATAAGTTGTATTGTTTATCTAATTCTTCCTTCTCCCTTCTTTTTCCTTTTCGGGGACGAAAAGCTTTGAGTGGGGGAGAGTGTAACGACCCGTGAATTTCGTTAACTAAGTTTGTCATAATTTCCATAATTTATAGTAAAGTGAATGTTAGGAATTAGATGTAGCAATTGTAATTAAAAGTTAACTAAAAAAATATTTAAAATGAAATTCCAATTCAATAAAATAATGTAAATGTTATGATTTGATTTTTAAATAGAATATGAGAAACAAGAGTAAGTATTGAATAATATGTTATTTATTTATGGTATTGAATAAAACTTGGTAAACCAATTGTAATTAATGGTAATAATGTGATATAAGCTAATAAATTAGATTTCAATGCAACACCCATTAATGAATGTAATTGAAATAGAATTTAGGTAAATGTACACTAGGTTATAAATCAAATAGAAGGAAACAAACGTATATATCGAATTGATTAATGAATAAATATACATTGAATAGTAATTGAATGTACAGTTAATGGAAATTGTGTAAAATCAATAATGATAATTAGATGTGCCTTATTGATAATTAATGCCATAACGGAAAGAGTAAATGTATTCATTTGAATATAAAATTGCAATTGGGTAGGGATTGTTAAGTAACAACGTTAATGCAAGGTAAGTGATGCTAAATTAAAGTCAATAATAATGAATAGTGACTAATTCAAAATTTGTAACATATATTTTAAATTACCTGCTTATTTGTTAATGGAATTAGAATTTGTAATAAGTGATAATAAAATAAATGAAGGTTACACTAATGGGAAATGAAATAACGTGCATTAAATGTTGAGTAATCATAGGGTCATATTTATTAAAAGAGTTACTTTAATAATGTGGATTAATTGAGAAATTAATACTAGAAGCAGGTAAAGTAATAACTAAAAGGGAAATATGTTATAAATTGATTTTACCTAAACTTAAGTGTAAGATAAAGGTTGAATTTGGAACTTATCCATCTAATTTGAAACTTATTAGGATAAAATGGGATTCAATTTATAATGAGGGTTTATTTTAAGAAATCGAAATAAATTCTTTAATGAGAGAATTAAGCTACTTTAAACTGAGATGGGAATTTGTTTAAAGAATTACAAATTAATTAGTAAATTTTATAAGATGAAATTAATACTAACCCTATTTAGATTATGACAGTTGGCTAATCTACAGAATAGGAAGCTATATTTATTTATTTAATTGGAAAATTTAATTACTTTCTTTGAAATTATTGTGAATAAATGAAATATAACAGTTAAATGTTAACGTTGAAGGAAGTATAGAGGAAATCTAAGAAAATAAATGTAAACAATAGTGAGCCAATGTAAATTGCATCTTTTTGATAATAATAGACTGAATAATAGAATGAAAGGTAATTAAATGAAATTTTGAAAATTTAATTTACAATTTCTAAATTCAATGAATTTGAGATAAACACTGAAATTGATAAATTTATCAATTTTTAAATTTACTTTTAATTTGGTTAAAACATTGTAATTTACTGAGAAATATAAAAGGGTTAAAATTGGTAAATTTTAAGATTTAAATTAAAAGTTGGATTTTATTATTTATTTATTTGATGGAAAAATAGTCATTTTGGCCACTGACTCGGATTTTGATGAAATAAGTTTCATCAGATCCGTAACGGTGAATTATAATAGTGTTTCAAGTTTCGTAACAATCGGATTTGTCATTTGATCGTACGAACTCGAAACGCCATGAAATAAATGCAATTGTAATCAATTGAAATCAATTTGAAATTTTTGATTTTAGCATAACTTCTTCATACGATGGAATTTGGACTTGAAACCTTTTCCATTGCATTTAAAATATTTTAAAACACCTATTTTGATATATGGGTTTACCCAATTCCGTTCCGGAGATAGAACGGGCTTTTTGGACCACTTTGGCGTTAGCGCGTAAATCTATCTTATCCATCCATTCAAACGTCAACCCTGCCTATATATTTCCTGTTATAAACCCTAGCCTCCCTAATCTTCATTTGTCTGTACGTACAATTCATCTTCTTCTTAGCTCCTCATTCCAATGGCAGACAAAACCTAATTCCCAAATTCCAAAATCTAATTTCAAAAAAAAAAAATTTGAGATTTACGCGCTTTGGGTCGCGCTTGGGGTTTCAAGGGGAAAAGTCCTGGAGCTACTTCGAGTCGGGAAGAAAACTACTCGGGTCATCGGGTCATTTTCGCAAAAACTCCAAGCAAGCACCGGGTATTTGAGGCGGCAGACCGGGTTGAACTCGAAGTCGACTCAGCACCAGAATTTTCCAATCTTCAAATTTTCACAACGTTTGCATACGGACTCGGATTTGGACGCAGTTTCTTTTTTTAGGATCGTATCGAAATTCCGGACACTTTGACGCTAGTTTGGACGAATTCTGAGACGGTCAAATTTTTGGGTTTAAATTGAATTTAAATTCAAAAGGTGAGTGTTTTAACCCACTCACAACTTCTAAGATTTCTTATGTTTGTTAAATTAAATTTTGACGTGATTTAAAATTTTCTATGATTGTTTGGGCATATATTTAATCATCATCTCAGTTAGATAACATTTAGTTAAATTTAATTGTTATTTAATTTTATTATTGCATAAAATTTGCGAGTAAAATTTATTTATTATTGCATATAAACTGCCAGTTGAACAGTTATTAAATTTTATTAAATATAAACTATTTGTTGATGCCTGTTATATTTTATATGCTTTATATTGATGTTTTGTTTAAATTGGATGATGATTGTAATAAATGGTTGTTTATTTATATTTGGATGAATGGATGCTATATTCTATATTGTATAAACTGCAAGTTATTATGCATTTTTATTTTATTCGGGATTGCGGTTTGAAATGATATATAACCGTAATTTTATTTTAAATTGCGGATTGAAATGATAAATATCCGTATCACTTGACCATAGGATAGAAAATTATATACAGGCACCGTGGTCTATATATAAAATATTTTAAGGGATTTTCTATGGTTTGGAAAGAAATATACGGTTTAATAAATATTAAATTTTGATATTATATAAATATTATTTTATATATGGTTAAATTCTAAAATTTAAGCTATGTATGACTTGATGATGTTTTAAGTTTGATTTACGAATATTTCAAGTTTGAGCTTTAATTAAGTGATATTGAATTTATTAAATAAATATTTCTAAACTAAATAATAGTAAATTGAATTAAGGTATATATAAGATTATCATATTTGGTTGGGAATTTTGGAATATTTAAAGATTTGAAATATATCAAAATTGAAATGTTTGATTGAAATTAAGGTATTATTGTTTTTCAAAGTATTTGTTTTCGAAATTGTTATAACTTTGAAAGTAATATGGTTTGAAAATGAATTTATTTGAAATAGAATTTATTTAAGAATTATCTTTAAATATATTGATTTGAAACCGATTGAAATTTTGAGTTTAAGAATATGACTACATTATGTGATTTGGGCTTAAGATGGTTTTAAAGAATATTTCAAGTTTTATAATTAAAAGTAAGAATAGTGATTGAAAATTTTGATTTTATTTAAATGATATATTATTGAATTTGGTTTTTAAGTATATACTATTTTGAAGTAAATGATATGTTTTGAAATAGCAATAATAATTTGGTTTTAAAGTATATACTATTTTGAAGTAAAGGATATGGTTTGAAATGGCAATAATATTTTGGTTTTTGATGTATATACTATTTTGAAATAAAGAATATGTTTTGAAAAGGCAATGATTGTGTTTTTAAAAGTATATATATATTTTTAAAATGACCACGGTGTTATAATAACGATTGGTTGTTAAAGAGACCAGGATCGGATATGGACATACTCTCTGTCGATAACGAAAACCACTTTGACAACCGTGTACGCGGTGGAGATTCCAGAATGAAGTAGGATGGTGGCGACGTTCTTAAGGTATGTTTCGTGGACCCAACTCCCGTGAGTTGGCATAAGGTGGCTAAAACAGGAGCGATCTCGGACCAGTGAGGTAGCACCTCTTCTCGGACACATTTCTTCGATATTATACTCTTACTTGTGATTTGACTAGATGGCCATCCTCCGATTTAGGAGTGTTGTTCGAGGTGGACGGTAGTGGCTGCTATCCGCTCCATCAGTCCGTGTGCGTAATTGGTATATCTACCCTGGCATTGCCTTGTGTGCTGTGTCACCTACCATATCGAGCTTTACTACGATTATGATTTTAAGATCCGACCGCGTTAAGGTTCTCCATCCCCTTAACGCTATTTTCTATATGATTATACTTTACTTATTAGACACTACTGTATATAGCGAATATTACTACATAGTAGATAGTTTAACGGATCCTTAAGAGATGTGAATCCCGAACATTTCTTAAGTTACTACACTCACGTTAGACACTGGATAGGAGATGTCAAACCCCGTAAACATCTCTGACGCCGTTTACACTCATATTTATTTCATTGATTTAACTTACATAAGATCTTTTAGTTCTGACTCGAGTGTTTTGTCTTTTCAATTCGCTCGGGTTAGCCTGAGCATTTCAGGATTTGAAGGCTCTATTTCTGGAGGACGAAGACGAAGATTTTATTACTACTATTTATTATATTCCACTACATCATTGTATTCTGCTGCATAATTATCATTCTTTGGTATGTGTAACTCTGATATGTATTGTATAAGTATAATCAAATGTTTTGTAAAACAGCTTCATGAACTGTTATTTGATTATTATATTTTATCGTTCCGCTGCAAGATTATATTTTGTTCTTTTATTTCTCCACTTTTTCTTATTTACCCCATAACAATCCACCCTTCTATATGGTTTAAGTTGGCATGTGTGTCTGCTTAAGCATACAAAAAGGTGGGATGTTACAATTATTTTCTAAAATTTTATATTTTGGTCAACTGAAAGTCAAAGTTTGACCACAGTTGAAAATTTTTAAATTTGAATTTTAAATTTCTAATCTTTTTATTTGAAGCTAGATATGATTCTGACATCCGTTCTGCTTTTTGTTTCGTTAAATTCTAATCTATACTTTTTAAAATGGATAAAATACAACATTTTACACGCAATTAATTTCTGTATTTTATTTTATATTTTCCTATGTCCATCTCTTTATTTTATTTCTCTATTTTATTTGTCTAGACTTTTATGTTATTTATTGGATTTTACTTGTTTATATCTTTTTATAAATGGCTTGAGAAAATCAAGGAGACATTGGTTACATTGTTTAAAATTCTTGCCTTTTGTTTTCCTAGCATTTACACTCCATAGTCGTTCACTCTTGTGTTTCTTGGCCATGTATTCCTATCTCAATCACGTACAAGAATATTTCATTCTCATCTCAATATCTTCATTTTTATTTGCATTTAAGAATAAAATATATGCAAGATTCTTTTCCTTTAATACAAGGTGTGACTTTTCCTTTTCTTACCATTCAAACTCTTGCCTTTTATTTGCCAAGCCTCTTTATTGCTTTTCTAGTCGTTCACCATTTTTAACCGTTAATTTCTCTAATCAATTCACGTACAAAACTCCTCAAATATCTCATTTCCTCATTTGCTTTCTCCTGAAAAAAATTAGTAAGTTTTAAATGGCTCCTTCCTCTTCCTTTTCCTTTTTCTTTTATTTTTCCTTTGTTTCTTCATCAAGTATGCTCGGCCTCCACCTTTGTGCCGACCACCATCTCCTCTCTACCTCCACATATGACCGACATCACCTCCTCCATCACCCCATGCCATGGCGGTGACCCCCAGAACAAGATCCATCACCATCTTCCTGTTTAAACCCTAGCCGAGCTACTAATTCACCACCCTCCTCCTTATTGCCTCGGCCACCAATTTCAAGCACCACCTATTTGCTTTGCCATGACCTTACCATCACCTAGCCGTGAATCCATGTGCCTTGATCCAGATCTGACTTGACCAAGCCATTAGCACATAGTGGCCAAGCCACTTTAGCCTAGGGCCGAACCCAATGGTTGCTTGCCTTTGCCTTTTTGCCTTCCAATGATTTGTAACTTGCCAATCTCTTCATATTTCAGTCCATGGCCGAGCCTATGTACCACAAATCAAATCATGGCCGAGCTTGTGTTGATGGTTGAGCCTATTTGCAAATTGGCCGAGCATACTTGTCTTGGTGAAACCATCTTTGCTTCATTTTGAATTGTTTTGTGCATTTGTTTTGATTTATATTCCTTTGATAATTATATACTTATATATGTTTGTATATTATTTTTTTACAAGATTTGGATTTTGGCTCTTCATCCACTCAAATCTATTCGTGCTTTGTCGTGCTTTTCGGAGTATAGTTGTGTGTTTCAAATTGTCATCTCTAACTCTAAAAGGTGAGTTTATCACTCTTGACATTCGTACTTATATAATTGTGAAACAATGACACGTGAATTGTAGAAATAATATGCTATGTTCATATATGCCTATGATATGATTATATGATATTATATCATGTTTATATATTTGTTGCATCACCTTATATGTTATTATATGCTCTACTGTTATTTTATTTTCTGTATCTCACACTGCAAGTTCCCTTTCACTATGGGTTGAAATGATACATACCCGAACGGACTGTAGAATAAGGAAAAATCATTATGAGATAAAATGATAAGCTCGAGTGATTTTATTGTATTTTATTTGACTTGGGATTGCGGGTTGAAATGATAGAACCTGGATTTTTCATTTTAAATTGCGGATTGAAATGATACATATCCGTATCACTTGACCTAGGTTAGAAAATATTATATAGACCCATGGTTATATATTTAATAATATTTTCTTAAAATTTTTAAGTATTTTTAAGTTTTAAGATATATGAAAATTTTACTTAAAAATTTGATTCAATGATTTTAAATATATGGAATTTTATAAGTCAATAAGTGGTTTGATTTTCAATTATAAAGTTATATTGGTTTTCTATAAGTTGGAATCTTTATATATCAATAATTTGTTTTAAATTTGCAATTTAAAGATCTTTATTGATGATAAATAACTTAATAATTAAATTTGGTTTAATATGGAATTTTAAATCTAACCTAGTAATTGCAATAAATCTTATTTTATGAAATGGGGATGTTTTGTAAAACAAATAATTATGATTTAAATGGAAAAAAAATGTATCTTAAATATGACTTAACTTGAAAATTGGAAATTTGGTTTTCAAATAAATTTAAGTTAAGTAAATAAATGGAATTCAGTTTTATTTTATGAAATGGGTATGTTTTGTATAATAAAAATTTATAGTGATTTTCTTTAAGTCAAAATTGTATAAGTAAAAATGTATATAATGTGACTTAAATATTGTAACGACCCGATATTTTCAACCATTCGCATCCGCACATGTTGGACTTGAATTGCTCAAAATACCGCGTTGTAAATAAAATTTGGCAAATCTTAGAATATACAGTAAATAAATATAATCACAGATCACAGACATAGAGTAATATAATACAATGGAAGTAAAAGAAATAGTAGTTCATGAAGCTACTATATAAATTTATCAGAGTTACATAAGATATAACAGAAGAAATAGAGTACAACAGAAGTCTCAATACAATAACCAAGTACAAGCTGAGTAGATCAACGGAACAGAAATAGATAGGACAAGACAAGCAGACAATCTCCAGCGATTCAAATCTCCAAGAGAGTGGAAATCCAAATCTTCTAATAACTCAGCTTGACCCGAGCGTAAAGAAAGACACAAAACACTCGAGTCAGGACAATATATACTTATATAATGTAAACCAACTCAAGTGAACTATAATAAGGTACAAGTAACTTAAAGAATGCTTGGGATTTCCCATTCTTTAAGGATCCGTTAAACTATCTACTATGTAGTAATATTCGCTATTATAATAATGTCTAATATAAAATAAACATACTTTTAAATAGCATTAAGGCTTTACATTTTCCACCTTAACACGTAATAGTCCCAGTAGTCTATCCAGTATTAGCATACTCCCAAAATGGGGGCTACCCTCGATACTCCACAGGCTACGGGAGAAATCACAAATCGTAGTAAAGCTCGATATGGTAGGTGACACGGCACACAAGGCAATGCCAGGGTAGATATACCAGTTACGCATCCGGATTAGTGGTGACGCATAGCAGCCACTACCGCCCACCTCGAACAACACTCCCAAATCAAGGGTGCGCACCAAATCAATCACAAGTAATAGAATGGTATCGAAGAAGTGTGTCCGATCAGAGGTGCTACCTCCTTGGCCCGTCGATCACTCCTGTTTTAGCCACCTTATGCCAACTCACGGGAGTTGGGTCCACGTATATACCTTAGGATCGTCGCCACCATCCTACTTCATTCTAGAAACTCCACCGCGTACACATTTGTTAAAGTGGTTTTCGGTATCGACAGAGAGTATGTCCATATCCGATCCCGGTCTCTTTAACAACCAATCATTATTATAATCCGTGGTTAAAATTTTAAAATAATATTTTATACTTTAAAATAGAATATCATTTCAAATCAAAATCTTTATCAAAATAAAGGTTAAATCAATTCCAAACCATTTCAGTATATTTAAAATATCATATCATTTCAAAACTTCATTTCAAATCATTTCAATATATCAAAATATCATATCATTCCAAAACTTCATTTCGAATCATTTAATATATCAAAATATCATATCTTTCAAAACTTCATTTCAAATCATTTAATATATCAAAATATTATATCTTTTACAAACTTCATTATCAAATCATCATTTGAGTTCAAATCCAAATATTAAACTTTAAATACCTTTTAAATTCAAAGATATCATTCATTCATTATCATTTCAAGTCACCTTTTAAATAGTTTATATTTCAATCAAAATAATTCATCTAAACCATTTAAAAGTGTAATTATTATACTTTCAAATCAAGTATTAAAATTTCCAAAGTTTCAATTCAATTCAATCATTTATTTCAATTAAATTTCCATAGACCATTTCAAATCTTATAAATTTCAAATATAGATTTAATCCACAAAATAACTATTCAAATTATAAAATAAATTATAAAGCTTTATTATCCTATATTTCATAAGTCCAATATCTTTTAAATAGATTCAAATTACAAGTAAACCAAATATTTTTCATACTAATATAAACTTCAATTATTCATTCCAAGATTTAATATCATTTCAAATTCATTTCAAAATATCAAAATATCATTTCAAAACATCATTTATTTAATTTAAATTTAAATACCGTTTAATCACATTTCAAAATAGTTGTATTTCCCAAATCAACTATTCCATTTAAATCATTTAAAGTCAATTCATTATATTTAATAATTAAATATTTAATTTCCAAAATTTAATCTTTTTCAAAGATCATTTATCCATTTAAGTTTATTAAAACAATGAAAATTCAACCTTCGTAGAAATGCTACGAAGTGTTATGTTTTAAAAAGTTCATTAACAAAAGACAGCATTTAAAAATGCTGTAATATCTTAATTTAGTTTCAATTAAAATTTTAGTTAAATTTAACAACTATAGCACTAACAAAGTGCTATAATAACCCTTAGTTCAAATTTGCTATATGGTTCATTTAAAACAACTACAACATTTACCAATGCTGTAATATCTTTACATTATATTTCAAAAATGCTGTCAAATCAAATTCAGAGTTTTAATTACGATTTCACAAACAATTAGCTTTTAATATAAATCCTTTTAACTTATAAAATCATATATTTTCACTTTTAAACAAATTTCACAAAAAATTAATTTAAGTTATATTTCCAAATTCAGCTTAAATATTCATTTATTTCATATTTTTAGGTTATACAAAATCATTAACACTTTATAAAATCATTATTTCTTAATAAAATCATTAAATTCATTTCAAATCAAAATTTGTCATATATTCTTACTTTACATAAATTCCATTTATAAACAAAATCATAAATTCCAAAATTAACTTATATTTCAAATTCTACTTCACCATTTACTTAATTCACTTATTTAATTTGTAGAAAATCACTAATATTTTATAGAAATCATTTTAATAAAATTTGAATCAAGATATCATAATATTTACATTTTTAAAATATTTTAAAAATTTCAGAAAAATATATAAACCACGGGTCTGTATATAATTTTCTAGCTTAGGTCAAGTGATACGGATATATATCATTTCAATCCATAATTTACAAAGAAAAACCGGGTTCTATCATTTCAAACCCGCAATCCCAAGTTAAATAAAATAAATAAAACCCGTTCAGGCCTATCATTTCAGCCCATAACGATTTTTCCCTATTCTAAAGTCCGTTCGGGTATGTATCATTTCAACCAATAGTGATTTCTATACTAACAAGGAACTTGTAATGTGATAAACAAATATGAATGAACAGAATAGCATCATATAAAAGTAACTGTTGATATAACAGGTGTAATAACAAGGGTGAGCATTATATGATCATAATATAACAGTTATAACAGGATGATATAATTTACAGATTCAAATGGTGTCAGTTTACTAGTTATATAAGTACACATCGTCTGGTGAGAATTACTCACCTGTTTAAGCTGGAGATGACAACCAAAGCATACAACATAGAAACTACGAAGGCACGACAACTCGAATATGATTTGAGAATGGGAGAGACAAAGATTAATTTCCTTGAATACATTAAACAAAACAATATAAAAATATATAAGTTCCAAAGCAACACAACACCAAACAACATTAGAAATCAAAGCCCAAAACAAAGACAAATGCTTTGCACTTGTTCTCAACTTCACATACTTCAGTTATGAACTGAAATAGCACAGCCAAGGCATGGATTTGGGTCCATAGTGGTCGACCTAGCTAGGTTTGAATGGTGATGAAGTATAGGTGCACACATATCAACTACAAGGTCAATTTCAACAACTTAATGCTACAAATAGGGTTCGGCCATAGGCTCCAGGGTCATGGCCAGAGGTCCAGGTGGTGGTGGCTGTTGTGGCAGAGGGTGGTGGTCAGACCTGAGGTGGTGGTGGTGGAAGAAGTGGCGGCAAGAGGAAGCTAGAGGTGGTGGTACCAAAACTAGGTCGACTACAGGGCATAGGTGATGGTTTTGTGGATTTTGGTGGTGATCTCTTACCAAGGTGGGCTCGGCCTGGTGTGGCGATGGACTGGAGTGAATGATGATCAGGTCATGGAGTGGTGGAGGTCGGCCAAGGGCTGGATGAAGGTGGAGCCGATCTACAAAGTTGAGAAACAAGGTGCAAATCAAAGTAGAAGATAGAAAAAAACAAGAAAAAAGAAGAAGAATTTCACCTTAACACTTACAAGCAATGGCCGTATTTTTTTTTTGTGATTTGATAAATGATTTGAGATTCACGTGAAAATGAGGAAGTGGCTGAAATGAGAAAGAACATACGGCAAAAAAATAAATGATGTAAGTTAAGAAATGAAAAGGTGGAAGGTAAAGAGGCTTAGGAAGATAAAGAGTTTAAAACTTTTCAAATTTCCAACCATTTATATTTAATTTATACATACATAAAAATAGCTGATAATATAGATAAACAATCTCAGAAATAAAATAAATAAATAAACAAAATAAATAAATTTTAAATTAATTAAATTAAATGAAGAAAATAGCAATATATATATAACTAGGCTAAATAAATTGAAACAAATTCAAATAAACTTCAGAAAAATTATATTATCACTTTAAAAATATTAAAAGACAAAAATATACATAAAATAACATATTAAAACAATTTAAAATAAAATAAGACAATTGAAATATAATTTATAAAATTTAAAACAAACAATATTGCTAAATAAATCAGTTTATACACAATATTGAAAAATCTATAACTTTTACAATTTAAATCCGTTTTCAATGAAACGAAAAGCAGTATTCATGCTATTAAATCTATTTTCATAATAAAAGATAAAATTTAAGAATTTAAATATTTAAATTTAAAATTTAAAAGTCAAAGTTTGACCAGTTTGACCACAAATATACTTTCCAGGAAAATATTCAATTTATACAAGTTTGGAATTATATTTCATATGATAATAAAAATTTATATTTAAAATGAAATGTTTGAAATAAAACAAGTTTAAAAATAATTTCAAAATAAAATAAAGTTTTTAAATCAAAAATTCAAATTAAAATAATTGAAATATACAATAAAATTAGTTACAAAATGCAGGGTTGTTACAAATATGACTTTACTTGATAATTGAAATTTGATTAAAAATGGAATTTTAGAGTAACTTAGTAAATAAAATCTTTTAGTTATGAAATTGATGTTTTAAAGAAAAGAAATATTAAGGTCTGTTGTTGTTAACATGAAAGTTAAGCAAATTGTAATGTAAATTTGGCTTAATAAATGAATTATAATTTAATTGGATATTTAATTATTAAAAGTTATTTTATTTAAATCATAAGTTAAATGATATCCAAATGAATATTTTTGAAATGTAAGATATAGTTTTATAAGTTAAAATGGTTAAATATTGAAGTCTTAATGTTTCTGAAATGCTATAATAAAATCTGAAATTTTATTGGTAGCATTTAGTAAATGCTGTGGTTTTAAAGATAGTATTTGCTAAATGCTATCAATTCTGAAATATAACTAAGTTCTGAAATAAGTAAACACCTATTACAGCACTTTATAAGTGCTGGTGTTTTGAAACTGAACTGTGCAACACTAAAATACCTACTGTAGCACTTTACAAGTGCTGCTGTTTTGAATTTGACAATGTTTTGAAATGTTAAAATATTTACCCTAACACTTTATAAGTGCTGTTGTTGCTGAAATTACAATAAACTTTGGAAATGAATATTATTTTGGAAGATTTTGACATTGAATTTAAATGGTTTAAATGAATATGTTTTGAGGTGAAATATAAACCATTTTTGAAATTTATAAGTTAATACAATGTTTTCAAAATTGGTATAGTTGAACGAATGAACTTAAAAATTCTATAACTTTGGTAATGAATATTATTTTTAAGGGCATTATGATTTTTCTAAATATTACGATTTCCAAATGATAACATTTTAAATTGATATGGTTTCAAAGTATTATGGTTTCAAAGTGTTTGGTGTCAAAGGTGTTATAACTTTGAAAGTACTATGACTTTTGGAAATGAATTTATTTGAAATAGTATTTAATTAAGAATTTTCTTTGAATATATTGATTTGCAATTGAAGATTTAAGAATATGACTTTATAAAGTGGTTTTGGTTTAAGATGATTTAAAAAGGAATATTGGTTTGTTCAAATGATATTTTGGTTTTTGAAGTAAACTAGTTTTGAAATGGATAAGATATTTTGGTTTTGAAGTATAAACTAGTTTGAAATGGATATGATATTTTGTTTTGAGGTATAAATTATTTCGAAATAAATATCCATGGGTTATAATAACGATTGGTTGGCAAAGTGACCGGGACCGGATATGGGCATACTCTGTATCGATACCGAAAACCACTTTGACAACCGTGTACACGGTGGAGGTTCCAGAATGAAGTAGGATGGTGGCGACGATTCTTATTGAGGTATATACATGGACCCAACTCCCGTGAGTTGGCATAAGGTGGCTAAAACAGGAGCGATTGATGGGCCAATGAGGTAGCACCTCTGATCGGATGCATTTCTTCGATACCATTCTATTACTTTGTGATTGATTTGGTGGCCACCCTTCGATTTTTTATTTGGAGTGTGTTCCGATGTGGGCGGTAGTGGCTGCTATGTGTTACCACCAGCCCGAATGCGTAATTGGTATATCTACCCTGGCATTGCCTAGTTGTGCCGTGTCACCTACCATATCGAGCTTTACTACGAGTTTGTTTTGTACCGTACCTATGGAGTGCCCTCTGACGACGCCCAGTACGGGGGAGATTATGGTACTACATAGACTATGGGAAGATAAAATGTGTTAAGGTGGAAAATGTAAAGCCTTAACGCTACTTTGATAGTTTACTTTACTTTAGACATTATTATAATAGCGTATCTTACTACATAGTAGATGTATTTAACGGATCCTTAGAGGATGGTCGATCCCAAGCATCCTTTAAGTTACTTGTGCATTTTTTATTACAGTTCACTTTAGTCGGTTTACATTGTATAAGTATGTATGTCCTGACTCGAGTGTTTTGTGTTTTGCTTTATGCTCGGGTCACACTGAGTGATACAACATTCGAGACTCACCTTCGGAGTTGGAGTTTTGCTTGAAGATCCAGCTATCTATTTCGCTTTCAGTTATCTGTTGATTCCAGTGATGTATTCAGATTTGTATTTGATTATCATATTGAGACTTCTGTTGTATCTTGTTACTTCTGTTGTATCTTGTTTAACTCTGATGTATATATATAGTAACTTCATGAACTACTATCTCTTTGCTTCCGCTGCATTATTATATACTCTGTGTCTGTGATCTATGATTTATTTACTGTATATTTTTAGTTTTGCCAAATTTATATTTACAATTCGGTATTTTGAGCAATTCAAGTCCGGCAT
Organism: Allium fistulosum; assembly: GCA_030737815.1. Classification (NCBI taxonomy): domain Eukaryota; kingdom Viridiplantae; phylum Streptophyta; class Magnoliopsida; order Asparagales; family Amaryllidaceae; genus Allium; species Allium fistulosum. The sequence goes on along the minus strand of CM060902.1, from coordinate 191,068,914 downwards.
GTGCGAATGCGAATGGTTGAAAATATCAGGTCGTTACAGCACATGTGTTTGCGCCAAAAATGGTCACAAACCCCAAGTGTTGTGAAAACACCAGTGTATAAATACGAATCAGCAATATTCAAACACAAATAACAGATCAAAGCAAGCAACAAACAGCAATCCAGAAATAATGAACAGTGACACACAATTTATAGTGGTTCGGCTATCTCCGGCCTACGTCCACTTCAAGGTTTTTATGATTTTATTGCTCGATGCTTGAAGATTACAATTTCGTATGTTCTATTACAACAGATTTTCTAAGCTAAGTCTGAATCTAAAGCAGCAATGGTGATCTGGAGTAAATCTGGCAGAGTCTGGGCGCTCCTTTTCTCTTGAAATTGTCCCACCCCCTTTCTGAATGATCTGGAGTTCTATTTATAGGTGTAGGAGGCTGATATTTTGCCTAAATTGAAGGGAGACCTGTTCTGGCACGTGAGGGGGTCCACATGGCCGAAATCTGGAGATACATGCCCACATTGGGATCGATTCGACCCTTGGTTCGAATCGATCAAGAAAGTGCCCAAACATGGTGAAACTTGGCGTGAACATTCTTCGATGCATACTCAAGCTCCTATGAAAATTTCATAGCATTTGGACTTGTAGATCTCAAGTTATGATCGATTCAAGTTGACGTTCTTCGCCCTATGGATTCGTTCGAATCGATATGGTTCGAATCCATAGGGTCGAATCCATGCTTCTGCACGTGAAGATGATGACGTGGTGCGCATGCTCCGGGTCAATCCCCCTTTTTCTCCAAGATCTCTGGGTCAAATCTGTGGTTTTAGTCGCATTTACTTGGTGGATTCGAAGAGAAGGATCTAAAGGTATACTCCTTCGATTCGATCAAATGTGCGTTCCTTCGTATCGATCGAGGGACAAGTAGTTCGAATCGATCTCTTGTACAAGTCCTCGAATCGATGGTTTCGAGTGATGTTGATCGATTCGAAGCTATGCACAGCTCACGGATTCGAACAACCTTTTTACTCGATCGATTCGAACCAAGGTTGGATTTATGGTTTCGAACGTAGGTTTGTTTGATGGATGCGTAGCAAGGCTGGGTTTTATCGATTCGAACCAATTCATGGCTTATGGATTCGATTGTGAGGCTATCTTATGGATTCGAAGGCGAGAATACTCTGATGGATTCGAACTAAGGGAGGCTTTGGATGGATTCGAACGTTGAGGTTGCTTTGATAGGGTCGAAGCAACGGTACTTCTCGTGGATTCGAAGTAATGCAGGGTCGATGGATTCGGACCTAGGGCTTGGCTCCGATGGATTCGAACCATAGCATATCTCTTCCATTTTATACCGGCGATAACTTGAGCATAAGAACTCGGATTGTCTTGAAATTTGGAACGTTGGTTCCCATGGCTTTGCTCGACGTGTCTTATCAATTGTAGCCCGATCCGGACTCGGACAAAATTCATCAATATCCATGGTGAACCTGCGATGCACAATCGATGTGCATGACCAGTAATCATTGATTTTTAGTTAATCTTTGGGTATCTCGTCTTTGCCAAAAGTTGGGATAACATTTTGCCCCCCAAAACATGCCTTTTGGTAAAAGGTGTGTTTTGATCAGTCTCAAATTGAACGCAGTGAGTTCATGTTTTATTCAGAGCTTATAGCATTTTCAATCAAGTCCATGGCTGTTCGAAGCCGAATTTTTATCAATTTCTTCCAGTGGAAGTTAAGAATGAAATTCTAAAGCCTCTCCGGACTGTCGATGGTCACTCCGGACCCTTGTCAAACCCATTCTAGATTTAGCGATTGAATAGAAAGATCCTATTGCACTCCGGCGTTGCTTTCTATCCCTTGCACTCTTGCCCCAGCTAGGGCGTATAGCGATGTCTTGGTCATTCTGGACCGATCGTAGCCTCTCTGGGCTCTTACTGGATCCCATCCTGTCACTCTCCGGTGAAGGGGAAACAACGATGAGTGAGCCGATCCTGTCGCTCTCCGGCGAAGCGGCTACACCCCTTGCACTCCGGTTCAGTGTTTCTGAACATTAAGCGATGTCATGACCTAAATCTTAGGCCGATCATAGCCTCTTCGGGCTCTTGCTGGATCCCATCCTATCACTCTCCGGTGAAGGGGAAACAGCGTTTAAGTGAGTCGATCCTGTCGCTCTCCGGCGAAGCGACTCATTTCTTGCACTTCGGACCCCGTCTCTCCGGGTAAGGGTCATAAAGCGATCAATATCATATCAAGTTTCATTATTTGTCCTTCAACTCTCTGGTCAAAGGGAAATTCATGTTTATTTACTGAATTCAAGTTCCAGTGTTCCATCTCAAACAAAGGAAAAAAACTAGATAATGCCTCTCCGGGCGGAGCGGTCTATTACCATCTCAGAGCATGCCTAGGGATCTCTCCGGTTCCCGTACATGAGTAAGTGGAATAGCCGTTTTATTTTAAAATCAAATCTAAGGAAACTAAGTGACCAAAGCTCATATCCTGAACTTGGCCCTTGCCATCGCGATCAGTTGATGACGAGTCGTGATCCCGATCCAGGATCAGCCCTGTTAGGTTGAGGCTGTAGTTGTTCAGACCTTACCGCCGCCGTTCGCTCTCTGACATATTGTGGCAATCTACCGCTCCTGGCATGTTCTTCCACCTCATCTTTTAGGTGGCGGCATTCATTGGTAGTGTGCCCAGCCAGCTCATGGAATAGGCAGTATTTTCCAGTTCTGCGTTCCCGCTCCGTGGGAACTCTCTTGGGTGGTTTTCGATACGGGAGTTTCCCCCGAGTTTCAGCATAAATCCTTTCTAGGCTTGCCGTCAAATCTGTGTATTGCCCGAATCTAGGCTCTCGGAATTTCTTCCGTTTATCAGGACCATCATGTGCGTCATCCTGCTTTCTCTTTCCTTTGTCTGCCCTGGACTGTTCCCTAGCGGTTCCTTCGCCTTGTGCAACATTTATTTCCTGCCTCTCGGCTCGTGATTCCTCTAATCGAATGAATTTTTCAGCTTCATGGAAAAACTCTCCAAGATCTTGCGGTGGATCTTTAGTCAAAGAGTCTTTGAATTCGGTGCCTTCCCCAACTCCTGCCACTACCGCCATCAGAATCATTGATGGATCCGGGTGATCTACAGAAGCCACCGTTGCATTGAATCGTAGTAGAAAATCTTTTATGGACTCTCCGGTCCTTTGCTTTATTGAAGCTAGGGTCATCACACTCTTGGGCCGTGTTACGTGGACCTTGAACTGTCTCATGAAGCGATCCACAAGCTCGCCCCATGTTCTGATTGATCCAGTCTCTAGCTGTCTAAACCAAAGCGCAGCCAAATCTGATAAGAATAAGGGGAAACATCGTGCCATTACCTCCTCGGATGCTCCCAGCACTTCCATGTGTCTGATATATCTGGTGATATACATGGTCGGGTCTGACTTTCCGTCATAAGGATCCAGCATTGGTAGTTTGAACTTTGGAGGGTTCCTTGCATTCCGGATATTCGGAGCGAACGGACTTCGACTAACCTCTTCCAATCCTCCTCCTAACAACCCTCCTCTCATGAGTCGTCTCACTAGGCCAATCATTCTTTCATCTCCATCTAGGGGTTGCCCCCTTGTCATGTCTCTGTCTTTCCCTCCGAGTCTTCTAGGGAATTCTGGTACGACTCTTCGGGTGGCTCGTTAGCATTTGTGTTGGCCCTAGCCGGTTGAGCTCCTTCCAAAGGTCCTTCTGCGTTGGATCCTGCGGGCCTGCCCCCAAGCCCTTGTTGATTGCCTTCTGGTTCTGTATTCTGTCCTTCGTTGGGTTCCATAGCCCTAGCTCCTTGTTCCACTTTCACAGCCGCTGTAGCTGGTCCATGGTTCTGTGCCCCTGCAGCTCTCATCTGCTCGAAGAAATTCTGCAGCATCTCTTGTTGGCTTTTCATCATTCTTTCCTGCATTAGGTTATTCATAGCCTCCATCTCATCTCTAGTAATGTAGATCAAAGCTTGTCCTTCTCTAGCGCCAGATGATGCCTCTTGACTTCCTCCCCGTTGGCTCCTCTCAGCCCGTTGTCTTGTTTGTCGAGTCATTGTAGAGTCAAATCTGAATCCTTAAAATTTCAAATCTAAACTCTGAATCTGGTGTAGCGGGTGCTAGTTCTTCTCAGTGAAAGCACCAAAGTGTTTGTGCCAAAAATGGTCACAAACCCCAAGTGTGGTGAAAGCACCAGTGTATGAATACAAATCAGCAATATTCAAACACAAATAACAGATCTAAGCAAGCAACAAACAGCAATCCAGAAATAATGAACAGTGACACACAATTTATAGTGGTTCGGCTATCTCCGGCCTACGTCCACTTCAAGATTTTTATGATTTTATTGCTCGATGCTTGAAGATTACAATTTCGTATGTTCTATTACAACAGATTTTCTAAGCTAAGTCTGAATCTAAAGCAGCAATGGTGATCTGGAGTAAATCTGGCAGAGTCTGGGCGCTTCTTTTCTCTTGAAATTGTCCCACCCCCTTTCTGAATGATCTGAAGTTCTATTTATAGGTGTAGGAGGCTGATATTTCGCCTAAATTGAAGGGAGACCAATACTGGCACGTGAGGGGGTCCACATGGCCGAAATCTGGAGATACGGCCCCACATTGGGATCGATTCGACCCTTGGTTCGAATCGATCAAGAAAGTGCCCAAACGTGGTGAAACTTGGCGTGAACATTCTTCGATGCATACTCAAGCTCCTGTGAAAATTTCATAGCATTTGGACTTATAGATCTCAAGTTATGATCGATTCAAGTTGACGTTCTTCGCCCTATGGATTCGTTCGAATCGATATGGTTCGAATCCATAGGGTCGAATCCATGCTTCTGCACGTGAAGATGATGACGTGGTGCGCGTGCTCCGAGTCAATCCCCCTTTTTCTCCAAGATCTCTGGGTCAAATCCGTGGTTTTAGTCGCATTTACTTGGTGGATTCGAAGAGAAGGATCTAAAGGTATACTCCTTCGATTCGATCAAATGTGCGTTCCTTCGTATCGATCGAGGGACAAGTAGTTCGAATCGATCTCTTGTACAAGTCCTCGAATCGATGGTTTCGAGTGATGTTGATCGATTCGAAGCTATGCACAGCTCACGGATTCGAACAACCTTTTTACTCGATCGATTCGAACTATGGTTGGATTTATGGTTTCGAACGTAGGTTTGTTTGATGGATGCGTAGCAAGGCTGGGTTTTATCGATTCGAACCAATTCATGGCTTATGGATTCGATTGTGAGGCTATCTTATGGATTCGAAGGCGGGAATACTCTGATGGATTCGAACTAAGGGAGGCTTTGGATGGATTCGAACGTTGAGGTTGCTTTGATAGGGTCGAAGCAACGGTACTTCTCGTGGATTCGAAGTAATGCAGGGTCGATGGATTCGGACCTAGGGCTTGGCTCCGATGGATTCGAACCATAGCATATCTCTTCCATTTTATACCGGCGATAACTTGAGCATAAGAACTCGGATTTTCTTCAAATTTGGAACGTTGGTTCCCATGGCTTTGCTCGACGTGTCTTATCAATTGTAGTCCGATCCGGACTCGGACAAAATTCATCGATATCCATGGTGAACCTGCAATGCACAATCGATGTGCATGACCAATAATCATTGATTTTTAGTTAATCTTTGGGTATCTCGGCTTTGCCAAAAGTTGGGATAACAACATGTATATATAAATATATGTTTATTGTAAAGGTAATTTTTCGTATATATATTGAGTAGCTTAGCAGCTCTCTTTTGTTTAAAATATATGTCGGTAATATCAATTTAATGTCAGTGTATATATATATATGTTGGAGCTGAACTATGTTCTTATATATGTAAGTATTTTGCATTTTTTAAGTATATATATATATATATATAAAACTTATGTCTATATTATCTTATACATATATGTTAGTATATGGGTTATGTATATATATTAATTTATATTTGAGTTATGTTTGTTTATACTTTACAGTTTTATATGCGTAATATACATATTTTGAAAATTGGGATATGTGTTTTAATTTATATTATATATAGGTATTTTGATATGGAAGTACACATTAGTATATATATTAGATTATATATTTTATTAATAGTAATTGTGAGCTTAAAGGTTATTCGTAAATTATGATTTCTAAAACATATGCATACTATATTTTTCATGTGCAGTTCGCATGGTATGCTCCCCTTCTAATAAGATATGCACATATATATATATTGTGTTAGTTTTATAAAATATTAGTTATAAAATATGTTAGTTTTATGTATAAGTTTAATTATATATATGTCCATATACATATTAATTTATATGCTACAGTATGTGTATATAAGTTTATAAAAGCTACATTATATATATATATATTGTCGCTTTGTATACATTTGTGAATTTAAGGTGTCTTTGTATTTTCTGCTAAGAGTTGTATATATATTCTTGTACCTATATAATTTGTTGATTATTTTATAATAGATGTAAAAGGGAGAGGCTGCTTATATATATTTATAAAATAGGTTTATGGCATATATTTTATTATTGAGGAAGTACTACCTATGTTGTACAGCACATATGTATATTGTTATGAGTTATTTAAGTGTTATTTTATAATAAGCATAAAGTTTTACATATTAGTTATACTGATATATATGAGTAAGTTTAAGCACAGTGTTTTATAATATTTTGTTTGGTTGCTGTAAAAATATATAGTTTATATATACATATTTTAACCTGGTAAACTTATATTGATTTTTAAATTTTCATGTGTTTTAGTTTAAACAATGATTTTTAATAATATATATATATAGCTTATATATGATTTGCTGGGTTCATATATATAAAGTTATATTGATTTCTTTTATAATTACCCATTTTTAAATATAGTGTGTATATATATATATATGTATATATATATATTTTCCATTTATATCAAATTGATTTTTGGTTCTTGATTTCCTATTTATCAGCATTATTCGTCGAGTTTGTGCCAATCTTGTTTTGCTTTGGAATTCGTGCTTGGATCCTTAACTCATCTCATTCTCGTTTATCTCTAGCCTCGAAAGGTGAGCAATCACTCACTATTAACGTTCTTATATTTATTAAATTTGATTTCAATTGAAACGACAATTGAAATATGCTGCTGTTAGTTATTTAAATTGCTATATATATATGCTATTATCTGTATCTGTTCACCTGTGACATCTGACACCATGATCTGTTATTTATTTTATCACGATGATATATGCCTGTTGCTGATTGTTATATTATTATCATATATGTTTTCACTCTGCAAGTTCCCTGTTAGTGTAGAATTCCCTATGGGTTGAAATGATACATACTCAAATGATTTTGTAGAATAGGAGGAAATCGTTATGGGTTGAAATGATAAACCCAAGCGAGTTTCATTGACTTTGAATTTTGGGATTGCGGGTTCAATGATATATACCCGTAGATATTTAAATTGCGGATTGAAATGATAAATATCCATATCACTTGACCATAGGATAGAAAATTATATACAGACACCGTTGGTCTATATATATACTTTGAAAATGATTTTTCAAGGTTTTGAAAGGAAAATATGTGGTTTTAATAAATATTGATTTTAAATATTATGTATAAATAAATGTTATTTTTATAAAGGTTTAAAATTTATGATTTTTAAATTTATAAGTTAGTTTTGAAAATATAATTTTTAAGATCTTACTTATAATTTTACTATTTTAATATATATATATATATATAAAAACAAGTTTTAATATAAAATAAATATATAATAAGATTTAATTTAATAAAATTTAATTTAATTAGTATATAATATGTTTTAAAATATTTATTTAAATATATATTAATATTTAAAAATAGATTTATAACTTTAATAATAAAGGTTGGAAAGATAAATTAATGTTGACTTGGAATTTAAATTGTTTAATAATTGAAATTAAGAAAGAATTGATTTAAACTTATTGGTTTTGAGATTTTGAAAAGATATGATTATAACTTGGTTTTTAACATGATTTGATAAAAAGTGATTAAATGAATATTCTCAACTTTTAATAAAATTGAGATTGAGTGTTTAATATTGATTTTGGTATATAAATTTGGATTTAAATAAATTGTTATAAAAATGATTAAGTGAATATTTTCCAATTTGAATAAAATTAAAGTTAAATTTGAAATATAATTGAAATTTATATTGTAAATGTTGAATATTTAAACTTGAATCTTTGAACTTTAAATTGAAATGGTTAAACTGGAATTGATTTAAATTTAATTTTGGAATTTAAGATGATTTAAATTGATTTTGTGAAATTAGAGGAAACTATTTATTATATGATTTCAAAAGTGTTAGGATTTCAAAAGTGTTGTGATTTCAAAGTGTTATGATTTCGAAAGTGTTATAAATTTAAAAGTGTTACGATTCTGGAAATGAATATTATTTAAAGTGAATAATAATATTGAATTGATATGTTTTGAAATGAATATGATATTTGGATATGAAGTATGAACTATTTGAAATGAAATGACCACGGTGTTATAATAACGTTTGGTTGTTAAAGAGACCGGGATCAGATATTGTCATACTCTTTGCCAATACCGAAAACCACTTTAAAAATTGTACGTGGTGGAGATTCCAGAATGAAGTAGGATGGTTTGGTGATGGTTCTATATGGTATTTATGTAGCCCTGACTCCCATGAGTCAGCTTAATGCGGCTAAAACAGGAGCTATGCCGGGCCAAGTGAGGTCATTCCTCCGATCAGACACATTTCTTCGATACCATTCTATTCCTTTTGTGATTTGATTGGGTGCACCCTTTGATTTGGGAGTGTGTCACGAGGTGGGCGGTAGTAGCTGCTATGCATTACCACCAGTCCGGATCCGCAAACTGTATATCTACCCTGGCATTGCCTCGAGTGCCTTATCGCATGCCCTATCGCGCCTTCTACGAGTTTGTTTTGTACCATACCTATGTGATGTCCTCTGGATAAACCTCCAGTTTACGGAGGAGCGTACAACATTGTATAGACTACGGGAATATATAAAATGTGTTAAGGGGGATATGGGTAATGCCTTAACGCTATTTTAATACTTTTACTTTACTATAGACATATTATAATAGCGTATATTACTGCATTGTAGATAGTTCCACGTATCCTTAGAGGATGGAAATCCCAAACATCCTTTAAGTTACTTGTTTTCAGTTGACATTTCACTTGAGTTGAATTTATTAATATAAGAATGTTAATCTTGACTCTAGTGTTTTGTGTTTTGCTTTACGCTCGGGTCAGACTAAGCGTTACAGCATTTGAGACTCACCTTTAGAGTTGGAGCTTCACTTGGAGATCCATCTATATCTATTCAGCTTCCAGCTATCCAGTTGTTTTGTTCAGGTTTGTCATCTGTTTGTATTTGAGTCTACATTGTATTTGAGACGTTATGTTGTATTTTATTTCATACTTTGTTGTTTATATAGTAGCTTCATGAACTACTGAAATGACCCTCCTTATTTTGGCTAATTTTTTTTTACATTCCTATAATTAATATTCTCAGAGTCATTTTCTTTTCAAACAATTCATCCAGGATCCAATATTTTCTACCAATATAAATATATCAGTTTATTCCTAAAGATATACACATACATATGAGGATGTATGTGTTCCTCTTATTTAAAATCAGAGTATGTTTTTAATTCCATTTGTTAAACAAGAGCATGCTGTTTAGTTTGGATTTGAAGAAATCTGCATATAGTTAATTACCATGTTCTTTTGAATATTTATAATATGTTAACAAATCCTGTCCATATTTGGTCAAAGTACTTAGGATTCTCTTTTTTATTTTCATAGTTCAAATATATTGATGTTTGGCTAAGACCAGAAAATGATATGTTCTCTTATCATTTTCCACTTATGTATTTTCTAGAAACTTTCTTATTTTGATTCAATCTATATGACTTGTTTATTTCACTCTTAGCATATACAACACATTGTAAGTTGAGTATTTGCATAAGATTTTCTGTGACAAGAATTTGAACTTAAAAATATTTAAACGAATAATGTGTGCTTCCAGGTTTTGATAGTGCAAACCTGTCTAGATTGCATATCTGGTATGGCTTTTGGAAGTTGGTTGTGGTGAAACAATTGCTAAATAAACTAAAGCTTTTGAAATGTATTTTACATTCAAAATACCATCAAATATAGTCAACCAAAACTTCACTCATTTGAAGCTGGTTAACCCATGTGTCTTGTGTCTAACAGACACTTGTTCAAGGCAATGGCATTATATCTGAAGCCTTGCAAAATATTTACTTTTCTCAAAACAATTCAAAAAGTGGTATTAAACTGGTTTACAAAGTATTACAGTAAAAATGATTTAAATCTTTATAAGTTTACCCCCAGTTAAATCCAGATTTTATTCTAAGAACTTAGTGCATTGCTATGTCTCAAGAATTGACCAATACATAATATAAGTTATGCAAAATATTTGCTCACATACATATATGTATATTTCTTTTCCCAGGCTTTCATATCTAATACTTAAGCATATTTTTCTGGTTTTCAACCCAGATATTTCTTTTAATTTTTAAACCTTAATGCATAGCAATATTCAACAGATAAACAACCAGTTCAATCAAACATAGCAAGTTCATTACATAACATCAAGTTCAAACACAACTGTCTCATGAATACATGCAGATAAAATCATATTAGGCTCTTATTAAAATTAGAAAGCATGTTCATTCAATCCCTTTTCATTTGCCATAACTTCACTTTCTACTTAGCTCCTTCATTTCCTGAAAGAGCATTAGTGGCTGCCTCATTTTAAAATGAGACACCCCCATATGCCATGAGCAAATAAGGGTCAGATCCATGATCTGGTATGAGCAACATCAGTATATTCATGATATTAAACAACAGAGAATATGAGTGTAATGACTTGTTATTTGAACGAATTTCTGCAATCACTTATTATATCATTGTGTAAATAAAGTGACTCAGGTATGATAACTCCATCCATCATTCCTATACCTACATGCATAATCAGGCAAACATAATTATCTATTTGCAACATGTGCATTCACCGGAACAATCATGGTTCCATACCATCCAACCTAAGAAATATTCATATTCCTATCTCTTCATGTACAGGTTGTATAAATTCAGTTTAAATTCCTGCCTCATCTACCATCAAGGAATCACAGGGACACATTGCAATGAACTAATTCACATCATTGCACAAAGATCTCAGGGCTTAAACAAACCATGTGCCAACTTGCATACATCAAATATAACAAGAATTCCAGCAGCCTTCTTGGCCTTCCCTTCCCTAGTTTATTTAATAGTTCACTGATTTAAATATTATCATCAGATAGCTAAGTGAACTTGTCACTGCAAACATGGAATCACCCATAATTTTTTTTCTAGCATAATTTACTCAGAAATTAAGTAGACAGTTATTTCCAAAAATGTGGACATTTTGTCTTGATCTCAGTAAAAATATAAGAATATTTTCAACTGTAAAAGAGGCATGGCATGTCTTGTTATATTGATCTGCAAGCCTTTATGATTGAATCAGATTCATGATCTGGCTCAATCATAGTTTTAGCTTATGAGCTCTTTTTTTTAATTTGATTAAGGGCTCAGCACCTAGAAAATTTCTATTGCACCCTTAATTTCTTTCTTCTCAAGCCTCAGCACATATACCAAGTATAATGCAGCTCCCAACATTTTTTTTCTTTGGTAAAATTTCTATGCCATAGATCTATAACAGTTGAGAGTATTCTCTATATACAATTTTTAAGATTCTGGACCTTAGCATTTCTGAGTAAAATAAAACAGTAAATTGCACATCCAAGGGCAAATACCTCAACAAGTCAAAGATCACCAAAAACATCCATAATAAAATCATATCAGATTCAAAATAAAACATCAAAAAAGCATTGATAAAATCATATACATCAAAATCAGCAATATGTAAATGGCAATATAAAAAGTGGCTGCCTCATCTCAGGTCTTAATGCCATGAATTCAGTGAGGTTACTCACCTAAGTTCTTCCTTCTCTTGATCCAGAGAATCCTTATGTATGTGTGTTTTCTTCTTCCTTTCAATATTTTCTTTTCTTTCTTATTATTTTGAGCAACTCGGGGTAAAATGTTTTCCTGGCCAAAACTGCCTATTTATACCAGTGTTTTCTCCTAGGGTTTTGTTACAACAAAATTCCATTTCTATCCTAACCATCTTCATGCATTTTGCATTTTCGCATTTTCCTCCTTAATGCCCTGGCCACTTTAGTCCATTATAGTTAGTACCCTTACTTTTCCAGAAAATGGCTATCTTTAATTACTTACCCCAGTTATGCTAAATGTGTGATTCAGTTTTTATTTATGCTTTTATTCTTTTCTGGAAATCTCCTTTTCTATTTTTACCTACACAAGCATATTGACTTGTATTACATTTCATGTCATTTTGATGTTTCTTTTTTTTAACACTTTCTGCTCACAGAAAATATACATGCACATAGGTGTATATATTTTTTATTTGATATCTCTTGCCTTTCAGAAAATACACACACACACACACATATATATATATATATTTCCTAATTGAATGAGTTAGATCTGGTAAAAGAAAACCCTATGTTAAGTAAGAATTACTTCTTTGCTCACATAAGATCTTCCTGCCTCTTTATTGCTTTATTTAATTCCTTATGCTTCACAGAAAAATGTATATAGGCATATCTCCCATATTTAACTTGGTTAGGCCTAAGTTAAATTCCAATGTTTTAAATAAGAATTTTACTTTCTTATTTCAATTAAAAATTTTGTCTCTTTTTTTTTCAAAATAATACATGTGATCTGAGGGCAGAATAATTCACATTTCAAAATTATATTTGAAATGTTTTCTTTTCCCTATATATTATTTTTTTCTCCACAAATTCTTGGATTTCCCATGTGCCATTTTCAAGTGTGCATGTGCACACATATCCTTACACACTATTTAATCCCAAGAATTTCACCATATTTAAATCTAGATATTTCAAAATTAAATCATTTTATCAAAATGATTTTTCACAAAATTTTGGGGTATTACATTCACCCCTCCTTTTAGGAATTGTGTCCTCACAATTTTTCCTAGTACTAATAACTAGCATCATCATATTTTCTGAAAATCTATCAAACATATGCATAAGCAAGCAAATTCGATCTTGGCAACCATACATATTAGATTTTCTAAAAATTTTAAAATTACCTTTAATCTGCAAAAAGCTGAGGATAATCTATCCTAATCTTGTCTTCTAGCTCCCATGTACAATCATTAGGATCAAGACTCCACCGGATCTTTACCAGTTTCAAAGTTTTACTCCTTAATTTCTTTTCTTCTTTAGCTAAAATCCCCACTGGTTCTTTCTCATAAACCAAGTTAGGATTTATTTGAATTTGGGTAGGTTTTTCCAGAATTTCTTCTCTATCATGTACCCATCTTCTAAGTTGTGACACATGAAAAACATTATGCATTGCTTTCATTTCCTCTGGCAGTTCCAGTTTGTATGCTAATGAACCAATTCTTTCCAGAATTTTATAGGGTCCAACATACCTTGATGTGAGCTTACCTTGCTTGCCAAATCTCAAGACCTTTTTCATAGGTGAAACTTTGATAAAAACAAAGTCACCCACTTCATATTCCACTTGCTTTCTCTTTCTATCTGCAAACTTCTTTTGCCTGTCTTGAGCTGCTGCAATTCTTTTCCTCACCAATTTAATTTTCTCTGTAGTTTCTTGTATGTACTCAGGTCCTAAAATAGTTCTTTCTCCTGTTTCCACCCAACACACAGGTGATAAACATGGCTTGCCATATAAGGCTTCAAATGGTGCCATCCCTATGGTGCTTTGATAACTGTTATTGTATGTGAACTCAGCTAAATGGAGATGGTCTTCCCAGTTGCCTCCAAAGTCCAATGCACATGCTCTCAACAAGTCCTCTAAAACTTTGTTCACCACCTCAATTTGTCCATCTGATTGTGGATGGTAGGCAGTGCTTAAGCACAATTCACTCCCCATGGCCTCTTGAAAACTTTTCCAAAACCTTGAGGTGAAGATGGTATCCCTATACTCACAATGGTTTTGGGTATGCCATGCAATCTTACCACCTCTTTCATGAATATTTGAGCCAATTTTGGGGCATTTCTTTCTGATTTTACTGGGATAAAATGTGCTAATTTAGTTAGCCTATCCACTATTACCCATATACTTGTGTTTCCTCTCTTAGATCTAGGAAAACCATCTATGAAATCCATAGATATATCCTCCCACTTCCACTGTGGTATACTAAGGGGTTGCAACAGTCCTGATGGCCTTTGTGTCTCTGCCTTGACTTGTTGGCAAGTCATACACTTTGCAACATGTTTGGCCACATCTGACTTCATTCCCTTCCACCAAAGATTTCTTTTCAAATTTTGATACATCTTGGTACTGCCTGGGTGTATGGAGTACTTACTCCTATGGTATTCATTTAATATTTTCTCCTTCAATTCTATGTTTTCTGGAACACATATCCTATTCTTGTTCCTTAAATAACCATCTTTATCAACTTGATAATTTACTACTTCTTCCCCTTTTGATAAGAGCATTTTCTTTTCCAATAGGTTTAGGTCTTGTTCCTGCATTTTCCCAACCATTAGAAGTAAATCTGATTGCAGAGATACCATACTCAATTTCCCTTTGCTTTCATCTTCTTCAATTGGTACCATTTGTACCTCACTATTTGCTTCAATTTCCAAATCAGTAAGTATAGACAAATCCTTAAACTCTTCCATCATCAACATGGCTACTTTAGCATGTTGTCTACTCAAGGCATCTGCAACTTTATTTGCCTTACCTAGTGTATAGAGTATATCTAGATCATAGGCAGCTAGAAACTTCACCCATCTGTGTTGCCTCATATTCAAATCTTTTTGTGAGAATAAATATTTCACTGCCTTATGATCAGTGTACAAAATAAATTTGGCACCTAACAAATAATGTCTCCAGAGTTTCAAGGCATACACAACTGCTGCTAGTTCAAGATCATGGGTTGCATATCTTGTTTCATGTGGCTTTAATTACCTAGATGCATAGGCTACCACCTGGTCTTGCTGCATCAACACAGCCCCTAGCCCAGAGCCACTTGCATCAGTATACATAATTAAGTTTTCATTCCCTTCTGGCACCCTCAATACTGGTGCATTAATTAAAGCTTCTTTTATTTTGATAAAAGCTTGCTCACATTTTTCTGTCAGCACAAAGGCTTGGTTCTTTCTAGTTAAATTGGTAAGTGGTGATGATATTTTCGAAAAATCTTTTATAAATCTCCTATAATATCCTGCCATCCCCATAAATGATCTCACCTCACTTACTGTGCTAGGCCTTTTCCATGCTTGGAAAGCTACTACCTTATTGGGGATTACTGAAATTCCTTTGGTAGAGATAACATGACCAAGAAAATGTACTTCTTCTTTCCAAAATGCACATTTTGAAAATTTTGCCTTTAAATCATTTTCTCTTAATCTTGACAAAACTAAATGCAAATGATTTTTATGCTCTTCCATTGTTTTGGAATAAATCAAAATGTCATCAATAAAAATCAGTACAAACTTGTCTAAATAATCTATGAATATTCTATTCATTAAATCTACAAAATATGAAGGAGCATTTGTCAAGCCAAATGGCATAACCATAAATTCATATAAGCCATATCTAGTGTTAAATGCAGTATACTTAACACTTGAGTCTTCAACCTTCATTTGATGAAATCCTGATGCTAAGTCTAATCTAGAAAATATTTTTGCTTCACTGAGTTGATCAAAGAGATCATCTATTCTAGGCAATGGGTATTTGTTCTTGATGGTTACTTTATTTAGTTCTCTATAAACTATGCACATTCTCAAAGTACCATCATGTTTTCTTACAAACACTACTGGAGCAACCCAACATGAATTACTTGGCCTTATAAATCCTTTGCCTTCTAATTCTTCCAACTGATTTTTCAATTCCTTCAATTCACTTGGCCCCATTCTGGTGGGTTTCTTGATTATTGGACTTGCTCCTGGAATGAGATTAATTTGAAACTCAACTGGTTTATGATGTGGAACACCCTTAACTTTCCCAAACACATCCAAGTATTCATTGACTATGGGAATTTCTTCAATGGTTAGTTCACTGAAATCTTTTTCTGAGTCAACTAAATGATATAATTTTCCTTCCTTAGCTACTTCACATAAAACTGTGATCCTCTGGCCTCTAGAATTTTGCAATGATATGGTGGATGAGTCTAAATTAATTATGGCTTTAAATTGCTTTAACCAGACTACCCCCAATATAACACCTATATTTGGGTAATTCAAAACATATAAATTGGAAATAAAAATATTTCCTCCTATGTTTAACTCCACATCCACACAATTCATGTTCAAAACACTAGAACTCCCCAGTGGACTTTGTATAAGCAGTGTAGTTTCAACCAATATGCAATTTAATTTTAGCATTTTAACTAATTCATAGGAAATCAAGGAGTGAGTTGCCCCAGTGTCATATACTACTGCTATGGGTATGGTGCAAATAAGTAATGTACCTTCCACTTGACCATGATTCTCAGCTCCACTCTCCACTGTGGATTTGCCTTTGCCTTCCAAACTTGCTATTTTCCCTTGCTGTTTGTACTCATGACAATTCCTTTCATATGCCCCTCTTTCCCACATAGGTAGCACTTGAAAGCTCCTCCTTTTAATTCTGGGTACCTTGGTTTGATGTGTCCTTCTTTTCCACAATGATAGCAAACCAACTTCTTCTTAGCATCATTAGCTTTAGTGTCTCTGTCCTTCTTGTTGTCTGTCTCCTCCTTCTTTTTATCATAAGGGTGATATCTTCCCTTATTCTTGTTGTTGTTGTTGCTCTTAAAATTCCTATACTTCTCTCTTTCCTAGTCATGCTGTTCCAATTTCAATGCCAGATCTATTACTTGATCAAAAGTCCTATCTGCATATGGTAGCATGGCTCTGCTAAGTCCTGGGTTCAAACCTCTAATGTACCTATCATTATTGGATGCTTCATTTGCCACTAGCATTGCTCCATATTTGGATAATCCCTCAAATTTTTGTGTATACTCAGTAACATTCAAAGTTCCCTGCCTAAGTCTGATAAATTCTTCAAGCAAAATGGTCTTGGCTGATGCTGGTACAAATCTTGCCTCCAACATCTCCTTGAATTGATTCCAAGTGATTTCATTTTCAATTCTCCCAGCTATGATCACCTCCCACCAGCCTAATGCTACTCCTTTCAGCTGTCTTGAAGCTACTTTCCTCTTCCTCTGATCATCAAGCTGCATGTCATTGAAAATTCTATCCAGTGTTCTCAACCATGCTTGAATGTCCATCACATTCTCAGTCCCTTCAAAACTTTTGCCTCCCAAATTGGTGTAAGCCTTCAGTAGTTTTGAAAGTTCCTCATGTGGGTTCTCAGGCCAATGCCCAATTCCATCCCTTAAAACTCTTACAAACTCTTGCATATCAAGCATTTGTGGTGCACTTGTCCCTGCATGATGTGATCCCCTTCCTACCATGGTTTGCTAACCAAATTATGGGCAAATAGTATTAGTGTACTGTAAGTATTTTCTATGGTTAATATTTTCCTATCTAAATTATTTCATCCAAAACAACCAGATATAATACATTTCTATAGTATTCAACAATCAATGCAACCATTTGCTCTGATACCAACTGAAATGACCCTCCTTATTTTGGCTAATTTTTTTTTACATTCCTATAATTAATATTCTCAGAGTCATTTTCTTTTCAAACAATTCATCCAGGATCCAATATTTTCTACCAATATAAATATATCAGTTTATTCCTAAGGATATACACATACATATGAGGATGTATGTGTTCCTCTTGTTTAAAATCAGAGTATGTTTTTAATTCCATTTGTTAAACAAGAGCATGCCGTTTAGTTTGGAATTAAAGAAATCTGCATATAGTTAATTACCATGTTCTTTTGAATATTTATAATATGTTAATAAATCCTGTCCATATTTGGTCAAAGTACTTGGGATTCTCTTTTTTTTCCTAGTTCAAATATATTGATGTTTGGCTAAGACCAGAAAATGATATGTTCTCTTATCATTTTCCACTTATGTATTTTCTAGAAACTTTCTTATTTTGATTCAATCTATATGACTTGTTTATTTCATCCTTAGCCTATACAACACATTGTAAGTTCAGTATTTGCATAAGATTTGCTGTGACAAGAATTTGAACTTAAAAATATTTAAAAGAATAATGTGTGCTTCCAGGTTTTGATAGTGCAAACTTGTCCAGATTGCATATCTGGTATGGCTTTTGGAAGTTGGTTGTGGTGAAACAATTGCTAAATAAACTAAAGCTTTTGAAATGTATTTTACATTCAAAATACCATCAAATATAGTCAACCAAAACTTCACTCATTTGAAGCTGGTTAACCCATGTGTCTTGTGTCTAACAGACACTTGTTCAAGGCAATGGCATTATATCTGAAGCCTTGCAAAATATTTACTTTTCTCAAAACAATTCAAAAAGTGGTATTAAACTGGTTTACAAAGTATTACAGTAAAAATGATTTAAATCTTTATAAGTTTACCCCCAGTTAAATACATCATTCCTATACCTACGAATTTTTGCAATCACTTATTATATCATTGTGTAAATAAAGTGACTCAGGTATGATAACTCCATCCATCATTCCTATACCTACATTCATAATCAGGCAAACATAATTATCTATTTGCAACATGTGCATTCACCGGAACAATCATGGTTCCATACCATCCAACCTAAGAAATATTCATATTCCTATCTCTTCATGTACAGGTTGTATAAATTCAGTTTAAATTCCTGCCTCATCTACCATCAAGGAATCACAGGGACACATTGCAATGAACTAATTCACATCATTGCACAAAGATCTCAGGGCTTAAACAAACATGTGCCAACTTGCATACATCAAATATAACAAGAATTCCAGCAGCCTTCTTGGCCTTCCCTTCCCTAGTTTATTTAATAGTTCACTGATTTAAATATTATCATCAGATAGCTAAGTGAACTTGTCACTGCAAACATGGAATCACCCATAATTTTTTTTCTAGCATAATTTACTCAGAAATTAAGTAGACAGTTATTTCCAAAAATGTGGACATTTTGTCTTGATCTCAGTAAAAATATAAGAATATTTTCAACTGTAAAAGAGGCATGGCATGTCTTGTTATATTGATCTGCAAGCCTTTATGATTGAATCAGATTCATGATCTGGCTCAATCATAGTTTTAGCTTGTGAGCTCTCTTTTTTAAAATTTGATTAAGGGCTCAGCACCTAGAAAATTTCTATTGCACCCTTAATTTCTTTCTTCTCAAGTCTCAGCACTTATACCAAGTATAATGCAGCTCCCAACATTTTTTTTCTTTGGTAAAATTTCCATGCCATAGATCTATAACAGTTGAGAGTATTCTCAATATATAATTTTTAAGATTCTGGACCTTAGCATTTCTGAGTAAAATAAAACAGTAAATTGCACATCCAAGGGAAAATATCTCAACGAGTCAAAGATCACCAAAAACATCCATAATAAAATCATATCAAATTAAAAATAAAACATCAAAAAAGCATTGATAAAATCATATACATCAAAATCAGCAATATGTAAATGGCAATATAAAAAGTGGCTGCCTCATCTCAGGTCTTAATGCCATGAATTCAGTGAGGTTACTCACCTAAGTTCTTCCTTCTCTTGATCCAGAGAATCCTTATGTATGTGTGTTTTCTTCTTCCTTTCAATATTTTCCTTTCTTTCTTATTATTTTGAGCAACTCGGGGTAAAATGTTTTCCTGGCCAAAACTGCCTATTTATACCAGTGTTTTCTCCTAGGGTTTTGTTACAACAAAATTCCATTTCTATCCTAACCATCTTCATGCATTTTGCATTTTCACATTTTCCTCCTTAATGCCCCGGCCACTTTAGTCCATTATAGTTAGTACCCTTACTTTTCCAGAAAATGGCTATCTTTAATTACTTACCCCAGTCATGCTAAATGTGTGATTCAGTTTTTATTTATGCTTTTATTCTTTTCTGGAAATCTCCTTTTCTATTTTTACCTACACAAGCATATTGACTTGTATTACATTTCATGTCATTTTGATGTTTCTTTTTTTAACACTTTCTGGTCACAGAAAATATACATGCACATAGGTGTATATTTTTTTTATTTGATCTCTCTTGCCTTTCAGAAAATACACACATATATATATTTCCTAATTGAATGAGTTAGATCTGGTAAAAGAAAACCCTATGTTAAGTAAGAATTACTTCTTTTCTCACATAAAATCTTCCTGCCTCTTTATTGCTTTATTTAATTCCTTATGCTTCACAGAAAAATGTATATAGGCATATCTCCCATATTTAACTTGGTTAGGCCTAAGTTAGATTCCAATGTTTTAAATAAGAATTTTACTTTCTTATTTCAAATAAAAATTTTCTGTCTCTTTTTTTTTTCAAAATAATACATGTGATCTGAGGGCAGAATAATTCACATTTCAAAATTATATTTGAAATGTTTTCTTTTCTTTATATATTATTTTTTTCCCACAAATTCTTGGATTTCCCCTGTGCCATTTTCCAGTGTGCATGTGCACACATATCCTTGCACACTAATTAATCCCAAGAATTTCACCATATTTAAATCTAGATATTTCAAAATTATATCATTTTATCAAAATGATTTTTCACAAAATTTTGGGGTATTACAACTACTATTTATCATTTCCGCTGCTTATTGTTGTAATACTCTGTGTCTGTGATTCTGTAATTGAGTTATTTACCGTATATGCTGAATTTTGCCAAATATAAAATTAACAATCTGTTGTTTTGAGCAATTCAAGTCCGACATGTGTGGATGCGAATGGTTCGAAATACCGGGTCGTTACATTAAATTCCTTGGGAAAATTTTCAGCTATGGTGTCCATAAATTAGTTTAACATAAAAAGGAAATATTTTCTATGTTTGAAATTAAAAGGAATGAATAATTTCTTTTTATTTGGAATAAACGGTGTGAGCTATGGAGAATAAATATGTACCTTTCACATCTCGTCCCTTTTTGTTTATTCCTTCTTAAATTAAGCATTGCCTTTTTGAATCAAAAGTGGAAAAAGTAAACAAATTTATAAAAATCAAACGGATGTTCTTCCCATAAATGAAACTATGAAAAGTCTATAACTTAGCACAAATTTCGGCAATAATCCAAAATTCCTTTTTTTACACCCAAGTACAAGCCTAGAATAAAAATATGTAATATTCATATTCTAAAACCTTTGGGACTGATTTCCCGATCTAGGTGTAAATATATTTCAAATTAGATCTAAAACAAGAATATGTAGGCAATTGTTTTCAGCACTAACTTAAACCTACAATTCCCAAATAAAATTGACTTAGCCATTAGAATCAAACGTATGCCAACGTAATAGATTTAGAATCATAAACAATATATAAAATTTCCCACTCACCTTTTAAAGGCTACCCAAATCTCCAAATCTGCAATAGAACCTTAAATTCATCTCTAAATCCTTTTTAATCCAAGAAATATGTATAAAATGGTATATACATATATTAGAATTACAGATTTGAGATTTGGGATTGGAAGAGAAAATAGATACAAATATACAAATATATAAATTACTTCAAATGCTCATATAGTTGATTCTCTTCTCTTCTCGTCCAATTTGTTGAATATAGATATAAATATCTTAATTTTATAATTTAGAAAGAAAGTGGAGAAGAAGAAATATCAGTGCTTCGCAAATGCCTCCGGAAAAATATGAAAAGAGAAGGGAGGGTTAGGCCTGAATTTATAGGCCCTTGAATCAACCAGAAACATCAGATCGAAATATATTAAATCCGGACCGTTAGGCCTAGGCTAACCCTAGCCCCCACAGATGAAGCAGTCGACCGCGCCCTTCCTATGGGTCGACCACCCCTAGTCGACCGTCCAATATGTGGGTCGAGCTGTGGGTCCTACATAATTAATATGTAAATGTTTATAGTTTTATTCGAATTATTTCCGTTCCAAATTCGTTTTCATCCGTAACTTCTTCGTTTGGACTCCAATCGCAAAACTCCAAATATGAACGTTGCTTAGGATTTTACTACGAATGCAATGGAGGATGTGTCGTGGTCAAATTCCATTATTTGCAATTTTTTGAAGCTAAATTAACAAAATAAATAACTAATTAAATAATTAATGCCAAATTACATGGTGTTAAAAATGTATACCTATTAGTTGAGCAATCAAACTCTCGTCATGAAAACCAAAATCATAAAATTATCTTTTGCTTCAATATACTTGTTTCGTACTTACAAATGATATTAAACCATATAACTTGCAATTTCAAATATCAAAAGCATATAATTGTATTGAAGCCCGTACGATGTACATATACCATCTGTAGGTAATATCAAATCTGGTCACTCCCTTGACCACGCAAATTCACTTTCGAACTAGTATCGCTCACTCGGTTTCTCTAGTGCGGACTTTGATTAGGTCCCTTAATTAGAAACCTCTTTTCTCCTTACACAGCCGTAAACTATGATAGAAATTTATTGAATCTAATCAAAAATCTATATTAAGTGTTTGCCATCAAAATAGAGTGAAAAATCCTATCTCGCACTGGTGTAAATCACCTCGAAATCGTATACTCGAATCTAGATCTAGAACAGTTATGCGAATAAAATGATCTACGTACAACTTACATCCATTGGTTTCTTAATAATACCAATTTATTTTTACTTCACATTTATTTACACCAATAGTATTTCATTTAATACCAAAATTATTTATGAACTTATGAACCATTTCATAAAACCATTACTTGTATCTATAAATATCTTATAAAACATAACTGTTAGAACCTCACTTCTAGGTTTTTAATGATAACAACTATACATTCATATATGCAACATATATTTCATCCATTTATAAGTATATAGAAGACATCACTCTACTTGAAGACAATCATAATGTACAATGGATCATACTATTGTAAGTAAGGTCGTATATTTGTATAATAGTCATAGATTATTTTGTACAATCTCCTTGAGCGATCATAACACACAAGCACATCGATAAGCACTTTCCTAAAATTTAATACAAACTCTCCACTTTTTACAAACAACACAGGCTCAGACGTCTGGCATATAAGCTTAGGCGTCTGGTTGAAATTTTGGGTTTTAAACTCTGAAAGGTTTCAAAAGTCTAGGACATAGTGGCAGACATCTGATGCTGTTGCAACTGCAAAATTTTGAATGGTCACTTCTTTTTCAAATTAAACGTTCATGTCTTCTCCTTGATAGTTGCAACTCTTGATCAAAAGGAAACTCTTTAAGATGACATACTCTTTGAAATACAACTTTTTGTTATCTATAAATATATCAAAAGTTTGAGATTGAGATTTACTTACAACAACTATTACTCTTTATTTTCTGTATGTATTTAAACTCTCTTGTGCTATTATTGATTTCATACTCTCAATCAATTACAGCCAAAATCTATATTTTGGTAACTTACTTCCTACAAATCCAAGAACTGACACTCACAAACCGTCAAGGGAGATCATAGGAAGAATTGTATTAGTAGTCAATATCCGTGTTGTATAAAACACAAGCTTGTCAAAGAAATACTTTTGTATAAGCCTATTCCTTTAGGTAAAGCGAGGATTGTTAGTTAGTTAAAGGGGAGCTTTAGGACTGGATGTAGGATGGGAGGTCCGAATCAGTACAAAACACTAGTGTGATTAATTTTAATCTTTACTTTTAAAATCTACGATAGTGTTTCGTTTAGTATATATATTAGCATACATTCACATATTAATATACCAGTCATATTATACGATCCACTACACTTTCAATACCTTATGTTTATTAGCCACTTTAGAGCTTAAGTTCATATTCGTATAACATCAATATCCTAAGAGTCCATATACAATTTCAGATTGGTTTCACTTAACCAGGATATTCAGCAAGTTTAAAACTTGCTTAACTCACTATCTTCTCAAATTTGTAATAAAAACTTATTCTCATGTGTTTTCACAAAAACCCTTAGCTTCAATTTCTCAATTAACTTGGAAGTTTTTGACTATCCAAAATCGTCAAACATTCCATTCCAATTCAGAAAATGGAAACTACCAGACAATTATGGGATGCACTAACTAACTTCTCGAATGTATAGGACACATGAGTCCATATAATAATCTTACCTGAAAACTTCAAAACTAAACACCCAGGTTTTATTTTAAATCATTTTGAAATAGCAACAATATACATATCTCCTTTTGTATATCAAATCATACCTCTAAAGTTTTTAAATCATAAGCCGTTTACCTAAACAAATCTATAGCAAAGTACTATGGTAAGCAACCCCTCACTTAGAAACTCGAAAATGAACACCGATGATGCTGCAGTTATCACCAGAATTATTTTCTAGCAATTGAAGTAAGTTAAGTGCTTTTTATATCCTTCAAATTCCTTTTTAATATATTTTTGTACACAAATACTTCCAAATGATACTATTATTATTATTTTCTCCAAACTTTGAAAAACAATTTTAAAAATACCGAGATTTAAGTTCTAAAATTCTCACCATAAATCCTTTCTATTTATAACTCTATATTTATAAAATCTCACTTTTTTATACAAAAACATTTCACAAATGTTTACCTTTGTTTGGATTATAATAAACAACTTTTATTAAAATTCAATTTTAACTCTACATTACTACCGAAAGCCTTATAGTCAAACTGTGAAACTTAATTCACAGGATGTTCGTATTTAATTTAACCAAAACAGTAAATGCTTATAAACTAGGAGAGCTCTAATATTCAAACAATAAATGATTATAATAGAATATTATCATTTCCTAGCAAACAAACACTTCATAAATAACTATATCAGTTTCTAAAATAAGTCTTTAATATACAAAATAAAATCCTAAGTAAAATTATTTCATTTGCCTAATTTTAAAAAACACCATGTCGCTTCGCCTTGTTTAAGAGTTGGAAACCCTTATCGAAACAGTTATACCTTCTATATCGACCAGAATTTATAAACCACTCAACAAATAAATCAACACAACATAATACATTTTTTATTGCACTAACAAATACACATACTGATATATATACACACTCAGACTCATTCTAGGGTGTTACTACCCTATCTTTAATGAGTCCACCTTAATAAAGCCTAGGTGTTTGCTCAACCCAATATCTTATACCTTTTGTAATGACATGCCTTTTCGACCCTCAAAATTCGACACTAATACATCGACGGTATTCTCGTGCCGAGCATCCAAGTGCCGAAAAGACAAATTGTTAGGGGATAAAGGAAGTAAAGAAAGAAGAGAATGTCACATTGTGATGCGTAATATATAACATACAATGGATCTTTACAAAGAAAACTATAATATACATATATCAAATCAAAGTACACTAATCAATATCAGCCTAGACAGTTATAACAACCTACCCTCATAATTGCTGATAAATACAACCAACAAATGCAGCGGAAAATAAAATATATGTGACTACGTTTAGGAGGCCTCCAGCTCGTCTCCTAAAGCTCCAAAACATCCATAACTAAATCTGAAAATATGCTCGGTCTGACTTGAGCATTATAAGAAAATAATACTCGAGTCAGTCTGGAAAACCAATGTGAGAAACATACATCATATTGTTTTTAATGTTATTAAACCTTTTAAACTAAAGGTATCTCATTAGTTCCCACCACACATAAACACAGACGGGTTTTGCCTTACGATAGCCAAAGAATTTCATGGAAATCTTTTAATATTATAATAATGTATAGTGTTTAAATAAATATTGAATCATAGCCGAAATTTTTACATTAATTAAATTCCATCATAATTGGTATACAACTAAGTCTGAAGGGCACTTATTGGTGAACAGATTCCATATGCACCGGGGTACTACCCGCCACAATATACCTCTAGAAAATGTATCGAGGGCCTCATATAGACCCCTTTCCAACACAGGACCGACCTACCCCTTAGTAGTTAGTACCAAATATTTCATCATCCCGGTTGCTTTGAAACCTTTTCTCGAGAGCTCACATGCACAACACAATCCATAAATATACATACCTAGAAGGGCGACGGTACTACCCAAATAGCTGCGACCCACATAGCCCTGTAGCATACCCATGTTTTATCATTTCCGGTTGGTGAGGCTTGAGGCTACGTTTTCCCTTTTGAGAAAATCCCACTTGGAATACAAACACTTTCCTCCAAGCAATAATACAATGCCAACATATAGCCATACAGGTTGTTTAGGATATGAACAAACCGAAGGCACTACTTCCACTACATCCACTTTGGAATCACCATTTGGATTAGTAGTAAGTAGCCCTTGCACTTCAAAGAACTCCATCTTCAATTCCTTCATCTTTTGGATGTCTTCAATTCAAATGGTTATGTCGGTTCGAAGTGGTTATCGAATAATATACCTGATCTCGATCTCTTTGAACCGACAACAAAATTTTTAAAACTGGCCAAGATTTGATTGTTGGTTATTTAACCATCAAATCACATGCAATTCAACTGGAGATTTAATCGAGCATGGTTAAGCACACAACAACCACTAAGCCTTATTAATTAATCATTCGTTAATTAAAACCACTTTGTGAATACTTGAATAAATATACTTTTAGACAGATATATTCACAAGTTTTCTCAATTCTTTCAATATATAGAAAATATCAATATACATATCTCAACTGTATAAGTATATTCATAAACCATTTCACTTTTTAATACTTGGAAACTTTTCCATATACTTATCTCAACAGTATAAGCATATTCACAAACACTACATTTCCAATACTTAGAAAATGTACTCATGTAGTTATCTCAACGGTATAAGTATATTCATAAATCTTAAGAAAGATTTCATTTCCAAAACCATACTCAATTGGGTTAAAACAAGGCCATTTAAAAAATTTAATAACAATAAACCCAAACACCTTCCTTTTAGAGAGAGTAAATAGATCATATAGAATTAGACTAAATATACTTATCACCACTTCCCGATTTCAAACAGTACTATCCGTTGATTAACAATGAAATCAATCAAGTTAGAAAAACTATCCTTGCCTTAGTACACATTCTTAATTCTCAAGATAGAGACGAGTTTCCATACGTCAGAATTTAGTATTAAGTATGAAAAGAACATTTTTCGTACCACCATAATTTAAAATGATCATTTATGGAAATCGGGTCTCGGTTTTTTTATAAACCGCTTCTTTATAAGATGTCTTTATAGAACTCGTTATATTTACAAGCTTCTTTTTTAAAACGTTATTTATAAATTATAAATTACCTTTATAAATACATAAAAGTAATTATAAACCTCCTTCTACAAATCTCCAAACTATTTAATAAACTCCTTTATAAACATACTTTATATTTTTTATAAAACTCCTTTATAAAACTTCTTTTATAAAATAGTCATTTGTAAAACTCATTTTATAATCCTCAAATTTGTTTGCAATTCTTTTTATAAAAACTCCAACTCATTTATAAAATTCTTTTTATAAATTTATGAATATAAATGCAAAACTCCTTTATAAAACAAACTCCAAATATAAATCATATACTTCCCATAACATGATCGATCCATATATTACAATAAATTCAGAACCTATTTCACCAATTTATCATATGATCATATTTTCCCTTTATAAAATACAATTTATAAACATATTCTTTTATTTATTAAATACCGCTTATAAATTTCTTTTTTAATTTATAAAATACTATTTATAAATCTATTCTTTTATTACAACATTTTACTTAAAATGTTTCACAAATATTTATTCCCAAAATATTTCTAGATCCCTTTAAAATAAAAACCACTTTAAAAAAACCCTGTTTTATTTCCTTTAAAATAAACATTCATTATTATAACAACTTTACCATAAATGTAACGACCCGTAAATTTCAACTGTTTTAATAACGTAATTAGTTGAAATTTTGTGAAATTTTAAACGATAAAATTTTGAAATAAAAATTTAATATTTGGAATACGTCTAGTTAAACATAGCAACTGGTAAATTTTCGTTCGAAAATATGAAAGTTTATTTCGCGCGTAAATTCACTTCAATTTAATCAGTTAAAAAGCAATGAAAATAAAATGTTTCCGAACCTAAATATTTTTACATAGAAAAATTCTAAACCATCTTCTGAGCAAGATGTCAGTTTGTCGTTTTTCCAAATTCGGACATCTTTGACTCCGTCGATCTTATTTTCTTACGTTTTTCTCGCATTTTTCGCTAGTATAAAATTTCGAATTTTTATAATTCGATCGTGCCATTGATAATTTTATACCGTGCTGATCTCTGCAGTATATTTGTTCTGTATTTTGAGTCCGGTGCGCAGTAGAAACTGCGTAACGGCCCAATGCATCAGTATCAGTTTGGCTCTTTGATTACTGTGTGCATTCAAAATTTTGAAACGGGCGTCGGCTTTTATTATTTTCTGAATTGACGTGCGTGCGTGGCTTTCTCTATTCCATTTTGAAAACTTAAATATTTAATAATGGTCTGCCTATATTCATATTCATGCTAGTTTGCATTGTTGCTCTATTACCTTAATTTCCCTATTCCATTTTTCAAAGCCTATAGCACGTCCTTCTATTTCTTATTCTCATCATTCTCCTCCATTTTTGCTGTAGCTTCATGAAGACTTACCACCTTAGCTTCCCTTCTCTTCCTCTTACATCCTCCACTCACCTCATCTCCGACGCCAGCCGCCGCTTTCGCCCGGCCCTTCCACGTCGCCGACCCCGCGCCTCCACCTTGCTCTCCTCCGACCCGCCTTATCCCTCGGAACCCGGACCATGGCCCACGTCCTCCGCCACCACCCCGACAAGCCAAAGCCCGTCTCTAATTTCGAGCCCACTGTTAAGCCGCGCCCATCAACTCAGTTCATTTTTTTGTAACAGCCTTCTTCTTCGCTTATGTATAAAAGGTATAATATTTACAACTTTTGTGTGTGTGTGTGTATATATATGTTTATATATTTCGTGTATAATATACCTATTTCTAGTGCTGTCTTCTTAGTCTAATATATGTACAAAAATTTGGGTTCTGTGTATTTCCTACAGCTAGTATACTAAAGCCTATATATGAGATATGCTAGGGTATATGTAAGTTTATAGGGTATAAATGTTTACCACAGTTTTACATACTTTATATGATTGTTATATACATTTATTCATAAAGCCAGAAATATATGCGTCAGTTGTAATATTTATGGAGTGGTATATATATTCTATGCATAAAGGAAAGTAAACTATATATTAACATACGTGAGTTTGTTATGATGTTTTGGGATATGGGTTTGGTTTTATAAAGACGTTGTTAAAATTGTTTTATATATAAGTCATCATTATATATATAGGTATATGTATAAGTTATAATAATTTTAATATATATATCTAATATGTGCGTTATTTGCAAAATTTGAATTGTTAAATATATAGATATTTTAACTTGTAGTTATAAATGGGTTACTGTCAGTGTATATATGTTTATAGTATGGGTTTTAATACAATATAATATGTATATAAAATTGCAGTTGGTTATATATATGATTTTAAGGTAGTTGTCTGCATTTATGTATATGATATGTATATATAAAATGTTAGTTATGTATTTAAAGTGTTAAATATATATGTGTATTGGTTTGAGCTTGTTTGTGAAATGTGACTGAAGGTCAAATTTATTCTTCTATCCAGGTTGTATATATGTTATATTGGGTTTATATGACAATAGAACGTGTACGTATAGGTACAATGTTGTATAAATGTTTATTTCAAGTTTTATTTTGTATATACGTTGGATTTCAATAAATATATATTTAAAATTAGACGTATTTGGAAATGTTATGTATTTTAAAATTTAATATTCGATTTAAGGAAGATAATAATATAATATACTTATTGTCTAAAATTTTATATCCAGCTAATTTGATTCGGTCCCATCAATTTCTGTGATCAGATCTGTCCGTCGATTTCGGGCCAATCCTGCTTCGATTCGAAAATTCGTGCTTCGATTCGTAACTCGATTCAATCGTCAAAAATCCTCTCTAGCCTCGAAAGGTGAGCACTCACTCACGATTAACGTTCTTTTATTTATTTAGATTTGATTTCAATTGAAACGACAATTGAAATATACTGCTGTTAGTTAATTACACTGTTATATATACTATTACCTGTATCAGTTCACCTTTGACATCTGACACCATTATCTGTTAATTATTTATGCGATGATAATACAGTTTGGCTGATAATTGATTGATTGTTGATGTTTATATTGGACGATAAATTGTTAAATGTTAAAATGATAAATAGTATGAAATTGCACTTGATATAGGATAATTAAATGTTAAATTTGATTAACTGACATTTGTATAATATGACACCTTTAACTGTTGAATTTATTGACACGTTGGATTTGTTTAATTACATTTTGAACTACTGAATGTATGTTGTAAATTGACGATGTATGAAATGGTAAATAGATGACAAGTGAAAAACCGTATAAGTAATAAATGTAATAATCTTTAATCTACATGAAATGATAGTGTAGATTCTAGAAATAATTATATTAATTCGTACAAATAACAATGCGAATTAATACGGTTATTTCGGGATTATCTGAATTGATTATTGGATTGTTATTGTTTGTTGTTATTGCTTGTTTATTTACTTTGACACCATCCCAGTTATCACACTGCAAGTTCCCTTTGTTATGCTTTGATTTTGAATTGAATTGGAATCGGGTTGAATTGATAAATACCCAAAATTGAATTTTGACCTAGGATAGAAAATTAAATAAAACCTGATTGGTCAATAATTTGATTTAAAAAAATAAAACGAAGATTTTATTTGAATAAACAATATAGTTTTGAAATGAAGTTGAAATTTGAATTTTATTGGAAGGAAATTGTAATATTTAATAATCTGAAACAAAATATTTACAATGTAATCGATGAAAGAAATGTTGTTTAATTTGAGAAATGATTAAATTAAGTTTGAAATTATAATTAAGTTTGAAATTATTAAACTTGGAAATGATTTAATAATTAAGTTGAAAATTATAATTAAGTGAAATTATTAAACTTTGAAATTATGTAATAATTAAGTTTGAATTATTTAATAATTAAATAAGATTGAATTATTTAATGATTAAATTAAATTGAATTTTTGAATAAGTGAATTTTACTTCGTAATAATTGAAATTGAGATTTCTTTATTAATTAAGTTTTGGAAATTATTTAAAGTAAGTAAATAAATAATTGAAATTGAATTTTCTTTAACAAGAAATGAAAATGTGATATTTTGGAATTAATGTAAGACTTGAAATGTAAAGAATTTGATTTGATGAATTTAATTTAATTAAATTTGTAAGTTTGATATAATGAAGTTGAATTTAAATAATGGATTTAATGAATTGGAAATTTAATGGAAATTGTTTTGAATGGCATAGTAACTTAACGAATATTGAATGAAATCGATAAATGATTTTAAATTGATTTGAATGTTAAATAAGATTTAATTTAAATGTTTTCGAAATGAAACTTGTATTTGAACTTGAATCAATATTTGAATTGTTTTAAATAGAAATTGAAATTGAATTATAAGATTTTGAAACGAAAAATTGGAAGTTTTGAAACGAAAATTTGGAAATTGTTTTAGAAAGACAAATGAAATGCTGGTTTACGAATTGAAATTGAAATTGATATTGATTTGGTTTTGAAATATATAAACGACCAATCGGTGTAATAATTACGAAAGTTATTAAAGAGACCGGAATTCGGTTATGGATATACTCTCTATCTAAACCGAAAACCACTTTAATAACTATACGCGGAGTGATGATCCAGAATGAAGTGGTTGGAATGGTGTTCGTGTTGACTGAAGAAAGAGAACGATAATGGATAGCCTTGACACTTGTGTCAAATTGGAAATGACTAAAACAGGAGCTGTGCCGGGCCAATGGAGGATTGATACCTCAAGTGGACACACTTCTTCGAACTACTTATACTTGTTGTCGATTGGTGCACCCTTGATTTTGGGAGTGTTGTCTCACGGTGTTGCGGGCGCTGCGGCGTTGCGTTCTCACCAGCCCGGATCAGGCGAACGGTAGTATCACTACCTTGGGTATAGCCTCATGTGCCTTGTCATACTTGTATTCCATTTATGCGCGACCACTACGAATTTGTTTTGTACCTTGAGTATATGGATTGCCCTCTGGTGACTTCCGGTTTTGGGGAAACTACGGTCTTGTATATGCTTGTGGGAATAAAAATGTGTTAAGGGTGGAATGGGCCATGACTTAACGCTATTTTGATATCTTTATATTACTGATAGACATTATCTACTTATCGTACACTACTACATAGTAGATAGTTTAACGGATCCTTAAAGGATGGTTATTCCAACATCCTTTGAGTTACTTGTATTTCAATTGCTATTTCACTTGAGTTGGATTTATTATTATAAGAATGTTAATCCTGACTCGAGTGTTTTGTATTTTGCTTTACGCTCGAGTCAGACTGAGTGGTTCAGCTTTCGAGACTCACCTTTGGAGTTGGAGCTTTGCTTGAAGATCCAGCCATCTATTCTGCTTTCAGTATTCGATGATTCCAGTGATGCATTCTGATTTGTATCTGATGTATCGTGTTACTCTTCTGTTGTATCTGGTTTAACTCTGATGTATTTTATATATTCATATAGTAGCTTCATGAACTACTATCTCTTTTATTTCCGCTGCATTTATTACTCTGTGTCTGTGATCTGTGATTTTATTTATTTACTGTATATGTTCAGTTTTGCCAAATTTAAATTAACAACGCGGTATTTTGAGCAATTCAACTCCGGCATGTGTGTCTGCCTATGCACTTGGCGGGTGCAGCATGATAGGGGGTTCTCGCATTTGGTTTGGTAGCGAGCGGATGACTCTTACTCCTACATGTCCCTGCAGGGTTGGTGCAATCGAGAGGCTGGCTGTAAAGGCAGAACACAGGTACTGCTGTATGCTACGGTGGGCGTTATCCCACTGACGCGGTCCGTTACAGTTGGTATCAGAGCTTTGGTAGCTCTAGGCAAAACTCAACATGTATGTTAAATGTATTTACAGAATCACTCTCATTCGAGTTTCAATCTCTTCCCTTGACTCGATTTCTTTGAATTTTGGAACGTTCCCTACGATTCCAAATTTCATTCGTGCCCTTCACTATTCGTCTTCTTTCAATTCTGGAGCACCCCAAAACTCCATTTTGAATGATATCTATAATAGATCGGCGGCCTCGCCAATCTTCGAATGATTCGTAAAGGAGCAAAACTCCTTTATAATAGGTATTGATTTACCGGAGATTTCTGTATCCTCGGTTTACGATGCTATCTATTCCCTGCTATACCCGAATTCCATCTCTTGAGATCGAATGTAGATTTGCCCCGAAATTCTGCACCGATCTTATTCTGAAGTCCCGGTCGACCCGGTTAAGGTTGCCCGTGAATTAAATAAACTCATCCATCTCCCGATTGTGGTAATTGAATTATCTTATCTTCTGTTTCAAACTTATCTTCGAATCAAAATTCTCTTTGGTTTGAGTCCATCAAAATTTGAACCCTATCCTTATTTTGAAAATTCATCCCTGTATCGTCGAGCAAAGAAATGTATTTGTAAACTAATATATAAATGTTTTATATAGTGTGTTGTTTGAGTTGTTGATGTTGATTTGGGTTTCCGATCGATTCGTCTGATCAACGTTATCGATAGGATTTCCAAAACACTTGAACAGAGCAAACTGACACAATATTATTTTCAAATTTGGAAAATGAAATAAATTTGTTTGATTATATTGTGAAAATATAAGTAAAATTTTCTGGAATTTAATAGGTTAATTAAATTGTTTGTTTGGAATGATAATATTTGATTATCATTTATTGTTCTAAGTAAATTTATAAATATGGTTTATAAATTGATTTGGAATTTGAAATGAATTTAATTCAGAAATTTGAGAATTTAGTTTCCGGTGATTTCGAACTTTGGTTTTTAAAATTTTAAAGTATATATTATTGAAGTATTTCCGAATAGAAACCATTTTCAAAGAATTTTAAAATGTTGAAATCAGTGCTCTTCTCTTTGTCGCTGGAAAATAATTTCGGTGATGGCGGCCGCATCATCGACGTTCATTTTCGAGTTTCGAAGTGGAGAAACCATTCTGTAGCTTTGCTACGGTTTTGTTTTGAAAATATTTTGATTTAAATTTCTTCTATATATTTTGATTTACATATATATAGGTATCTTATTTTAAAATTTTAATTTGATTTGATATAAATATATTATTTATATCTCTAAATTGTTTAAAGTTACCGGAAATCTAATTCTTAAATTTTGTTAAAGGATGATTTTAATTATAAATAAAACCAAAATTTAGAATAAATATTTAAACTTGAATAATTGAATTTGGAAATTTTATTTGTATATTGTTCAACTGCATTCTAATACAACTTACCTAAATCGTTCAGAAGTTGAATATGTAATTGGATAATATATAAGATAAATTGAATTTATAAATAAAATTTGAGTGTTTATAATAAATTTTATACACTAAATTTGATTATTAAGATGTTAATAGAGTTAGATGAGATAATAAGTAAACTCAGTTAATAATGAAATAAATTTGTTTTGAAAGAATAAAAAAATTTGTTTTGAAAGAATTAATAAATTGAAATTTGATCAACTTATGAAAATACCTTGAATTTAAAAGCGATTAGTGAATATAAATTGATTTAAATCGAAACTTTTATGGTTTAAATTAATTTATATAGGTTAAATATACGTGATTAGATATATTAAGTAGAATAATTTAACAGAAATTTGGAATAAAGAAGAATTTAAATTGTTAAAAAAATATATGATTATAATAAAAGACTATTCAAATTTATATGGTTTAAATTAATTGTTATTTTGTATTTCAAATATGTTTTTCTTTCTGGTTGTTTCTATTCTCCTACCTCGTTCCTTTTCGGGGACGAAAAGTTTTGAGTGGGGGAGAGTGTAACGACCCGTAAATTTCAACTGTTTTAATAACGTAATTAGTTGAAATTTTGTGAAATTTTAAACGATAAAATTTTGAAATAAAAATTTAATATTTGGAATACGTCTAGTTAAACATAGCAACTGGTAAATTTTCGTTCGAAAATATGAAAGTTTATTTCGCGTGTAAATTCACTTCAATTTAATCAGTTAAAAAGCAATGAAAATAAAATGTTTCCGAACCTAAATATTTTTACATAGAAAAATTCTAAACCATCTTCTGAGCAAGATGTCAGTTTGTCGTTTTTCCAAATTCGGACATCTTTGACTCCGTCGATCTTATTTTCTTACGTTTTTCTCGCATTTTTCGCTAGTATAAAATTTCGAATTTTTATAATTCGATCGTGCCATTGATAATTTTATACCGTGCTGATCTCTGCAGTATATTTGTTCTGTATTTTGAGTCCGGTGCGCAGTAGAAACTGCGTAACGGCCCAATGCATCAGTATCAGTTTGGCTCTTTGATTACTGTGTGCATTCAAAATTTTGAAACGGGCGTCGGCTTTTATTATTTTCTG
The DNA here is from genome assembly GCA_030737815.1 of Allium fistulosum. Taxonomy (NCBI): domain Eukaryota; kingdom Viridiplantae; phylum Streptophyta; class Magnoliopsida; order Asparagales; family Amaryllidaceae; genus Allium; species Allium fistulosum. The sequence continues at coordinate 191,033,163 of CM060902.1, read as the reverse complement.
AATTGACGTGCGTGCGTGGCTTTCTCTATTCCATTTTGAAAACTTAAATATTTAATAATGGTCTGCCTATATTCATATTCATGCTAGTTTGCATTGTTGCTCTATTACCTTAATTTCCCTATTCCATTTTTCAAAGCCTATAGCACGTCCTTCTATTTCTTATTCTCATCATTCTCCTCCATTTTTGCTGTAGCTTCATGAAGACTTACCACCTTAGCTTCCCTTCTCTTCCTCTTACATCCTCCACTCACCTCATCTCCGACGCCAGCCGCCGCTTTCGCCCGGCCCTTCCACGTCGCCGACCCCGCGCCTCCACCTTGCTCTCCTCCGACCCGCCTTATCCCTCGGAACCCGGACCATGGCCCACGTCCTCCGCCACCACCCCGACAAGCCAAAGCCCGTCTCTAATTTCGAGCCCACTGTTAAGCCGCGCCCATCAACTCAGTTCATTTTTTTGTAACAGCCTTCTTCTTCGCTTATGTATAAAAGGTATAATATTTACAACTTTTGTGTGTGTGTGTGTATATATATGTTTATATATTTCGTGTATAATATACCTATTTCTAGTGCTGTCTTCTTAGTCTAATATATGTACAAAAATTTGGGTTCTGTGTATTTCCTACAGCTAGTATACTAAAGCCTATATATGAGATATGCTAGGGTATATGTAAGTTTATAGGGTATAAATGTTTACCACAGTTTTACATACTTTATATGATTGTTATATACATTTATTCATAAAGCCAGAAATATATGCGTCAGTTGTAATATTTATGGAGTGGTATATATATTCTATGCATAAAGGAAAGTAAACTATATATTAACATACGTGAGTTTGTTATGATGTTTTGGGATATGGGTTTGGTTTTATAAAGACGTTGTTAAAATTGTTTTATATATAAGTCATCATTATATATATAGGTATATGTATAAGTTATAATAATTTTAATATATATATCTAATATGTGCGTTATTTGCAAAATTTGAATTGTTAAATATATAGATATTTTAACTTGTAGTTATAAATGGGTTACTGTCAGTGTATATATGTTTATAGTATGGGGTTTAATACAATATAATATGTATATAAAATTGCAGTTGGTTATATATATGATTTTAAGGTAGTTGTCTGCATTTATGTATATGATATGTATATATAAAATGTTAGTTATGTATTTAAAGTGTTAAATATATATGTGTATTGGTTTGAGCTTGTTTGTGAAATGTGACTGAAGGTCAAATTTATTCTTCTATCCAGGTTGTATATATGTTATATTGGGTTTATATGACAATAGAACGTGTACGTATAGGTACAATGTTGTATAAATGTTTATTTCAAGTTTTATTTTGTATATACGTTGGATTTCAATAAATATATATTTAAAATTAGACGTATTTGGAAATGTTATGTATTTTAAAATTTAATATTCGATTTAAGGAAGATAATAATATAATATACTTATTGTCTAAAATTTTATATCCAGCTAATTTGATTCGGTCCCATCAATTTCTGTGATCAGATCTGTCCGTCGATTTCGGGCCAATCCTGCTTCGATTCGAAAATTCGTGCTTCGATTCGTAACTCGATTCAATCGTCAAAAATCCTCTCTAGCCTCGAAAGGTGAGCACTCACTCACAATTAACGTTCTTTTATTTATTAGATTTGATTTCAATTGAAACGACAATTGAAATATACTGCTGTTAGTTAATTACACTGTTATATATACTATTACCTGTATCAGTTCACCTTTGACATCTGACACCATTATCTGTTAATTATTTATGCGATGATAATACAGTTTGGCTGATAATTGATTGATTGTTGATGTTTATATTGGACGATAAATTGTTAAATGTTAAAATGATAAATAGTATGAAATTGCACTTGATATAGGATAATTAAATGTTAAATTTGATTAACTGACATTTGTATAATATGACACCTTTAACTGTTGAATTTATTGACACGTTGGATTTGTTTAATTACATTTTGAACTACTGAATGTATGTTGTAAATTGACGATGTATGAAATGGTAAATAGATGACAAGTGAAAAACCGTATAAGTAATAAATGTAATAATCTTTAATCTACATGAAATGATAGTGTAGATTCTAGAAATAATTATATTAATTCGTACAAATAACAATGCGAATTAATACGGTTATTTCGGGATTATCTGAATTGATTATTGGATTGTTATTGTTTGTTGTTATTGCTTGTTTATTTACTTTGACACCATCCCAGTTATCACACTGCAAGTTCCCTTTGTTATGCTTTGATTTTGAATTGAATTGGAATCGGGTTGAAATGATAAATACCCAAAATTGAATTTTGACCTAGGATAGAAAATTAAATAAAACCCGATTGGTCAATAATTTGATTTAAAAAAATAAAACGAAGATTTTATTTGAATAAACAATATAGTTTTGAAATGAAGTTGAAATTTGAATTTTATTGGAAGGAAATTGTAATATTTAATAATCTGAAACAAAATATTTACAATGTAATCGATGAAAGAAATGTTGTTTAATTTGAGAAATGATTAAATTAAGTTTGAAATTATAATTAAGTTTGAAATTATTAAACTTGGAAATGATTTAATAATTAAGTTGAAAATTATAATTAAGTGAAATTATTAAACTTTGAAATTATGTAATAATTAAGTTTGAATTATTTAATAATTAAATAAGATTGAATTATTTAATGATTAAATTAAATTGAATTTTTGAATAAGTGAATTTTACTTCGTAATAATTGAAATTGAGATTTCTTTATTAATTAAGTTTTGGAAATTATTTAAAGTAAGTAAATAAATAATTGAAATTGAATTTTCTTTAACAAGAAATGAAAATGTGATATTTTGGAATTAATGTAAGACTTGAAATGTAAAGAATTTGATTTGATGAATTTAATTTAATTAAATTTGTAAGTTTGATATAATGAAGTTGAATTTAAATAATGGATTTAATGAATTGGAAATTTAATGGAAATTGTTTTGAATGGCATAGTAACTTAACGAATATTGAATGAAATCGATAAATGATTTTAAATTGATTTGAATGTTAAATAAGATTTAATTTAAATGTTTTCGAAATGAAACTTGTATTTGAACTTGAATCAATATTTGAATTGTTTTAAATAGAAATTGAAATTGAATTATAAGATTTTGAAACGGAAAATTGGAAGTTTTGAAACGAAAATTTGGAAATTGTTTTAGAAAGACAAATGAAATGCTGGTTTACGAATTGAAATTGAAATTGATATTGATTTGGTTTTGAAATATATAAACGACCAATCGGTGTAATAATTACGAAAGTTATTAAAGAGACCGGAATTCGGTTATGGATATACTCTCTATCTAAACCGAAAACCACTTTAATAACTATACGCGGAGTGATGATCCAGAATGAAGTGGTTGGAATGGTGTTCGTGTTGACTGAAGAAAGAGAACGATAATGGATAGCCTTGACACTTGTGTCAAATTGGAAATGACTAAAACAGGAGCTGTGCCGGGCCAATGGAGGATTGATACCTCAAGTGGACACACTTCTTCGAACTACTTATACTTGTTGTCGATTGGTGCACCCTTGATTTTGGGAGTGTTGTCTCACGGTGTTGCGGGCGCTGCGGCGTTGCGTTCTCACCAGCCCGGATCAGGCGAACGGTAGTATCACTACCTTGGGTATAGCCTCATGTGCCTTGTCATACTTGTATTCCATTTATGCGCGACCACTACGAATTTGTTTTGTACCTTGAGTATATGGATTGCCCTCTGGTGACTTCCGGTTTTGGGGAAACTACGGTCTTGTATATGCTTGTGGGAATAAAAATGTGTTAAGGGTGGAATGGGCCATGACTTAACGCTATTTTGATATCTTTATATTACTGATAGACATTATCTACTTATCGTACACTACTACATAGTAGATAGTTTAACGGATCCTTAAAGGATGGTTATTCCAACATCCTTTGAGTTACTTGTATTTCAATTGCTATTTCACTTGAGTTGGATTTATTATTATAAGAATGTTAATCTTGACTCGAGTGTTTTGTATTTTGCTTTACGCTCGAGTCAGACTGAGTGGTTCAGCTTTCGAGACTCACCTTTGGAGTTGGAGCTTTGCTTGAAGATCCAGCCATCTATTCTGCTTTCAGTATTCGATGATTCCAGTGATGCATTCTGATTTGTATCTGATGTATCGTGTTACTCTTCTGTTGTATCTGGTTTAACTCTGATGTATTTTATATATTCATATAGTAGCTTCATGAACTACTATCTCTTTTATTTCCGCTGCATTTATTACTCTGTGTCTGTGATCTGTGATTTTATTTATTTACTGTATATGTTCAGTTTTGCCAAATTTAAATTAACAACGCGGTATTTTGAGCAATTCAACTCCGGCATGAGTGTCTACCTATACACTTATAATGGATGCGAATGGTTCAAAATAGCGGGTCGTTACAATAAAGATAAATACTTTCCAATATAACATTAAAACATTTACATATATACATATATTAGAAAAGAATAATAAAAGAAGTTGAAGTAAAATAGAAAAGTACAAAAAGTATTTTTGAATAAAATATCATTGAAAATCCAAAAGGTCGGGTTAAAAATCATTTTTCAAATCGAAAACAATTTCAAAATCAACAGCAGTTAATAGTATTTTCAAAATATTATAACGAAACCAATAGTTACTATAGCACTTAACCAATGCTATCACTACCTTTTCCACAAAAAAGGTTCAATCTTTTACAAATGTCCATGTCACAAACAATATGACCAAACAATCAAATTTAGAAGTTTTACATCTATATATCTGGTATATAACTGAAAATAAAATCAACAGGTATATAACTAGAATTAAAAATCACCACGACTTTAAATCCATATTTCTCTATAAATTTTCCCTGTATTTCAATTTAAATGAAATTCGCTTTTCAAAAGCGGATATTTAACCAAACCAACCAATAATTCATTCAAGCACAAAAGCAATTATTTTTGTCTATTATATATTATACTGATTATCAGAAAAGGTGAGTTTAACTCATCGAAATTCCAATAGGCGCTTAGGGTTCCAGTTTGAACTAAAATCGAATGACGCTCGATTTTAGCCAAAAATTTCAATTTCTCCAAATTCAATGAAACCAGTTCCATCATGTGGCTATCACTATTATGAGCGCAATGCAAAAAGTATCACCTCGATTGGACATCATATGCAATAGTTCTGCATTTTATAAGTTATCGAGTTTAAATAATATAATTAAATCACTAATTGCATTTTAAATTTATAATTTCTCAAACTAAATCTCTTTCTTCCCTAAATCCTTGCCTATGTACATGGCCGTGTACACCTGCACACAAACATCCATCACCATGCATTCCATTTGTTACAACCATTACCTTAATGGGGCAAAATTTCAACAAAAATTGAAATCAGAGTCCATCAAAGCATAGATCGTTGGATTTGGTACCTAGAAGTAGGCATGAGCATTATTAGAGAATGGTAGAAATCTAAACTCACAATTGAAACAATAATAGGATAAGAATACTGATGATGACTAGTACCTTGGAATTAACGATATTTCTTGGATATCGGATTGTCACATCAGCATCGAGCATGAGACAAAAGAATACTTCTTCAGCAACTAAACACATCCAACTCCAATGACCTATTCCTCTAAATCTATCATGTGGGTTGTAATAAGGAGGGGGTCAGAACAACATTCCGATGACTAGAAAATATATAAACCATCCATAACATAAATTTATACCTATTGGTTTCCATTTAATTATTATGTCTATTAAGGTTAGCAATTCTAATCTAACCTTACATTGCACACATGATCCCAAGGTACAAAAATATTGATAAAGCCTTATCAACCATCCAATACTTCCATACCCATTAGCCACTTAATACTTCTAAATATGAAGCCGACTTCTACTATCACCACATACTGCTTTTAAAAGAGACATAGGCATACTATGCCATTTAAGACCTCAATCAAGGTAGACTCTATCATTTAAGACCTATTTTCAAGGTGGACTTCTAGCATTGTCATTATTGGTCTATTGGTCCAAGCTACTGAGGTCTTCGACCACTATCTATGGCTTTATAATTTATAATAGCCATATTACTAGCGCATCTATCATTATTAAAGTCTTAGCAATGTGAGAGACTAATCCCAAGCCACTTAATACCTCATTAACAAGGTCTAGGTAGGCCCCTGAACATTTAACACATATTTATAGGTTGCCTTTGTCATTTAATACCTAACCTCAAGACGGACTCCTTACTGAAACTATCTAGCTGACATTGCTTGGAAATCTCATTGGATACTTAATACTTCTTTTATAGGAGAGAGGCAAACCCTAGATCAGTCATTTAGTAACTAAAACCCGAAGTGAACCCTTTTCGACATATCCATCATCACTCTTAATTATAAATATGGAATCCCATTAGGTTACTTCTTTCGGTATGGAGGCGGTCCTTCCAATAGCCACTTAATATCTCAACCTCAAAGTAAACCTTTTTAGAGACATCCTTATTTACTTGGAATCTCACTAGGTTACTTAATACTTCCTTTTAGGTGAGAGACGGACCCTATAACCACTTAATACCTCAAAGCAGAAGCGAACCCATATGGAGGTATCCCTTACTGCTCCCAATTCCAAATTTGAAGCATTTAATACCTTTTTATTGGGAAAAAGGTGGGCCTTCAAACAACCACTTAATACCTTTGACCCTAAAGCAGACCCTATCTCTCGCAAAGTCAAGGGTCCTAGGAATATTGATATCTTACAGCAGTAATAAGTGACCCAACTACTGGTAGCCTCAAAGTAAAGGGTAGACTTCCATCGAGTGACTCTATTGACCTCTCATCACTAACCAACTAAGTCCAATTAACCATCCCAAGTCTTTATCTATATTATCTTAGGTAAACATTGAACTTTGCTTACTAATTCCTTTTTTATTTAAGGCAATAAGATTTACCTTAAATACTTATCTACCCATAAAATCCATTTTTAATAATCCATAAATGTCAATTTGTCCATAATAATACTAAGGTACATTTCTTAAGACATTTATATATAATTACTAATTCCCAATTAGTAACTATTTATAACTACTCCATTTTTATCAGTCCCTTTTTATCCATTTGTCTCTATTAATTGTAACTCCCAAATTCATTTCCATTAATTGCCCATTAATTGGAGTTACAGTCTTCTTTTATTTCCTATTAATTATTGGCAATTCCTAATTTACTGCCCATTAATAGTAATTACTACATTTCCTAATTCTACCTATTCACTTCCTTAAATATAATAATAACTAACGAATGTTATGCATAAATAACACACGAATACATGCGTTCTTCTTTATTACAGATTTATTCTCCATAGTTCACACTACACATTCCAATTGAAAAGAAATTATTCATTCTTTGTAATTTCAAACGTAGTTAAACTTTTGGTGTAAAACCAATTTATGGAAATCATAGCGGAAAATATTCCTTAGGCATTTAATTCTAGAAAATTAAATATGGAAAGCATATTCTAGTTACATATTTAAGGCTAGAATATATTTGGTTATGAACAGGTAGTTTTATTAGTCGGTTTATATTTTGTTGCGTTAATAAAGAAGAATAGCGTTTATTCGTGCGTTATTTATGCATAACGTTCGTTAGTTATTATTATATTTAAGGATGTGAATAGGTAGAATTAGGAAATTTGGTAATTACTATTAATGGGTAGTAAACTAGGAATTGCCAATAATTAATAGGAAATAAAAGACTGTAACTCCAATTAATGAGCAATTAATGGAAATGAATTTGGGAGATAAAATTAATAACGACAAATGGATAAAAAAGGACTGATAAAAATGGAATAGTTACTAATTGGGAATTAGTAATTATACATAAATGTCTTAGGAAATGTCCGTTAACATCACTTATATGGAAAGAATTTAATCATACTCTTGACATTAAACGTCGAGGTATGGAAACTTGTTGCTATCTCAAAGTTAAAATTGTCGTCAAAGTAATGTCTAGAGGTAACACTACCTTCACATGTCCGAGTTCATTTTTAATGACGAAATGGTACAAGTTTGAAATCGATGAGTAGTGTTAGGAATATGAGGTTTACTGTCCATATACGATCATTTTGTTATCTTCGATAGTCGGTTTATCGACTATCGATTGCCTCAGCCTTCTTTGTTTTTCGTCATTCTAAGACGATATGTTGCTCGTTTGAGCTTTGTTATTCTTTTTCGAAAATGACTAAACCCAAAAAGCGAGTAGGGGCCAAGCTATGTGGTGTGCTCCCATTAGAGTATTTTCACATCAACTCTAGATTGGATTCGGTTGTGCACATTGAGATGTGAAATACTCAGATACTTGGTAACAGTTGGCGGGGTCCCGCTTGGAGGTTTTCGAGAGCCATTAGAGTTCTCAAGTATATATTCTAGAGGTATAGTTTTGGTAAGGGGGTACACCCTCCTACTCATTGTTGGTAAATTTCCTTTTCCTTGCTGATTTGAACCTTCGAATTTGTTTTTCCTAATTGCATCGGGAAGAGCGTAGCACTCTTCGTGATGTTAATTATTGCATCCACACTTTACATTTGGATATTGTTCTTGTGAGAGGAACTCGTTCCGCGTTTGGCGGCATGGTCTCACAAGTTGTTGTTTAATTACACTTATTGGTTAGAGTTTTACGCATACTAGACATATTGTCTTACCCGAGTTGTTTGTTTTCCTAAACTCCCGGGTACTCATTTATTTTTGACTAGTCTAAGAGTAGCAGGTCTTCATGGGCTCTTTTGAAGACGACGTCTAAGTAGGAGGCCTTTATCTATTTAGTTGTCTATTTTTGCAGTTTATTTAGATCTTGTAAGTGCGTTTGTTTCAACATATGTAATGGTAGATTGTTATATCTGCCTATGCTAATTGTAGTACTTTTGTGTAACTCTGATAACTCCATGTTAGGGAGTAACCTTATGTACTATATTGCTATTATGTTCTATTTAACCATTTCATTATGAGATTTTTTTTCTGCTCTTTATTTTTAACCCCATGACAATTCATCTTTCGAATGCTTGGGCAACGACACACGAATACCATGGATGTATTAAGTGCCGTTCCCAATGGCCAAGAAGGTGGGTCACCATACTTCAGGATGATGGATTCCCATTCCGTAGAGTGGTCATGATAGAAAAATAAACTTACTATTTAAAAGTTATAGCTGTTAAGTTTTGGCTACTATTGGCCTGCATTAGTAAGTAATCAACTAAGCTCATACTTATGCCCATTAATCTATCTCAAAAATAGTGCTAACGAGAGGTTGTAGGAACTGATCTAAGTTGTTTCCATCTTCCCCAAAATAGTTCTAAACCTCCATTAGAATAATTTCATCAAAAGCCTATCTTTTCCTTACTAATCTTCGCTTAAATCATAAATATATAGGTAATTAGCAAAGCATAACTTAAGATTATCAATTTGGCTGATTCGTATTCCTCTCCTTTGCTATCCACTTCAGATCCAGGGAAGAACTTGGTATTTTGGATATTTGCTGAGTGGTTCTTGACCTCTCACTCTGCTATGCATGTTTATACAGTTAAAAATGATGTTTTTAACATGTTTTTGAACCAAATGGTTTTAAATGGTTTTTAAATGGCTTTGCAACCCCTTTTTATTTATATACATATGCTAGTGTAAAAGTTAAATTTTTGGTCAAGATTTGCTTGATTATCATGTACTACGTACTACATGTATGAATGGATGTATATGTATGATATTCCATGTTTGTATATTGTGCTTTGACATTGTTTGCTAGTGCTTTTAGGTAGTTAAGAAATGAGTGATCAAATTGGCAAATTGAAGGCAAAGATGGTCGGAATTAGATGAAACTTGGAGAGGAGGTTCTAGAGGATGAGAGGAGCCCATGATTCAAATCGCACCAAGTTTAAAGCAAATGACTCTGTATCGAGAGCTTTCGCTTAGTATCGAGAGTTTTTTGTTTATGGGAATTTATCAATGGAAGGTCGGTAATTCATGTTGGGGATTAGGGTGATGAGCAAAAGACAACCGCAAATGTTTGGCTAAGTACTGGACTTAGTATCGAGGGCTTTAGAGGGTATGGAAACAAGAGCTTTTTGAGTTAGCAATAAGAGCTTTTGGAGTTGATGCCGAGAGCTTTTAAGAGGAGTGGTCGGGGTCCAAGTACTTAGAAGATGGAGTTCTAGGGAAAAGGGTAAGTACTTAGCCAAAATTGGCTATTCTTATCGATACCGAGACCTCTGTGTCGGTACTGGGAGGTTGGATCTTGCTAGAAATAGGGTGGCACTTCTAGTAGGGAGAGTGGTAGCCCTACTGGTAATGCTGAAGGCGTTCATTTATTCACTTGGGGTTTGATGGCAATATAGTAGCATGATGGTAGCTTCGGGGCTTCGGTAATGGCAACTCGACAGTGAATGGAGTTAGGTTCCGATGATGGCGGCTCGATGTTGTAAGGAGTCATGAGAATTTTTGTCCATAAAGGGCAGGTTTTAGGAATGGTGACCAATGTATAGAACGTATGAACGATTCTATTGTGGAATGGAGGAATGTGGAATGGTTTCTCGAGAATAATGGAAACTAGATAGAGTATGGAAAGGGTTGGATACGTGTGCTAAGGAATCGTTGATACTCGTAGTGTTTTTTGATGTACCCGAAAGCAGGGTATTGTAGGGATGCTGATGGGTACTTTGTTTGGCCACCTCGGGTCAATTTTTTGGATCTTTATACCCTGGACCAGTGGATTTGGGTCTAGTATTAGCATCAGGCTAGAGACATGTACATTGAAAACCAGGATTTCCAATAGTCCGTGGCATGGGAAATGTTGTACGAGATATCATATATCTAGAGCACATTGAGTGAAAGTGAGGAGTTTTGATGGATTCTATAGTTGTTTTGTTTGCTTTCTTTCATAATCTATCACTCTAGCAATATCGCTGGAGATAGGTATTAGGGACAGGGATACCTGGACACTAGTCATTATAATTGGTTCGTAGTATACCTATAGGATATTTGTAAAGTGGCATATCATGTTCATTATGCGCTAACTCTTTAGTTGCAGGGACGGGTCAGGTATGGTTTGTATACCCTTGCTCCTTACTATGTAGACTTGTATAGTATTTTGAGATTCATTTACCGCTCATACCAGACTATTGTCTAACCGAAGGTTTTATGCTTTGCTTCCTATTATCTTGGGTACTCTTAGTTGAGTAGATTAAATAACAGGTCTAAGTACGATGCAGTAGTTGTGCGGAGGATGAGCTAGACTGAGTTATCTCGTACTATATATGGATTTCTATGCTTATTCCACTTTGTAACACTAAGGAGCATTAACAGTTCTTGCATATTACTATTATTATGAGACAGTTATTCGAGTTTAATTCCGTTTTGTATAAACTCTACCACTTGTTGTATAACTCTGTGGATCCATACTTCGATATTTGGATCACTTAGTTATTACTTTATCTCCTATTTTATATCTATGATGTATACTATATTTATTCCATATGCTATGACATATACGACAGGTTCTGTGTGATGTTTTATTTCATTTTTAACCCTTGATTATCATCCTACATCGGCTGGGCACCGTCACAACACACTATTTAGTTATATTGGGTGTCGGTGGTGGAGGGTGGTCGTCACATTTGGTATCAAAGGTTAAGTTACATGATTAAGCCGAGTTGATACCATGGTCTAGAAGAGACAGGGAAGGAGTTATCACCATAGACTAAATTGAGAGAGTGAGAGAGAGAGAGTGTGTGTGTGTGTATATATGAGAGAGTGCATACTTGTTTTATATTTTGGTTTCTGAAACTATATAGTAGTTTATATAGTATATAAGTCGCATGCACACACAAGTACCATAGATATGGTTATCATTTTAAGAGACTAATCATTCTTGTTACTGATCGAGAATGAGCTAGCAAACAAGAATCTCTGTGAGGAACTCCATCTCCAGAGTTGAGGAAGGAGCAGGTTCGAGGGCTGCTAACCTTGACTTTCAAGCTATGTTCAATGCGATATTGGCGAACATGTTGTAGAATGCCCAAGCAGCCGCTACAAATATTGTTGTTAATGGTGCTACTTAGGTGCAGGCGCCAAGGGTTGACTTTGTTAAGCTATGCAAAGGTTATTCCACCTTGAGAGGCAAATCATTTCTCGGAATGGAGTCTGCCATCGAAGTGCATGATTGGTTGGACACCTGCGAGCATATCTTTGGTGACATGAAAGTAGATGATGCCATATAAAGGAAGCTGGCCTCTAGACAGCTTCAATGCCAGGCCATGAACTAGTGGAATGCTATTACTAGAGCCTACAGATCGACATCTAGCGGTCAATACCTAGCAGTCGACCGATGGAAGTTGGGTGGTCGATCGGTTAACTAGGATTGGGCGAGAATGAACCTAGGCCCAATGACCCAGGTTTAATAAATTAAAATCCAACGGATGGAAATGATTCGTGTGCCTATAAATGCAGGCATAACCCTCACTTTTCTTCTAATATTTTATGAATCAAAGAACGAAGTTCTTCCATTTGCTTTTCTCTATAAATTCTAGAAAATATAGAAATCCACAAATTCTAGGAAATATAGAAATTATAAAATAGTATATTATATATATATATACATATATATATATGCCTGTGTGTGTGTGGAGAATAGCAAAAAATAAAAAGGGAAGAAGAATAAGGGGTGAATCAATTCTTTGAAGAAATGGTAAATCTAAATCCAAATCAAAATAAAATACAAATCACTTCTCAGATCTAAATTTTTGATAAATATGTATATGCTTACGGTACATATTTCGATAGGGAGAAAAAGTGATGTTAACAAGAAAACTTTTCAACACCCCAAAGTAGATTTTAAAGTATAAGTGGTCCCCTCGAAACCCCCTTTCGAACAAATAAAGGTGACTAACACCTTTCGAATTGGTAAAGATTATTGAAAACAACTTTCGACTCGAACAAAACACCTAAATCCTCTTTACAACACCTTTCTAACTAGTTGAATTCTTTAAAGATAGTCCCTTTTGCATAACACTGAATAGCATTCTTCATTTGAACAAACAAATTATCACCTTTACATCTTGCTTCTCGTAAAGCAAAGATGGGTGTAGGGCCAATGTGGAATGGGTTTAGGCTCCAATTGTTTGGATTATAAGATTCATCTCTATTCTTTTTCATGACTCTTAAAGCTTTCAATCCTAACATTTGTTCTTCATATAGCCTTGAATCTTCAACAATTTTATTCGAGGACCTTGTCAAGTGTGCTTCTGATAACCCTTGCTCAGATTTTTTGACTTTTCCATGCATTATGATGTAGGGTCTAAGGTTTACTTAGAGTGGAATAGGGACAGAGGAAAGTAAGGTTGGGAATTCAACAAAGTCAGATGTTTAAGCCCTCCTTCTAGCGCTAAAAATGTTAACAAGAAATATTGTCATTCTTGTCAACACCTTAAAGTAAAAATAGAAGTGTGAGTGACCTTTTTCGAATCCACCTTTTGAATTAGTTTAGGTAATCCATGGCTCCTTCGAAACCACCTTTAGAATCAATTGAGATGATCCACGACTCTTTCGAAACCACCTTTCGGATTGGTTGTAGTAATCGAGGATCCTTTCAAAACCACCTTTCGAATTAGTTAAGGTGATCTAAGACTTCTTCGAAACCACCTTTCAAAATGGTCGAGGTAGTTTAAAGTTGTGGCCTAATGATATCTAAGGGTTTTTACTGTGTCGGCAGGGTTTTATTCCTTTGAAAGGTATTTCTTCGTCAAGATTTGATGTAAGCACTCAATAATTGAATCCATATATGAGCATTGAATCAGATTTTATGTTTTTGAGAACACCATGTACTTGCTTTATTAATATTTTTTCATGAATAGAAGTGGTTTAAGTATTACAAAGAAGTAAATCCCCAATTTGACTTAAGGATTTAGGATTTAAAAATTTAAGAAAGGAACAAGAATAGAATGAACGAATTTGGATCCCTAATCTGTGATTGTCGTCAAGTTATCCCGCCTTTTGGCAAGGCCGTGACACCAAGAACTTGGCTAGAAACCAAAGATAGTCCGTCCCGAAGATCGGTTATACGCAGGTTCGCTATGGATACTGGTAAATTTGGTCCGAGTCCGGATCGAGCTATAATTGATGTATCATGACAAACAAAGCAACAAAAGCCAACGTTCCAAATATCAAGTCATTCCGAGTTCGTATGCTCAAGATATGATCGATGCAACTCAAATTATCATGTTGTTCATATCCATCAAGCAACCAGGAGGAAACCTCATTCGTATCGATCTATTCGTATCCATCAGGGGAGTAGGCTTTATTCATATCGATCTATTCGACTCCACCATCAAACATCTCCACTTCGTATCGATCAGCAGCTGTCTTGTTCGTATCCATCGAAGATGGTCTTCTTCGTATCCATCAGAAGACAGGCTCACTTCCAATCAATCGGCTATTGCCTATTTTTTATCCATCGACTGCGATACGAGAGCTTAGTTCGTATCGATTAAACATCATGTACATTCCGTATCGATCGACCACAGATCGATACGAAATAGCCATTTCCCATCGATACGAACATAACCAATCACTCGATTTTGTACGAATATAACAAAGCATTCGATCGATATGAATAAGAGCAATGCGATCGATACGAATAAAGTAAAGACGATCGATACGACTAGAGCAAAGACTATCGATACGAACAAAGCAAAAAAGATCGATACGAATAAGGCGCACACATTGGAAAGACTCGATCAATTTGGCATGAAATGTGGATCGATCCTTGAAACAAGCGCCACATCGACTGGCATCACGTGCAGAATCATCGATGCGAAACCATCGTTACGAACGACATCGATACGAAGGAGGCAGTCTTCGAAAAGTACAAACTTGCATCGATCATAACTCACAATCTACAAGTCCAAATGCCACCAAATTTTCACAGGAGCTTACGTACAACCTAAAGAATGTTCATGCTAAATTTCGACTCGATTGGGTCAAATCTTGATCGATATGAAATTCTTTCGTATCGATCACAAACCGAGTGCAAATCACATGTGATCGATCGCGTGGGCCTGCCCACGTGCCATAAGAGGTCTCCCGAGAGCTGAGCGAGATATTTGCAACCCACTCCTATAAATAGCAGTCCAAAACCTACAGAAAAGGGGTCTTTTGGCTCTTTGACGTCCAGACTCTACTGAATTCACCATTGTATTCGAAATTCATTGTTGTATTCAAGATTTAATGTTGTAATCCATTGTAACCAGCAGAGAAAAGTTAATAAAAGTCATTCATTTCATAGTAGACGTAGGAAACACGCCGAACCACTCTAAATCCCTGTGTTTCTGCGTACTTTCTTGTTTGTTTTTGAAGTGTTTGTTAGATAATCCTCCATTTCCATTTAACTTCTTCATTTTATCTCTTCAAATACTTCCGAAGAGTGTTGTGCCCAATTTTGGTACAAACAGGATTTAGGGTTTAAAAAATTAAGAAAGGAACAAGAATAGAATGAACGAATTCGGATCCCCAAAACTGTACCCTTAGGGTCTTATTTTAGGCGTAGGTTGGACCCTTTCCCATCAGTCCTTTCAACTTAGTTGAAAAGGTGCCTTGAAGACCTTTTGTTGCTGTTGAATTCAAGGCGCCCTTCTTACTCCACTTTTGAATGGAACTTGGGCGCTTTCGACTCCATCGAAAGGTATAAAAGCGTTCTTCACCTTGTTGTTGATGTGCTATATAAGTAGGAAAGAATGTTGGCTTTCGACATTGTTGAAAGGGGTATTTGGGGCTTCGAATGACTTGAAGCATAAGAGAAGGCTTAGTTGCAGAAGGTAGCTTTCAAAAGCATTCCCATTGATTAACATGGAACCTCCATCTTTTGGTGTTTGAGGAAGTAATATTGGTCTTATGCGCGATCTCCTTCAACTTCATGGTTGGTTCAACCAATTCGAAAGGCTAATCAATACTTTCGAAGGGGTTGCTTTAGGTTAATGTTCTTCCGTGGAAGGTAAACAATGGCGAAACCAATTGTTTCGAAAGGTTTGGAACATATGTGGAAGCTTGTTATCAGATACCTTCGAAAAGGTGCTTTTAACTCATACGAAACTCCTTTATGCATGTGGAACCAATTGTTTCGAAAGGGATCAGTTGAAGTGGAAGGGTAGCCTCGTCCCCTTTTGGCCTCTTCGAAAGTCCATTGCTCATCCAACATTCTACAGAAGCATCCCTTGGACTCTTTCAAAAGGTCTTGCTATTGTTATCATTTTTCATGAATTCGTCTTCTGTATTCTTTAAGGTTTCGACAAAGTTGGAGTGATTTCTGATGATAACAGTGCAGTCCTAATATTGGCCTGATAGTTGTTATTATAAGCGAACTCCACAAGTGGCAAGTAATCCTCCCAGGAGCCTTCAAAATCCAATATGCACATCCGAAGTAAGTCCTCCAACACTTAGTTCACTCTCTCTATCTATCCATCCATCTGTGAGTGTTAAGCAATACTTAAGCTTAACTCGGTGCCTAATGCCTCCTGTAGACTCCTCCAAAACCCACTGGTAAAATGCAGATATCGATCGCTACGATGCTTAAAGGAATTCCATATAACCTAATGATCTCTGTCACGTATAGTTTCCCCAAAGACGCTATAGTCCTCATACTTCTATGTAACATCCACCACTTGGAGGCCCAAAACTAATGGCTACGGATGCTGCAGTCATCCAGATTTATTAATTCTCAATGACCAAATGTGGTAATGTTAGATACGTTGATATAACAGAAACACATGAATATGATTTTTTTTCCATTTCAATCATGTTTCAAATTCATAACATAATCCCAAATTCGAGAACCACGTTCAGAGAAAATATAATTATTACAAAATGCGCCAAGAGCGACATATGAAAATGCCTCCTTTGATGATCATAGTATAAACATATGCAATTAAATAACTTTGCCTTTACATCAAAACATAGTGGAATCAAATAGAAAAGAACTCCTATTAGCTAGCTTGCCTCCTGCACGTCTCCGGAAGCTTATTCCTCTAAAGGAGAATCTGAAAACCTCAATTCTTAAACTACTCAAAATCAATTGAGCACCCGAGAGTATAAAAACATAAACTTTGAGTAAGACAAAAAGCCTGGTATGAATAATAACCTACCATCTCAAACCATTTTGTATATATAGTGTTTTAATGACGCTTAGTAGAACGGGTTTTCTTGTGACTATCATCTTTCACAAAAATTTGTAATAACCATGTATTGTGCTGTTGCATCCACAAATGTTTGAAATATAGAAATTTAAAATATCATGAGTATATGCAAACAAGAAAAATATCATGGATTTCCCATTCCCATTCATTTGACTATCTATCTCTGTTATAGTTTCTAGGGTCACTGTTAACCTATTAGTTTTCAAGGGCTGATTAATAACCTGTTTAAAGCTTATAGACTATCTGTTCGGTTTCATAGTTTTCATGGGATCACTAAGAACCTATTGGCCCATGCCAATAACTTCATTATTTCATGTGTTCTCTCTGAACCTATTGGTATCTCCAATAACTTCACTTATATCATAGTTTTTATGGATTGCCTATGAAAGTATTCATCTCTGTCAATAACTTTATCCGGATATAGTTTTCATGGGATCGCTATGAACCTATTAGTCTTTGCCAATAACTCTCTCCAAACATAGTTTTCATGGGTTTACTATGAACCTGCCTAAATAGAAAACTTCTTGATCAGTCTTTGGGCATCCTATTTTATGGTCTACTAGACCTCTTGGATGAAACTCTGCTCATTTAGGAGTTAACTCAATTTATATTCACTTCTGGGTCAACCTAGTTGGTTATTCTGCCTTTGCAACCCAAAATACAGTTATGGGTCCGTATACAGTGAATATGTTTATAGAAGAAGCCCATACAATAACATTACAATACCAAAATTTATGGTTTAATATCCTTGAGATCATTTTCACATGAAACATGGTTAATCCCTAACCCATTATTTTTTATCGAGGAAAGCTTCTTCAAAAACTCCAAAATTAAAAGCCATTTCAAAGCTCTTTTATATTGTTATGGGTTTTCTTTTAAAAATGAGAAGAGGGTCCTTTGTTTTGAAAACTAAGGCTTTCAAAACCTTAGACCTTTACTTTCGAAACCATTAGAGTATATCTTTCGAAAGCATTCAAACCTTCTTTTCAAAATACTTAAACATATGCCTTTTTAAACACTTAAAATATCTCTTTCGAAAGCGTCAAAACCTTCCTTTCGAAACCATCAAAAGCATTCCTTTCGAAAGTATTAAAGCATACCTTTCCAACTTATAGAAGCATAGCTTCGAAACCATTTGAAAGTATCTCTTTCGAAGCCATTAACCTTCAAATAAAAGGATTTGGGGAAAACAAATGGCTTCGGAGCCATCCTTACGAAAGCTTTAATCTTTGAAGTAAAACAATTGGAAGGATAGCTTCGAAACACCTTTTGATGCCATTGCCTTCGAAACCTTTAGTTGAAATGGCTACTGGAGCACTTTCGAAAGCATTGGGAAGCGGCTTGTTATATTTATAAAACAAAAGCTTGCCTTTTAAACTCAATGAAAACTTTCAAATTATTCGAAAGGTATGAAGATGGCAGTAAGGTTTCAACTTGTATCAAAACTGTCCTTTAAAAAGCTTCTCTTTAAAGAATAATATACGACAACTCATTCAAAAGCTACCCTTTAAACAAAAAGGTGGCAACCCCTTCGAAAGCTATATAAAAGTAATCCACCCCTTTTGAAAGCATCCATTAAAAGTAAGGCAAGCAGCATTTCTTTTGAAAGCAAAACAAAGACCTTCAAAAGCTATTTGAAATGGCCTCGACCCCTTCGAAAGCATGGTTTCAACATTATACCTTCTGTCTTTCTCCAATCCACTACTTACCAAAGCATTAATACCATGTGTATTAGTTTTGACTTGGTTAGGGGCGGAAGTATGGGGTTGAAAGGTGGCAAATAAAAGTGGCGTAGCAGTAAATCTGTAAATAAACTGTTTTGTTGCCTTTTTAAGTAAATGTTTTTCAACTAACTTGCCTATTTGTAAAAATATAGTTGGTTGCCATAAAATTTACCAAAATCTTTTCTAAAAGACTGCCGAACTCATCCATAATTACATAAAAATGATTAACGAAGAAGCCCTTTCCTTTAGCAAAGCAATTAAGGCATTTAAGTCCTCCAACTTAATTAATTTAATTTCCATAGTAATCACTAAGGAAAAATCCCCAAAAATCGTAATATTAAAATGTTATCTAACATATAAAAATTTCAGACCCAAAAAGCTTTATATGATTGCCGAATTTTTTTTCAAACCCAGTTAGTTATTTCTTCCTTCAAAAATTTATAATAAATTATCCATGGTTGGATAGTTATGAAAATTTAAACCCATCTGCAAAATTATGTTTTACATAACATATTAAATCCTCATGGCATTCGAAACCCAATATATGTGATTTTAGCCTTCAAATCGAATAAAACATTTATCAAACATACTTGTTTGAATCAAACATATTATGTAATCTAAGCATATCATTATTAAAGTTATCATAAAGTTTTAAACTTAAAACCTGAAATCAAATGGTCTTTAAAAACGAAAATGAGATCGTTTTGATTATTATTCACCTTGCTTTGGATAAGGAACTTGAGATTTGATCTTGTTTAATCCTCCTTTGCTTGAATACTAGCTTTAGTAAATTTTTAATCTCCTTTTCCCCTAGGTTGTGGCCTGCTTTGAGCTCCTTTTTTCTTATTTTTTAATTATGAACGCATGGAATGAAAATGTAAATAAGGGTTTAGGGGTTAAGGGATTATGGTGGTGACTATTTCCCATAATACCCTTGCCTTATTCTTTTATTAGTTAACTTTTAAAACCATCTCCATAAACTCATTCTTTTAATTTTTATTTAGTTAAGCTCGTCCTCTATTAAGTTTTTGTTAACAAGAAAACTTGTCAATACCCCAAAGTAGAGTTTAAAGTATAGGAGTCTCCTTCGAAACCCTCTTTTGATTAGGTAGAGGCAGTTAGAATCTTATTACTCCCTTTAATCTGCCTTTCGAATAGATCGTCGTAGTAAAAACATATCTTTATTCAACCTTTCGACTCAGTCGAAACTCCTATATCCCTTTCTTTTAAGTCTTTGAAACTTGCTTATTAAGTTTACTTATCCTTTCGAAACCCCCTTTCGAAGTAGTTGTGATGTCCTAAATGTTGGCTCTGATGATTCAAGGAAATGGTTTAAATGGATAGGTTCCGACTTCGTCGAAAGCTGGCCTCTTTGATGGCTTGGTTTTTGCCCTATAAATATAAGGAAATAGGATGGGTTAAAGGTTCCGACTCACTCAAAAGGTGAGCTTTTTGGTATCTTGAGGTTAGGAGCTAAGACTTTAAGAATATTGGTTGAGCAATGGATTTCGACTCATTTAAAAGATGACCCTTCAACCAAGTCGACACAAGCAGATCATAACTGAATCCAACAAGAGTTTCAAAACAGCTGCATATTCTAAAGTATCATAATCTTGCTTTCATTAAGCTAATGTTGTACCAATTAATCAAATCCCCAATTTGATTTCAAAAATAGGGTTTACCAATTTAAGAAAATAAAAGAATGGAGTGAATGAATCCGCATCCCAAAAACCAGACCCCTAGGCTCTTATTTATAGGTGCAGGTTGGCACCTTTCAAATCAGTGCTTTCACCTTGTTCGAAAGGTGGCCTCAGATACCTTTCATCGCCTTTAACACTTGTGCATCCTTCTGCATCACATTTGAATGGATTTGAGTGCTTTCGACTTCATCAAAAGGGGTAGGTGTGCTTCTCCACTTTGTGCTGCCATTTTGTTGCAGGTAAGAAAAGGTACTAGCTCTTAACTATATTGATAGGTTGATCTTTGGAGCTTCGAAGGAGTTGAGACGTTGAAGGTTTTAAGGTGAAAGGTCTCTTTCTTAATTGTGAATGGTTTCGACCAGTTCGAAAGGCTTATTTAAGCATTCCAAGAGGTTGTTTCGACAAAATATCCTTCTGTGGAATGTGAATGATGGCGGAACCTTTAACTTCGAAAGGTTTGGCGTGCATGTGAGTGTTGTAATTTGTTGCCTTCGAAAGTATTCCCCAATTTATTCAAAACGTCTTCATACAGGCAGAAGCATCCATTTCGAAAGGAAGCAATTGAAGCGAAAGGGTGCTTTTGCCCCTTTTGACCCCTTCAAAAGCTGGTAACACATCTGACTTTGGCTGTAGCATCCCTTCGACTCCTTCGAAAGGCTTTGTTTATGCTATCATCTCTCGTAAATCCTTCTCTTCTACTCACCTTGGTTTCGACAAGGTTGAAATGAGAATTGGTCTTAACACTCTCCCCCCTCCTATGATGGGATGCCTTTAACTTTCACTACACCATAAACGATATTTTGATACGGCTAAAAGCCGTATCAAAATATGCCGAGCTTAATATTTTGATACGGCTTTTAGCCGTATTTAATGAGCCAAATAGATATGGCCTAAGGCCGAATCTAATTGGCTCATTAGATACGGCTAAAAGCCGTATCTAATGTATCAACTAGATACGGCCATTAGCGGTATCTAATTGACACATTAGATACGGCCAGAAGCTATATCTAATTGACAAATATATGAACCAATTTGATACGGCTAAAAGCCGTATCTAATTTTCCAATTAGAGATAGACATGAAGTCCGAAGTTTTTTGAATAAATAATTAAAAACAATTTTTTTACAGATTCAACATAAAGAAGAAATAGTTAACAATAAATTTTGAAATTATATCTGTATAAATAGTTCACAGCAACGACAATACATATAACAAAAGTTCAACAAGGTAGTTCAACAACATGAATAACATTAGTAATACAACGCAAATTTCGGCAAGTTCAGCAACTACAAAGTTCAGATAGTACCATCAATGCCAATATCTTGCCAATTTCTTCACCATCGCCATCAGTGATCCCGGCACTATATCTTGCCAAACGATACGTATCAGACTGCAAGTAGAAGACCAGAATTGCACATAATCTACTGAAGACATTCAAAATATGAAGAAAATAAATTAGTTACAATTATGGTTTGTAATTTAAGATTAAGAGGGTGTTTAAGTATAATGAACATTTTAGAATACTGTTATGCACTGTGGCTACAATGCGTTAATTTGAGTTAATTATCACATGAAGTATAAATCAATGAGTTAATATGAAAAACTCCAATGTGACCAATATGATTTTTCTCAGTAAGAATTTAAATTGGACATTGGGCATAAGCTCTAAATAAAATATACAATTAAACTCAATACATATATGGATTATATTATACATACAAAAATGCTACTTTCAGTAGTTAAATATATGAATTATACAAACAATTAAACTATAATTTATATATTACCTCAACTAATATACATACATGCACGCACATACATATAACATAGTGCGTATAAAAACGAGCTCACATAGAAAGTATCTATTTGCGCTCATATTCAATTAACACAATGCATATGAAAATTTGATAAAAACAAGTTAGTTTGTATTTGTAAACTGAATATATCGCACATATGTATATCTGTGCAACCGTTCACTATGCACAGCTTATTTGTTCTCTCCCTCTCTGTTCACCCCTGATCATCTACTACGGTTGCCAATCCACACAACACCTAACATCCTCTTCAACTGCCCCTGCTAACATTTCCACTTTCAACTCCTCCTATTCTAAACATATCAGTGCTATACCAGTAACACTTCAGTTACAAAATTCAACTCCTACAATACATTCACAATACACTCTCATCATCTCTCACAAATCCACCACCACAGCCCAGGTCTTCACAATTAAACTTCAAAAAATCCACAAATCCACCACTACATACAAACAATCAAGAACTGACCATATTACAACCTTGCAAGTGCACACAACCACTTAAACTCCTGCCACAATTTTTGGTTCATCAAGCCATTCACTGCACAGCAACATAGCAATACTACCATCTTCTCTTTCTCCTACAACACTTCATTTTACTGCCTTCCTATCTAACTGCCACCATCCCAAGCAGCCAAACCCCACTATTCATCACATTACAACCTTCCATAGATCATCACACAACCACACTTCAACTGCTATATCCGCAACCCACTGTTTGAACACAACTTCCCTTTCTCATCATTCCTCTGCAATTGCCCCTTGCTTGTAAACTGCATCACCACTGCAATAAACCATACAACACACAACCAAACTTCACCCATACATACCATCATGCACCATGTCAAACCAGTCACCAATCCTCCGGATACATCAGTAACTACCACTTCATTCACCACAGCCACACAGCTGCCGAACAAGTTCTTCCACCACTGACCTGCTACGACAACTACTTCAGCAACCAGTTTTGCTAACCCCACAATACACCATTCAGTCAACCACACAAGCAGTATACAAAAAGGAAGAAGAACTGTCAAACACTTACCGCAATACAGTCTTACCATAATACATCATTGTTGTTGCAACCATCTTCTGCTACATCAACAACTCACATTCAAGTCACCACAACCAAGCACCAGCTACAGGCAAGCACTCCATGACCTCCACCAATTGCCGCAACCAAAATACATGTCTACATTCGTATACATTGTACGCACTGTCACCCATATACACACGCATGTGTAAACTGTGTATGTCACAGTTTGTACGCACACTCTTGCAGTCTTTATTCTTATACATACATGTAGTCTTACTTAGAGTTAGCAATTTAAGTATCAAAATATCAAATGAGAACAGACTCGCTTGACATGTATATTCAATTTTCTTACAGCGTACATATATATTAACTCACCGCATGCAAAGTTTGAAAAATATTCAGTTTACTAAACGATAATACTGCTCACAATTTATATATATATAAACACACATGTAAACATACTAGTTTTAAAATATGCTGAATTCAGTTTGAATGTAGATTTAGTTTGACCGAACGCATATGATATATTTCAGTTGAATGAAATATCAGTTAACAATATACTAGTTTGAAAATATATTGAAATCATTTTGAATGTTGATTTAGTTTGACTATGAACGTATATGATATACTTCAATTAGAATGAAATATCAGTTTACATTTGCTTCATGTCACCAGATACACACACAAACATACATGTGTGTGGTTCATAGTTCATACTGCTATGTTTAGCATCTCTCTTCATTTAAAGCAACTCTAGTCATCATACAAATGCATGAATCATACACTATATTTACTTTTGCAGCCTAAAGTTGATCTAACTCATCTAAGAATTGGAACTTAATGCAATAAATAGACACGGCTTGTTAATTATCACTACATGAATCACCTACATTTTAGAGCTGTGTAGTGACGATGTGTCGGGTTGCCAATGGTTTACTTTTGCATGGTCCATGCCATTATGATAAGCATTCACCTACCAACATATATTTTCTCAACTTTATGTTTAATTTGTTGAAGTTCATCAAATACATACACATGGTCAATTATTGTGTAGTAAAAGAAATCTCAATGTTACTATACTCAACCCACTCTTTATGATTCAAAATATGACATCAATCCTATATTTATGCTCCAAAAAATTTCATAAGTACAGTCAATTAATTATTTTTGATGAAATAAACAAAGTGAGTTTACAGAACAGATCACAAGTTACCCAAAATTTGATCACATATCCCCCTAAATTTTGCCATTTAATGGTGCGACTGTCCATCATGCATTTTTATTTCAATTTTTTGGTGTATAGTTTATATATAAATGTGTAAAATTTTGAAGAAAAATCTACGATTTCAACGGTTTGACGGACTAAACCATCAAAATCTTAAATTTGTAAGTGATTACAGTTCGGTCACGGTACAATCAGTTATGAAAACTATGTTTCGTACAAGTCCCGAATTATGATTTTAGAAACATTAAAGTGGAAAACTCTCTCGCGTAATGAAGATTGAGGCATGCTAGATTTGAGCTCTACTCAGTTTGCTCATAAACGAGCTTAAATTAGTTTCAAAATTGTATGAAAATTGGGTTCCTCCTTAATTAGTTTCAAGAAAGCTCTAGGAGCTCCAATGAACATTAAATTAAACTTCGCCGACATAAAGAAACATTTGCCGGTCATAAATGAGTACAATTCACAATTGTAAAGTTATTTTGCTTAGTAGCCCATTGTTTTTATTTTCCATTAAAAGTCTTTTAGGTAGAATACTGCTTCTAAATATGTAAATTTTAGGAGTGCAGTAAATAAAGAATTCGAATCTTGTTAAAAAAATAACAACAAATTAAAAATAATAACAATAGAATTGAAAAAAATTACAAAATTAGCTGTGAGGTTCACCATCAGTGAATGACTTTGTTTCTTTAGTTCATATATAGTTATCAAATTAATGAAAAGAAGAATTTTAGGAAGAAATTAATTCAAGATAGAAAATTTTGGGGATTCAAGATAGCGTTTGGCTTGAAAACGAGTTTTGTGGTTTTCGTTTTCAACGTGTACTTTAAAACGTACGGCGAAGAGAAAATATACCTGCTCCATCATCTAGAGATATCGAATAAGACACTTCGGATGGCACACATATCCACCCACTCCAACATCAGCAAAGGTCTCTGAAAATTGATGATTCATTTTGCTGGTTCTCTCATCTGGTAGCAGTATACCGTCCAACACCACTTTTTCATGTGTGGATGGTACAGATTTCCCATGGATGTTGGACAATGTAGAATCTCGGCATATAGTACATGTTGCAATAAAAGGGAATATTTATTATTATTTAAGTTTTCTACTTATTATATCATAAATGTTTAAATGTTAAAAATACCTGTTCCTATTAATTCTAAATCAGAGTTGAGGATTTCACATTTTTGATTGTTCGTAACATTGGTCGAATCCTGGAACTGCGAAGCAATGAATTCAGGAGCATTGAATTGTGTGGTGCATCCTCCATCAGAAGAATTGACCGGTACATGAATTCCCTGTTCACTATTTCCCACCATGTTGATCAAAACCTCCATTTTCCCAGACAAATTTCCCACTGTACTCTCCAAACTTCCCACCCTCATTTTCAACTCATCCTGCTCGCCATTAACATGCCGGAGTCGTTTCTGTGCAATGGCACAAGCCTTAACTTTAGTCTTTGGTATAACGGTCCCAACACCGTGGCTCCTACCCCTTGCATCCTTACCAAGCACTTGTGATAAGATGTCTTCATCCACTGTCAATTTTTCTTCATCACTATCAGCGATCTTTTCCTTCGCTTTCGCAATTTGATCCTGTAATATGATAATACTTACATGAATAAGGAATTTTAAAGAATATGCAAGTTAATATTTGTTTAACTTACAAAGTATGGAGAAGTGGCATCTGATATGCTACCATCTTTTTTCCTGTGTGTCTTCTCCCATACTTGACGACGACTGATATTTGTTGATGGACTAGCAACGATCTGCAATACAAGTTGATGCAACCACATGAATATCCAATCACAATGTGTAAATCATTTGAATGAAAATGAATATAAATTACCATTTCTTGTTCTATTTTAGCGTGACTTTTACGTCCTGGATGATGAGCATAACTGAGAAATGCTCTGTTCTTTTTCCCTGCCTCCCTTCTTCCGCTTGCTTCAGGCGTTGCTTCATTTTTTACGAACTCTGCCCAATCTTCTTGAGCAACTGTAGGTGGGCAATTTTTCAACCGTTCTTCGTCATTGTTGAAAGGGTCATAATAAACTACTCTCAAGTTTTTCTTGTATCTCCTAAAAGCCTCGGCCATTCTCTTTAAAAACATTTCCTTTGAAAGCGGATCGAGCTCATAAATTTTCTGCAAAAAATATATTAAATTAAATGTTGTGCAAAGAGTTGAAACCATAAGGCTATTGAATGAAATAGTTGTTGTCAAACAGATAAGGATACTTACCACCAATTCGTTCCAAACGTTGTCCTTGTATATTCCAGGTACTTTATTCCAGCTTATATATGATATCGGAACATGAGCTCTTACTAGTTTACCGAGCATAGTAGCGATTTTTCCAGCGTTATCTGAGACCGGAATACCAAGTAAGTTTTGATCAACTTTCTTCGCCTCTGAACATGACGAATGTGAAGATGGTGGATTTTCTGACATAGTTTTCTACAAAATATAATATTACTAATTATTTTAATAAGTCACGATAATAATTATACATGTATCAATGTCAACACTCCATAATATAACACACTTGCACATACAAAATTATTAAGTGACAACACCTGGAATTGCATTGGAATGTATAAAATATTCAAAACCATACATACACACAATCGTGCAATTAAAAATATACAGACACACAATCATGTGATGTACGAATACTAATAAGTTAACATATGGATTTGGTAAGGTCTTCTAATTTTTCATTGTCTTCAAAAGCTGATTGATAGACGGTAGGGAACTCAATGTCATCCACATTTGTAGTCAACCGTTTTGGTGTATGCAAGACCACAGACCATCCGTTATTTTTAAAATCTTTTGAGTAGAAAACTTGACTCGCTTCTGATGCAAGAATAAATGGCTCGTCATTCACATTATTTTTGTTCTTCAATTTCCCTAAATTTACCATGATGAGGTTTGAAATGGGATCTATTTTGCAACCATTGACCTTATCCTCAACTTTTACCCAATCACAATAAAAAACTGTTTGTTTGAAGTCAGTGTAATCCAACTCAAGTATCTATTGAATGACTCCGTAATACGTTGTTTCTACTTCCTTATAATTTTTATCCTTACCACTCGCTCTAAATTTTATAATTGTTCTCATGCATACACCGTTATTTTGTGTTACCATACGGTCTTCGTACTTTTTTGTGGAAAATGAAAATCCATTCACTTGGTACTTCATATAACTACGCGTTATGAACTTCGGCCCGTGCACTAACCGCACAGAGTTGGATCAACATCGATGGTCTTTAACAGCTCATTACGTAACCATAGATTAAAACTTTGAACTACTTCCACGGTGGTAGCCCTGCCTCTAGGTTGAAATCTTGTACTTTTCACATAGGAGTTATACCTCCTACGAAAAACACATATCAAAATGTATATATAAATTGAATTAAAAAAATTAAAATTCCAAACAAGTTCATGAACTTACTTCTTCCATTCATCCAATCCATCGTACTTATTAAGGACCCATCTACGCACCTGTTCAAACTGCACTTGGGTTAACGTTATGTCTTTACCATTATCCAGAGGTATCTCACCAGCAAACTCATCGTCCTCGTCTAAAAACGCTTCGCGGGTATGTTTATGATTGCCATCACCTCCGTTTGGCATATATTCCATGCAGTAAAGACTAGCTTCTTGTACGATATATCCTTCTGCAATACACCCTTCAATGTATCTTTTGTTGCGCACATATCCTTTATTTGTTTTCATCAACCTATAAATGTGATCAATTATATACGTTAAATGGTAGCTATTTATATGAAATAATGATGTGCATAACTGAAATTAGAAATTTACCGTTCAAATGGATACATCCATCTATATCTGACAGGGCCACAAATCAACGCTTCATCGGCTAAATGAACCATAAGGTGGACACTGATATCAAAAAATGTAGGTGGAAAATGTTTTTCAAATACACACATTGCTTCTACTAAGCTAGCCTTTGCTTTTAAAAGATGTTCCCTATTGATCACCTTTGAACATAAAATGTTATAGAATAAACTAATACGATGAACAACATTTCGTAGATCCTTATGTTGTGGATAAGAATGTTGAAGCAATACCGGAAGCAAATGCTGCATTATGACATGGTAATCATGTGACTTCATATTTCTTAGTTCAGGAGGATTGATGCTCACATTGTGTGAAAGTTAGAAGAAAATTTGTTAGGCACTTTCAGATTTTTCAAAACGGTGCAAAACCGTATCTTTTCTTCTTTGCTCAAAGCGAAAGTTGTCTTTGGTATGATTGTTTTATTTGTTTCAGGATCTTCCATCACCCACAACATTTGTTTTATACCCATGATTTTCAAATCCTTGCGTGCATTGATGCCATCTTTTGACTTACCTTTATGGTCCATAATGGTGCTGATGAGATGCTCCGTGACATTCTTCTCCGTATGCATAACATCAATATTTTGTCGGACCAAATTTGCTTTCCAATATGGTAAATCAAAAAAGATAGACCTCCTATACCATCCAGAAATATTGTCAACATCTTCATTGGTTGACTTTTTCCATTTTCGATCAATTTCTTCTTTTTCTTTACCAACTTTCATTTTGATATTCGCTACTTTCTTTTCAACTTGAAAACCAGTCAATGGCCATTTAGGGCGACAAAGTTCTTGTTCGTTGTTGAAATTTATCTTATCGTATCGAAACTTGTGTTCGTTAGGAAGAAACATTCGATGTCCCATGTAACACATCTTCTTACTTTCAGGAAGATAATAAGAACAAGTGTTTTCCCCACAAACGGGACATGCAAAGTAACCGTGAGTTGTACATCCCGATAAAGTCCCAAAAGCAGGGTGATCATGGATTGCCCACAGCACCCTAGCTCTCATTGTGAACTCAGATTTATTTAACGAGTCAAATGTAACTACTTCTTCCCATAACTGCTTTAACTCGTCTATCAACGGCTGTAAATAAACATCAATATCCTTTCCTGGTTGTTTTGGCCCAGAAATCAACAATGTTAACATTGAGAACTCCCTTTTCATGCACAAAGACGGAGGAAGATTATATGGTACAACAATTACTGGCCAACAACTGTAAGGGTTAGAGAGAGAAGCATGTGGACAGAAACCATCTGTTGCTATTCCAAGTGTGACATTTCGTGGCTCGGCAGCAAAAGTTTGATCAAATGAATCTGCGACTTTCCATTGAGAAGTGTAACATGGATGACGCATTACGGTTGGATCAGACTTGGCACGACCATGCCAGGTCATCGCATCTGCCATCCATGGTACAGTATACAGTCTCTTCAATCTAGAAATTAAAGGAAAATGTCTTAGTGTCTTTCGAGGTACTTTGGTGCATTTTCTCTCTTCGTTTAATGATGTCATATATCTTGGTTCATTGCAATTTGTACAAGAAACTTTGTTCGCATCATCTTTCCAGTACAATATGCAATCATTGATGCATGCATTATAAGTTTTGTAATTCATCCCAACTTGCTTAATGATCTTCTTCACGTCGGAGTACTTTGTCGGCAGCGTGTTACCTTCGGGGAGTAACTCCTTTATTAGTTCGAGAAGTGCAGTCATACCATTATCTGAAAAGCTGTATTGGGTCTTCAAGCTATTCGGTTTCACAATGGCATACAGCTTCGTAATCCCTTTTGAACATGAAGGATACAGTGGCTCTTTTACGCTACCAAAAAGCGATTTATACTTCTTACTTTCATTGGCCTGCCAATCTGGATAATCAGTAGACTGCTCTCCAACATTAGCATGATCAGGCAATGAATTTGTAGGTTGAAAATGATGAAATCTATCTGCATCATTGACCAGATCTTCCATCCTAATATGTTCAGACTCAGCAGTAGTTCTGCCATGACTAACTGGTTGCTGTTTTTCCATCTCCGCCCTTTTTCCCCATGAAAATACCACGCTATATACGATTGGATAATACCCCATCTAAGCAAATGAAAATGAATGTCATCTAATTTGATCGTCTTCATATTTTTTCACCGGGTGCAAGGGCATAAATACAATCCTTTCTTACCACCATTTTCTTCAACAAAACTAATGAACTTCTGCACCCCGTCTATATAGTATGTAGATCTTAGATCTGATTCATTTATCCATTGTTTGTCTATGCTGAAAGACATACTGCCCTCCTATATCATATTTAACAGAACATGAGACTTGCCCTTCAATGGGTCCTCATTCCAACTGTTCGAAAAGAATATTTTTGAAATTATATTGAGAAATTTGTTGTAAGATTAATTCTACATATTTAACTTTACTAAATTATACTGGATTAACTAGTTACACAAATCATTAATTTATTATTAAACAGAATTTGATAATTATTTTCAAATCGTGTTTAATTATCATTAAACTAGTTTCAAACTATTTATTTTATTCTAATTAAATATCTGAAATAAATTACTTAATTAATAAGTGTAATTTGCTTAAAACTTTAATTAATTAATGGTTAGAACATTTTTTTTTACCATTAACCATTGCTAGTTGCTATTTATTATTTAAATAACTTAAGTAATTAATTAAATGATTAACACATATTTAATTATTCTAAACTTAAATAATTTAAGTTTAAATCCCTTTAGCTTTCCTTTCATTTTTATACCTCTTCTCTCCTTTCCCTTTTATTTATTTTCTTTCTTCTAGTTCTTTACCTTTCTTTCCTATTCTTCCCTTTTCTTTTCTTTTCTTTACTCACGATTTCCCTTCATATACATATTTAGTAGTTACAAAACTTCCACCAAAAATCATAATTCCTCAAGTTGAATCTGATTCTGATCATATAAGTAAAATATGAAATTAAAACAATTTATTTTTTTGATATGATTCATTTCCACTGTAAATTCTTTATTCCAGTAAATATACTTACTTACTACACTTGAGATCATTTAAAAAAAATAGAAATTCATTAATACAAACATACTTCCTTTAATGATCTTAACCCAAAAGTAATTGAGTGAAGAGAAATCTAATTTTGAGTGATTCTTGAGCCTGTTAGCATAAAATAGAGATATGCACATATTCACACAGCAATTTCAACTTATACACCCAGACAAAACACATTTCCCATCTATGAAAATCATATTCAAGTCATTACTACCATCAATTGTTGCATGCACAAGCTATAAAGATGATTTAACTCTCAAGTCTTCTTCGCAATCTGACTCTGCCAGAAATGACTAAAACCCGCAGTTCAAAGCCTGGGTAAAACATGTTCTGACAGTTTGCCCAAAAGCATAGCACTCTGCTCGGTTTTGCTATTTGTTTAGAGTTGCTGAATTTGTTATTTAGGCAAATGACTTTAAAGAAGTTCTATGAATTTGAAGTTGCATTTGTGTTTATAAAAAACTGTATTAAACATGGAAATAAATGGTTAACTAATTCTAAGGTCCCCTAAAACTCAGGGTAAATTTGTAGTGGATTGGTCTTATAGGTTATCGCTAGCACAGTATTGGGTCAGCCTCATTAACTCCAACTGTTTTTCAACTTAATGGAGCACTCGTGATTGACAGTAATGTCATTAATGTGAAGCAAAATAAGCAGAAGAATTGTCGAATTGTCTCATATTTATTCGAATAAGCAAAATAAGCAAAAGAAGCACTGTTGTTTATTCGAATAAGCAAAATAAGAAAAATAAGCATGATATTTGATTATTATTGAGCTGATTTATCTTTTGTAACTAGCTACAATTCTTCGTATTATATTTTCATATTTCAACATACCAACGGTTTGGTGCTAATGATTCAAGCTACTTGATCGTTCATAATATAAATTGTTTAGTAAAGAACAATATAATTTAGTAAACAATTAACTTCCTTGTAAGATTTATACGCATGGCTTTTTCATGATCGTTTTTTGTTTTCCTGTACGACCTAGAATTTTGTAGTATGATTTTAAATATTTAATTAATTTTAAATAGTTAAAATATATGGACTATTTAAATTTCAATAAATGGAACTCAAAATATAGGGTTTATTTTAAACATTAGCACCAAACCGTTTCCAAAAAATTTGCCATTACAACGGCGCCATTTTGTAGCACCGGAGTAATGTCTATGCATTACCCCTCTCCTGATACTTGGCCTGCACCATTAACAACAATTTTATACACTTATACAACAATGTCAGAACAATATACAACATTAGCACCAAACTGTTTTCAAAAAATTTGCCATTACAACGGCGCTATTTTGTAGCACCGGAGTAATGTCTATGCATTACCCCTCTCCTGATACTTGGCTTGCGCCATTAACAATAATTTAACAACTCAAAATGCTGCCAACTCAAAGCTATCTATAAACGTTTATGAAGAGAACAATTTTTTTGACAGTAGAGTACACTTCAAATTATATTTAACAACTGCTTCTCTTTATTACCATGCTTACAGGTCGAGACAAAGATAAAAGTACTATTACAGAAACAGAAATATGGTTGCTACATCTATATAAACGAAATGAATTACTACCATGATGCTTTAATAATAAACTAATATAATACACAAAATTTCATACTTTTATTGCCTACTTTGTGTTCTTTTGTTCCATTGAAATAAACATGGTCCTTGTATAAATTTTTCCATCTTACATTTATCAACTCTCTTCAAAGTACATTTTCTGCATGTGGAACAATACCAACAAAGTTATGACTTCGTAATTATGACAACTCATTGATTCCTTCCTCATCCACCAAAATATTTACTTAAGAATGGCATATATAGCACCATCCAAACTCCAATTTAAACAGTTAACAATGCTTCAGTTATCAACATTTGATTTTCTAACATGACGAATATTAAAATCTCATGAATTCAATTTAAAAATACAGTAATAACAATAAAAAAGATACATATTGCGTCATAAATCAACTCAACCAAACCCATAATACACTGGAATCTATGTCATTCGGTAATAAAAATATATTTTAACAGCAAGTTGCATCATATATTGCACAATTTCCATTTTACTCGCTCATCCACCTATGAACCCATGGAATCTATGTCATTCGGTAATAAAAATATATTTTAACAGCAAGTTGCATCATATATTGCACAATTGCCATGGAACTATGACTGATGTTCCAGTCATTAGATTGATTAAATTATCATCACTTAATTTATAAAAAATGAAATATAGCACGTTAAACTTCCAGTGAGAAACCCATGAAAACGACATTAGGTAAAACAACGGAATTAACAAAATTACTTGAGCAGTGATCGAATTCGAGAAGACATGGAAGGCTCTGATGGACGACGTTCGATCGATCGAGGTGGCGATTTAACCCTAAATCAGCACGGGAAAAAAATTGAAAGGCTGGAAATAAAAAAAGGAGGGAGGGTGTGCGTTTTGGGGAAAATTTTCCCACGAAAAGAGGCACAGATTTTGATACGGCTATAAGCCGTATCAAATGTTAATACGGCTTAAAGCCGTATTAAATATTATAGATACGGCTATAAGCCGTATTAAAATTTGATACGGCTTATAGCCGTATTAAAATTTGATACGGCTTATAGCCGTATCAAATGGGCCGCCTAAGGTTGCGCTAAAATCCTTTCCGTGGTGTAGTGTTTTCTAGTCATCTGCCTCGGTACTCCTCTTTATTTTAGCACTGAGATTTCCCGTCTTTTCATATTCTTGAATAAATCCTGGTCGTTTATTTAAATTTGATCGTACGGTCTGTCCTTCATGTTGACTTTTCTTATAAATTATGCTTCTTTCTTCCCTTCTTTCATTTACCTACGATTAAAAGAAACTTCCAGTAAGAATTAAAATTATCAATTTCTTAAATAGTTCCTATTTCCAACAAACAAAGACTCGAATTCAAAGTAAGTTCTTATTATCTTGCTTTTCGAACTAACTTTCCATGCTAAATTTTGATTTTAAAATTCACTAGGTTGGAATTTGAATTACTGCTTCGATTTCACAAAAATAACTTAAGTTTTTCATTTACATGAAGGTATTCTTTGGTTCATTTTATGGCTTATTTTGTTTCATTTCCCATGTTAATTTATATTCAGAATTGATCCGATTTGGTTTTATTTAGTTTCGAATTTACACTTTGTGGTTTTTTACAATTATTGATTGTAAATTCACGCCTAAATCAATTTAGTTATTAATTTTCTGACGTTTTGGGTCGAAATTGAATTGGAGAAGAAAAGTTTCTCCAGTTACTTCACAGAGAAATTTAAACTGTACAATTCATAATTTGACATTGTAATTTTACTTTTCTACCCCTTCGAAAGGGGTTAAGGCGGCTAACTTTGTAACAGCCTGAAATTTTCAACCATTCGCATCCGCACATGTCGGAATTGAATTGCTCAAAATATCAGATTGTTAAATTATATTTGGCATAACTCAGCATATACAGTAAATAAATAAATCACAGAATCACAGACACAGAGTAAAATAACAATAAGCAGCGGAAACAAAAGAATAGTAGTTCATGAAGCTACTATATATATATATCAGAGTTAAAATAAGATACAACAGAGGTCTCGAATTCATAGAAGTCGCAATACAATAGTCAAATACAAGATCAGAATATATCTCTGGAGTCAACTGAATCACCGAAAGCTGAATAGATATAGCTGGATCTCCAAGCGAAGCTCCAACTCCAAAGGCGAGTCTCGAATGTTGTATCACTCAGTCTAACCCGAGCGTAAAGCAAAACAAAAAACACTCGAGTCAAGATTAACATTCTTATATCAATAAATCCAACTCAAGTGAAATATCAACTGAAATACAAGTAACTCAAAGGATGTTTGGGATACCCATCCTCTAAGGATCCGCGGAACTATCTACTATGTAGTACAATACGCTATTATAATATGTCTATAGTAAAGTAAACTATTAAAATAGCGTTAAGGCTTTACATTTTCCACCTTAACACATTTTATATATTCCCATAGTCTATACAGTACCGTAATCTCCCCCGTACTGGGTGTCGTCAGAGGGCACTCCATAGGTATGGTACAAAACAAACTCGTATAATGCTCGCTAGGGTAGGTGACACGGCACAACAAGGCAATGCCAGGGTAGATATACCAATTACGCATCAGGGCTGGTGCTAACGCATAGCAGCCGCTACCGCCCACCTCGAGCCACACTCCCAAAAATCCGAGGGGTGCACCCAATCAATCACAAAGTAATAGAATGGTATCGAAGGAGTGTGTCCGATCAGAGGAGCTACCTCATTGGCCCGAGAATCGCTCCTGTTTTAGCCACCTTATGCCAACTCACGGGAGTTGGGTCCACGTATATACCTCATATAGGATCGTCGCCACCATCCTACTTCATTCTGGAATCTCCACCACGTACACAATTGTTAAAGTGATTTTCGGTATCGACAGAGAGTATGCCCATATCCGATCCCGGTCTCTTTAACAACTAATCGTTATTATAACACCGCGGTCATTTCAAAATAGTTTATACTTCAAAACCAAATATCATTTCCATTTTAAAATTCCTATCAATACGATATCATTTCCATTTCAAAAATATTCACTTTCAAAATCATAGTACTTTCAAAGTATAATACTTTCGAAACCAAACAATTTGAAATAATAATACTTTGGAAATCATCATACTTTGGAAATCATCATACTTTGAAATTCATAACTTTGGAAATCATAACACTTTGAAATCATAAGACTTTCCTTCAAATAGTTTAGATATTAATAATAGTATATAAAATAAAATAGTTTATAAAATAAAATAATTTATATAAAATAGTTATAAGTTAAAACAATTTATATTAAAATAATTAGTATATTTAAAATAGTTTATATTAAAAATAGTTATATTAAATTAGTTTATAAAATAATATAAAAACAGTTTTAAATATAATTTAAAATACTTTATATAATAAGATAGTTTCCACGAATTTCATAAATCAACTCGAATTCCAAAATTCACATTTAATTCAATCTCAATTCATCGATTTCAATTCAATTCAGTTCTAAATAAACTATTTCAAATTATATCGATTTCAAATACAGATTTGAACCTCAAAATAAACCATTTCAATTTCAATATACTTCAAATCTTTATATATTCCACCATTTCAAAACCAAATTTGATAATTTCATATATATCTTAATTTAACTTCATTATTATTTAGTTTTGCCATATTCACTAAATAAATTTAATATCATTTAAATAAAAGCCCAAATTTCAAATCACTAAATATTTCCTTCAATTTATTTAAACTTGAAATATTCATTTTAAATCATCTTAAACCAAAAATCAAGTTATAAAATCATATCCTTTCAAACCCCAAATTCCATAAGTTTAGATCGATTTAATTGAATATAATTCTTAATTAAATGCAATTTCAAATCAATTTCAAATCTATCTCCTCAACCTTAATTTATTAAATCATTACAAACTGTATATTAAAATATAATTTAAATAAATACTTAACCATATTATATTTTAATAAAATCAAACTTTATTATTAAACTTATTTTATATTAAAACAAATTTATACATAGCCTAAAATCAAGAATTTAACTATATATAAAATAACATTTATATCATATCTAAAATCAATATTTTTATAAAACCATATATTTTTTTCCAAAACCATAGAAATAATTTTCATAATATATATATATAGACCAACGGTGTCTATATATAATTCTCTACCCTATGGTCAAGTGATACGGATATTTATCATTTCAATCCGCAATTTAAATATATACGGGTACATATCATTTCAACCTGCAATCCCAAATTCAATTCCATAAAAATCGCTTGGGTTTATCATTTCAACCCTTGATGATTTTCTCCTATTCTACACATCGTTCGGGTATGTATCATTTCAACCCATAGTGAATTCTATACTAACAGGGAACTTACAGAGTGATAACAGATATGATAATAATATAACATGCATATATTATCAATATAAATAACATATAATGGTGTCAGATGTCACAGGTGAACAGATACAAATAATAGCATATATAACAATGTAAATAACTAACAGCAGAATATTTCAATTGTCGTTTCAATTGAAATCAAATTTAATAAATATAAGAATGTTAATCGTGAGTGATTGATCACCTTTCGAGGCTAGATAGATTTGGAGAAGAAATGAGCTATGAATCCAGGCACGAATTTCAAGGCAAAGCACGATTGAACACAAATTCAACGATCAAAGCTGATAATGAGGAATTGATGAGACAAATCAGAATTAGTTTGATATAAAACTGAATCGAAATGCATATTATATTATTGTTTTATTACTATCTTTCAAAAAATCAATGTTTAAATCAAAACACGTATTTAGGAATAAATCTATAGATTTTTTATTATTATTTCCTTGAAAACAATATTTCAAATTTAAGAAAAAAAAGAAAAAAAAAGTATATTATATATACGTATATGTAAAATAAAACCGATTGTATTTATTATATAAACATACATGTAAATCAAATAAACTAACATAACCAGTACCTAGTAACAACTATATATATTAAATATAAATACACGTGTAACAATACTAGGAATAGACATATTACATAGATTTGTTTTTTTTTCAAAACATAAATATGCGGATAAGAATACTAACACAATAAAATACATATATAATACGAGTAGGTATAATACAAGTAGGTATAGAATGTACTTTACATATATATAAAAATTTATACCACAGAACAACAAAAAGGCTAAACCTATATATACACTGATATATATATATACAACATTACATTTTTAAATATTCTTACTCAAAACCCATATGTACACCTATATATAACTAACTGGTAAAACACACATTCCCTATATAACCGACGTAGCATATATACCATATAACAGACTAGGCTTCTATAATATAATATACATATATAATGTATTTTTCTTTATGATTTCAAAAAAAAATCTACATATTACCAAACAACAACATAAAAGTATATATACATATACACAGTAACAAAATATATATACTATAGCTAAGTAACATAAATATAAACATACAGTCAAACATATATATATATATATATATATATATATTCCCAGATGCATATTGTATTAGAAGGTCCAAATCCATGTAAACATATACAACAGATGTAACTTATACTGTATAAAACATTTAACTGTAATAACACAATATATACTAATATATTGTATGCCAAATTTCAAGAAACATATATATAACATACTTATATATAGGTAAACTTTATAAACTGTATAGCCTTTATAACTAACTGAGATATATACACCAACGTGTATATACAAACTAACATTATAAAACTGGAATATATAAAAATCTATATAACTAACCTTTGTATAAAATAAGTATATACACGTTACACATCTAAAACAATATATAAACATACATTTATATATTACATATAAGGTTTATACTGACCATATACACTTATCCATACTGTAACTATATATATATATATATATATATATATATATATATTTGTATGTGAACCGAAATTCATGAGCTCAACTCATATGTTATATAAATAGCAAACAGACTACATATGGCTCGAATAACGCAAAAGCTGATATAACCTTCATATATATATATATATATAACATATAATATGGTTGAAAACTCTTACATACGAACAACATATAATATGGATTATAAACATATATACATAGATATATATACATATATATATATATATAATGACATAAAACATGATTTGTAAAAATTATATATACACATATATAATAACTGACAATATACAAACTAACCAACACACAATAAATTTAAAACTGACCTTAAAGAGGAAGTTAGACAGGGAGATTGAGGCACGAACAGCAAAGGTGGTTCGAGTTGGGTTGCTAAGGCGGCAGAGGGGAAGAAGCAGAGGCCGAAGTGGTAATGCAGGTTGGAGAACATGTGGCTGCGTCGGTTTGTGGAGGAAGTCGCGGCTGTTCGGTTTGTGGTGGAGGAAGGATGGGAGAACAAAGGGGAGAGTCTTGGCTACGGGGAGGGCTCGCTGCCATGGCGGAGATGATAGCGGCATGTCGAGGTTGTGGCTACAGCGGCAACAGGGAGGGTGAGAGGTGGATGCGTGCTGTGGCTTGGGTAGAGGAGATGAATAGTGCTCAGCCAAATATATTTATAGAATAGGAATGCAAAGAGAAAAGAAAATGAAAAAAATATAAAAAGGAAAGAGAACCGATGTCAGAGGAAAGGAAAGGACCAACAAATATAAAGTGAAAGGATATAATAATAAACGTCATGCCTTGAATTCTGTATGGAGGTAACAAAACAAATAGCCGTTGAGTTTATACGGTGGACAATCAGAAAGGCATGAGGCCCAAAGACTTTAGAAACGCACCGATACGGTTGCCCTTTTTCACAGATTCCGTTGTGTACGAAACTTCAAAACACAGAAATGAATATACCGCAAAGATCAGCACGACGAGACGATCAAAACGGTATACAGATATCAATGGTACAATCATCCGATCAAAAGTCGAAAATCGGTAGCAAAAATGCTGCTAATTTGTCGAAAATAAGATAAATGAAGCAATAGCTGTTCAAATTTGGAGAAACGAAATATGACGTCTCACTCGGAAGATGATTTACAAATTTTCTGTATAAAAATATTTAGGTTTGGAAAACACTATATTTTCATCAATATTAACTGATTTAAATTGAAATAAAATTACACTAGAAAATAAAATTCCATATTATCAAATGAAAATTTACCGGTTGTTATGTTTAAGAAGACGTATTTCAAATATCAAATTTTTATTTCAAAATTTTATTGTTTAAAATTTCATAAAATTTCAATTAAATATATTAATAAAACAAATAAAATTTAATAAAATTTATGGGTCGTTACACTCTCCCCCACTCAAAACTTTTCATCCCCGAAAAGGAAGGAGGTAGGAGAATAGAGCCAACCAGAAAGAAAAATAGATTGAAAAACAAAAGAAAATAATTAATTTCAAACCGTATAAATTTCAATTTAAATAAATTAATATTTAATCGAT
Organism: Allium fistulosum; assembly: GCA_030737815.1. Lineage (NCBI taxonomy): Eukaryota > Viridiplantae > Streptophyta > Magnoliopsida > Asparagales > Amaryllidaceae > Allium > Allium fistulosum. Next base: position 190,992,410 of record CM060902.1, on the reverse strand, counting down.
TTTAAATTCAAGGTATTTCATTAAATTGATCTAATTTCAATCTATAATTTCCTTCAAATCAAAAATTATTTTACTTATCTCCTTTATTATTCAATTAACTTATTTTATCCAATTATCCTTAATTAACAATTTCTAAAATCATAAATTTGAATAGTCATTTATTATAATCATATTTTATTCAATAAATTTAATTCTTCTTTATTCAAAATTATTAATAAATTTATTCCACTTAATATATCTTATCACATATATTAAGTATATTTACTCTTATTATAGCCACTCAAGTTTATTTACAAATTCCTCTAACATCATTTTATATTGTATATTATTCAATTTCATATCTAACTTCTGAATAATTTAGGTAAGTTATAATGGAATGCAATTTAGTATTATACAAATAAAATTTCCCATTCAATTATTCCAAATTTAAATATTTATTCAAGAATTTAAGAGTTAAATTTTTGATTTCAATTCAAACCATTTAGATATAAGTATATTATATTTTCAAATCAAATTTATAAACACATATCTATATATATACATTATAAATCAAATTATTCCCCAGAAATTCAAATCAAATTCAATTTAATTTCCAAAATAAACGTGTAGTAAAGCTACAAAATGGCCTCTCCATTCTGAAACTCGAAAATGAATGTCGATGATGCGGCCGCCATCACCGAAATTATTTTCCAGCGAGAAAAGAGGAGAGTACTGATTTGATCTTTAAAATTCTTTGGAAACAAATTTCGATTTGAAAATACTTCCAATAATATATAATTTAAAATTTTAAAACCAAAGTTTGAAATTACTGGAAATTAAATTCTCAAATTCTCAATTTAAATTCAGTTCAATTCTAAATAAATTTATAAACAATAGTCAATGATTTACAAAACAATAAAATGATAATTAAATATTATCATTTTCAACATCCAATTTATTTAACTTTTATTCCAGAAAATTTTACTTATATATATATAATATAACCACACAAAATTTATTTCATTTACCAATTTTGAAAACAATATTGTGTCAGTTTGCTCTGTTCAAGTGTTTTGAAATGCCTATCGATAGCGTTGATCAAACGAATCGATCGAAATCCCAAATCAACTTCAACAACTCAAACAACACAGTATATAAAAAATTCTTAGATTAATTATAAATACACTCCCTCACTCGATAATACAAGAATAGATTTCAAAGCAAGGGTAGAGATTCAAATTAGAGGAACTCTAATCAATTAAAATTCTGATTCGAAGATAAGCTCGATAGGGAGATAAGATGATTGAATTTCAAACAGGAAGATGGATAAACTTATATAAATCGCGGGCAACCTTAACCGGGTCAACCATGACTTCATAAATAAGATCGATGCTGAATTCTGAGGCAAATCGACATTCGATCGCCAGAGATAGAATTCAGGTATAGTAAAAGATAACAGCATCGTAAACCAACGATAAAAAATCTCCGGTGAATCAATGCCTATTGTAAAGGAGTTTCACCCCTTTACAAATCATTCAGAGATTGGCGAGACCGCTGATTTATTATACAGATCATTCGAAGTGGAGTTATGGGATACTCCAGAATCAAGGAGACACGACTAGGGGAGACAAGAATGGACTTTGGAACCGAAGGGAACATTCCAAAATTCAAAGAAAACCGAGTCAAGGTAGAAGGAATTCAAGCTCGAACGAAAGTGATTATGTAATCGAATTTTACTCTATATGCTAAGTTTTGCCTAAAACCAGAGCTCTGATACCAACTGTAACAGCTTGAAATTTTCAACCGTTTGCATCCGCACATGTCGGAATTGAATTGCTCAACATATCAGATTGTTAATTTATATTTGGCAAAACTCAGCATATACAGTAAATAAATAAATCACAGAATCACAAACACAGAGTAAAATAACAATAAGCAACGGAAACAAAAGAATAATAGTTCATGAAGCTACTATATATATATCAGAGTTAAAATAAGATACAACAGAAGTCTCGAATTCATAGAAGTCTCAATACAATAGTCAAATACAAGATCAGAATATATCTCTGGAGTCAACTGAGTCAACGAAAGCTGAATAGATATAGTTGGATCTCCAAGCGAATCTCCAACTCCAAAGGCGAGTCTCGAATGCTGTATCACTCAGTCTAACCCGAGCGTAAAGCAAAACACAAAACACTCGAGTCAGGATTAACATTCTTATATCAATAAATCCAACTCAAGTGAAATATCAACTGAAATACAAGCAACTCAAAGGATGTTTGGGATAACCATCCTCTAAGGATCCGCGGAACTATCTACTATGTAGTACAATACGCTATTATAATATGTTTATTGTAAAGTAAACTATTAAAATAGCGTTAATGCTTTACATTTTCCACCTTAACACATTTTATATATTCCCATAATCTATACAGTACCGTAATCTCGCCCGTACTGGGCGTCGTTAGAGGGCACTCCATAGGTATGGTACAAAACAAACTCGTATAATGCTCACTAGGGTAGGTGACATGGCACAACAAGGCAATGCCAGGGTAGATATACCAATTACGCATTCGGGCTGGTGGTAACGCATAGCAGCCACTACCGTCCACCTCGAGCCACACTCCCAAAAATCCGAGGGGTGCACCCAATCAATAACAAAGTAATAGAATGGTATTGAAGGAGTGTGTCCAATCAGAGGAGCTACCTCATTGACCCGAGAATCGCTCCTGTTTTAGCCACCTTATGCCAACTCACGGGAGTTGGGTCCACGTATATACCTCATATAGGATCATCGCCACCATCCTACTTCATTCTGGAATCTCCACCGCGTACACAGTTGTTAGAGTGTTTTTCGGTATCGACAGAGAGTATGCCCATATCCGATCGCGGTCTCTTTAACAACCAATCGTTATTATAACACCACGGTCATTTCAAAATAGTTTATTCTTCAAAACCAAAATATCATTTCCATTTCAAAATACCTATCGATACGATATCATTTCCATTTCAAAAATATTCACTTCCAAAATCATAGTACTTTCAAAGTTATAATACTTTCGAAACCAAACAATTTGAAATAATAATACTTTGGAAATCACCATACTTTGAAATTCATAACTTTGGAAATCATAACACTTTGAAATCGTAACACTTTCCTTCAAACAGTTTAGATATTAATAATAGTATATAAAATAAAATAGTTATAAGTTAAAACAATTTATATTAAAATAATTAGTATATTTAAAATAGTTTATATTAAAAATAGTTATATTAAATTAGTTTATAAAATAATATAAAAATAGTTTTAAATATAATTTAAAATACTTTATATAATAAGATAGTTTCAACGAATTTCATAAATCAACTCGAATTCCAAAATTCACATTTAATTCAATCTCAATTCATCGATTTCAATTCAATTTAGTTCTAAATAAACTATTTCAAATTATATCGATTTCAAATACAGATTTGAACCTCAAAATAAACCATTTCAATTTCAGTATACTTCAAAGCTTTATATATTCCACCATTTCAAAACCAAATTTGATAATTTCATATATATCTTAATTTAACTTCATTATTATTTAGTTTTGCAATATTCACTAAATAAATTCAATATCATTTAAATAAAAGCCCAAATTTCAAATAATTAAATATTTCCTTCAATTTATTTAAACTTGAAATATTCATTTAAATCATCTTAAACCAAAAATCAAGTTATAAAATCATATCCTTTCAAACCCCAAATTCCATAAGTTCAAATCGATTTAATTGAATATAATTCTTAATTAAATGCAATTTCAAATCAATTTCAAATCTATCTCCTCAACCTTAATTTATTAAATCATTATAAACTCTATATTAAAATATAATTTAAATAAATGCTTAACCTTATTATATTTTAGTAAAATTATACTTTATTATTAAACTTATTTTATATTAAAACAAATTTATACATAGCTTAAAATCAAGAATTTAACTATATATAAAATACCATTTATATCATATCTAAAATCAATATTTTTATAAAACCATATATTACTTTCCAAAACCATAGAAATCATTTTCAAAATATTCATATATAGACCAACGGTGTCTGTATATAATTCTATGCCCTATGGTCAAGTGATACAGATATTTATGATTTCAATCCGCAATTTAAATATATACAGGTATATATCATTTCAACCCGCAATCCCAAATTCAATTCAATGAAAATCACTTGGGTTTATCATTTCAACCCATAATGATTTTCTCCTATTCTACAGATCGTTCGGGTATGTATCATTTCAACCAATAGTGAATTCTATACTAACAAGGAACTTGTAGAGTGATAACAGATATGATAATAATATAACAAGCATATATCATCAATATAAATAACATATAATGGTGTCAGATGTCACAGGTGAACAGATACAAATAATAGCATATATAACAATGTAAATAACTAACAGCAGCATATTTCAATTGTCGTTTCAATTGAAAACAAATTTAATAAATATAAGAATGTTAATCGTGAGTGATTGCTCACCTTTCGAGGCTAGATAGATTTGACGAAGAAATGGGCTATGAATCCAAGCACGAATTTCAAAGCAAAGCACGATTAAACACAAATTCAACGATCAAAGCTGATAATGAGGAATTGATGAGACAAATCAGAATTAGTTTGATATAAAACTGAATCGAAATGCATATTATATTATTGTTTTATTACTCTTTCAAAAAATCAATGTTTAAATCAAAACACGTATTTAGGAATAAATATATAGATTTTTTTTATTATTTCCTTGAAAACAATATTTCAAATTTAAGTAAAAAAAAGAAAAGAAAAAAAAGTATATTATATATACATATATGTAAAATCAAACCGATTGTATTTATTATATAAACATACATGTAAATCAGATAAACTAACATAACCAGTCCCTAGTAACAACTATATATATTAAATATATATACACGTGTAACAATACTAGGAATAGACATATTACATAGATTTTTTTTTCCAAAACATAAATATGCGGATAAGAATACTAACACAATAAAATACATATATAATACGAGTAGGTATAATACAAGTAGGTATAAAATGTACTTTACATATATATAAAAATTTATACCACAGAACAGCAAAAAGGCTAAACCTATATATACACTGATATATATATATATATACACAACATTACATTTTTAAATATTCTTACTCAAAACCCATATGTACACCTATATATAACTAACTGGTATTACACACATTCCCTATATAACCGACGTAGCATATATACCATATAACAGACTAGGCTTCTATAATATAATATATATTTATAATGTATTTTTTTTTCTGATTTCAAAAAAAATCTACATATTACCAAACAACAACATAAAAGTATATATACATATACACAGTAACACAATATATATATATATTATAGCTAAGTAACATAAATATAAACATACAGTAAAACATATATATATATTCCCAGATGCATATCGTATTAGAAGGTCAAAATCCATGTAAACATATACAACAGATGTAACTTATACTGTATAAAACATTTAACTGTAATAACACAATATATACTAATATATTGTATGCCAAATTTCGAGACACCTATATATAACATACTTATATATAGGTAAGCTTTATAAACTGTATAGCCTTTATAACTAACTGACATATATACACCAACGTGTATATACAAACTAACATTATAGAACTGGCATATATAAAAATCTATATAACTAACCTTTGTATAAAATAAGTATATACACGTTACACATCTAAAATAATATATAAACATACATACATATATATATATATATATAAATATTACATATAAGATTTATACTGACCATATACACTTATCAATACTGTAACTATATATATATTTGTATGTGAACCGAAATTCATGAGCTCAACTCATATGTTATATAAACAGCAAACAGACTACATATGGCTTGAAAAACACAGAAGCTGGTATAACCTTCATATATATATATATAACATATAATATGGTTGAAAACTCTTACATACGAACAACATATAATATGCCTTCTAAACATATATACATATATATATATAACGACATAAACCATGATTTGTAAAAATTATATATATACATATATAATAACTGACAATATACAAACTAACCAACTCATAATAAATTTAAAATTGACCTTAAAGAGGAAGTTAGACAGGGAGATGGAGGCACGAACAACAAAGGTGGTTCGAGTTGGGTTGCTAAGGCGGCAGAGGGGAAGAAGCAGAGGCCGAAGTGGTAATGCAGGCTGGAGAACATGTGGCTGCGTCGGTTTGTGGAGGAAGTCGCGGCTGTTCGGTTTGTGGTGGAAGAAGGATGCGAGAACAAAGGGGAAAGTCTTGGCTATGGGGAGGGCTCGCTGCCATGGCGGAGATGATAACGGCAGGTCGAGGTTGTGGCTACACACGGCAACAGGGAGGGTGAGAGGTGGATGCGTACTGTGGCTTGGGTAGAGGAGATGAAAAGTGCTCGGCCAAATATATTTATAGAATAGGAATGCAGAGAGAAAAGAAAATGAAAAAAATATAAAAAGGAAAGAGAACCGATGTCAGAGGAAAGGAAAGGACCAGCAAATATAAAGTGAAAGGATAGAATAATAAACGTCATGCCTTGAATTCTGAATTCATGGAGGTAATAAAACAAATAGCCGTTGAGTTTATACGGTGGACAATCAGAAAGGCATGAGGCCCAAAGACTTTAGAAACGTACCGATACGGTTCCCCTTTTTCACAGATTCCGTTGCGTACCAAACTTCAAAACACAGAAATGAATAAACCACAGAGATCAGCATGACGAGACGATCAAAATGGTATACAGATATCAATGGTACGATCATCCGATCAAAAGTCGATAATCAGTAGCGAAAATGCTGCTAATTTGTCGAAAATAAGATACATGAAGCAATAGCTGTTCAAATTTGGAGAAACGAAATATGGCGTCTCACTCAGAAGATGATTTACATATTTTCTATATAAAAATATTCAGGTTTGGAAAACACTATATTTTCATCAATATTAACTGATTTAAATTGAAATAAAATTACACTAGAAAATAAAATTCCATATTATCAAATGAAAATTTACCAGTTGATATGTTTAAGAAGACGTATTTCAAATATCACATTTTTATTTCCAAATTTTATTATTTAAAATTTCACAAAATTTTAATTAAATATATTAATAAAACAAATAAAATTTAATAGAAATTTACGGATCGTTACAAACTTCGTTTTGCTTCTTCAACCCTTTCGATAAGGACGAAAGGAGATTCATTATCTATTTATTAATTAATCTTGTCGCTAATATGAAGTGGACTTCTTCAAAAGCGTAAGCATGCTTTATTATACTTCGACACCTTTCGAAGAAGTTGCCTGATGTGCTTCACTAAATGATTACATATTATATACTTTCGAAAGCATAATTTTTATTTTATAGGTTTCAACACCTCTTGTACATGCCTAATTCTAATTTATTGTAGGAGATGTGAGAAGTTAGAAATTCATTCTTCTTTTCATAAATTAGACGGAGGAAAACATATTTTGTTTAAGTTGATAACCAAACCAAGCCATTTGACTTGATCGAAACCTCCTATACTAAATTAGGTTTTGTTGTTTGTACGTTTTCGAAGCCTTACATTCTTTTGGACTTACTCGAGACCCATTGTATTTAATTGAGATTTGATCATCATTTTATACAAACACTATTGGAATGTCTTAAAGTCCTTTCCTTTATATTGATTTTACGCAAACCCAAACCTTTCGAATCAATTGGCATATAGGGTTTCAACAACATTCATATTCTCTTAGTAAAACAAAGTTCATGGGTTTCTACATTGTTGAAAGGTTTATTTGTCTTGTTTATTGAATGTTGTTAGTGTATATTTATATTCAAATTAGTTGTGTAGGCTTAAACTACTCCATTCGATAATAAAGTTTTCCTTGGGCTTTCGGCATTGTCGAAGGGTGGTTGTTGGAGTTCCAATTCGATTTTCCCTTTCAACACTGTTGGAAGCTCAACAAATTTCATTTCCTAAATTGAATCTAACATTCTTTCAAGGATACGAAATTTCATATTTTGGTTGATATTTGAATTGTTGTAATAGGTTTTCGATATCCTAGAAAAAAGTTGATTATATAACAAATTTAACTTTTTACCGAAATGGTTTCGCCTAGCAGGATCATGGGCGTGAAAAGACCTCTCAGAAACTAGAAAAAGATACAGTACTGGTGATGGAATCTTCTCCAAAGAAGATTGAAGCAGTTTCCAAACATTCTTTAATATCCTCCTAGGATGAGGTGGATGTTATTCTAAATGACTTCGGCATCACTAGGGTAGAAGCCATTCCCCCGAGCGATAGCGACACCATTCAAAATCCTCCTGAAGGATACTTTGCCTATACTGCTATCCATATTTGGCACGGTGGCTTCCTACCTTTCCTAAATGTCTTGACCAAATTCTTGACCTACCCGGGCATTGCTCCCATCCAGTTATCTCCCAATGTATATACATATCTTCTATCCTTGGAACCTATGGCTCTGGAGTCAGGGATTCCGTCACTAAATGCTGAAGTTCTAAACTATCTAGTTCGATTAGTTAAACTCAGCCACCTGAACAACCAAATTTTTAGAGCTAATCCTCCCAAAATGCTAATTTCTGAAAGGGTAAACAAATTTAGATATTGGGAAACACAATTGTTCTTCGTCAATTGCTTTCCTAATTTCAGTGGAGTCTTCTCTTCCCCTCGTAAGTTGATTGCAGTATTTATTTTTATTCAGTTACTTTCTTTCGCTAACCTACGCTTTTGTCAGGCTCTTCTGCTAAAGATCAAAATGACGAGGATAAGAAAACTGTCAAGCTATTGATTGCTGCTTTGAGTAGCATTGGAAATAAGCTTACTCTGTTGAATCCCTCAAACCTTCAAAAGCATTCTCTTCTTCCTACTGGACAAAGAGTTCTTGGTCAACCTCCCAAGGTTTAACACACTTCTCGAAGCAAATGCTTCTTATCCTTGGTTGATCCTAAGAACTTCTCCCATATGTCTCCTATTTTCCCTGATCTCTCTGGTAAACATAAACATAGTACTTGCAGTTTGTTGTTGTGTTACTTCCTAAATTACTTCACTGACTTGTAATTTTTTGAATCTTCAGCAGCTGCTCCTCAGGTTGAACCAATCATAGGTGATTCAGCTCTCTCAATTTATACATCTCGCGCATCATCTTTGACTCAGGCCATTGCTAGGTCAAAGATGATTGCTAAAAGAAAATTGGGAAAGGTGGCCATGGCGGGCCCATCCCTCAAGAAAGCCAAAATTATCGAAGTTCCAAATTCTCCTCCACTAGAAGAGGGTGAGACTGTTGATATAGGAAAAACTTCAAAGAGTCTAATTGTTGAAGCTTTTATTGATCGACCCAAGATGTCTCCCTTAAAGGACGATCCCTTAAAGGATGATCCCTTATCTCGCATCATTGTTTTTTGCTCTTCTCACGTCATTGACCAGATGAATAGACTTGGAAACTTCAACTCCGTCCCGGGATTTGAACCCTTCTAGACCCACATCACCCATGCCTACAAGTGATTTTGAAAAGATAGTTCAATCTATCTTGAACTCTTCATCCTTTGCTTTTATTCACCGTCTTTCTTCCGTTCCTGAACCGGCGGGTCACTGTCGGTCTCTAATAGAACAACTTTTGGTACGTTTCACATTATTTGTCCTTCTTATCAATGTTTCTGCCTAAATGCTAACTTGCATTATACTTTTCCTTTCAGATTTCCAAAAGCTTGCTCTGTCTATAAGAAAATGCATTAAAATCTTCCGTAGAAACTTCTAAGCTTCGAGAGGAAATTTCAAACTTGAATAGCCAAGTCATCTCCTTGTCTGCTGGTAAAAATGAAGCAATGATGGAACTGAAGAGATTTAGAGCCTCTCTTGCTCAATCTAAGTCTATTATTTCTAAGGAAAGAAAAGCACATCAACTTCTAGCTGATGAAAATATGGCCTTGAAAATGGCTCTGAAAGAGTCTGAAGATGAAAAAGCTCAAATGGCGGCTAAACAATCCTTTCTCAAGAAAAAGTTTGAGAAAAAGAAAAATTCTCTAAAGTTGGCTGTCAATGCTATCTATGATGCTAAGCAACAGGTGTCACAATTTCTAAATACTTCCCTCAATGACATCATTGTAAACTCTTATGAAGACGCCCTGATGCTTGCCTATGCTGACAATATTGAGAAATGCCCAAATTTGAGCTTTCCTTCACTCGACCCTGCTCTTGTCAATAAATTTATAGAAAAAGTCAAAGAAATGGAGCAAGGAGTTGAAGTCCCTAAAAGAGAAGAGATTGATGCCTCAAAAATCTTATCTTTCGAAGTTCCTTCCCTCGAAGTAGATTCCGATTCTGAGGATGAAGGCGATAAAGATGAAGCCTCCGAGAAAAAAGGCGGCAATGATGACTCCAACAATGATAATGATGATGATGATAATAACAATGATGATAATGAAGATGGAGGCCTGGGTTCAGGTGGTAACGGAGGTGGTCACACAGATGTTCACAAAAAAGATGATGGTGACATCGTTGGAGCTTCAGAAAAGGTCAACCCCGATCCATGTATCCATGAAGGAAGCCCACCTGAGCCCCCAAAGCCTTCTGAACTTCAAGAAGATACTACGAACATCAACATTAAAGAACAAAGAGAGAAAAAGAGCAGGTCTCTCAAACTACAATTCCCGTTTATCATGTATGTGATTCCTTGTCTAAATAGCTTTCACTTCCAAGATAGTAATAGTTTACATCTTTTATTTTAGAAAAGGAGAAAATCCATCCACCTTTATAAAACCAAGCTTGAAAGAAAACAAGATGAAATAAATAGCTTGTATAGAGAGTTAGATAAGCAGTTAAAAGAACACAATACCCTCTCCGATATGTATTATAGGCTTAACAAAAGTGCGGCAGTGTTAGCGTCTTTCAAAGATCCAGAAGCTGCCCCACGACCGTGGAGGGCATTCCTTCGATATGATAATCTTTTAAAAGAGAATCAGGAGTTAATTACGCTCTTTTGGATGTTGATCGAAGAGAGGAACATTCTTATAGACTTTCTATACAAAGCCTATTGCAGACATCCAACTATAGATTTTTATTATTTAGGTGATTTTAGTGGGGGTCTACTTAGGCATTTACTCAAGAGATATTTGGATGAATTTGGATCTGATCCACATCTGGGAGCCTGCTGGAAGTTACCACGAGTCAAATCGATTCCACATGAGTTGCCTCTTGAAAAACTTAAATATTATAAGGACAACTTTGTTTCAGAGTTATTCAAAAAGTCAAATTTGTATGAACCGGATGAACACTTTACACTTATAATTTTGTAATAATATCAATTTGTAAATTTCTTGTTCTAGCTTCCTTTTATACTTAATTGCATTTTATTACGTTATCACAGATTAAATGTTTCCCTGGCAGCCATGGTGCTAGAGATTATTTAAGCAAGTATGTTAAATTAAGAAGAGATTCTCTAGAAAAGGCGCTTCACTTTTGGAATCTTTAAAATTAGCCAGATACTGCTTTCTTAGACACTTATAGAGACTTTACATGGAACATCCTTGCCTTTGTTTCGATTTCCTCGACGAAGACAAAGAAAAACTTCTAAAGGAAATTTGAACATAACACACCAAATTAATATGTGGTCGTGACAGTCCCCTGCCGGGGAATGGGATTATAGCAAATATCCTCCAATTATCACCCCAGAAGGATTTAATGCTACTTTTGATTCAATAGTTATTCTTTCAGCTAATTCCTTGAGTAAAGTCAAAAATGCAGTTTCTCAACTTTAAGTGTGGAACAATTGTCCAGTTGTACTTTTTTGTTTCACTTCTACTTAAGTTTTAATCTTTTATTGTTATAATAAAAAAGATTGATTATTCGAGTCTTAACGTTATTTTCTGTTTATTTTTTTAAATAGGATTTACAGTTATCCACAATGCCACTCTCATTTGATTCAACTTCTCGCTTTATCAGTATTAGAGATAGGTTGTTAGCAGATATTGAAAAAAGGAAGCTTCTTAACGATCCTTTGTCTACTCATCTCCAAGGCAACACTGAAGCGCTAGAATGGCGTAGGAAATTTTTGCTTCAGAAGATGATTGTTTGAGGCCTTAACAATCAGATTAAAAGTCTTGAAGTGAATACCAAGAACAAGGACGAAACAATTTCTCAACTAAAGCGTCAAGGTAAATCAAATCCTTCAATTGATTTTGACCATAAGATGTCCGAAATTCTCTAGCAAATAAGTGATTTGGAGATTAAATTAAAAGATAGTCAAGCTCAGTGTGAATCACTAGAATTCTTTATGGGGAATAACATTTCAAACATTGATTTACCAGCTTCTCCCATTATTTCATCTGTTGCAAAATCAACAAGGTCTACTTCCCTTGCCATCCAAAAGTTTCCTACTATGACTAATTTTCCACCTGGTTTAGATGAGAAGGTAGTAGGAGAATGGTGCAGGAAAGCCAAATTTCAGATAATGAATTTTTTTGATGAAAAACAGAAAGTGAGATACTCGCAGCGCATAAATGAATATGCAGCTAAGATTCAGAAACTTGAACGCAAACAATATCTTCTTCAGAAGCGTATTGCTGATTTAGAAAGGGAAAATAAAACTCTCAAAGGTGCAAACAAAGTTTTTAATCGTGCTTTATAGACCCATGTCGCATCTATTGATGACGCCAATAAGATCAGGAAAAAAGAGAAGAAGCTTAAGGAAGTCCTTCGTATTGCAATTCATCAAATCAGTGATCCTTAGTCGCCGAAAATTTAAATAAGCCTGTTCAAGATTAGTGAAATATATATTTGTACTGTATACTTTTAAATAATTTCATAAATCATGTCAATTATGAAAATTTTGTAAATATCACCTGGCCTATAGTCCTTTCTTATAATATTATTTCTAAATCTTCTTTCTCATAGCTTAGTCTATGATTTTCTTATTTGCTGATCCATTCTGTCTTCCTTTATGATCTTATTTCCCTTAAAAGTATGTAGTAAACAATATTCTTTATCGTTAACTTAAAATCTATATGGAAGTTTATCTATATTATTAGCAGAGGTTAAAAGATCATTATGTAAACATATGATAATAAGTGAAAAGTAATTCTATGATTGAATATGGTTGAATGTCTTGAAATCCATCCTTGGTAATGATGAGAGAGAGACAAGAATTCAACTTAAATTATATTGATAAAGTAACAGAAACCCAATGATAGAGAACCAAAAATTCAATTCTAGATTTAATTATAGATGTTTAGAAATTCATCTTCCAGAGATAGCTAATAGAAGGTCAATAATAACCGTGTAAAAGCAGTCCAGAAATCATTGTCTGAAAGTTTGTAGTAGAAATCCAGTGACCTAGATTCGGGCATGAATGAAATTTAAAAGTTAAAAGAGCTGGAACCCAGATTCGGGTATTAGTGGATGATAGCAGTCATCCATAATAATACTATTCATAATAGAAACCTTAAGCCCAAATACGGGCATTAATGTGTGAAGGTTAGTAATTAATAGTAATAGCCCCGAAACCCAGATTTGAGTATGATGAAGACCACAGATTATTAGTAAAGACCTGAAACCTTGATTTGGGTATTAATAAGTGAAGTCCCGAACTTAATAATGAAAACCCGGAACCCATATTTGGGTATTTTAATAAGTGAAGTTCAGAAATTCTTCTTTGGTAATTAGTCGGAGACTGTAGACTCTTATTTAAGCCTTCTGTTCTGTACCACTCCTTGGATTCTGACTCTTTTGGCCTATGTTAACCCTTTAGGCTTGTATGTATATGCCTTTTGATTTGCGGCTTCTCGAGCTTGGATGTTTTAGTCCATTGTTTGATATACCGCTTCTTGGGCTCGGACGTCTTAGTCCATTGTTTGATATGCCGTTGCTCGGGCTTGGACGTCTTAGTCCGTTGTTTGATATGCCGCTTCTCAGGCATGGACGTCTTAGTCCATTATTGTCTGGTGTGCTTGTTTAGCTTATTCACAAGCAGAACCCAAGGACTTACCCAACCTCCCTCTAGGAGGCATCTTGACCTAGCCATAGCATGGTGCGATCAAGGGCTTGTTCGGTGCCTTGGCCAGGCCATAACATGGTGGGACCAAGGGCTTACTCCATCCTCCCTTCAGGAGGGTGCCTTGACCTGGCCATAGCGTGGCGCTATCAAGGGGTTGTTCAGTGCCTTGGCCAGGCAATAGCATGGCAAGACCAAGGGCTTACTCCGTCCTCCCTCCAGGAGGCGCCTTGACCTAGCTATAGCGTGGCGCGGTCAAGGGCTTGTCGATGCTTTAACCTGGCCATAGCGTGGCGCAGATAAAGGCTTACTTTAACCTCCCTCTAGGAGGCGCTTTGACTTGGCCAACTCGGCGCTGACAAAATCTTTGAGCGTTTAAGGTAATGTCCTTGTGCAAGGAGAATTCTACTCTCGACCATGTAGATTTTTCTTTGTAAAGTAGCTCTTTATTGAATCCAATTAGGATCTCTTTACAAATTCATTGATTCTGCCTTGTTTGAAGAAACCGATCATCATTCCTTCCAATGGTTTATATTGATTTATCTCATGTCTATTCATCATTGGGTAGTGACAATATAATCCTCCCAAATTCCTTTCATACTTAGGATTTTTCTTCTATGATGGCTAATAGTTGAGCTCTTCCTTGGTTAGCAGGTAAACATTCTTGATTGATGTTGTCAAATTGCATTCCTTAGGGAGTCTCGACTTGAAGCTTGTCTTTTGAGGATGGTTTATGGATTTTTTATTACTTGGTTCTGGAGCTTCACCCTCAACGACTAGCTTTCTTTTTAAACCCTTTGAAGTTCATATATATGCAATGTCCTACTTGTTTCTTTATGCCACTTATGTGCAAAGGCGTTGTAATCAGCCATCATTCCCTCCTCAAAAATTGTGCTTTTGGTGTAGAGTTGAATTGTTTTCCTCATTTGGTCAAACAAATTGTTACTTTCATTCTTTGTTCCTCCTAAGGAAAAGATAGGGGTGGGGTCAATATGAAAAGGGTTTAAACTCCATTTATTTGGATCATAGGATTCAATTTTTTTTTACTTACGATCATTAAGGCCTCCATTCTTAACAATTGTTCTTCATGTAGATTTGAATCATTAACTGTTTCATGGGAGAATCCAATTGGATGTGGCTCCGAGGATCCTTTCTCGGATCTTTTGACTTTTCTAATCATGATGAACTAAAGTCTAAAGTAGGTAAGCTTGGAATAGAATTGGGTTAGAGGAAAGTGGAGTTGGAAGTTCAACAAAATTGGAGGTTCGAGCCCTCCTTCTAGCGAAAAATGTTAACAAGAAAACTTGTCAACATCCCAAAGTAGAGTTTAAAGTGTAGGAGTCTCCTTCCAAACCCTCTTTTGATTAGGTAGAGGCAGTTAGAATCTTATTACTCCCTTTAATCTACCTTTCGAATAGATCGTCGCAGTAAAAACTTTTCTTTATTCAACCTTTCGACTCAGTCGAAACTCCTATACCACTTTCTTTTAAGTCTTTTAAACTTGCTTAGTAGGTTTAGTTATCCTTTCTAAACCCCCTTTCGAAGAAGTTGTGATGTCCTAAAGGTTGGCTCTAATGATTCAAGGAAATGGTTTAAATGGATAGGTTCCGACTTCATCGAAACCTTCCTCTTTGATGGCTTGGGTTTTGCCCTATAAATCTAAGGAAATAGGCTGGGTTAAAGGTTCCGACTCACTCGAAAGGTGGCCTTTTTTGTAACATGAGGTTAGGAGTTAAGACTTTAAGAATATTGGTTGAGCTAAGGGTTTCGACTCATTTAAAAGACGACCCTTCGACCAAGTCGACACAAGCAGATCATAAATGAATGCAATAAGAGTTTCAAGACAGTTGCATATTCTAAAGTATCATAATCTTGCTTTCATTAAGCTAATGTTGTACTAATTGATCAAGTCCCCAATTTGATTTTAAAATTAGGGTTCACAAATTTAAGAAAATACAAGAACGGAGTGAATGAATCCGCATCACAAAAACCAGATCCCTAGTGTCTTATTTATAGGTGCGGGTTAGCACCTTTCGAATCAGTGCTTTCGTCCTGGTCGAAAGGTGGCCTCGGATACCTTTCGTCGCCGTTAACACTTGTGTATCCATCTACATCGCATTTGGATGGATTTGAGTGCTTTCGACTTCATTGAAAAGGGTAAATGCGCTTCTCCACTTTGTGCTGCCGTGTTGTTGCAGGTAAGAAAAGGTACGAGCTCTAGACTCTATTAATAGGTTGATCTTTGGTGCTTCGAAGGAGTTGAGACGTTGAAGGTATTAAGGCGGAAAGTCTCTTTCTTAATTGTGAATGGTTTCGACCAGTTTGAAAGGCTTATTTATGCTTTCGAATAGGTTGTTTCGACAAAATATCCTTCTGTAGAATGTGAATGATGGCGGAACCTTTAGCCTTGAAAGGTTTGGCACGCATGTGAGTAGCTACAATTTGTTGCCCTCGAAAGTTATTCCCCAACTTATTCGAAACGTCTTCATACAGAAGAAGCATCTGATTCGAAAGGAAGCAATTGAAGTGAAAGGGTGCTTTGGCCCTTCTGCCCCATTCGAAAGCTTGTAACACATCTAACTTTTGGCTGTAGCATCCCTTAGACTCCTTCGAAAGGCTTTGTTGATGCTATCATCTCTCGTACATCCTTCTCTTCTACTCACCTTGGTTTCGACAAGGTTGAATTGAGAATTGGTGGAAGGAGTTTTCAAATCTCAATCCCCATATCACTCTAATATTTACATTGTTCTATTTAATTTATCTAATTAAATCTCTTGAATAATGTTATTTAAAATTAGGGGTGATACAGGCTCCCCTCCTTATAGAATTTCATCCTTATAATTAAGTAAGCACTAAATACTAAGCATCACAATCTTCTCTAACAACTACTAACTACCATACTAGCCTACCTGACTAGCAACAGTCTATATTAAGAAAATGTAGAATATACCCTCACATCAGATCATGATAAGTATCTCTATTACTGTCTTCTGTCTCCCAAGTACAGTCCTTCTCGTTATCGCTCCACTGAACTTTCACCAACTTGACCGTGTTGTTTTTCAACCTCTTCCCATCTCTCACTACAACCCGAACCGGTTGTCTAACAAAAGTCAAATTCGGTTCTACTCTCAAATCTTCCAACTCTTTCGGAGGAATAGTAGTCTCTGGGTCATGCAAATACTTACAAATATGAGACACATGAAACAAATTATGGACACCTGCCATACCGCTCGACAACTCTACTCTATATGTGAGCTTTCCGATCCTTTCTATAATTCGGAACGGACCAACATATCTTTGTGGCAGTTTCTTTGACTTTCCGAATCGTACCACACCCTTCGTCGGTGATATCTTAATGAAGACTCTATCTCCAATTGAGTATTCTAGATCTTTACGTCTCTTATCTGCGTAACTCTTCTATCTAGACTGAGCTTCCTTCATCTTTTCTCGAATCAACTCAATCTTCTCTGTCGCCTCTCTAACTAGATCTGGACCCAAGACTAATCTGTCTCCAGCCTCCAACCAACATGATGGTGATTTGCATGGCCTTACATACAAAGCTTCAAATGGCATCATTCCTATACTATTCTGATAACTATTATTATAGGAAAACTCAACCAAGTGTAGGTGACCTTCCCAAGATCCACCAAAGTCCAATACACAAGCTCTTTCCTCGAGTATCTTATTGACTCTCTCTGTCTGCCCATTCATATGAGGGTGATAGGTAATACTCATCTTGAGCTTGGTACCCAACACCTCCTATAGAGTCATCCAGAATTCACTAGTAAACAAAGCATCTCCGTCACTGACTATACTACTAGGAATTCCATGCAGTCTAACTATGTTCTTCATGAACAACTTAGCTAAATCAGGTGCCTTCCTGGTTGACTTAACTGGAATGAAATGGGCACTCTTGTTCAACCTGTCCATTATGACCCATATACTTTCATTTCCTCTATTCAACCTTGACAACCTGTTCAAATCCATTTCCAAATTGGTATTTCCAAAGGTTGAAGCAATTCACTCGGCTTCTTATGTTTGGCCTTCACTTGTTGACAGTTCGCACACTGCCTAACCCACAAGCGAACATCCTTCTTAATACCTTCCTAGTAAAAGCTCCTCTTCATATCCTGATACATCTTGGTTCCTTCGGATGAATCATAAATTTGGATCGATGACATTCCTTAAGAACTTCTTTCCTTAAGTCCTCAACATACAGAACACACAACCGTCCCTTCTTTCTCAACCATCCCCTTTGATCAAGACTGAAATCCTTTAGATCATCGATCTCCGACCCAAGCTCAAGCCTTCTAATCTTCGAGCTAATAAAGGATCCACTTTTTGATCAGAAGCAATTCTTTCGATCAACACTGGTCGAATTTCTAAACAGGACAACACGGTTGTGCTCTGATTAGAACTAGCAGTCGATCTTAGCTGCACACTACAAGTAATCAAAGCTTCTAAATCTTTCCATTCTGCTTACATGGCTAACACTACATTGTGATGTTTTCTGCTAAGAGCATCCGCTATTTTATTTCCTTTTCTAGGTGTATACTCTATACCAAAATCATAAGCTGCTAAGAACTCCAGCCACCTCTACTGTCTCATATTCAACTCCTTCTGAGAGAATAAATATCTTAAGGACTTATGATCTATGTATAACTCAAATCTCTCGCCTAAGAGATAACGTCTTGATATCGTCAATGTGAAGATCACCGCAGCCAGCTCCAAATCATGAGTAGGATATCTTACCTCATTCGGTCTAAGCTGTTGTGAAGCGTAGGCAATGACTTTACCCTTCTGCATCAACACAACTCCTAATCTGGTCCCGCATGCATCGATATACACCACCAACCCTTGGTTTCCGTTTGGAACCACTAACATAGGCGCATTGATCAACAAATGCTTTAACTTAAGGAATGCTTCCTCACATTTGTCAGACCAAGTAAACTTCATGTCCTTCACGGTTAACTTAGTTAAAGGCGCTGCTATCCACGAGAAATCCTTAATGAATCTTCGGTAATAGCTAGCAAGTTCAAAAAAACTTCTAATCTCAGTCACCGTCGCTGGTCTCTTCCAGTAATAAACAGCTTCGATCTTATCTGGATCGATTGAAAAACCCTTCTCTGAAACTACTTGACCAAGAAACTTAACCTCTTTCTTTTAGAAATGACACTTGGAAAACTTTGCTTTCAGCTGATGCTGCCTTAGCATCTCAAGCACTACTCTAAGATGATCTTCATGCTATCTTTCATTCTTAGAGTATATTAAAATGTCGCCTATATATGTCAATACAAACATATCCAAGTACTATCGACAAACTCGGTTCATTAAATCCACAAAGAAAGCTGGTGCATTTGTTAACCCGAATGGCATTACTAACTACTCGTATGAACCATACTTAGTTCGAAATGCTGTCAACGGAATACTGTCATCTACCAATCTTAACTGGTGGAAACCCGTCGCCAAATCCAATTGGAAAAATACTCTAGCTCCACACAACTAATCAAAAAAATCATCGATTCTCGGCAAAGGATACTTATTCTTGATCGTCTTCTCATTAAACTTATGATAGTCGATGCACAGCCTCAACGACCTATCCAGTTTCTTCACGAACACCGCGGCCGCACCCCAAGGCGAACTGCTTGGACTAATAAAATTCTTTCTAAATCCACTAGTTGCACCCTCAATTCCTTCATCTCAGTAGGTGTCATTCTGCTAGGTGGTCTACTTATAGGTTCAGCCCCTGGCACAAGATCTATCAGAAACTCAATAACTCATTTCGGTGGTAGTCCTATAACCGGCTCAAGAACATCTGCAAATTCACTTGCTACCCGAACCTGACTTAACTCTTCTTCTACTTCCATAGCACTCAACAGAGTACAAGCACTTCGGTCAGAATCCTCCACTGAGAATATAATTCGGTTATGACTATCAGGGTGTCTCAGCGATATTTCCCTATTCTGGCAAAATATCCTGGCCTCGTATTTACCCAACCAATCCATACCCAAAATGATTCTGAAATCTAAAAAATCGAAAACATTCAAACTGCATGCAAACTTATGACCTAACAAATCAAGTTCTAACTGGTCATATCTCGTTCCCAGAGTTGCATACCCTCCTATCGGATTCACAACCCTTAAGGAAGTAATAAGGTATGTGGGTTCTAAACATAACCTATCAACCAAACACCGAGATATAAATGAATGTGATGCTCCGATATCAAATAGTACCCTAACTGGTGTACTTTGAACCAACAGCTTATCTTCCATCATAGTCTTTCCTTTCTCAGCAGCAGTTGGCCTATCAGACGATGGTCCAACGACAAAGACTTTCCCCTATCCGCCCTGACTGGTTTTGGACACTGATTCTTATAATGCCAAACCTGGTTTTAATTAAAGCACTTCACACCCTACTGTCTACGGCCTTCTTCCCCTTGCTAGTTCGACATTCATGATCATAATGACCCTTCTTATCACACTTCAAGCAAACTGGAATAGCCTTTTCCTTTCTGCAGCTTCTCCCTTCTGGGTTCCCTTCTTCTTGAAGAACTTCCTCTTCTTTCCAAGAGAACTCTGGGTTTCAACCTGTTTCTCCTTCCCAGAAGTAGCAATCAACTCCTCATGTCAGATTGCCATTTCAATAACAACATTACAAAGATCACGAAGATGTGGAAGGGTCGCCCTAGCAATCTCGGATCTCAATCCCCGAATAAACTTCTCATGACGGTGTCAATGGTAGCATGTCCATATCTAGATAACTCATCAAACTTCGTGGCATACTCAATCACCGACATCTCGCCTTGCACCAAGTCCATGAACTTCCTCAACAATGTTGACTTGGCAACTTTAGACAAAAACCACTCCTCGAATCTCCTTTGAAATTCCACCAACTCTTCCTCGGGAACTCCAGTAGTGACACTATTCCACCAATGAAGCACTGCACCCTACAACTGTCTAGAAGCAAGCCTCCTTTTCTGCTCATCGTTTAATTCCAAGTCAATGAAGATCCTTTCACAATGCAAAAGCCAATTCTCAACTTCTATAGCATCATTCGTTCCAATAAACGGCTTCCCACCAAGACTGGTACAATCTCTTCTTAGCTTGGCATAGTTGTTGCCAACTGGGGCTATGGGATTAGCCCCTCTAACATTCCCAACATTACCCCCAGTTACTCCTGTAGCAGCTCCTACTTGCACCAGATTGACGAAGAACTAATATATCATCCCCATATCTACTGGCGGATTTCCAAAACCTACATTGTCATCTACATTTTGATTAGCATTTTCCTGTCGACCCTAGTTTCTCTTGTTGGGTCAAGCATTTCCATTTGTTGTGGTGCTTCATCCACCGACATTTCCTCTTCCATTTCCTGCCTCCATATCTTCCTTTCTCGTAAATCTGCATACGAGCCTTAGTAAGATACAGAAGAACGGTCTAAGAGAGAGGGGAATACGTACTTGTGTGTGTATATATATATATATCAAATACAAGTACGTTACTATAGCGTTAACCCAAACCCCGATCTTATTTTTTGATTCATTGGATTATGTTTCAAAAAATGACTTTAAGCTTAAAGTTCTTTTAAGTTTTCATAAACTTATGCTCTGATACCAACTTGTAACATCCCCCACTTAGAGGCCCAAAACTAACGGCTATGGATGTAGTACTATTAGATACATTAATATAACAGAAACACATGGTTATGAATTTTTCTTAAACCATTAAACATAATCCCAAATTCGAGAACCATGTCCATAGAAAATGTAGTTATTACAAAATACGCCAAGAGTGACATATTAAGATGCCTACTTGAATGATCAGAGTCTAAACATAGGCAATTAAACTACTTTCCCATTACATCAAAACACAGCGGAATCAAATAGAAAATAACTCCTATTAGCTAGCTTGCCTTCTGCACGTCTCTAGAAGTTTATTCGTCTAAAGGAGAACCTGAAAACCTCAACTCTCAAACTACTCAAAATAAATTGAGCACCCGAGAGTTTAAGGGGAAAAGAAAAACTTCGAGTCGGACAAAAAGCCTGGTATGAATAATAACCTACCATGTCGAACCATTTAGATATCTAGTGAAACCATGCGTTTAGCGGAATGGGTTTTCCCCTCACTAGTATCTTGCACAAAAAATTATGATTATCATATACTGTGCTCCTACGTCCACAATGGTTAAAAACATAGTAATTTAAAATATCATGATAATAGGAAAACAAGCAAAGTATCATGGATTTCCAATCCCCATTCATTTGACTATCTGTCTCTATTATAGTTTCTAGGGTCACTATTAACCTATTAGTTTTCATAGGCTGGCTAATAACCTTTTTAAAGCTTATGGACTATTTTTCCAGTTTCATAGTTTTCATGGGATCACTAAGAACATATTAGCCCCTATCAATAACTTCATTATTTCTTGGGTTCTCCATGAACCTATTGGTATCTCCAATAACTTCTCTTATATCATAGTTTTCATGGCTTGACTATGAACCTAATTGATCTCTGTTAATAACTTAATCTGGATATAATTTTCATGGGATCACTACGAACCTATTGGCCTCTGCCAATAACTCTCTCCAAACATAGTTTTCATGGATTTACTATGAACCTGTCTAAACTAACAATTTCTTGATCAGTTTTTGGGCATCCTACGTTCTGGTCTACCTGACCTCCTGGATGCTCGATATTCATTCAGGAGTTAACTCAATTTATATTCACTACTGGGTCAACCTACCTGGTTGTTTTGCCCTTACTCCCCAAAATACAGTTATGGGTCTATTGTACAGTGAATATGTTTATAGAAGAAGCACATAAAATAACATGACAATACCAACATTTACGGTTTAATATCCTAGAAATCATTTTCACATGAAACATGGTTAAATTAACCCATTATTTTTATCAAGGAAACCTTCTTCAAAAACTCCAAAATTAAAATAATTTCAAAGCTCTTTTATATTTCCATGGGTTCTCTTTTAAAAATGAGATGGGGTTCTTTAGTTTTGAAAACTAAGGCATTCGAAACCTTAGACCTTCACTTTCAAAACCACTAGAGTATATCTTTCCAAAGCATTCAAACCTTCTTTTCAAAACACTTAAACATATGCCTTTTGAAACACTTAAAATATCTCATTCGATAGCGTTAAAACCTTCCTTTCGAAACCATCAAAACATTCCTTTCGAAAGTATTAAAGCATATCTTTCCAACTTATAGAAGCATAGCTTCGAAACCATTTGAAAGTACCTCTTTCGAAGCCAGTAACCTTCAATAATAGAGTTTGGGGAAAAAAGATGGCTTCGGAACCATCCTTTCAAAAGCTTTAATCTTTTAAGTAAAACAGTTGGAAGGATAGCTTCGATACACCTCTCGATGCCATTGACTTTGAAACCTTTAGTTGAAATGGCTACTGGAGCCCTTTCGAAAGCAATGGGAAGTGGCTTGTTATATTTATAAAACAAAAGCTTGCCTTTTGAACTCGTTGAAAAATTTCAACTTATTCGAAAGGTATGAAGACGACAACAGGGTTTCGACTTATTTCAAAACTACCCTTTCGAAAGCTTCTTTTTAAAGCATAATATACGGCAACTCATTCGAAAGCTACCCTTTAAACAAAAAAGCGGCAATCCCTTCGAAAGCAATATAAAAATGATCCACCCCTTTCGAAAGCATCCATTAAAAGCAAGGCAAGCGACATCTTTTTTGAAAGTAAAACAAAGTCCTTCAAAAGCTATTTAAAATGGCCTCGGCCCCTTCGAAAGCATGGTTTCGACTTTATACCTTCCGACTTTCTCCAATCCACTATGTAAAAAAGCATTAATACCATGTGTATAGGTTTTGACTTGGTTAGGGGCGAAGTATGAGGTCGAAAGGTGGCAAATGAAAGTGGCGAAGTAGTAAATCTGTAAAAACTATTTTGTTGCCTTTTTAAGTAAATGCTTTTCAACTAACTTGCCTATTTGTAAAAATATAATTGGTTGCCATAAACTTTACCAAAACCTTTTCTAAAAGACTATCAAATTCATCTGGAATTAATTAAAAATAATTAACAAAGAAGCCCTTCCCTTTAACAAAACAATTAAGACATTTAATTCCTCCGACTTAATTAATTTAATTTCCATAGTAAACCACTTAGGAAAAATCCCCAAAAATCATCATATTTCACTTTTAATATGTTATCTAACATATAAAAAATTTAGACCCAAAATCCTTTAATAAATTTTTAAACCCAATTATTTCTTTCTTTCTTCAAAAATTCATAATAAATTATCCATAGCTTGGACAATTATAAAAATTTAAACCCATCTCCAAATTAATGTTTTACATAACATATTAAATCCTCATGGCATTCGAAGCCTAATATATACGATTTTAGCCTTAAAATTGAATAAAACATTTATCAAACATACTTGTTTGAATTAAACATATTATGTAATCCAAGCATATCATCATTAAAATCATTATAAAGGTTTTAAACTTAAAACCCGAAATCAAATGCTTTTTGAAAACAAAAATGAGATGGTTTTGATTATTATTCACCTTGCTTTGGATAAGGAACTTGAGATTTGATATTGCTTAATCCTCCTTTGCTTGAATCCTAAGCTTTAGTAAAATATCTCCTTTCCTTTTAGGTTGTGGCTGGCTTTGAGCTCCTCTTTTCTTATGTTTTTGAATTATGAACTTATGGAATGAAAATGGGAATAAGGGTTTAGGGGTTAAGGGATTATGGTAGTGGCTATTTCCCATAATACCCTTGCCTTATTCTCTTAATGTTTAACTTATAAAACCAATCAATAAGCTCATTCTTTTAATTTTTATTTAATTAAGCACGACCTCTATTTAGTTTTCAAATCTCAATCCCTTTATCACACTAATCTTTATATTATTCTATTTAATTTATCTAATTAAACCTCTTGAATAATGTTATCTAAAAGTAGGGGTGTTACATCCTAACTGGAATAAAATGAGCGCATTTGGTCAGTCGATCGACTATGAACAAAATACTCTCATTTCCTCTCCTACTCCTAGGCTGTCCATCGATGATGTCCATAAAAATACTCTCATAATTCCACTAAGGAATATCCAGTGGCTGCAACAATCCTCCTAGCTGTCACGACTGTTATTTTAATTCAATAAGGTTCTGAAATGAAGTTTGAATAATGGCGGCATCTCCTCCATCTTCCCCGATTCCCCCTCCTTCCCCGATTCCCCCTCCTTCCCCGATTCCCCCTCCTCCTTCCCTTTTACCACCTCAATCCCCTTCCTTGTTTCATCTCCCTCCTTCCTCCGCACTGAATCTTCCTTCTCTTTCTTCTTTATCTCAGGTCCCTCCTCCTTCTGATTCTTCTGCTTTATTTTCTTCTTTTCATCACTCTCCTCATCCTTCATCTTGTCCTTTGAGTTCTTCGAATCCTCCTATTTCTTTGTCTGAGAATACTTGTCCGAATTCCGAAAATCAATCTTCTTTGTTATTTGACAAGAATTTTCCTTCCTTATCTGTTAATGTGAATCCAGAGAAGACTATTAAGCCGGACCAGCTATCAATGTTATCTGATTCTGATTTAAAGTGGTCATCCTTATTCAAGAAAAAGCCTAGAAATGCTGGAGTATTTGTGCCTAGGCATTTTGATATTAAGAAAGATGGGGTTCCGAATGCATTACCTGATGAAGTCAAGAATGAAGGAATTAAATACTGGTGCGATCATTTAGTTGGTTTTTTCTTGGATGGTTCTCTATCTTATCTGACTGTAACAAAGTATTTGAGAAGTATTTGGAGATTGAAAGGTGAAGTTAATGTCAAATCTGATAATGAGAATTTCTTTTTCAATTTCTCGAATGATCAAGACAGAATGAAGATCTTGCAATCTGATCCTATCTTCATTAAAGGTAAAATGTTCATTTTTACAACACGGGATCCTTCGTATGGTTATTTTCAAGAACAAATTAAAAAAGTACCAGTGTGGGTTCACTTTTATAGGATTCCTTTGATTGCTTGGACTTTAATTGGTATTAATTGGTTAGCATGTCATGTTGGTAAATTGATTTGTCTTGATGAAAGTACTGAGAGATTGACTAGATTCAAGTATGCTAAAGCTTTGATTGAGGTGTCACCAGATCAGGAGCTCCCTGAATTTATTGCAATTGATGATTTAGGTGATTGTTGTCCAAATGTTAAGGTTGAATATGATTGGAAGCCAAAAATCTATAGTAAATGTAAAGTGTTTGGTCATGAAACCTTGTTTTGTTCAGGAAATGGTAAAGTAAAGAGATCTTATATGCAAACTGGTGGAGAAAATGGAGTAATTGATTACAGTGTATGCATGGAACATGGTAGTTTGAAAGAAAAGGTACAGAAGTCTCAATATGATGGAAATATTAATTTGAAGACTTTAAAAGTATGGAAAAGGAAGGATAGAGATCAAGATATTCTTAAAAGTAGTAATAATATGAAATCTGGTGATCAATTAGCTGATGTTGGAGTGAAGAACTTGGATCATATTTAGAATATGCAAAAGGAAACAGAGTCATTTATTGGGGAAAATGTTTCAGATGTTAATACAGGGAGAATTAACTTGGAGGGAATGGGATATAAGGAAAATATTACTACTTCAAATTCATTTATGGTATTATTTGATATTGATGAAGGAACAACTAATAAAGAGTTAATAATAGAAAATGGAAAAACAATCTCACAATCTGGAAGGAAACAGATAAATGAGGGATCAACTAATAACTGTGGCACTGTTGGAGCTAGCATGTTTGACAATAATTCTGTAGTAAAGAATTATTCAAAAACTTCTGAATCACTGATACATTCAGAGATTTTGGATACTAGTTCAGATATTAATAAGGATATTCGTAAGAAAGCAGCAAGCAATGATGATATCAATGAACAAACCTCCCCATATATCAATATTTCTCCTCCAAGTCACCTGATTTTACCTCCTCCTTGTAATTCAAGAGATAAGTTAGAGGATCAGATTGTATCTAATAAAAAAGGAAAAAGAGGTAAAAAGAAAGTCTCATTCCATGAAATATCAGAAGAACTAAACAATGGGAAAGACTATAATATTGAAGAAATACAACCAAGGAATAATAATGAGTCTGCATTATCATTTAAAGAATCTACTTCTCAGTCAAGTGGTATTAGGCATACAAGGAAGCTTCCATCTTTTCTTATTTCACCCAAACAATTATGATGTTAAACAATAATATAGCATATTGGAATATCAGAGGAGGACACCTATCTTCAAAACAGGCTGAGGTGAAATTTTTTATTAAAAATCAAAAAATACAGCTTATTGTTATCAGTGAAACAAAGTTAAACAAATTAAAGACTGGTTTAGCTTGTAAAAATATTGCTCCTGATTGGGCACATGAAGACAATTTGCAAAGTGCTCCATATGGAAGAATATTGGTTTTATGGAATCCAGATGATTTCAAGATGACAAAGTTGCAGGAAAATGATCAATTAATACATTTCAGTGCTATTTCTTTATCGTCAAACACTCCATTTTTGATTTCCTTTGTTTATGCTCAAAATAGTCTTGATAAAAGGCTACCTTTTCTATCTAATCTCACTTCTCTTTCTCACTCAAATTTACCTTGGATAGTTCTTGGAGACTTCAATTGTATGTATTCCTCTGATCAAAAAATTGGAGGAAATCCACTCTCTTTGAAAGATATTTCTCCTTTAAAACAATCTCTTATCAATTCATCTCTTAGTCATATACCATCTTTTGGAGCTGTGTTTACGTGGAATAATAAAAGTAAACTTGGCCCTAAAATTTCTATAAACTCGATCATGCATTTTATAATATCCACTCTATAAACCTATGGCCAAATCTTTTTTGTAATTTTTTAAGTCCCTCAATTTCTGATCACTCTCCTATTATTTTATCCTGGGGAGGAAATACAATAAGAAGGAATCCATCTTTCAAATTTTATAAAACTTGGACTAATCATAAAAATTTCCTTAGCATTGTTATGCAGGTTTGGCAGGAGATAATTTTTGGAAATCCTCTTTATATTCTAAAGACAAAGCTTCAAAGGTTGAAGGAAAAGCTTAAATCCTAGGCAAAGGATAATTTTGGTGATGGTACAAAAATCTCTGATGGAATTAGGGAGAAATTAGTTTTTATCCAACAACAACTTCAGAATGATACTATGAATTCATCATTGGCTAGTCAAGAAGCAGAATTATCAAAAAATTTAATTGAAGCATTAGAGTTTGAAGCTTTGATGAGGAAAGAAGTACTTCATGAGATTAAGGATAAGCAAGGTGATAGGAATACAAAATATTATCATAACTTAATGAAGATCAAGCAAGGCAAAGAAAGAATTATGAGTATATCTGATATGGATGGAGTAATTCAAGATAATGATGATTCTATCTCCAATGCTTTTATTGAATATTTCTCAGTTGTGCTTGCCAACCCAACTCCATTGATCCCAAATCTATCATCCTTATTTTCTATGCATCTACCCTGTCTGAGCAATAAACAAGCAAGTGATATGATAAATGAAGTTTTACCTGAGGAGATTAAATCAGCAGTGTTCTCGTTAAAATCTGATAGTAGTGGAGGCCCTAACGGATTTAATGTTTTTTTCTACCAGCACTCTTGGAAAATAATAAAGCATGATGTCAATAAAGCAATACTATATTTCTTCTCTCATAACAAACTACCAATCGGTATAAATGCTACTAATAAAGCCCTTGTCCCAAAATTTCCACATGCTAGCAGTGTTACTGATTTTAGACCTATCTCATGCTGCAATGTTCTGTATAAAATCATATCCAAGATCATAGCAAATAGACTCCAGAGTATCTTGCCTTCAATTATATCTAGTAATCAAGTTGCTTTTATGCCTCATAGAAATATCAGTGATAACATATTGCTAACTCAAGAACTTTTAAGAGGATATGGAACTGGGAATATTTCTCCTAGATATATGTTAAAACTTGATATACAGAAAGCCTTTGATTCTATTTCATGGAGTTCTATTATAGCAATCCTTTCGAGAATGAATTTCCCAAAACCAATGCTAGCTTGGATATATACTTGTATTTTAACTTCTCATTTTTCCATACTTAGGAATGGATGTTCTAAAGGATTTTTCAAAGGAACTCAAGGGGTTCGACAAGGTGATCCAATATCTGCATATCTATTCATAATTGTAATGGAAGTTCTGAATACTTTGATTATTGAGCAAGTGAAATTTAAGAAGTTAGAGCTACATCCAAAATGCAAGAATCCTCTCATTACTCATCTACTTTTTGCTGATGATCTTGTCATCTTCACCAAACCATCTTTTTCAAATATTACTGCTATTCTTGAGGTACTGGATCAATTCTTTGCTCTTAAAGGGTTGAAGATAAATTTTAACAAATCTCATATTCTGGTTGCTGGGCTAAATGAAAGTTTGGAGGCTGATAGTATAAATCACTCTGGTCTTAAAGAGATGGAACACAATGCTAAATACCTTGGTTTACCTCTTATTAGTGCCAGAATTACCAAATCTGACTGTTTGCCTCTGTATGAAAAAATTACTAACAAGCTATCCAAATGGCATAATACAAAATTATCACAAGCTGGAAGATTATTTATTATTCAATGTATTGCATCTGCCATGGTAAACTATTGGATGAGGCATTTTATTCTTCCAAGTAAGCTTATATCAATGATAAATAGTGCATTGAACAGATTCTTATGGCATGCTGATCCATTCTCAAAAATGCTAGTTTCAATATCTTTTATCAAGATTCAAATGCCAAAAGGAAAATGGGGGACTGGGAATAACTAATCTAAAAGTATGGAATACTGCAGCTTTCTCAATCTATTTTGACAAGATTTTATCAAGAAAAGAAGATTTATGGACTCAATGGACATTAAAAAATCTTATTAAAGGAAAAGAATTTTGGTTAATGAAAGTCCCAAATTTTTGCAGCTGGAGTTGGAGAAATATACTAAAATTAAGACCTTCTTTTTTACCAATCATTCAATGCAATCCATCTGAGGATAATGAACTTATTTTCTGGTCTTCACCATGGGCTAAACCTGGTTTGATTTTACAGGATATCCTTCCATATTCTTTAATTATGCAGACTGGTATTCCTATCAAAGCTAAAGTATCATCCTAAATATCTGATGGATCAATTGTACTGCCATATTGTAGTTCTATTCAAGTCCGGACTTTATGGCATCATATTACATCTCTGCCTCTCCCCTCTTCTAACCTTAAAGTCCTATGGTCAAATAAAGGAAAGAAGCATGCAGTATCTTTAGTATATAAAACTCTGTTCTTAAATGCTGAATCATAAAAGTTTCCATGGGCTACGAGAATCTGGATGGAAAAATCCCCTTCAAAGGAAAATCTTTTGTTATGGAAAGTCATGGCAAATGCTCTTAATACAAAACAGAAATTAGCAAGTATGGATATTATTAGCAATGAAGATTGTGTTTTCTGTCAAAAGCATCCTGAAACTAATACACATATTTTTTTTGAGTGCTATTACACCTTTGGAATCTGGTGCAGGCTACTGTCAAATGGAAAATTTCACAAACCAGTTAAAAGCTCGATATTAGAATGGTTTAATATATTCAAAGCAACAAGGTGGAAATCCCCGAAGACAGATATTATTATGATTATGTTAAAGACATTTATATATGAAATTTGGATGGAAAGAAATAGGAGAATTTTTTATATGAAGATGGAGTCTGCAGCAACACTTTATAGTATTATTGATAAGAGAATTAGAAAAAGGCTAGATAGGCTGAAGTGAATTTAGATGATAGAACTTCCAGTTTTATATCTTGTATTTGAAATGTTGTATTGACATGAAATTGAGGCTGAATCTTGCATGTAATCATTAATTGGAATGGAATATATTGGGCAGGGCTCCCTTATCCCATTGCTTTTCAAAAAAAAAACAATCCTCCTAGGTTCTTTTACTCCTCCTTTACCCTTTGGCAAGTCATACATCAAGCTACATACTTCACTGCATGTTTCTTCATTCTCGGCCAATAAATACTCTCTTCATGCCACGGTATATTTTGTCTCCACTTGGATGAATGGTCATCCTACAGCGATGAGACTCGACTAGCACTATATCAATCAAATCCATAATAAGCCAAACACATAATCTACATCCCTCCATAACAATCCCTTCGAGCCAATGGCATTATGCCTCAAGTGACTCGACTGCTCTGCTCTACTAATCCTCTTGAAATATCTAGTATCTCCTTGTCTTGATTTTGATTAGATCCTACGTGGTCCATAAGTGTAGGTCTCACATCCAAAGCTGCTAATAATCCTGGAGTAACATCTGATGATGGTTAAAAATCGAATGTAGAAATGAACTCCAAATGCTTCCACTCTAAGAACAAAGGACTCAACACCGCATGCTACCTACTTAAGGAGTCGGCAACAACATTGCCCTTGCCTGGAGTATACGAGGTATCGATGTCGTACGATGCTAAAAGTTCCATCCACCTCTACTACCTTAAATTCAGGTCCTTCTAGGAGAACAAGTACTTCATAGATTTGTGCTTCATATATAGCTCAAACTATTCTCCTAATAGATAATGCCTTCATGACTTGAGCGAAAAAATAATGGCCGCCAACCCAGGACCATAGGTAGGATAATTTCTCTCATGGACCTTTAACTATCGATTAGCACAGCTCACTAATTCCCTTTCCTACATTAACATTGGTATATACTATGAATGCCTTCATGTCTTCGGGTAACACTAGAATAGGTGCACTAGTCAACCCCTCCTTTAACTTAATAAAAGCTTCCTCACACTTTGCATCCTACAAGAAAACCAAATTCTTCTTAGTAAGGCAGGTTAGAGGGGCAGAGATTTTAGGAAAGTCCTTAACGAACTTCCTATAGTAGCCCGCTAAACCAAGAAAACTTCTCACTTTCACGGCATTCTTCGACACATGCACTCCTATACTACACCTACTTTACTAGGATCGAATGCCAGCCCACTTTCTGACACAACGTTTCCAAAAAAGTTTACATCCTCACACCAAAGGTGACACTTAGAAAACATCACCCTTAACTTATGCCGATGGAGTGTATTGAGCACTTCTTCCAAATGCAATCTGTGGTCCTCCTCGGTTTTCGAATAGACTAATATGTCATCCACAAATACCACCACGAAATTATTAAGCAACCTTCTAAAGACTTGGCTATCAAATCAACAAAATAGGCGGACGCATTCGTTAGTCCGAAGGGCATGACTAATCGCTTATAAAGTCTGTCGGGTGTATGAAAAGCAGTCTTCTGAATGGTATCCCCATCCACACGCAATTGATGGAGTCCAATAGACAAATTAACCATGAGAGCAACTTTTCTATAACCAAGTAATTAAGGAGATCATCTATACTGGGCAATAGATGATGATTCTTCTTTATCAGCTTATTCAACTCCCTATAATCAACGAAAAGCCTCAAAAACCCATCTGCCTTGGTGGCAAAGACAACCGGTGCTCCCCACTCAGAAATACTTCTCCTAATGAAGCGCTTCTCCAATAACATTCACTTGCTTGTTTAGTTTGCGTCTCTCCTTCGGAGCCATATGCCTTAAGTGTAAGGCGATAGGTCAGGCATTCTCCATAAGATAATTTTTGAACTCGATCTCTCTCTGGGATGGGAGACTGGTAACCTCGAAAAGGACATCTGGGAAATCTATAACTACAGGTACTGAATCTAAGTCATCGTGTAATAGGTCCAATGAATGTAGGTAACTTCACATAACAAAACCTCTGAGTTCGCAATAAACCACTAGATTGCAACCACTACAAGTACCCAACCTAATAGCCTTTCTATCACTACCCAGGATTACCCCATACATCGTAATCTAATCCATGCCTAAAATCAACCCAAACCCAAAAAATCCCAAGTGAAAAGCATCATAATTGAACTCGACCCCAAAATAAACAATTTCAAACCCTTACACATCATAGAAAAATAAAATGATCCTCCAATAGGGTTTGATACAACCGTAGGGTTTGTCACTATGCTAGTGTCCAAGTGTAACTCATCTACAAGTCTACTAGAAATAAAAGAGTATGATACCCCAGTATTTAATAAGGTACGAATGGCTAAATGATGTGCATGTAAATGTGCATATTTTTACCACCATATTTAATCTATTTAAATTAAATAAATGATCATATTGGGTATTTTAACTTGTTTAAACCAAAATTCAAATTATTTGAAATTGTCACACATTCATCTTCATATAGGGGCAAAATGGTCATTTTTATGCACTTATTAAATTGTGAAAATTTACTTGGAATTTTCTATGTTGTTTTGTAGGAAATTTGGTGAATTTTACAAGTGGTTACATGATGATATATGCATGCACAAGAGTGAAGAGAACAAATGAAGATGGAAATAATTCAAAGTGAAGATAATGGAGGACCCCACCTACCCACCTACCTTAATGTACAAATTAGAGGCTAATGCACATGCTTATGGAATTAATGGCTTTATGTACACTTAAATGATGATTAGTAGAAGCTAATGATTACTTGGCCTCCACACTTTCTCAAGGGTATTTTGGGTATTCCCCAAAAATATGAATTAGGGTTTAACACATGTATAAGTACCGCTTATGTTTCATGTAACCCTCTCTTCCCTTAGTCTCTCTTTTAGGCTCTCTTCTCTTAGTCTCTTCTCTTAGGAAAATTGTAACATCCCAGAAATTGTTAATTTAAATTTAGTGAATTATTTGAACTTTTTAATTTTTATTTGAGAAATTTCAAGAGAAATAAAATATTGTTAATATTAATATTTTAAAATTATATAGATATAAATAAAAATAAATAAATAAATAAAAGAACAAACATTAGCTAACAAATAATAATTTGTAATAAACAACAAAATAAAACGTATGTTGAAAATAAATACTAATAGTTAAAAACTTTAAATAGGAATTCATTTATATTACAAAGTAATGAGACAAAAGAAAAGAAAGAAATATACATTCAAATATGTAGACATAAGAAAACAATAATTCAAACAAATTCTTACATTTAGCACATTAACTAAACAAGTTTGCAAGTGAAATTCATAAACCAGTATACAAGAAAAAAAATCTACAAAAATAAATAGTACAACAAAAATCAACAGCATGTTAACAAAGATGGGAAACATGCTTTCATTTAATGCCACCACTCTCTCCCATGAACAAGATCACATCAGCCCAAGTAAAAGCATGGGGTTAGTCAACAAATAAAGAAAAGAAATTTCCCCTGTGCAAAGCATGTATAAAGCAACTATACAATACAATGTTTCAATACTTGAACCTGTAAACAAAGCCTTCTATATATATATACAACCCACGTTTTTTTGTTCGTTCAAACAAAGAAAGAAAACCCTAACAAAGATCAGAAAATAAAAGCAAACATCACAATTATTCAAGCTTGAAAACAATTTACTGAAGAGAAAAAAAAGAAAGAAAAGAAAGATCAACTGCAGATTTCAAAACAAGAAAAGTGCTCTCTGTTTTCAAATATTTCCAAGTGAGTGAACTTTCCTAAGCTTTGTTGTTGATGTGCTGTTTGAATGAAAATTTAAACAAGTTGAAACATTTTTGTATACATAAAATCCATAAATATGTGCATATCTTTGCATGTGCCTGTCATCTTAAAATTTAATTATCTCTGTTCCAGGTAGACAGTCTCAAATGTGATTTAAAATTTGATTTCTTCTTCCTCAATCAATATTAAACCTTAGGATCTAAACAAAAGTGGTTTGGTTAGGCATAATTCAAGTATTAAAATGGCTTCAAGCAAATTTAATTGAAGAGTGGTCTGGAAAAATTAAATTTACAGGCAAAACAAAACCTGTTCGAAAAAAATTGATTTTCAAAATCCTTGAATTCAGTTATAACAATTGAAATACTTTAGAAAACAATGATTTTTAAAAGTAAAATTGAATTTTTTTATCAAGTGTTCACTGAGAAAATGGGGAATGAATGGGATTGTTATTTTCTCGAAATTCTGGTGATCAAAGCGTTGTTAATTATCGAGATCGAAGTCGAACCATGCTTAGATGTTAGTGATCATCTGAAAAATACCCAATGATTTTATAATTCATTGTAGATGGTGAATGAGATCAAAGTAGGGTTTAAGCCCAATATTATGTTACGGCCGGAAAGCTCGTCACTGTCGCTTCGTCAACGCATCGGAATTCATCGGACCGGGGGGAAATCAAGCGTCGGTCATCGTGGAGGTGTTGTGTGCATTCACGCTATCTCTGGTGGCCTGAGGTGGATGATCGAGGCAATTTAGTGATG
Source organism: Allium fistulosum (assembly GCA_030737815.1). Lineage (NCBI taxonomy): Eukaryota > Viridiplantae > Streptophyta > Magnoliopsida > Asparagales > Amaryllidaceae > Allium > Allium fistulosum. The sequence continues at coordinate 190,957,012 of CM060902.1, read as the reverse complement.
ATCGATTTTGGCTACAGTTTAGGTCGATAGCAAAAATTTCGATTTCGTTGATGAAATGGGTTTCTGGTTGCTCGCGGGGTTCAGGTGGATGGTTGTCGATTTGAGGGTGGTTGGAGATTCGACCCACGGCGGCGAACTCAACTGTGCATGTGCACACAGTTGGTTGTGTGTCAGGGTAATTATTTTGGGGAAGAAGGATATTAGCTCGAAGTAGGCATGGGGAAGAACGTGTGATCACTCGAGTATCCACTCGAGTAAAAATGTTGGCGTGCCGAGTAATATACTTAGAAAAATTCAGGGTTGAAAATATGGTTTGAAAATATAGTACTCGGGTTGATTTTTGAAATGACTCGAAGCAAATATGAATTTTTCTCGTGCGTGACCAGAAGCAGGTCTCGAGACAAAATTTGAAAACAGTTTTTACTTTAATTAATTTTAAGACATTTTAAAAATAAGTTCAAACAATGATTCGATTTGAAATTTTAAGCTAATGTAAGACTTAAGTGAAATGTTTTAAAGAAATTAATTTTAGTTTATTTAGTTTAATATAATATTCTTATAAGGTTATTTATATTGAATAGATAATGTAATTTAAAGGAAAATTAAAGTAAAATGTTGTTTAAAACTAAATCTTAACCTTTTAATAACTATTGTGATAAAGGTGATTATTTAATAAAATTTAAAAGAAAAATCAAGGAAATTAAATTATCTCTTGGTTTATTAAAACGACTAACGATTTTGTTAATACAATTTCTTAGGAAGTAATTACTTAATTAATTGTTAAATATTAAAGATTGATTAAATGAATAAATAAGATTTAAATAAATTAACAATTAAGAGTTAATTAATTAAGATAATTAATTAAGAAATGATAAATTAATCATTGATTTAAGGATTACTAATGAAAGCAATTATGTGGTGAATGAATTGAAAACAACACAATTTATTCATCTTAATTGAAAAAGTTTGATGGTTATTAAATGAGGTGTGTTTGATTGATATTTCTGATATGTGATGTGATGCTATGTAATATGAAATGCTTTGTGCTGTTCTGTGAAGTTTGTATTGAATATGCTGCTATGTGAATGTGAAACCCCCTTGGACCGTAAAACGGCTTTTGAATTTCGATGCGACAGGGAATCAGATTTCAGTTTGTTATCTGAAACCCACACCGAACCTGTGAATTTTTGTGAACGACATATCCACATGTTTTAAAATTTATGCTCACTATTCGGGTTAGCCGGGAAAAGACCTTTGTGTCATATAACCCATTTCGAATTAGTGATACGACGATATGGATCGTATTGAAGACCGGTGGTGAAGACCGGATATTTTCAAAAATGAAAGGACAACCTGTCGAATGTCTCTGCACCGAGTTGCTCCGGTATAGAGATTTATATCACTCTTTTTGTGATGGGAAGTCCGGACGTGATTAGAAAATTATCCGGATTTGCAAGGACTTCTTCGGAAGTGCCTTCGGTTCTGTTCGAACCCGGAACAGACTTGTATGGATGGTATATCTGACATTACAAATTGAGATGTAAAGCTGATTTCTTTCAAATACATATCTGTTGGTGGCGGAGAATTTATTCTCTTAGCTTAACACCCTTCTCTGAGACGTACGAGCTCAGAGGCTATGTAGTTGAAGGTTATTAGTGATATACTCCCAATTTGGTAGTGTGATATGCTGAGTGCTGCTGATCATTGTTGATCGAAGCATGGCTTTGTGAAAAGCGTAGCTTTGTGGACGAGACTTCGTCAAACCTCACAACCCGGTTATGGTCGAAACAGGAATCGTGGCAGCAAGGTTATTTGGGGATAGCTTCCCCTGAGGGTATGTCCATTTTCTTCTGGATTATGAGTGGTATCATGGTATGGAGCTCAGATACTTACTTTGTGGTTGTTGGTTGAGAAGCGCTTCGGATAAAGGTTGGTAACGACCGAGAAGTGGCATACTCGTGTCAGTTGTTACCTGGATATATAGGTAACCCGGCCTTGTGTAGCAGAGATCCTGTTAGGATCCGGGAACGTCCTTCCAGAGGCGTTCCATTTTATATGGGAAGTTCCTTTGCCCGACCATTGTTGGAAATCCAAACAAAACAATACGAGCCCCGTACGGTTTTAGTTGTAGAACCTGCCATTTAACATGGTAGCTATAGTGGGCATACCATCATGGTACATATGCTGGCTAAGAGTAATATTTTTTATTTTCGAAATGCTTTCTACACTATGCAATAGTAATAATAACAAGAAAATTTCCCCGTATCAAGCATATTTGACTATCATAAGAAGAAATCTCCTCCAATTCTACGTTTGCATTGTGTGTGTGGCGGGAGGTCTTATGGTAGTTTCATTTTTAAAAGCATACCGAAAATTCTTTTATAAAACTAGTTTCTTTAAAAGCAACTATTTTTGTTTACTCATACCAGTCCCATGACTGATCCGGAGTTTATTGTTTTCTTTCCTAAACTCTGGGTGCCCATAATTTTCCACACGGGCAGTCTAGAAGCAGGTTATCCATGTTTTGGAGCTAGCTTGGATTTGAAGTTTTCTGGAAGCTTTGGATTTGGAAATCTTTTGAAGGGTTGGAGTATTCGAAGACCTTGTCGAAGTTGAAGTATGTTGGAAACTTGTTGAAGTTTCTGTTGTCACATTATTGTTGTATCATATTTGTATTACTCTGATCTTTGGGATCGATGTTGTATTGGATATTGTATCATGTGTATCTATGTTGATATATGACATTCATTTTGTTTCCGCTGTTTTATATTCATCTATTGTTGTTATAAGCTCCATCCGAACTGAAATTTGACGTTTGAATTTTGGCAGTCGAATACAAGTGAGGTATTTGACGTCGATTTTCGAATGCTGGATTTTGGGTCGTGACAAATTGGTATTAGAGCTTTTGGTTGAGTCAGAACTTTAGCTACGGAGTATAACACATTAGATGGATCATTAGAGATAGGGTGAAGTATACCCTAGAATAGGTATAAACCAAAAGACCGAAATTCAATTTTTCTTGGTCTATTCCTTTTAAATTGTTAATGTTTCCTAAGATATCTTGTCCATATGCCTAAATCAAATTTTCTTGCTATTTACAGATAGTAAGAATGAGCGGAAGAAGAGGACAGGGTAGGGAACGGAAAAATACCACCACAACTGGTCAAGTCCCTACAAATGCAATTGTGTCTACTCAATCTCAGCCGAATCTGGCTGATCTATATAAAAATTTCTCGAGACTTGGTGGAAAGCCGTTTACTGGCAAGGAATCTATTGTAGAAGCCCAAGCTTCGTTCCGATCTTGTGAAAGAATTTTTAAAGGGTTAAAGTTGGAAGACGATCAAAAGCGACTAATAGCTTCTTGGCAACTCCAAGAGGAAGCATTAGCTTGGTGGGAGACAGTTACTATGGATGAGTCAGAAGATAAGTTTACTTGGGGACGATTTAAAGAAGTGTTTGAGCAGCGATATATTCCATCTGCAGGTATCTCTCGAATGTTCCAGGAGTTCCTAGATTTGAAGCAGGGAAGTTTATCATTTGAAGAATACTTGAATAAATTCAATGAATTATCTCGATTTGGTCCGGAACTAGTAAGTACACCCTTGAAGAAAAATGAAAGATTCATTCGAGGAATGAATAAGGAGTACCACGAGAGAATGACAACCCACATTAAAGATTCTTTTTCAGACTTGATTGATATGGGTTATCGCTATGCTACTCTAGATATGCAGGGAATTCCGAAAGAGAAGGGGAGTTCAAGTAGTTTGAATAGGAAGAAAAGGAAATTCGAAGGAAAGAAACCGGTTCGAGGCAAGAAGAAGAGGAGTGCTCAAGAAAATTCAGCCCGAAATGTTGTTTGTTTTAATTATCAAGAGAGAGGCCATTTAACAAATGATTGTGAGAAGCCAAAGCAACAAATTAAGAAGAATCAACTTGTAAAGGCAAGTCAAAGATCCAAAGAATGCTATTGTTGTCACCAGCCAGGTCACGGAGTTAAGAATTGCCCGAAAAGGAAACAAGCACAAATAGCAAAAGTGTGCGCAATAAATGATAACGCCTCAACTTCAAAGGCGAATGAAGGAAAGGGAGTTTTGGAGGGTAACCTTATTATTGGTGAAAGAGTTGTTAGAGTTTTGTTTGACACGGGAGCTTCACATAGCTTTATCTCCCAACAGCTCGTGGGTGAATTAAAACTTAAACTCAGGTTTGTCGATGAACCTATTTGTGTAAAAAATCCAGTGGGTGGTCCGGCAAATCTTTGTCTATATTGTAGAAGGGTGCCTATCTCTTATTCTGGCTATCGATTTCCTATTAACCTTTATGTTCTCGACTTCAATGAATTTGAAATCCTACTCGGGATGAATTGGTTATTGAAATACGAAGCAAAATTAGATTGCAGAAATCGAACGATTCTAATCAAAACTAAAATTGGAGATTCGGTTGAAATTTCTTGTGAAGACCCTAGTCCAAAAAGAGATAAACTGATGTATACTTTGGGATATCCAAAACCTAGTTTGGATTCCATTCATGTTGTCCAGCATTTCCCCGATGTATTCAAAGAAGTAGAATCTTTACCTCCACACAAAGAAATAAATTTCAGAATTGACTTAATTTCGAATGCTCGTCCTGTCATTCATGCTACTCGCAGGATGGCACCCAAGGAAAAGATTGAATTGGTTCAGCAAACTGATGATCTACGAGCAAAAGGATTAATTCAACCCAGCGTTTCTGAATGGGGCTCAGCCGTCGTATTTGTTGCTAAATCGGACGGATCTTTGAGATTGTGTGTCGACTATCGCGATCTCAATAAGCAAACTCTCAAGAATAAGTTTCCTTTACCCAGGATCGACGATTTATTCGATCAACTTCATGGTGCACGATTCTTTTCTAACATGGATCTAGCTCAGGGATTCCATCAGTTGCGAATTGCCGAAGATTGTGTTCACCTAACTGCTTTTAGAGGTCCGGATATGTTCTATGAATGGTTAGTCAAGCCTTTCGGACTAACTAACGCTCCTGCGTAGGTAGATCTGATGACCCGTGTGTTTCGGGAAGTGTTGAATAAATTTGTTCTTGTATTTATCGATGATATCTTAATTTATTCCAAAACCAAAGAAGAGCATGCTGAACATCTCAGAGTTGTTTTGGAAATTTTGAGAAGGAACGTCTTATTCGCTAAATTTTCTAAATGTCACTTTTGGGTCAAAGAAGTTAAATTTCTCGGCCATATTGTTAATGAAGAAGGAATTTCTGTTGATCCTAGTAAGATTTCATCTATCCTTGACTGGAAGCAACCCACTACTCCGAAAGAAGTTCAAAGTTTTCTGGGTTTAGCAGGCTATTACCGGAAGTTTGTTCAGGATTTTTCTAAGTTGGCTAGCCCATTAATTAAGCTAACAATGAAGAATGCTAAATTCGTTTGGACTCCAAGATGTGATGAAGCTTTCTAGGAATTGAAAAAGAGATTGACCACTGCTCCTATTCTCGTTATTATTAACGGAAACCAAGGCTTATCTGTCTATACTGATGCGTGTGGTGATGGGGTAGGTGCAGTATTAATGCAGAATGGGAAGGTAGTTGCCTACGCGAGTAGACAATTACGTCCGCACGAGAAAAACTACCCAACACATGATTTGGAGCTTTTGGCTGTTGTTTTTGCTTTAAAAATCTGGCGACACTATCTTCTGGGTAAGAATCTTTTCAGCCTTCTTAACAATTTATGAAATTAACTAAATAAAAATACTTAATAAACTTTCTTGTTCTAGGTGAAAAATTCGAATTATTCACCGACCATAAATCTTTGAAATATCTCTTTACCTAGAAGGATCTAAATCTGCGACAACAACGTTGGTTGGAATTTCTGGCATCCTATGACCTAGATATTCTGTATACGCCGGGAAAAGCCAATGTAGTTGCCGATGCTTTAAGTAGGAGACATGCTGTTCTTGCATATCTTGTTATCACTCCTACTCTCCTTGAAAAGATGGCCAACAAGCAAAAAGAGGACAATTTTCTTCAGGAAATATATGGGAGAATTCGTCGAGGTGAGGATTCTAGTTTTGCGATTGATGATAATGGGGTCATAAGGATGAAAGGCAGGATATGTGTTCCAGACTTCTCTGATCTGAAACGTGAAGTTTTGGACGAATGCCACAAATCCAAACTTTGCATCCATCCAGGAGTCAACAAAATGTATCGTGATATTAAAAGAACTTTCTGGTGGAAGACGATGAAGAGAGACATATCCATATATGTGAGTCGCTGTGCTACTTGTCAACAAATTAAAACCGATCAAAAGAAAGTAGCCGGTTTACTTCAGCCTTTGGAAGTACCAAAATGGAAATGGGATCAGGTATCGATGGATTTCATTCGACGGATTGCCACGAACCAGAAAGGGAAATGAAGCAATTTGGGTTATAGTGGACCGTCTAACCAAAACTGCTCACTTTATTCCAGTGAAATCCACTCGGACTGCAGCAAGCTTAGCAGAGCTTTATACAAAGGAAATTGTTCGTCTCCATGGTATTCCCAGCAGTATAGTGAGTGATCGTGATCTGATCTTCACTAGTAAATTTTGGGAGGCATTCCAAGCCGCTTTGGGAACAAAATTGAATCTCAGCACTGCTTATCACCCACAATCTGATGGACAGACAGAAAGGGTTAATCGAATTCTAGAAGACTTATTGCGAGCTTGCGTTCTTGATTTTGGTGGTTCTTGGGAGGACCATTTACATCTGGTAGAATTTTCTTATAACAATAGCTACCAAGCCAGTATTGAAATGGCTCCTTTCGAAGCTTTATATGGTCATCCGTGTCGATCACCTGCATGCTGGATCGAATCAGGTGATAGACTCGTCCTTGGACCAGACATGATTAAAGAAGCCACGGAGAAGGTAGATTTTATTCGAAAGAAATTAATAACTGCTCAAAGTCGTCAGAAAAGCTATTATGACCGTCGAAGAAGAGATTTGGAATTTCAAGTTAGAGATTCTGTATTTCTGAAAGTGTCTCCAATGCAGGGTGTATTGAGGTTTGGGAAAACTGGAAAGCTAACACCGCGTTATATTGGTCCTTTTCCTATTCTGGAAAGGATTGGTTCTCTAGCATATCGAGTGCAGCTACCCAACTGGTTATCTGGTGTGCACAATGTATTTCATATTTCTAATCTCCGAAAATATGTACACGACCCAGATACTGTTATTGAAGAAGCAGCTCAACAGGATCTTGAGATCATTCCTAACTTGGCAGTTAAAAGAGAGCCGATAAAAATTGAAGATCGTGATGAGAAGCGATTGAGAAACAAAGTTGTGAAGCTGGTTAAAGTTCAATGGAGTGGCGATCCAAAGGACTGTACTTGGGAGACTGAAGATAATATGAAGAAATCATATCCCGATTGTAGAGTAGATATTTCAGTTTAAACTGTAAGTCATTTCCTTATTTTTCTGAATTCGTATATTTTTTGTTACTTTTCTCTCTCTTTCAATTTCGAGGACGAAATTTTCTTAAGGAGGGGATATTGTAACATCCCAGAAATTGTTAATTTAAATTTAGTGAATTATTTGAACTTTTTAATTTTTATTTGAGAAATTTCAAGAGAAATAAAATATTGTTAATATTAATATTTTAAAATTATATAGATATAAATAAAAAAATAAATAAAGAAAAGAACAAACATTAGCTAACAAATAATAATTTGTAATAAACAATAAAATAAAACATATGTTGAAAATAAATACTAATAGTTAAAAACTTTAAATAGGAATTCATTTATATTACAAAGTAATGAGACAAAAGAAAAGAAAGAAATATACATTCAAATATGTAGACATAAGAAAACAATAATTAAAACAAATTCTTACATTTAGCACATTAACTAAACAAGTTTGCAAGTGAAATTCATAAACCAGTATACAAGAAAAAAAATCTGCAAAAATAAATAGTACAAAAAAAATCAACAGCATGTTAACAAAGATGGGAAACATGATTTCATTTAATGCCACCACTCTCTCCCATGAACAAGATCACATCAGCCCAAGTAAAAGCATGGGGTTAGTCAACAAATAAAGAAAAAAAATTCCCCTGTGCAAAGCATGTATAAAGCAACTATGCAATACAATGTTTCAATACTTGAACCTGTAAACAAAGCCTTCTATATATATATACAACCCACGTTTTTTTAGTTCGTTCAAACAAAGAAAGAAAACCCTAACAAAGATCAGAAAATAAAAGCAAACATCACTTTTATTCAAGCTTGAAAACAATTTACTGAAGAGAAAAAAAAAGAAAGAAAAGAAAGATCAACTGAAGATTTCAAAACAAGAAAAGTGCTCTCTGTTTTCAAATATTTCCAGGTGAGTGAACTTTCCTAAGCTCTGTTGTTGATGTGTTGTTTGAATGAAAATTTAAACAAGTTGAAACATTTTTGTATACATAGAATCCATAAATATGTGCATATCTTTTCCTGTGCCTGTCATCTTAAAATTTAATTATCTCTGTTCCAGGTAGATAGGCTCAAATGTGATTTAAAATTTGATTTCTTCTTCCTCAATCAATATTAAACCTTAGGATCTAAACAAAAGTGGTTTGGTTAGGCATAATTCAAGTATTAAAATGGCTTCAAGCAAATTTAATTGAAGAGTGGTTTGGAAAAATTAAATTTACAGGCAAAACAAAACCTGTTCGAAAAAAATTAATTTTCAAAATCCTTGAATTCAGTTATAACAATTGAAATACTTTAGAAAACAATGATTTTTAAAAGTAAAATTGAATTTTTTTATCATGTGTTCACTGAGAAAATGGGGAATGAATGGGATTGTTATTTTCTCGAAATTCTGGTGATCAAAGCGTTGTTAATTATCGAGATCGAAGTCGAAGCATGCTTAGATGTTAGTGATCATCTGAATAATACCCAATGATTTTATAATTCATTGTAGATGGTGAATGAGATCAAAGTAGGGTTTAAGCCCAATATTATGTTACGGCCGGAAAGCTCGTCACTATCGCTTCGTTAACGCACCGGAATTCATCAGACCGGGGGGAAATCAAGCGTCGGTCATCGTGGAGGCGTTGTGTGCATTCGTGCTATCTCTGGTGGCCTTAGGTGGATGATCGAGGCAATTTAGTGATGATCGATTTTGGCTACAGTTTGGGTCGATAGCAAAAATTTCGATTTCGTTGACGAGATGGGTTTCTGGTTGCTCGCGGGGTTCAGGTGGATGGTTGTCGATTTGAGGGTGGCTGGAGATTCGACCCACGGCGGCGAACTCAACTGTGCATGTGCACACAGTTGGTTGTGTGTCAGGGTAATTATTTTGGGGAAGAAGGATATTAGCTCGAAGTAGGCATGGGGAAGAACGTGTGATGACTCGAGTATCCACTCGAGTAAAAATGTTGGCGTGCCGAGTAATATACTTAGAAAAATTCAGGGTTGAAAATATGGTTTGAAAATATAGTACTCGAGTTGATTTTTGAAATGACTCGAAGCAAATATGAATTTTTCTCGTGCGTGACCAGAAGCATGTCTCGAGACAAAAATTTGAAAATAGTTTTTACTTTAATTAATTTTAAGACATTTTAAAAATAAGTTCAAACAATGATTCGATTTGAAATTTTAAGCTAATGTAAGACTTAAGTGAAATGTTTTGAAGAAATTAATTTTAGTTTATTTAGTTTAATATAATATTCTTATAAGGTTATTTATATTGAATAGATAATGTAATTTAAAGGAAAATTAAAGTAAAATGTTGTTTAAAACTAAATCTTAACCTTTTAATAACTATTGTGATAAAGGTGATTATTTAATAAAATTTAAAAGAAAAATCAAGGAAATTAAATTATCTCTTGGTTTATTAAAACGACTAACAATTTTGTTAATACAATTTCTTAGGAAGTAATTACATAATTAATTGTTAAATATTAAAGATTGATTGAATGAATAAATAAGATTTAAATAAATTAACAATTAAGAGTTAATTAATTAAGATAATTAATTAAGAAATGATAAATTAATCATTGATTTAAGGATTACTAATGAAAGCAATTATGTGGTGAATGAATTAAAAACAAAACAATTTATTCATCTTAATTGAAAAAGTTTGATGGTTATTAAATGAGGTGTGTTTGATTGATATTTCTGATATGTGATGTGATGCTATGTAATATGAAATGCTTTGTGTTGTTCTGTGAAGTTTGTATTGAATATGCTGCTATGTGAATGTGAAACCCCCTTGGCTCGTAAAACGGCTTTTGAATTTCGATGCGACAGGGAATCAGATTTCAGTTTGTTATCCGAAACCCACATCGAACCTGTGAATTTTTGTGAACGACATATCCACATGTTTTAAAATTTACGCTCACTATTCGGGTTAGCCGGGAAAAGACCTTTGTGTCATATAACCCATTCCGAATTAGTGATACGACGATATGGATCGTATTGAAGACCGGTGGTGAAGACCGGATATTTTCGAAAATGAAAAGACAACCTGTCGAATGTCTCTGCACCGAGTTGCTCCGGTATAGAGATTTATATCACTCTTTTTGTGATGGGAAGTCCGGACGTGATTAGAAAATTATCCGGATTTGCAAGGACTTCTTCGGAAGTGCCTTCGGTTCTGTTCGAACCCGGAACAGACTTGTATGGATGGTATATCTGACATTACAAATTGAGATGTAAAGCTGATTTCTTTCAAATACATATCTGTTGGTGGCGGAGAATTTATTCTCTTAGCTTAACACCCTTCTCTGAGACGTATGAGCTCAGAGGCTATGTAGTTGAAGGTTATCAGTGATATACTCCCAATTTGGTAGTGTGATATGCTGAGTGCTGCAGATCATTTGTTGATCGAAGCATGGCTTTGTGAAAAGCGTAGCTTTGTGGACGAGACTTCGTCAAACCTCACAACCCGGTTGTGGTCGAAACAGGAATCGTGGAAGCAAGGTTATTTGGGGATAGCTTCCCCTGAGGGTATGTCCATTTTCTTCTGGATTATGAGTGGTATCATGGTATGGAGCCCAGATACTTACTTTGTGGTTGCTACTAATTTATTACTTTGTGGTTGTTGGTTGAGAAGCGCTTCGGATAAAGGTTGGTAACGACCGGGAAGTGGCATACTCGTGTCAGTTGTTACCTGGATATAGAGGTAACCCGGCCTTGTGTAGCAGAGATCCGGTTAGGATCCGGGAACGTCCTTCCAGAGGAGTTCCATTTTATATGGGAAGTTCCTTTGCCCGACCATTGATGGAAATCCAAACAAAACAATACGAGCCCCATACGGTTTTAGTTGTAGAACCTGCCATTTAACATGGTAGCTATAGTAGGCATACCATCATGGTACGTATGCTGGCTAAGATTAATAATTTTTTATTTTCGAAATGCTTTCTACACTATGCACTAGTAATAATTACAAGAAAATTTCCCCGTATCAAGCATATTTGACTATCATAAGAAGAAATCTCCTCCAATTCTACGTTTGCATTGTGTGTGTGGCGGGAGGTCTTATGGTAGTTTCATTTTTAAAAGAATACCAAAAATTCTTTTATAAAACTAGTTTCTTTAAAAGCAACTGTTTTTGTTTACTCATACCAGTCCCATGACTGATCCGTAGTTTATTGTTTTCTTTCCTAAACTCTGGGTGCCCATAATTTTCCACACGGGCAGTCTAGAAGCAGGTTATCCGTGTTTTGGAGCTAGCTTGGATTTGAAGTTTTCTGGAAGCTTTGGATTTGGAAATCTTTTGAAGGGTTGGAGTATTCGAAGACCTTGTCGAAGATGAAGTATGTTGGAAACTTGTTGAAGTTTCTGTTGTCACATTATTGTTGTATCATATTTGTATTACTATGATCTTTGGGATCGATGTTGTATTGGATATTGTATCATGTGTATCTGTGTTGATATATGACATTCATTTTGTTTCCGCTGTTTTATATTCATCTATTGTTGTTATAAGCTCCATCCGAACTGAAATTTGACATTTGAATTTTGGCAGTCGAATACAAGTGAGGTATTTGACGTCGATTTTCGAATGCTGGATTTTGGGTCGTGACAAAAATAAAATGAGAGCTCTCTTTCTTTTCATGGCTACTTAGCCATTTCTTCTTTTCATGTAACTTTTTATGCAATTTAATACATGTTCTTTTCATTTTCTTGTTTATTTCCTTTCATGTTGTAGTGTAGATCTCTTTTATTTTATGCAATTAGATTAGTTCTCTTTTCCATTAGCTTTCATTTTCCTCTTCTTTTTATTTTTGTTTATTTCATGTTGCTTTCTACTTGTGTTGACATAATAACACAAATGAGAGGCTAATCCCTACAATTTAGGGGTAATGATGCTCTCTTGAATCATGTAGATGCAACATAATTTCTCATTTATGTCTCTTTTGTGCTTAATGGAAAGTTGGATGTTTGTGTGATTTTGTGTTTAATATTGAGTTTGATAGCTTATGTTGTTCAAAACAAATAGGCTATGCTTAGTCATATGAATCACTAATTACCTCTTCATCTACATATGATCATGGTAATGGAAGTGGATTTAGAATCAAAATTTGATGGTTTATGTTTCTAATTCAATAGTTAATAAGCCATGCTTAAAATAGATTCTACTTTTAATTTCATATCATTTTCATTGAAGTTAGTAAGTGGGTTAGAGGGTGCATTAAAGTTTGATGGTTTAAGTGTGTTAATTAATAACACAATTAGGCCATGCTTATGATAAATGCATCAACTAAACTCACAAATGACCGAAAAGAGATCATAATTTCATTATGTTGATTTATATGATCATGAGAGGGTATTTACCTCTAAATTGCTCTTTAATCTCATATTTTTATTCTCCTTAGTTCTAGCTTGTTCTTACCATTTTTAGTTAGTTTATTATCCCTCGACTTTGGTTTAATTTGATCAAATAGATTTTTAAAATCATTAATTCCCTGCGGATCGACCTGTACTCGCCACGTACTTTAATAATACGCCGTGCGCTTGCGGTTATTTTTATTTCAAAATTCGTTCGGCTATTTTCTAACTTGATAGACATATAGCCGTCCGAACAATAAACCAGGTAGAGTTAACACACCTTCAATCATGACCTTCTTCCCCTTGTCCTCTACTAGAGGCGCATTCAAGCTGGGAATTGCATCCAGTGTGTAAGCTAGAACCACCTGGGTAGAGGTCTTCTGAAGCGCTGGAAACTCCTGCTTCAGGTGCCCAAATTGATTGTAGTTGTAACACTTAATCTTTGAACTACCCGCCTTACACTCCTCAGAAAAGTGCCTCGTCTTACCACATCTCCTACACTACATGTCCTGCTTCTTAATCTTTCCCTTAAGTACCATTCCACCCTTGTGATGATTCTATTGTCACACCTTTCCTCTAGACTTCTTAGGTTCTTCCTTCACTTCCTCCTTGAAGACGGTATTCAGCAAGGCCATCTCCACCAAACCCTCATAAGTTGCACCTACGAGAATATGACTAAGAGCCAAATTTTAAAGAGGTTGATTCAGCCCCTTTGCGAACTTCAAAGCCTTCATGTAAGGGGAATTGATCAGCTTTATCCCAAACTTAGCCAATTCATTGAACTGATTCACATACTCTTTCACCGACTTCACTCCCTACTGTAATTGAATAAAATTCTTTAAATGTACTCTCTCCTCTGCTCTGGAAAGAAACTTCATCTCAAAACGTCTCCTAAACTCCCCTAAGTGATCTCTCCCTTGTCAGTCTCCGCTTTTACTATATTCCACCAATTCAGGGCCTCTCCCTGTAAATGTCAAGTAGCAAGTTGTCTCTCCACCTCATTAGTAAGACCCATCAATCCAAAATTCCTCTCACAAGTACGAATCCATGTCCTCGAACTACATATATCTTAGTCTACACATATGGCTTCCCTTATAGGATCGTAAAGTCCTTACATAACTTAGCAAAATCGACGACAGGTGGTGGACAGGAACTGCACTTGGCACTTGCTCCGTGGATCCTCTATTAGGGTTAAGCTTGACTTGTCCCCTTGCTTGAAGATACCGATGGAATCAAATTGGGATGTACAAGCCTGGATCTCAACTGCATTGCTAGAGCCATAACCAACTTGATTGCTTACACTTTCTATTTGTGATTTATAAATTTAACTGCTACTTTTTGATAGATAGTATTGGTAAGAATAAGTGAAAGAGTTATTCACATTGTACTTGCATAAAATCTTTGGAAAATATTTTTTGAAATTTTTTTATTTGTACTTACATATGTAAAAACTTACTTTGGAAACTCTATTTCAAAACTTTTTTGGGAAAACATTTGAAAAACTTTTCTTTTCAAAAATCCTTTTCAAATACGTTCTCTCTATACACCCCTAATCACTAAGGAATTTCAAAACATAGGCTCTGATACCAACTGTTATACCCTGTACCTCCCAACACACAGATCCAAAGCCTAGGATGACTTTCTAACTCGCATCGGTGCCAAGAATTACGAGCTATTTGGGTTTTTAAAACATTACATAGACTAAGAATAAAAAGATTTGATCTAAGACATTCTACACTTTCTGATCTCATAGCAGAAGGCAATAAAATATAAATGTAGAAAATAACCATCCCGAAAAATATCTCAAAATATAGTCTCATAAAATAGTATGTTATAAAATCTATAGTACACAGAGATATGATACAAACTTTGATAAATATTAAGTATTGAATAAGATAGATAGTTACATGGAGAGTAATATAAAATGACAAGCACCTCCAATGTTGAGCTCGCCTCTCCGAGTACTAAACTCGTGCCTATCACCTGATGCCTTATCCTCCTATAGTGGAGAAAAGAAAGGAAAAGGGGTGGGTCAGGCAAAAGTTTGGTGAATGAGTACACTATTACAATATGGTGATCAGATGAAGTTGATTTTATTAATACTCTATGAAACCTAGAAATTCCTATAAGTGTTCGTGAGTTACTTTTTTCTTTACTATTGGCTCAATATACACCTACACTAACTAATTTTGCAGGCCCATACTTAAGATCGAACAACTAATCGAACCTCTAGACGACTAATGATCTGATGATAGCTACTGGAACTATTCCACATTGGATTACCGTACCATTTCCCACATTACGACTACACGTAACAATTACAACATAGGTTTCCCTACAATTTCTACCATGGGACTAAGTTTTTTACAAGAATGCATGTGCCCTACTTATGCATTGAGGGGAGCCAGCAATGTCTACTCGTCGAAGTGTCTCATCATCTGCATCTATATCCACCTCCTAATGGTAATGTAACGCCTCTTATTGCACTGCACCTGGATCGAACAACATCACATCGCATTATCCGTGAATACCAAGAACTTCCAATAGTGTTGAGCCACATAATCGTTAAGCAACATCATCATTGGTGCGCATCCATCATAGAATTTTCAGTAAGTTTAATTTGCGATCGAATCACCTCCCCTTCAAGTCGAGTACCGACACATGTTGGGTAAATAATATTTATCTAGTCCCGCAAAATCCTAAAGTCACCAATAGGGAACTAGCTTCCCTACCTATAATAACATATATATATATATATATATATATGATATATATATATATATATATATATATGATATATATATACTAACTATTTTATTTATAAGCTAGGCCTTAGGACGAGGTTCATACTGCGTCCAGGAAACGTCAACCGGTCGACCGTTATATATTGGAGCAGACGACGGCTCCAGTAAGAGTGGTTGACCGGTCATCGCTGTTTAATTAGGGACTATTGTTGTTTTTGTTCGTTAATTATTTGTTAATCACGTTCTTTCCCAACTTTCCATTACAATAACTTATAATTTCATCTTACAACAATTACAATGAACACAAATTTTCAATTATCAAAACTTCCTATTCCAATTCAATTTACAAATTTACAGTAAAAAGCAGTTCAACCTAGGGTTACTATTAACATCATAGGTTATGTTAATTCTTTGGTTTATCGATTTATGTTAACAAATATAAATTAGAAAAGGGGGAATATCCAATTTGATTATTTATTGTTTCCAATCTGATTTCCAACAACCTAGATCAAATATGGTGTGCTAAAATTAACCATATGTAAATTATCTTATTAATAATATAACCACTCACCTCAAATCCAAGTTATCTCCTCTGAATCGCACCTAGGATCTACTCTGTTTGCTAGCTCTTCTATTGATTTAATTTCTTTAATACCTCTATTTTTAGTTTTAATTTATTTTGGAGAAGTTTGTGATTGGGGGAAGAGGTTTGAATTTGGAAGAGTCTCGAAGTCTAGTTCTATTTTTTATTTAAATTAGGCTTAACATTAGCTATGTTTTTATAGGGGTTCAAAGCAATATAAACCATTAATCGACCTTTAGAAAATTTTAATTTAAATCCTGATCGCTAATCATATGCTTCACTATTCAGAAAAATATAAAATCAAATTTGGGTAGTCGATAAAACTCAACCGGTAGACTGCTATTGATTGGGATGGTTGATCGCTTACGATCGACCGGCCCTAATAAATCTATTCAATCTGTTGATCAAAGGATTTCCTTATTTATTAATATTTATTTCTCATTTTGTTTACTTAATTAATTTCGACTGTGAATTTTCAAACATTGATAACTTTTCCATATTAGCTCTGATTTCAAAAGGTTAAATATGAATATTGTCGAGAAAACTACTATGAATGCAATGGTACAAATTTCAAAGCCAGATTTGGACGTTTGCAAAAATTTCATTTTTCCCCTTATTATATTCAATTTTTTTATATTAAATTTTCAGGTGTTATATGGTTAATTAAATCATAGGTACTCAAAGTAGTCAATGTTTTGGTTGTGACTCTTAGAAGTAAATTCGATCAGCAATTAATATCAAAAATTTTGAATATTAACGTTTACACGTCACCTTAGCTAGTGGTGTGACACTATGACAAAATTCCTCGCTTACATAGCTTCAGTAAAATTCAACTTTACTTCTTTAAACACAATCCAGTAGTGATAATTATTTATACCAATTCTCTTCGATAATACTATATCAAATCAGGACTTATGAAATTTGGTAATGGTCAATAGTCCAATGTTTCCCATATTGTAGTTTATAGTCTAAACACAAAATCCTTATTAAAAAATAACAGTTATTATTAACCGAACCATTCTAGCTAGAGACTTTGACTTTGAGGTGACTTTAGTTGACTATGATACTAACCCTATATAACCGATGAGACGAATTCTCTCGTAAATAGTGTTACACGTCCAATGCATCAACTTGACCCAACTATAGTCACTCGATGGATGTCATGCTATAATTTAACTACAACCAAAGCATATTTTCCTCATTGAAGCTCGATAGTATCCTTAAGTCGAGGGAATTATGTAATATTGTAATGTGGATATATCATGTTTGACTTAGTCATATTACCCAATAGAAAACTATCGAATAACTCATTCTATAGTTTGCGAACAACCCTTGATGCCCTAAACAGCCTTGAGTAATACACTGACCAACATTTGGAGAGCATTACAAATGCTCTAGTCTAAACAGATATATCGATATCTAGTCTCGATACATCTTGACTAGGAATATTTAAAATGATGTTTTATTATATTGTAATAATTTGCTCATCATTATAGCACATTATAATTACTATCACAAAACATACCATATATGGATTTTATATTAAATATACTTTTAATTAAATAAATAATTCATATAATGTGTTATATCAAGTATATAATAAAATGGAAAATTCCTTTTATTCTGAACAAGGTTTTATTACAGAGTTTATAATTACAATAAATTATAGAATTGTCCTTAGGGCATACCCCTAACTCTATCATATGTTTGATATGAACTGTTTGGATGCTTTGTGTGTGGTGTTGTTGTAGTGTATGTATTACACATATACATGGTTGTTATTGTATGGTTGAGTCTATGAGTAGAATTTTCCTTCTCTTGGAATTTCGGGGATGAAATTCATTTAAGGGGAGAACGTAACACCCCATATTTTCTATAAAAATAAATTATTAATTAAAAATGGAATTTTGGTAATTTTATGTAAAGTTGAAAAACTAATTTCTTTTACAAATGGAGGAACTTGAAAATTTTGATTATTTTCAATTGGGTCGGCTAGATTTTGTTGCCCCAAATTCATATTTAAAATATCAAAAATGATCACCGAGTGAAGGAGAAATAGATCTTTCTTCTTATGTTAGTAAATATAACTCTTTAATATGTTACACTAAAAGGAATACAATGGTTTTATGTGCATTAAAAGAAAAGACGAGGGATATTTACATGCACAAACTTTAAAACTTCTTGAGATAGAAAAAATTAATTACCTTGATAATAAATTAGTTATCATAATTAATGAAATAAACATTATAAGAGAAGATAACAATATATTTATTGAAGGAAAGTATTTCTTAAAGAAAATTTACGTTATCTCTTTATTTGTAAAGAATGGTGGTATATCGGATTTTTAAATTTGGGAAAATTAATACCAATCAATTACAAATTTATTGTGCAATAACTAATAAAGAGTATGGTTCCTAATGAATGTTAACATACATACATATATATTTTTCATTTCTTTATTTTTTTATATTTATTTTTTTATTTATTTGTCTGTTTGTGTACATTTGAATATTAATCCATGATTACTTACAATAGTTAATAATATATATATATAATCAGTAAATGATATTGATTTGAGTTATAACAAATGACATTGATTTGAATTATAATTATGACACTAATTGGGTGAGGATAAAGGTTTTTTTCTTTAAGAGAATAAAATGAAGGGAATTTTGCATATATGTAAGGATAAGTGATATGAATAAAGAAATAATTTTCCCAGACCTAAACTTCACCTAATTTCTACCTATAAATCATGCTTAATTCTCACCTCTCACATTCCAAATTTTAGCCTCCACTAGGTAAAAGATAATTCTAGCTCCAAACTCCATTCTTTTGTTCTTCTTCCACACTTCTTAATATAAATTCTTAAAAATAAGCATTAAAGAAGAATAGAACATCAAATCAAAGAAAAGAAGATATCAAACCAACATTTGTAAGTTAAGAAGAGAAGGAGGAAACGTCAAATCAAGTTGGATTAGGGGAGAGGTTTCTTCAAACAACGTTCCAATGTAAGTGGGAATTTGTCTTCTACCTATATGATTCTGTATATGCTCTTATCTTATTTCTATATCCTATATTAGATTAAAGTGAAGAAATGTAGGTTGAATTACAGTATCAAATCAATAATTTAATTGGAATTGAGCTATTGACCATAGAGGTTGAAATGATATGTCTAATTGTAATTAAGTCAATGATGAAATGTTGAAGTTGAAACGATACTCCGCTTGTTAAGAATAAATTATAATTTTATTTAGTTACACCTAAAAATCTAATGTGAACCATACGGATAAAAATTGAAATTGATACAAAATGAATATGTTATTAATTGGATTCATGATCAGTTGTTTTGAGTCGAAACGACACTCAACGGAGTTAATAACAATCAATTACCTTGTAAAAATATAACTCTGAACAAAAGTAAACCACCTACGTGTGTGTGGGTAATTGCACGAAACAAATATGATTACAATTAAGGTAGTAAATTGATATCGTGAAGAAATGAAAAGGATTATTGTTAAACCAAATTAATTGATAATATATAACAATGCAATGAAATGTGAAAGGACGCTATTGAAATATTATTGGCGTGGTAATCGATAAAAACGAGATAACAAAAGCAATTTGAAGTCTAGAACGAACCAAGGGCTAAGAGAAAACAAAAAACCTATTAACACTCAAAAACGCAAACCTACAGTAATCTAGTCATTTGAATTAGGAGGTTAAACATCTAAAAATCTTACAGAGGCAAACCGAAAGAAAACTATGAGAAATTGACTAGCTTTAAACATTAGAAATTAGCATCCAGATGACTGAAATCAGAGCCTGATGTTTGAATGTTAGATAAGACGTCTAATTGCCTGAAGCTAATATTTGTACAATAGGTCGGGCGTGTGAGTAGTTTGGTTAAACGTTCGAATTATTGATGTGGGTGCAACTTGAACTGGGACCCATGAGGACTAGTAGGAATGGTTAGAGAGTTCCATATTATTTGTTAAATAATGTGATGAAATAGAATAATGTGTATATGCTCATATAATATATGTGTTGTGGTGGTAATTTCAAAAAAAAATTACTAATTCAAATGTATCCTCTTCATTCCAATCTTCTAAGAATTCTTCTGTTG
Source organism: Allium fistulosum (assembly GCA_030737815.1). Classification (NCBI taxonomy): domain Eukaryota; kingdom Viridiplantae; phylum Streptophyta; class Magnoliopsida; order Asparagales; family Amaryllidaceae; genus Allium; species Allium fistulosum. The sequence continues at coordinate 190,936,772 of CM060902.1, read as the reverse complement.
ATTATAGGCTGGAAAAACTTTAACCCTACTTATCTTTATCCTAATCGGTCTTATGTGGATGTCGTTCAAGAATCATAAAAGGAAAAATCGTTTCTTCCACGAGCTGGGAAAAATCGGATAGATCGAAGAAAAGGGTCGGTTTTTTTCTTAGATACGATGGTTCTGATCATATTGCCAAGAATTATAGAGACCCGATTAGATGTTTTAAATATGGAGTCTTTGGTCATAAAAGAGCTCGACGTGCTTTCAATGTTTTTAGTCCACCCATGCCTCTGCTGCCTAAACCTATGAGTAAAAAAAGCATGGATATTATTTTATGCTAGAATTCTTGAATCTGGGTGGTATTTTTGTAAATGGTTTTTTTAGGGATGTGGATAAGAGGGAGGAAAGAATTTATCTGTTCACAAAATTCCGTGGCACTTTGATCATTATGTGGCAGATATGTTTTACTTATACTCATTGGAAAAGGAAAGTACTGAGTTTGCTGATATTGAAAATAGGGTAAGTGATAATTCTATTGATCTTGCAATGGATAAAGCTATGAAAAATTTCAACAAAGTCTCTTCATCTGAAAACCTGATAGTTGAAAAGATCGCTGACCTGGACAGTATGGATAATGAGGTGTATAATTTAGGGGAGAGGTGTATTCAAGATGCTTGTTTAATGCTCCAAAACTTTTAACAATTAATACAAATTCCAAGGCAAAAAAAATAATGGACAAAAACAAGGATTTCGAGTTTGGTAAGGAGGATGTTTCTAGCATTACTGGATTAACTTGCATGACTGGTTTGAATTGTCAAAATGTGTTTGGATTATTGAGAGATATTAATGAGGATAAAGAAAGGTGATATGGGTTTGACAAAAATGGTGCGTTCAAATGCAGTTGAAAAAACGTATGAATGCAATAATTTAGTGGATGAATGTAGGGATTTAAGGGTTACAAATTTTAATTTTCAGTTGTTGATATGGTGGTGGGTTCATTTATGTTGTAAATTTTCAAAATAAATTGGGCACTGGGGTTTGTTCTAAAGAAGAAGTCGAGGAAGTAAAGTTCAGTCCCACATCTTGGGATATAAGAAACTATATTTGTTTAAATATAGGTTCCTCAAGAGAAGATTGGGCCTTTTGGGCACCTAAATGTTTGCTCTATTGTGAGGAGGAAAGCCATGCATAACTACCACACACGCGCACCTCGCCATCCGTCCGACTGACCGAACCAGGCCGGGTTTGGGTTTGGATTTAGGTCCAAATAACCCAAACAATATTTTGGACAGAATTATTTTGTTAAAACAGGCTAGAAACCAGAAATTTTAAATGGATAGAATTGACGGTAGACGTGACCGTTAAAATATGGAGAGACATTTATTCAAATGAATAGACGCGAATGTGATTGTTGCAAACGAATAGACGCGTCTTCTCAATGAAAAGGCACCTCTCTTCAACTATAAATAGCAATACCCTGAAACTGTTGCAGTTAGAACTTTCTTCCTCCTTAAATTGTAACGCCTGAAAACTTTCTCAGAATTCTTCATTCTGAAAATTAGTAACGCCTAAAAGGTGTTGCAGATTGAAAGCGCCTGAATGGTGTTGCAAACCAGAAACTTCTCTTCTTCTTCTCTAAATTGCATCATCAAAAATTATCATAGTAGTGCTCTTGGTCAAATCAAAGTCGTACAAACTTTGAATCCGATTACGTTGTTTCAAAGCTTCATTGAATCCTGAAGTCAGCAGTTCTACAACCTGTATGTATCTGTTGGGTTGAACTATTGTCTAAGGGAATCTACATAGTAGATCCTTGAAGTCAGAAGTACAGCAATCTCCTAATCACAATACTCGAATCATTAATAATTTCCAACAAATTTTTACATAATACTTTCAACCATGGATGGTTCGAGTTCAAGCAATATCAATGCTCTACAAGTCACGAATCAACCCTTGACATGTTTAGAGCAGTTTGACGGTGAAAACTTCGCACGTTGGCAAGAAACTATGAAGTTCTTTTTGATCACCTTCAAACTCTTCTACATTCTAGAAGATGATTTGGAGGCTATACCCGAATAAACTTCGATAGATACAAATGAGTTGAAAGTGAAACGTACGAAGCGCAAAGAAGATGATTTCCTATATAGAGGACACATACCCAATGCACTTTCTACTACTGCATACAATGCACATAGCAGTCTCGAAACAGTTAAAGCACTCCGGATTGCAATAGAGAGCAAATATCGAATATTCTAAGTAAGCAACAAGAAATTCCTAGTATGTAATTTTATGGATTTTAAAATGAATGATAATAAGTCCATTATTGGACTAGTTAGTGAAATTGTATATATAGTAAATTAACTTAAAGATGCCATGATTGAACTCCCTGAATCCTTTGTTGTTGGAGTTATAATTTCTAGACTCCCTCACTCTTGGAATGATTATAAAGAGAAATTGAAACACGCGGAGACGGATTATGATTTAGAGAATTTACAGCGTCATCTTCGCCTAAAAGAGGACTCTCGTAAAAGGGAACTAAATGAAAAACTACAAACTGAGTCTCATTCTAAGGCAAATAATATTGAATTGACCAATTCATTGAAGCCTAAGAATGAAATACGGTATAAAAAGAATAATCATTCTATGAAAGATAAAAAGAAAGATGCGTGTTACTTTTGTAACAAGCCCAACCATTATGCTCATGACTGTCGTCAATGAATAAATAAATGAAGGTAAATATGGTTGAAATACATTGGTGGAAGTAGTGCAAGAAGTAAAGTCCGTTGGAGGCATAGAAAATGATTGGTGGCTTGAAATTGGAGCAACCATTCATATATGCAAGGACCTTAGTCTCTATAAGGACTACAAAGTAATTAATGGAGATGAAAATCAAGTTACTAGAGCAAATAATGTTCGTAGCAAAGTGATTGGAAAAGGTACTATAGAACTCTCGTTTAATTCTGGAAAGACTCTCACTTTGGTTAATGTTTTTCATGTACACAATATTTGCAAGAATTTGGTCTTTGGATACCTTCTACATAAAGGAGGACCCAAGATAGTGTATGAGTCTGACAAAATAGTGTTATCCAAGAACGAAAGTTTATTGGACAGGGATATTCTTATAATGGCATGATTAAGTTGAATTTAATAAAGATAACTTCTGCTTAGATAATTGATTATGTAGATTTATGGCATGCTAGATTAGGACATGTTAATTATGGTTCAATTAAAAATATGAATAAGTTAGGATTAATTTCTAATTGCAATTTTGATTCCATCTCTAAATGTGAAATTTGCATCCAAGCAAAGATACATAGAAAATCCTTTAGTTCTATAAAAGGAAGACTAGTCTGCATGATCTTGTATATAGCGATGTTGGTGATTAAAAGGTCACACAAATTATGGCGGAAATAAATTCTATATCACATTTATTGATGATTACTCTAGATATTCTTATGTTTATCTAATGAAATCAAAAGATGAAGTCTTTGATAAATTTAAAATTTACAAGGCTGAAGTTGAAATGCAGCCAGGACTTTAAATAGAAGTATTACATTCTGATCGTGGTGGTTAATATTTTTCAAATGCTTTTACTTTATACTGTAAATAACCAGGATTAATTCATCAATGTACTGCTCCTTATACCCCTTAACAAAATAGAGTCGCTAAAAGAAAAAATAGGACATTAGTAGAAATGGTTAATGCTATGCTAATTAGTTCAAATTTACCTAACACGTATGGGGCTATGCGATTTTAACTACATGTTATATTTTAAATAGATATCTTTGAAAATTAAGGATATATCCCCTTATAAACTATGGTTTAAATGAAAACCTAACTTATCAAGACTTAAAGTTTGGGGATGTTCAGCATATGTTATAAAACCAGATCCCAGAAGATGAAAATTGGGAAATAGAACATTTAAGTGTGCTTTCATAGGTTATTCTCTTGATAGTATAACTTATCGTTTTACTATTCTTGGTACTTTTGAATTAATTGAGTCTTTGATGTAGAATTTTTTGAAAACAAGTATATAGATCAACATCAAACTAGCGAGAATCCATTAGCATTATCTGTTCATAACATATTGAAACTAATGATAATAATGATGAAGATTATGCCTCTTCTCCAAACAATGAGAATGTTTCAGTACATGAAGAGGATACTAAACAAAGGAAAAGTAAAAGAGCAAGAATAGAAAAAGACTATGGTCCTGACTTCATTACATATCTTGTAGAAGAATGTTAGAATGAAATTCTTAACATCACTAGATACGTAATGAATGTTAATGATGACCCGAAAACTTATTCTGAAGCTATGAGTTTCAAAGATGCTAATTTTTGGAAAGAAGCTATCAATGATGAAATGAATTCAATTTTGGTAAACCAAACTTGGATTTTGACTGATTTAACTTCTAGTACTAAACCAGTAGGATGTAAATGGATATTTAAGAAAAAGTTGAATACTTATGGATCCATTGATAAATTTAAAGCCAGATTAGTAGCAAAGGGTTATAAACAAAAATACGGAGTGGATTATTTTGAAACATACGCTCATGTTGCTCGCATATCTTTGATCCGTTGTTTGATAGCACTTGGATCCATTCATAAACTCGTAATACACCAAATGGATATGTAAACCGCTTTTCTAAATGGTGGTTTAGAAGAAGAGATATACATGGAACAACCAGAGGGTTTTATAAATGCATGCCATGAAAAGAAACTTTGTAAACTGATAAAATCTCTTTATGGTCTGAAGTAGGCACCCATGCAATGGCATGAGAAGTTTAATAAAGTAGCATTGTTCCAAGGTTTATTGTTATTGATACTGATAAATGTATTTATAGCAAATCGAATGAAACCGATTGTATTATAATATGTTTATATGTTGACATGTTAATTTTTTAGACTAATATATCTTGTGTGTAAGAAACTAAGAAGTTTCTATCCTCTAAATTTGATATGAAAGATCTAGGAGAGGCTGATATAATTTTAGGAATCAAAATCCTAAGAAAAAAGGAAGAGTTGGTACTAACCCAATCTCACTATCTTGAGAAATTTCTCAATAAATATGGTCATTATAATGACAAACCAACATCGACTCCTTTAGATCCTTGTATAAAATTAGAGAAGAATATTAGACATACTATCTCTCAACTAGAGTATTCCAGTATTATTGGGAGCCTTATGTATGCTATGCATTGCACAAGACCTGACATAGCACACGCTATTAGCATATTATGTCGTTTTATGAGTAATCCAGGTACGGAACATTGGAAAGAAATTTCAAGAGTTCTAGCTTATTTGAAAGGTACTATAGACAGTGGTCTTTCTTATAAAGGATATCCTTTCGCATTAGAAGGATACAGTTATGCTACTTGGAACAGTATAGAATCTAAATCCAAGTCTACGACTGGATGGATATTTACATTAGGAGGAGCTGTTGTGTCTTGGTGTTCCAAGAAGCAGACCAGTTTTTCCGACTCAACTATATTGTCAGAATTGATTGCATTAGCAGATGCAAGCAAGGAGACAAAATGGCTTAGAAATTTGTTAATAGAAATTCCTTAATGGAAGAAGCCATCATTTGTAGTCTTGATTAACCATGTCAATTAGGCAACAATATATAAGATTTCCAATAAAACATACAACGAAAAGTCTAGACATCTAAGTCTTAGACATCAGATGATAAAACAATTGCTCAAAAGAGGAGTAATCAACGTCGATTAGATAGAAAAAAAAAGAAAAACTTGGCCGACCCATTTACTAAGAGTCTTCCAAAGGCTATAGTTTCTATAAAATCAAAAGAAATGGGGCTATAGTCTGTGTATAAAGGCTGATCATCCATAATAGAAACCCAACTCGTGTATTGAAAAGGGTAGACAAAGTTCAATGGGTACCAACAAGTTAAGAGAATGATTATGGAACACTAAAACTAATTGCCGATAGTTAGTGTTAGATTCTACATAAAAGAGGATGGATGAAGAATAAGTCCTGTTAAAATCACAAGGTGTATCACGGAAACACCTTAAGGGACTTATTTCAAGCCGTTTCCAAAGGGAGTAAGACCATTTTCTGAAGTAGACTCATGATCACAACATGGCCATTAATGTGCTGAACATACAGAACACTCTATCTACCAAAATCAGTATGTGTGACTATTCTGGTACTATCACAAGGGGTACTTGGTTCAAGATATGTTCACTATAGACCTCGATAGAACTTTGATTAGTTTACACTAAGTGAAGGTTAAAATCCAAAAAGATACCTATCATCTATGTATTGGTTTCCACGATGATGCCATACTTTGATCTCGAAACTATGTTGGCTTGATCCAATTAGGGTATTTAGACAATCACTTTAGTGATGAGCCATCTACTTTATTTATTTTACTTATTTTGAAAATGGAGGGAAATTGTTGTAAATTTTCAAAATAAATTGGACATTGGGGTTTGGTTTAAGGAAGGAGAAGAGGAAGGAAAGTATAGTCCCATATCTTGGGATATAAGTAAACTATATTTGTTTAAATATAGGTTACTCTACAGAAGGTTGGGCCCATTGGGCACCCAAATGTTTGCTCTTTTGTAAGGAGGGAAGCTATGCATAACTATAACACACGCATGCACCGCAATCCGTCCGGCCGATCGGACCGGGTTGGACCGGGTCGGGTCGGGTTCAGGTTTGGGTCCAAATAATATTTTGGACAGAATTATTTGGTTAAAATGGGCCAAATTTAAGCCGTTTAACAAAAACTAGAAATTTGAATTTAAACGGACAGAATTGGCAGGAGACGTGACTGTTAAAATATGGTAGGACATTTGTATTCAAATGAATAGATGCGAATGTGACTGTTGCAAATGAATGGACGCCTATTCTAAATGAAAAGGCACCTCTCTGCAACTATAAATAGCAACACCCAGAAAGTGCTGTAGTTAGAGCTTTCTTTCTCCTAAAATTGCAACTCCTAAAAACTGTTTCAGAATTCTTCATTCTGAAAATCAATACGCCAGAAAGGTGCTGCAGATGGGAAATGCCTGAATGGTGTTGCAAATCAGAAACTTCTCTTCTTCTTCTCCACTCTCTTCTCTAAATTGCATCATCAGAAATTACCATAGTATTGTTCTTGGTCAAATCAAAGTCGTACAAACTTTGAATTTGATTACACCGTTTCAAGGCTTCATTGAATCCTGAAGTCGGTAGGTCTATAACCCGTTTGTACCAGTTGGGTTGAACTATTGTCTAAAAAAATCTACATAGTAGATCCTTGAAGTCAGAAGTACAACAATCTACTCATCACAATACTCTATCATTGATAATTTCCAACAGTTTACATCAATGAAGGAGGAGTGTCTAATTAAAAATAACATTGATGTTATGCTTTGTGATCTAGGGGTATTAAAAATTGAGCATAAGAAGAGGGAGTTAGTTGTATTTGATAAGAATGAAGGGAATATCATTGACCATGGTATAACTGACATCACCATGAATCTCAGGTATGGAAAAATAACGCAAATGCTTGATTTTCTTAATTTCTCTGGTTTGATGGTGATGCCAATACTTGATAAAGTATTGAATATAATTTCTTTTCACATGTGTTTGATAAGAAAGGGGAGATGGTACCAGTGTATGAGAATTTTAATTTATGCACTGCTGATCATGAGGTGTTGAGCATAGTATATGGTGACGATTCGGAAAAAAGAAATTCATTTATGCATGAGGAGGCTAATTCTGTTGAACAGAGCTTTGAATACACAGTACACATGAAGGGTTTATAACTGACATTGATGCAATAATACATGGTGAAAAGTCAGATACAGAGTTAACAGATATAAGTAAGGTAGTTTTTGTGCATAGTGGAGGTTCAGAATTATCTGTTGCTGATCATGGTAAGGATGTAAGTGGACATGTAAATGAGTCAAGTGAAAATGCTGATACTTTGGACAGACGCAAGAATATAAGGGCAGTATAGGATAATTCAATAAAAAATAATGTAATAAAAGGCGATAAAATAGTATGTGATAATGACAATGAGTACAATACATTTTGAGGGATATATAGTGATGTTTATACAAAGTGTCCAGGAATGACAAATATATGCATGAACATTGGGCCAGCAAAGGATAAAGCAATAAAAAATAATGTGAAAATGGGGATAAAGTAATATATGAAGATGTGCAATGTGAACAAGTGCATGGCATAATGGCATATAGTGTTGTTTGTACAAAACGTGATATGAGTGGACCTATGCATGAGTAATGGAACAAGGTGGATTCTTCTGACATGTGCATGAAAAATTAAAATAATAAAATGATAAAGGGTGATACAGGAAATATTTCTAGTGCATGTCCTCTCAAATCGATGTGAATGAGTGCTCGTCTTCTTAGAGCGTCCATTAGAGCTTTCGATAGGTCTAGCTCAGTTATGAATATTTCTTTAGACATAATTTATGGTCTTTATGATTTGAACAGTTTATCTACTAGTGACATGTACCATCTACCTAAAAGATCAGGTTTTATTTTGATGATATTCAGTTAGATATCGAGTTTAATAGAAGTGGGAAGGTAGAGCGGGTTAAAACACTTGGAACATGAGATACAGTAATTAGAATGTTTGGGGTCTACACAATTTATAACAGTGTAGTAAAATCAGGTTAATTTTCAAAGATAATAATATCGATATTGCACTATTACAAGAAAAAAAATAGAGCATCAGGATTATCGATTCTATGGGAGTTTATATGGTCTATATTTTATTCATTGGGTTGATCTCCTAGTTAGGGGTAGCTTTGGGAGGTTAATAGTGGGTTGGAAAAAAAGTTGTGTTAAACTTTTATAATCTATTGTTAATTCTCGTTCGATATATTTAAAATTTTCCAATCTTAGTATGGCTCATCTCTTATTGTTACTGATGTTTACGAACCAAATTCTACATTAGATCGAAGGGTTCTTGAGAGTGAGCATCTATAGTTTAGAACACTTGCTCTAGGTCTTGGGAAGGGATTTCAATGTCACTTGATTTATAGGAGAACGATCTCCTAGAGAAGGAGATTTTTCTGCTATGGAAGAATTTGATTAGTTCATTATTGATAATAATTTAATTGAACTATATTTAAGTAATAGATGGTTCACCTGGTCGAATAAAAGGAATGATCTGTCGATGGCTCTGTTAGATAGATTTTTTATTAGTAATGAAGTTAATGATAAATACCATATTTGTAATATGGTTGGGCTTTTATAACACACCTAATTTTTGATAACCTTATTCAGGAGATTTAATTAGATAAATTAAGTAGAATAATGTAAATGTAAGTGATAAGGGGATTGAGACTTGAATTAATTAAATAAGGTCGTGCCTAATAAACTAATTAATGGGCTAAATAATGGTTTATAGGTTAAACCAATTACATAAGGGTATAATTGGAATTTGCAGCCCAAGGACCCTTACCTATATATATATATATATATATATATTTGTTCCAACCATTTCTTCCCATTCACGTCATTTTAAAATGCAAAACAAAAGAGAAGAAACGGTCGGCCATTAAGAGATCAAGAGAAATTCAAAATTCAAAATTAAAAGCTAGAGATTCAAGCTTAGGGGAAATTAGTCTCAATCCAATCTCCTTATCTAGAGCAAGGTGAATAATAATTCCATCTCTATTTGGTTTTAAATCATATATTTTTGGATTTAAGGGATAAATTCGTTTTATGATATATTGGATGATGATATGCTTGATTTAAGATTTATTTGATGTAAACAAGATTATTTAAAGGAGTTTTGCACGGTTTTAGGTCAAATTCGAGATTTAATGTTGATTAAATGCCAAGGGAAAAATTTATATTATGAGAAACATGATTTTGGAGTTAGGTTTCAATTTTGAGAATTTTCCAAGTTATGGAAAGATTATTATGAATTTTCAAAGGAGAATATGGTTATTTGGGTTTATAATTTATTTTGGAAAATATATTGAGAATTTAGGTCTGGAATTTTGATATGTTAGATAACATGATTAAAGTTAATTTCAGGAATTTTTTGGGATTTTTCCGAAGTGATTTGCTATGCAACCTAAATTGTTTTAGAAGAAGGACTTCTTTGCAAAAATTGGAAGGGCTTGTTTGATTAACTTAACCGTGGTTTATATCTTGATTAGAGGAAGTTATTTTTGAAAAAGAGTTTGAAAAGTTAAGGCAACCAATCTGATGTTGACACGTGGCAGGTTAGTTAGAGAAAAGTTTACTTAAACAAGAATTAAACCTGGTTTGCTCCGAAAAGTGGTTCCACCTAGTTAGGAAAGCGCCTTTCAACACAGTAGCTTCCACCTCCATCCTTGTCCAACTATGCCGAAACTAATACACAAGGTATCACTATGATGGTACATAGTGGATTGGAGATAGCCGGAAGGTAAGGTGTCGAAAGCATAGCTTCCGAATGGGTCGAAACCTTGGTTTGTTTTTAAAATGAAAAGCGCCTGCCTATTTTTTGTTTAAAGCCTTCGACAGTGTCGAAGCATTTGGTTTCGAAAGAAGATTTAAAGAGGTTTCGAAAGGGTTCCATTAACTTAATGTTTTCTTTCGATCGGGTACTTTGACGTTTTGAAAGAAGGGGTTTCGCCTCGTCGAAACCCTACTGCCGTTTTATAACCATCCGATTGTATTGAAGGTATCAATGATGTTGAAAGGTGTTTTGTTTTATAAAGTTAATGCCACTTCCTATAGCATTTGAAAGGGGTTAGGGGTTTTGAAGGTGATGGTTTCGAAAGGGTTTTCGACTCCAACCTTCTAATGTTTTACCCAGATGTTTTATGCTTTCGAAAGATAGGGTGCCGACACCATCATTAGATAAATGATAAAGGATGGTTTTGAACAGAAGCTTTCGCCTATATTAACTTTGACCTAAATAATGTTTTAAGTATAAACCCAATCTTTTCGAAAGGGGTATTTTCAATGATTTCGGTAGGGTTACTTCCAATAGTTTCGAAAGGGGTACTTTCAACTGGTTTCGAAGCTACGCTTCTAAAGTTAAAAGCTAATACTTTAATGTATTCGAAAGGTAGCTTTTAAAGTATTATAAGGTAGGAGCTTAATGTTTTTAAGAGTTTTCGAAGGAGGTCATCCTATGAAGTCGAAAGCTAGGTTTCGAAGGTACTAAAAGGTTTTATGACCCAAACTCTATTTTTAAAGGAAAAACCTATGGCAATATTAAAGGAGTTTTTATAATGGTTTTAAGAAGAAGCTATCATTGATAAAGTTATAGGTTAAAAGAATTAACAATGTTCTATATTAAACCCACAGGAGTGGTATTGTTATATTGTTATGTTGCTTCTTCTAATATGAATATATCACTTTATAATGGACCCATAACTTCATTTTGGGGATAAAGCGTAGGAGAATCAGTTAGTTTAACCCAGTAGTGAATATAAATTGAATAAACTCTTGAATGAGTAGAATTGCATCCAGGAGGTCAGGAAGACCAGAATATAGAATGCTAAAATATAAAGGAAAGTTATTGGCAGGGGCCAATAGGTTCATAGTAAGCCCATGAAAACTGTATGATATTGGCAGGGGCTAATAGGTTCATAGTTAGCCTATGAAAACTATGTATAAAGGAAGATGTCAGAAAGACAGGTTCATAGTAAGCCCATGAAAACTATGATTGGATGCTGGCAGGGCCAGTAGGTTTGTAGTTAGCCCATGAAAACTATATCCGGATGAAATATTGACAGATGTCAATAGATTCCTAGTCAACCCATGAAAAATAGGGTAAGAAGAAAGGATATTGGGGTTACCAATAGGTTCCTAGTCAACCCATGAATACTAGGATGGGAGCAATATTGGAGTTACCAATAGATTCATAGTGATCCCATGAAAACTATGAAATTGGACATGGAGTCTTTAAATGTTTAACCGGTTATTAGTCAGCCAATGAAAACTAATAGGTTAATAATAATTCTAGAAACTATATTTGAGACAGATAGTCTAAAATGAAAGGGGATGGGTAATCCAGTATTGATTCATTTGTTTTGCATATCATCATATTATAATGTTTTGAATTGTTTTAACCATTGTGGATGCAAGAGCACAGTATATGGTTTTATAAAGGTTCGGAGATACTAGTGAGGGTAAACCCTTTCTGCTAAGCGGCGTGGTTTCACTAGATATCTAAATGATTTGAGATGGTAGATTATTATTCATAATGGGCTTTATGTCGACTTGAAGTTTACATTTCCCCTTAATCTCTCAGGTACTCAATTGATTTGAGTAGTTTGAGAGTTGAGGTTTCCAGGTACCTCTTGAGACGAATAAGCTTCCGGAGACGTGCTGGAGGCATGATGGCTATTTAGAATTCTCTTTTCTTTTGATTCTGCTGTGTTGATTGTAAGGACAAATTTGTTATATTGCTTGTATATACTCTAACTAGCCCAAAGGAGTTCTTCATATGTCGCTCTGAGCGTATGTTGTAATAAATATATTTTCTCCGAACATGATTTATGAATGTGAGATTATGTAATGAATTGAAAATGTTTTTATATGGAATGTGATTTTTTTTGAAGTTTAAAATTTCTCCATATTCATGTGTTTCTATGTATCAATGAATCTAACACCGCCATATTTGGTCGCCGAGGATTAATAACTATGGACGGATGCAACATCTGTGGCCGTTAGTTTGGGCCTCCAAGTAGAGGGATGTTACAAGTTGGTATCAAACATAGGTTTTTGAAACTTTAAATGAAAGTTAAACCTAAAAGATTTTCAAACATAATCCAATGAATTTGAAAATATGATCGGGGTTTAGGTTAACGCCATAGTAACGTACTTGTATTTGATATGTGTGTGTGTGTGTGTGCGTGCGTGTGTGCGTGCGCGTGTGTTCCCCTCTCTCTTAGACCGTTCTTCTGTATCTTACTAAGGCCCGTATGCAGATTTATGAGAAAGAAGATATGGAAGTAGGAAAGGAAAAGGAAATCTATGTGGAGGAAGCACCAACGGAAATGTTCGACCTAATACCATAAGGAACCAAGGTCGACAGGCTAATGCTAATCCAAATGCTGAAGCCAATGTAGGTGCTGAAAATTCGCTAGTAGATGCGGGGATGGGGTGTTATCCCGCCTTTTGACAAGGCCGTAACACCAAGGAACTGACTAGTAACCATTAACGGTCCGTCCTAGAGATCGGTTATACACAGGTTCACTATGAAAATCGACGTATTTTGTCCGAGTCCGGATCGAGCTAAAACTGGTTTGACACGACAAGCGAAGCTATGAGAGCCAATGTTCCAAATCTCAAGTCAATCCGAGTTCGTATGCTCAAGTTACGACCAATGCAAAATTGAATAAAAATAGCCTCGCGTTCGACTCGCTCAGTTCGAATCCATCAGGAGTGCCTACTTCGACTCGCTCCACTTCGACTCCATCTCAAAGCTTCTGTTCGACTCGCTCCACTTCGACTCCATCTCAAAGCTTCTGTTTGACTCGCTTTGCATCCTTCAGAAAACAACAGTTCGACTCGACCGTCTAATGCCTACTTCGAATCCATCGAACAACAGTGGTTTGTGTCCCTCATTTGTCCAGTTCGTGTCCATACTGGGAAAGCCCTGTTCAATTCCATCAACTCCGGTACTTCGTATCCATCGTGGATCCACTGATCGAATCCATCGTGTTGCCATATTCGAATCAATCGATCGAAGTCAAGTTCCCTCAATACGAACAGAACCCACCTGACAATGCGTGCAACTCACTTTCTATCGATACGAAAAGAAGGCGTTTCCATCGATACGAACAAGGCGAGGTCCAAGAACGACTCGATCAAAACGGCATCAACGGCGGAGTGATCCAGAGGTTCAAACGCCATGTCATCGAGTCAAACGGAACCGAGTCGAATAAGAGCGAGTCAAATAAGAGCGAGTCGAACGAAACAACCAACCGAGAATCCCATTTCGTGTCGATCATATCTCCTGATCTACAAGTCCAAATGCTATGAAATTTTCACAAAAGACTACGTGCAAGCTAAAGAATGTCCATGCCAAATTTTGACTCCATCGGACGCGATCTTGATCGATACGAAATCTGTTTGTATCGATCACGGATCGACCGAAACTTCACGGGCTTGGGCGCGCGGACCTGGTCACGTGCCAGAGAGGGTCTCCCAAAATCTGAGCGAGATACCAACCTCCTACACCTATAAATAGACCCCCAAAGCCAACATAAAAGGGGTTCTTCTTCTCCTTCGAGCTCTCCAACGCCCAGACTCTGCCGGATCCAGATCTGAACTCCATTGCTGCTGCTACCAATGAAATTTACTACTGCAAATCATAATCATCTGTTGTAACTTGCTGAATTCACTTGTAATCTTCAAAGAAAGATCAATAAAGCTAACAACTTCATAGTGGACATAGGCGATACACCGTACTACTCTAAATTCTTGTGTCTCCTTGCATTTTAATTGCTTTCATATCTGAAATTTGGAGTTTTTGTTAGATAATCCTCCTTTTCCATTTTACTTTCTTCACTTTATCTCTTCCAAAACTTCTGAAGAGTGTTGTGCCCAATTCTGGTACAAACACTTTGGTGCTTTCACTGAGAAAACCCAATTTTTCTTCCGCTCTTTGGATCTCCTATCTATATCGGATTGCATAAATCCAAGAAGAAGATCCAGATCTAGAACATTGAAGCCCTTCCATTCTATTCAGATCTGCATCAGATCTAGGAAAGGACTTTCATTAATTCACCATGGTAAGTACACGGACTACCTCTACGGCTGCTAATCAAGGAGGACAGGACCGACAAAATCCCGCGCAATTGCCTCCATCAAACCAAGATGCCGTCGGACCGTCAGATCCAACATGCCCGGTTACCAGACAAGAGTTTTAGATGCTGCTTCAAGAATTGACCCAGAGTCGCCAACGGCTAACTGAACAACTACGCGCCAACACCGAGTTGTCCAACCAGCTGAGTCGCCAAAGGCGCAGAAGATCCAGAAGAGACCAAGGTTCCTATTCTTCCACAGAGAGTTCAGCCTCATCTGATGGTCATCACCGATCCACACGCCCACGGTTAGATGTAAGCTACACCCAGGCCACAGTGCACCAACCTGCTTCGAATCTTGGACAACCCAGAACTAGGCCAACTACTAGTCATCATACCGGACCTTTGTCCCGAGGAGGTGCTGCTCCTTATCATGTCACAGGCAACATTGCTACTACCACCGCTACCGAACAAGGAGTTGATGCTAGAAACCAAGTTGATACTCATCGTAGCCAATGAGAGCATACTCCTGAGCCTTATGTCCCTGAGGATGTTGAACCAAGGAGGCGAGGCATGGACCGTCGACCGCGTCCGGTCCAGACTCGCGCCGTGGAACCCGACCACACCTTGGCACAGCATGCTCCTAGTGTTCGTATGCCGGATATTCCAACGATGATCTGCCAAATGATTCGCGAAAGTCAGGGCCTCTCTAATGACGACTGGGGAATCTCCCGGAGTCATACCCCTTTCACCGATGACATATTGTATGCTGAACCTCCTCGGCGCTTCAGGATGCCAACTTTGCCAGTTTACGAAGGAAGCTATGATCCCAATCAACACATCCTGAAGTATGAATGACTAATGAATGCTGCGAGAGCTGATGATGCAGTAAAGTGTCGTAGTTTCCCTATTTCCCTAGGGGGCATTGCTACCATGTGGTTTACTCGTTTGCCACCACGATCTATCTCTAGCTTTGACCTGATGGCCACCAAGTTTGTTGAACAATTCTGTATGCACGTGGCAAGGCCTAAATATGTTAACACTTTGTCTAGTGTTACTCAAGCTCCCGGAGAGACACTTAGACGTTACTTGGAGTGATTCCATGCTGCGTGTGCAGAAATAAGCAATCCCAATGATAACTCTATCCTGATGGCATTGACTAAGGGGATTGATGCTGATTCCGAGTACGGAAATTGGTTAGCTGGAAAACCACCTGCGTCATTGGACCGTTTCTATTCCAAGGCAGCCCAATTCTTGAGAAGGGAGGATGCGAAACAGTCTAGGAAGCAGGATGACGCAAGACCCAACATCGAAGGAATCTAGAGTAATATCGTTGTCAAACAGTTTGGAGAGAGTTCTGGAAAAGTTCAGTTGAACGTGCAAAATAAACAGAATCAGCGGAGGGAAAATGGAAATCAAAGCAAAAAACGCGATCAGAATCGTGGTCCACGGCGTAGAGCTTCCATGTACGATAATTACACTCCGTTGAACACGTCATTGGAAAATGTGTATTTGCAGACCTGCAATACCATGAAATACAAGAAACCTGCTCCTAAGCCACCAACGGAAAGACAAATCCAAACAGGAAAATTTTGTAGATTCCATGAGAGATATGGCCACAACACCAATGAGTGTCGTCACTTACAAGACCTTATTGAAAAACTGATACGTGAACGGAAGCTGGATCAGTATGTGCGGGCGCCGCACTCTGGTGGTGCGGGCCCATCAAATCAAAATCGTGCGCCAAATCAAGAAAGGCAAGAGGAACCTGCTTGAACTGGCGGGAGGTTGGTTATTAATACAATAAGTGGTGGTCCTCATCCAGCAGACCAGAGTTGGAAGGAAATGGAGTCGTATGCCAGTACTATCAGGCATGCAGACTTCGAGTGTTATAGTAGTTTTGATGAAGGGGCTCCGCCAAGCAACAGAAGACGATGACAAATGACATCGTATTCCGGAACAGGGACGCTGATAAAGTCGAAGCCCCCACTATCGATCCACTGGTCATCTCAGCTCAAATAGGTCCCGCTTGGATGAAAAGGATCTTAGTTGACAGTGGAAGCTCTGTGAATATTTTGTTTAAGCTAGCCTATGATCAAATGAGAATGAAAGCCACAGACTTAAAACCTTGTCAATCCCGAATCCATGGTTTCAACGGAAGTGCTACTATACCCACTAGAATGGTGGAACTACCAGTAGAGTTGGGAGTTGGAGAACGCCGGAGAGTACGAATGTTACAGTTCATTGTTTTAGACATAGACTCCCCTTACAATGCTTTCTTGGGCCGACCGGCCCTCGCCGAATTCACGGCAGCCATCACCCCGTGGTGTTTGACTTTAAAATTTCCTACTGATCGTGGAGTGGGAATCATTCAAGGAGACCAGGCTGCTGCCAGAGCCTGTTATGTTGCTAAGCTGCGGGAGGCGCAGCGAAAGGAGAAAGGAAAGGGCATAGAGGAATCTCTCTGCGTCCGTTTCGTTGATAATTGACAATTAACGCCCGGGCTTAGGCCCGAGAACCCCAGCCAATTTCTCAAGGATCTTGACCCGAGAGAAACTGAAGACGAAGGAGAATCTAAAGAAAGTCAAGCATCCCCGGCCGAACTGACGATTGATGTCCCAATTGACAATGACGATGATTCAAAAATGATAAAGATCGGGTCTCAGCTAAGCCAGCAAACTCAAAAGGAATTGGTTGAATTTCTACAAGCGAATCTTGACGTATTTGCCTGGACGCATTCTGACATGAGTGGGATCTCGCCGGACATCACGAGCCACACTCTGAATATTGACCCGCGGCATGTCGCGGTCAAACAGAAAAGGCGTGGTATGGATCCAGAGAGATCTGCCACCCTTAAAGAAGAAGTAGAAAAGCTTAAAGCAAACGGGTTCATTCGAGATGCGCTATATCCTGAATGGCTGTTGAATCCCGTGCTCGTCCGAAAGCCGAACGGAAAATGGAGAACATGTGTCGACTATTCCGATCTGAATAAAGCATGTCCCAAAGATAGCTTCCCAGAATTGATCAGCTAGTAGATTCGACAGTTGGGCACGAACTCTTATCCTTCATGGACGCGTATTCTGGCTACAATCAGATATCGATGCATTTACCCGATCAAGAACATACCAGCTTCGTAACCAATCTGGGACTTTACTGTTACAAAGTTATACCATTTTGACTCAAGAATGCCGGGGCTACTTATCAACGATTGGTCAATCGGATGTTTGCCAATCAAATTGGGAAAACAATGGAAGTATATGTAGACGACATGCTTGTGAAGTCACGACTCTCCACCGACCATGTTAATGACCTGGAAACTATGTTCAACATACATCGAGAATACAAAATGAAGCTAAATCCACTAAAATGTCATTTTGGAGTTGCATCCGGAAAATTCCTTGGGTTCATCGTCAACGCTCGTGGGAACGAAGCTAATCCTGAAAAGATTCTGGCTATCAGAAATCTTGAAACTCCAAAAACCATAAAACAAGTCCAGAGTCTCAATGGAAAAGTAGCGGCATTGAGCAGGTTCATTTCAAAGTCCACTAACAAGTGCATTCCCTTCTTCGATCTGATCCGAAAAGGGAAACGAAACTTTGATGCACCACGGAGTGTGAGGGCGCTTTCCAAGCACTAGTTCAACATCTATCCACACCACCTATCCTGTCGAAGCCTATTGATCATGAGAAGTTGTTCGTATATTTGGCAATATCAAAAAACGCTATCAGCGCTGCATTAATTCGAGAAAAAGACAAGATACAGAAGCCAGTATACTACGTCAGCAAGCGATTGACTGGAGCCGAAAGGAATTATCCGAAATTAGAGAAGTTGGCATATTGCCTTGTTATTGCATCAAGAAAACTCCGACCGTATTTCCAGGCACATCCCATTATCGTTTACACCAATCAGCCGTTACGACAGGTCCTTTCGCGGCCTGAGACGTCTGGTAGGCTACTCAAGTGGAACATCGAACTGAGCCAGTTTGACATTACTTACACTCCAAGAGCAATTTAAGGACAAGTCCTTACCGATTTCATAGCTGAATTTACCGTTCCAGAGGACTTGCTCGAAACCAGTGAATCTCCCGAATGCATCTGGAAGCTGTATATTGACGGTGCATCAAACGACCGGTGTTCGGGCGCTGGTGTTGTACTTGAAACTCCCGAAGGCCGATCCATATGTTATGCTATGAAGTTCGATTTTCACGTGACTAATAATGAAGCTGGATATGAAGCCCTCTTAGCTGGCTTGAAATTTGCTAGAGATTTGAGAATTATCGCAGTGGAAATTTATTGTGATTCGCAATTAGTTGTGTGTCAAGTACGGGGGGAGTATCAAGCGAGAGATCGAAGATTGGCTGCATACTTAGCTCGAGTTCGGGAAGTACTAAATCAGTTTGATTATTATGCCATTTATTATATACCTCGAGAATGCAACCAAAAAGTGGATTCATTGGCGAAGCTAGCTAGCACAGGCGAAGCTCAGCCGATGGGACTCGTTCCCGTAGAAGCGTTATCCTCCCCGAGCATTGACCGGGCAAAAATAGACTGGGTATGCGAAACCATCCCCGAAAAAGATTCATGGATGACTCCACTCAGAAATTACATTGAGCACGGAACCCTGTCGGAACGCAGGAGTGAAAAGAGACAAGTCCTTCGGAAGGCCTCACGATTCGCTGTCCAGAATGGAATCATGTACAGAAGAGGATACTCGGTTCCTCTGCTCCGGTGCATCGCTCACGATGAAATTAAACAAGTATTGCACGATGTGCACGAGGGAGAATGTGGTGATCACACCGGGGGGCAAGCACTTGCCAAGAAAATACTTCAATACAGATATTACTGGCCGACAGTGAATTGCGATGCGTCGGATTATGCAAAGAAATGTGATAGGTGCCAGAAATATGCCCGAATTCCTAGAGCTCCTCCTACCGAGATAACGCAAATGGTTAGCCCATGATCGTTTGCAATTTGGGGCATCGACATCATTGGTGCTCTACCCCTGGCAAAAGGTGGTGCGAAATACGCCATCGTCGCAGTTGATTACTTTACAAAGTGGGCTGAAGCCGAAGCTCTTGCTACCATAACCACGAAGAAAGTAATCAACTTTGTAGTTCGCAACATCATCTGTCGATTCGGACTCCCACACACCACTATTACGGACAACGGAACCCAATTCGACAGTGTTGAATTTAAAGATTTATGCAAACGATTTCACATCCAAAAGAAATTCTCTGCAGTTGCACACCCTCAGGCAAACAGACAGGTCAAAGCAGTTAATAAAGTTATATAATCCATTTTGAAAAAACGACTGGAAAAGGTCGGGGCAAGTGGGTCGATGAACTTCCTATGGCTTTATGGGCTTACCGAACAACCCACAAGACCGCGACCGGCCACGCTACATTCTCTCTCTCTTATGGTTCAGAGGCCGTTATTCCGGTTGAGCTAGAAGTACCTTCTCATCATGTGACGTACTATGATCCAAAGACAAATGCTATATTGCTTGCTGAATCTCTCGATCTACTAGATGAGAAGCGTGAAGAGGCTGATTTGAGGGCAGCCACGCATCGAAGTCGAGTCGCCCGATTGTACAACGCCAAGGTCCGTCCGCGAACCTTTGAGCTAGGCGATCTCGTCCAGAAAAGAATCTATCCAATTCCTTCGCATATGAAGCCGACATGGGAAGGACCGTATGTTATTGAACGAAGGCTCAGAGATGGCACATACAAATTATCGACCGTTGACGGTCTTACTTTGCCCAGAGCCTGGAATAGCGAGAGTCTTCGCCGCTACTACACATGACAGGCTATGTTTATCCATTTAGTCTCTTTTCCATTTCGCAATTTGTTTCTGCATTTCGAAATTAGAATTTGTAATAAGCAACTGACTTTGCTGTAACGACCCGTATTTTTCACGGATCGAAAAGTTCGTCAAATCTGGAGTTTTAGCGTTTTGGGCCATTTCAGATTTTAGGCAAATTTTGCCTAAGTCCTAAGTCGTTCACGACTTAGCATAAGTCGTGAGTCGTATACGACTTAGGAGATAGGAGTTCTGGACGAGTTAGTGATGAGTCGTGACCGAGTTAAGGAATTCGGCGAGTTAGGAGTTGAGTCGTAGCAGCTTAAGTCGTAGGGTGTTGAAGCGACCTAAGGTAGTGGATGACCTAAGGGATAGGTCGGCAACGACCTAAGGAAATGTTGGGAGCGACCTAAGTGTTTGGATGAGTTAAGTGTTAGGTCGGCAGTTCGAGTTAGCGACCTAAGAGATAGGAGGTAGCGACCTAGTAGAATTAACGACTTAAGGGATAAGCAGTTTGCGACCTATAGGGGTTAGCGACCTATGGAATTGACCGACCTAAGTGTTAGCGTAGTTAGGTCGTTAGTTCTGTGTTGAGTTAGGTCGTAGGCGACCTAAGATGGTTAGGTCGCGTATGTGTTAGGTCGCGAGTTTGCTAAGTCGTAAGTCGCGTGAGTTGTTAGGTCGCTAGGATAGTTTAAGTGTTAGGTCGCGTGGATCTAACTGTTAGGTTGTATGTTGTTTTAGGTCGACATGTGTTAGGTCGCGTAGAAGCCTAAGTTGTTAGGTCGCAACCCAACTGAGTCGTAGGTAGTTAAGTCGTTAGGATGTTAGGTCGCTGGGTTTCCTAAGTGTTAGGTCATACCTGTTGCTAAGTCGTAAGTCGAAGGAAAGAGCATTGCTTTAGGTCGGCAAGTGTTAAGTCGCAGATGCGCATTGTTGTAGGTCGTTAGGCTTAGGTCGGTGGGTTTTAGGTTGGCAAGTTCCTAGGTCGTAAGTCGGAAGCGACTTAAGGAGATAGCCAAATTTCGACTTAAGGAATTTTCAGCTATAAATAGGAGGGGTTGTTCTCACTTTTTGGGATCCGGATTTTGAAGCGACGAAGTGCTGCCATTTTGAGAGCTCGACTTCTACACTTCTTCACTTCTTTTCTCCACTCTAATCTAGTGCTTCCATCCATCCAAATCGAAGATCAAGATTGAAGATTCAAGAGCTTAGATTGAAGATCTTCATCTTTTCAAGAGAGATTTCTTCGTTTGAAGCGGATTCGTGATAGATCAAGCTTGATCCTTTGCTGTCCAGATCTGAAGCGTGTTGATTTGGGTTTGTTTAGGTGATTTGGTGAGTGGTGATTATCTCTCACACGGATCCAAAGGAGTATATCGGATTGTTGGCTCGATTTGGTGTTAAAATAGAGATTTCCATGCATTTTCTTCATCCTATGTGTAGATCCATATAGATCCATTGTTCATGATGATGTTACATCCATTTTATCATATGTTAACCTATGCAAGTTCATTCATCAAGTTTGTAGAGATATAATCCATGTTTTCATGCTTATTGGACTTTCAACTCTTTAATTACGAAAATGCCATTATTGTTATAATTGTCTACTTAGATCATATTTGAATGCTTGATTGTTTGGATTGATGTTTGATTTGATTGATTGTTATGAACTAGATGATTGATGATTAGATTTAGACCGAAGACGATTCAAAAGCTTAGGGAAAGGCTCTTGAATTGGGAAAGCTGCTCGTGGCATATGTAGCGGGATGATGAAGCTCTTATGCATAGATTTGATGATGTGATGATGAGATGAGGCTTTGCGAGGATGTAATGAAGCGAGGCAATCATGTGATGAAGACTTGGTCTAATCCAGACGGGATCATTCCAAGCATGTTGATAACTCGGTGATATGATTCGAGTTGAGGATAATGAATGGATATGAGAATAGTCGTCTAGGAGGATGACTAGGAGGCTTGGATAGCATCGTTGTTGAAGGTTCTAGCATGCTCTAAGCAAGAGTACGTTTGGGCAGATTCGATAGTCCCAACGGCCAACTGTTGATGGTCGAGTACTCTGGGCAGATTCGATAGTCCTAGGCACGGGCTACGACGACGTGCGGGAGTTATGTCTAGAACCGGGGTTTCCATTAGCCCTTGACGGACGGCTGAAAGAATGTGCCGGTCATTCAATTAACGGTGATATCGAAGCAATGATAACAGTGATAGCCAGAGTCATGGATGTTTGGTTGTATCGTCATTCGGACTCAAGAGCGGTATTTTCTGGGTGCTTATCTGATTTAGGCCTTGGTACTTGGAAAACATCGCCCTTGACTCGAGTGATAGTAGCTTTACTTTAAATTGTATGCTCTGCTATGTTTGCTTCTGCCTAGTGTGTGTCTGGGGGCTATCACTGTAGAATGAGGTTGGAGTGGGAGGGTTGTATTCCTATTCCTTTTCCTTTATGCTCTTTTGGTATGTTGTTAGTTAATTTACTGCTCACTAAGACTGTTGTCTGACTCAAGGCTTTATGTTTTAATTCTTATTGCCTTGGGCTGTTCGTCCATTTTGGGACGGGCAGACTAGGTAGCAGGTGACAGGTGCTGTTCTCTTTTCACGATGCTGATATCGAAGACGAGCTGGAGGGTTGCATATTATCTTCTTATTATATGTACTGGATATTCCGCTGTTTTGTATTCTCTGAGAGATATGTAGTGAGGCTTGATGTATTGACTATTTGGATGCTTGTATTCAACTATTGTGAAGTTTTATATGATGTCATTTTGTTATGAAAAGCTTCACTATACATATGTTCTATTGTATTTTGTCCATGCGCTGTGAGTAATACGATAGATTCTGTTGTTTTAAATCTTACCTTGACAATCGTCCATGGTCGCCTGGCACACTTTACAGCGCTCTATCTCTAGATTCGGTGCAGGGGTCATGGGCGGTCGTCACATTTGGTATTAGATCATTGGTTAATCGATTTTACCCAACGCTCGCCGTCGTAACTACGTATGAGAGACGTAATTGTATTTTGATGGATGATTACTATATATAATATAGTAGCTTAGTAGAGTTTGAGTCCTTTATGCAGTTGTTTCTCTAGATGTTCTAATCATTCCTTTTTATAGATATTGAGAATGAGTCGAAGAGGGAGACCAGCTGCTAGGGAAGGCCGTGCTACTGAAGAGACTGCTGATTATGCAGCCATGTTCGAAGCTATGATGACTTCGATCATGAGAAGGATACCAGTTCCGGGGGCAGCAGTTGATGTTGGAGTTCAAGTTCAAACTCCGAAACCAGTGGATTTTGCTAAGTTGTGCAAGGACTATACTGCTCTTGGAGGGAAGGTTTTCTTGGGAACAGAATCAACTATCGAAGTCCAGAGATGGATAGATGCTTGTAGAAGGATCTTTGGTGATTTGGGAATTGATGATGCAACTAAGAGGAAGTTGGCATCAAGGCAGCTTCAAGGGAGAGCCTCTGATTGGTGGAACTCTATTACCATCACTACTCCGGAAGAAGGGATTACTTGGGAGCAATTCCAAGTCAGATTTGAAGCTAAGTTCATTTCTACAGCTCAGAAGTCTGTTCTGTTCAAGAAGTTTGTAGAGCTCAAGCAAGGTGGAAGATCTGTTCTTGAGTATGTTTCTGAGTTTGAAGCTTTGTCCAAGTATGCCCGGTCATATATTGAGTCTGCTTATCAGAAGAATGAGAAGTTTGTGACCGGCTTGGACAGTTATCTTGGGAGACAGTTGGTGGATCATTTGGACGATTCATTTGAGAAGCTTGTGGAGAAAGCTCTTAGGCATGAGAGTCTATTTCCTAAGGAAGGACCTGTTGTTGCTGTGACCAGGGAAGAGTCTAAACCCCAGCAGGGTGGAAACAAGAAGAGGAAGCAGCAGCAGCAGAAGGGTAAGGATGGCCAGAAGAAGCCGAAAGGCGAGGTGACTTGCTACAATTGTCAGCAGAAGGGCCATTTCTCTAAGGATTGTAAGAATCCGAAGGCACCGATGAAGTGTCACAACTGTGACAAGCTGGGGCATTTCAGGAAGAATTGTCCAGAACCAAGGAAGGACAGACAGATTGTGCAAGCTTATGCTTTGGGAGCTGTTCCGTCGTCTTCAAAAGCTCCTACCGCTGAAGAGAAGGGAAAGAGTGTGGTGGTTCAAGGTACTCTTTTCCTATGTGGTGTTCCAGTTAGAGTTCTGTTTGATACTGGAGCGTCGCATTCGTTTGTTTGTAATGAACTAGTAGGCCGGTTAGGTTTGGAACCGGATATTGTTGATAGGCCATTGGTTGTGACTAATCCAGTTGGGGGTTCGTCTTGTTTGTGTATGTTATGCCGTGGTCTAGTTATATCGAGTCATGGTTGCTCTTTTGTTTGTGATTGTTTTGTTCTGAATTTTGCGGGGTTCGGAATTATCTTGGGTATGGACTGGCTTAGGAAGTATGCGGCTAAGGTTGATTGTGAGAGGCTGGAGGTGACAGTCGAGAATGTGGAAGGGCGAAAGGTTGTGATACGATGTAAGCATGAGGAAGGCGTCTTCATGAGCTTCATGTATTCGCTAGTTGTTCCACGGGATGGACTGTCTTTAGTGCCAATCGCAAATGGATTCGAGGATGTCTTTGACGAAGTCAAAGGGTTGCCGCCGCATAGAGAGATCGTGTTTCGTATAGTTCTAGTTGAAGGAGCCAGACCTGTTGTGATGCCTCTTAGGCGAATGGCGCCTAGGGAACAGCAGGAGTTGAGGGTGCAAGTTGATGACCTTTTACAGAAAGGATTCATTCGGCGTAGTGTGTCCGAGTGGGGTGCACCAGTTGTGTTCGCAACCAAGGCAGATGGGTCGTTGAGATTGTGTGTGGATTATCGTGAGCTGAATAAAGTGACTAAGAAGAACAAGTATCCATTGCCGAGGATAGATGACTTGTTTGATCAGCTTCACGAAGCTAAGGTGTTTTCTCAGATGGATTTGGCAACGGGATTTCACCAGTTGAGAGTGGCTAAGGATAGTGTGCCGAAGACTGCTTTTAGGACACCATCCGGTTTCTTTGAGTGGCTGGTAATGCCGTTTGGATTGACTAACGCGCCAGCATATTTTGTGGATCTTATGAATAGAGTGTTCAGAGACCAGTTGAACAAGTTCGTACTTGTGTTCGTGGATGATATTCTGATTTATTCCAGAACGGAAGAAGAGCACAAGACGCACTTGCATATTGTTTTGGAGATCTTACGGAAACATCAGCTGAAGGCTAAGTTTTCAAAGTGTCACTTCTGGAAGAGTGAAGTGAGGTTCTTAGGCCATGTGATTTCTGGAAGTGGAATAGCGGTTGATCCCGCTAAAGTGGCAGCGATCCAGGATTGGGTTAGACCTAAGAATGCATCTGATGTGAGAAGTTTTCTTGGATTAGCAGGATATTATCGACGGTTTATCAAAGACTTCTCCAAGGTAGCTGCACCGTTAACAGGATTGACGAAAAAGAACCAAGTGTTCAGTTGGGATGCTAAGTGTGAGCAAGCTTTCGGAATCCTGAAAGAGCGATTGACGAGTGCTCCTGTTTTGACTATTCCTAGTGGGAATGATGAGATGGTGGTTTACACCGACGCATGTGGTACTGGACTTGGAGCAGTGCTGATGCAGAAGGATAAAGTTGTTGCATATGCAAGTCGACAACTGAAGCCGCATGAAAGGAATTACCCAACTCATGATTTGGAATTGGCGACGATTGTATTTGCTCTGAAGATGTGGAGACATTATCTGTTGGGAGTTCGATTCGAGTTGTTTACGGATCACAAGTCGTTGAAGTATCTTTTCTCCCAAAAGGATTTGAATCTTCGGCAGCAACGTTGGCTAGAGTTTTTGGCATCATATGATTTTGGTATAGCTTATACTCCGGGAAAAGGTAACGCAGTGGCAGATGCGTTAAGTCGAAGACATGCAGGATTGGGAGCCATGTTTTCAGAATGGAAGAGTCTCGAGTATTTAGCTGGATTTGACTTCAGGCCTAGATGTGAATTGGAACCTGAGATGTTGGCAAACTTATCAATAAGACCGACTCTTGTGGAAAGGATTGGCGAGAGTCAAAAGCGAGATGATAAGCTTGTCAAGATTATCCGTGATTTGGAATCTGGAGTGGATCCAGAAAAGGATAAAGGATTCGAGGTCGATCGAGAGGGTTGGCTTCGGAAGCAAGGACGACTAGTTGTTCCCGAGATAGATGAATTGAGGAGTGAAGTTCTGAAGGAAAGTCATCACTCGAAGTTGACAATTCATCCAGGTGGAAATAAGATGTATCGGGATATGAAGAGAACCTACTATTGGGAAGGTATGAAGAAGGATGTTGGTAATTTTATTTCCAAGTGTATGAACTGCCAGTTGGTAAAAGCCGAACAGAAGAAGCCAAGTGGATTGCTTCAGCCATTAGAAGTTCCTACATGGAAGTGGGAACAAGTGTCGATGGATTTTATCGATGGATTGCCTAGAACCAAAACGGGAAATGAAGGGATTTGGGTTA
This sequence comes from Allium fistulosum, assembly GCA_030737815.1. Lineage (NCBI taxonomy): Eukaryota > Viridiplantae > Streptophyta > Magnoliopsida > Asparagales > Amaryllidaceae > Allium > Allium fistulosum. Next base: position 190,909,735 of record CM060902.1, on the reverse strand, counting down.
TCATTGATCGTTTGACCAAGAGTGCAAGATTCATTCCTGTTCGATCGACTAGGACGGCATCAAAGTTGGCTGAGTTGTATGTTAAGTGGATAGTTCGATTCCATGGTATTCCGAAGAGTATAGTGAGCGATCGAGACCCATTGTTCACTAGTGGATTTTGGAAGAGCTTCCAAGAAGTTTTGGGAACCGAGTTGTGTTTGAGTACAGCTTATCACCCTCAAACAGATGGTCAGACCGAGAGAGTCAACCGAGTTTTGGAAGATCTCCTCAGAGCTTGTGTTTTGGATTTCGGAGGATCATGGGAAGATCACCTTCATTTGGTGGAGTTTGCGTACAACAACAGTTACCAGTCAAGCATTGGTATGGCACCGTATGAGGCATTGTATGGAAGACCGTGTAACTCTCCGACATGTTGGTTGGAAACTGGAGAGAAGTTGATACTTGGGCCAGAGATGATTCGACAGACTTCAGATTGTATAGAAATCATTCGGCAACGAATGAAGGCAGCCCAAGATCGTCAGAAGAGTTATGCCGATAAGCGTCGAAAGGATTTGGAATTCGACGTAGGAGATATGGTTTTTGTGAAGATTTCTCCACTGAAGAATGTTATTCGATTCGGGAAGAGAGGAAAATTGACTCCGAGATTTGTTGGACCATTCCCGATTATCGAGCGAATTGGAAAGCTCGCTTACAGATTGGAGTTACCAGAGAAGATGTCGAGTGTGCACAATGTTTTTCATGTATCATATCTACGGAAGTATGTGCACGACTCGAGTACGGTAGTTTCTGCTGATAGCTGTGAAGACTTAGAAGTTGATCCAGTCGATAGAAGACCTCGTAAGCCGCTTCGTGTTGTTGAAACCGACACGAAACAGCTTAGGAGGAAGGTGGTTAAGTTGCTCAAGATACAATGGAGTGATGATGATAACGACTGTACGTGGGAGGTGGAAGAGAGGATGAAAGCAGCTCATCCTGAACTCTTCGAGGTATGGCCCTAAGGTGTCGTATCATCTAACAACATTGTAACTTGTTCTAAGTCTTAGAATTCTGTACGCTAAGCTAGAATTGGATGCATGGTTTGCTGATTGTTATGGTTGGTAGGCGTACAGAATAGTCTTCGATTGCTTTGATTGTTTGGGATTTCGGGGGCGAAATTCCTAAGGGGGAGAGAATGTAATGACCCGTATTTTTCACGGATCGAAAAGTTCGTCAAATCTGGAGTTTTAGCGTTTTGGGCCATTTCAGATTTTAGGCAAATTTTGCCTAAGTCCTAAGTCGTTCACGACTTAGCATAAGTCGTGAGTCGTATACGACTTAGGAGATAGGAGTTCTGGACGAGTTAGTGATGAGTCGTGACCGAGTTAAGGAATTCAGCGAGTTAGGAGTTGAGTCGTAGCAGCTTAAGTCGTAGGGTGTTGGAGCGACCTAAGGTAATGGATGACCTAAGGGATAGGTCGGCAACGACCTAAGGAAATGTTGGGAGCGACCTAAGTGTTTGGATGAGTTAAGTGTTAGGTCGGCAGTTCGAGTTAGCGACCTAAGAGATAGGAGGTAGCGACCTAGTAGAATTAACGACTTAAGGGATAAGCAGTTTGCGACCTATAGGGGTTAGCGACCTATGGAATTGACCGACCTAAGTGTTAGCGTAGTTAGGTCGTTAGTTCTGTGTTGAGTTAGGTCGTAGGCGACCTAAGATGGTTAGGTCGCGTATGTGTTAGGTCGCGAGTTTGCTAAGTCGTAAGTCGCGTGAGTTGTTAGGTCGCTAGGATAGTTTAAGTGTTAGGTCGCGTGGATCTAACTGTTAGGTCGTATGTTGTTTTAGGTCGACATGTGTTAGGTCGCGTAGAAGCCTAAGTTGTTAGGTCGCAACCCAACTGAGTCGTAGGTAGTTAAGTCGTTAGGATGTTAGGTCGCTGGGTTTCCTAAGTGTTAGGTCATACCTGTTGCTAAGTCGTAAGTCGAAGGAAAGCGCATTGCTTTAGGTCGGCAAGTGTTAAGTCGCAGATGCGCATTGTTGTAGGTCGTTAGGCTTAGGTCGGTGGGTTTTAGGTCGGCAAGTTCCTAGGTCGTAAGTCGGAAGCGACTTAAGGAGATAGCCAAATTTCGACTTAAGGAATTTTCAGCTATAAATAGGAGGGGTTGTTCTCACTTTTTGGGATCCGGATTTTGAAGCGACGAAGTGCTGCCAATTTGAGAGCTCGACTTCTACACTTCTTCACTTCTTTTCTCCACTCTAATCTAGTGCTTCCATCCATCCAAATCGAAGATCAAGATTGAAGATTCAAGAGCTTAGATTGAAGATCTTCATCTTTTCAAGAGAGATTTCTTCGTTTGAAGCGGATTCGTGATAGATCAAGCTTGATCCTTTGCTGTCCAGATCTGAAGCGTGTTGATTTGGGTTTGTTTAGGTGATTTGGTGAGTGGTGATTATCTCTCACACGGATCCAAAGGAGTATATCGGATTGTTGGCTCGATTTGGTGTTAAAATAGAGATTTCCATGCATTTTCTTCATCCTATGTGTAGATCCATATAGATCCATTGTTCATGATGATGTTACATCCATTTTATCATATGTTAACCTATGCAAGTTCATTCATCAAGTTTGTAGAGATATAATCCATGTTTTCATGCTTATTGGACTTTCAACTCTTTAATTACGAAAATGCCATTATTGTTATAATTGTCTACTTAGATCATATTTGAATGCTTGATTGTTTGGATTGATGTTTGATTTGATTGATTGTTATGAACTAGATGATTGATGATTATATTTAGACCGAAGACGATTCAAAAGCTTAGGGAAAGGCTCTTGAATTGGGAAAGCTGCTCGTGGCATATGTAGCGGGATGATGAAGCTCTTATGCATAGATTTGATGATGTGATGATGAGATGAGGCTTTGCGAGGATGTAATGAAGCGAGGCAATCATGTGATGAAGACTTGGTCTAATCCAGACGGGATCATTCCAAGCATGTTGATAACTCGGTGATATGATTCGAGTTGAGGATAATGAATGGATATGAGAATAGTCGTCGAGGAGGATGACTAGGAGGCTTGGATAGCATCGTTGTTGAAGGTTCTAGCATGCTCTAAGCAAGAGTACGTTTGGGCAGATTCGATAGTCCCAACGGCCAACTGTTGATGGTCGAGTACTCTGGGCAGATTCGATAGTCCTAGGCACGGGCTGCGACGACGTGCGGGAGTTATGTCTAGAACCGGGGTTTCCATTAGCCCTTGACGGACGGCTGAAAGAATGTGCCGGTCATTCAATTAACGGTGATATCGAAGCAATGATAACAGTGATAGCCAGAGTCATGGATGTTTGGTTGTATCGTCATTCGGACTCAAGAGCGGTATTTTCTGGGTGCTTATCTGATTTAGGCCTTGGTACTTGGAAAACATCGCCCTTGACTCGAGTGATAGTAGCTTTACTTTAAATTGTATGCTCTGCTATGTTTGCTTCTGCCTAGTGTGTGTCTGGGGGCTATCACTGTAGAATGAGGTTGGAGTGGGAGGGTTGTATTCCTATTCCTTTTTCTTTATGCTCTTTTGGTATGTTGTTAGTTAATTTACTGCTCACTAAGACTGTTGTCTGACTCAAGGCTTTATGTTTTAATTCTTATTGCCTTGGGCTGTTCGTCCATTTTGGGACGGGCAGACTAGGTAGCAGGTGACAGGTGTTGTTCTCTTTTCACGATGCTGATATCGAAGACGAGCTGGAGGGTTGCATATTATCTTCTTATTATATGTACTGGATATTCCGCTGTTTTGTATTCTCTGAGAGATATGTAGTGAGGCTTGATGTATTGACTATTTGGATGCTTGTATTCAACTATTGGGAAGTTTTATATGATGTCATTTTGTTATGAAAAGCTTCACTATACATATGTTCTATTGTATTTTGTCCATGCGCTGTGAGTAATACGATAGATTCTGTTGTTTTAAATCTTACCTTGACAATCGTCCATGGTCGCCTGGCACACTTTACAGCGCTCTATCTCTAGATTCGGTGCAGGGGTCATGGGCGGTCGTCACATTTGCCATATTTTCTTATTTCAGCAATAAAATGCAATCTCTTCGAGCTAGAGCTGTGATTTACTTGAAATGCTTCGTATGATCATCACTATGCACGGAGAGCTAAGTTTCACCATACGGTGGAATTTATTCAAATAGAGAGTGACTGTGATGCAACATGTCACTCGCTAAGTGAAACCCGAGCTTGGGGACAAGCCATCACATCAAAGTCAAAAACGGATTGATACACGACAATCCCTCACTTAACTCCCGGTTCCCAGAGTGCGAACTGGAGTATTGCAAATTCTTCTACGAAGAGGGTGGATCCGTCCGCCTAACGACTTCATCCGTATCTGAACCAAGTTTGAGGAGGGTGGAGCCGTCCATCTAACGACCTCACTTGTTAACTCAGGGTGAATGTGACCCGACCATCCATGATCCTAATTCAACTCCGAACTCCCAGAGTGCGAGTCGGAGTAGAAACATCAACTCCAAATTCCCAAAGCGCAAATTGGAGTATAAACACCAACTCTGCATTCCCAGAGCACGAAACGGAGTATAAACATCAACTCCAAATTCCCAGAGCGCGAATTGGAGTATAAACACCAACTCCGGATTCCCAGAGCGCGAAACGGAGTATAAACATCAACTCCGAACTCCCATAGTGCGAGTCGGAGTATAAACAACAACTCCAAATTCCCAGAGCACGAATTGGAGTATAAACACCAACTCCGGATTCCCAGAGTGCAAAACAGAGTATAAACATCAACTCCGAACTCCCAGAGTGCGAGTCGGAGTATAAACAACAACTCCAAACTCCCAAAGTGCGAGCCGGAGTATAAACATCGACTCCGGATTCCCAGAGTGCGAAACGGAGTATAATCAACAACTTCGAACTCCCAAAGTGCGAGTCGGAGTATAAACATCGACTCCGGATTCCCAGAGTGCGAAACAGAGTATAATCAACAACTTCGAACTCCCAGAGTGCGAGTCGGAGTATAAACATCAACTTCGAGTTCCTAGAGCGTGAATCGAAGTATAATGTCAACTCTGAACTCCCGTAGTGCGAGACGGAGTAAAAAGTCGATTCCAAGTCCCCAGAGCGTGGACGTATGATTTAAACTTAAGCCGACATGACCAACCGCCAATAAACAAATGAGGATCCCCAGAGTGCGGATATGACCATCGACAATCGGACACGCGTGAATAAACCGCTCAATCTCCGCTCATCTCAGACATCCATTCAGTGGCACTAGACTCAACATGTTATGAGCGAGAATCAATCGCTGACCGATGTTCTACAACTCATCCCGGAGACTGGGGGGTAGGACTTAAGCATCAACCATCGACTGAAGCGATACGACGTCAAAGTTCAACTCGCTTCCCGGTCACAAACCATGTCCACAGTTTCCGAACTTAGCGAACAAAAACAAACTTGATTCAGAAGCTGAAATTCCACAAGTGCACTTCAGATATTGTGACACTTAGGCAAATGCACAATGATAGAAAAGAAGCCAAAAAAGAGAAGTTTCATTTCTATTGTTTGTAAAAAGAGTTCGTATACAAGTTTGTTCCAAAAAATTCCTACTAGCAGGGGCCGAACCCGCATCTATACACGGTGAACAAAATAAAAGTCAGAATCACACCAAGGAAGCATGTCTAATCTTTCTTTTTCCGCGGCTTCCTTTTCGGTGCAGGCCCACTGGAGCCTCCATTATCCTTCCTCTTTGAGCCTTTGCCTTTTGGTGGTCGGTCTCCAGGCGATGGCATAATATCGGCATCCTCCTCTGAGCTCGAGTGAATAGGGATGCTTCCTGCGGGCGGAGTCGGAGGAACATGATCAAGTATAGAAGGTGGAATGAGCATGCTCGTGATGAAAACGGTGCCACCAGGAGATATCATTCTAAGCGGAGCTGGTCCCGGTGCTGCCATCCCACCTCCAGAACTGCCACCATGAGCCGTTGCTGCCATTTCAGCGTCGATTTGGGTGAACATCTCCTCTTCAGTAACTGCTCGAGCCACGCTGGGGGCAACAGTAGTCGGCATTTAAGAACTTTTAGCAGGAGCGCCTCCACCTATGACAAATGGCAAGTTAGCTAAAGGATCGCCATGACGGCGAAAGAGTTCTTCCATCAACTGCTCGTTAAACACGATCGTACTCCCCTGCATATCGCTAAGTGGAGCAGTTGTAGTCATGGTGATCGCTTCGGTAACGATAGCCTCCTGTGTCTGATGTGACTCTTGAGTAACAGGAGGCCCGACATGTGCAGCATCGAACACTGGAAAAAGAATAAGAGAACTGTTAGAATTTAACTCGAGCGAAGATTTAGACTTAAGAAAGATATGTGGAATGTTCAGAATACCTTCCTCAGTTTGGCTCGTAGGTGGCAGAGCGGCTTCAGTAACTTGCTCTGTAGCCGGAGACATCTGCGGCTGATCCGGATTATAGGCAGGAACAACTTGGGGATCAACCGCAGATAAGGATTCAGGCTGGGTCGACACTGGAACTTCAAGACTCGCCTCATGATGTTTGACCCCTGAACCCTCTCCTATTTCAAAGTGCTAGGCGCCGCCGAGTCTTTCCTTTTCGTGAAGAATCATTGACTCATGAAGAATCTTCCTTTCATCTTTAGTCAGAATGCGATTCTCGAGTTCAAACTCGTCCACAGACTCGCTCAGATGCGCCTCCCTCTCTTCTTCAACCAGTCGACCCCAGGCGTTGTACAGATGCGCCGGATAATCATCGAGCCAGGCTAGGCCCCTGTGCCTCAGCACATTAGCGTTGTAAACAACGAGAAGGTCTTCGATATCAGCCTCTAGCCTGGACTCGGCCGACTTCACTTTCTCCTCGACCTCAGTCTCCACCTTGCGGACTTTAGCCACAGCCGCATCCCGTTCGCCCCTAAGCAGAACAGCCTGCTCACACGCCTCTTGGACTGTGTTATTTGCATCATCCTTTTCCTTGCCCATGTCGGAAAATTTAGCTTTTAGCTCATTGATTTCCTTGACCACCGCATCCCGCTCGGCGGTAACAGTAGTATTCCGATGACCCATCTCCTCCACCAAGGCAACATGTGTTTGCCTCAACCTCTCTATAGCCACATTCGCTTCATTAGCTTTTTTGGTGGCCGCAATTTCAAATTTCCGAGAAGACTCGGACTCAGCATTGAGCACTTGAATGATCCGGTCCCTTTGAGCAAGTTTGGTCTCCATTTTCTCAAGTGCTTTGGCTCGCTCAAAGGCCACCTTAGAATCTTTCTCCGTAGCCTTTACCCACTCTCTGTACTGGGTGTAGATGTCATGAACGTACTCATGCATCGTGTTTTCCACTCCAGAGGGAATTCATTTTAGGTGTGGTGGGAAGACATAGCCATCGAAACAAATATTCGGAAAATCCTTCCTCATCTGAGCCAATTTAAGGGCCCCTTCTCCTGTGGGCTCAGTGGGGACCTGATCTGCAATTATGGAGGCGGTGGTCTCAACTCTCTAAAGATGAGTCTCGGGTCTAGAAGTATGAGAAGTTGGCCTATGATGAGGAGGCTCTAGCGGAAGTGGAACAAGAACGGAAGGTGGAGATGGAAGTCTAAGAGGAGGCGAGCGTGATCTAGACCGATGTCTGTATTCTCTGTCCCTATCACGCCCGTATCTATCTTGATTAGAGTACTCGCGATCGCGGTCTCTATCCGAGTCTCTCCTACGGGAGTCATAATAAGAAGAAGCCTTTCGGGCCGAGCGAAGATTCCCGAGCATTGACCCTCTTCCGGACATCGTACCTGAAAATGAGAGACGAAGGAAGAGTTAGTGATTTCTTAAGTTGGACGATTTACAGTTAGGAATCATGTAGTGCAGTGAAGTGTAAGCATGTGCAACCCCTCGACCAACCAGAAATGTCGGCCTTACTCATAGCAAGCGACCCGCTCAGCTCAAGAGCATTGTCAAGCTCCTTCATCCCGGTGTCGTGTTGAGACGACACATAATCCAGAATCGGAATATCAGCAAGCCCTTCAAAAAGATTCTCTACTGGCGGGGTAGGAGCCTCCGAAATTCTAACCCCTGGGACGGGCAAGGACACAACCACGGATTTTAATCTCATGGATTTAGGATGCTTGTAAGCAGTTTCCTTGCCTTTTCTCCTTCCTCTTGAATCCTGGACATCGAAAGAAGGCCCAGCTGGGAGCTCGTTATCGGTAGGTGTTCTCTCCGGATCAACTTCTTTGGCTATTATGACTGCGGGCGCTTTGCGCTTCACCCGTTTCTTCGAGACCACTCTAAGTGTCCCTTCCAGTTGTATGCTCTGCCTCCATTCAATTAGCCTAACAGTCCTCAAGTTTCTGTCGTTCAGAACCAAGTTGATATGCCTCTCTTCGCCCGAAAACGCTTGGAGAATCCGAACTAGCTCTCTGAAGTATGCACCGTCAGGTCGAGAGATTGCAGCTATAAAAGAAGAGAAGTATGTCAGTTTTGAAGTCGGTTATTATTATCTCGATAATTCAAAGGAAAGATTGCAACGCTTACGTCTATCCAACCATCGCCTAGAAAACCCAAGGGGGCACCGAACGTAGAACCATTCAGTTTTAAAATAACTTAGCCTTCCCCAAGAGCCCATTACAATGTGGCAGTTCCTGACCGCTTCCAAGAAGGTGAAAGATGGACTCTCCACGGCTCTTAACAATAAATAGATATCTAATCTCAATCGGCTTTGGCGGTTGAAAGAGAATATCCATAAACAGAATGAAGGTGCTATTCAACAGAGCATACCCATTGGGGTGTAGCTGGGACGGTGCTATTCCAAGAAATGATAACATCTCCCTTATATATTGATTGAAAGGAGAGAGTGTCCCCGCTGTACAAGCGTAACGGTTGAAAGCAGTAAACCCCTTCGGGGGATCATGTGGCCTCTCATTCGGCCCAAGCAGTAACATGTCATCCAGCGACAAGCCGTGCCTTGAACAAATCCATCCAAGGATATCCTCGGAGATACCAGACGGCACAGAATCTTGTGGACGACAAATGAACCGGGCACTTGGAGCTCGTCCGAAGCTGGGTCTATAACTTCGGCTTCAATGACCGGTATCTCGATGGTTGAAGGAATTGAACTCGGGAGTTCCTGCTGCTGAGAACTTGAAGGTTCCATGACTAACTAGCTTATGAAAAACCATTGTTAAACAGACAATAACGCTCGTGCATCCCCCAGTGTAAAGTGTGTGAGTGTGTTGTGCAGTGCAGTACTGTATATCACTTAGGAAATTCTACAGGATTGAAGAAAACATGAAAACGACGAGACTTCGGAATTCAGTCGGAAGTACCGTCATCGCTGACCGTCATAACCGTGCCATCCGGTTATCAGCTATCAGTCCAAGTTAAAGTTTGTTATCATTCTGATAAGTTCTAGTTTCGTCGACGAGCTTCGATAGGTAATCAGATATGCGGTGAAACGATTAAGTCCAGTTATGCAAGCTTGAAGCTCGTCAGAGTCAGTTGTTCAAATGTGCAAGGAATTACAATTTTTTTAATGTTCAATTCGTATCGCTCACAAAAGCCTTGTTCGCATCGATAGATCATGGTCATCTGCGTACGAGTTCAACTCGGTCAAAAGGCTGGCGTGCAAGTTCGACTCGGTCAAAAGGCTAGGGATTTTGAATCGATCAGAGCGCTACGCTTTCTTATCGATCAACTGGGCCGCTTTCGTATCGGTCCCCTGGCGCGTAATTCGACTCGTAAAATGCCCTAGGTTTCGAATCCATCAAACGCAACCCCTTCGTATCGATCAACACGCTCAAGACAATTGCGTCGATCATCTCGACTCGATGCAACAGCATCGCCATCGATCGATACGAAGGCCTCCATCTCATCATCTTGAAACCCTCCAGATCGACACGAAAACGAGGACCAAGTTATCTTCCTCAACACTCCTTCTTCCCCAGATCGATTCGAACTCCATTCTATCCTTCCTTGACCTCGCACGTTATCTCCTTCCTCGAGCAATGTTCGACACAAATTCAAAAGGAATGGCATGAGAATTTGGACCTCTTCGTGCTACGACTGGATTTGTTCAATTGATTACCTGATCTCAATAGACGGTTGAAGGAATTAAAGGTTTCTGAATCGATTCGAAGGCACAAGTTTTTCTTTCTCCTGAGAGGCTCTGGAGCGATACGAAAGCAAGGCAGGAAAACAAAAGGTAAAAGGTGAAAAGTGGCTAAGTCCACAGTATTTATATGGACATGAAAGCAAAGGGAATAAACGATTCACATCCCGGTGGATTCGACCGGTTACAAGACATCACCACGGATCGAGTCGAAAAAGCTATTTGAATCCACCAACATGATCTGTTATCGATATGAAGTTGCCAACGAGGACCCTTCAGTCTTCACCAAATCCATCGATACGAAACCCTTCTTCGTATCGCACTCTTTCGACTCCATCTCTAGTGCAGGAATACGAGCAATCAGTTCGACTCCATCGATACGAAACCACAGTTCGTATCGATCACCTTCGACTCCGTCTCCTATGCAGTTCGTATCCATCGAGCCCCACATCCATCGATTTGAAATGCTCATTTTGCATCCATAAATTCAATGAAAATCGTCTTTAATGTTTCAACCCTTCACATCGATTCAAGAAAGGATCGTTACGAAGAAACATTCAAAAACAACCATCGAGTGTTGTTACAACGAATTTCACGTCGGTTCAGGAGAGGATCGATACGGAATTCAATATAAAATAAACTGACAATGACTCGTAAACATACAAACGTCAACGAGAATCAGATTAACATATATACATGTACGTCGGACAAATATTCAATATTCCAGATTTACCGGAGTGGGGAACCCATCTGATAACGATTACTACAAAAAACAACTAATCACTTGCATACAGCAATCAGTTGTAACAATGCAGGGCACAACAGTTGACAGTCGACAGTTTACATTATCAAGAAAAATAGTCGAAGGTTACAGCTTTCATCGAAAAGTCGATAACTATTCAGAATGAAGACTACAACACTTCAAAGCACATCATGTTTCCATAAGACGTACTTTGGGGGGCAAATGTTATCCCGCCTTTTGGCAAGGCCGTAACACCAAGGAACTGACTAGTAACCACTGACGGTCCGTCCTAGAGATCAGTTATACACAGGCTCACTATGGAAATTGACAAATTTTGTCCGAGTCCGAATCGAGCTAAAACTGGTTTGACACGACAAGCGAAGCTATGAGAGCCAACGTTCCAAATCTCAAGTCAATCCGAGTTCGTATGCTCAAGTTACGACCAATGCAAAATTAAATAAAAATAGCCTCGCGTTCGACTCGCTCAGTTCGAATCCATCAGGAGTGCCTACTTCGACTCGCTCCACTTCGACTCCATCTCAAAGCTTCTGTTCGACTCGCTCCACTTCGACTCCATCTCAAAGCTTCTGTTCGACTCGCTCCGCATCCTTTAGAAAACAACAGTTGGACTCGACCGTCTAATGCCTACTTCGAATCCATCGAGCAACAGTGGTTCGTGTCCCTCATTTGTCCAGTTCGTGTCCATATTGGGAAAGCCCTGTTCGAATCCATCAACTCGGGTACTTCGAATCCATCGTGGATCCACTAATCGAATCCATCGTGTTGCCGTATTCGAATCAATCGACCGAAGTCGAGTTCCCTCGATACAAACATAACCCTGCTGACAATGCGTGCAACTCACTTTCTATCGATACGAAAAGAAGGCATTTCCATCGATACGAACAAGGCAAGGTCCAAGAACGACTCCATCAAAACGGCATCAAAGGCGGAGTGATCCAGAGGTTCAAACGCCACATCATCGAGTCAAACGGAACCGAGTCGAATAAGAGCGAGTCAAATAAGAGCGAGTCGAACGAAACAGCCAACCGAGAATCCCATTTTGTGTCGATCATATCTCCTGATCTACAAGTCCAAATGCTATGAAAGTTTCACAGAAGACTACGTGCATGCTAAAGAATGTCCACGCCAAATTTCGATTCCATCGGACGCGATCTTGATCGATACGAAATCCGTTCTTATCGATCACGGATCGGACCGAAACTTCACGGGCTTGGGCACGTGGACCTGGTCACGTGCCAGAGAGGGTCTCCCAAAATCTGAGCGAGATACCAGCCTCCTACACCTATAAATAGACCCCCAAGGCCAACATAAAGGGGTTCTTCTTCTCCTTCGAGCTCTCCAACGCCCAGACTCTGCCGGATCCAGATCTGAACTCCATTATTGCTGCTACCAACGAAATTTACTGCTGCAAATCATAATAATCTGCTGTAACTTGCTGAATTCACTTGTAATCTTCAAAGAGAGATCAATAAAGCTAACAACTTCATAGTGGACGTAGGCGATACGTCGAACCACTCTAAATTCTTATGTATCCTTGCATTTTAATTGCTTTTATATCTGAAATTTGGAGTTTTTGTTAGATAATCCTCCTTTTCCATTTTACTTTCTTCACTTTATCTCTTCAAAAACTTCCGAAGAGTGTTGTGCCCAATTTTTGTACAAACATGGGGTATTAGTTGTTAGCCAATCTTTTACAAGCTAGAGTTTCCGGTAATGTTGGAGGAGCTAATCCCGTGGCTCTAATTAGGAATAACTATGGTAAGCTAAGCAGAGATTACACCAGTTTGGGTGGAAGCCGTTTGTTGGAACGGAGGATGCTGTTGAACATGAGAATTGGCTACTGAGTTATGAAAGGATCTGTACTGATCTAGGCTTCGATGATGGTCAGAATAGAAGGCTAGTCTCTAGACAGTTGCAAGGGGCAGCACATCACTAGTGGAATAGTGTTACCTCCAGAGTTCCGGGGGAAGAACTGACATGGGCTGATTTTAAGAGAAAGTTTGAGCAGAGGTTTCTATCTGAAGTTGCTAAGTCGGCATTGATGAGGAAGTTCATGGATCTGGTTCAGGGAGAGATGTCAGTGGTCGAGTACGCTGCTAAGTTTAATGAGCTATCTCGATATGGATATTCTTTGGTTGACACTGATGTTAGAAGGAAAGAAAGGTTCATTTGAGGACTAAGACCTAAGCTAGCTAGGATGACCATGACCCATATCCGAGATCCTTCTACTGTGGTGGTGGAGATGGCCATTAGCCTTGAAGAGGTGCTTGCTATTTCAGCTAGAGAGAAGCCCATTGAATCCCAGGGTCCCTAAGAAAAGAAGAGGAAATTCATTAAGAAGAAGGGGCCTATAGAGGGGATGCTGCCAAGAAGGCAAAGGCTGATTTGGTTTGCTATAAATGTGACAAGAAGGGTCATTATGCAAATGAATGTCGGTTAGGCAAGGGATAGAAGGCTGCAGACAAGAAGAATGTGAAATGCTTTAACTGTGATCAGGTTGGGCATTACAAGAACCAGTGTCCAGAGCCAGCCAAGGTGGACAAGGGGAAAGTTTTTGCTGTTGGAACGTCGGCTAAGTCCACTGTAGCTGATAAAGGAAAGACTGTGATGGAAAGTAAGTTTTGATTCAGAGTACACCGGTTAGGATACTTTTTGATACCGGTGCGTCACATTCATTTATATCCCAGCGTTTGGTTGATAGGTTATGCTTATAACCCACATACCTTGTTACTTCCTTAAGCGATACGAATCCAGTAGGATGGTATGCAACTTTGGGGATGAGATGTGACCAGTTAGAACTTGATTTGTTAGGTCATAAGTTTGCATGTAGGTTTGTATGTTTATGATTTCGTAGACATTGGGATCACGTTGGGTATGTATTGGTTGAGGAGGTATGAGGTCAGGATATTATGCCAGGATGGGGAGATATCTTTGAGACACCCTGATAGTCATAACCGAATTATATTCTCAGTAGAGAATTCTGACCGGAGTTGTTGTGCATTATTAAGTGCAATGGAAGCGAAAGAAGAGTTAAGTTAGGTTTGAATTGCAAGAGAGTTTGCAGATGTATTTGAGCCAGTCACAGGACTACCACTGGAATGAGCTGTTGAGTTTCAGATAGATCTTATTCCAAGAGCTGAACCTATGAGTAGACCACCTAGCAGGATGACACCGACAAAGATGAAGGAACTGAAGGTGCAGCTTTTGGATATAGAAGGATGGAATTTTATTAGACCAAGCAGTTCGCCTAGAGGAGCAGCCGCGGTATTCGTGAAGAAACCAGATGGGTCGTTGAGGATGTGTATCGACTATCGTAAGCTGAATGAAAGGACGATAAAGAATAAGTATCCTTTGTTGAGAATTGATGATCTGTTTAATTAGTTGAGTGGAGCCAAGGTGTTTTCCCAGTTGGATTTGGTGATGGGGTTCCATCAGTTGACAGTAGCGGAGGATAGTATTCTTTTGACTGCATTTTGGACTAGGTATGGTTCGTATGAGTGGTTGGTGATGCCATTCGGATTGACGAATGCACTTGCTTTCTTTATGGATTTGATGAATCGAGTCTTCCAAGAGTATTTGGACAGATTCAAGTTGGTGTTTATAGATGAAATTTTGTTATACTCTAAGGATGAGAGAGAGCATGAATATCATCTTAGAGTTGTGCTAGAGACGCTAAGGCAAAATTAGCTAAAGGCGAAGTTTTCCAAGTGTCATTTTTGGAAGAAAGAGGTTAAGTTTCTTGGTCATTTGGTTTCAGAGAAAAGCCTGTCAGTCGATCCAGATATGATTGAAGCTGCGAATAATTGGAAGAGACCAGAGACGGTGACCGAGATCATAAGTTTTCTTGGACCTGCTGGCTATTACCAGAGATTCATCAAGGATTTCTCGCGGATAGCAGCGCCTTTGACTAAGCTTACCAGGAAGGAAGTGAAGTTTGTTTGGTCCGACAAATGTGAGGAAGCATTCCTTAAGATAAAGCATTTGTTGACCAATGCTCCAGTATTAGTAGTTCCAGATGGTAACCAAGGGTTGGTAGTATGCATTGATGCGTGTGAGACTGGTTTGGGAGTAGTGTTGATGCAGATGGGCAAAGTCATTGCTTATGCATCGAGGCAGCTTAAACCACACGAAGTAAGATTTCCTACTCATGACTTGGAGTTGGCTGCGGTCATTTTGCCTTGAATATTTGGAGGCATTATCGTTTAGGGGAGAGATTTGAGTTGTATACCGACCATAAGTCTTTAAGATATCTGTTTTATCAAAAGGAGTTGAATATGCGACAGCAAAGGTTGTTGGAATTTTTGGCTGCTTATGATTTTGCTATAGATTATACCCCAGGGAAAGGTAATAAAGTAGCAGAAGCTCTTAGAAGAAGACATCAAAATGTGGTGTTGGCTATGTTGGCAAAGTGGAAAGATCTAGTAGCTTTGGCCAGTTGCGATGTGCAGTTAAGATCGACTGCTAGTTCTAGTTAGTGTACTGCCATGTTGTCCTGTTTAGAAGTTAGACCGTCGAGAGAATTACTTCTAAGCAGAAGGAGGATCCACTATTAGCTAAGAGAATCAGAAGGCTTGAGGTTGGAACTGAGGTCGATGATTTGAAATTTTTTTGTCTTGATCAGAGCGGATGGTTGAGAAAGAAGGGACGGTTATGTGTTTCAGATGTTGAGAACTTGAGAAGAGAAGTTCTTGAGGAATGTCATCGATCCAAGTTTATGATTCAACCTGGAGGGACTAAGATGTATCAAGATATGAAGAGGATCTTCTATTGGGAAGGGATGAAGAGGGATGTTGGCTTATGGGTTAGGCAGTGTGTAAACTGTCAACAAGTGAAGGTCGAACATTCGAAGCCGAGTGGCATGCTTCAGCCTTTGGATATTCCAGTATGGAAATGGGATTCGATATCCATGAATTTTTTGATGGGTTGCCAAGGTCAAGGAGAGGAAATGAAAGTGTATGGGTTATTGTGGACAGGTTGACGAAGAGTGCCTATTTCATTCAAGTAAAGTTGACCAGGATAGCACCAGTTTTGGCGAAGTTTTTCATGATGAATATAGTTAAACTTCAAGAATTTCCTAGTAGCATAGTCAGCGACAAAGATGCTTTATTCACTAGTGAATTCTGGAAGAGTCTACAGAATGCTTTAGGCACTAAGCTCAAGATGAGTACTGCATATCACCCACATACAGATGGGCAGACAGAGAGAGTCAATAAGGTGCTTTGAGGATTTGTTGAGAGCTTGTGTGTTGGATTTTGGTGGATCTTGGGAGGGTCACCTGCATTTGGTGGATCCTGGGAGGATCACTTGCATCTTGGGAGGATCCTGGGAGGATCACCGAGTCTGAGAAAGCTTCCCTTGCCCGTCACTTCCTTGAATTGAAGCAAGGGAAATTATCTGTTTCAGAGTATGTTTCTTCATTTGAGTCCCTATCCAAGTATGGGCTCGAATTTATCAGCACTCCATATAGAAAGAACCATAGATTTTTTTATGGATTGAAGAAATACTTGAAGAAATCTCTTATGCTCCAGCTTAAGTTATCCTTCGAAGAGCTTGTTGATTCGACGCTTCACCTTGAAGCCATTGAGAAGGAAAGGGATAGTAGTGATGAGGCTGAGGTTCGCAAGAGCCTAGACAAGTGAAAACTTCCCTTCCAAGCATCCCAATCTTTTTCTCAGAAGAAGAAGAAGCATCTTGCCTCTAGTTCTCATTCTGGTGCAAGTCATCATTCTCACAAGACTTGTTTCAACTGTGGTTCATGATCACTTTATTCGAGAATGTTCTATGCCTATCGTTTGCCGTACTTGCAAACAAGAGGGACATTGGTCTTCCCAGTGCCCCAATTCTTCTAAGGGTCCTTATTCGGGAAAGCTTATTGTGATGGATGCTTCTGGTGGTCCCTCTCAACCTAGAGGTACTCCTTCATCTTTTCTTTAGAGATCTATGTTATTTTATGATCATTTTATTGTGCTCTCTTCGATTCGAGTGCTTCACGGTCACTCATATCGAAGAAGCTTGATGGTGTTTTACTTTTGATTGTTTCATGCTTTGTCACTTCTTAAGGATGGCGAATCCTATTGAGGGACCCGCAACCTTAGCATTTTGAGTATGGGATGTTGAGCTTATTTGAGTATTTTCCTTTTCGTGTGATTTTGTATATTATTCACCATCATGAGATTTGTATATTTTGGGAATGGATTGGCTTGATTGTTTTCAGGACCAATCCTATACTTTGGAAGGATCCTATATATATTAGGTATCCTGATTTGGTTGATGTGTTGCTTCTTATCCTTCGGAATGTTGATAATTCCGAAGTATCTTTATCTGTTCTTGAATTTCGGGATGATGATAATGTATCTCGAATTCTAATTATTGTGACTCTGTAATTTTTGTGTGTTCGTTTTGGGATTGTTACCCAATCGGGCAATCGAGTATTGTGTTGATCTCATTTCTGGCTCATAGCCTTTCGGTTATCCTTCCATAAGGATATCCATTAAGGAATGAGGAAATAGATTGAGTTCAATTGATATTATCATCCTTGTCTCTTTCGAGATATCCTTTCGGATACTCAATTGGTGTTATATTTTGTGGCATTACTTCACTCGAAGTAATGATATGTTGATAGTATGCATCTTCTTGTTTGAGAAGAATATCTTACCCTTATCTATATCACGTTGATCCCTTATTTGATCTACTGTGCAGTGCTCGAGTCTTTCCTTAGCTTGACCTTGCACCAATTTCCTTCAGCTACGAGTCGCAGGAGATAGCATTCCTTTCACCGCATTACACACTCGTATGATCCTTGGGAGTGGCTCGTTATATCGTTTGGATTGATGAACACTCCATTTTATTCTGTCCACCTTGTGAAACGAGTATTCTGGGAATATATCGATGAGTTCTCTTTAGTGTTCTTGGATTTTGAGGTTTTGCAGCTATTTGATATATGTTTAAAGAGAAATTGGAAATTTGGTTATTGTGAAATCAAAGAATAATTTTGTGTATTATATATGAGAGATATTTCTTTTTATAGAAATGATTTCTGTGTTGGGCTGTCCATCGAGTTCTTTAAGAATTCTAGTCGATACACCTAATCAACATTATCGATAGGAGTTTCCTAAATGCTACAATGAGACAATCAGACACGATAAATTGAGTTTTATAAAGATTGAGTTTGGAAATAAATTATTTTGGGAATTGAGTAGTAAAATTTTATTTTGAGTAGTATATGCAGCCATTGAACCATAATGATGGTTAATTAAGTGGCGAGGCAGTTTTGATCACTTGGTCAACTTTGTAGCCAATGGATAGAGTCGTTCACTATAAATCGATGGCGAGGCAAAGCCATTACATTGTTTTGAATCTATATAACTAAAAATGTCCATTGGATATTTTAATGTAGTATAAAAGTTATATGTAATAAGTTTGAAGCTTGTTTTCAAAACTTTTGGTGGTTTGGAAAACAAAGAGTGATGAGATTTTAATTCGTTGAGAATATATTGGTAGGAATTTATAAAATTCTTTTGGAAATTTTACTTGTAACAAGAGGAATATGAATTTAAATTTTAGTCTTTGTAATACTTATTAAGTATTATAGTAAATAAGTTTTGAAAATTTTTCAAGTATTGAAAATTTTGGTTATAAAATACTAAAAATATTCAATTTTGTAATTCTAAGAATTTTTGGTTAAGATATTTTAGTCCTTTTGTTTATCTTATTCTTATGCTACATTCTAACGATGTGCATTTATGTGGTCATTTGAGTGTGGTGGCTTTTAAGGAAACCACCTTTTGGTTGATCTATCTTGCCTCTATTGTGTCTACCTAACATCGGTGTGGTTCCTTCCGTGGTGTCATACGGAAAGATCATATCTATAATTATCTTGTTGATTAGAGTTCGGGTTGGAGTTGTTATCCCTCCTTTTGGCTAGACTGTGACACCAAGAACTTGACTAGAAACCAAGGACAATTCGTCCTGGAGATCGGTTATACATAGGTTCACTATGGATACTGGTAAATTTTGCCCGAGTCTGGATCAAGCTACAATTGATATGATACGACGAGCAAAGCTATAAAAGCCAACGTTCCAAATTTCAAGTCAATCGGAGTTCATGTACTCAAGATATTGATCGATCAAGGTTGAGAAATCCAACTCTATTCGTATCCATTCAATTTCGTATCCATTTCCTAAGAGAGATTCAGTTCGTATCCATCGCCCACTAACTTCCTTCATATCCATCAAAATGAAGCTAATTCGTATCCATCATGTTAACGACACTTCGTATCCATCAAGAAATGTCCATTTCGTATCGGTCTCCCTCTATCCGTCTCGTACCGATCTCCCACCATCGATACGAAGAGCAAAAACCACCGATCGATATGAAGAAAGCAACATAAAGCATCGATACGAAGGCGACCTCCAACCATCGGTACGAAGTAGCATGTAAGCATCGATATGAATAGAGCCATGCATGACCGATACGAAATAGTATCGATACGAAGACGACAATGTCATACAAATCCAAACTTGCATCGATCATATCTCAAGATCTACAAGTCCAAATGCCACCAAATTTTCACAGGAGCTTGCCTACAACGTCAAGAATATACCAGATCAATTTCAGCCAAAATGGATCAATTCTTGATCGATACAAATTCCATTCGTATCGCTCTGATATCGAGTCGAAATCACCTGAACTCGATCTTGTAGGCCCCCTATGTGAGAGAAGAAGTCCTCTGAGATCTGGGCGAGATATTTGCTGCCTACGCCTATAAATAGTGGCCCTGGACCTACAGAAAAGGGACATTTTTGCCACTTTACGCCGATACTCTGCCAAAATTGCTATTGTACTGTTGTAAACTTTTGTAACCAACGAGTTATAATCAATAAACATCAATCATTCCATAGTGGACGAAGGCCATACGCCGAACTACTCTAAATTCGTGTGTTTCAGCACTTTTTCGTATCTGCTAATTGGTGTGTTTATTAGATCTACCTCATTTTCATTTGCTTTCTTGATTTTATCTCTTCAAACACATCCAAAGAGTGTTGTGCCCAATTTTGGTACAAACACTTTGGTACTTTCACTGAGAAAACCCAGCGTTTCTCCTGCTCTATGGATCTACTACCGTCGTTTGATTGCAAAAATCTAAGGAGGAGATCCAGACCTGCTGTCCAGTGGTTCCTTCTATTCTATTCAGATTGCTCCATATCTAAGAGGAACTGAAAATATGATGATTTTCGTATCCATATTTTCGTATTCAAAAAATATGATGATTCGTATCCATGAAAATATGATGATTTTCGTATCCATGAAAATATGATGATTTTCGTATCCATGTTTTCGTATCCAGAAAATATCATGATTTTTGTATCCATACACTTCATATCGATCCAGTTGTGTCCAATTCGTATCGATCCAGCTGCGTCAAATTCGTATCGATACTTAAATACACTTCGTATCGATCCAGGTGCATCCAATACTTAAATACTTTCTTAATTTTATCTCTTCAAACACATCTGAAGAGTGTTGTGCCCAATTTTGGTACAAACATGAGTTGTGTTAAATCCCAACTCCACTCAAGGAGC
Organism: Allium fistulosum; assembly: GCA_030737815.1. Taxonomy (NCBI): domain Eukaryota; kingdom Viridiplantae; phylum Streptophyta; class Magnoliopsida; order Asparagales; family Amaryllidaceae; genus Allium; species Allium fistulosum. The sequence goes on along the minus strand of CM060902.1, from coordinate 190,889,288 downwards.
TTTTGAGAAATCAATTTCATTCGAGTAATCTTTTGTATGTAGCACCTTGTTGAGTTTCTATTTCGAAGGAGAAACGCCTTCGAAGTTTTGGGTGTTGCTCGGAAAATTCCATGGTTCGCTAATCCCAATATTAGCGCTTTGGAAACCATAGAATTAATCGAGTGAATCTTATCTTGGTTTTCTGCCATCCTATTTTGAAAGTGTAAGAATTTCTTTTAAACTCGAGCTTGTTTATCTATCCTTTGCTTAATGAAATAATTGTGTTGTTTGCATCTCTTTCTAGGAAATTGTGGGGACGCAATTTTTTATAAGGTAGGAGTCTACAACAACCCTGGTTTTAGTGATTACCTGTAAATATTAAATTATAATGGTAGTTATAATTTAATATTGAGAATTAAAAGTAAATTGGAAATTTATATTGTTTATTTGGAATAAACAATAAATTTTGGGAATAAGTGAGAAAATAAAGTTTGGGGAACTTTATTATAATGGTTTGAGTTAATAATACGTGGAAGATGATTTTTATTTGGTGATAGTGCAATAATTTTATTAATTATTGCCATTTGCTTCTTTTAATAATTTTTAAAAGAAGTAATTGATTTTATAAATGGTTTATTTAAATAAAAAGGTGGAAATTGGTTTTAGAATATGTTTTGGTTATAAATAAGGTTTGGAAATGGTTTGAAATATTTTTCTAAGTGAGAAAGTATTTTTGTTGAATTTTAAAAGTTAAAATGGAGATTTTGTATTTTTATTTGAGTAATTAGCGTATTTTTGGAAATTAAGGGTTTTAATAATAAAAGTGTTTTAAAAATAAAAATAATCTTTTTATATGATGGAAAATATTTTATTGCTTATGTTTGTAAGTTTACAAATTTTTATTTATGTGAAAATAGGAAGAAAATGGCTTTGTTCTTTTATATAATGTAAATATGAAGCCTTTTGATTTATGTGTTGAATAAATAACCTTAGCCTTTTTATTTTATTTTGATTAATGGGTCTTAGCCTATTAGTATCTTGCCCAACCTATTAGTAAACCAGAAAAGAGAAAGAAATGAAGTACGTATCTTCATTCTCCTTCAAATTTCCTGAAGCTTCAAAACTTAATAAACCCATTTCCTCTTACAAACCCTAGCCAAATACCATCAAATTAAACTCAAATCTAGTGTTTTAAAAATAAATTTGAAGCTAAATCTACTGGTAATCAAAACCTAAAACCTAATATTTCATCAAAAATCCAAATTTGTGAATTAGTGTTTGTTAACTGCTTTCTTCTTTCTTGCATGCACCTGTTTCATAGTTTTATAGGTTGTAGAAGCTCAAATTCAACCTAAGCTTCTTCCTTTCAGTGAATAATCGAGATTGTTGTTTTGATATAGCAAGGTGAGTTGAATAACTCACAAATTATAGCTAATTCAAAGTGCAAATAGCTTGAATCTGTACAAAAATTTTATGTCTGTAATTGTTATGTACTTTTTATTTCTCTATGAAAATCAGTTCTGGATTGCATCTTTGAATGTTTATATATTTTGATTCTGGCAACGAAATGCTGCCGGATTTTTTTCAGATGATAGTTCATATGTTGTATTTGATTTCTGCAAAATTTCATCAACTGTAGAGTTCGTTTGCTATGTGATATATCACCTCAAAAATTAGTTCACGCATGCATCAGCACCTGGAATCCAAATTCGCGTGAGAAGGCTACCTAGGTCGACCGCGAGGTCGACTCGGCCTTCAAATAGGTCGATCATACGGTCGACCTATGGAATAGAAAGGTCGAGAGGTTGACCTAGTGGTCGACCCAAGGGGCCTTGCTTCTGTCTGCTTTTCGTTTGTGTGAGTTGGTTGTTTCGGTTTTGGGTTCAACTTGTTTTCCTAGCTTTTGCTTCTCGTTTTCAACACGTTTTTGTGATGCTTTGAAACTATGATGCCTAGCAATAGGATAGCTAAATTTTGGAGAATTTGAAATTCAAATTTGAGTTGAATTTGAATTGAGTTTCGATTAAATTTGAATTGAATTCGAATTGAATTGGAGTTATTGGTTTTGAGTATTTTATTGGTTTTTCATTGTTTTCGAGCACGGTTTTCTCCAAACAATTTTTGAAATAATTTTTAAATAAAAAGGGGCAATTCAAATAATTATTATATAGTATTTTAAAAGTATTTCCAAATATAAAAATCTATTTATTCTCTATAATAAGGAATTTCTAAATACGGTTTTCAAAATTGATTTCATAAATTAGTTTAAAAGCTTATTTTCTAAAGTAAATTATTTTAAATATTAAATACACATATTTGAACTATTCAACGTATGAGAAATAGAATTAAACGATCTAGTAAAACACGTGGTATGGGGCATGGTCGTTTACTATTTCGGTTAATTCCGGACTTGTACGATCGAAGCTATTAGAGGTTATCGATTCTGAGTTGTTTTGCCATTTTATGGTGCATTTTGAGTTTTATAATCCTATTTATAGGAATTATCTAGGATGGCCAATATTTGGCGAGTTTTATGGTTTAAGATCTCCTATTCTAGGAGTTATGGTCGATGAGAGCCATCACGATGTTTTTATACTTGCCGATGATATGAGGCAAGTTTTGAGTTTGTGATTTCCTATTTTGAGATTTATGGTTCATGAGGAACCATCACGAGGTTTATTTATACCTTTCGATGATATGAGACAAGTTATGAGTTTTCCAATGTGGCATTGACTAACGGTTAGTAAACCGTTTAATGAGAACGTGTGGTATGGGACGCACGTTACCGCTTTTCGAGTTCCTAGCTGAGAGTTTGTGACACATTCACGAGTGAATGCCAGTATTTGAGCTGTTGGGTTCTACTTGTTACACATACTTGTGTGTGTGTGTGTATAGCTGAGGAGCTATTTAGGGGCTGTCGGGTCCTAAAAGAGGCTGTGGGTCTCTAGTACACGGTACTTGGCAGGCTATTGGGCCATAGATTGGGCTGTTGGGTCCTTTCATATTTTATAGCTATTGGGCTTTTTATTGGGCTGTTGGGTCCAATCTTGGTTTTTGTACCTACAAATGGGATGTTGGGTCCTTTCTCTTTTTACAACTGTCGGGCTATTATTGGGCTGTTGGGTCCATATTTTATTTATAGTTGTTGGGCTTTTTATTTGGGCTGTTAGGTCCTATTTCTGAGATTGAGATTATATTCTCCTTTTGGAGATATCTGAGTTTGCCATTTTGGCGTATTTTGTGATTGAGGTTTCTCCATTTTGAGATTTATCATTTGAGTTTTCTTCTATTTAAAAAATAAGGTTAGAGAAACCCTTATAGCTAATTTTGGCTATCGTCGATGATATGAGGTGAATATTATACTTGATGATTTATTTTGAGTTACTTCTTTAGAGGTTCTTTATGCTTAAGTGATATTTATTCACTTAAGATATGGACATGCTTTGCTATTATCTCTTCTCATTCGAGAAGAATTATTTTCTTGTATCATATGCTTCATATTATCGTCTATTCTTATTAACTGATTGTTTTAGCTAGACTGACCCGTGTATTTTATACTCGGGGTAGACCGAGTTGTTTCAGGTTAGCTTTCAGTTATGGGACTTAGCTTTGATGCATCTGCTTGGATATTAGCCTAGCACTTTTGTGTTGTTTATATTTCTTTCCTCTTGACTCTGATATGTATTTTGATTAGATGTATATAGTGTGGTCTCTGAACCACTTTTGTGTATCATTTTGTATTGTACTGGGATATATCAGGGTAAATGTATTTATATATATGATGTTTATTGTTCTGTGGTGTGATATGCATTCTATTATTGTATTTTATTCTGGTAGATCTCTAAGCCACTTATAGTTTTGTATTAAGCATTTATTGGATATGTCGATCCACGAGAGATAGAAAAAAATATATAAAGCATTCAACGACGTATTCAATAGATGTTTAAGATAAGATTATAGATGGTCGCTCCTAACCAGCCATATTCTCTGCATTAGCAGACAGAATTACCTAGTAATTCTCTTTGTTAATGTGGGTCTTGGGGTGGGGTGTTACACTCGCGTACAGAGTTGAGTTGCCAAGAAATATGGCAGGTGTCCATAATGTGTTTCATGTGTCTCATCTTCACAAGAATATGCATGTTACAGAAGCCACCATTCCTCAGATCGAGTTGGAGGACTTGGTAGTAGAGCCTGATTTGACTTTTGTTAGACAACCAATTCAGGTTGTAGCGAGAGATGAGAAAAGATTGAAGAACAAGACAGTCAAGTTGGTGAAAGTTCAGTGGAGCGACAACAAGAAGGACTGTACTTGGGAGACAGAGGACGGGATTCGAGATACTTATCTTGATCTGCTTTGAGGGTATGTCTATATTAGATTTATATAGATATTTCCTAGTTAGGTAGACTAGTATGGTCGTTAGGAGTCGTTACAGATGATTGCTATGTCTAGTTTTTAGTCCTTACTGAATTTCGAGGAGGAAATTATTTAAGGATGGGAGCCTGTAATACCCCATATTTTTGATAACATTATTCAGGAGATTTAATTAGATAAATTAAATAGAATAATGTAAATATAAGTGATAAGAGGATTGAGACTTGAATTAATTAATTAAGGCCATGCCTAATAAACTAATTAATGGGATAAAGAATGGTTTATAGGTTAAACAAATTACATAAGGGTATAATTGGAATTTTCCGCCCAAGGACCCTCACCCATATATATTTTTGTTCCAACCATTTCTTCCCATTCACGTCATTTTAAAATGCAAAACAAAAGAGAAGAACCGGCCGGCCATTAAGAGATCAAGAGAAATTCAAAATTAAATGCTAGAGATTCAAGCTTAGGGGAAATCAATCTCAATTCAATCTCCTTATCTAGAGCAAGGTGAATAATAATTCCATCTCTACTTTGTTTTAAATTATATATTTTCACATTTAAGGGATAAATTCGTTTTATGATATATTGGATGATGATATGCTTGATTTAAGATTTATTTGATTTAAACAAGATTGTTTAAAGGAGTTTTGCACGGTTTTAGGTAAAAACCGAGATTTAATGTTGATTAAATGCCAAGGAAATTTTTTATGTTATGAGAAATATGATTTTGGAGTTGGGTTTCAATTTTGAGAATTTTCGAAGTTATGGAAAGATTATTATGAATTTTCAAAGGAGAATATGGTTATTTGTTTTTATAATTTATTTTGGAAAATATATTGAGAATTTGGGTCTGGAATTTCGATATGTTAGATAACATGATTAAAGTGAATTTCAGGAATTTTTTGGGATTTTTCCAAAGTGATTTTCTACGCAAAATAAATTGTTTTAGAAGAGGGACTTCTTTGCAAAAATTGGATGGGCTTCTTTGATTAACTTAACCATGGTTTAGTTCTGGATTAGCGACAGTTATTTTTGAAAAAGAATTTGAAAAAGTTAAGGCAACCAATCTGATGTTGACACGTGGCCGGTTAGTTAGAGAAAAGTTTACTTAAACAAGAATTAAACCTGGTTTGCCCCGAAAAGTGGTTCCGCTTACTTAGGAAAGCGCCTTTCGACACAGTAGCTTCCGCCTCCATCCTTGTCCACTTATGCCAAAACCAATACATAAGGTATCACTATGATGGTACGTAGTGGATTGGAGATAGGCAGTAGGTAAGGTGTTGATTGCATAGCTTCTGAAGGGGTCGAAACCTTGGTTTGTTTTTAAAATAAAAAGCACCTGCCTATGTTTTGTTTAAATCCTTCGACAGTCTCGAAGCATTTGGTTTCGAAAGAGGATTTAAAGTGGTTTCGAAAGGGTTTCCATTAACTTAAAGTTTTCTTTCGACTGGGTACTTTGATGTTTTGAAAGAAGGGGTCCGACCTCGTCGAAACCCTACTTCCGTTTTATAACCTTGCGATCGTATTGAAGGTATCAATGCTGTCGAAAGGTGTTTTGTTTTGTAAAGTTTATGCCACTTCCTATAGCATTTTAAAGAAGTTAGGGGTTTCGAAGGTGATGGTTTCGAAAGGGGTTTCGACTCCAACCTTCCAATGTTTTACCCAGATGTTTTATCCTTTCGAAAGAGATGGTGCAGACACCATCATGTTTCCCTAATGTTTTATAAATGATAAAGGATGTTTTCGAAACAAGTGCTTTCGCCTATATTCACTTTGACCCAAATAATTTTTTATGTATAAACCCAATGTTTTCGAAAGGGGTACTTTCAATGATTTCGGAAGGGTTACTTCTAATAGTGTCGAAATGGGTACTTTCAACAGGTTTCGAAGCTAAGCTTCTAAAGTTAAAAGCTAATACTTTAATGTATTCGAAAGGTATCGAAAGGTAGCTTTTAAAGTATTATAAGGTAGGATCCTAATGTTTTTAAGAGATTTCGAAGGAGGTCATCCTATGAAGTCGAAAGCTAGGTTTCGAAGGTATTGAAAGGTTTAACCCAAACTCTATTTTTAAAGGAAAAACCTATGACAATATTAAAGGAGTTTTTATAATGGTTTTAAGAAGAAGCTATCATTGATAAAGTAATAAGTTAAAGGGATTAACTATGTTCTATATTAAACCCACAGGAGTGGTACTGTTGTATTGTTATGTTGCTTCTTCTAATATGAATATATTCACTTTATAATGGACCCATAACTCAATTTTGGGGATAAAGGGTAGGAGAAGCAATTAGGTTAACCCAGTAGTGAATATAAATTGAATAAACTCCTGAATGAATAAAATTGCATCCAGGAGGTCAGGAAGACCAGAATATAGGATGCTAAAATATAAAGGAAAGGTATTGGCAGGGGCCAATAGGTTCACAGTAAGCCCATGAAAACTATATGATATTTGCAGGGGCCAATAGGTTCATAGTTAGCCCTTGAAAACTATGTATAAAGAAAGATGTCAAAGAGACGGGTTCATAGTTATCCTATGAAAACTATGTGTAAAGGAAGATGTTAGATAGGTTCATAGTAAGCCCATAAAAAATATGATTGGATGCTGGCAGGGCCAGTAGGTTTGTAGTTAGCCCATGAAAACTATGTCTGGATGAAATATTAACAGAGGTCAATAGATTCCTAGTCAACCCATGAAAACTAGGGTAAGAAGAAATGATATTGGGGTTACCAATAGGTTCCTAGTCAACCCTTGAAAACTAGGATAACATCAATATTGGAGTTACCAATAGGTTCATAGTGATCCCATGAAAACTATGTAATTGGACATGGGTCTTTAAATGTTTAACCGGTTATTAGTCTGCCCATGAAAACTAATAGGTTAATAGTAATCTTAGAAACTATATTTGAGACAGATAGTCTAAAATGAAAGGGGATGGGTAATCCAGTATTGATTCATTTGTTTTGCATATCATTATATTATACCGTTTTGAATTGTTTTAACCATTGTGGATGCAAGAGCACAATATATGGTTTTATAATGGTTTTGAGATACTAGTGAGGCGAAACCCATTCAGCTAAGCGGCGTGGTCTCACTAGATATCTAAATGATTTGAGATGGTAGATTATTATTCATATCGGGCTTTATGTCTGACTCGAAGTTTACGTTTTCACCTTAAACTCTCAGGCACACAATTGATTTTGAGTAGTTTGAGATTTGAGGTTTCCAAGTACCTCTTGAAACGGATAAGCTTCCAGAGAAGTGCATGAGGCATGATAGCTATTTAGAGTTATCTTTTCTTCCGATTCCGCTATGTTGATTGTAAGGACAAAGTTGTTATATTGCCTATATATACTCTGATCATCCCAGGGGGCATCTTCATATGTCGCTTTGGGCGTATGTTGTAATAAATACATTTTCTCTGAACGTGATTTGTGAATGTGAGATTATGTAATGAATTGGAAATGTTTTGATATGGAATGTGATTTTATTGAAGTTTAAAATTTCTCCATCATCGTGTGTTTCTGTGTATCAATGAATCTTACACCACCGTATTTGGTCGTCGAGGATTAATAACTATGGATGACTGCAGCATCCGTAGTCGTTAGTTTTGGGCCTCAAAGTGGGGGATGTTACAGCTTTCGAGTATATACTTAGATCATTGTCTAATTATTTTATCTTGTAATAGCCAAAATAATAGAATTAAAATATTTAGATTTGAAAAAATGTGGTTGTTAGAAATAATTTTTCAAAATTAATTGCAAATAAATAGTTTTCTCTACGTAAGTTTAATTATAAATTTCTAGGAAATATAGCAAAAATATTTGTAAGTAAAATAAGAGATTTAAGAAGTTTTCTTAAGAAAAGAAATAAAGTTGTTTATTGGTAATATTAGAATTGAAAGGGATAAACTACTAAATGAGATTATAAAGTTGAATAAAATAGAAGAATTTAGGAATTAAATATTTCAGAAAAAAGTGCTTTTAGATTTAATAGTTGAATTAAATAAAATTCTAACGCAGGAAGAAGTAATGTGGAAACAAAGATTTAAGATTCAATGGATGAGGGTGATATGAACACTAAATTATTTCATAGTAGTAAATGGTAGAAAACATAATTATACCATTAACTCTATTTTAATTAATAATGTTGAGATTTGTGATAAAGAAGAATTAAATGAAGCTTTTACTAACTATTATAAAGAAAATTTTGGAACTAAAAATGAGCATAGGATTAGTGCTAATTGGGTTGAATTATATCTTAATGACAATAGGATTCATTTAGATAGATTGGATTTTCCATTTACGAAAGTGGAAATTTTGAGGGCTATAAAAGATATGCTAAATAATAAATCACATGGCCTTGATGGATTTCCTACATTATTTTATGTAAAATTTTGGTGTGTTTTAAAATATGACTTAATTAACATGTTTAACGAATTTTATGACGGTTCATTACAATTAGGTAGGTTTGATTTTGGCAATGTAATTTTATTACATAAGAAAGTAGGTGCAAATGAGTTAAAAGATTCAAGCCAATTTTATTATTAAGTTGTTCTTTCAAAATCATTTCTAAGGTTTTTAGCTAATAGATTAAACACCAAAATGAATGAATTAATTGATATTACTCAAACTACTTTTATCAAAGGCAGAAATATTACAGATGGGGTACAGTAGTTTAAGAATTTATTAACCATTGTTGTAAAAATAGTATCACTTGTGCCCTTTTAAAACATGGCTTTGCAAAAACTTTTGATTCAATCGATTGGGATTTCCTGAAGGATTTATTATTGGCTAGGGGTTTTAGTGTTAGATAGGTGGGCTGGATTATGTCTTTACTATAAATTGGAAATTCAAGTATTATGGTTAATGGTATATTAGGAAATAAAATCCAATTGAAATGTGGACTAAGAAAAGGTAATCCATTGTCACCTCTTTTGTTTAATTTAGCTGGGGACGTTTTTGCTAGGATTATTAATCTTACCAATCGTAATAGGATTTTAAATAATGTTAGTAATGAAATTATGAGTAACGGAATTTCGATTCTCTAATTTGTAGTTAATACCATGCTCTTTACATCTCACTTATCTAGACACATTATAGCACTTAAGTTTATATTATATTGTTTTGAGTTGCTCTCTGGACTAAGGATTAATTTTGATAAGAGTTCCATATTAGTTTTGATTGTAAAATTATGAATTTCCTTATATGATATTTAGGATTTTTAATAAGACCAACTAAACTCAAACATGATGACTGGTTAATAACAATATATAAAATTAACAAAAGATTAACTAAATGGAATGGTAGATTTTTATTAAGGGCGGGTAGCAAATTCTTATTAAGTCTGCTTTGTCAGCATTACCCATTTACTGGACGTCGTTTTATCACTTTCCAGAATGGATAATTGATAAAATAGAAAAAATTACGAGGGATTTTTATGGAGTGGTGATAATACTAATAATAGTTCTAAATGTTTAGTTAATTGGGAAATAGTATGTAAATCTAAAGATGAGAGAGGGATAGGTATTATAAATTTATATAATTTAAACACTTCTTTATTAGGAAAATGGATATGGAAGTTTAGAAACAATAACAGGAATTTAATTTGGAAACAATAATATTGAATCAATGGTATAATGGACTTACAATATACAACATATTTCTACTAATAGTAAAAAAAATATCTCTCATTTTTGAAAATCAATAATAAAAAATTATAGTATATATAAGTTAGAAATAATTAATGTGGTACATTTGAGAAATAATACCACTTTTTGCTATGATAGTTGGATATTGGTAATTCCATTTAAAGTAGAATTTAATGAACTTTACCAGATTCGTAATTTTAAAAATGTGTTGATTTCAGAATTATATAAATGAAATTTAAATTTCTATGGGAATTTAGTTTTAATCATACTTTAGCTGGAAATACATTATCAAATTTTTCCTTACTTTGTGCTAAATTAGAAAACTATATAACATTGATAATATAAATGACATTAAAATATGGTGTTGGGATAATAAAAAAAATCTATACAGCGCACTCTTTTTATATATTTCTTAGTTTTTTGGTTAATATACATGAAAAATTAAATACTGTAGAACTATTAAAAAGAAAAATATAGTTAGTAATAATAAATGTTTTTTTTGTAATGTGGGAACGGAAAATATATCGCTTTTATATTTTGAGTGTCATATCACTAATTATATTCTTATAAATTGTCCATAATAATTTTTACTTTAATATAATTAATAATGATATTAATTGTGAATTATTTTGGAATAAGCTTAGGTTTCGTTATAATGGTTTTTATAGATTAGAAATTGATACGATGTTTATTATAATATGTTGTTATTATAGTTTTAAAGGAATCAAATGGTTTTTATAATATAAATACCATAACAGAATGTTTTTAATATATACATATATATAATTTCTTTGTTTTGTGTTAATTGGATTTCAGGACCAAGTTATAATAAAGGTAATAATACTAGTCTCAATGAATACCTTAAATGTAACGTCCCGTAATTTTCGATAATTAAAATTTGTTAATTTAATAAGGTTTTGTGATTTAATGTGGGAAGGAATAAAAAAAACTTGTAAATTAAATAATAAGAATATAATTGGAATAAAATCTAATAGTATTAATTTAAGGTAATTTATAATTGCTTTGAATGAAATTCCAATTAATTAAAAGGATTAAAAAAGGTATAATTTATATAGATTGTAAATAAATTTTAGTAATGTATACATTAATTAATAATTGGATTTAAAGAATAATTGATAATTTAAATGTTGATTAATTAATGAAATAATGTGTAATAAATTGTAATTGAATAAAATTAGTGTTGTAGTAGTAATTATAACCCTTGTTGTGGATAATAAACTTGTAAGGTGTGACCAAAAGTTAATGGTGACAATTATTATATGTTACCTATTTATTTAGCCTGTTAAATTAAATTTGAAATCAATTGCAATTAATTCACTTAATTAGTGCAGTTAATGTAGGTTAAATTAATAATTGTAGAATTAGTATAGTGTAAGTTGTTATAACTTTTGTTGTAAATAATAAACTTACAAATGTGATTAAATATGGAAATGGTGACGATTGTTATTTGTTACTAATTCATTTAATCAATTGCAATTGAATGTCATTAAATGTTACATTAATGTGAGTTAAAATAATAAGTGTAAATTGTGAATGTAATAAAAGGAATAGAAATTTTAATTATATTCATAATGTAATAGTTGATTAATAAAAGAGTGAAATCAAGATAAATAAATTAATTTGGAATTTTAAATTATAATTAATGTGTGAAATTGACAAAAAATCAATATAATTGAAATATGGTAGTTAATACAAATAAAAAGATGGAAATTGTGGTATATTTGTGAAATAAGATATCAACAAATATTAACGATGCTATTAGAGTAATAATTGATTGAATATAAAGATTGAAATCAAATTAAATCAATTTTTGGGATTAAATTATAGTTAATTGGATTAAATTACAGTTGAAATTTAACACTATAATTAGTGTAATAACCAGCACTGAATTGTTATATAAACTTGTATTAAGTCATTGTAAATGTCTAAGTGATTAAAAATGATGAAATTTGTTAACTATCAAATTTGAATGAAAAGTGATTTAAGTAATTAATTATTAATTTATTTAATTAACGTGAAAATAGCCATTTTGCCCATTGTCTCGAATTTCGACGAAACAAGTTCCATCGGATCCGTAACGGTGAATTATTGTTTAGTTTCAAGTTTCGTAGCGATCGGACTTGTCGTTTGATCGTACGGACTCGAAACGCGTAGAAATCAATTTAATTAAAATCAATTGCAATCAATTTGAAATAAGCTGATTTTAAGCTAACTTCTTCATATTATGGAATTAGGACTTGAAACCTATTCCATTGAGTTTAAGATTATCGAAAACATCTATTTTGATATATGGGATGACCCTTTTCGTTTCGGGGTCAGAACAGGCTTTTTGGGTCACGTAGTCATTTCGATCTAACTCCGCCTATATATAGGCTGTTATAAACCCTAATTATTTCTCATATTATTATTTCTGTACATACATCTTCTTCCTCCTTCTCAATCCTAATTCCCAAATTCCAAAACCTAATTTCAAAAAAAACCGAAAATAATTTTCTCCAGCTTTACTTCGAGTCGGAAAGTGGTTTACTTCGAGTTTTAGAGGAGAAAACCCTGCAGCGACTTAGGGTCAGAGAGAGTTCGAGGCCAAACAAGGCGGATCTGGGTGCGCTTCGAGTTCCAGAGGCGAAAACCCTGGAGCGACTTCGGGTCAGGAGCCAAATGACTCGGGTCTCGGGTCATTTTGGCAGAAACTCAGAGCAGCACCGGGTAATTGAGGCGACGACTCGAAGTAAGACCCGAAGTCGAAATTTTCCAATCTTCTAACGTTAATAACTTTTGCATACGAGCTCGGATTTACACGCGGTTTTCTCCTTTGGGGTCGTATCGGAATTCCGGTTATTATAGAGCTGGTTTGGTTGGATTCTGAGACTGTTGAATTTTGGCCTTATTTTGGATTTCAAATCAATTTGAAATCAAAGGTGAGTGTTTTAACCCACTCACAATTACTAAACTTTCTTATGTTAGTTAAATTAAATCTGTGATGTGATTAGGAATTTATCTATGGCTGTTTGGTATATTTAAATTGTTATTCCTGTTAATTTGAATTTATTTTGAATTAAATTGTCATTTAATTTATTGTTGAATTTAAATTGTCAGTTAATTACCTGTATATAATAATCTGTTAATTGTTGATATTTATTAGTTGAATTGGATGATGATTGTGATGGATGGCTGAATTTATTATTGGATGATTGGACACTATGTTTGATTTATGATATGTAATCGCTCTGCAAGTTCCTTTAGTTATTATTAGGAAAATCACTATGGGTTGAAATGATATATACCCGAACGATCTATAGATTAGGGAAAAATCGTTATGAGTTGAAATGATAGACTCGAACGATTTTATGGATTTTTATATATTTACTCGGGATTGTGGATTGAAATGATATATATCTGTAAATATAAATTAATTGCGGATTGAAATGATAAATATCTGTATCACTTGACCATAGGGTAGAGAATTATATACGGACAGCAGATTTGTTAAATTAAATGATTTTAAAATCCTAAGCTTTTGAATCCAGTTAAATGATATTTTGAAATAAAATTTGATTTATATAAATTGAATTATTATCGAAATTCAAATTTATGTAAAAGAATTGGAGTTGGTCTAAAGGAATTGTTTAAAGAAATTAAATTGAAATTTCAAAGTTGAATTTGAAGTATAAGTAAAGTTTATCGGAATTTGAGTTATTGGAATTCGTTTGAAATATATTGAAATTGGAATAATTCGAATTGATATTTTGAACATGGACTGAAAACGATATGAAATTCAATAATTTGTTGAGAATTTAAATATAAAGGTTTGAAATTGGGTTTGTTGATCTGGAATTTAGATGGTCCAGATGTGTTGAAAAGAAATAAATAGTTTAATTTGATATTAACTTCAAATTCTTCTTTTAATGTAAACTGTTAAAAATATACTATTTTAAATTTCTAATTATTAGGATTTTCAAATTATTAAACTATTTTAACCTATATTAACTATATAAATTGTTTTAACCTACTTAAACCAATTTAATTTATTTTTGACTAATTAAACCATTTAATTTATTTTAAATCTGATTAATCTATTTTAAAGCTATTTAATCTATTTTAATTACATTTAATTTATTTTAAATCTATTTAACTATTTTAATTAATTTAAAACTATCTTCAATCTATTTAAATATTTTAGAGTATTTTAACTATATAAAATTTATTTTAACTATGTTAAACCTTTAAAATTATTTATAACTATCCAAGCTATTTTCTAAATTTCAGACTAAGTAAGGTAGAAGTGTTTATATTCAATCCTTGATTTAAAAATGAATATGATGATTATAACCTAAGTTGGGATCTTAACGACATATTTGAGTTAATATGATAATTTCGAAATGAGAGTTTAACCTATTTTGGAAATATGACTTTTGAAAGAAAATATAATTTCGAAACTATGATTTCAAATGCGATATGATTTCAAAGGTGAATATGATTTCGAAAATGATTATGATTTCGAAAGTGATATGGTTTGAATTGAATATGATATTTTGATATCAATTATGAAATGGTTTTGAAAATATAAAAGAACCATCCGGTGTGGGTTGTTAAAGAACCGAGATCGGATATTGTCATACTCTCTGCCAATATCGAAAACCACTTTAACAACTATGTACGTGGTGGAGATTCTAGAAATGAAGAAGGTTGGTTTGGCGAACGATTCTGTATGAGGTATTTACGTGACCCTAACTCCCATGAGTCGGCTTAGATGTGACTAAAACAGGAGCTATACCGGGCCAAGTGAGGTCATTCCTCCTATCGGGCACATTTCTTCGATGCTATATTTTGACTTTGTGATTGATTTGGTGGCCACCCCTCGATTTTGATTATGGGAGTGTGTCCGAGGTGGGCGGTAATAGCTGTTATGCGTTACCACCAGTCCGAGAGTGCAATTGGTATATCTACCCTGGTATTGCCTCGAGTGTCGTGTTCACAGGCCCTAGCGTGCCTTCTACGAGTTTGGTTTGTACCATACCTATGGAGTGCCCTCTGATAGCCCTCCAGTTTACGGAGGAATTACAGTACTGTATAGACTATGGGAATATATAAAAATGTGTTAAGGGGGATATGGGTAACGCCTTAACGCTATTTTAATACTTTACTTTATTGTAAACACTATTATAATAACGTATTGTACTACATAGTAGATAGTTTAACGGATCCTTAGGAGATGGAAATCCCGAACATCTCTTAAGTTATTGCACTCACGTTAGACACTGGATAGGAGATGTCAATCCCCGTAAACATCTCTGATGCCGTTCTACTCATATTTATTTACCGTTGATTTAACTTACATAAGATCTTTTAGTTCTGACTCGAGTGTTTTATCTTTTCAATTCGCTCGGGTCAGCCTGACCATTTCAAGGGTGAAGACCTTATTTCTAGAGGACGAAGATTTATACTATTATTATTTATTGTATTTATTCCACTGCATCATATTGTTCCGCTGCATTATTTATTTATTTACTCCTGTTTATGTAACTCTGAATATTTAAATCATTTTCAGATATTTAAATAATGGATTTTAATAACCAAATGAACTTAATTTAAACATTAATTGATGTTTAAAATAAGTTCATTTGGTTATTAAAATCCATTATTTAAATATCTGAAAATGATTTAAATATTCAAATACAAAGCGATTAATTTAAGGGTCATTATAGATAGTGATTTTAATATACTAAAAAGAATAATAGTACATTGACCCCTTAAACTAACTGTAACACCCCTAAATTATAATATCATTATTCAGGAGATTTAATTAGATAAATTAAATAGAATAATGTAAATATTAGAGTGATAAGGGGATTGAGATTTAAAAATTTGATTAGAGGCCGTGCTTAAATAAACGTAAAGAATGAATTTATGGAAATGGTTTATTAGATAATTAATAAGAGAATAAAACAAAGGTATTATGGGTAATATCCACACTTATAATCCCATTACCTTTAAAAATCTTGTTTCCATTTCGTTGCCCGTCCATTTTCAAAACTTAAAAACGTAAATCAAAGAAGAGCAAGCCAGCCATAACCCAAGGAAGGAAAAAGGGGAAAAACCGATTAAAGCTAAGTAATCAAGCAAGGTGAATTAATCAAAGACAAATCTCGAGTTCCTTATTCTAATCAAGGTGAATAATAATCAAAACCATCTCTATTTTTTTTAAAGATTATTTGATTTCAAGTTTTATGTTTAAAACCTTTGTAATGATTTTAATGATGATATGCATGGATATTACGATATATTTGATTCAAACATTATTGTTTGATAAATATTTGGTTCATTTTTAGGTAAAAATCGTATTTACTAAATTTCAAATGCCATAAGGATTTAATATGTTATGTAAAACATTATTTTTGAGATGGATTAAAATTTTGTAATTTTTCCATGCTATGGATAAATTATTATGAATTTTTGAAGGAAGAAATGAATAATTTGGGTTTAAAATTATTTCGTCTATTATATGAGGGATTTTGGAACTGAAATTTATATATGTTAGATAACATAATAAAAGTGAATTTATTTGGAGGATTTAAATGTTTTAATTGTTTTGCTTAAGGAAAGGGCTTCTTTGCTAATTATCGTTATTTAGATCTAAAATTAATGCAACAGTTTTCGAAAAGAATTTGAAAAGTATATGGCAACCAATTAAATTTTTACTAATAGGCAGGTTAATTAAAAAGCAATTACTTGTAAAGGAAATTAAACAATTTTTGTATAGAAGTATGGTTTCGCAACTTCCAGTAGTACCTTTCGACCCTATACTTCCATCTCAACCAAGTCGAGACCAATACACAAGGTATCAATGCATTGGTACGTAGTGGATAGAAGAATGGCTGCAGGTATGGAGTTGAAACCATGCTTTTGGAGGGGTCAAAACCCATTTAAATAGCTTTCGAAGATGCCACTTGCCTTGTTTTCAAAAGAAGCTTTCGAAAGGGTTTAAAATAGATTACGATGCAATTGTCGTCGTTTTGTTAAAGTGTAGCTTTTGAATGAGTTACCCTATTTTTAAATCAATGCTTTCGAAAGGGTAGTTTGAACCCAGTCGAAACCATGCTGCTAACCTTATGCCTTTCGAATGAATTGAAATCATCAACTAGTTCGGAATGTAGATTTTGTTTTATAAATATATAATAAGCCACATCCCAAAACTTTCGAAAGGGCTCCAGTAGCCACTTAAGGGTTCCGAAGGCAATGGCTTCGAAAGGGTGTTTCGAAGCTATCCTTCCAAATATTTTACTTAAATGATTTAAGCTTTCAAAAGGATGGTTCCGAAGCCATTAGTTTTCCCCAATCTCTTTTATTCAAAGGTAATTGGTTTCGAAAGGGGTACTTTCATTTGTATTCACTTTGACCTAAAAGATATTTTAAAGGCAAACCCAATGGTTCTGAAAGAGGCACTTTCAAATGGTTTCGAAGCAATGCTTCTATGTATACTTTAATACTTTTGAAAGGATTGCCTT
This sequence comes from Allium fistulosum, assembly GCA_030737815.1. Taxonomy (NCBI): domain Eukaryota; kingdom Viridiplantae; phylum Streptophyta; class Magnoliopsida; order Asparagales; family Amaryllidaceae; genus Allium; species Allium fistulosum. The sequence continues at coordinate 190,871,757 of CM060902.1, read as the reverse complement.
GATGGTTTCGAAAGTCATATGTTTTGAGTGCTTTGAAAGGCATATGCTTAGTGTTTTGAAAAGAAGATTTAGATGCTTTCAAAGGAGGTTTTCCAATGGTTTCGAAAGTAAAAGTATAAGGTTTTGAAAGCGTTAGTTTTCAAAACAAAGAACCTAATCTCATTTTTAAAGGAAAACCCCATGGCAAATTAATGAGCTTTGAAATGCCTTTTAAGTATGGAGTTTTTAAAGAAACTTTCCTTGATAAAGTAATAGGTTAAAGGGATTACCCATGTTTCATATGAAAATGATTTCAAGGATATTAAACCATAGGTGTTGGTATTATTATGTTATTATGTTTGCTTCTTCTAACATACATATTCAATATAAAATGGACCCACAGCTGTATTTTAGGGAGTAAGAGCAGAATAACCAGGTAGGTTGACCTAGTAGTGAATATAAATTAAGTAACTCCTGAATGAATAGAGTTGCATCCAAGAGGTCAGGTAAACCAGAATATAGGATGGCCAAAGACTAATTAACAAGTTGTCAGTTTAGACAGGTACATAGTGAACCTATGAAAACTATGATTAAAGAGAGTTATTGGTAGGTGTTCGGACGGATAAATGTCTATCGAGTTAGAAAATAGCCGAACGAATTTTGAAATAAAATTTACCGCAAGCGCACGGCGTACTATTGAAGTACGTGGCGAGTACGGGGCGATCCGCAGGGAATTGATGATTTTAAAATTCTATTCAATCAAATTAAACCAAAGTCGAGTTAAAGTTAAGCTAGAGAATTAAAAAATTAGCTAACTAACTAAAAGAAAAGAGATGCAAATATAAGAGTTAAATGACAATTTAGAGAATAAATCCACTCTCTAGATCATGCAGTTCAACACATATGAAATCATAATCTCTCTTTTATGGTCATTAGTGCTTTAATTGATGTGCTTATCGTAAGTATGGCATATTTGTGCTATTGATTAGCCAATATAATCCATCAAACTATAACACATCCCTTAAACCACTTACTAACTTTAATGAACTTTGACAATGAAAATCAAAATGAAATCTATTTTAAGTATGGCCTATTAACTACTGATTAGAAATATTGACCATCAAATTTTAATTTCAAATCACTTTCTTTTGCCATAATCATATTTTGATGAAGAGGCAATTAGTGTTAGTGATTGTTTAAGCATAGCCTATTTGATGTCAACAATATAGACTATCAAATTCAAAGCAAAAACAACTAGTAAACCATTTCTATCATCATCATTAAGCACAAAAAGAGAGCATGAATTAACAAATAGTTGAAGATACATAATTAGAGAGCTTCATTACCCCTAAATTGAAGGGGTATAGCCTCTCATATTTGTCATTTGATTAACAAATGTAGCTAACAACTTGAAAGCAAAATGAAAGGAAAATGAAAGCTTAATAAAAAAAGAGCTAATTAACAAGAATTAAAACTATTCTACTTGCATGGAAAATAAATCTATACTAACATGAAAGGAAATAAACAAGAGAAGAAAAGAGCATGTATTTAAAATTGCATAAAAAGGAAAAGAAAAATTACATGAAATAAAAATGGCTAAGTAGCCATGAAGAGATAATGAGAACTTGTCTTTTATTTTGAGCCTAAACTAAACTAAGAGAGACTAAGGAAGAAGAAGGGTTACATGAAACATATGGGGTACTTATACATGTGTTAAACCCTAATTCATATTTTTGGAGAATGCCCAAAATACCCTTGAGAAAGTGTGGTGGCCAAGTAATCATTAGCTTCTACTAATCTTCATTTATGTATACATGAAGCCATTAATTCCATAAGCATGTGCATTAGCCTCTAATTTGTACATTAAGGTAGGTGGGTAGGTGGGGTCCTCCACTGTGCAGTTAAAGCACTCGATAGATTAAAAGCGGTGTAGGTGCAAAAAGTCATAGCGGAGATACAGCGAGGATATAGCGGATGGCTCTAAAATAGCATATAAAACTCATACTTAATGTTTTTACAAATATATAAATGGTAATTAAATGAAAAATTATCATTCAATTGAATTATAAGTAATACATAAATAACTTTAAATAAAAATATATGCGAATATACTTTAAAAAAACGTAAAACTATTATATAACATAATTGAATTTAGTGAAATATTAGAGTATTTTCATTTCTGAAAATATATTAAAAAATAAATCAAATAAATTAGTTTCATAATTTTTGTAATGTATAAATGCAATTTTTCAATTCATTTCATTAAAGAAGATATAGCGGAAATAGCGGAATATAGCGGGAACAACGGGATATAGCGGGGCTTAAAGCGGAAAGGCTATCTTCTAGGGCTATATGGAAAAATCGTAGAGTTAGAAATCCGCTATGAGATATAGCGGGGTTATAGCGGGGTAATAGCGGGGAATTAACTACATAGGTCCTCCATTATCTTCACTTTGAATTATTTCCATCTTCATTTGTTCTCTTCACTCTTGTGCATGCATATATCATCATGAAACCACATGTATATGAATTCAAATTCCTATAAAATAATATAGAAATTTTCAATTAAATTTTAGAAAATTAATATATGCACAAAAATGACCATTTTTCCCTTGGATGAAGATGAGTATGTGACAATTTGAAATAACTTGAATTTTGGTTTAAACAAGTTAAAATACCCAATATGATCATTTATTTAATTTAAATAGATTAAATATGGTGGTAAAAATATGCACTATGTGCACATCAAATACCCCCACACTTATCTTATTATTCGTCCTCGAATAAAGGAAAAACTAAGATAAATCTATTTTCATAGGGAGCATGATTACATTGAGCGTAAGCAACAAGCCGTTAAACCTCTTGGTGTCCCCAGTAGGACGAGTGTTGTCTCGTGAGGGTTTTCAGTGGATACTACCCAAAAAATCCAAACGTAGGATGAAAATATTTACAAAATGCATGATTTATTTACAAAGAGATGAATGCGGATTTTTGAAAATATTTACAAATGAAGGATTTACTTTTAAATTAACACAAATAAGTTAAATATTGGTTTGGTTATTATCTTGAAAATTTAAGTCATTTACTTGTCAAAATTTCCAACAAAAATCAAGTTATCAAAGCAATATACTATAAACTTGTTGTTTCGGTTGATAACATAGTGTAACTATGAAATAAATCCTTAGTTGATTAGCAAAATTTATCAAAGTGGTATTTTCATTTATTTTCAATAACAAGTCAAATCAAATAAGTTAAAATGGTGCTTGGATTTCATTTGCTTACTCTCTCCATTTTTCTTTTGAAAATTTTGTTGATATTAGCAATATTTACCTATGCCTAACTCAGATAAACTAAGGCCAGATATATTACCCGTGCACTGCCTTGCGGATTGATTTGAGGGGAATACAGAGCATGGTGAGTGAACACACAAGTATGAACATTTATTGACTGTAGGCGTTATTAGTAAAATAATTTTTATATACACAATTAACTCAGATACACTGAGGCCAGATATACCGATCGTGCACTGCCTTTCGGGCATACGTGAGAAGGGTACAGAGCATGGCGAGTGAACACACGAGTATGAACACATGACTCTAGGTGTTTATTAAGAAAATATATACATATACAAGAATTTTTTTTTTGTGTTTTGTTGTTTTTTTAGAGAGAGAGTTTCGCAAAATCATCTTAGCATCATTTAACTTAGAAGACAAAAAAAATGTTATATCCTTTACTTTAAATCAACCACTTTTTAAAACAAAGGTTTTCAATTAGGATATATTTCATAATTATCACGTATGAATCTACCTATATACTAGTTAAACCATTTTTATTTTTGTTAAGACAAATTAAATTTCAAAATTTTCAATTTAATAAACCAAAACCATATATTTATCCTATAGTGTTTCTTTAAAAATAAATCAAAATGCTTTTAGTTTTTTTTTAAATTTTGGAAAGAAAATAAAAATAAAAATAAATAAACCATGAAAAATTAAAAATGATGATGAGTCGCCCCCCACACTTGATTTTGACTGTGTCCCCATAGTCAACCCAAGTGGAAGGAGAAAGAAGAAAAATAAAATTAAAAATCCTATTTTTACATGAAAGGAGGATTATTTACAAGAGATGAGAAAGTATGCCGTCAAAAAGTAAATGAAATGGTCTTCCAAAGACCGATTCATTTGCCTCGTCAGGTATGCGAGACACAGCTTAAGCTCGGAAAACCAAACCATAAATGATTTTGAAATCGAAGGTGGATTTGGAAAAACGAATGTCGTTTTATTGAAAATTGTACGAGTTGTTTTATTTTCGATGATTTTCAGGGTTGATAAAACAATTGGTTGAAGTTCAAGATTATTTTCACCAAATTGAAATTCAAGCTCTTCATTGAAAAATTCTTCGGAATTATTGATTTCAAAATCAAAGTGATGATTTAAATCTTCCCCGTCAGAATTCAACAACTCGTCATCGAAAAGTCCAAAAAATTTGTATTCATTAAATTCGTCTTCCTTTATTAGATTATCAACAACTTCATTGCGTATCTCAAGTTCAAAATCCAAAGTTGTTGTATTCAAATTTTCGAAATCGAGAAAAGGAAGATCGAATATTAAATTTGGTTCCACACCCTCAAAAGAATTGAAATCCAACTCAATTACCAAATTTTCAACAACTTCGTTAAGATCGTTATTTTCAATTTCAAAAGTTGTTATCTGAAAATCGTCGATTTGGGTAAAAGATGGATTATTGTTTGACTTGTCACCCGTTGGAATTTGATTTTGTTTATCACGTTGTTTCATATAAGTTTCAAACAATGCATCTATGTGATCATCGTAAATTTCGTTCATTTGTTCAACAAAATCCAACTTAAAATTATTGATTTGGGAATTTTCACTTTGAAATTGTTGAGAACAAAGATTTTCACTTGTATCGTAGTTGAGATTATTACCATTGCCAAAATTATTTGAAAAGTGGATCACATTTTCGTTTTGATTTTGAAATTCATTTTGGAGTTCAAAATTGAATTGGCATGGGTTATACTCGAAGTCATTTGAATTTTGAAGTGAATTTAAATTATTATTATTTTGAAAATTTTGACTGGAGTTATCACACAAATAAGATTACACAAATCATTTATCATTTGATTTTGCTGTGTAGAGATTTCAAGTAAGATGAAATGCTATTTTCGAGATTCGAGGTGTAACGACCCGCTATTTTGGACCATTCGCATCCATTATAAGTGTATAGGTAGACACTCATGCCGGAGTTGAATTGCTCAAAATACCGCGTTGTTAATTTAAATTTGCAAAACTGAACATATACAGTAAATAAAATATCACAGATCACAGAGTAATAAGTGCAGCGGAATTAAAAGAGATAGTAGTTCATGAAGCTACTATATGAATATATAAAATACATCAGAGTTTACAACAGAAGAATAATACAATACATCAGAGTTAAACCAGATACAACGGAAGAGTAACACGATACATCAGATACAAATCAGAATACATTACTGGAAACATCGAATACTGAAAGCTGGATAGATAGCTGGATCTCCAAGCGAAGCTCCAACTCCAAAGGTGAGTCTCGAAAGCTGAACTACTCAGTCTGACCCGAGCGTAAAGCAAAACACAAAACACTCGAGTCAGGATTAACATTCTTATATTAATAAATCCCACTCAAGTGAAATAGCAATTTAAATACAAGTAACTTAAAGGATGTTTGGAATCACCATCCTTTAAGGATCCGTTAAACTATCTACTAGGTAGTAATGTACGCTAAGTAGATAATGTCTATCAGTAATATAAAGATATCAAAATAGCGTTAAGTCATGGCCCATTCCACCCTTAACACATTTTTATTCCCACAAGCATATACAAGACCGTAGTTTCCCCAAAACCGGAAGTCACCAGAGGGCAATCCATATACTCAAGGTACAAAACAAATTCGTAGTGGTCGCGCATAAATGGAATACAAGTATGACAAGGCACATGAGGCTATACCCAAGGTAGTGATACTACCGTTCGCCTGATCCGGACTGGTGAGAACGCAACGCCGCAGCGCCCGCAACACCGTGAGACAACACTCCCAAAATCAAGGGTGCACCAATCGACAACAAGTATAAGTAGTTCGAAGAAGTGTGTCCACTTGAGGTATCAATCCTCCATTGGCCCGGCACAGCTCCTGTTTTAGTCATTTCCAATTTGACACAAGTGTCAAGGCTATCCATCATCGTTCTCTTTCTTCAATCATCACGTACATCATTCCAACCACTTCATTCTGGATCATCACTCCGCGTATAGTTATTAAAGTGGTTTTCGGTTTAGATAGAGAGTATATCCATAACCGAATTCCGGTCTCTTTAATAACTTCCGTAATTATTTCACCGATTGGTCGTTTGTTTATTTCAAAACCAAATCAATTTCAATTTCAATTTCAATTCGCAAATCAACATTTCATTTGTCTATCAAAACAGTTTCCATACTTTACGTTTCAAAACTTCCAAATTATCATTTCAAAACCTTATAATTCAATTTCAATCTTTATTTAAACAGTTCAAATATCAATTTAAATTCGCATATAGGATTCAATTCCGAAATCATTTAAATCAATTTAATTTAACATTCAAATCAGTTTAACTTCATTTATCGATTTTATTCAATATTCGTTAAGTAAATTTATCATTCAAATCAATTATATTCAATTTCCAATTCATTAAATCAATTTCTTATGTTCAACTTCATTAAATCAAAACTTACAAATTGAATTAAATTAAATTCATCAAATCAAATTCTTTAAATTTCAAGTCTTACATTAATTGCAATAAATCGCATTTTCATTCTTGTTAAAGAAATTCAATCACATATTACTTACTTAAATAATTTTCCAAAACTTAATTCATAAAGAAACTCAATTTCATTTATTTACGAAGTAAAAATTCACTTATTCAAAAGTTCAATTTTCTTAATTAAAAATCCAATTCAATTTAATCATTAAATAATTCAATCTTATTTAATTATTAAATAATTCAAAACTTAATTATTAAATAATTTCAAAGTTAATAATTTCAAACTTAAATGTAATTTCAAACTTAATTATTAAATCATTTCAACTTAATTCAATCATTTCTCAAATTAAACAACATTCTTACATTAATTACATTGTTAATCTTTTGTTTCAGATTTTTAGATATTAACATTTTCCTTTCATCAAAAATTCAAATTTCAACTTCATTTCAAAACCATATTGTTTATTCAAATAAAATCTTCGTTTTATTTTCAAATCAAATTATTGACCAATCGGGTTTTATTTAATTTTCTATCCTAAGTCAACTTCATTTGGGTATTTATCATTTCAACCCGATTCCAATTCAATTCAAAAATCAAAGTATAACAAAGGGAACTTGCAGTGTGATAACTGGGATGGTGTCAAAGTAAATAAACAAGCAATAACAACAATCAATATCAATCCAATAATCAATTCAAATAATCCCGAAATAACCGTATTAATTCGCATTGTTATTTGTACGAAATAATATAATTATTTCTAGAATCTACACTATCATTTCATGTAGATTAAAGATTATTACATTACGGTTTTCACTTGTCGTTCAATTTCAATTTCATACATCATCAATTTAACAACTTACATTCAAAGGTTCAAAATGTAATTAAACAAATTCTACGTGTCAATAAATTCAACAGTTAAAGGGTCATATTATACAAATGTTAGTTAATCAAATTTAACATTTAACTATCCTATATCAAGTGCAATTTCATACTATTTATCATTTTAACATTAACAATTTAACGTCCATTATAAACATCAACAATCAATCAATTATCAGCCAAACTGTATTATCATCGCATAAACAATTAACAGATAATGGTGTCAGATGTCACAGGTGAACTGATACAGGTAATAGCATATATAACAGTTTAATTAACTAACAGCAGTATATTTCAATTGTCGTTTCAATTGAAATCAAATCTAATAAATAAAAGAACGTTAATCGTGAGTGAGTGCTCACCTTTCGAGGCTAGAGAATAGACAATGAAGATGACATGGATACGCACACTGATACGGACCCTGAAATTTGAGTTCCAAACCCAAGCAAAGCAAATCGGCACGAATTTGACGAATACAGCTGATAACAAGGAATTTGACGAAATCAAATTGGATCAGTTTGATAGAAACATAAATTATATATATTATTATTATTTTCATGAAATCAACATTTAATTTAAAACAATATATATATATATATATATATAATTAAAAATCATTGTTTAAATTTAACACATATATAAAAATCAACCTATATACATTGAATATATGAAATAAATACTTATATATGTAACAATGGCTAACGCACTATATCCACACCTATATGAACTAACATATCAAATACAAAAATTAAACCGCACAACAAAGTAAATCTATCAATATCAATTTAAACGCATGTCGAATACAAAAAGTTTAAATATATTATTTCAAAGTCAATTTTTAGATAAAACCCATATAAATCACGCAACACAGTAACATATATAATATATATATAGTATGTAAATAGCTAGTAACCTGTACACCTTTTTTTTTTATATAGGTAACAAGACTTCAAAGCTTTCATATCATAGTGTATATATAAACTATAGCCGAAAAGTACTTTCATAAAATCATTTCAGAAAGAAAGAAAAGAGAAAGAAAAATATATTTATATATATAAATAAAAATAAAAATCTCTACATATATATAGCTTTCTAACTATATATATAATACTAGCATTTCCAACACAACAGCTTTATACAACTTGGAAACATAAGTGTATTATATATTCAACTTGATAAACTTGTTGACTGTTACTTGATATGTACTATCACGTGCGCAGCACTTATATATATCGTTTGGTAGCTTAATGTATATAAACAACCGCATAAGAATATATATTATATTGTAAACCATTGTTAAATTTTTAAAACACATAAATTTTTTTTTTTTTTTAGCCTTTATTATTTCTTTTCAAAATTCATCAAATAACATTTAAACATAATGCATAAATATATATATGTTAAGCTTTGTTAACTAGACATAAAATCAAATATATGTAAACAGAAGCACTTTTGCACTAGAACTCACAAACTTATGTGTTATAAATCAATAGAAACTAATATAACTTTTGGGTTATAAACAGCGTATCTGATATATAGCAACTAAAGTATACACAAAGTTTAGAATCAATATAAATAAACAAATAATTTTACCTTCAAAATTTCCATACATATAAAGATACAAGGCTAGGACAGCAGACAACAGTTCGCAATATGGAATGGCAATGCTCAGCTTCAGGCAAGTGGAAATATACGCACGCAGCTCAAAAGATGGTTGCAGGCTAATGAGATTGGCCAGGGCTCAATGAGGCAGAGGTCTACGACTACTAGAAGGTGGTCGATACATTCGGCCATGGCTGCAAGATGGAAGAACGAAGATGGTGAAGATGAAGGAGGGTGGTGGGGCTCTACGGTTGGCGTGGGAAGTTTGATGGAGGGCTCGTGGGCGAGAGCTGAGGTTGGAGGCGGACGTGGTTGTTTGGGCGATGAATGACGTGGCAGAGCCCGAGAGAATGGAAGTAGATGTGAGATGGACGGTGGGAAGCAAGGTTCAGGCTGAGGAGGTTAGTGGGTGGTAGGAGGGAATCGGTTGAAGGGTGCTTGTGGATTGATAGATGAGGAAAGCAAAATTCTCTAACCATACCTTTACACTCAAATTAAATACTTAGAAACGAACAGAGAGAAAAAGGAATATGAACAGGAGAGAAGCACCAGTTCTCGGAAATGAAGAAGGCAAGATATTAAAGAGCTAAAGCACGCGAATCAGGGAGTAATAAGGGTAGGCTACTGTTTGGGTTTCAACCGATGAGAAAAATCGAACGGTCATATAAAAAAAAATAAAGTAACCGTAACGGTCAAATCCCTTGATTAGGTGGAATTTATTGAAGCAATTAGTTTGTTTGGACGGCAGGTTAGAGATTTGAAAATAAAGGAAAAGTGTAAAGTCAAAATGTGGTACCGTTAATGGACCGTTATCATCGTTTCCGTCGCGTACGAGATCTCGAGATACAGAAGTGAATATACCGCAGAGATCAGCATGACGAGACAATCAAAAAGGTATACAGATATCAGTGGTACGATCATCCGATAAAAATCGATATCGGTACCAGAATGCTGCATTTTGCAGAAAATAAGAACGACGGAGCCAAAGATGTCCGAATTTGGAAAAATGACGAACTGAGATCTTGCTCAGAAGATGGTTTAGAATTTTTCTATGTAAAAATATTTAGGTTTCGAAAATATTTTATTTTCATTGCTTTTTAACTGATTAAATTGAAGTGAATTTACGCGCGAAATAAACTTTCATAATTTCGGACGAAAATTTACCAGTTGCCATGTTTAACTAAACGCATTTTAAATATCTAATTTTTATTTCAAAATTTTATCGTTTAAAATTTCACAAAATTTCAACTATTTACGTTATTAAAACAGTTGAAATTTACGGGTCGTTACACGAGGGTTGTTCGTCATTTTGAAAATTTTGTGATTTTGAACTCAAATCGTTTAAACAATAGTTGTTGTTGAAATATCCATAAGAATTTTGTGTGAAATTATATGGATTATATTGATTTTCACAACTATCGTAGAATTCACGTGAATATGGAAATTTAGACATTTTCAAGAATGTTTTTTTTTTGGATTTTGGTTTTTTCTAAATTTTTTTGGATTTTTGAAATTTCAAAGAAAAAGGATTTAAAAATTTCAAAGGAAATGGAATATTTACAATTTTATTTAGTTTTGGATTTTGAATTTTTTTTTTAAATATGCATGAACTAATGTAACTAAATGAGTGCAAGGGTTAATTACAAATGATTTATCCTAAGTTAACCCAAAATTGTATAATCACACATTGTCTTAAATCAACAAGATAGTTCTCAGCCAGGTAACGGGCAGGAGTAATCGGTGCACCATGAATCACCGTAGCAATGCAACCGAAGGTTTAAGTACCTTCAGAGGAACAACCACTATAATGTTTACAAATTACCATAATATTTATAAGTGGTTATTACTCTGCCGTAGCCTAGACACCAAGAAATTAAATTGTTCAAAGAAGACAACTTGTCAATATACAATTAAAAGTTATCGATGTCTAATCGTTATTATTATTAATCAATATCTAATAAGATGAAATGCAGAGCTGAAATTAAATGTGAATTAACAAACTACGAATGAAATTTGTTTTTGTTTTTGATTTTCTGATTTTTTTTAAATGCAAGTAAACAACAATGCAAGACAAACAAAAACAATAGATATATACAATGCAAGGCAAATAAAAGAAAAGTATAAATAAGCAAGCAGTTATTTTTTTTGGCAAGCTTAGCAAATCAAGCAATTTATTTTAGCAAGCACTTCTGCTCCTTCTGCAATTCTACTTTGGCAACCTGAAAATAGAATCAAGATATATATACAGTTTTTTTTTCTTTTGTTTTGAATATATATGATAAAGAAGAAACTGAAACAATTGAAAAACAAAACAAATAAAACTAAAACAACAAAGCACTTGTTGCCTCAATTTTTTTGGAAAAGGAAACAAAATTTTAAAGTGAAGTTTTACTTAAAAAAAATTATCAATGAAGAAGCTAAAACAAATTAAACTAAAAAAAATTGGGAATAACCTAATATCTCCTTTTTTAATAATAATTGACTAAAAACAATTAAAAACAAAACAAATTCAAAACAAACCAAAGCAATCACTAGCCACACAAGAACAAAGAAAGACTAAATCACAAATAAAAAATTCTCTCTATTTTTTTTATAGAAGGAAGAATAAACAAACCCCTTTTTTTTAACAAAAATTACCAAATCAGGGACCGGCCCAATCCTTTTTAACTCTGCATTTTCAATTTATCAACAGAAACAAACATCCAGCAAACATCGAATCTGCAAACTACCCCTTTTTTTTTAAAACGAATTGCGCCACTTCCTTAAAAATTAAATATGAATTTCGAGTTTGCCGTCCTTCGAATTTGAGTGAATCGAGTTGCGATGGGAAGAGAGGTTCGTATGGGGTTTGGTTTGAATTTTGGCTTTGGCGATTGGCGATGTGGAAGGAGGAGGTCGAGCGCTGCGAAGTTGCTTGCAGGTCAGTCGATAGGTGATTTTGATTGTAGGTAATTATGGGTTATCGAGTTGAGGTTGCGGGGTTTGAAGTCTTTGGGATTGAGGATTTGGGTGTTCGAGAGTCGCGTGTGGAGTTTAACTTCAGGCTTACTAGGTTCGACTGCAGTTTGATTCGGGATTGAGTTGAATGGAATCGGGAATCGTGATTCATCGGGCAGTGGAGTGATGCAGTTAGGCAGTGGTATGGTTAGGTATTGTAGTGTTTGTAGTGACAAAAGTTGATGTCAAGGCACAGTTGATGTCTGTTGTACTGGATATGCAATGGTGTTTGGAAGTAGAGGATAGGTGGTAGCAGGTGATCAATAGTGAAGTTGTATGGGTGAGGAAGACGGTTAATCAGGTCGATTTATTTTGTGTTGCAAAGGTGCTTGCTATTGTCGATTTGGGATTTGTGTAAAGGCAAGCAGGGGGAAATGGTTATGCTGGAGGTTGGATGTGATTGCTGTAGTGGTAGCTTGTCTGTTAGTCGGGAAGTTAAAGTTGAAATTATTGAGGTGATGGTAGTTTCGATCACAGTGGAGCTAAAGCAGTTTGGGTGGATTTTGATTAAGGTTGCACGTAGGTTGCATGCGAAGGCAGTAAGGTAAACAGTTTTTTTATGCAGTTGTTTGGTTTCGAATTAGACCGCGACGTGATGATGATGATGGTAGAATTTGAAGTGGAAGGTTTTTTGATGGTTTAGGCAGTGAGGAATGGTAAATGGTACAGTGGTTGTTCAAAGTGAGAGGATGTTGTATGCTGTTGAATTGAACGGTAATGTTGTGGCCAGAATTGATGTTTGTGGCTGCTGTGGTCAGGTTGATATGGTGGGAGGCTATTTGAAGGGCATAGTCTTGATGAAACTATCAAGCAAGGTCAGATGAAGGGCAGTGGGAGATTAAACTAACAGTGGTTGATAGTAGGAAGTGACAATGGATGATTGGATTGTGTAATAGGTAGTGGTATTATGTTGTGTGCAAGGCAGATGTGTGTAGCCTGAAGTGAAGTAATGTCAGTTTTGTATTGGGTTGTAGAGGTTGGATGGTGGCAGCACGGTTAAAGTGGAACGTAGAGGATGGCTTGATGTGATAGTATGGTGGTACTTGACAGTACAGGCGATTACAGAGGATGAAGACAGTCAGAGGTGGTGATGAACTGAAATGTGGGGGGAAGTGCAGCAGTAGCTTCTGTTGGTTATGAGAAATGTAGTTGAAGTGGAGCTGAATAGTGTTCTCTGGTAGTAGTGGTAAGATTTGAATGTGATGGTGGATGTAATTGTTTGTGACAGTAGGAAAGGAGGCTGCAAATAGTGAACAGGGAGTGACAGACCAGAAGATGAATGTGCTCAGGGCACAAATTTTTTTTCTGTATGCAAAAGAGATAAAAATGTAAATGAAAAGGTGTAAATGCAAATGTAACAATAAAAATTTTGTTCATTTTTTTGAAATTGTGTATATTTCCTTTTTTTTTGGGAATAATATGCAAATGCAAAAGGAAAATAGAAAACAAGCACACACACAAATGCACAAAAAAATCAATCAAACACACAATATTTTTTCTTATGCAAACACACAATAAAATCACACAAAATAATTCGAAGAATAAAAAATCAAAATCAAAACAAATTCCCCGACAATGGCGCAGAAAACTTGTTCGGACGGCTAAATGTCTATCGAGTTAGAAAATAGCCGAACGGATTTTGAAATAAAATTTACCGCAAGCGCACAGCGTACTATTTAAGTACGTGGCGAGTACGGGTCGATCCACTGGGAATTGATGATTTTAAAATTCTATTCAATCAAATTAAACCAAAGTCGAGTGAAAGTTAAGCTAGAGAATTAGAAAATTAGCTAACTAACTAAAAGAAAAGAGATGCAAATATAAGAGTTAAATGACAATTTAGAGAATAAATCCACTCTCTAGATCATGTAGTTCAACACATATGAAATCATAATCTCTCTTTTATGGTCATTAGTGCTTTAATTGATGTGCTTATCATAAGTATGGCATATTTGTGCTATTGATTAGCCAACATAAGCCATCAAACTATAACACACCCCTTAAACCACTTACTAACTTTAATGAACTTTGACAATGAAAATCAAAATGAAATCTATTTTAAGTATGGCCTATTAACTATTGATTAGAAATATTGACGCAGCGGATTAAACAAAACAATCTTCAATCGATGAAAGTAGCAATCGATGGATTGATGAATACTGAAATGCCCAAATTCGTTGATCCGAAGATACCGAATTCTAGCTATCCCGAACTCGTTGATCGCGCACGATACCGGGTTCAAAGATCTTCAATTCTTCAAGCGTTGATCAAGCGCACTTGATTCCGCGAATCGGCTTCTGCAATCGTTGAATCGAGCGCACTCGATTAACCGAAAGAGGAGATAGGAGATTACACTCAACTACCAATTTGAATGAAAGCACAAAGCTAACAAAGAGAATTTTATTCAAAAATCAACAACCTATACAAATGGCACCACCGGCTTATTTATAGCATTTTACAACTCACACGAAAAAATAACAAAATTACATCAACTCCTAAGTCGGTTTCGACTTACGACCTACGACCTATCATAACTCGGTGACGACTTAAGACAAAACAGTTACAACATAGCGACATAACAACATTACCAGTACAACACAACGACCTAAAACAAACAGGCTACGACCTTAAAGAAGATGCGACCTACGACTTACAAAAATATAGCCTTATTACAACACTTAGGTCGTAGACGACCTAACTACTCACGACATAAGACCCACACGCCTTACGACTCAACAAACAACGGTAGAGATTAACTCGCAGAAGAATCAACGGCAACAAGCTTCAACGACTTAAAAACATGCGGCATCCCAGATCAGCGACTTAAGGAAATCAATGGCAGAGATTAACTCGGTCTAAGATTCAACGACATCCAGAGCTTTGCGACCTAAAAGATAAGCGGTTTCAGAAACTTCGCGACCTAAACCTTGCGACCTAAGTCCTCGCGACTTAACTCCCCAGATCACCCAGCGACTTATCTTAAGTCGTTCCTGTTTCCTGCGACTTATCATAGGTCGTGACTTGTTAGGTCGTAGCACCTTGTTAGCTCGTTCCAGCGACCTATTTCTTATCTCGTTAGGTCGTACACAAGTTAACTCGGTAAGTCGTTCCAGCGACCTATCTTCCAACTCGTTAGGTCGTACACGACCTAAAAACATGTTAGGTCGTTCCAGTTCCTCGTTAGCTCGCACATTCCCACTAGGTCGTTGCCGATCTTCACTAAGTCGTGGAAACGACTTAAGAGCTTTGTTAGGTCGGCTGCGACCTAAAACTTGACCTTTCCACAATTCTTCACGAAATGTTAACTCGTTAATCTCCTCCTTAGGTCGTGAGCGACCTAAGACTTCTTTCCAGGCTACATCATCCTCCCCAGGTTGAGAAAAATTCGCCCTCGAATTTGCACCTTCTGCATCCACCACAACAAACTCATCCCCATGATATGGTACGAGATGCTTAACATTGAATACGTCAGACGTATACACATCTTCTAGCAGCTTCAACTTATAAGCATTTTCATTAATCCGTTTCACGACTTCTACAGGACCAATTTTTCTGGCTTTTAACTTGTTATAAGCGCCCACTGGAAAACGATCCTTTGTTAACACTGCATAAACCAAATCACCTTCATGAAATTCAACACTCCTTCATTTCAAATCTGCAGAACGCTTATACTTCTCATTTGCTTTCTCCAATCGTTCCTGAACGATTTTGTGACATTCTGCCAATCCTTCAACAAAATCAGCAGCTTTCTTAACTGTCTTCTTTGATTGTGGCACTACCGTTAAATCCAACGGACCCTTTGGTAAGCTTGAATATACTATCTGAAACGGACTGAACCCTGTGCTACGATTTACCGCATGATTATGAGCAAGTTCTGCCTGGCATAACTTCACATCCCAACTCTTCAGATTATCTTGTACAAGACACCTCAGCAAATTCCCCAATGATCTGTTCACAACCTCGGTCTATCCATCCGTTTGCGGATGATAAGCACTACTAAACTTCAGCTTCGTTCCCACCATTTTCCACAAACTCAACCAAAAGTGACTCAGAAATCGAGTATCTCTATCCGACACAATAGATTCTGGCAATCCATGAAGTCGATAGATCTCCTTGAAAAACAATTGAGCAACATGTACAACATCCGCCGTCTTCTTACAAGCAATAAAATGTGCCATTTTCGAAAATCGATCAACCACCACATAAATGGAATCGTGACCACGCTGTGTCCTCGGTAATCCCAACACGAAGTCCATACTCACATCAACCCATGGTTTAATTGGTACAGGTAACGGCATATATAACCCAGCATTAGTTGCAGTTCCTTTCGAAATCTGACAGATATGACATCGCTCCACAAACCTCTCCACCTCTTTCCTCATCGATGGCCAAAAGTAAGATTGTGAAATCAACTGTAATGTACGGTCTCTACCCACGTGTCCTTCTTCATGTAGCTCTTTTACGATCTTCATTCTCAAACTACCCTCCGGTATGCACAATCGATTTCCTTTGAACAGAAAACCATCTATCATTATAAACTCATCCGTCTCTCCATCCTTGACTTTATCAACAAACTTTGCAAAGTAAGGATCATTGTCAAATAATTCTGGTAACATTTCAAACCTCGTCACTTCAACCTTTAGTGTAGTCAACAAATGACTCCTCCTACTCAAAGCATCAGCCACACGATTCGTCACCCCTGACTTGTGTTTAACAACAAAAGTAAATTGTTGCAGATATGTAATCCACGATGCATGTCTCGCTGAAATCTTGTCTTGCCCTTGTAAATGCTTCAACGCCTCATGATCAGTGTAAAGAACAAACTCATTCTGAAATAGATAGTGTCTCCAGTGTTTAATAGATTGCACAACAGCATAAAATTCAACATCATATGTACTGTATCTCATCTTTGCTCTTGATAACTTCTCGCTAAAGTATGCAATCGGACGTCCCCTCTAACTCAATACTCCTCCAATTCCAACCTTGGATGCATCAATATGTAGTTCAAACACTAACTGAAAATCTGGTAATATTAGAATTGGTGCAGACGTCAAGAGTTCTTTGATTCGCTCAAAAGCAACCCCGGCTTCCTCCGTCCATGCAAACTGTTTACCCTTCATGCAATCAGTAACAGGTGCCATCACACCACTAAAGTGTGGAATGAATCTCCGATAAAATGAAGCCAACCCGTGAAAACTACGAACTTCCGTTATCGTCTTGGGCTGCGGCCAATCTCTGTTAGCTTCGATTTTACTTTGGTCAACCTGTATTCCTTCTTCCGACACAACATATCCCAAAAATAAAACACTCTTCGCCATAAAAACACACTTCTTTGTAGCAACATAGAATTGTTCTTCACGAAGAATAATTAGCACTTTCTTCAGATGTTGAACATGCTCTTCTGTACTAGCACTGTAGATTAGAATATCATCAAAGTAAACCACAACGAATTTCCCAATGTATGGCCTAAAAATCTGGTTCATCACCCTCATGAATGTACTTGGTGCATTCGATAGACCAAACGGCATTACCAGCCATTCATACAAGCCTTCCCTCGTCTTGAATGCTGTCTTCCATTCGTCCCCTGGTCTAATGTGAATCTGATGATAACCGCTCTTCAAGTCAATCTTAGAAAAGATTACGGACCTACTGATCTGATCCAATAAATCATCAAGCCTCGGCATCGGAAATCTGTATCTGACTGTGATCTTATTCAATGCTCGACTGTCTGTGCACATCCTCCACGTTCCATCCTTTTTTGGTACCAATAAAGCCGGTACAGCACAAGGACTTAAACTCTCCTGCACACGCCCTTGTTCAAGCAATTCCTCTACCTGCTTCCGCAACTCTTCATGTTCCTTCGGACTCATTCGATAATGTGGTCTGTGTGGTAACACATCACCTGGAACAAGATCTATCTGATGTTGTATATCCCTCAACGGTGGCAACTCCGTTGGTAACTCCTCTGGAAATACATCGTCATATTCTTTCAAAACTGGTTTAACTTCTTCTAGAATTTCAACTTCTTCACTGCTCTCACGCCCAATTAACAAGAATACTTCCGGCTCTTCTTCAACCTCCTTAACAAACTCCTTCAAAGATAACAAAGTTTTGAGCTCTTCAATCTCCTCCAACTTGTTTTCCTCCTGTTGTCGCTTCTTTGGAACTAGAGTAATCTTTGTGCCTTCAAACATGAAACTGTAACTGTAACTGTTGGTACGCCCATCATGTTGCACTGCCCTATCATACTGCCACGGTCTCCCCAGCAACAAATGACAAACGTCCATATCTACCACATCGCACTAGATTTCATCTTTATATTTCTTCCCAATTGAAAACTTCACACAAGCCCTTCGTCCAACCTTCACTTCCCCGCCTTTCCTTAACCAAGCTAGCTTGTACGGTTTCGGATGTTTCTCAGTCTTCAACGCCAACTTCCTTACAGCTTCGGAAGAAATTATATTATCACAACTTCCAGCATCAATAACAAATTTGCAAACTTTTCCCAGAATAGTACATGTTGACTGAAAAATATTGCTCCTTAACCAACTACAATCCTCCTCTTGCTTTGGTGTTAAACAGGACCTCTTCATCATTAGATTATAACCTTCGTCTCCCGACACTTCTTCTTCCTCCTCATCAGGTGGTGAATTGGAACATTCAGCTTCTTCATCCTCATCCTCAACCTCCGCTATCATAGCTCTCTTCTTCGGCTTTGGACATTCGATACTTTTGTGGCCCATTTCTTGGCAATTATAACATTTGAAACCATTATTGACTTTCGCCTTCTCAGCCCCCTTCACCACTGGTCTACTGATAGGTTTGGAAACATTAAAACTCCCACTAACACCCTTCACTTGATTGTTGGAATTAGTAAACACACCTCCTCCTCGTCTACCCTGCTTCTCCCAAGCCAACGCTTTCTGATGTGCTTCCGCTACAGATCTAGGATCAAACATGTTAACCATATCCTGAATCTGCATTCGCAACCCCCAACAAATCTGGCTGTCAATTGTTCTTCTGTCTCCATAATATCATTCCTGGCAATCAGTTGATAAAATTCGTCAGCATAGTCATTCACTGATTTCGTCCCTTGTCTCAAGTTCTGCAAACGTTGATACATCAAAGATTGATAATTGTAAGGTAAGAACGTTGCTTTCATCAATTTCTTCATCTTCTCCCAAGATTCAACTTTTGACTTTCCCATTCGTTCACGTGTAAGTTTGGTTTGCTGCCACCATGCCAAAGCTCTACCCCTCATCCTTGTAGCAACCAACTTCACTCTACGATGCTCTGGAACTTCTTTGAAGTCAAAAATCTCTTCAACATTAGCCACCCAATCTAGAAACTCCTCTGCTTGCATACCACCTTTGAATTCAGGAATTTCAGTCTTCATCCCCAACTCCCATTTGTGATCATACTCAGAGTGATTTCTTCCTTGTCCTCGTCCTTGTCCTCGAACACTACCACCATCATACTCCTCTTCAAAATCAGATGTATATCATTGTCTATCTCGTCCACCCACATCTCTACTCCCATCACGTCTACCACCATCATCCCTTCTATCTACATTCCTCCGTTCACGATCATTCACGTTCCTCCCACGCCTTTGATCATCATCAACACTTCTTTCTCGATTGGATTGTGGTGAGACTCTACTTCCCCCATGGTTAGATTCAGGTGAAACCCTTCTCCGATTTTGATTCATATCTAACATCATTTTCTCTAATCGTCCAATTCCTTCGTTAAGCTTTTCACTAAAGTTTTCATTGATTCTTTGCTCCATCTCGCCGGCTTCTTCTCTACGATACAAAGCTTCTACGTTTTGGTGACGATTAGCTCTCCTTGGCGGCATACTTGAAACTTTACAAACTCTTCAAATTCAACACAATTCGAACTTTGATCCAAAATGAAATGGATCGAAAACTCCCACTTTGTTGCTACTTCGCGATGAACACGATGAACACAACTTCTCCAAATGATATAGATCCGATCTATAAACTTCAATACAAAGTCGAACAACTTCAACTTGCTCTCGGCCGTGGTAAACAAAACTCAAATCTTCAAAATGATTAGGCTCCAAGTCTCGATCTAGCTATGATTGGCTAGAACAGGCTCTGATACCAAAAACTGACGCAGCGGATTAAACAAAACAATCTTCAATCGGTGAAAGTAGCAATCGATGGATTGATGAATACTGAAATGCCCGAATTCGTTGATCCGAAGATACCGAATTCTAGCTATCCCGAGCTCGTTGATCGCGCATGATACCGGGTTCAAAGATCTTCAATTCTTCAAGCGTTGATCAAGCGCACTTGATTCCGCGAATCGGCTTTTGCAATCGTTGAATCGAGCGCACTCGATTAACCGAAAGAGGAGATAGGAGATTACATTCAACTACCAATTTGAATGAAAGCACAAAGCTAACAAAGAGAATTTTATTCAAAAATCAACAACCTATACAAATGGCACCACCGGCCTATTTATAGCATTTTACAACTCACACGAAAAAATAACAAAATTACATCAACTCCTAAGTCGGTTCCGACTTACGACCTACGACCTATCATAACTCGGTGACGACTTAAGACAAAACAGTTACAACATAGCGACATAACAACATTACCAGTACAACACAATGACCTAAAACAAACAGGCTACGACCTTAAAGAAGATGCGACCTACGACTTACAAAAATATAGCCTTATTACAACACTTAGGTCGTAGACGACCTAACTACTCACGACATAAGACCCACACGCCTTACGACTCAACAAACAACGGTAGAGATTAACTCGCAGAAGAATCAACGGCAACAAGCTTCAGCGACTTAAAAACATGCGGCATCCCAGATCAGCGACTTAAGGAAATCAATGGCAGAGATTAACTCGGTCTAAGATTCAACGGCATCCAGAGCTTTGCGACCTAAAAGATAAGCGGTTTCAGAAACTTCGCGACCTAAACCTTGCAACCTAAGTCCTCGCGACTTAACTCCCCAGATCACCCAGCGACTTATCTTAAGTCGTTCCTGTTTCCTGCGACTTATCATAGGTCGTGACTTGTTAGGTCGTAGCACCCTATTAGCTCGTTCCAGCGACCTATTTCTTATCTCGTTAGGTCGTACACAAGTTAACTCGGTAAGTCGTTCCAGCAAACCTATCTTCCAACTCGTTAGGTCGTACACGACCTAAAAACATGTTAGGTCGTTCCAGTTCCTCGTTAGCTCGCACATTCCCACTAGGTCATTGCCGATCTTCACTAAGTCGTGGAAACGACTTAAGAGCTTTGTTAGGTCGGCTGCGACCTAAAACTTGACCTTTCCACAATTCTTCACGAAATGTTAACTCGTTAATCTCCTCCTTAGGTCGTGAGCGACCTAAGACTTCTTTCCAGGCTACATCAAATATTGACCATCAAATTTTAATTTCAAATCACTTTCTTTTGCCATAATCATATTTTGATGAAGAGGAAATTAGTGTTAGTGATTGTTTAAGCATAGCCTATTTGATGTCAACAATATAGACTATCAAATTCAAAGCAAAAACAACTAGTAAACCATTTCTATCATCATCATTAAGCACAAAAAGAGAGCATGAATTAACAAATTGTTGAAGCTACATAATTAAAGAGCTTCATTACCCCTGATTTGAAGGGGTTTAGCCTCTAATATTTATCATTTGATTAATAAATGTAGCTAACAACATGAAAGGAAAATGAAAGGAAAATGAAAGCTTAATAAAAAAAGAGAGCTAATTAACAAGAATTAAAACTATTCTACTTGCATGGAAAAGAAATCTATACTAACATGAAAGGAAATAAACAAGAGAAGAAGAGAGCATGTATTTAAAATGCATAAAAAGGAAAAGAAAAATTACATGAAATAAAAATGGCTAAGTAGCCATGAAAAGATAATGAGAACTTGTCTTTTATTTTGAGCCTAAACTAAACTAAGAGAGACTAAGGAAGAAGAAGGGTTACATGAAACATAAGGGGTACTTATACATGTGTTAAACACCCTAATTCATATTTTTGGGGAATGCCCAAAATACCCTTGAGAAAGTGTGGAGGCCAAGTAATCATTAGCTTCTACTAATCCTCATTTAAGTGAACATGAAGCCATTAATTCCATAAGCATGTGCATTAGCCTCTAATTTGTACATTAAGGTAGGTGGGTAGGTGGGGTCCTCCATTATCTTCACTTTGAATTATTTCCATCTTCATTTGTTCTCTTCACTCTTGTGCATGCATATATCATCATGAAACCACTTGTATATGAATTCAAATTCCTACAAAATAATATAGAAATTTTCAATTAAATTTTAGAAAATTAATATATGCACAAAAATGACCATTTTTCCCTTGGATGAAGATGAATATGTGACAATTTGAAATAATTTGAATTTTGGTTTAAACAAGTTAAAATACCTGATATGATCATTTATCTAATTTAAATAGATTAAATATGGTGGTAAAAATATGTACATTTACGTGCACATCAGTAAGGGCCAAATGGTTTGTAGTGAACCCATGAAAACTATATCCGGATTAAGTTATTGGCAGAAGTCCATAGGTTCATAGTCAAACCATGAAAACTATGATATGAGAGAAGTTATTGGAGATACCAATAGGTTCAGGGAGAACCCATGAAATAATTAAATGAATTTATTAGCGGGGGCCAATAGGTCCTTAGTGATCCCATGAAAACTATGAGACTAGACAGATAGTCCATAAACTTTAAACAGGCTATTGGTTAGCCCATGAAAACTAATAGGTTAATAGTGACCTTAGAAACTATAACTATGACAGACAATCAAATGAATGGGGACGGGAGATCCAATTTAATTTACTTATTTGCATATCACCATAATATTATAAATTGCTATGATTTTATCCATTGTGGATGTAGGAGCACAATATATCGTTATTATGAGTTTTTGATAAGATACTAGTAAGGGAAAACTGTTTCGCTAAGCGGCGTGGTCTCACTAGATGTCTAAATGGTTTGAGATGGTAGGTTATTACTCATGACATGATTTATGTCTGACTCGAAGTTTATGTTTTACCCTTAAAATCTCGAGTGCTCAATTAATTTTGAGTAGTTTGAGAGTTGAGGTTTTAAGGTACCTCTTTAGACGAATACGCTTCTGGAGACATGCGGGACACAGCTAGAAGGGGTTCTTTTCTATTTTGATTCTGCTGTGTTTTGATGTAAAGGAAAAGTTGTTTGATTTCCTACATATATATACTCTGATCATCCAAGGGGGCATCTTTATATGTCGCTCTTAGCGTATGTTGTAATAATTATATTTTCTCTGAACGTGGTTTTCAAATCTTGGATTATGTTAATGAATTTGAAATGTTTTGAAATGGAATGTGAAAGTTGTTTAATGATTTTAAATTTTTTCCATATCCATGTTTTTTTGTTATATCAATGTATCTAACGTTACCGTAATTGGTTGCCGAGGATTAATAACTATGGTTGACGGCAGCATCCGTAGCCGTTGATTATCGGCCTCCAAGTAGGGGATGCTACAAGTTGGTATCAGAGCATAGGTTTATGAAAACTTAGAAGAAATTTAAACCTAAAAGACTTTTCAAAACATAATTCAATGAATCAGAAAATAAGATCGGTGTTTGGGTTAACGATATTGTAGCGTACTTGTATTTGATATATATATATATATATATATATATATAAGTACGTATTCCTCTCTCTCTTAGACCGTTCTTCTGTATCTTACTAAGGCTTGTATGCAGATTTACGAGAAAGAAGATATGGAGGCAGGAAACGGAAGAGGAAATCTCGGTGGAGGAAGCACCACAACAAACAGAAATGCTCGACCCACCAGGAAGAACCCAGGTCGACAGGCTAATGCTAATCAAAATGTAGATGTCAATGTAGGTGCTGGAAATCCGCTAGTAGATATGGGGATGATGTATCAATTCTTGATCAATCTGATGCAAGCAAGAGAAGCTGCTGGAGTTGCTGGGAATGTTAGAGGAGCTAATCCGGTGGCTCCAGCTGGGAATAACTATGCTAAGTTGAGCGGGGAATACACAAGTCTTGGTGGAAAGCCGTTTATGGGAACGGAGGATGCCATAGAAGTTGAAAATTGGCTATTGCATCGTGAGGGAATCTTCGTTGACTTGGGATTGAATGATGACAAAAGAGGAGACTAGCCATTAGGCAGTTTCAGGGAGCAGTGCTCCATTGGTGGAATAGTATTACTGCCGGAGTTCCTGAGGAAGAGTTGACTTAGGTAGAGTTTCGAAAAAGATTCGAGCAGAGGTTTTTGTCTGAAGTTTCTAAGTCGGCATTGTTGAGAAAGTTTATGGATTTGGTGCAGGGAGAGATGTCGGTAATTGAGTGTGCTACTAAGTTTGATGAGCTGTCTAGATATGGGTATGCTACCATTGACACCGTCATCAAGAGGAATGAGAAGTTTATTCGGGGATTGAGGCCCGAGATTGCTAGGGCGACGGTGCCACATCTCCGTGATCCCTGTAATGTTATTGTGGAGATGGCAATCCGACATGAAGAAATGATTACTATTTGTGGGAAGGAAAAGCCGGTTGAAACCCAGGGTTCTCAGGGGAAGAAGAGGAAGTTCTTTAAGAAGAAGGGAACCTAGAAGGGAGAGTCTGCCAAGAAGGCAAAGGCCGATCTGGTTTGTTTCAAGTGTGATAAGAAGGGTTATTATGCACATGAATGCTGGACAGGCAAGGGAAAGAGCGCTAAAGAAAAGAAGAGCATGAAGTGCTTTAACTACGACCAAGTTGGGCTTTATAAGAATCAAGGTCTAGAACCAATCAGGGCAGACAAGGGAAAAGTCTTTGCTGTTGGACCATCATCAGCTAGGCCAACTACTGCTGAGAAGGGAAAGGCTATGATGGAAGGTACGCTTTTGATTCAGAGTATACCAGTTATGGTACTATTTGATACTGATGCATCACATTCATTTATCTCAGTGTTTGGTTGATAGGTTATGCTTAGAACCCACATACCTAGTTACTTCCTTAAGGGTTGCGAATCCAATAGAAGATTATGCAACTCTAAGGATATGATGTGACCAGTTAGAACTTGATTTGTTAGGTCATAAGTTTGCATGCAGTCTGTATGTTTTAATTTTGTAGACTTCGGGATCATTTTGGATATGGATTGGTTGGGTAAATATGATGATAAGGTATTTTGCCAAGATAGGGAAATATCGTTGAGACACCCTGATAGTCATAACTGAATTATATTCTCAGTGGAGAATTCTAACAGATGTGCTTGTGCTCTATTGAGAGCTATGGAAGTGGAAGAAGAGTTAAGTCAAGTTGAGGTAGCAAGAGAATTTGCAGATGTTTTTGAGCCGGTTACGGGACTACCATCGAAACGAGCTGTTGAGTTCCGGATAGATCTTGTGCCAGGAGCTGAACCTGTTAGTAGACCACCTAGCAGGATGACACCGACCGAGATGAAGGAATTGAAGGTGCAGCTAGTGGATCTAGAAGAGAGGAATTTTATTAGACCAAGCAGTTCGCCTTGGGGAGCGACCACGGTGTTCGTGAAGAAACCGGATGGGTTGTTAAGGATGTGTATCGACTATCGTAAGTTGAACGAGAAGGCAATTAAGAATAAGTATCCTTTGGCGAGAATAGATGATCTATTTGATCAGTTGTGTGGGGCCAGAGTATTTTCTCAATTGGATTTGGCGGCAGGTTTCCATCGGTTAAGAGTAGCAGACGACAGTATTCCGTTGACATCGTTCCGGACAAGGTGTGGTTCGTATGAGTGGTTAGTAATGCCATTCGGGTTAACGAACGCACCAGCTTTCCTCGTGGATCTGATGAACCGGGTTTTCCGATAGTACTTGGATAGGTTCATGTTGGTGTTTATAGATGACATTTTAGTATACTCTAAGGATGAAAAAAAGCATGAAGATCATCTTAGAGTAGCGCTTGAGACGTTGAGGCAGCATCGGCTGAAAGCGAAGTTTTCCAAGTGTCATTTTTGAAAGAAAAAGGTTAAGTTTATTGGTCACACTACTCTAGAAAAGTCATTTCGTAGCATTGAAAAAACGCCACCAAAACTTTTAGTAGTGTTTCGATAAACGCTACGACACGACATGCGTCAGAAAGTTTTAGTTGCGTTGTAGTAAACGCTACCAAAAACAAACATATTGTAGCGTTTCTGAAACTCTATAAAAGTTTTTTTTGCAGCGTATTTAAAATGCAACCAAAATTACATTTTTTACTTGCATTTGTTCCCATAGCACTTTTGAAACGACTAAAACTTATTGATTGATGTACAACACATTTTAAACGCCGCAATTTACTGTAAATGGCTTGTATCATTTCCAACAATCACTTATATAAAATAGCCATATTAAAACCAACAATCAATCACATAATTATCATTTTCAAACCGACATTGATAATCATCATATTCAAATAATTGAAAAAACACGTTACTCGCATAATCAAGTATAATATTCATAATCATTTTAATAATAGTATTTCGACAAAATAAGCGAATTCACATACCACAACCGTTTACAAACAAGTCTACATAACTAGTACAAACAAAATATTATAATATGTGATAGCTAAAGTCTTGTTCAAGGCTTAATTATCGGCAATTCTTTGATGCGGCTGTTCTTCACTTCAGAAATGCTAATTACTTATAGACAAGTATAATGGTCAACAGTTAGAATTACATACATGTCTTGATAATTTATGTGTGCCGATAATGGTAGGAGATGCCGAACTATAAACTCGTTTCATAGCTTTTGTAACCTATCAAATAAACATTACACATAAGTCATATCAAGTACATTCTCCATTATTATTAATAAAAATATAGAAAATAATAATAAAAATAAAATAATTTGGATTAGAAGATTGTGGGTCCTCTCATATATTCTGTTTACTTGAGAAATTTTCTTTGTTCTATTTTTAGACTTTAACAACATAAAAAATTGAAATGTTGCAATGTATCAAAAAAGACTCATTGTCCCTATAAATATAATTTAATTGGAATAATAGTATAAGCAGAGACTTAAAAACTTACTTCTTTTTCCCAATTAGTCGAATACACAACAATTGCGTACAATACATCTTGAAGAAAAAGTGCACAGATTAAACCTATCCAAAGACCCTGCAAATCATAGTAACTTGTTAAGGATCAAAATAATAAACAAAATGAAGTTGTACTTTTGTAAAATAAACATATATTGATATAACAAATCAATTTGTGATTAAAAAAGAAACATATAAAAATTCCTAACCTTTGTTTGATGATGGAGAACAAAAGTCATAATAATAGAAATTGGAAGACCAACTACATAATATGATCCAAGATTAATACATGCACCTAACTTTTGCCAACCATAGCCTCTACCAGTTCATATATAGTTAAAATACTATCAGTAAGGTTACAATAACTAAAAAAATGAAAATAATAATAAAACATGTATTCATATGTGTGTTATGTCATATGCTTGTAACATACATATTTTGTCCAATGTAAATGATATAGGCTGTTAACTGCCTTATACTATTGATTCATCAGTGAGATAAATAGTACAGTAATCAGTAAGATTGAAATGCGAAATCATAATAGCGACATATATTTCTTTCTAATTATTCAAGGTATTTATTGTGTGAATAATGCATATTTCCATTTACCTCGACTTAAGAAAATAAAAATATGAATGTTTGAAGAATAGAGCAGTACTAGCAAGTACGCACTGCATACCATCTAACAAATGTACAGGTGCAAGCAAGGGCATCATATCGGCCATAACATCAACAACTTCGACTTCAGTACTAAAAGCACACCCTCATGGTTTGCGTATAGGTATCAAAACAATGCCTATAACAATGCCTTCTATAGGGGTCATACATACATTCACAATTACTGGTAGTCGAGAAGCTTTGTGATTTTCAGATCTGAGCTCGTTAGACACGCGTACACTGTACGCAAAAAATTTTGCAAAAAAAAAATCAAGAAAGGCTTAAGGTACTCATGATGAAATTTTTATATAGTAACTTAATTTACCTTATAGCAGCGCCTAACCCATAAATGATCATGTATACCAATGCACAAGTATTGAAGCTAAAAATAAGAAACACCATCATATCTCTCAATATTTTCATAGATTAATATCAACATATAAACATATTCTCTTTTTAATCAATTTCCCATGCCGAACATGAAATATTCATCACTAAAGAAGGTACAGGTATTGCTTACGTGATTGACATGACCGAGGTATGTAGTGCAGGATTTGGATTCTCACATGTTATAATCTCACCTTGCTAAATTACAAAAGGTTCTCAATTTCATTATACGTAACAATATGTATAATCATCATAACCATTCTTTGCTTTATGGAACATCAGTGCTATATGTACTTCAACCAGCTATAAACAAAATCATCAGAACAATTTTTTTTAATATTTTCGTCAGTTAATTAAATTCATCAGAATCTGATCGTGTTTATATTCTTGATCACTACTGTTATATGTATTTATCAGACTAATATGCATTTCTTGAACATGAGCGGAGGAATCAACTCGTTAGAGATGAACATGGCAGAACAAAAGCTAACAGTGGTAGGAGCAATGGACCCTGTCACAATTGTAATCAAACTAAGAAAACTGTGGCGTGCTGAGATACTATCAGTAGGACCTGCAAAAGAACCAGAGAAGAAGGAAGAGCCTTAAAAGGAAGAAGCTAAAAAGGAAGAACCTATGAAGAAAGAAGATAAAGAAGAAGCAAAGAAGGAAGAACCCAAGAAGGAAGAAGAAGTAAAGAAGGATGAGCTAGAGAAGAAGGAGGAAGTGGCAGAGAAAAAACCAGATCCACAAGAGCAATTTTACAGAGAACTGGCGAAGGCATACATCTACAAGGGTTACAGTCCACCGTACATGAACAATCCACCTTACAATACTCCTTATATGATGACCGCATCGCATAATTACCCTTGTATGAATACTTATCAAAATTCGCATATGGGTGCTTATAATCCGCCTATGTCGGCCCATTACAACGTATATAGCGCGGAGGAGAACCCAAACTCTTATTCTGACATGTAAATTATGATGCAAGAATGTTTGAAGATTGTTGTATAGTTTGGTAAGGTGCATTACTATTGACATTAACATTAGCAAGAGCATTAGCATCTTTATTGACCATTAACCATAACCAGCCTCACATTCAAAACTTCCACATACAAACTTGCTACATTCCTTCCATTCCCATCGCCACAGCACCTCCGTGCCACTATCATCGATTTCAACCAACCTCCGTCATCGCCTAACACTCCCTCTATGCTTCAGTCACTCAATTCCACTCCCTCTCACTACCTTCAACTACCTGCCCCATCAATCTTCACTAACAAACACAAACCGCACTTCAGTCGAGCCACCGCAACTTCACAGCAAGTTCCAATCTTCATTTCCAAATATCATTTATTAATATTTATTTTATATTGTAGCTACCACTATGATAAATTTGATAAAACAAGAATTTCCCAATTTCGGACATAATTGACATTGATTGTCTTTCTCGAACGATGGACACTCAACTTTATCTTAAAACTCTATAAGAAATGATTAAGACATAACTTTAAAGATGGACGTAGTCCCTTATGACCAAGTCAAGATACAATGCAAATACCTACCATTTTGAGCTTCTTGGTAGTTAGCAGCAAGCCTTTTCCTAGCATCAGAAAGCCTCTGATCATCAAGCAAACTATGCTCTTGTTTCCTCACTTTCTAATTTAAATTGAACCATTCACAAAACAAAGATTAGTAAATTGGTAAATATTAACAATAAATACAAGAAAATCAATTACAGCTGGAATCGAAGGAGTGGGAGGTCTGCTTTGATGGTGCTTGTCTTTTCGGAACTAGGATTACATTTTGCTCTAAACTATTGCGATTAGAACTCATTCTACCATCTGCTTCAAACAATTGAAAGTTCAATCACAAATAAATAGTTACTTCAAGTATATTATGCTTAACTTTCACTAAACTCACTATGAAGATCAGGAGAGTAAGCACACTCAGCAACCTAATATATCCGAGTAGATAAATGAAATATATATCAGAATGATGAAAATGTATTTTGGATGAATGTACAACAGGGATGAAAATACATGCATCCATTGTAATACATTCCTGTTGTACATTCACTGATGAATTTGCTTATTCAATTCGTATTACAACAGGATAGAAGTTGAAAAAGTCCAATTCAATCTAAGATTCTATTTGAATTACAATATTGTCAACATCACTTCTGGCTATAAATGCTATTTATATAATAAGTTTCTACAAAACCGAAAAGAGTTAGCGTTATAAACAAAATTAGATGCTAAATATTTAAATTTATAAGATGCTTCTTATGAAAAAATTGCATGCGTAAATAACATGTACTAAAATATTGAATAATCATATGGATATGAAATGATGTAAGTAAATAATAGTTAAGCGTCTTGAATTAGAAATGTTGAAATTATATGATAAAATATAACTACCAAATTAGAAACTTACTTGTATGCTTTATGCAAAGGTCTAATTAGTGGCGACATCTTCCTTCTCAATCCCATACACTTGCATCTGTTACCCTTCCTTAAACCTTTATGCGTAAATCTTCCAAATCACAACTGTGATGACCCACCTTTTTCGACAGTTTAAATCAACAATAAACCACACATGTTTAATTTAAACCATTCAAAAGGGAGGATTGTCAATGGGGTTTAATAAGAAAATAAGAGAAAAGAAAGGAAACAAAACACAGAATCTCGTAGCGGAATGACAAAATATAATAATCAAATAAACAGTTAATGAAGCTGTTTTACAATATACATTTGATTACACAAATTTTACAACATAATCAAAGTACACTGAACAACATACCAATAATGATGCAATGGAATAGCACTAATAATATAATTTACCAAACTCCATCTTCGTCCTCCAGAAATAATGTCTTCAGACATTGAAAAGCCTAGGCTGACCCGAGCGTAATGAAAAGACAAAACACTCGAGTCAGAACTAAAAGTTCTCATGTAAGTTAAATCAATAACAGGTAAATATCAGTGTAATAGCTTCAGAGATGATTACGGGATGAGATGATTACAAGATTTTACATCTCCTATCCAGTGTATAACGTGCGTGCAATAACTTAGGGGATGTTACGGGATTTTCCATCTCCTAAGGATTCGTTAAACTATCTATATGTAGTAAGATACGCTATATCTGTAGTGTCTAATCAGTAAAATAAATATTTTTCTTAGCGTTAAGGCTTTACATTAATCTCCCTTAACACATTTTCAAGCAGGTAGTCTATGCAAGTCCTGTAACACAATCAATAATGTCGGTAGCCAGTGAGTCCCCTATAGGTACCATACTAAAACAAAATTGTAGTGTGCGCGAATAAGGATAAAGATTATGACAAGGCACGTGAGGCAATGCCTAAGGTAGGATACTACCAATTCGAATCGCCTGACTGGTGGTAACTCCTAACGGCCCACCGCGTCCAACACTCCCAAAATCCGAAGGTGCGCACCAATCAAGTTTCAAAGTCAAGATGGAAATACGAAGAAGTGTGTCTACTAGATGTAGCTAGCCTCAATGGTCA
The DNA here is from genome assembly GCA_030737815.1 of Allium fistulosum. NCBI lineage: Eukaryota > Viridiplantae > Streptophyta > Magnoliopsida > Asparagales > Amaryllidaceae > Allium > Allium fistulosum. The sequence goes on along the minus strand of CM060902.1, from coordinate 190,839,879 downwards.
AGACAAGTCGTCCTATTTTAGTCATTTCCAATTGACACAAGTGTCGGGGTCATCCATCATCGTTCTCTTTCTTCAAATCCACCAAACGTTCACCAAATCCAACCACTTCATTCTGGATCATCCACCACGTACACAGTCGTTAAAGTGGTTTCAATATCGATAGAGAGTATGCCAATAAGAGGCCCCGGCCTCTTTAACAACCAAACATCATTTTTCACACAGGTTAGTTCTTTTACATTTCAAAACCAATTCATATTTGATATCAAAATATCATATTCAATTCAAAATCATCATATTTATTCAAAATATGTCATTCCCTCTTAAAAATATCATTTCAAATTTCAACTTAGGTTATACCATCATTCAATCACACTCGCCTTTAAATTAAGTATTTAAATATAAACATTCCAACTTTACACAGTTTGAAATTCTAGAAAATAGTTTGAATAGTTACAAATAGTTTAAAATAGTTTATATAGTTTAGAGGTTTAAAACAATTTAATGTAAATGGGTCGAGTATTGAAAATGTTTTATATAGTGAAATAGTTTCGGAAAATCTACATAATTTGAATATAAAAAAATAGATTTTAAACAGTTTATATCAAAAATATTTTATTTTGAAAATAATATTAAATCAAACTGTTTCTTTCCGTTTCAACAATCTGGACCCATGTCCAATTTCAAATCAACAAATTCAATTTCCAATCTTTCAATTCAAATGTCTCAATTTCTGTTTAGCTTCAAATCAACTTGATTTCAATTTCAATTTGAAATAACTTCAATTTCCGAAACATTCATTTTTAACTTCAAATTCGATTCAACAATCAAATTCAATGATTTAAATTTCAATTCGATTCTTATTTTAAATCATCTCAATTTATATCAATTTCAAGCCCAATTTCAATTTACTGATTTAAACCACTTAAATCAAATTAAACTTCATTGTTCGATTTTAAGATCCAAATCTTCAAAATAATTCAATTTTCCGAATTAAAGTCATATATCAATTATAACTTTACATTTCCAATTAATTCTTTTCAACAATTTCCTTTAATCAATTTAAATTTCAACATTTGATAGCTTAAATCAGAAATGTTCATTTCATATAAAACAATATCATTTAATAAAAATCCAAATTCAAGATTTTTAAACCATTTAATTTAACCAATCTGGTTTCCGTATATAATTTTCTACCCTATGACCAAGTGATTAGTTATTTCAATTTTACTTATAGAGATGGATATATCATTTCAATCCAAATCAAAATGTCATAGGTATATATCATTTCAACCTATTTCTTAATTTATTCGAAATAATTTAAATAATGGTTTATACGCTTTCAATTAATATACAGGGTGATAACAGGGATATAAATATATAAATAAACATCCAATCATCCAATATGTCAATAAATAGACATCCGTCACAGTCAACATCCAAATCAGCCAATAAATCACAACAATTAACTGGTTATCAATATCAGGTATTTAACTAGCAATCCAATTTCAAATTAATTTAAATGGCAATTTAATTCAATAAAATTCAATTTCAATTAAAATGTCAAATTAAACTACCAAACAGCAACCAATAAAATTCTTATCACATAATAAAATTTAATTCAACTAACATAAGAAGGTTTAGTATTGCGTAAGTGGGTTAAATTACCCACCTTTGATTTATCGTCCATTTAAAATCCAAAAAAGCCCAAAATTGAACAGTCTCGAAATTCAACCAAACCAGTTCCATGTTATCCAAAATTTCGATACGATCCTAACGGAAGAAACCGCGCGCAAATCCGAGTTTGTATGTAAAAGTTTTATACGTTAGAAGTTTGAAATTCAAATTTAAATAAAATAAACAATAGGGGCAAAACGTAATATCGTTTACCTCCTGAAACCCTATCGCACAACAAAAGTCGAACAAACCTGTAACGACCCACCTTTTTGGATGGTTCAAATCGACAATAAACCACACATGTCAGACTAAAACCATTCAAAAGGGAGGATTGTTAATGGGGTAAATAAGAAAAAAAAGGAACACAAAACACAGAATCTCGCAGCGGAACGACAAAATATAATATTCAAATAAACAGTTCATGAAGTTGTTTTACAAATAACATTTGATTACACTTTTACAATTCAAATCAGAGTTATAAATACATCATAAATAAACAAATAATGCAGTGGGACACAGAATGCAGTGGAATAATAAATTGCAATAATATACTGAGTTTTCATCTTCGTCCTCCAGAAAATAGTTTTCAATACACTGAAAAAGCTCAGACTGACCCGAGCGTAATGAAAAGACAAAACACTCGAGTTAGAACTAAAAGATCTTATGTAATCAGATCAAAATAAGTAAAATAAAAATATTAGTGCAATGGTTTCATAGATGTTACGGGATTTTCATCTCCTATTAAGTGTACAACGTGAATATAATTATTTAAAGGGTTTCAAATAATTTGAAATATCAATCTTAATCATCTAATTAAAACACATCTGAAGTTTGAATTAACTTAAACCCTTCAAATAATTCAATTCCAAATAAAATCCAAATTCAAGAAATTATATGGGTATATGTCATTTCAACCAGTATCAAAAATCAACATTTCCAAATCAATGAAAACTGCTCGGGTTTATCATTTCAACCCATAACGATTTTCCCCTAATCTATAAGATTGTTTGGGTATGTATCATTTCAAACCATAGGGATAACAGAGATATAGACATAAATAATAACCAATCATCCAAAATGTCAACCAATAACATCCATCCAATCACCAAAATATCAACAATTGAACATACAACACTATCATCATTGAAATCAACCAATAACTACCAACAATTTACTGGTTATCATTAACAAGTATTTAACTAGCAATTTAAATTTCAATATTAAATTAAATGGCAATTAAATTCAATAAAAGTCAGATTTAACTGGAATGACAATTTAAAATATACTAAACAACAATCAATCAATTTCTAATTATATCATAAATTCAATTCAACTAACATAAGAAAATCTAGTAGTTGTAAGTGTGTGCTCACCTTTCGTGGCTATGAAGGTGATGATAAAAATGGAGCAATATGGAGATTCCTAGCAAAGATCCAAATGCAAAGCAAATCCAATAAAGCTTAGACACGAACACGAATCAATAAATAAGTTTCAACTACTTCCAACTTCCAAACATCCCAAGATCCAAACTACGGACAAACCTGAAACTAGGTCATCTTTAAGAAAATATTCGGACCAGAATATTACAGAGTCTGTAAAAGTGACTAACTAGAAAGTTGTTACAAATTCTTTTCTCTCCACTTAAAAAAAAAGAGTCACTCATAAAGCTTATGTCTTGAGGATGTTATGGTCAAAACAATTAGATGTGTTTTCTGAGTTAAAAATCTAAGTTCAAAAATACTTCGAAAAGATTTGAGTTTTGGCATAGCAAATTAAGGAATTTGAAGAACTGATCTAAAATAAAGTTGAAGCCATTGGAAAAATAAATGGTTTGAAAAAAAGAATCACAAAATTTGGTTCATTCTTGAAGGAGATATGATTGATACAATATGGGGTATTTCCATCTTTCCCCGTGGTTCCTTCGGCGGTTCCAGGAGCGTTCTTATTCCGATTCACCGTCGTGTTACTTAGTTTGACATTCAACGGTTGCATGCTGGTTGACTTCCCTTCTAGCTCCTATGCCTCCTCCAATCTTAAGCATTGACTTGCTTTGTGATTGAAATCCTTCATTGTAGTTGGTTGCTTCATCCTGATCCACTTTTCGAACTCGGTTTCAAGGTGAATAGGTCGGACCGAAGCCATGAAAACCATGTCTTCATTTGGATTGCTGACCTCTATCACTGTGGTATTGAATCGGTTTATGAAAGACTACAACGGTTCATTTTTTCCCTGGAATAACCCGAACAGGGACATCACATCTTTGGGTTGCGCGGTATGGAGCCTGAATTGATCGAGGAATATTATGGCTAGTTGATTGAAAGTGGAGATGGATTTCGGCGGAAGCCTAGTGATCCACATGGAAGCGATCCCTTCTAAGAAAATAGGAAAGCATCTACACCGAACAGCTTTTGAAGCATTTTCTCCATTTATGTACCAGCTATACTTGTATAAATGGGGTTTCGGGTCCTTCGTCTCATCATAAGATAGGATAGTTGGCATCGTGAAGATTTCTGGATAACGCTCATTTAAGAACTCATCAGTGAAGGGAGTCCGGCTTGATGCGGATCTCCACTCGTCATCTCTTCTATTTTTATTTTCGTCCAACAATCGCTTAACCATATCCGCGATGAGGGCCTCTGATGTCCGGTAATCCTGGGGACTGCTGTCAGTCACTGCACTAAGTGTTTGACTTTGTAGACGGTCTTGGCGAGCGAGCTGAAGCCTAGGCTCTCCTGTCTTTGGGAGAACCACTCCCTCGGGATCCTATTGGCTTGTGGTTGTTTTGACTGGCGGTTTTGACATTTTTAGCATTGGCAAACGCATTGGCATTATCTTCCAACTTATCATAATTAAATTGTTCTTCATTCTCTGAATCGGAGAGGTCCATGGCTATATCCTCTCGCGGGGTCATTGCCTCTTGAATCAAGTATAGGGTTGGTTGCCTTGCGGCAAGCGGGGTACTTGTATTCCCTTTTGCATTAATTCCCATATTTCCTGTTGTTCCTCTTTTCTACGGCCGCTTCCCTTTTTCCCGTTTAAGCCAGAAACGGAAGAATTTTCTTGTTCTATGGCAGTCACGGGTTTAACCATAGTTCTTGGAGCAGGATTTGATCGTAAGGTTAGGAGGGTATTGAGCTTTTCCATCAGAGCCTTTTGACTGTTCTCCATTTTCTGGTTGATCTCATCAACCATTTTGTTCAACCCTTCCCTAGTAAGGACTTCGTGCTGACCGGAGGATGTTGGCGCCTGATTTCCCAACTTAGCACCGTATACTTTAGTTTGCTGAGGATTCACATCCTCTCCAGCTACAACTGCCCCTATGGACCTGCCAGAGTTAGTTCTCCTTCTTCCGGGAACCATCGATTCCAAGTGGTAGATTTTTCAAGCAAAGATTGAGGATCTAAATTCTGGACCTATCGAGTCCAAAGGAGATAGCCATATTTGGATCCTGAGTTAGCTTCTCAGTGAAAGCACCAAAATGTTAACCCAAAAAATGGATCAACACCCTGGTTGAGCGTGAAAGCACCAGCCATCTTCTCACATGGCAATAATGTAGATAATAGATATATAAAAAAGCAGTAAGAAAAAGAAGACAAGAAGATTCTTATAGCGGTTCGACTGTTAACGAAGCTTATGTCCACTTATAGTTTTTACTATAGACTGATTACTGTTACAAGATGTATTCGATTACAAAGCTCTTGATTATCCTTAGCTAGATTGAATCTCCAAGGTTGGAATCCACTGGAGAATCACAGTGAATTCCTTTGAAGACCGTTGTGTGGGAGATAAGGAGTGAAGAAAGCTTCCAGCAGAGTTTCAGTCACCAGTCCGGAGAAGATCCAGTTTATGTTGTAGATAGGATGGTATTATAGAGATTGGAGAGCTATTGGGCCAAGCCTGTTCGCCAGCTGTTTGCAGATGGTCATAAGAAGAAGCAGTGGAGCTTAGCTCGCGATCCGAGCCAAAATCATGGATCACTAACGATCCATGGTTTATGGATCGCTAGCGATCCATAGCAGTAGATCGAGTGCGAGCTAATTACTTAGCCTTTTCCTTTGCTTCACTTTGTTTGGATAACACTTATTTTGTGATCACGTATGGATCGATGGCGATCCATAGTGTATGGATCGCTAGCGATCCATACAATTAGCATATTTTTGGACTTTTCTTTTTGAACTGTCTTCGTTGTCTTGTGTCGACGTTGTTCATGTAGTCTTGTTTCATGTCGCCTTGTTTTGATGATGATTTACTTGCTGGTTGTATTTGGCTTCTGATTGGGCTGGACAGATGCTTATCTCTCAATTTAATTTGCTCAGAATCTCATCAAATTCAATCACTGTCTTTAGGATATATGGTAAACCATAAAGCAAGGGGATCGATAAAATCTTGGGTAAATCCCATGGATCGCTAGCGATCCATAGGCCATGGATCGCTAGCGATCCATGCCCTTAGTGGATTTTTCTCTTTCTCTTTCTTAGCTCCTTTTTAGCTTGTTATTCTAACTTTTTTGGTTGACTTCTGAGGTAATCTAACTCCATCAAGTTGTTTCATCTTCTTTTGGATCCTGCTGGGTTAAAAATATGGATAACATGGTGTATATCGATGCATGTGGGACTGGATTAGGAGCTGTGTTGATGCAGAAGAGTAAAGTTATTGCTAATGATTCACGATAACTTAGACCGCATGAAGTAAGATGTCCTACTCTTGATTTGGGGTTGGCTACAGTGATCATCACATTGAAGATTTGGAGACATAATCACTTAGGGGAGAGATTTGAGCTATATACATATCATAAGTTCTTAAGATATTTATTCTCTCAAATGGAGTTGAATATTAGACAACAGAGGTGGCTGGAGATTTTAGCAGCTTATGATTTTGGTATAGAGTATACACCTGGGAAAGGAAATAAAGTAGCGGATTCTCTTAGCAGAAGACATCAGAATGTGGTGTTGGCTATATTGGTAGAATGGAAAGATTTAGAAGTCTTGATTACTTGTAGTGTGCAGTTAAGATCGACTGCTAGTACTGGTCAGAGCACCGCCATGTTGTCCTGTTTAGAAGTTCGACCAGTGCTGATCGAAAGGATTGCTTCTAAGCAGAGGGAGGATTAATTATTAGCAGAGATGATTAGAAGGCTTTAGGTTGGAACTGAGATCGATGAGCTAAAGGATTTTACTCTTGACCAGAGAGGATAGTTGAGAAAGAAGGGACGGTTGTGTGTTTCGAATGTTGAGGACTTAAGGAAAGAAGTTCTTAAGGAATTCCATCAATCCAAATTTACGATTCATCTTGGAGGAACAAGATGTATCAAGATATGAAGCAGAGCTTTTACTAGGAAGGCATGAAGAAGGATGTTGGCTTGTGGGTTAGACAGTGTGTAAACTATCAACAAGTGAAGGCCGAACATCAGAAGCTGAGTGGATTGCTTCAACCGTTGGAGATACCAGTTTGGAAATGGGATTCAATATCCATGGATTTTTTAGATGGGTTGCTAAGGGCAAATAGAGGAAATGAAAGTATATAGGTCATAGTGGACAGGTTGACCAAGAATACCCATTTCATTCCAGTTAAGTCAACCAGGACGACACATGTTTTATCTAAGTTGTTCATGAAGAACATAGTTAGATTACATCGAATTCCTAGTAATATAGTCAGTGACCGAGATGCTTTGTTTACTAGTGAATTTTGAAAGAGTCTACAGGATGTGTTAGGTGCCAAGCTCAAGATGAGTACTGTATATCACCCTCAGACGGATGGGCAGACAGAGAGTGTCAATAAGGTACTCGAGGATTTGTTAAGAGCTTGTGTGCTAGACTTTGGTGGATCTTGGGAAGATTACCTATACTTAGTGGAGTTTTCCTATAATAACAGTTATCAGACTAGTATAGGAATAGCGCCTTTTGAAGCTTTGTATGGAAGGCCATGCAAATCACCAACATGTTGGTTGGAGACTAGAGACAAATTAGTCTTGGGTCCAAATCTGGTTAGAGAGGCGACAGAGAAGATTGAGTTGATTCGAGAAAGGATGAAGGAAGCTCAGTCCAGATAGAAGAGTTATGCAGATAAGAGGCGTAAAGACCTAGAATTCTCAGTTGGAGATAGGGTTTTCATTAAGGTGTCACCGATGAAGGGTGTGATACGATTTGGAAAGTCAGGGAAACTGGCCCCAAGATACGTTGGTCTATTCGAAGTTATAGAAAGGATCGAAAGGCTCGCATACATAATAGAGTTGCCAAGCAGTATGGCAGGTGTCCATAGTGTGTTTCATGTGTCTCATCTTCGCAAGTATGTGCATGATCCAGAGACTGCTATTCCTCCGACAAAGTTGGAAGAGTTGATAGTAGAGCCGAATTTGACTTTTGTTAGACAACCATTTCGGGTTGTAGCGAGGGAAAAGAAAAGGTTAAGGAACAAGACAGTCAAGTTGGTGAAAGTCTAGTGGAGCGACAACGAGAATGACTATACTTGGGGGACAGAAGACAGGATTAGAGATACCCTGATCTCCTGTGAGGGTATGTTCTATATTTGCTTTATATAGATTGTTGCTAGTCAGGTAGGCTAGTATGGTAATTAGGAGCTGTTACAGATGATTGCTATGTTTAGTATTTAGTGCTTACTGAATTTCAAGGACAAAATTGTTTAAGAAGAAGAGCCCGTAACACCCCTAAATTTTAATATCATTATTCAGGAGATTTAATTAGATAAATTAAATAGAATAATGTAAATATTAGAGTGATAAAGGGATTGAAATTTGAAAATTTAATCAGAGGCCATGCTTAAATAAACATAAAGAACGAGTTTATGGAAATGGTTTATTAGATAATTAATAAGAGAATAAAACAAGTGTATTATGGGTAATAGCCACACCCATAATCCCAATACCCTTAAAAATCTTGTTTCCATTTCTTTGCATGTTCATTTTCAAAACTCAAAAAACGTAAATCAAAGAAGAGCAAGCCTGCCATAACCTAGGGAAGGAAAAAGGGGAAAAACTAATTAAAGCTAAGCAATCAAGCAAGGGGAATTAATCAAAGATCAAATCTCAAGTTCCTTATCCTAAGAGAAATAATAATCAAAACCATCTCTATTTTTGTCTTTAAAGATCATTTGATTTCGGGTTTTATGTTTAAAACCTTTGTAATGATTTTAATGATGATATGCATGGATGTTATGATATGTTTGATTCAAACAAGATTGTTTGATAAATATTTGGTTTGGTTTTAGGTGAAAATCGTATTTACTAGATTTCAAATGCCATGAGGATTTAATATGTTATGACATTATTTTGGAGATGGGTTTAATTTTTGTAATTTTTCCAAGCTATGGATAAATTATTATGAATTTTTGAAGAAAGAAACGAATAATTTGGGTTTAAAATTATTTCGGCTATTATATGAGAGATTTTAGGTCTGAAATTTATATATGTTAGATAACATATTAAAAGTGAATTTCTATGATTTTTGGGGATTTCCTAAGTAATTTACTATGGAAATTAAATTTATTTATTTGGAAGATTTAAATGTTTTAACTGTTTTGCTTAAGGGAAGGGCTTCTTTGCTAATTACCTTTATTTAGATCTAAAATTAATGTGGCAGTTTTTAGAAAAGAATTTGGAAAGTTTATGGCAACCAATTAAATTTTTACAAATAGGTAGGATAGTTAAAAAGCAATTACTTGAAAAGGCAATTAAATAGCTTTTGTATAGAAGTACGGTTTTGCCACTTCTAGCAGTACCTTTCGACCCTATACTTCCACCTCAACCAAGTCGAGACAAATACACAAGGTACCAATGCATTGGTACATAGTGGATTGCAGAATGGCGGCATGTATGGAGTCGAAACCATGCTTTCGAAGGGGTCAAAACCCATTTAAATAGCTTTCGAAGATGTCACTTGCCTTGTTTTCAAAAGAATGCTTTCGAAAGGGTTTAAAATAGCTTTCGATGAGGTTGCCGCCTTTTTGTTGAAGTGTAGCTTTCGAATGAGTACCCTGTTTTTAAATCAATGCTTTCGAAAGGGAAGTTTGAACCCAATCTAAACCATGCTGCCGACTTTATGCCTTTCGAATGAATTGAAGTCATCAACTAGTTCGAAAGGTAGCTTTTCTTTTATAAATATATGATAAGTCACTTCCCAAAGCTTTCGAAAGGGCTCCAGTAGCCACAAAAGGGTTTCGAAGGCGATGGCTTCGAAAGGGGGGTTCAAATCTATCCTTCCAAATGTTTTACTTAAATGATTTAAGCTTTCGAAAGGAAGTTTCCGAAGCCATCAGTTTTCTCCAAACTCTTTTATACGAAGGTTAATGGTTTCAAAGGGGTACTTTTGTTTATTTTCACTTTGACCCAAAAGATATTTTAAAGGCAAACCTAATGGTTTCGTAAGAGGCACTTTCAAATGGTTTCGAAGTAATGCTTCTATGTATACTTCAATACTTTCGAAAGGATTGTTTTGATGTTTTCGAAAGTCATATATTTTGAGTTTTTCGAAAGGCAAATTCTTAGTGTTTTGAAAAGACGAAGGAGGTTTTCCAATGGTTCGAAAGTAAAGGTCTAAGGTTTTGAAAGCCTTAGTTTTCAAAACAAAGAACCCAATCTCATTTTTAAAGGAAAACCCATGGCAAAATTAATGAGTTTTGAAATGGCTTTTAAGTATGGAGTTTTTGAAGAAGCTTTCCTTGATAAAGTAATAGGTTAAAGGGATTAACCATATTTCATATGAAAATGATTTCAAGGATATTAAACCATAGATGTTGGTGTTATTATGTTTGCTTCTTCTAATATACATATTCACTGTAAAATGGACCCATAAATGTATTTTGGGGAATAAGGGCGGAATAACCTGGTAGGTTGACCCGGTAGTGAATATAAATTAAGTAACTCCTGAATGAATAGTGTTGCATCCATGAGGTCAGGTAGACCAGAATATAGGATGCCCAAAGACTAATTAAGAAGTTGTCAGTTTAGATAGGTTCATATTGAACCCATGAAAACTATAATTAAAGAGAGTTATTGGCAGAGGCCAATAGGTTTGTAGTGAACCCATGAAAACTATATCCGGATTAAGTTATTAACAGAAGTCAATAGGTTCATAGTCAACCCATGAAAACTATGATATAAGAGAAGTTAATTGAGATACCAAAAGGTTCAGAGTGAACCTATGAAATAATTAAATGAAGTTATTGGCAGGGGCCAATAGGTTCTTAGTAATCCCATAAAAACTATGAGACCGGACAGATAATCCATATACTTTAAACAGGTTATTAGTCAGCCCATGAAAACTAATAGGTTAATAGTGACCCTAGAAAGTTTAACTATGACAGATAGTCAAATGAATGGGGATGGGAGAGCCATATTAATTTACTTGTTTGCATATCATCATAATATTTTAAATTGCTATGTTTTTAACCATTGTGGATGCAGTAGCACAGTATATGATAATTATTAGTTTTTGATTGGATACTAGTGAGAGGAAAAACCGTTCGGCTAAGCGGCGTGGTCTCACTAGATATCTAAATGGTTCGAGATGGTAGGTTATTATCCATACTAGGCTTTATGCCTGACTCGAAGTTTATGTTTTCCCCTCATTTAATTTTGAGTAGTTTGCGAGTTGAGGTCTTCAGGTACCTCTTTAGACGTGCAGGAGGCAAGCTAGCTAGTAGTAGTTCTTTTCTATTTTGATTCCGCTGTGTTTTGATATAAAGGCAAAGTTGTTTGATTGCCTACATATATATATACACACACACACACTCTGATCATCTAAGGGGGCATTTTCATATATCGCTCTTGGCGTATGTTGTAATAATTATATTTTCTCTGAACGTGGTTCTCGAATCTGGGATTATGTAATGAATTTGAAATGGAATGTGAAAGTTGTTTAATGATTTTAATTTTTTTTCCATATCCATGTGTTTATGTTATATCAATGTATCTAACATTACCGTATTTGGTCGTCGAGGATTAATAACTATGGACGACTGCAGCATCCGTAGCCGTTATTTTTGGGCCTCCAAGCGGAGGATGTTACACTGACAGCAATAATCTATAAAGATGTTTTAGTAGCATATTAGCATCATATATTTAAAGATATATGCTCACTCACCAGGCTTATGTTTTACCCCTTCATATTTCTCTATTATTTCTACATAATAGGTTGATAGGGTTTGTAGAAGCTGTACACGAGGTGGAGCAACGGAGGCTATTGACGATGAATAAGACTGGTTCTCTATGATTTATCTGTTTATTTAGTAGTTATGTTTAGTTGAACTACGTAGTCTGATGTATTACTTTTAGCCAAACAAATGTAATAACTTATGAGATTTATGGACCAATTCAGATATTTATGTTATGTTTCAACTATATTTTACTTCCTTCTACTGTGAGTTTTGAAAGTGTAGTTGAAATAGATAGCTATCCATTTTATTATATATAACATCCCCCACTCCGAGAATCGAAAATAGATGCTGATGATGTTGTAGTCATCACCAAAATCATTTTCCACTGACAAAGTGAGTTCAGTATTTTTTTTGAAACGTTAGTAAATAGAGCAGCTAAATATCTTTTTCATTACATAGAAATGAATTACAAGACCCATTACATCATTAAACCCAAATTGTTCCCACACAGGGGTAAATTTATAATAAGAAAATCAGAGTGGTGTGTGTCTGACATATAAAGATGCCAGCACCACACTTAACAAGTTATAAGTCATGGCTTTACACAGCAGAAATTTCAAAATACTTTTTTAAATAGCATGCCTCCTGATTCATCTTTGAAATCTTTATTCGTCTTTAAAAAGGATACATGTCTAATCCATGAACTCAGCCTACTCGAATGAGTACCCATGGGTTTGTGAGAAATATTAAAAATACAGGCCAGACAATAAGTCTAGTTGAGTAAAACCTTTACCCGATGCAACCATAGACAGACAACACCGCTAAAGCTTTACGGGTTTTCCTACCACTTTGTCATCATAGCATAATAATATACATCAATATATATAACACAACAATATATATATTATAGGAACCACCCATGTGCATATATTCAATCAATAAGTGTTCCTTACACTTGTCATCTAATTGTGAACCATGCCAAACATATATCAATTCAAGTCAAGTATGACATATACTTAACATCAAAATGTGAGCTGAGTCATATAGTCAGTCGTCAGTCTTTCATTCATCACCTAATCTCTTGTTTTAGGCTTTCTACATTAAGTTATCATTAAATTATTTTGGTGATCACCTCCCAAGGCCTTCCTATCACTAATTCAATCTTTTTTCGAAAAACGTCAATAGATGAAAACGTCGGCTCATTTCCCCATGGAAGCCACACTAACTAGAGTCCCCGGACTCTCCTAAGAGGTTGACCGTAAGCACTTTTAATACAGTCTAGTCAGTGTCCCTACTAGACATCAATAACCCCTCTTAGTCCCTGAATCACTATCGTTCATCTTGCTAATTTATTTATAACATCCTCCTGGGATGTTTTGGCACTCTGCCTTTAATAGAGTTAGGGGTATGCCCTAGAAGCAATTATGTAGTTTGTTACATATATTTAACTCGATGACCAATCCTGTTCGAAATAAAAGGTGTTTTCATTCTATTATATACTTGATATAATGTGCTATGTTAATTAATTAATTTAATTAAAAGTATATTTAAATAGAAAATCCATAAATGATATGTTTTGTGATAGTAGTTACAAGTGTTGTAATCGTGAGTAATTTATCATAAAGAAAACAAATATACCATTTTAAATATTCTTGGTCAAGATGCATCGAGATTGGATATCGATGTATCCATTAAGATTAGAGTATGTAACACTCTATAAATGTTGGATAGTGTATTACTCATGACTGCTGGGGGCAACTAGGGGTTACGTACTGATAGTTATTGGTTAACTATGGAAAGTCTCACTCGATAGTTTTCTATTGGTTAATATAACTAAGGTCAAACAGAAAATATCGATGTGACTGATTTGCATAGTTATCTCAACTTGAGAATACTATGGATCTTCCATATGAAAGCTCCACTTTGATTATAATCAAATCATAACATGACGTCCATCGAGTGACTACAGTTGGGTCGAGTGGAAGTATTGGAAGTGAAGCACTATTCAAGAGATGATTCATCCTCTCAGTTATATGAGGTTAGTATCACAATCAACTAAAAGTCAAATTCTTTGACCAGAGCACTTCGATTAATAATAATTGTTATCATTGAACCAAAGACTTATGTTTGGATTATTGAGTTGAATATGAACGATATTGGAATTTTAACCATTATTAAAATCCATAAGTCCAAAGTGATATAGTTTTGACGAAGAGAATTGGTGTAAATAAATATTACAACCGGGTAACGCTTAATAAAGTGAAATTGGATTTTACTGAAACTAAGTAAGCGATAAATTTGGTAAAAAAGTCACATCACCTGCTAAGTGATGTGTGAACATTAACATTCAAATAGTTATTGTTATTCAATAACCAAATTTACACCTCACAAGTCACACAACAGAAATAATGAATTCTCTTTGGACCAAATGATTTAAGTAGCTTATAATTTTTATAATTAATTATAGTAATTAATATCTATGAAATATTAATTATAAAATTTTGAATATGATTTGAGGAATAAATATTATTGTATGTATTTATAATAGTTATAAATATATCGATCGATATGTGATACTGATAAGAAATTAAATTAGATATAATTACATAATATTTATTTGGGGTTAAAAAGGTTTTAAGGCCCATCATAGGGTTGGAAATTTCAGCGACAATGAGGCTATGGAGTGGCTCAAATTAGGGTATAGGTGTTGGACTTTGAATGACTTAGATTGAGGGAAAGCTGGTATGAAACGTGATCCATTATTTTCTCTTTTGCATCCACTATTTAAACACCTCTACCCTAATTGCAAAAGAGTTTTTTGCTGCCACTATACCCTTCCATTGTTGGCCATTTCCATCGCCTAGGAGCACAAGAAAATCTAACTCAAATCAATTTAAAATGCAATCATTATTTGATAGTCAAAGGTCTACAGTTCGAGGATTAACAGTCTGCGGTATCGAAAAACTTTCAAAGGAGAGAGAGTTCATCATTACTAGGTGTGCTTCAAGGCATTTGTTTTAGGTGTATTTTTTACTATATTATAAGGTCTATAATTTCTGAATAATATTTTAATATTCAAATATATATATATATGTGTGTGTGTGTGTATGTCTATATATATATATATATTATTGTTAGTAGGTGACGATTCTTATATGTATTAATGTTATCACATACTAGACAGGTTATACGTATGTATTCTTTTAAAAAAAATTACATATTGATCAGATATACATAGCCAAATATTTTATTTATAATAATTATTAATTTATCAATTAATATATACATATTAATATGTCATTTAATTATAATTATATCATTTGTATTTAATTATATCATCATTTCATGCAAAAAATTGGACATATATTTTAAACATGTATATTTTATTAATTATGATTTTCAGTAGTTGCAAATTATTTTTATATAATTACTAAATATTATTTAATACTATTAAAATCAATACACTATCTAAATGATTATATAAAATAAGATATGTTTCAAAAATTTAATTTTAAATTTTATAAAATTATTTTATCATGAAAAAACTTTTAGCCAAAATATGAGAATTTAAAAATAATATTTTATATTTTATAAAATTATTATAATATACGACCAAAAATATTTAGTTAATAAAAAATAAATTTGTGCTAAGAAAAATTAAAATTTTTCCAAACCTTAAAATATCATGCTAGATTTTCTAAAAATTGAAATTTTAATAATATATCAAGAAATTTTTATTAATATTTTGTAATTTTTGACTAATTAATATATATATATATATATATATGTATGTATGTATACTTAAATATAATAAAACTTTGTTGTGCTATGTGTATGATTGGGAAGTTTTTAAAATCAAAAATAATTTTTTTTATTTAATTATATATATATATAGACATTATAAATATGCTTATAAACACACACACACACATATATAATTAATTATTTTATTAATATATATATATATATATATATATATTAATTCATAATTAAAAAGGAAACTTGTATATTATGTATATGTGTGTGTGCGTGTATATATATATTATTTTAATATTATTACAATAATACATACACATATGTATATATAAATGTATTTTACTTAAATATATAAGTTTCATATATACATACATATATATGTAGATTTATAATATTTATATAAATAACAAATTTACATACATACATATATTTGGATAACATATAATACATATCGGATGTGCTAATATGTCTTTTGTGATGCAAATTCCAATATCTATATACGGGCATGTTATACCTTGCACGGGTTATCATATTACACATGCATACACAAACAATGATGTATATGATACATATGTGTACTTATATATACCTAGAATATAAATTACATAAAATTTTATATAATTTATAAATTTAAATAAAATAAGAGATTTTATTTAAATGAAATTTAGAAATGTTCTAAATAAATTAGACTTCATAGGACCAATATAGATCCAATAAGGGAAATTTTTTTAAATTCACGCATAACTTCCACTGCAGGCTGACCTAGTTCCAACAATGGTATTAGAGCCCAATAGCTTATGCAGTTAAATATTAGTGAGATTAGGGTTAACTATTAAGCTTACAACCCAAAAGTTGTCCATAATACAAAAGGCCAAAATTTTAATTTGGCCTTAAGCTAATTTTCAAAATTATTTGATAATTAAAATATAAGATTTTAAATTTAAATTTAAAATAAGATATGCAAATATTATCAAAGCTATAATATAATAAAATTTTCAAAATATTTGAAAATAAATATTAATTTCAAAATGTTAAATTTTATTAATAAGATTAATAAAATAAATTCATTAAATAATTTAATTAATTAATTAATATATACATGTATTATATATTATGATATATGTTATGTTGTTTTAAAATGCTTAAAATAACATCAATATACATGTAGGTGTATGAATTGAATTTTGAAATTAATGTAATTTAATAAACTTGTTTAATTAAATAAATTAACTAAAGGTTAGTTAATTAAATAAATTAATCAGTGGTTAATAAATTAAATAAATAAATTAAAGGTTAATTAAATAAATGAATATACCTATATATAAGATATATGCGTAATACTATAAAGGTTACAGTATTAATAAATATTTAATATAAATGTTATATTAAAATAATATAAAATTGATTAAAATGTTAATTAATTAAATAAGATTTAATTAATATAATATTATACATAAGACTGTTGTAACGACCCAGGATTTTTGATAATTAAAATTTGAATATTTAATTAATTTTAAATATTAATAAATGGAATTTAGAAGTCGAATGATTTATTTTTCGAATATTGGATTTAATTTGACAATTAAATCGATATATTAAATAGTGAGATTCCAAAGATAATTGAAAATCGAGTTTAATATGATTGAAAATGATTTGTAAAATTTTATTTAATCATACTGGAGTTATAGAAATGTTATAGAACTTTTAAAATCGAATTTAGAGTTAAATTGTGAAAATTTAATTTTTTTTAATATTTAATTATCGATTGTAAAAATAGCAAATTTTCGAACAATCTCAGAATTGGATGAAACCAGTTCCATTGGATCCGTAATAGTTTATTATTATCGGATTTCAATTTTCATAGCAATCGGAGTTGTCGTTTGACCCTGGCAGCTCCAAACGCATCGATATCGTTTTAATTTTAAATCGTCGAGTTGAAAATAGTTATTTTTCAAAAGGTCTCGGATTTCGACGAAACTAGTTTCATCGGATCCGTAATGTGATATTATTGCATGGTTTCAAATTTCGTAATTTTTGGATTTACCGTTTGTCCGGGGCAAGCCAAAACGCCTCGAAATCGATTTAAATCGGTTTAATTTAAATTGATCGTTTATTGCCATATCTCACACATACGATCGAATTTGCTTCCGAAACCTGTTCCATTGCGTTCGGAACGCGGGGTAAACCTTAGAAACGTCAGCCGGCACGCTCGATTTGGAGTTCGAAAATTTTGGGATGAATAGTGTTTTGAGACGTTTTCTATAAAAGGACTTCATAATTACTTTTGCACTCAAACCCTAGGTCAAAGCTGCAGGCCGCCACTTCAAAATCAATGGCCGAAAATAGTCGATTTTCTTCCTTTAATTTCTTCAAATCCGTAGAGAATTAGGGGAAACGTTCAACTGCAATATCGTAGAGGTTGACGAGCTCTTCGAATCTATAAGGAGATGATGGTGATCGACGCAACATCAAGGGAGAAATCATGCCGCGTTCGTCACCGTTCCATGCGCGAATTCCGAGGCATAGGGGAGGCCATATACGTGCGGTCGGCTGGAGGTGGGGGGGTTTGTGATGCTCTTTGAAGTGGTAGTTGTTGATCAAGGTGTAGGTGATCGTAGAGGCCACGAGATTTAGGGTTTGGATGGCAAGTATGGGTTCACGGTCACGTTTCACGACCTGGGGAAGAAAGGGGAACCGATGGCCCTGATGGATGCACGGAAATGAACGGCCGCGATGTAGATGTAGGGTTTGAAATGAAATTGAAGTGTAATTTAAATTTTATATTTATTCGTTAAGCTTTAAAACTCTGTAACTCTTTCATTCGAGGTCGGAAAATTACGAAACGAAAAGCGTTGGCTTCATTTTGTCGAGCTCTTCGCGATGCAACTGGATTGGAGTCGTTTGGAGCTAGTTGGAATTTCGGGTAAAATTAAACGCGTGTTTAATTTTATTCGAAATAAACGCTGAAATCAGAATTAAAATCACGGTGAGATCTTCTCACTCAAATGAAAGTGGATTTTCTTTTACAGTTATTATTGATTGATTGATTGACTGTTTGGATGTGATGTTAGATATAGTAGGATATATCTATTATATATATAGCAATATATACATATTGGCATATGTATATATTGGATTGATGATTTCCGCCTCGTATAGCGGATGAGACCCTATTGCGCCGTTAGTAAGCGGATTATTTTTATAAAACCCATATACCGCGATAATTCCGTACTGGAGCGGAATTGGTATTGTGCTAACATCTTTGGATGCAGGGAAACAGGTTGGAGGGATCCAACTGGATTCCTCAACTGTGTTTACTTATTTACAGATATTGATATATATTCTGTTATCATATTGATATATGATATTGACTGTTGTGATGGACTGATTGGTGTTGTTGCATCATCGGATTCAGTTTTGAAATGTAAAAATAACGACTTTTACTTTAAAAGGGTTTTTAAAGTGATTTTTGAAAATATACGTTTTATGGAATTTTTGAATCGATTTATAAACGTAAAATTTTAAAGTTATAAAAGTTATAATTTTTTAGTGAAATAAAACCGAAGTGTCGTTTTTGAAATAAAAGTCGATTTATTTATAAAATGGTTTAAGTTGGGATTTTTGAATAACTATAAACGATTTGTATAGAAAGATTTATAAAATTGATATTTTATAAATCAAAATATTGGACTTATAAAACGAATTTTATAAGTGTTAAAAAGAAGTATAAATGGATTTCATAAGTGAATGAAATTAATAGATTTATATTGTGAAGATAAAAATGAATGAAGTTGTAGAATAAAGGATTTATAAGTAATTTACTTATAACTTGGATTGTTGCCTTTAAATGGAATATTGATCGAATTTGTTCATAAATGATTCTTTTAAAAGTTGAAATCGTTATAAAGTACAAATGCGATTTATAAACGTTGTTTATAAATCCGAAATCACTTAGTCTTATAAGTGAATTTTAGAAGTTAATAAAATGAGATTTATAAACCGGAGTTGTTATAGAAAATAGAAAATGGAATTTATAAACGTTGTTTTATAAATTCGGAAATCAATCAATCAAATTTGATGAATTTAATATAGAAGGTTATTAAGGAAATTTTATCCACGATTTTGGATAGTGGATAATTCTTGGAATAAATATGAAAAAAAGATTGAAATTTGGTTATTGAAGTATATTCACGATTTTGGACAGTGAATATATTATTAAATAAAATGGATATGTTTTGGGAAAGCGATATTATAAAATGAAGTAATTGTTTTAAAAGATGTTTTAAAACGTGTGAATTATCGAAATCATAGATTTCAACATTTATTGTTGAAATAGACGTTTTCGAAAAATAAGGAAATGATGGACTATAACACTGTTGTTATAGTAAATGATTTCCGAAAGGAAATGTTTTGATGTAGTATTGGGATTTATATATCTATTAAAATCCGAATCCCTATACTAGTGATTTTGAGTCGTCATAACGATGTTTTACGTAACATTCGTTTTGACTCAAATAAATGTGTTTAAAGAGAATGATTTCCTTAAAGAATGAATATATACTTAATATTGATTTAAGTATATCGAATATTTTCAAATGTTGAAAATAAATGATTTGTGAAATACTTATTTTTAAATAAGTATGGAAATGCTTTTCCAATATGAAATGAACTGTTTTGAGATTTTATCTTCAAAGATAAAATGAAATGTGGAAATTGATTTGAAATTGTTTTCAAATGATTAAGTGTGGAAATTTTATATCTAGTAAAAGATATTTTGGAAGATAAAATAATTTGGGAAAATTATTTGGAATCTGATGATGTTGCGCATCTTTATTGATAGTTAAATAACCGACTATCAATAATTACCTTTAGATAGGTATTTGTTGTGAATTGGATGAATTTGAATGCCACACTTATTTTTGAATAAACGCTCACTATTCGGGTTAGCCGGGAAAGGACCATGGGGTCGTATAACCCATTCCGAATATGTGATACGTCGTTATGAATTGCATTCGAAGACCGGTGTTGAAGACCGGATATTTTTTGAAAACGGAAGGATTACCGTCGAGTTACTCTACATCGGCTGATCTCCGGTTTAGAGGTTTTATCACCCTTAGTGACGGGAAGTCCGGACGTGATTAGAAATTTATCCAGATATGCAAGGGCTTCGTGAGAAGTGCCTTCGGTTCTGTTCGATCCCGGAACAGACTTGTATGGATTGTGTGTCTGACGTTACAATTTGAGATATAAAGCTGATTTCTTTCAAATACATTTCTGTTGGTGGCGGAGAATTTATTCTCTTAGCTTAACACCCTTCTCTGAGACGTACGAGCTCAGAGGTTATGTAGTTGAAATTTATCAGCGATATATCCCAATTTGGTAACGTGGCATACTGAGTGTTGCTGTGAAATGATCAGTGTTTGATCATTTGCGATATGATCATTTGTTTGATCTTATATCTTTGTGATCATAGGTTGATCATTTTGTTTGACTCGAAGCAGGGCTTTGTAGAAAGCGTAGCTTTATGGACGAGACTTCGTCGAGCCTCACACCCCGGAAATGGTCGAAACAGGAAGGATGCGGCAAGGTTCTAGGGAGTAGCGCCCCTTAGTGTATGTCATTCCTTCTGGATAGAGGTGGTATCATGGTATGGAGCCCAGATACTTAACCTATGTGGTTGCTGCATTTTTTCTATGTGGTTTGTTGGAAATCGGGGATCCTCGGGAAGATTGGTTACAATCGGGGGATGGCATATGCGTGTCAGTAGTTACCTATTTTTGCAGAGGTAACCCGGCCTTGTGTTGGCAGAGATCTAACCGTAACGTTAGGTTCTCGGGTCGTCTATTCCAGGGACGTACCCATCGTGGAAAAGGAAGTTCCTTGGCCTGACCATTTGTTGGAAATCCAAAGAAACAATACGTGACTTGTACGGTTTTAGTTGTAGAACCTATCATTCACTTATGGTGGCGCCCCACTGTTTGGATGGTAGCTATAGTAGGCATAGTTCGAAATGTCTATGCTGGCTAAGATTTATATTATACTTTCGAACTGTTTTCTACACTATGCACTAATAATAATATCAAAAATGATTTGATTTTGCGTAGTAAGCATCTTTGACTATCATAAGAAGAAATCTCCTCCAATTCTGCGTTTGCATTGTGTGTGTGGCGGGAGGTCTTATGGTAGTTTCATTTCCAAAAGCATTGCGAATTTGTTTTATTTTCTTTTTGAAAAATAACTGTTTTACGATCTCACACCAGTCACCATGACTGACTCGGAGTTTATTGTTCCCTTCTAAACTCTGGGTGCCCACCAATTTCCACACGGGCAGCCTAGAGTTATGTTATCAGGATATTCTGGATATTCTGGAGCTTTGGAGATAAGCTGGATGACGAGACGTAGTATTTGTATCTGATATTATTTATTCCGCTGTGTATTCCGTATGAGGACAAGTTTATATAACTGTCCATTGTTGTATATTGACTCTGATGATTGATGTATGTATAAACTGATATAGCTCTTTGTTTTAAAAGACTAGTGTTTATTTATTATATATTGTTCCGCTGCAATGTGTAAGATTCTGATATTGTTTCTGTATCTGATGTTGTTCTGTTGTTCTTCTTTCCTTTTCTGCTTTCTTCTTCTTCTCTCTATCTTTTCTTCTACTTCTTCTTTCTAAAACCCTCACTATTGGAGTTTCCGGCACTCGATTGCTCGGCAGTCGATAAAGTGAGTATCGATGTCGAATTTTCGAAAGTCGAAAATTTCTGTACGTGACAGAGTGGTATCAGAGCATATGGTTAAGCGACAACCCTGCTCTGTTGGATGTTACTCATTAGAGATAGAGTCAGTAGTACTCTAGAATGAGTTGAGTGTAATAATAGATACGAGTGCGTATTTGTTAGTGAATATAAAAATTGTTTTATATTGTGATGATTGGTTTGTTGAGTGGTATATGGATTCTGGTCGGTATTGTCCGTACAACTCTATCGATAGGAATCTCTAAACACTTATATAGAACAATTCGGCACAGTATTGTTTTTAAATTGGGTAAATGAGATAATTTTGCCCAAAACTATTTTTGTATAGAAAAGAAATGTTTTTCTATAAAGTACTATAGTATATGGTTGCATGGATGCTAGGAAGTAATAATAGTGAATTATCATCACTGGAATTGAATAAGAAATTGAAATCGTAACTCCAAAGTTAAGAAATAAATTCACATGCAAATGAAATTTGAGAATATAAATTATAAATGTGAATTACAATTTAAAACAGAATTCCAGAGAAGTATTTGGAAATGTTTTGAAAAGAATTTGAAATTTTGGAGATTTGGAAAGTTAAATCATTTTTGATTTGAAAATAAATTTCGAAGGTTTTGAAAAGTATTTTGGAGAGGCGAAAGCTCTAAACTCTTTTAGGTCGCTGGAAAATAATCCTGATGATGATGGCCACATCATTAGAATTCATTTTCGGGTTTCCAAAAGAGGAATTGCTGCCAAATTGTTTTAAATAAAAGTTGTTTGAAATTTTGGGTTTTGTTTTGGAAATTAAAAGGGTAATTTGACATGTTTTCAAAAATGGTTTTGAAAATGTTATTAAGACTTTGGAATGCTATATAAAAATATTTATGAGAATAATGAATGAGTTGATAACTCATACAAATTCTTGTGAATTTAGATTGAATAAATTTAACTTAAGAAATTTTAAGTTGAATTAAAGTAAGTATAAGTGAATCCAAAAAAAAAAATCCAAGTGGTAATTTTTGAATATAAGTTATATAACTTATAAAATGAGAAAATAGAAGTGAAACGAATTGTTAAAAGTGGTTAAACAATTTTATTAAGCAAACATGAAATGTGATTCTGATTAAGTGATGAAATTTGACCTTGGTAAAGTTAAATAAAATAGAGAATCTGAATTGGATTGATAAATGAATTAAGCTATTGAACTAATTGAATGTTGAATCAGTCTTATGTAAATGAATTAGTGAATGAGTTTCAGAATGAATAAATAAAAAATTGCAATTGTAAGTGCAAGAGAATAAAATTGAAATGTTAAAATTCATTTTGAATTTGTAAGAAAGTAAGACTGAATTTGAATTTGATTGTGAAGGATTAAACTAAAATTAGTAACTAAAACTAATTTAAATGGTGCAGTTATGAATGAAAGGTAATTGATGAAATTCAATATTCGGAATAGAAGATAAAATTGAATTCGAATAGAAATTTGAATGCAAGATTGAACGAAATTGAATATGTAACTTCAATAGTGAATTAGAAATGTATAAACAGTATATATGGAAAATTTTGTAATACAATGTGCAAAATGATTTGAATATGTAACTAGATATTATGGCTAGTAGGATATACAGGTGTTATAAAAGGAATTGGAATTTTGATTTCGAAGATAATTTGAATTGCTCGAAAAAGGTATGTATTTAAATTTGAATATGAGATTTGATGACTTATTTCTCTAGCCGCTTGGCTTTTTCTTTTTCTTTTTGAAATCTGAGAGTCCGTAGGGACGTTTTGTAGTCGTACCGTATTAGCCGCACAAAGGAGACACTGGCGAAATTTTTCGAAAATTCCGAGTGTTAGAAAATTTTTGAGAAAATTTTGAAAGTTTAAATTTGAATTTAAATTTAAATTTGAATTTTGAAGTAAACAATGTTGTTTGGAAAATATGAAAGGTTTAGAAATTTAGTTGAATGATAACGAATCTTTAGTAGAAAGATTTGTTTTGAAAATTTATAAAACTATTTAGATTGTGAAAAATAGTAGACGAGTTAAGGACCATTTTTCCTAACTTGTAATTTCGAGGACGAAATTCTTTTAAGGGGGGAAGTCTGTAACGACCCAGGATTTTTGATAATTAAAATTTGAATATTTAATTAATTTTAAATATTAATAAATGGAATTTAGAAGTCGAATGATTTATTTTTCGAATATTGGATTTAATTTGACAATTAAATCGATATATTAAATAGTGAGATTCCAAAGATAATTGAAAATCGAGTTTAATATGATTGAAAATGATTTGTAAAATTTTATTTAATCATACTGGAGTTATAGAAATGTTATAGAACTTTTAAAATCGAATTTAGAGTTAAATTGTGAAAATTTAATTTTTTTTTAATATTTAATTATCGACTGTAAAAATAGCAAATTTTCGAACAATCTCAGAATTGGATGAAACCAGTTCCATTGGATCCGTAATAGTTTATTATTATCGGATTTCAATTTTCATAGCAATCGGAGTTGTCGTTTGACCCTGGCAGCTCCAAACGCATCGATATCGTTTTAATTTTAAATCGTCGAGTTGAAAATAGTTATTTTTCAAAAGGTCTCGGATTTCGACGAAACCAGTTTCATCGGATCTGTAATGTGATATTATTGCATGGTTTCAAATTTCGTAATTTTTGGATTTACCGTTTGTCCGGGGCAAGCCAAAACGCCTCGAAATCGATTTAAATCGGTTTAATTTAAATTGATCGTTTATTGCCATATCTCACACATACGATCGAATTTGCTTCCGAAACCTATTCCATTGCGTTCGGAACGCGGGGTAAACCTTAGAAACGTCAGCCGGCACGCTCGATTTGGAGTTCGAAAATTTTGGGATGAATAGTGTTTTGAGACGTTTTCTATAAAAGGACTTCATAATTCACTTTTGCACTCAAACCCTAGGTCAAAGCTGCAGGCCGCCACTTCAAAATCAATGGCCGAAAATAGTCGATTTTCTTCCTTTAATTTCTTCAAATCCGTAGAGAATTAGGGGAAACGTTCAACTGCAATATCGTAGAGGTTGACGAGCTCTTCGAATCTATAAGGAGATGATGGTGATCGACGCAACATCAAGGGAGAAATCGTGCCGCGTTCGTCACCGTTCCATGCGCGAATTCCGAGGCATAGGGGAGGCCATATACGTGCGGTCGGCTGGAGGTGGGGGAGTTTGTGATGCTCTTTGAAGTGGTAGTTGTTGATCAAGGTGTAGGTGATCGTAGAGGCCACGAGATTTAGGGTTTGGATGGCAAGTATGGGTTCACGGTCACGTTTCACGACCTGGGGAAGAAAGGGGAACCGATGGCCCTGATGGATGCACGGAAATGAACGGCCGCGATGTAGATGTAGGGTTTGAAATGAAATTGAAGTGTAATTTAAATTTTATATTTATTCGTTAAGCTTTAAAACTCTGTAACTCTTTCATTCGAGGTCGGAAAATTACGAAACGAAAAGCGTTGGCTTCGTTTTGTCGAGCTCTTCGCGATGCAACTGGATTGGAGTCATTTGGAGCTAGTTGGAATTTCGGGTAAAATTAAACGCGTGTTTAATTTTATTCGAAATAAACGCTGAAATCAGAATTAAAATCACGGTGAGATCTTCTCACTCAAATGAAAGTGGATTTTCTTTTACAGTTATTATTGATTGATTGATTGACTGTTTGGATGTGATGTTAGATATAGTAGGATATATCTATTATATATATAGCAATATATACATATTGGCATATGTATATATTGGATTGATGATTTCCCGCCTCGTATAGCGGATGAGACCCTATTGCGCCGTTAGTAAGCGGATTATTTTTATAAAACCCATATACCGCGATAATTCCGTACTGGAGCGGAATTGGTATTGTGCTAACATCTTTGGATGCAGGGAAACAGGTTGGAGGGATCCAACTGGATTCCTCAACTGTATTTACTTATTTACAGATATTGATATATATTCTGTTATCATATTGATATATGATATTGACTGTTGTGATGGACTGATTGGTGTTGTTGCATCATCGGATTCAGTTTCGAAATGTAAAAATAACGACTTTTACTTTAAAAGGGTTTTTAAAGTGATTTTTGAAAATATACGTTTTATGGAATTTTTGAATCGATTTATAAACGTAAAATTTTAAAGTTATAAAAGTTATAATTTTTTAGTGAAATAAAACCGAAGTGTCGTTTTTGAAATAAAAGTCGATTTATTTATAAAATGGTTTAAGTTGGGATTTTTGAATAACTATAAACGATTTGTATAGAAAGATTTATAAAATTGATATTTTATAAATCAAAATATTGGACTTATAAAACGAATTTTATAAGTGTTAAAAAGAAGTATAAATGGATTTCATAAATGAATGAAATTAATAGATTTATATTGTGAAGTTAAAAATGAATGAAGTTGTAGAATAAAGGATTTATAAGTAATTTACTTATAACTTGGATTGTTGCCTTTAAATGGAATATTGATCGAATTTGTTCATAAATGATTCTTTTAAAAGTTGAAATCGTTATAAAGTACAAATGCGATTTATAAACGTTGTTTATAAATCCGAAATCACTTAGTCTTATAAGTGAATTTTAGAAGTTAATAAAATGAGATTTATAAACCGGAGTTGTTATAGAAAATAGAAAATGGAATTTATAAACGTTGTTTTATAAATTCGGAAATCAATCAATCAAATTTGATGAATTTAATATAGAAGGTTATTAAGGAAATTTTATTCACGATTTTGGATAGTGGATAATTCTTGGAATAAATGTGAAAAAAAGATTGAAATTTGGTTATTGAAGTATATTCACGATTTTGGACAGTGAATATATTATTAAATAAAATGGATATGTTTTGGGAAAGCGATATTATAAAATGAAGTAATTGTTTTAAAAGATGTTTTAAAACGTGTGAATTATCGAAATCATAGATTTCAACATTTATTGTTGAAATAGACGTTTTCGAAAAATAAGGAAATGATGGACTATAACACTGTTGTTATAGTAAATGATTTCCGAAAGGAAATGTTTTGATGTAGTATTGGGATTTATATATCTATTAAAATCCGAATCCCTATACTAGTGATTTTGAGTCGTCGTAACGATGTTTTACGTAACATTCGTTTTGACTCAAATAAATGTGTTTAAAGAGAAAGATTTCCTTAAAGAATGAATATATACTTAATATTGATTTAAGTATATCGAATATTTTCAAATGTTGAAAATAAATGATTTGTGAAATACTTATTTTTAAATAAGTATGGAAATGCTTTTCCAATATGAAATGAACTGTTTTGAGATTTTATCTTCAAAGATAAAATGAAATGTGGAAATTGATTTGAAATTGTTTTCAAATGATTAAGTGTGGAAATTTTATATCTAGTAAAAGATATTTTGGAAGATAAAATAATTTGGGAAAATTATTTGGAATCTGATGATGTTGCGCATCTTTATTGATAGTTAAATAACCGACTATCAATAATTACCTTTAGATAGGTATTTGTTGTGAATTGGATGAATTTGAATGCCACACTTATTTTTGAATAAACGCTCACTATTCGGGTTAGCCGGGAAAGGACCATGGGGTCGTATAACCCATTCCGAATATGTGATATGTCGTTATGAATTGCATTCGAAGACCGGTGTTGAAGACCGGATATTTTTTGAAAACGGAAGGATTACCGTCGAGTTACTCTACATCGGTTGATCTCCGGTTTAGAGGTTTTATCACCCTTAGTGACGGGAAGTCCGGACGTGATTAGAAATTTATCCGGATATGCAAGGGCTTCGTGAGAAGTGCCTTCGGTTCTGTTCGATCCCGGAACAGACTTGTATGGATTGTGTGTCTGACGTTACAATTTGAGATATAAAGCTGATTTCTTTCAAATACATTTCTGTTGGTGGCGGAGAATTTATTCTCTTAGCTTAACACCCTTCTCTTAGACGTACGAGCTCAGAGGTTATGTAGTTGAAATTTATAAACGGTATATCCCAATTTGGTAACGTGACATACTGAGTGTTGCTGTGAAATGATCAGTGTTTGATCATTTGCGATATGATCATTTGTTTGATCTTATATCTTTGTGATCATAGGTTGATCATTTTGTTTGACCCGAAGCAGGGCTTTGTAGAAAGCGTAGCTTTGTGGACGAGACTTCGTCGAGCCTCACACCCTGGAAATGGTCGAAACGGGAAGGATGCGGCAAGGTTCTAGGGAGTAGCGCCCCTTAGTGTATGTCATTCCTTCTGGATAGAGGTGGTATCATGGTATGGAGCCCAGATACTTAACCTATGTGGTTGCTGCATTTTTGCTATGTGGTTTGTTGGAAATCGGGGATCCTCGGGAAGATCAGTTACGATCGGGGGATGACATATGCGTGTCAGTAGTTACCTATTTTTGCAGAGGTAACCCGGCCTTGTGTTGGCAGAGATCTAACCGTAACGTTAGGTTCTCGGGTCGTCTATTCCAGGGACGTACCCATCGTGGAAAAGGAAGTTCCTTGGCCTGACCATTTGTTGGAAATCCAAAGAAACAATACGTGACTTGTACGGTTTTAGTTGTAGAACCTATCATTCAGTTATGGTGGCGCCCCACTGTTTGGATGGTAGCTATAGTAGGCATAATTCGAAATGTCTATGCTGGCTAAGATTTATATTATACTTTCGAACTGTTTTCTACACTATGCACTAATAATAATATCAAAAATGATTTGATTTTGCGTAGTAAGCATCTTTGACTATCATAAGAAGAAATCTCCTCCAATTCTGCGTTTGCATTGTGTGTGTGGCGGGAGGTCTTATGGTAGTTTCATTTCCAAAAGCATGGCGAATTTGTTTTATTTTCTTTGTGAAAAATAACTGTTTTACGATCTCACACCAGTCACCATGACTGACTCGGAGTTTATTGTTCCCTTCTAAACTCTGGGTGCCCACCAATTTCCACACGGGCAGCCTAGAGTTATGTTATCAGGATATTCTGGATATTCTGGAGCTTTGGAGATAAGCTGGATGACGAGACGTAGTATTTGTATCTGATATTATTTATTCCGCTGTGTATTCCGTATGAGGACAAGTTTATATAACTGTCCATTGTTGTATATTGACTCTGATGATTGATGTATGTATAAACTGATATAGCTCTTTGTTTTAAAAGACTAGTGTTTATTTATTATATATTGTTCCGCTGCGATGTGTAAGATTCTGATATTGTTTCTGTATCTGATGTTGTTCTGTTGTTCTTCTTTCCTTTTCTGCTTTCTTCTTCTTCTCTCTATCTTTTCTTCTACTTCTTCTTTCTAAAACCCTCACTATTGGAGTTTCCGGCACTCGATTGCTCGGCAGTCGATAAAGTGAGTATCGATGTCGAATTTTCGAAAGTCGAAAATTTCTGTACGTGACAACTGTTATATAAGTACTACAAAATATAAAAGTTATATAATAATAAAACTTATATAATATGAATGTATAAACTAAAGGTGGAACTTAAATAAACCCTAAATAGACTTAAGGAATAAATACATAAGTAAAGGTCCGTATATCATAACAAATACATTATTCTATAAGTCGCTATCACTTGATATAATATATTGAAGTTTATGAATCTTTAATATAAAGTTGTTCTTTATCATTTATATATTAATAGGCTACTTGCGTACTCTTTAGTTGTTGAGCTTTCCTCAAGCTAGGGATGTTATGTGTAATACTATTAGTATATTGAATAGACGAGGTAGGAAAATTATATGTATTTATTGAACTTTCCTTAAGGTACATGCATTATACTTAGGCCGTCGTGAAATGATAGGTCCGAGTGAATAGTCCCACTTTACTTGTTGAGCTTTCCTAAAGGAAAAGGGTTGATTAGGGCAAGGTACTACATGTTAGGAGTTGTATGTGATACAATCGATAAGGAGTTATCCATCGTATGCAGGCCTATGATTTGTTGAGCTTTCCTCAAGGTCAAAATCCCAAGGCATACGAGTCCTATCGCTCAATAGTGAGGTCGAAAGACTTTTATGTTTCCACTCAGGGTTTGGGGAAACATAAAAGACTAGTGGAAGCCTTATTAGAAAAATGAAATGATAACCTTTAACCTTTCTAATATTGTAAGAACATATGCTATATAATTTTATAATAATCTACATTAATAAATTTGTGCATTTAACATGACTAAGATATATAAATGAACTGAATTGAAGATTGACAAATAGAAATATAATATATACTTACTAATAAATGCTTCTTGCATGTTGAATCTATTTTAAGTGATATTAAAGAGGGTGAGTACGTTAATCTAGAAAATTAAAACAATTCTGCAATTGCAAATGTAATAGATGCAACCAAACCTTTGTGCTCATCCAATTTTGGTCTGCTTAGCCGACAATTTACTTTATCCTGAAAAGCCGAATGTTTCTGTTCTATGTCATGAAAATATCTATTCTAATATCTTTCATGTCCCCTAATACCTACAACCTATTCAACCTACTATAATTTTGAAATACCCACTAATGATGTTACTGTGCATGAAATGGCATGTGCCACCTTACCTATCTC
Source organism: Allium fistulosum (assembly GCA_030737815.1). Classification (NCBI taxonomy): domain Eukaryota; kingdom Viridiplantae; phylum Streptophyta; class Magnoliopsida; order Asparagales; family Amaryllidaceae; genus Allium; species Allium fistulosum. The sequence goes on along the minus strand of CM060902.1, from coordinate 190,809,020 downwards.
TGCAATAGCATGTTTGATGCTGCTTCTACAGCAAGTGCTTCTCTTCCAATTCATGAACAAATTTCCATGCAAGAACATGCACTTGCTGTGAACATAAACAACCTCTATCCCTTGACAACAATTTCTCTCAAAGTCTTATCAATCAAAATTCTAACAATGCTAATGCCAATATACCTTCTACTGTCACTATTCCCTCCACATCCAAAAATATGTCTATTCCTGCTTCTTTTGCAAGTGATTCCCTTAATATTCTTGATAAAATTTCATGCATAAGTTGTGCACGAAACAACTTTTCATCTCTTGTCAATAATAAATCTCAAGCTCAAATCAATCAGTCTTCTGCCAAGGCAAATGCAAATATCCATTCTACTAGCCAACAATCTCAAAAGAGAATCATATCTTCTAGAAGATCTAAAAGTTCTTACAAAGATAGAGATAAAGGAAAATCAAATGATAAAGATGCTATAAGCATTACCACTCAACCTCCCTTTGATTGTTCCTTTAGCAATCTCCATCATCCTTATGATAGTACCACCCGTGAAAACCTCCATGTCCTCGTTTCCACTTTCAATCATCATGAATAACAAAAGTGGAGTTTGGAATATAAGAGAAGGAAATGAAATAGCCAAGCAACAAGAGGTCAAAAATTTAATCGAATCTCATTCTTTAGACATTCTTGCTCTTCTCGAGAACCAACTCAATTCGACACCATTCATGTTGCTACTTCCTTCATAAATCCTTCTTGGAGTATCACCACATTATTGACTTTTCTTCTTTTGGTTGAATTCTTTTGATCTGGGATCCTTTAATCTTCAAAGTTACCCCGAATCTCTTCCTGTAGGCAATCTTGCCATTATCATGTCCATCGCCATGATCCAATTCATCCTTTTTGCTATCTTTCTCTATGTTGATAATTTTTCTTCTTCTAAATAGGTCTTCCTTGATAAGCTCCATCTTCTGAATCCATTTGACCTACCTTGGCTTGCCCAAGGGGATTAGAAAAGCATGCTCTATGCTCAAGACAGGCATGTAGGCTCCCCTCTTAGTCTCAAAGACACTATTCCCTTGAACAAAGTTGCCTTAAATTATAATCTCCTTGAAGTTCCATTTAATGGTTTTGTCATACTTGGTCAAATAAATCAAGAAATGGTTCTCTTACCTTATCTAAGCTTGATAGAAATTTCATGAATAACTCAGCTCTTTCTGTATGGCCTAACATTAATTATTAAGTTCTACCTCCTTGCCTATCAAATCATTCCCCTCTTGTTCTTTCATTTTGTAGTAGTTCTATCAAAATCCACTCTCTTTTCATATTTTTCAATTCCTCGACTAAACATCTAGATTTCCTTTCTTTTGTTTGTAACACCCCTAATTTTTTTAACATTATTCAGAAATTTTAATTAGATAAATTAAATAGAATAATGTGAGATAATAAGAGGAATGAGATTGTTAACTAATTGGGGTCAAACCTTAATTAATCAATTAATAAGATTGTTTTAAACATAGAATAGAAAGGGGCTAATGAGTGGGGCAAAATAGGGATAGTTCCTTAATTCATTCCTTAAACCTTTCCTCTCTCATTCATTCTCATTTCATTTTCTAAAATAAAAACAAAGCCTAAAGGAGGCCGGACATTACCTAGAGAAGAAAAGGAAGAGAAAATCTAAGGAAAGCTTAGGGGAAATAATCTGCATCAAATCTCAATTTCTCTTATCCAATCCAAAGTGAATAATAGCTAACCATCCTAATTTTTATATTTTATTTTCATATTTGAGATTTGACTTCTGAATTGGTTGTGATAATATGTCATGTTTGGATTGATAATATCGTTATTAGATTGAATGATAGCTTGGTGGAATTTGACGGAATTGTTCTCATGAGTTGTAATGGCAAAACCTAAGTTTTTGATCTGCTGTTGATTTGAAATTTGAATATGTTATGTAAAACATTGTTTTGGAGATGAGTTTTTAATTTCATAATTTTCCAAGTTCATATGGATATTTTATGAATTTCGTAAAAGGAAAAATATGTATATTTTTGGGTTTTTAATTATTAAACATAATTAAATTAATATTTTAGTCCTAAAATTTTTGTATATGGAAAAGAAAGAAATTCATATTTTTGGTGATTTCTAGGGATTTTTCTCTAATTGTTATGATTTTCTATGAATTTGTTATTGTAGAAATATTTATGATTAATATAAGTTAATAATATTAATTATAAGGGTTTTGCAAAGTTATTTGAGATGGTAGTATGTATCCTACCAGAGTTCTCAATAAAGATAAGGAAAAGTGTTTTATTATCCAACTAAAATTTGACATAAGGCAAGAGTTAGTGGAAAGTTTTAACTTTAAAAGGAAACAAATTAGTTTTTAAGTTATTTACAAAATTGCCATTGGTATTATAACTTAGTGTGACGACCCACATTTCAAAAGGTTTAAATCGACAATAATCCACACATGTCCAACTTAAACAACCCGGAATATAGATAGTCAATGGGGTTAATAAGAAAATAAGAGAAGAAGAAGAACAAACAAACACAGAATTTCGCAGCGGAACGATAAAATATAATAATCGAATAAACAGTTCATGAAGCTGTTTCTATTATACATTTGATTATATTCAATACAACATTTATTAGAGTTATATATACATCAAGAATAAATAAATAATGCAGCAGACAACATGGTGCAGGGATAATAATAGTAGTAATATACCAAATCGTCGTCTTCGTCCTCCAGAATAAATCTTCAATAAGCTGAAAAACTCAAGGTTGACCCGAGCGTAATGAAAAGACAAACACTCGAGTCAGGACTAAAATATTTTTATGTATGTCAAATCGATATCGCATATAACATGAGTGTGATGGTGTCATAGATGTTTGCGGGTTCCCTCTTTAGAATTTAATACCAAGTATAAGAAGATTATCTCTATACAATCCAAGATGTATTAAATTAAATTTGTAAATTTGAATCTTTGATACTTGTCTCGTTTCTGACATTTTTGTTATTTGGGTCTTTAACCCAACAGAATTCAACAGAAGTCAGAACATCTACGTCGAGTCAGAGCAACTCAAGAACCAACCAAAAGGACTAGAAGAATCAACCAAGAAAAGCTAAATAAAAAGAAGGCAAAAATATGCTGAGGTGATGGACCGCTAGCGATCCATAAGGATCGCTCTTAGATCATCCAATCCTCTTGCACCATGATCCAATAGGTATTCTAGGAATGATTGCTAAGTTTGATGGAATTCCAAGCTAGTTAGATCGAGAAATGAGCATTCGTCTGATTTCATCAGCAATTCAATCCAACTGGTGTATGAATCATCATCACAACAAGACTAGCTGCGAAATTACATGTAGAGCACCTACATAAGACAACAAGTGCAATCCACAAGAATAAGTCCAAAAATCCTCTAAGTACATGGATCGCTAGCATCCATGCACTATGAATTGCTAGCGATCCATAGGATCATGTTAAATTGCTATGAAGTTTTTTGAAAGGATAAAAGAGAAGTATCCCAAGTAATTGGATTGTTAGCAAGCCAAAACCTATGGATCGCTAGCGATCCATCACCTAGGATCGCTAGCGATCCATCAGGTTTGCATGGGTCATCATGAAACTCTCTCAACTTCTTCGTGGCATCTTTTGGAGGCTTCTGGCAAAGCGGTCTAGCCTCATAATTCTCCGATCTCTATAAATACAATCCTACCTGCAACATAAACAGGATCTTCAGGACTGGCTGCTGAAACTCTGCAAAAACTACTCTTCGTTCTTCTTCTCCTATACAACGGTCATCTATTGGGTTTACTACGATTCTCTAGTGAACTCTAGCATTGGTGGCTTGATCCCATTTAAATAATTCAATTGCATTGTACTCAGATTCAACTTGTAATAACAGCCAGTCAATAAGAAAAGTTATAAAGTGGACGTAGGCTTCGTTAATAGCCGAACCACTATAAAAATATCTTGTCTTTTTACTTTATATGCGAGTTATTACTTTTGGTCTCTATTCTATTTGCCTTGATAAACAGGGTTGGTGCTTTCAAACTCAATCCCAGGTGTTGATCCACTTTTTGGTCTAACATTTTGGTGCTTTCACTAAGAACTCAACTCAGGCGTAGCTCTAGTGTAACGACCCAGAATTTTAGTCATTTGAATTTAGAATATTTAATTTTTTTTAAATATTGAAAAGTTATTTTTATAAGTTAAATAACTTGGATTTCAAATATAACGATTTATTTGATAATTTAGTTGTTAAGTTTAATATTTGAAATTACTTAAATAATTGAATCTTGAAATTTACGTGAATTAAAACGATTTCAAAAGTTAGTTTAAATTCTATTTAAATAAAAAGGAAGATAGTAAAATTTTAAATTTTATTTAAAAGTGATTTAATTGATTTTAGAAATTGCTCATTTTAATTAACGTGTAAAAACAGCCTTCAGATGCACTGTTTCGGATTTTGACGAAACCAGTTTCATTGGATCCGTAATAGTGTATTATTATATGTCATCGAATTTCGTAGTGATTGGACGTATCACTTGGTCGTATGAGATTGAAACGCATAGAAATTAATATAAATAACTAGGTTTGAAAAGCTATCTTCTGCATACGATCGAATTAGGCCTCGAGACTAGTTCCATTATGTTTGGAATAGGGGTATTATATATAGAACGCCAAACGGCATGCCTCGTTCGGAGTTCGAGATTTTCGAACTGTTAAAGATTAATATTTTAGAATTAAATAATATATATTCTTTATATTCATCCCATACCCATATCTAAATGCCCATACCCTCACTCTTCAAACCTATACCCCATCTCAACTTCATAAAATTTTCAGTTCCCTCTCTTCACTTTCAAAAAAAATCTACAGAAAAGAAAAAAAGAAAAAGAAAACTAAGCTTCTTTGAATTCAAAAATTAATATCTCATAAAATACTCAATGAAAAATCCCAACGTTTGTTTCTTTGAGACGGTATCAATGAGATCTTCATTGTGATATGAGTTTAGATGGGTTCGATCGAAGTTTAAGAGGGCTCGACAGTTGGGCCGTGCTTAGCAAGGCTAGGGTTTGGAAATTGATGAGGTTTAGGTGACGATTTGTGGAATGGAGTGCAGATTTGATCTTCTTGCATGAAGGGGAGCTTGTAGTGGAAATTTAGGGTGGTGCGGCCACTGTTTGATGAATGCGTCGACTTGGGGCTTCCGGGTTCGTTGTCCAGGTCGCGATGACCATACCTCGACCGAGCTAGATGATGATTGGTGGGATGGAAGGCTCTCGCGAATTGAAGATGAATGGAGGTGGTCTCGTGTCGTTTCGTGGAGAGATGAGAGAGAGTGGGATGAGTGAGTTTCTGCAATGAATGGGTTCAAGTGCACGGGACATGTACAGACAGTAAAGGGATTTGTATTGGGAGGGAAGGATTAAGGAATGGTAATTAAGAATATGAATTGGTAATTAGCGAGTTTATTAAATTATTAAATCTGATATCTTGTAAATTGAATAACTTGTTCATACAAGGTCCAATTGAACGCGATGGGTCGCGTTGCGACCATATCGACGAAGGCTACGCTATGGGATTAGATTGAACGACTTCAGAGCTAGTTGGAATTTTGGATTAAAATTGGATGTTCTTACAATTTTAATTCAAAATGGAATGTTTTGATGACTATTAAAATCAATGTGAGTTAATCTCACCTTTTTGATTAATCAGAATATTTATATAGTTATTAAATATTATTTATTGGATATTTGGATATTCATTTCTGATCGTTATTGGTTGTTTTGATAATATACTAAATTATATTGTTTGTTTGGATATATTCCCGCCTATTGGGTGGATGAGACCCTATTATGTTCCTGTGTAAGAGCAAATGACCTTTTGTATACGAATCCCGCCTCGAAGCGGTTGATTTATATTTTTATGATTATATACTGTATGTGATGCAGTGGGACAGGTTGGAGGGATCCAACGGGATTCCTCACACTATAGATTTTATTTTCATATATAAAGTGATATATGATTTGTTGAATGCCATATTGATGACATGAATATGACTTTGCTTAATTAGTGCTTTAGTAGCACTAGGCCTAATTTTTGGTATTTCTAAATACTATAAAATAGTGATTTGATTTAAAAAGGGATTTTCAAGTGATTTTGGAATTATATATTTTTTAATAATTTTTCTAAAATAAAGATATGATTTTTGGATATTATAAATTAATAGTCTATGAAATGTTTAAAATAGATATTTTTGAACTATAAAGTAAAGGTTCTTAAAGTCTTAAAAATAAGCCGGGTTTTATAGTTAAGGGATATTTTTTTAAAGAAATTAGAAATATTTGATATAATATTTATTAATCATCTTTGTATAAAGTGCTATGTATGTATATAGGTACATATATTATGATTTATTTATAAATATGAAATTTATAAATTGGATAATTTACACGAGTGATATTTTTACAAAGGAAGTAAAGATTTGTAAAATCGTATTTTGATGATAAAAGTATAGATTTATAAACGGGGTTTATAAATTAAAGGAAACTATTATCATTTAAATAAATTGGAGAATAAATCGAACGGTGGATTTATATTAAGGTACGGAATGATATTTTAGAAATAGTTAACTCTATTTTGGGAATTGAAGGTAAGGGTGAATTTAGAATGTCAAACGATATTTTATAAATAGAAAGGAGATTTATAAAGAAAATAAAGTTATAAATGGAATTCATCAATAAATGGGTTTACGAAAGGAAGTTTTTATAAAATGGAAAGAGATTCTTAAATTTAGCTGCTTATTCATGTTAATATTGTTTAAAGTTGGTTACTAATATTTAAATATTTTAAAGGTTTAATTATTTAAATTATTAATATGGTTTGAAATTAATAATAATGATTATTAATAATATTTTGGTAATTTATTAGTATTATTTATATGGTAAAGATTTACGATTCTTTTATTCGTAATATTTTGAATTAATAATTATTATATTTTAAGAGGTTAAAGGGTAATAATAATTATATATTTATGATGTTTTTGAGATTCATAAATAGAGTTTTGTAAACGGACTTGGATTTTTATAAGTGGAACTTATAAAATGGTTGAAGGTTTAAAGGAAGATTATTTTCAAGGTAAAGAGGTTTATAAATATATGGATATTTATAAACGAGCTAGAGATGGATTTATAAATTTATAAAAAGGAATTTATAAATAATTGCATGGTTTTATAAGGGTTTAGAAATGATTTAAGAAATAATTTATAAATGGTTTATAAATGGTTATAGAAATTTATAAGGGAGTTTATAAATGATTTCCGAACTTGGTAAAAGGGAGATCTTCCTTAGAGTTTGGTAAATATACTTATACCGATGAGATAAGTATATGGATATTTTCTAAATATTGAAAATAGAGGGGTTTGTGAATATATCTTTGTAAAAGTGTTTTCAAACAAGCATTTACAAGATGGTTTTAATTAATGAAAAGATTTATTAAGGAGGCTTGGTGTTGCTTGGTGCTTAACCAAATGTTGGCTAACCTATGGAATTAAATCCCTGATTGAATGTTTGTTATTCCATAGTTAAATAACTGACTATCGAATTTGGACCCAAATGTAACTTTGGAAATATCTAGGAGAAACACGTGGATGATATCGTACAGTCATCTCCGATGATGCTATTCCATGCGTGTAAATCTCGTTTCGTTCTTCTAGGACAATGATAAGGAAATCCATCCACTAACGGTTAGGTGGTGGTCTCCGATCTTACTTTGACTGTTTATTTCCTAAAGAACTGGGGTTGAGTTTATCGAAAACCGTTGAATGTTGTTTCGAAGAGACCAGGATCAGATATGTTATTCAAAAACCACTTCGATTCAACTCAAGCGTTCGAAGTGAAGACATCTTGAAGGTGATGGAATTGGAGACGGAGTTCTCAATCGTTTTGTTCAGTCCCAAAACGAACTTGTATGGATGAATGCTGATATTGTATTGTTCCCTGGAGGGCAATATTAGCATGCCAAGTGGGTAGTGCTATACAAATGGTAAGAGTGTGGTCTCTTCGAGCCTCACACTCGGGAAATGAATAAAGCAGGGACATACGGCAGGGCTAAGTGGGTCGCCCCCAAGTAGGGTATGGTCATCCCAAGTCTAGAGCGATATTATTGTATGCTTAGGGATCCCATTGTGTGGTTGATGATTACAACCAAGGAGTGATCATATTCGGTGCTACTCGAGAAGGGGTTAGTGCCGTCCTGAGTAGCAGAGGTGCAATGTGTTGTAGCCTCCCGTACAATTTATCTAGAGGTGTAAGGATTCCGTGGGTACACCCTTACCCTTTCATAGTTGGAATCCATTCTCTAATGCGAGCCTTCGGTTTTGGTTGTAGAACCTAGTATGCTGGAATTTAATTAATGTAACAATTTCGGCTATGATTAATAAGTACTTGTATATTAGACACTATTATAATATCAGAGGATTTCATATGAAATGTTTTGGTTATCCTAAGGTAAAAACCCATCCGTGTTTATGTGCGGCATGGTCTTACGTGATACCTTTGATTTTCAAAAGGTTTCTATAACTTTAAAATCTAGTTTGGTGTGTTTTCTTATGCTGGTTTTCCAGACTGACTCGGGTGTTATTTTATTATAACGCTCAGGTCAGACCTAGAATATTTATAGATTGCTTGGATGCATTGGAGCTTAGGAGACGAGTTGGAGGTCTTCAAGGCGTATATACGTATATGTCTATGTTCCGCTGCTTTGTTATTGAAATGATCATAAATTGTGAGGATATGATATTATAACTGTCTAGGCTGATAACAGTTTCTATATTTATTATAACCCATTGAAGGTAGGCCGCCTACATCTATAAATAAGACCCAAAGGGTCCGGTATTGGGGGCCAAATTCTGGATACTGAATTCATATTCTTTTCTCTACTTTCATAGTGATAATTGTACTCATAAAAACCCTAAGTCGAATTGGGGAGAGAGCTTAATTTCTTGTAACTCATTTTGAATATGAATAATATGGAGATGGCTCATTCATGATGGATATTGGCAATGAGGAGAATCATTAAGATCATTAGCTAGACTAATGATCAATTGCACATGATTTCAACCTTTTTCTCATAATCTCTATTGATCTGTGCTATATATATATAAGATCAACTTAGATATTCCCTATCGAAGCACGTCCGCATTGAAGTCCATTCTAAATATAAAGTGATGATGACGCGTTACATATGCTAAGTGTATGGTTATGGCGATAACTAAATTGGTCTTATATAGGAAAGGTAAAGGGGTTAAAGATATAAACTGGGACTACTTCGAAACGAGGGAAAACCTTTCGACAAGGATGGAATTCATCAAATTATATATCTTAAAACCGCTCTTGGTGGATTTAATTCAAAGGGAATCTACTTCTTTAAGTATAAATAAATCCTTCAATTGGTTCCAAAGAAGGAAAATGGACATCAATGGAGCTAAAAGCAGTTAAGGTTGGCAATTAGATATGCATCTCCTTGCAACAATGTCGAGAGATTTCATTCATTAACCTTTCGACACGATTAAGAAGGAGGTGATAGTCATTAACCATAACTGCTTTTGACTCTGAATGGAGATGGAATTCATCAAATTATTGAAAGCTAAAAGATTAAGAACTACTTCAACCCAATCTAAAGGATGGAGAAGTCTTGTCATACCTTCCGACAAAGTCGAAAGGTCTGACAACTTGAATATATTCCAGCCTAGTCGAAATGTTGGAGAGCACCTGATAACGACCTTTTGACAAGGTCGAAAGGTTGGACTAATTTCTACCACTCCAACTCTGACAGAAGGTTGGGATGGTCATGCCTATAACCTTTCGACAAGGATGAAAGGTTTAGCAATCTAATATACTTTCAACCTAGTCGAGGGGTTATTGTAGCTTCATTAACCTTTTGACAAGGTCGAATGGTATGACAACTCATCATTCTTTCCTCTCAGATTAATTTGATTAAAGCAATTTGTTCAAAGATACACTTTCAGAAGTGAGATTTATCTCATCTACATAGTTATGTCCAAGTAAGATTATCTTGTCAAGGCATTGGGGATGTTGATAGGTTTTCTTGTAAATATTTTTAGCGCTAAAAGCAGGGCTTGAACCTCCGATCTTGTCATTATATATAGACTAATTATGATACGTTTCTCTTGCCTAGGAAAAAATGAGATCAAAACGTCTAAGTGGACCCGACGAGGGAGTAGTGCACACTTCTAACCTAGAGGAGAATGTTGCTCCAACTTTCAACTCGGAAAAGGTCATCCCAGGTCAAACTTCATCACCTGCGCAGCTGGATGAGAATACATGGAAAATCAAGCACTTGGAACAACAATTACAAGAAATGCAAGATCTGTTAAAGATGGGTTTATCTCAAAGAACGCCAAAAACTCCAAGGAAAACATAGGGAGAGGAAGTAGGTTCTCCTAGAAGAAATTTGAAAACCAGTTCCAAGGATTGCAAGGATAAGATAGATTTGACCTCCTCAAAGAAAAAGGAGCTTCCACCGGCAAAAGCTGATCATCAAGGAAGAATTTTGGACAAGTCATTAGAGCAACCAGGTAGCTCAACTTCTAATGAATATCATCCGAATCAGAAAAATTATGGTAGTGTAGAAGCTTTCCTTAGAGATGCCACTGAAAAGGCAGTCAAGGATGCCATGAATTCAAAAGGCAAAAGAACCATGGTCGCAAATGTAAATGACAATGAAAGGGTGCCGCCATTTACTGATGAGATCATGGCAACAGTAATTCCTTCTTATGTCAAGATCCCGTTTATGAAATACCATGGAAATACGGATCCTGATGACCACCTTATGGCTTTCGACAGCCAGATGGATCTGTACAATGCTTCTGGGGCAGTCAGGTGTCGACTGTTCCCTGTTACTTTCCAAGGGACGGCAGCCAAGTGGTACAGACAGTATAGAGAGAAAACTATCTACTCTAGGAAACAATTTTCTTATGAATTCTCAGCATAATTTTGTATCTGCAATGATCCAACCATTGATTACACAGTCTAGGCCAACATAAAACAAAGGTAGGGTGAATCTTTAGGAGATTATTTGAGGAGATTCAACGTAGAAGCTCTGAAGGCTAAGGACATGAATGACCGAGATAAACTCATAGCCGTCCATTCTGGTTTGATTGAAAACACTCCTTTTTGGAAGTAGTTATTCGTCAATAGCTGCAAGGATCTCCAAGACTTCCACTTTCAAGCAGATAAATTCATCCGGATGGATGAGCTTTATTATTCAAAGAGAAAGACTCTTCCTAGAAAGGAAGGAGGGAAATTTGGCTTTGATCGAACCCACAAAAGGGTCAGGTGGGAGGAATCAATCGCAAATGCAGCCGCTTTAAACATGCCATTGTCTTACATATACACCACAGCAAAGGAAAGAATCAACTTTCTGACCTCCTACAAAGCTAAGAATAATCCGGAGTAGAAGAAGGGTGGAGATTATTGTGCTTATCATAAAGCAAATGGCTATAAAACAGATGAGTGTCGAGTGCTGGTCGGCATAATTCAGAAGCTGATTCGAGAAGGCTGTCTCAAAGAATTTATCCAAGATCAGCACAAAGCCCAAAGAATCGAAAGTGCTCCATAAAAGCGTCCAAGCAACGATGTAAATGTTCTGGAAGATGAAGATCCCATCAGCTTAAGCCCACCGGTTAACAGAATTGATGTGATCCACGGTGGGCCACATCCAGCAGGAAATACTAAAGGAGCTCGAAATAGATATATCAATGAAGCTAAGAAAGGAATTTATTCTGTTCAAGAAGAGCCTCCAACAAAGAGCCCTCGACTCAATATTCAAATGCCAAACTTGGTGGTCACTTCACGGAAAATGTGCAAGGGAGTCCATCATCCACATAACGACCCCCTTATGATCACTACAAAAATCGGACTGTCAATTGTCTCCAAAATTTTGGTCGATATAGGGAGTGCAGTCAATGTTATCTTCAAGCATGCTTTTGATCAAATGAATATCCCAAAGCACAAGCTAAAGCCAAGCTCTGAACCGATATTTGGGTTCAACAATAAGGGATCAACTCCAGTGGGGCAAATAAAGCTTCTAGTACAAATGTGGGTGCCTCCAACATGTCGAACATTTGAAACCATCTTTGTGATAATTGATTAACCTTCCTACTACAGTGATTTCTTTGGCAGGCCAGCCCTAGATGAAATTGATGCTTTTGTCTCGCCAAAATACCTCATGGTGAAGTTCTTAACAAGGCGAGGTTAGGGGACTGTGCAGGGAGAACAATTCAGCTCCCGTGAAATGTACTTTGCCACCCTCGATCAGTATAAAGGGGAGTATTCGGAGCAAGGATTAGTGGTAAGATATCTAATAAGCGTATGTATCAAAAGTATATTTCTACAGGGAACAAGAGAAAGAGGGTTGATATTAAATCGGCAGAAGAAGGTCCAATAGTAACAGAGTTTGATTGTTGGGGGTGAGACAGAAAGAATAAGGCCCATAGACGATCTTAAGGAAACCCATATAGATTCTGAGGATGTCTCTAAAGTGGTCAAAGTAGGAAAAGATCTTGATGCCGAGTTAAAAAAATATCTGATTCTGTTCTTCAGAAACAACAAGGATGTGTTTGCTTGGTCACATTCCGATATGGTGGGAATTGACCCGACCGTTATGTGTTACGCCCTTAACATAAACCCAGGAGCTACCCCTGTAAGACAAAGAAAGATGCAATTGGATAAAGTTCGAATGGATGCTCTGAAAGAGGAAGTTGATAGACTTCTTGAAAATGGATTAATCCGGGAAGTATATTACCCCAAATGGCTAGCCAACCCAGTTCTGGTGAAAAAGTCAAATGGAAAGTGGAGAACATGTGTCGATTACACAGATTTGAACAAAGCATGTTCGAAAGATTGTTTCTCGTTGCCATGAATAGATCAGTTGGTAGATGCAACAAGTGGACACAAATTATTATCTCTTATGGATGCTTATTAAGGGTACAAATAGATACCAATGTTCAAGCCAGATGAAGACCACACCAGTTTCATAATAGAGTGGGGAATTTATTGTTACAGAGCCAGGCCATTTGGTCTGAAGAATGCATCAGAAATTGTTTAATCGAATGTTCAAGGAACAGATCGGTAGAAATATGGAGGTTTATGTGGATGACATGCTGGTAAAATCAAGCGAGCCTGAAAACCATCTCAAAGATCTAAAGGAAATGTTTGAGACATTGCAAAAATATCAAATGAAGTTAAATCCACAAAAGTGCTCTTTTGGAGTCTATTATAGAATATTCTTAGGCACTTGGTAAGTGCTCAAGGAATAGAGGCAAGTCCTAATCAGATTCAAGCTATAAGGGATATGGCCAAGCCAAAAACTAGTAAGGAAGTGATGAGCTTAAATGGAAAAGTAGCCGCCCTAAGCAGGTTTATATCTAAAGCTACTGATAAATGCATACCTTTCATCAATCTAATTAAGAAAAGGAAGAACTTTGAATGGGGAGAGGACTGTAGAAAAGCTTTCTTGGAATTGAAAAGCCATATGGAGAAACCGCCGATACACTCAAGACCCGAAAATGGAAAAACTTTGTATCTATATATGGCAGTATCGGAACATGCGGTCAGTTCAGTGCTTATTCGAGAAGATAAAGGAGCACAACTCTCGGTATACTATGTAAGCAGGAAGTTAAAAGATGCAGAAATCCAATACCCAGTTATTGAAATGTTGGCATATTGTTTGATTCTTACTGCTTGAAAGCTCAGAGCATATTTCCAAGCATATTCGATCAGAGTATTGACAAGTTTTCCTCTTAAGAAAGTTTCAGTAAGCTTGAGACTTCAGGAAGATTGGTAAAATGGGGGATTGAACTCAGCCAATACGAAATAGAGTTTCAACCAAGGGCTGAAATCATGGCCAAGCATTAGCCGATTTTGTAAATGAATGCACCAGCTTTATAAAGGAACGGTCGAAAAAAGAGAAAGACTAGAAGCCCATGTGGCAACTATTTGTGGATGAGGCATCAAATGAGCAAGGTTCTGGAGCAGGATATGTAATTATAACCCCAGACGGACATCGATTGCACTATGCCATGAAATTGGGATTCCCTGCAACCAAAAATGTGGCAGAATAGGAGTCATTGCAGGACTAACTTTGGCGTTAGAACTGAAAATTCCCCAAATACAGATTTTCAGTGACTCACTGTTGATGGTCAATCAAGTGAAATAGATATACCAAACAAAGGAACCCAAGCTATCTTTATATGTGAAGAGTACATTGCAAATGCTTGCCTTGTTTGAGGATTTTTCAGTAAATCAAGTTCCAAGGGCAGAGAATGCACAAGCAGACTCTTTAGAAAAATTGGCCAGCTCAAGGGGAGCCCTAGAAACACGAATTGTTCCCGTCGAATATCAAGAAAAGCCAAGCATTGAAAAAGAAACATCCGAACAAGGAAAAGGATTGCTTGTGATGACTAGAGCTCAGACCAAATCTTAGAGAGGAGATGAAGTAGAAAATGGTCAAGAACTAACCAATCAAAGAATGGATCAATCCAGTCCAAAAAGTGCATATGATGGAACATGGATGGCGCCCGTTGTTGAGTATTTAATTAAGGGAACATTACCATCCGATAAAGGAGAAGCAAGAAAAACCAGGAGACAGGCTCCAACCTTTGTAACGATAGAAGAAATTCTTTATAAGAAGGGGTATGCTCTTTCTTATCTTTGGTGTGTGAGCGTAAACGATGAGATAAGATTAATGGCTGAAGCACACGAGGGGTTGTGCGGCGATCATTCAAATGGAACAAAGCTTGCAAAGAAAGTAATGAGGCAAGGATTTTATTGGCCACACATGGTAAGCCAAGCTATAGACTATGTGAAAAGATGTGAGAAATGCCAAAAGTTTTCAAAAATACCCAGGTTTCCTCCAAGTCAATTAACTCCAATCACAAGCCCCTGGGCCTTTGATGTTTGGGGAATAGATTTGATCGTTCCATTACTAATTTCAAAAGGAGGAGCTAAATATGCCATGGTGGCAATTAACTATTATACCAAATTGGTTGAAGTCGAACCACTTCGAAAAATCACTTCGGGAAAAGTATTGAGATTTGTCATTAAGAATATCATAACCAGATTTGGAATTCCTAAAAGATAATCTCTGACAATGGGACACAATTTGAAAGCGAAGAATTCTCTCGATTCTACCACAAAAATGGGATTATCAAAAGTTTTTCATCTATCGCACATCCAAAAGCTAATGGAGCAGTTGAAGCTGCAAATAAGACCATAAAAACCATTCTAAAGAAGCGATTGAGTAAAGTAAAAGGAAATTGGGTAGAAGGACTACCATTAGTGTTATGGGCCTACCGAACGTCTACTAAGATAGCAACGGGACATACCCCGTATTCTTTGACATATGGGTGTGAGGCAATGTTACCAATTGAGATTGAAATACCTTCACACTAAAGGATTGCCTATGCATTTGACAAGAATCAAGAATTGAAGAAAGAATCACTAGATTTGATACATGAGCTAAGAGATGAAGCAGAGATAAGAACCGCCGAATATTAGAGGAGAATCTCTAAATATTACAACTCAAGAGTAAAAGCTTGGTCATTTCAAATGGGGGATCGGTACTCCACAGAGTAATGGCTAACGCTACGAATCCTGCAGATGGACCCCTAGGGCCAAACTGGGAGGGGCCATTAATCATATGCAAAGTAATCCCACCAGGAGCTTACAAACTATATCGCCCAAACGGCAATATGGTACCTAGGACATGGAATGCTGAACATTTAAGGCCATATTTTCCAAGGATGGATTAATAAAGAGCTTCTTTTAAAAGAGAAATTCTACATGGTTGGGAGTGAAATGCTCCTCAAATTTGGATACTGCCTAAGATGATAGTACTACCCAAGATGGTAGAAAAGCCTTTCTCCGTGCTGAGATGGCCAGGGCAGACCGCCTCTTGGAGGGAGGATGAATTAAGCCTCTATCCGCACCTAAGATGGCCAGGGTAGAGCATCGAACAAGCCCTTAACCACGTCGCAAAAGGCCAGGTTAAGGCACCTCCTGGAGGGAGGTCGGGTAAGTCCTTGGTTCCTGCCTCTAAGATGAGCTAACCAAGAGCACCGGACAATGGGCTAAGATGTCCAGGCCCATTGATGCAGCGCACCATGGTCACGAGATCGAAGCTGCTCCAGAATTCATTAAATCCGATAGGTCGCAAATCCTAGGTCGCAAACGACCTAATAAATTAAGAGCTAACGAGATATAGAGGGTTGTATTAAACTATGCTGAGTCATATGCCTTAGGTCGCCAACGACCTAGCATGAAGCCACCTTATCTTAGGTCGCTACGAACTACTGAATTACGAGATAAGGACTTGCGACCTAACGAGGAAGATAATATAGATAACACAGTGGAGAACGATGAAGAGTGTCAACAGGTTAGTCATAGGTCATTGGAACAACCTAACAAGCTAAATCAGTGGGATAAGTCGTTGGAACGACCTAACAAGCTAAATCAGTGGGATAAGTCGCTGGAACGACCTAGCGAGTTAAAGCAAACCTCATATCACCCAGGTTCCTTAGGTCGCTCAAGCAAGCTAACGACCTATGATAAGTCGCGAGCGACCTAGCGAGTTAGCTCACTCAGTATGCCGTACTTTTCTTATGATGCTCAAGGTCGCGTAAAGATTAGGTCGTAAGGTCGCGTAAAGATTAGGTCGTAAAGATCAGGAAAGGAAACAAGGTTGTAGATGTGCTCAGTAGGAAGCATCAGAATGTAGTGTTAGCTATGATAGAAAAATGGAAAGACTTGGAAGCCTTGACAGCTTGTAGAGTATAGTGGAGATCCAAGGCCGAGTCTAGTGGAGGATCTGCTAGGTTGTCTTGTTTAAAGGTCTGACCGGTAATGATTGAGAAGATTGCTTCTAAACAAGAAGAGGATCCAGTGTTAGCTGAAAGGATCAAGAAATTAAAGGATGGAACAGAGATCGATGACTTGAAGGATTTCAGTCTTGACCAGAATGGGTGGTTGAGAAAGAAGGGTAAATTGTGTGTTCCAAATGTGGGAGACCTAAGGAAGGAAGTCTTGGAGGAATGGCATCGTTCGAAGTTCACTATTCATCTAGGAGGAACGAAGGTGTATCAAGATATGAAGAGAAGTTTCTTCTGGGAAGGCATGAAGAGGGATGTTGGCTTATGCATGAAACAATGTTTGAACTATCAGCAAGTAAAAGCCGAACATCAGAAGCCAAGTGGATTGCTTCAGCCATTGGATATTCCAGTATGGAAGTGGGATTCCATTTATATGGATTTCATAGATGAATTGCTGAGATCTAATAGAGGGAATGAAAGAATATGGGTCATAGTAGACAGGTTAACCAAGAGTGCCCATTTCATTCCAGTTAAGGCAAATAGGACGACACCTGTATTGGCTAAGTTATTTGTGAAGAATGTGGTTAGACTACACGGAATTCCTAGTAGTATTATTAGTGATAGAGATTCTTTGTTTACTAGCGAGTTCTGGAAAAGTCTTCAGGAGAGCTTAGGAACCAAGCTCAAGATGAGTACCGCTTACCATCTACAGACAAATGGGAAAGCAGAGAGGGTTAACAAGATCTTGGAGGACTTGTTGCGAGCTTGTGTATTGGACTTTGGGGGATCATGGGAAGACCACCTACATCTAGTCGAGTTTTCATATAACAATAGTTATCAGACTAGTATAGGAATGACACCGTTTGAGGCTTTGTATGAAAGACCATGCAAATCTTCCTCATGTTGGTTAGAGACCGGGGATAGATTGGTTCTCGGTCCTGATTTGATAAAAGAAGCAGCATAAAAGATTGAGCTGATAAGGGCGAGAATGAAGGAAGCTCAGTCTAGGCAGAAAAGCAACGCAGATAGAAGACAAAAGGACTTAAAGTTCTCTGTTGGAGATCACATTTTCATTAAAGTATCACCGATAAAGGGTGTTATAAGGTTCGGGAAGACGGTGAAGTTAGCACCAAGGTTCGTTGGACCATTTCCTATTTTAGAAAGGATCGGGAAACTCACGTATAGAGAGAGTTACAGAGTAGTTTGGCAGGAGTCCACGATGTTTTCCATATATCTCATTTAAGGAAATATGTTAGGGATCCAAACACTAATATAGCACCGACTGTGTTGGTAACAACCTTGATTTTTGTGGGATTACCTGAATAAGATAATTAAATGGTGATATATTGAGTTAATTAAAATTAAGTTTGATTTGGGAGGTTAACTCATAAAATTCTTTGAATTATGTGAACCAAGTATTTTGGGAGTTATAAATGCATAAATAAGTTGGATTGTGATTGAATTGTGTTAGGATGCAATTCAATCCAATATTAACTTGATAATCAAGGAAAATAATTATAAACTTGGGAAAATAAATAAATTAATCATTTAATTGATTGTTTTGATAATTTAAATAAGATTGGGATTAACTTGGTGTAATTTGGGTAATTAAATAAGATTGAAAATGTAAAGTTAAAGTTTAGAAAACTTTGTAATGGAATTTGTGCTAAAATATGTAATTAAAAGGTCCTAATGTAATTTATTTCAATGAATTGCAATTCCGGCTCAAAAAGTGAATTTTAGTGGAAAACTATATTTCTAAATTTATTGTTGTAAATAAAAATGTAAATTTTAGTTGCAATTAACTAACAAATGTTGTTTAAAATAATTTAATAAGGCTCAAAATATTCTTGAACAAATTTTATAAGAAAGTAACAAGGTTGAGTTGTGAAGATTTGGTGAAGAAATGAAAGAAGCTTAAACCATGTTAACTTAGTGTAAAATTGAGTTTAAAAGGTGTAAATTAGAAAAAAGGCATAAACTAATTGTCATTAACTTAATTGGACCTCTAAATTGATTCTATCCCCTAATTATCTACCTAAGGAAATATTTGGAAGGGCAAAATAAACTTTACGTTCTAAATTTCAGAAGGAAAAACTCCTTCTCCTTCTTCTTCATTTACTGTAAAAACAAAAGCTTCAAAATCCTCCTCTTAACTTAAACAAAAACTCCAAATCTTGATTCAAATTAGAAGAAAACAATCAATTTCAGCTGCTATAGGTAATCTCAGTTAAGAATCAGAGGTTTAATTCAACAATTCTAATCTTTGTTGCTGTAAGTTTTGAATTTCAGCTTGCATGTTACTGTTATGCAATCTACAAGTTCTACAAGACCTTCTCAAGCCTAGAAGTTGATATTATGCCTCAAATCTTCGCTGCAAACACTTGAAATCTTCATAAAGGTGAGTATTCTCACACTTTCTAGCTGAAACATGAAGATGGTGTAGAAATATCAATGTTTGTGTTGATTTCGATTCGCTGTAAACTCGGTTTTCTAATTTCTGAAGTTTACGGTCAAAACAGTGCTTTTGTCCAAATTTGAGAGCTTATATCTTTCTCGTTTCTGGTCCGATTTGTGTCAAACTTTTTCTGGTTGATATTATTGTTGTTGAACTATATGCATGTCAAATTTCAGGTCATTCCAACCTCTGTAGGTAATAGAAACTTGCTGTCAAACTTTGAATCGGAGCATGTTTTGCTCCAGCTGTTTACAGTGAAATCTAGCTGTGAGTCCAACTTTGTGCCTTATATCTCTCCCGTTTCTTGTCGGATTGTGTCCATTATTTTTTTGTTTGATAGTAGAGTTGTTGAACTCTATGTGTCTAAAATTTCAAGGCTTTTAGGCCTCTGTAACTAGTTGAAAACTTGCCTGGAACTTTGAATCGGAGCATGTTTTGCTCCAGCTGTTTACGGTGAAATATGGATGTGAGTCCAACTTTGTGACCTTATATCTCTCCCGTTTCTTGTCGGATTGTGTTCATTCTTTTTTGATTGAAAGTAGAGTTGTTGATCTTTATGCATGTAAAATTTCAAATATTTTCGACCTCTATAACTAGTTGAAAACTCGCCTGAAACTTTGAATCGGAGCATGTTTTGCTCCAGCTAAATTTCTGAGTTGTTTTACATGGATTTCTGAAGCATATTTCGATGTTGATTTTGATCGGCCTGATCCTAAAATGGAAGAGCCAACATTAACATTAACCGTATTTTGGATTGGTGAGGTATTAGGTTATTTTCGTATGTCAATTTCATGAATGATTTCGTTAATTTGTTGACGCTGTGCACATTTTTATAAACTGATTTTTAAAAGATTTTCTGTATATAAATTATTGCTTTAAGATAAATGTTTTCTAAGTTTTTTTTTAAATTATAATTATCTCAGAGCTATATAATATACAATATTTTCCAAAATACAGAGATTTTCAAAGAAACAAATTCCAAATGATTTCAAAATCATTTTAAAAACTGTGAGAAATGCGGATTACAGATCTTAAGGCTAGAATTAACATTAGAGGGGGGTGAATAGTGTTTTAAGGAATTACTAATTCTTTTTGAGTTTATATTAATTTGAACACATATGTATACAATATTCAGACACAGATATGATCACAGAATCAAACACAGATGCAAATATAAAGTAAAAGCAATAAAGGAAAGAACACACCGGATTTTATACTGGTTCGGAGTTACCCTACATCCAGTCCCGCAACACAAGTACGGATTTCCTTTCAAAATCAATTCTTACAATTACACCCTCGATTTCAAGGCCACGAGGTACACCACTTCAGATTCACAATCCTCTGGGTAGAGATACTTGATTTTACGGGCAACAAGTTCACCCAATTGATTTCCTAGGCTACAATCACACTTTCTCTCACTTGATTGATTTTCCAGGCTACAATCACACCTTTTCTTGCTCGATTGATTACAAAGAAGCCTATAACTCTGAATAGCACTAGGATCTTGTTGAGATAGTGATAGAGAATCAAACCAGCGATGATCTAGTTAGATTCAATGGAGATTTCGGCAGAGTAATAGTAAAAATGTATATACAGAAATGTGGAAGAAGAAGAAGAGAAGTGAAATCATAAAAATATGAATATAAATTCGTTTAAAACATCCCATATTTATAGTAGAACAACAGCCATGTCCATTCGGGAAAGGATATGACGAATAGACACTTCTTTTGAAATTCAAACTTTTGAAATAAACTGTCATCATGTCGACATGGGTACCTAGGGGTTGTCGACATGCCTAAGGTATTTTGATAATTTGTTTTTCTTTTGAAAATAACTTCTATCTTATATTAAAACTATTTTAAACTTTATAAATATATGTTATCCCGCATTTTGGTCAAAGCCGGAATACCAAACAAATCGACAAGAAAGGATGGATATCAGGATTGGAGTTCACTTGGAAACAAGGCTGCAATGGATATCGTCAAAATTTGGCCGAGCTCCAATCAGGATGGAATCGATTGGAGATGATGATGAGGACTAGGAGAGGCTACGTTTCAAGTTTCAGGTTAATCGGAGTTTGTACGAAGGAGATACGATCGATACAAGGTAGGAAGAAGGTACTGTTCGAATCCATCATCTCCATACCCACACCTCACTTCGAATCCATCACCTTCGACTCCAACAAATTCGACTCCATCTGCTTCGTACCCATCAGAGCGGACCCAATGGAACAAGCTTTAGTTCGAATCCATAGATGTCACTATACTTCGAATTGGTCCTAAGCCTCGCTTCGAATCGATAGGGACGAGGCCATCGTTCGTATCCATCTAACGCAAGCCTCTGTCTCGAATCGATTAGAATGGATCACACTTCGAATCCATCGAAGCCAGTACTTACTTCGAATCCATCGAGGAGAGATCCTTCGAATCGATATAAGTTGTAGAAGCTTCGACTCCATTTGGAAACTATCTTGGAATCCATTAGGTAGAAGCGCCTGAAACCCAGGGATTTGGCCCAGAATACTCGGAGGAAGTGGAGGACTGACTCAAAGCGCATACATGCAAAGAGAATCGGTTCGAACGAATCAATAAGAACAGATCGATTTGAACGAATCGATTCGAAGGAATCGATTCGAACGACTTCAGGTGGCGAAGAACGTCAATTTGAATCGATCATAACTTGAGATCTACAAGTCCAAATGCTATGAAATTTTCACAGTAGCTTGAGCGCATGTTGAAGAATGTTCATGCCAAATTTCAGCTCGATTGGACAATTTCTTGATCGATTCGAACATAGCTTCGAATCGATCCCAAAGTGGGCCCGGATTTCCAGAAAGCGGGCATGTGGACCCCCTCACGTGCCAGAACTGGTCTCCCTTCAGTTTAGGTGAAATATCAGCCTCCTACACCTATAAATAGACCTCCAGGTCATTCAGAAAAGGGGTCGGATAATTCGGAGAACTAACGAGCACCCGAACTCTGCCAGATTTACTCCAGATCACCATTGCTGCCTTAGATTCAGATAATAATCATAAAATCCGTTGTACTACGTGATAGGAAATTGTAATCTTCAAGCATCGATCAATAAAAGATAAAAACTTTAGAGTGGACGTAGGCTGGAGATAGCCGAACCACTATAAATCTCGTGTTTTTGTTCATTATTTCTGGATTGCTGTTTGTTGCTTGTTTAGATCTGAGATTTGTGTGTGAATATTGTTGATTTGTATTCATACGCTGGTGCTTTCACAACACTTGGGGTTTGTGACCATTTTTGGCGGAAACACTTTGGTGCTTTCACTGAGAAGAACTAGCACCCGCTACACCAGATTCAAAGTTTAGATTTAAAAGTTTGAAGGATTCAGATTGACTCAACAATGACTCGACAAACAAGGCAAAGAGCTGAGAGAAGCCAACAGGGAGGAAGTCAAGAGGCATCCTCCGGAGCTGGAGAAGGACAAGCTTCGATTTACATTACGAGAGACGAAATGGAAGCTATGGCAAATTCATTGCATGAGAGGTTGCTGAAGAGTCAACAGGATATGATGCAGACTTTCTTTGAGCAGATGAGAGCTGCAGGAACACAGAACCTTGGACCAACTACAGCAACTGCAAATGTAGAACAAGGAACTAGGGTTGCGGAACCCAATGGAGGACAGAATACAGAACCGGAAGGTAATCAACAAGGGCTTGGGGGCAGGCCCACAGGATCCAACGCAGAAGGACCTTTGGAAGGAGTTCAGCAGGCTAGAGCCAACGTTGCGGCTAATGAGCCACATGAAGAATATGTGCCGGAATTCCCTCGGGAGCATGGGGGGCAACACCTAACAGGCAATGCTGGATTAATGGAAATCATTAGGAAGACTATGCGTGGAGGTTCGATCAATAGAGACTTGGAAGGAGTGAACAGGAGTCCGTTCGCTCGGGAAATCAGGATGGCTCAGAATCCACCTAAGTTCAAGCTACCTAGCGTGGAAGTATATAATGGAAAGGCTGACCCGACTGATCACTTGATGAGATACACTAGACACATGGAAGTGCTGGGGGCATCGGAGGAAGTGATGGCCAGATGTTTCCCTTTATACTTGACAGACCTAGCGGCAATGTGGTTTAGGCAGCTGGAGGAAGGATCTATCAGGAATTGGAAGGAATTAGAGGACAGGTTTTTGGGACAGTTTCGGGTTCATATCAAAAGACCTAAGAACGTGATGACGTTAACATCGATAAGGCAAAGAACGGATGAATCGCTTAGAGCATTTTTAACTCGATTTAATGCGGCGGTTTCTTCGGTGGATCGGCCAGATCCATCGATGGTTTTGATGGCGGTAGTGTCGGGAGTCAGAGAGGATTCAGATTTTAAGGTATCTTTAGTACGAGACCCACCACTGGATCTCGGGGAATTCTTCCATGAAGCTGAAAGGTTCCTTCGGCAAGAAGATGCATGTATGGACTTAAAGTTAAAGGAGGTGAATGTGACTGGGGGTGGAGGACCATCCAATGGAAGCTCGGATAAAGATAAAGGAAGCTGGATGACGATTCAGGAAAAACCAGGAAGCAATGGAAGGATCCAAAGTTTTCCACATACACAGAATTAAACGAGACGCAGGAGCGGATATACATGGAAACTCGGAATCGCCTTCCTTACCGGAGGCCGGCTAGGAGAGAACCATCCGAGCGGGAGAGGGCATCAGGAAAGCATTGTCTCTTCCACGATTTGGACGGGCATGATACCAACAGCTGCAGGCATTTAAAGGACATAATTGAGGAGCATGTGAGGAATGGACAGTTGAGGCAGTATGTTGGAGTACGGAATGCAGCGGTGGAACAGGAGCAACCACCGCCTACCTCGAGCCATGATGGTGCGAGGCCCAGGAATGATGGTCGATTGGTCATCCACTGACCAGGATAATATGAAATAAGTAACAAACCATTGGCGAGCAACTGAGCCATTTACACATGTATGGGGACGGAGATAGCCCCTAGGCATGCTCTGAATGGTGATAAACCGCAAAGCCATGGTTTGCGAAATCTGTTTTTTGTTTTTGATTGGACACTTGGTTTTCTGATTTGGTTTTTGGAGTTTGGATTGAACTCCTGATTTTGCTTGTTTTTCTGGTTTAGGCATTCATTCGGATGATTGTTCTCCGTTTTGGATGATGGTTTCGATTTTTGATATGGATTTCTGGTTTTCCGATTTGATTTGGATTTTGGATTGGATCTTGATTGGATTCTTTTTGGTTTTTGATGAACGGTCGTCAGGTATGGATTATGCCTGGCAAGGGGTGAGTCGTTCTGCCCGAACGCGGTAAAGTGACTCACTCAGGTCGTCGAGTATGAACTATGCTCAGCAAGGGTCCGGAGTGACCAGGATTCAGCCTAGGACTTAGGCCCCCTATTATCGATTATTGTTTCAGGTCGTCGAGTATGGACTGTGCTCGACAAGGGTCCGGAGAGACCAGGATTCGGCCTAGGACTTAGGCCTTGTATTATCAATTATCATTTTCAGGTCGTTGAGTATGGACTATGCTCAACAAGGGTCCGGATTGACCAGGATTCGGCTTAGGACTTAAGCCATGGCATTACTTACATCCAGGGACACTGGACCACGGTCGTCAGGTGTGGATTGCGCTTGGCAAGAACCCGGAGAGGTTAGCTTAACGTCCAGGGACACTGGACCGCGGTCGTTAGGTGTGGATTGCGCTTGGCAAGAGCCCAGAGAGGTTATGGATTTGGATATCGACCCGGAGAGGTCCTGGATTCGGTTATTGGCTATTGGATAAGGATGGATTAGGATTCGGTCGTCGGGTTCAAACGGATATGGATTTGCCTAAGGCTTTGGTTATTGGGTTTGGAGTTGGGCATCGACTCCGAGCAGTCAAGGATGATGCACTTGGATGATGTGGCTATGGACTTTGGATATCAGATACGGAACTATTCAAAACACGCCTTCTTATCACAAGGCATGTTTTGGGGGGCAAATGTTATCCCGCATTTTGGTCAAAGCCGGAATACCAAACAAATCGACAAGAAAGGATGGATATCAGGATTGGAGTTCACTTGGAAACAAGGCTGCAATGGATATCGTCAAAATTTGGCCGAGCTCCGATCAGGATGGAATCGATTGGAGATGATGATGAGGACTAGGAGAGGCTACGTTTCAAGTTTCAGGTTAATCGGAGTTTGTACGAAGGAGATACGATTGATACAAGGTAGGAAGAAGGTACTGTTCGAATCCATCATCTCCATACCCACACCTCACTTCGAATCCATCACCTTTGACTCCAACAAATTCGACTCCATCTGCTTCGTACCCATCAGAGCGGACCCAATGGAACAAGCTTTAGTTCGAATCCATAGATGTCACTATACTTCGAATTGGTCCTAAGCCTCGCTTCGAATCGATAGGGACGAGGCCATCGTTCGTATCCATCTAACGCAAGCCTCTGCCTCGAATCGATTAGAACGGATCACACTTCGAATCCATCGAAGCCAGTACTTACTTCGAATCCATCGAGGAGAGATCCTTCGAATCGATATAAGTTGTAGAAGCTTCGACTCCATTTGGAAACTATCTTCGAATCCATTAGGTAGAAGCGCCTGAAACCCAGGGATTTGGCCCAGAATACTCGGAGGAAGTGGAGGACTGACTCGAAGCGCATACATGCAAAGAGAATCGGTTCGAACGAATCAATAAGAACAGATCGATTTGAACGAATCGATTCGAAGGAATCGATTCGAACGACTTCAGGTGGCGAAGAACGTCAATTTGAATCGATCATAACTTGAGATCTACAAGTCCAAATGCTATGAAATTTTCACAGTAGCTTGAGCGCATGTTGAAGAATGTTCACGCCAAATTTCAGCTCGATTGGACAATTTCTTGATCGATTCGAACATAGCTTCGAATCGATCCCAAAGTGGGCCCGGATTTCCAAAAAGCGGGCATGTGGGCCCCCTCACGTGCCAGAACTGGTCTCCCTTCAGTTTAGGCGAAATATCAGCCTCCTACGCCTATAAATAGACCCCCAGGTCATTCAGAAAAGGGGTCGGATAATTCGGAGAACTAACGAGCGCCCGGACTCTGCCAGATTTACTCCAGATCACCATTGCTGCCTTAGATTCAGATAATAATCATAAAATCCGTTGTACTACGTGATAGGAAATTGTAATCTTCAAGCATCGATCAATAAAAGATAAAAACTTTGGAGTGGACGTAGGCTGGAGATAGCCGAACCACTATAAATCTCGTGTTTTTGTTCATTATTTCTGGATTGCTGTTTGTTGCTTGTTTAGATCTGAGATTTGTGTGTGAATATTGTTGATTTGTATTCATACGCTGGTGCTTTCACAACACTTGGGGTTTGTGACCATTTTTGGCGCAAACAATATACTATAGTTAAAATACATAAATAAGTATAGAGAATAATATTTTGGTATAAAATTTTACTATAATTTCATATTTAAATCTTAAATATAAATATTAAAAGTTAAGTACATTATAATTAAAGATAGTTTAAAACCAAGGAAAATTTTGGTATTGAAAATAAAGATTATTTTGAGGCTAAAAGTATTTAAAACCAGGATAGACGTTTTTTATTTAAAAAGGAAGATTTTGAAATCATTTTGAAAACAAGATATAATTTTGTAAAACATTTGAATAAAAGTTAGTGGATACAAAATGATGTTCCACTAGATTTTTCGTAGGTTCCATCCTACTTAGGGTTCCATCCCTTTAACAGGCTCGAAGTGGATTCCATTCCACGAATAAAATGGATTTTAAGATGTCAGTGCTTTTCTAGGAGTTTTAACATAATTCTAGACTCGATACTTGTCTTGTACTATTGAATTCTTATACTCTTGATATTTTGATACTCATGAGTCTTGAATCTTGATGTCTTCAATCTTGAGTCTCTATATTGTACAATCTTCATTCTCAGTACCTGCATGTTTATATCCTGCATATACATATATATATCTAAACTATAATGTTAGTATTTATATTTTATAACAAGTCCTAAGGTTGTTGTCATCAAAACCATTCTTTTCAAGGACTAACTAAAACTCCTTTGCTCGAACCAAGTATTTTCAATATAAAAACTACACGTTTTTGCACTCTTCGAGAGAACAAGGAAATGATCTAAATGATATAATAAACCACATGGTATGGGACACGTAGGTTAATTATATCGGTTATTTCTGGACTTGTTCGATCGAAGCTGTTTTTCCAGTGTGAAGTATGTTGTTGGGCCACTTATAGGATTGTTGGGTCCTATATAAATATATAAAGTTGTTGGGCTAATCACGGACTGTTGGGTCCCATATGAGACTGTTGGGTCTCCTATAAATAGTACTTGGTAGGCTGTTGGGCGACTTACTGGACTGTTGGGTCCTTTCTACGTATATAGCTGTTGGGCTAATTTTTGGACTGTTGGATCATATTCTTTACATTGTTGCTTTCTATATTTATTTACATTGATTTCTAGAATTTAGATGATTTATGAATGTTTTCACTATGGTTGCCGATGTTGGTTTATTTATATAGCCTGAGCGCTATCATGTTGTTTATTTATGGTGATTTCATTCTTGTTGATTCAAACTCTTGAACGGGTTCTACATGTTGTTGTTGTGATAATTTCCATCTTGTTTTCATGTGTTATATAATTACATACCATTAGCTTAGCCTTTGTGCTTAGAAATTTATTATCGATGGAAACCTTTATACCTTATGTTGATTAGTTGAATCTTGCTTATATAATCTACGACATTGAGAATTCGTGTCGTCGCTTCTCTTTTGAGATGTTGGGCCCTTGTGGGATATTATCTTTCACTTATTATATCCTAACTACTCTGTTTTAGCTAGACTGACCCATGTATTTATACTCGGGTCAGACCAAGTTTTTACAGGTTAGCACCTATTGTAGATTCCAGTTATCCAGCTTCCGTGTATGGACTACCTATCACTTTTTGATTGCTTAGGCGTGTTTTAGTATAGTGGTGTAGTTGTTCTATTTTGTATACTCTGGTATGTACTATATTCTTTTTGACTCGATGTATATATATGTGTGGTTTGTATAACCACTTACTCTTATGTGACACTATGTATTGTACTGTAGTTGTATCTGTGTATATAGCTGTGTTTGCTGTTCCGTGATCTGTGTTACTTTTATAATTTTGTTTTGTACTAGATTGATCCTCTAGCCACCGTAGTATTGTATTAGGCAAGAATTAAGTATCTCAATCCACATGAGGTAAGAGGAAAAAAATATGAGCACTAAATCGACGTACTTGATACTTGTTTAATGCAACACTCACGGATGGTCACTCCTAACCAGCCCTATTCTCTGCACTAGCAGACATTATTACTTAGTAATACTCTTTGTTAGTGTGGGTCTCGGGGTGGGGTGTCACGGCTTGGTATTGGAACTGAATTCAGAACAAAATGTGATAAACACAGAACGGTATACGAGCAATACAGTACAATGAAGTACAACATATGTAATCACCTAAATCCCAAGCGTTCTTATCCTTAATCATAGTCATGCTTAATTGTGTCCTTTAACTTAATCGTGTCCTTAAGGGGTAGATATAAGTGGGAATACATTTAGGAATGCATTTTTTAAAATTCCATAGTATTCCATATGTTGAATTCAATTAATAATATCTTACCCCTATGAATAGTCAAAATCTTATCTTATACTTTCAGTTGATGGCTGGAAGAGGCAGAGGCCGCCATTCGGGTGATGAGCCGTCCAGTGGCTCACATCACGAAGGTGTGTATATGTCCACCGAGCAGATCTTAGACCTTATTCGCAGCACTCAGTTTCCAGCACCTTCTTGATCTTCTCCTCCATGCAAGTCTGCATTTGCGCGCATATGTAGTGATTTTACTCATCTTGGAGGCAAGCCGTTCAAAGGCTCAGAGTCTGTATTAGAGGTTCAGGCATGGCACCGTACGTGCGAACGCATTTTTACTCGCATGGAGATATCTGACCAGCACTGCGCTCTTGTCGCATCGAGCATGTTGCAAGAATGTGCGTTGGATTGGTATGAGTTGCTTGTTGCTAAGATCGATGAGGCTACCCTTGAGTGGAAGCAGTTCAAGTAACATTTCGAGCTCAAATTCGTTCCTGAGTCCGAGAAGGCTATCCTAGCTAGACGTTTCCTTAAATTGAAGCAAGGAAATTCATCTATTATCGAGTATGTTTCATCTTTCGAGGCCTTATCCAAATATGGCCTTGAGCATATTTGCACCTCTTATAAGAAGAATCTCAAGTTTGTTTTGGGCTTTCAGAAATATTTGAATCTCTTATGTTGCAACTTAAGCTATCCATTGAAGAATTGGTTGATGCAGCGCTTCACCTTGAAGTGGTTGAAAAGGAAAAGGATAGTAGTGATGAAGCTGAGACTCGTAAGAATCCAAACAAAAAGAAATTTCCTTTTCAGAAATCTAAGTCGTTTCCTTAGAAGAAGAAGAAGAAGCCACTTGTCTCTAGCTCTCATTTTGGTGAAACCCCTCCTACTCATAAGTATGTTTCAAATGTGGTTCGCGTGATCATTTCATTCAGGAGTGTCCTAAGCCTATCGTTTGCCGCAATTGCAAACAAGAGGGACACTGGTCTTCCCAGTGCCCTAATTCTTCTAAGGGTCCTTGTTCGGGAAAGCTTAATGTAGTGGATGCTTCTAGTGGACCTTCATAGCCTCGAGGTACCTCTCCTTCTATTCTTGAGGGTTCCATATTATTCCATGACCATTCTATTCAAGTTCTATTCGATACGGGTGCGTCGCATTCATTCGTATCGAAAGAACTTGTTGATGATATACCATTATATGTTTCTTGCCTTGTTACTTCATTGAAGATTGCAAATCCTATCGGGGGATTCGCAACCATTAGCATGTTATGTGAAGATGTTGAGATATTTATTTGTGGTTTTCCTTTCCGTGCAAATCTGCACGTGATTCATTTCCTTAGCTTTGATATGATATTGGGTATGGACTGCCTCGTTCGATATGAAGCCAGAATTTTTTGTTCTAAGAAAGTTTTGTATCTTTGACACCCCGACTCGCCTACTCAGCTATCTCTTGTTCTTCGGAACATCGATCATGATTCTGAAGCGTTTTTATTTGCTCTTGAATCTCGAAATGAGGATGAAATATCTCAGATTCCAATCATGTATGATTTTCTAGATATATTTGAACCTGTTTCGGGTTTGCCACCCAAGCGGGACATTGAGTTCCGCATTGACCTCATCCCAGGAGCGCAACTAGTTAGTCGTCCTTCCATGAGAATGTCGACTAAAGAAATTTAGGAACTCAAGAAGCAGCTCTTAGAACTTGAAGCAAAACAGTTTATCCAGTCCAGTTCTTCACCGTGGGGTACTACGGTGGTATTCATGAAGAAATCTTATAGGACTCTTAGGCTTTGTGTCGATTACCGCAGGCTTAACGAGTTAACCATCAAGAATCGATATCTGTTGCCTACGATCGATGACATGTTCGATCAGTTGAGTGGTGCTAAGGTCTTTTCTCAGCGTGACCTTGCCACAATCTTCCATCAGCTACAAGTTGCGGATGACAACATTCCGCACTCAATATGGTTCATACGAGTGGCTCGTCATGCCATTCGGTTTGACGAACGTTCCAGCTTACTTCGTCGACCTTATGAATCGAGTATTCCGGGAATATCTCGATAAGTTCGTCTTGGTTTTTATCGACGACATTCTTGTTTATTCTAAGTCCGAAGCCGATCATGCCTATCATTTGAGAATTTTTTTGAGTACACTTCGTCGGCACCAACTCAAAGCAAAATTCTCAAAGTGCCATTTTTGGGAGAAGCAAGTCAAGTTTCTCGGCCACGTAGTATCATCCGATGGCATTTCGGTCGATCCATCTAAGATCAAAGCCATTCGTAATTGGAAGAGGCCCGAGAACGTTACAGAGATCCATAGTTTCCTTGGATTGGTGGGTTATTACCGTCGGTTCATCAAGGACTTTTCTCGCATCGTGCTTCCTCTTACTAGCCTTACTAGAAAGGGCGTTCGATTTATCAGGACCGACAAATATGAAGCTTCTTTTCATGTACTGAAGGAGCTTCTTACTCATGCACCCATTCTTGTGGTTCCTGAAGGGAACTAAGATCTCATTGTCAATTTCGAAGCCAGTCATTATGGTCTCGGTGCTGTGCTTATGTAGAAGGATCAGGTAATTGCCTATGCTTCAAGGCAATTGTGTCCGAATGAGATTCGGTACGCCACCCACGATTTGGAGTTAGCTCCCATTGTCTTTGCTTTGAAGATATGGCATCATTATTTATTGGGTGAGCATTTTATCCTCTACACCGATCACAAGTCTCTTAAATATCTTTTCACCTAGAAAGAGCTCAACATGTGACAACAGTGTTGGCTCGAGTTCCTCGCTTCATATGACTTCGATATCCAGTACACACCTGGAAAAGGGAATCGAGTTGTTGATGCATTAAGTCGTAAGCAATCAGGTGTAGTTTCCATTATGCTTGCAGAATGGAACGTCTTAGAGACTTTATTATATTGTGACATTCGAGATCGTGCACCATCATCAGATTCTCCGATCTTATTATACAGCATGGATGCTCGACCCACTTTATTAGATCGAATTGCCGAGGCTCAGTGGCAAGATTCCGATATTGTATCTCTCATTAAGCATTATAAGTCTGAATCCCATGATGATGAGTTGAGGGATTTCAGCATCGATGTTCATGGTTGTCTTCGTAAGAAGAACCGATTAGTCGTGCCTGCTATTCCTGATCTTAGGCGGGGCATTCTAGCTGAGTGTCACCGTTCTAAGTATACTATCCATCCTGGCAGCAGCAAGATGTATGCTGATATGCGTCGCCTATATTACTGGGACGACATGAAGCGAGATGTGGCAAGTTATGTGAGAAACTACATGACTTGTCAGCTCGTGAAGACCAAACATCAGCGACCCAATGGTCTTCTTCAGCCTTTAGAGGTCCCGATGTGGAAGTGCGACCAAATTTCTATGGACTTTATTGATGGCTTACTATAACAACCCGTAAATTTTATATAATTTTATTTGTTTATTTATATATTCAATTGAAATTTTGTGAAACTTTAAACAATAAAATTTTGAAATTTAAATTTGATATTTGAAATATGTTTGTTTTAACATAGCAACTGGTAAATTTTCATCAGAAAATTTGGAAGTCTATTTTCTAGTGTAATTTTATTTCAATTTATATCAGTTAAAATTGATGATAATAAAAGTGTTCCGAAACCTAAATATGTCAACATGAGAAAATTTATTTAGAACACTCTGAATAAGACTGCATAATTCGTTTCGCAAATTTTGAACGTTTCTAGCTCCGTTTGGATTTTTCCGTACGGAATAGCAGCGTTTATCGGTACCGATTATTGACTTTTGATAAAATGATCGTACCACTGATATCTATATATCGTTTTGATCGTTTCGTCGCGCTGATCTCTGTAGTATGTTCGTTTGTCTGTTTAGGAATTCGGAACTCGACGAAATCAGTAAAACGATTACCGTATCGGTAACCATTTTTGCACCTTTTTGACTTCTCGTGGCCTTTCATCTGTCTACTTATTGAAATTAAACAGCCACTTCATATTTACTTTCCTGAATTTAACATTTTGACTTTTGAAGTTCTACCCTTTCAGTTAATATTTGTCGCTCTATCTGATTGGTAAATGAAATAAAAGTTATATTAAAACCTTTTCGTTGCCTTGTTGTTCAAACTTAAGTTTCACTCCATTATTTCCAAGACCTTTCATTCTCCTCCCTAGCCATTTTCGTTTATTTTTAATTTTTCCATCCCAAGCCTCTGCATCGCCCACACCAGCTCGCAAACTCTCGCTCCCCTGTCGACCGAGGCTACACCACCTCATCGAACACTACACTTCAACCTCGACCTCACGAGCACCTACAACCGCCACTGACAGCCTCCACCTAGTTAGCTCGATTCCGTGAACTGCCTGCAACCATGGCCGAGTGCTATGAGGTATATACTAGTTTGTATGTGTATATATATAGTTTATATAAGTGTTTATTTATTTTCTGTAAGAGTTTACATATTATGTTATGTTGCATTTATATTAGTATTTTGTATTATATGGGCGAAAATGGCTGTATGAATGTATAAGTTAGTATGTGTATTTGTTAGTTATATACATATGTTTGTTAAATGATTTATATATATATATATGTTTTGGCATAACAGATATATTGTATAATTTAAGTATGTTAGGTGTTTATTTTATATATATAGTATAAACTTATATATGTTGAGTCTGTATATATAATGGTAAATATATATATATATATAGTTAGACAGGTTTAATTATAATCTATTATGTATATTAGTTATATAAGTTTTGTTGTAATTTTTCTTTATAGTCAATTTATGCATATGTATTGTTTTGCATGTCTTCTGACCAAAGTCGGGTTACATGGTAGAATGGTTACTCATATTTTATATACTGTTTACGTGTATATATGTAAGTATATAAACTGTTGTTGATCATAAATATAGGGTATACAAGGTTGTTTATACGTGTATTACATATTATATATAGCGTGCCGCAGTTATATGATATGTTTATGCAGTATTTAGTTTGATCTGTGGGTTTATTATATATATTATACATATATAAAGATAGTACTTAGATATGGGTTGGCTTTAAAGGATATAGAGATAAAATATATTTGGGTCTCGGCTTTGAATAAAGTATATGCAGAAATGTTACTGTATATATATTTCTATACACATTATATCGGGTTTGAATAAAGGATTCCAGATAGGGTACATATGTTATATATCTTATGTAATATATATGCATTGATTTTTGTATTGATCTCTAAATATGATATAGAAAGTTTCTGATTTTGCCTGTTTATAAAGGCTATAAGGTTATCAAGTCTTGATTTTTTTATAACACACATATTTAATGTGTTTGATTAAAACAATGATTTTAATTATATATATATATTATTTTAATATTTGTTTAAAATTAAATATTGATTTCATGATAATAATAATGTACATATATATATTTAGTTTATATCAAGACTGATTTAATTTGTGCTCATTGATTTCAGCCTTGTTTTGATCATCGAAATTCGTGCCCATCTTGTTCTGTTTTGGAATTCTTGTTTGGATCCACAATCCGCTTCCATTTTCGTTCATCTCCCTAGCCAAAAAGGTGAGCAATCACTCTGATTAACGTTCTTATATTTATTAAATTTGATTTCAATCGAAACGTCAATTGAAATATGCTGTTGTTAGTTATTTACATTGTTATATATATGCCATTATCTGTATCTGTTCAACTGTGACATCTGACACCATTATCTGTTATTTATATTGATGATTTATGCCTGCTATGTTATTATCATATCTGTTATCATTCTGCAAGTTCCCTGTTAGTATAGATTTCACTATGGGTTGAAATGATACATACTCGAATGATCTGTAGATAGGAGAAAATCGTTATGGGTTGAAATGATAAACCCAAACGATTTTCATTTGAATTGAATTTGGTATTGCGGGTTGAAAAGATATATACCCGTATATATATATATATATATATATATATATATATGTGTGTGTGTGTGTGTGTAAATTGCGGATTGAAATGATAAATATCTGTATCACTTGACCATAGGATAGAAAATTTTATACAGACACCGTTGGTCTATATATATAAATATTTTAAAATGATTTCTATGGTTTTGAAAAGAAATATATGGTTTTAATAAATATTTATTTTAAAAGATTTATTAAAGTTGATTTAATAAAGTGGATATATAATATGTTTAAGTATTTATTAAAATTTATATTTGCGAATATAGAGTTTGTAATGATTCGGGTTGTAAAGCTAAATTTGAAATTGATTTAAAAGTATATTTGTTTAAGAATTATATTTAGACAAGTTTGATTTGAAATTTATTGAATTTGAAATTTTAAAGAAGTGTTTTGCAACTTGAAATTTGATTAAAGGTGGCTTAAATGGATATTTCAAACTTATATAAATGTAAATGAAATATTTTGTAAATTGAAGTTGTTTTCAAATGATATTGAAATAATTAAGTAAATATTTCAAAACTAAATAATAGAAAGGTGAATTGATATATATAAAATTTTCGAATTTTGTTTTGAAATGTGGAATATTTGAAGCTTTGAAATATATTTAAATTGAAATGGTTTATTTATGGTTCAAATCGGTATTTGAAATCGATATAGCTTGAAAATGTTTAATTGAATTGGAATTGGAATTTATGATTTAAGATCTGATTAAATTTGGATTTTGGAATTCGAGTTGATTTGAATCGATTTATGAGTTTGAGGAATCTATTTTATTTTAAACTATATCTAAAACTATTTATATTTTTCTTTATAAATTATTTTAATATAAACTATTTTAATATAAATCATTTTTAATATGTATAATTTTATTATAAACTATTTTAACTTATAACTATTTATATAAACTATTTTATTTATAAACTATTTTATTATATATACTAATTTTAATATCTAAACTGTTTAAGAGGAAAGTGTTATGATTTCCAAAATTCTATAATTTCAAAAGTGTTTTGATTTTAAAAGATTATGATTTCGAAAGTATTATAACTCGGAAAGTGATATGAATTTGGAAATGGATATATTTGAAATGGAAATGATATCGTATTGATTTAGGTTTTGAAATGGAAATGATATTTTGGTTTTGAAGTATAAACTATTTTGAAATGACCACGGTGTTATAATAACGATTGGTTGTTAAAGAGACCGGGATCGGATATGGACATACTCTCTGTCGATACCGAAAACCACTTTAACAACTGTGTACGCGGTGGAGTTTCCAGAATGAAGTAGGATGGTGGCGACAATCCTAAGTTATATACGTGGACCCAACTCCCATGAGTTGGCATAAGGTGGCTAAAACAGGAGCGATCGACGGGCCAATGAGGTAGCACCTCTGATCGGACACACTTCTTCGATACCATTCTATTACTTGTGATTGATTTGGTGTGCACCCTTGATTTGGGAGTGTTGTTCGAGGTGGGCGGAAGTGGCTGCTATGCGTCACCACCAGTCCGGATGCGTAATTGGTATATCTACCCTGGCATTGCCTAGTTGTGCCGTGTCACCTACCATATCGAGCTTTACTACGAGTTGTGATTTCTCCCGTAGCCTGTGGAGTATCGAGGGTAGCCCCCATTTTGGGAGTATGCTAATACTGGATAGACTACTGGGACTATTACGTGTTAGGGTGAGTTCAGATTAAATGTAAAGCCCTAATGCTATTTTAAAGTATGTTTATTTTATGATTAGACATTATTATAATAGCGAATATTACTACGTAGTAGATAGTTTAACGGATCCTTAGAGGATGGTTATCCCAAACATCCTTTGAGTTACTTGTATTTCAGTTGATATTTCACTTGAGTTGGATTTATCGATATAAGAATGTTAATTCTGACTCGAGTGTTTTGTGTTTTGCTTTACGCTCGGGTCAGACTGAGTGATACAGTATTCAAGACTCTCCTTTGGAGTTGGAGCTTCATTTGGAGATCCAGCTATCTATCGATTCTGCTACCAGTTATTCAGTTCATTCTAGTGATGTATTCTGATCTTGTATTTGACTATTGTACTGAGACATCTATGTATTCGAGACTTCTGTTGTATCCTGTTTAACTCTGTTATATATATAATAGCTTCATGAACTACTATTCTTTTATTTCCGCTGCATTATTGTTATATTACTCTATGTCTGTGATCTGTGGTTATTTTATTTACTGTATATGCTGAGTTTTGCCAAATTTTATTTACAATCCATTGTTTTGAATTATTCAAGTCCGGCATGTGTGGATTTATTGTCGATTTGAATGGTCCAAAATATTGGGTCGTTACACTTACCTCTTTCAAAGTCGGGTCATAGAAGCATTTGGGTTATAGTGACCAGTTGACTAAGTCCGCTCACTTCATTCCTATTAAATCTAATAGAATGGCATCTCATTTATCGAAGCTTTATATTAAGGAAATCGTGCGACTTCATGGTATTCCTAGTTCAATTGTATCTGATCGGGATCCACTCTTTACCAGTCATTTTTAGCAAAGCCTTCAGCAAGCTTTGGGCACAAAGCTTAATTTTAGCACCACATACCACCCACAGTCTGATGGACAGACTAAGCGAGTGAATTATATCTTAGAAGACTTACTTCGTGCTTGTATTTTGGACTTTGGTGGTAGTTGGGAAGACCACCTTCCTCTTGTTAAATTTACATATAATAACAGCTATCAATCTAGTATCAGCATGGTTCCTTTCGAAGCCTTATATGGAAGGCCGTGTCGATCTCCTTCGTGTTTGTTAGAGTCCGAGGAAAAGCTGATATTGGGCCCTGACTCCATTCGTGAAGCCTCGGAGAAGATTATTCTTATTCGAGAGAGAATGAAGGAGGCAAAGAGTCGATAGAAATCCTACGCGGACAACCGTAGGAAGCCACTTGAATTCTCAATTGGTGATGATGTGTATATTCGTGCTTCTCGTTTGAAAGGAGTGGTACGCTTTAGTCAGACTGGGAAGTTGGATCCCCGATACATAGGTTCATTTCCTATCACTGAGCGTATCGGTCTTGTTGCTTATTGAGTAGCACTTCCAGCCCAGTTTTCTGGTGGTCAAGACGTGTTTCACGTCTCTCAGTTGCAGAAGTGTCTACGTGATTCAGATTCTGTAGTTGATACTCGTGTGTTAGAGGAGCTTGAGGTATCACCTGATCTGTCTATTTTGCAACACCCCGTGCGTATTCTTGCTTCGGAGGTTAAACACCTTTGGAACAAGAACGTGCCGCTCGTGAAAGTTCAACGGTCGGATAGTCCCAATGACTGCACTTGGGAAACCAGAGAATTTATCGAGCAATCATATCCTGATTTTCTATCTTCTGATGTCAGGGGTGATAAATTCTAACTCAAGCTTGCACTACACCATATTGGCAGTTTCGTAACCCCCCATGCTGAAGAATCGCAAAGGTTCTGAGTCGTTGCTAAATAGCAACGGTTTTGAGCCGTTGTAAATTCATTAAGAACGGCTTTAGACCGTTTTACTTTTGCAACGACTTGGAGCCTTTGTGAAGTTGTGTATTTTTTTAATTACAGTGACCACTTGCGTAACCCCCCTTCCCTATAGAATACCGTTTGCCCTAATTCCCCCAGTCTCTTGTCTACTTTCTTCTTCCAGCTATAGTTTAAATCATCAATTTGCCCTAATACAGCTATCGTTTGCCCTAATACAGCTATAGTCTGATTATCGACAAATTTCAAAAGGATTCAATTTGCAATCGACCCGGTCTAACGTCTGTAATACGAATCGATTTTTATTTTTGTTCATACGAATGATTCGTTATGTTTAAATCATCAATTTGTGTGTTTTGAAGAAGAAAGTGCTGGGTTTACGTGTATTTTGTGTGTATGTAGGCATGCGGGAGTGGTTGGAGCGACGTGGGAACGACATCAAGAAGGAGAAGATGGTGGCCTGGGTTTGAGCAATCATGATTAGGATCTAAGCGTGGTTAGCCAGGTAATTAAGTTAATTACCTAATTTATCAAGTTACATGTTGCGTCCATTAATCTATTGATCTGTTGATCGAGTTACATGTTGCGTCCATTAATCTGAAACACTCAAACTGTTTTTGATCTATTGATCTTTAAAATGTATTTTATTATGACTCTTGTGAAACATTAATCCAATTTGTGAATCTAAAAAAATGTCTATACAGGTTAAAATTTGTACATCAATATTTTATAGACTTTGTGTATATGTGTACCTTTTGTTCAGGATGAGTAAGCCAATTGTAACGTTCATCAAAAAAGGTAATAGGATTAGCGCCTTGTGTTATGTGCTTAAAATAACATTGGTATGAACTTGATGGTATTAATGTTTTCTCTATGCCATTTGACTTACTGTTAGCTTTTCTTGAATATTGACTTAGGCTTATTATTTATCTATTTGGTTCGGTACGGTCTAATTGAGTCGTCATATCCTTTCCATGCCATAATTCATTACTGGAATAACACATACCATACATGTGTAAAAACTTTCCACTTGCGTTTTGTTTAGTACAGCAATTCCATAACTTTCTGGCAAAAAAAAGGAAGTAATAACTGTAATAAATTTATTTTTATTGTTTAAAGCATTTTTTAGGAAATTAGTTTAAAGTTAATTTTTCGTTAATTTATTTTTTATTTTTTATCTTATTTGATTGTTCATGTAATATGTGTGATGTATACTCTTTATTGTTACTTGCATAGTGTTAATCATAATGGTTGCCTGAATAAATAAGGTACAACTTACAACATAGTACATAAACTTGTAAAGTTGTAATTATAATAATCTCATTGTATTATATTTTCCTTAAGTATACAAAACATTATTTCCCCAGTATGAAACAACTATGCTATTTTAGTGCATGGTGTATTCATCTTTCAGTTGTAGGGACTAAAATAGATCTTTGAACATTTTTTCTTCTCATGCCATTTGCTCTTTATAAATGATTGTTTATTTGTCAAACTTTAAAATGATATGTTTTTTATTCTACTTCCCATGTCTTACTTTGTGCCTTGAGTTTCATGCTTTCTTTAAAAGAAAATGATAATTATCTGATTGGTGAGATTACATACAACTGATGAATATATCATAATTACATAAATTCATGCGAGCTCAAGAGCAAAATAATGCAAGGTAAACCTTAAAAGATTGGCTTAATTACGTATATGGTTCTATAAAATTAATTACATATTAAATTTGTTATAGCCGAAAACATTTGTTTGGGAGAAATAATTGTACGACTAAAGTTCATTTTAACAACATGCAACCAGATATTAAAAGGAAAAATAGTTACAAACATAAAATGAAGAACTTATAAGTTTAGGCATGTCAAACTTGCTAAGCTCAAAAAATTGTATTATCTAGAGAAATCTTTTTCGTGACATCACTTGATCAATGATGTTGTTTTTATCTATGTAAGAATAAAAATGCATGTACAGTATTGTATAATTAAATAAGAAGGTGAAGTATTGCAATCCCTGTATTGTATAAAATATATTCAATGTAATAATAATTATTATTATTAACCTTGAAAAACTATATAGTAGGACTGGTATCACTTTCTTACATAATATGGATACTTTATTTGGAAAAAGGTACGACTTATATAATATTTGACTTACCAGAGCATAGCAGCAGGCTATTTTAGCACATGTATTGTTTCTGTTTCAAATGATATGTTCTTTTATGATATTTGGTTAGAATATGTAGACCAATCAATCATTTCGTAGAAACCAAATGACATCTTACAGTATTCAAATTACAGCATGTGTTTAGAAAGCATGTGTTTAGAAAGCATGTGTTTCATACCTGGCCTATTTAATTTATCAGTTAGAATATGTAGACCAATCACTCATGTGTTTTATGATATGTTCTTTTACTGTAATATGTCATTGCTGAAGAATACTTGACCTAATTTGGGAACGACTATCTAATCTTAAGTGTATGTTTGGAAAGCATAAGTTTCATACCTGGCCTATTTAATTTATCAATGTTTCTTTGTTAAAACCCTGTATCAATTAATATAACTTCATAGTGCATAATATTACACCCTGAAGGTTCAAAGAAACTTAAGAAGATCATGCATTTCAAATTAGTACACCTAAAACTTGAATGGACAAGACTTCTTTTAAAATTACAACATCAGTGGATTGTAATTATGTTAGATGATTCTATAACAGAACGGGATATCAAATAAATTTAACATGGAATTTTACAAATCTAATTCCTAGCAGCAGTTCTTACCTTTTATTATTCAATAATAAAGGCAGGCCTAGCATACAAGGTTCTAGTTACATAAGATTCTACAAAGTATACATGAGAAGCTAACTTTACCTCTTGAAAATGGATAGTGTTCCAAATTTGAACCATAGTCCAATGGAAACATAATGGTATTCACTATAACAAGGGACAATTTCTGGTTTTAGTTTAGAGTATAATTAGAAAGCTTACAAAAGTTTATGGTTTAAATTTGAGTCGATATATAATATAAATTCAGTATAGTAAGGGACAGACACTATGATATAATGGTAGTAAAACAACTTAGGTATATATTGAGTCAGAATAAGCACTAAAATTTTGGCTTTATTCAAATATGCTATTCAATTAATATATAAGTCAGTTAATTACACTATAATTTATGTTTACACTATAATTTATGACAACAATTAGTAAAAGGCAATAACTTTGTCAATCTCCTAAGACAAATAA
Organism: Allium fistulosum; assembly: GCA_030737815.1. Classification (NCBI taxonomy): domain Eukaryota; kingdom Viridiplantae; phylum Streptophyta; class Magnoliopsida; order Asparagales; family Amaryllidaceae; genus Allium; species Allium fistulosum. The sequence continues at coordinate 190,767,349 of CM060902.1, read as the reverse complement.
TCAAATATAAACTATTGTCATATTGCAAGCAATAGTTCCCATTAATTAAATTAGTAGAGTTGACTTTATTGAAATTAAGAATTACTTTTAAAAATAAAAAGTTTACAATGTGTCGAAAATTAAAGTTATCTTTTTTTCAAAATTATTTAAAGTTCTTTTTGTTGAATTTTAACTTAATTTATTGGTAGAAATTTCTTATTTTCTATGAACTAGTTTGAGTTGTGTTATATGTTTGTGTATGTCATAGGATAATATAATAAGCTGATAAAAAAATAATTATCGTATATGATATAACAGGTCAGTATGTCTTCTAGTATAGACAAACAGTGGATGAAAGAATTCGATCGAATAACTACACGATATGTGGAAGGAGTGCAAAAGTTTATTGGCTTCGTTGTGGAAAATGGTGGTAATAATGAAATATATTCTTGTCCTTACACACATTGCAAAAATATGAAAATGAAGATTAAATTAAATGACATTCATTATCATCTACTTAGATGGAGAATTGTCCAATCATATATCGTTTGGCATTTTCATGGGGAAGAGTCGGCGGGGAAGCAAAGACAACCCGTTAGTCAAGCCATAAGCACAAATGAGTCTGAACTTCCTAGGATGGAAGATCTGGTCAATGATGCTGATAGATTTCATCATTTTCAACCTACAAGTTCGTTGCCCGATAATATTGGAGAATCGCTAACGGCTGATGTCGATTGGCAGGCCAATCAAAGTAGGAAGCATAAATCACTTTTTGATAGTGCAAAAGAGCCATTGTATTCTTCATGTCCAAAAGGAATAATAAAATTGTATGCCATTGTGAAGCTGAATAGCTTGAAAACTCAGTACGGCTTTTCTGACAATGGTGTGACTGCACTTTTTGAATTTATAAAGGAATTACTCCTTGAAGGTAAAACACTACCAACAAAGTATTCCGACATAAAGAAGATGATTAAACAAGTTGGGATGGATTACAAAACTTATGATGCATGTAGTAATGACTGCATTTTATACTGGAAAGATGATGCAAGCAGAGTTTCTTGTCCAATTTGCAATGAACCAAGATATAAGACAACATTCAACGAAGAGAAAAGAGCCACCAAAGTACCTCAAAAGACGTTGAGACATTTCCCTTTAATTTCTAGATTGAGGAGATTGTATACTATACCATGGATAGAAGATGCTATGACTTGGCATGGTCGTGCCAAGTTTGATTCGGATGTAATGCATCACCCATGCGACACTTCTCAATGGCGAGCTGTAGATTCTTTTGATAAAACGTTTGCTGCTGAAACACGAAATGTCATGCTTGGAATAGCAATGGATGGTTTCAATCCACATATATCTCTAGCTAATCGTGACAATTGTTGGCCAGTAATTGTAGTACCGTATAATCTTCCTCCATCAATGTGCGTGAAAAGGGAGTTTTCAATGTTGACATTGTTGATTTCTGGGCCAAAACAACCAGGGAAGGATATTGATGTTTATTTGCAACCATTGATAGACGAGTTTAAGCAGTAATGGGAAGGAGTCATTGCATTTGACTTATTTAATAAATCTGAGTTCACAATGAGAGCTAGGGTGTTTTGGGCAATTCATGATTATCCTGCACTTGGGAATTTATCGGGGTGCATAACTCATGGCTATTTTGCTTGTCCTATATGTGGGAAAGACACTTGTGCTTATTATCTTCCTGAAAGTAAGAAGATGTGTTACATAGGACATCGAAGATTTCTTCCTTCCATACACAAGTTTCGAGACGAAAAAACAAACTTTAATAACAAACAAGAATATCGTCATCCTCCATGGCCGTTAAATGGTTATTCAGTTGAAGAGAAGGTAGCGAATATCAAGATGAAAGTTGGTAAAAACAAACCAAAAATCAGTCGAAAACGGAAAAAGAAAACTGATAAAGAAGAACTTGCCAATGTTCATGCATGGTATAGGAGGTCCATCCTTTTTGATTTGCCATATTGGAAAGCAAATTTGGTTCGACATAATATTGATGTTATGCATACCGAGAAGAATGTCATTGAGCATCTCATTAGCACAATTATGGGTCATAAAGACAAGTCAAAATACGGCCTCAACGCACGCAAGGATTTGAACACCATGGGTATAAAACAAAAATTATGGGTGATGGAAGATCCTGAAACAAATAAAATAACCATACTTGAGGCAACTTTCACCTTGAGCAAAGAAGAGAAGTTACGATTTTGCACCGTTTTGAAAAGCCTAAAAGTGCCTACCAAATTCTCTTCCAACTTCCATAACAGTGTGAACATCAATCCTGTTGAACTAACAAATATGAAATCACATGATTACCACGTCATAATGCAACAATTACTTTCGGTATTGCTTTAACATTCTTATCCACAACATAAGGATCTGCGTAATGCTATACATCGTATAAGTCTATTCTTTAACATTTTATGCTCAAAGGTGATCAACAGGGAACATCTTTTAAAATCAAAAGCTAGTTTGGTAGAAGCAATGTGTGTGTTTGAAAAACATTTTCCACTTGCATTTTTTGATATCAGCATCCATCTATGGTACATTTAGCCGATGAAGCATTGATTTGCGGCCCTTTTAGATATAGATGGATGTATCCTTTTGAACGGTAAATTACTAATTGCAGTTTTGTTCATCATCATTCGATTTAAATAGCTACTAGTTATTTATAATTGATTACCTTCATAGGTTAATGAAAACATATAAAGGATACGTGCGCAACAAAAGATATATTGAAGGGTGTATTGGAGAAGGATATAACGTACAAGAAGTTAGTCTTTACTACATGGAGTAAAAGACAAAAGGAGCTGATGGCACTCATAAACATACTCGTGAGGCTTTTCTAGGCGAGGATGATGAATTTGCTAGTGAGATGCCTTTAGGTAATGGTAAAGATATAACCTTAACCCAAGTGCAGTTTGAACAAGTTCGTAGATGGGTCCTTAATAAGTATGATGGATTGAATGAGTGGGAGAAGTAAGTTCATGAATAACTCCTGAATTCACATTATTGTAAATCAACTCATAAATATGTTTTGAAACATGTTTGTCGCAGGGGGTATAACATTTATGTGAAAAGTACTAAATCTAAACCTCAAAGTGGGGTTACATCCGTGGAAGCTTGTCAAAGTTTTACTCTATGGTTACGTGGCGAGGTATATATTACATCTTATTAAATATTTCGCATGTACTTAAGTGGATCATACACCTTCATGACCATATTTTTGACTTATTTTGTTTTTTTCGTTGGTGAAGACCAACGATGTTGATTGAACTCTTTGGCAGCTGGTGAATGGGCCAAAGTTCAAGGCGCGTAGTTATATGAAGTACCAAGTGAATGGGTTTACAATTTCCCCAAAAAGTTACGAAGAGCGGATGGTAACACAAGATAGTGGTGTATGTATGAGAGCAATTACAAAATTTAGAGCGAGTGGGAAGGATAAAAATTATAAGAAAGCAGACACAATGTATTACGAAATTATTCAGGAGATAATTGAGTTGGATTACATTAACTTCAAACAAACAGTTTTTTATTGTGATTAGGTAAAGGTCAAAGACAAGGTCAATGGTTGCAAGATTGATCCTGTTTCAAACTTGATCACAGTTAACTTTGAGAAATTAAAGACCAAAGATAGAGTGAATGATGAACCAGTTATTCATACATCGGAAGCGAGTCAAGTGTTCTACTCAAAAGATTTAAAAAATAACGGATGGTTTGTGGTTTTGCACAAACGTTGATGACATTGAGTTTCCTTTTGCTTATCAATCAGCTTTTGAAGATAACCAAAAATTAGAAGACCTTACCAAATGCATGTTAATATAAGATACATTTCTTAATTGAATTGAGTTGAATTTCAAGCATGACTGAATTTAGAATTTTTTCACTATGGATATTATACAGCGTTTGTAATGTTTGTTTAGTGGTGGTTATTGGTATTGTTCCAAAACATTTATAAAATATTCCAAAAAAGCATGTCTACATTTTAACTATTTGATTGTTAGGTTGTTAAAATTTAATTAGTTGTTAGTTGTTTGTATTAAGGCTTGGAAATTATATTCCCTATATTTTCGTTTTGACTTGGCTTTGGATTTTAAACGTTGGCTGTTGATTTTTGTTCGAATGATTGTGGTATTTTTGAACCTGATCTTTTCTTTGAGATAGATATATACTCGAATATATTTTAAATATGTTTTGGACGATGACTGACTTTATTTCAAATATATTTTCCCAGGTTTATTTCCCTGAGTTTGACCTTATTTTTACTGGTTCATTTTTGTGCTGGACATGAAAATGGATAGGTTTTCAGAGTTTTTTTTCTAATTTGAGGAGAAATGGGGATAAATGTGTGGAAAGAATTAACGTGGCTAAAACTAAAATTTTGTTCAGTCGCGCTAAATTACAAATATGATTTTTTTCTAGCTAGTTTATTCACGATGGAACAAAGAATGACCTTTTGCTTAAAAATTGTTGTTTGCTATTTCCTGTTAATAGTGTTTTTTGTTTTTGTTGTAGTGAGTTTCAAGTATAATGTTTTTCCACAAATTGAGTGTTGCTAGATAATTTTGTATACTTTTTGTGTGACTTGTCTTTATATTCTGTGTTATAATTTTTGTGTGACTTGTCTTTACATTCTTTTAAAGTTGCATTTCCCTATGCCTACCATTTTTTTATTGGTTCATAGCAATTCATATTCAATAGAAGTAGTTGGATGTTGAAAGAATGTATGGAACAAAATTTAAGTTTAGGCATAGCAAAATATATAATGAAATAACCTTTTCTTTTAAAAAAAATCGAATCAATTTTGGTCCAAAATTAAAGCATGGTTTGTGATTTGAAGCTCATACCAATAATCTTGAACAAGTGTGTACAAATAATGTAGTGAAGGCAATTGTTTCTGGTGAGATCCATCTGTAGGTCTATGTGCCTCTCAAGTGCAAAGCCTGAATTAATTATTATTAGCAAGTTTGGTGAAATTAAGGTTGAAGTGTTGGCTGCATTGTTGGTTTTATATTCCGTTTCATTTGATGCACTGGATTTAGTATTACATAGGAAGCTGTGATTTCTTTCTCAAGCGCATTGAGATAATTCTTATTGAATTAAGTGCAATTGAAATTGTAGGTAAAGGAAGCGGAGCAGAAAACTGCGGGCGGATTGCTGCTCATTGCTGAGCAGAAAAATTAAGTACAAATGAAGTGCAAGTTTGACAAATAAATTTAAACTCAAATATGTGTGTGTTTGTGACGACCCATATTTCGGAAGGTTTAAATCGAGTGCATAAGAAGACACACATGTCCAACTTAAACAATCCAGAATGTAGATAATCAATGAGGTTAAATAAGAAAAATAAGAAAGAAGAAAAAAATAAAACACAGAATCTCACAGTGGAAACGATAAAATATAATAGCCAAATAACAGTTCAAGAAGCTGTTTATATCATACATTTGATTATAATCTATACAACATTTATCGGAGTTATATGTATACATCAGGGATAAATAATCAATACAGTAGAATAGCATGATGCAGGGGATAATAATAATAGCAATATACCAAAATCCTCGTCTTCGTCCTCCGGAGAATAATCTTCAATACGCTGAAAAACTCTGGACTGACCCGAGCGTAATGAAAAGACAAAACACTCGAATCAGGACTAAAATACTCTTATGTAAGTCAAATCAATATCACAAATATGAGTGCAATAACTTAAGAGATGTTATGGGATTTTCCATCTCCTAAGGATCCGTTTAACTATTTATATATAATAGTATATGCTATAATAGATGATGTCTATATGTAAAATAAATATCAAAATATCATTAAGGCTTTATATTGATCCACCTTAACACATTTGTATAGTTTTAAACCAAAGTCGTAATGGGCTCGTATAAGGATAAATATGACAAGGCACGTGAGGCAATGCCCAAGGTAGGATTCTACCAGTTTACGCTTTCTGGCTGGTTGTAACCCATCTGTGGCCGACCGCGACAATCAATCCAACCAACAAAAGGCGCACCCATCGAATACAAAATCACAATAGTAATACGATGGATCAACGTCGCTAGAGATAGCTTACCTCAATGGCCAGACATAGGATCCTATTTTAGTCATTTTAATTATGACACGAGTGTCAAGGCTATCCATCGTCATTCTCTTACTTCATTCCAGTAAACGTTGCCAATTCAACCACTACATTCTGGATATCATCCACCGTGTACACGGTTGTCGAAGTGGTTCCAATATTGACAGAGAGTATGCCAATAAGAGGCCATGGTCTCTTTAACAACCAAACGTCGTTTTACACACCGGTTGGTACTTTTATATTTCAAAACAATTCATACTTGATATCAAAATATCCTATTCGTTTCAAAATCAAATCCATTTCGAAATCATCATATTTGCTTCAAAAATCATATTTTTCTTCAAACTGTCAATCAGATCGATATATCGATTTTACTTCAAAATTTTGATCTGAATTACAATTTTGGTTATAATTTAATTTGGCCCAATTCGCATTTAAATCCAAGATTTAAATATAAACATTCCACCCTTTGACTAGCTTAAATTTTTAGAAATGGTTTAAATAGTTTTAAAATAATTAAATAGTTAAATAGTTAAAATAGTTTAATTGAAAATAATTTGAGTATTAAAAATGGTTTATATAGTAAAATAGTTGGGAAAATTAAAATAGTTTGAATATTTAAAGAAAATAGACTTGAAATAGTTTATACTGAAATAATTTATTTAAAACTAGTTTCCAAGCCAAGCTGATTCAATTCCAAAATTTCCAATTCAAATCAATTTCCATTTCGATTTACTCGATTCAATTCTGATTTCAAGTCGAATTTTAACATCAATTCCAAATTAATTTAAGTTCCAATTTGAAATTAATTTAAATTCCAATTTCAAATTAATTTCAACTCCAATCCCAAATTAATTTAAATTACAATTTCAAATTTGAACCATTTCGATTTATATCAATTTCGAGTCCATTTCCAAAATATCGATTCAAAATACTTAAATCAAATTTTCCTTCAATGTCCAATTTAAAATCCAAATCTTTAAATATAATTCAAATCCAAGCTCAATTTCAAAATATCGTTTTATATCACCTTTTCTTAGCAATATTCATAGTTCGAATAAAAAGTCCAATCCTTTAAACAAATAAATTTCTAAAATTCACTTCATATTTCGATTATAGCTTAAAAATCTCAACTTCGATTAATTAAACAATTCCTGTTTCAAATTTAAATTTCAACATCCCGAGTTCCAATTCGAAAATAATTCAATTTCCATAAATTCGATTTTTACATCTCAAAACCAAAACATTTAAATAATTTCAAAACAAAAATTTTATAATCATTTAATTTAACCAATCTGATGTCCGTATATAATTCTCTATCCTATGGCCAAGTGAATCAATTATTTTAGTTTAATTTCAGGAATGAATATATATCAGTTCAATCCAAAATAAATTCCATATGTATATATCATTTCAACCTATTTCTTAATTTATTTGAAATAATTCAATTTACAGTTTTATACACTGTAAACAACATATAGGGTGATAACAGGATATATTAAACATAAATAAACATCCAAACATCAAAAATATCAATCAAATTTCATCCATCACCACATCATCCAAACAGTCAATAATCACAAAATCAACCAATTATCGATAAATTGGGGATTTTACTAGCAGTTAAATTATAATTCAATTTTAACTGTCAATTTAAATTCTATCAATTAATTCAGATGTCAATTAAATGTTAATTAAATTTATCAAACAACTATCAGTAAATTCAAATTACTTCATGAAATAAATTTAACCAACATAAAAATTATTTCATTACTTATGAGCGTATAAACACTCACCTTCCTATTCCAAACTGAATGTAATTCCAACTTCAAACAAAAATCCAACTCGACTCCAAGCCGTAGACGACGTCGATACGATTTCACTGAAATTGATTTCATCCGAAACGGACCTCATATGCGAAAATTACGTGCTAATTAATATCGATATAATTAAAAACTTAATTAACTTAATAATATAATTTAATTCTTATAAAAAAAATTCTAACCCATACCTTAACCCGCTTACTCCAGATTCGCCTTCTTCTCAAACTCGATTTTTTTTAATCGAACGAAGCATGCCACAGCATAAATGCCGATCAACTCCCCGACAGATGCTAAACCCTAGGTCACGGCCCATAGCCACCTGCTATTGTATCCTCCACTCGCCATCGCCACCTCTTCTCTCCGACCGCGCACACGAAGTCGACCCCCTAAAACCCTAACAGCGAATGAGACACGCCTCTCTCGCTTGCGCCTGTGTCATAGCGATGGGCTTGAATCGCTTGTCGATTCTCTTTTTTTCGTCGAGACCTCATTCTTTTCTTAATTCAATCTGTATTTTTTTTAAATCTAGGCAGTTGAAACAAAAAGGGGAAGGGACAAGAGGGTGAAGTGGATACGAGTGTAGTGGGAAAACGGGCTTGAACGAGTACTGATATTTTTTTAATATTATAATAATTTGAAAGGATCCGATTCGATCGACCCGCGAAGTCACGAATTCTAAACGAAGTATTCCGCCTAGTGTTTATAATGTTTTACCCCCATTCCGAACACAATGGAACTGGACCGGAGGCCTAATCCGATCGTATGCGGAAGATAGCTTTTCAAAGCCAGTTTATTTTATCGAACTCCAAAATAAATTTCTACGTATTTCATGCTCGCACGTCCAAAGTACAAGTCCAATCGCTACGAAATTTGAAATCCTACAATAATTCACTATTATGGATCCAATGAAACCGGTTTCATCAAAATTCGAGACAGTGGCCAAAATGGCTATTTTTACTCGTTAATTAATATATAAAATTTCCAAATTCTAATTATTCATATTTAAATCAAATTTTGAAAGTAAATGATCTTCATTCATATTTATATAAAATTTAAATCATTTTCGAAATCATTTTCATTCATATTAAAATCAAAATTCAATTATTCAAATAATTTCCAATATTAAATTTAAACAATTTAATTATCCAATAACTTACATTAATAACCATTAAATATTTATTTCTAACCATTTTATCCAATAATCATATTAAATTCAAAATTTTAAAATAGTAAAAATACGGATCGTTACGTACTCCCCCACTCAAAACTTTTCGTCCTCAAAAAGCCGTTAAGGAAAGAATTTAACATACAATTTTTTTTCAAAATAGTCAACTTATAAAACATAAGCATCTAATTTGCAAAACTATTACTATGCTTCTACTACGCCACTCCGATCGGATTATAGAATCTACAAGTTAGTTATCAAAACAGGTTATAAAATTTTAAAACTTCAAAAAAATTCTAACTCCCGAATTTACGGAAAATTTCGGCAGAGTCTCCTTTGCATGGCTCAATCGAAAAAAATTTACAATATAATATATAACTCAAATATAACCAATATATATCAAATATACATCTCATCTCAATGATGAGGCATCCTGAAGGGCAAAAATATAAAATCGCAGTATGTAATCTGAGATACGTACCTTATTATTAATAATACGAGTGAGTTCGCTCATATTAAGCAAGCAAAAGCATATAAATCCTCGTATACGCCCCCAAATGGTCTTCGTATATACCTATCTCAACTCAATTTAAGATATTAGTTGCATATAACGATATAGAAGCATGTATAAGTCTAATATAACCATATAACATGGATTTTGAATCCAAACAATAAATACAAGAACAAATATGCAACATGCAACAATCATATGCAATCAAAAAGGTAAAAACAATGGTTTGCAAAAAAAACATCCAACCATCAATATCTATCCAATTAATCCAATTAATTCATAACCATGTGAATTTACGTTATCCAATGTAAATTTTTAATTTATACCCTTCATTTCTTATTAACATTCATTTCATTAACATTTTAATTGATTCGTTTCAATTTATTATGGTGTGGATTGAATCTTTCCTTCTTACCCAATATAAACGGTCATACCTCCTCGCAATTTCTACCACCATATCAAACGGAGCCAATAAATGAGCAACCACCTTATGATTCAGCCCCTTCTTCAGTCTTGTAATGAACTTTACATTCTTCTTCAATGAAGTATTGATAAACTCCCTTCCATACTTTGAAAAGGCACTAAAATAATGGATGTATTCAGCTAAAGTCATCTCTCCCTGCTTCAAGTCAAGAAACTCTCTACATAAAGCACTCTTCTTGGATTCGGGGATAAACCGAGCCTCGAATCGCTCCTTAAACTGCTCCCAGATTATCTCCTCCTCTGGGACTTTGACAATCATAGTGTCCCACTAGTCCATTGCATCCTCTTGGAGTTCATGAGAAGCCAACCTCCTCTTTTGAGCATTGGTATATCCTAAGTCTTCAAAAATATGTTCGCATACCTTCAACCAATTCAACACCTCCAAAGTAGATTCCTTCCTTGTGAACTCCTTTCCACCACTACACTTTAAATCAGTATTCATCCTCAAAAAGTCTATGTCTCCTACTAATGTCTAAGTTCAACAACTCCAGCTAGCTATTGCCTTATCATCTCCATCATAAATTGGTGGAATAAAGCATTCACATTCAATCCTCCTTCACATGCACTACAACAAAAATACCCTATTACAATGCCCAATTTACAACGGGCATTTGCTGCCCGTTGTAATAGATGGCTATTACAACGGTCGATTCCGGACCGTTGTAATAGATGCCCTGTACAACGCCCTTTTTACAACGTGCAATGACTGCCCGTTGTAATAGAATGTTATTACAACGGTTCTTTCATGCCCGTTGTAATAGATGCCAATTTTACAACGTTCACAAAATGTCCGTTGTAATAGATGCAAATTTTATAACGGTCACAAAATGTTTTTTTAAATTACATTCAATAATTAATAAATATAATTAATATTAAATAATTAGTAATTGATATCAAATATTGTTTTTAAATAATTAATAGTTAATAATTAATATTACACCTAGTGTTCCTTGTTTTGCCGCTCCTACTTCTGTTAATTTTCATTTGCCCACTTATCCCATTTTCACTTAACCTAAATTCCCGCTTTCCCTCTTTTTACTTAACCTTAAATCCAATCCCACTGCAAAATCTTAAACAAAATAAAAACTGTTTCGCATTCCCAATCCTAGTTCCTAATTCCTATGCTACTCGCCGTGCCTTCCGTTGTCAGTTCACGATTAGGAGTCTCTCGTCATTGGTTCACGTCGTTGGTTCCCAATCCTAATTCGATATCTTGGTAGCAGCTGGGGCGGTGGATATGATTTCTTTTATTGTTTGCTTTACTCAGATCTCGTCGTTGTCCTCGTCATACCTTACTCAGATCTACTTTAGTTCGGTAGTTCCTTATTGCTTTGGCGATAATTTCTACAAATCGTTTTTGAGGATGCCGACTGACGAAATGTCGAATGGCAAAGACAAAACGTCCCAAGCCCGATAAGCGATTCGTCAATGCAGTCTCGCATCTGGGGATCGAGAATGCCGTTCCAAAATAAATAATGCAGTTAATGAGCGTTGACGGAAAATAATTTATGTCAAGGTCTCCTTCGAATCCTATTGTGTCATCTGGTTTGTTTCTTGTAATCGCTCTTAATTTAATTATTTTTTAAACTGTTGTTTTTCAGTGTTAATGCTTGATTTTAGAGAATGTATGGGATGGAGCTGCTTTAGGGTTTTCGAAGTGGATTGAAGAATTTAAAGGATCTTCAGGTATTTGCATTTTGTTGATTGTTCAAGATTATCGATCCGGATGATAATGTTTTAGTAAATTCGCATACATATGCAATTTAGGATTCACATTTGGTTAGGGTTTGGAGAACTACCTATTTTGTTTGATGTTTGATGAAATTTCTCTTAAGGACTAGAGTTGAAATTGTAAAATGAGCACTGAGTGCTATACTGATTGCTTTTTTTGAAGCGTTGTGCATTTTGTCTTCTTTTTTAGCATATTGAGCATTGTTATACTTCAGTATTATTTGTCTAATTTAGTTTTTTTATCCTTAGCAACTGAATAGCTTGGATAACTAAATATAGAGTCATATTTAAGCAAATGGTGTAACATTGCTTATACAGATACGTCAGTGTGTGATAATTGTGTAAGCACACTCGAATCTTAATAGTTAGATTTTGAGTCTTATGGTCTGATTAAACCTTCAATTGATTTATTGAATCAAACATTTGGTTCTATGGTAAAATACCAGACAATAATATATTTTTCCTCGCAATGCTTATTATTATAGGTGATATCATTTCAGTGTTGTTTATTTGTTAATTATGAATGTTGTAAGCAGAAGAAAAGGGTGCTACCAGTAGAAGGAAATGAGTTCGAATATGGCATTCCATGACAAAGGGAACACTTAAACGGATTTATAGAGTACCTTCAAAAGCTCAAGGCAGGTTGCTCCTTAAAGCCATTGCATCCTTAGTCTCTGAAGATGACCATTTTGTTGATGCTATTTCTCACAAGGTAACAAGTTACCTTATGCTTAATAAATTATCAACAAAAATTGACAATTCTTACTTCCAGCAATTTCGAATAAATTTTCCCAAATTATGTTCGCAACACATAAATTATTTGAAATTATGTTTGTTTTTTGTAAATGCAGGAAGATTTTGTAATATAACTCGATTGGTCTGTGCTGCTGGTGGTGCTGAAGGCGACGAGGATAAATGGTCGAGGGTGTATAGGGGTCAGAAGGGAGGTGCGGCTGTGTTTGGGACAGAGATATTGTTGCTTGGAATATTAGAATTTAAGATTGACGCATATTTTGGTTACTTCCAGTAAGTTAATTTTATATTAATCGTGTAAATAACTTGTTGGTTATTTACTTTTTGATGCATATTTAGTGTTAATATTGTTACACTGGAATTATAGTTTCAATTGCACTTTCAATGTTTTTGTCAAAAACTGCATTATAGAAGATAACATTTCTTCCAATATTGTCAGTATAACTTATACTTGTTTTATCTTAGTCTTTATGTCATCAAAGTGAGAAGTGCTAGAATAAGAAATGTAGGGATATAAAGATATCAGGCTAATATTAAGGATGCTAAAAACTGTCGTTTTCAGTTATCCCCGTATTGTTTGGTTCTCTCGATTGCCGGTTGAATAACCAAAACTATCATGTCGTATAACTCTCTTTTAAATTGTGACCTGTGTTGGGAGGTAAGTACCTCTGAAGTAGTTCAAGGTTTTGATGCAATTTAGCTCATTATAGCTTTATAATTAATAGGTTTTTTTGCATATCCTAATATGCAACAATTAGCATACGTTAGAAGTACATTAATAGAACACCAAGTTGATGCCATTGAAACTTTTATCTTTTCAGAAAGTTCCTTATGTGTTTGATCAATTGCCTGAAGTTGGATCTTAAAGCAAATGTATAGTGTTAGCAAAATCACATATTGTTTCATTAACGTTGATAATTTGTATAGATTAGTGTAGCAATTGCAAATCAACCTAGAATCTTTTCACGTGTTATGTCTTAGGCTCCTTTTCCCTAGTCCTATAATCTAAAACTTATAAAACTCATAGCTCATGGTTCTGGTACGTGAATTAGTATGATTTTGGTTTCTATTACAGGGGTTCGATGTGCCTCTAAGGAAGAAAATTCTTGGCAGAAAGTTGACAGGCATGTCATTATCTCAGCTTTGATAAGCTCCTGATTAATGTCATTCAGGTTCAATGTATTAACATTCAGTTGGTATTTTCTTATTACTTTGTAGGTGGCAAGCCAGACGATATAGCAGTGATAGTTGGTCAAAGAGGCCGTTGGATCAACCGTCGCGTGGCATAAAGACTTCATCTTTGTGGTATAGTATGTACTTAGAACATGATATTTGTAGCGGACTGTTATGTGTTAATGCTTTATGTATTTGGCATGTAAACTTATCTAACTTTTTGGAGTGTTAGAATTCTATGACTCTAGCTTTTAGTCTTTTCGTATGTGATTTTAATTATTTTACGACAATATTTAGTACTAGTATGGATGTATTGCATGGATGCTGCTGTAATTTTTTTTAAAATTTGCATTTATTTTGCAACGGGCAATGTGCGTTGTTATATGAGCTTTTTACAATGGTCAATGCATGTTGTGAAACAGGCTTTGCAACTAGTATGGTTAGTCTATTGCAACGGGTTTTGGCCGTTGTATTATAATCTATTACAACGGTCATAACCCGTTGTAAAAAGGTATACTGCAATGGTTTTTACAACGTGCTTTGCCCGTTGTAAATTGTGGTGGATCTATTACAACGATGCCTATTACAACGGGCACATGCCAGTTGCGAAAACCATATTACAACGGGCATTGCCCGTTGTAAAAAGACTGTTTTGTTGTAGTGATGGATAGGCATTTGAGTACCGGCTTCATTACGAACTTTTGGGGCTATCTCCCTTCCTTGGCCATTAATTTGGGTATTATCATCTCCTCTACTAGCATAAGCTCTCGTACTTCCTATGGTCAAATGTCGATTATGTAGATCTATTCTAGCCTTCTACTTAAGCAAGGCTCGAAAGAAAGGGAAGTAAATAGAGTGAAATAAATCATCGAGGGGTAGATATATCCTACTATAGAACTATATAAAAATACAAGTATGTTGTCTATATAACATGCACCCTTCCCCAAATTGTTTGTTTTCTAGCTATCTAACTTATACTTATCTCTATTTTACTTAGGTATTTCCTTAACCTAAGCTCTGATAACGGCGATAATGCTGCAATCATCATCGAAATCATTTTTCAATTACAACATGAGTTCAGTATTTTTTCACAACATAAGTAAACAAAGCAACTAAATATCCTTTTCATCACATTAAATTGAATTATAAGATCACTACATCATTAAACCCAAATCGTTCTCATGTAGGGGTAAATATATAAGAAGAAAATTAGAGTAATGTGTGTCTGGCATATAAAGTGCTAACACCACACTTAACCAATTAAAACTCTAGCTTTACATAACGTAAATTTCAAAATGCCCTTATTTAAATAACAAGCCTCCCGCTTTGTCTTCGAAATCTTTATCTGTCTTCAAAAGAGATGTCTGTCTAATCCATAAACTCAACCTACTCGAATGAATACCCATGAGTTTATGGGAAATAGCTCAAACAATAAGTCTAGTATGAGTAAAAACTTTACCCTAAGCATCACTGGTAAGACTATGCCATTAACACAAATGGGTCTTCCCCTCACTTCATCATCACAACATAGTATACATCAATATATATCACAAAATAACACACACACACACAGATACATATATATATAAGTGTTCCCTACACTTGTCATCCAATTGTGAACCATGTCAAACATATATATCAATTCAAGGCAAGTATGCCATATACTTATCATCAAAATATGAACCAAGTCAAATAGTTAATCGTTATTTGTTCATCCAACACCTAATCTTTTGTTTTAGGCTTTCTTCATTAAGTTATCGTTAAGTTATTTTAGTGATCATCTCCTTAGGCCTTGTTATCACTAATTAAATCTTTTGTTAAAACAATGTAACCAGGTGAAAACGTCAACTCGTTTCTCTATGGGTGCCACACTGACTAGAGTCCCCTGGACTCTCCTTAGAGGTTGACTGTAAGCACTCTGAATACAATCTAGAAAGTATCCCTACTGGGTGTCAATATCCCCTCTTAGTCCTCGAACAGCCATCGTTCACGTTGCCAATTTATTTATAGCATCCTCCCCTGATGTTTTGGCACTCTACTTTAACTCCTCTGTAGAGTTTTATAATATTCTTAGGTTGAATACTACCGTGGCTTGCTACCATACACCTATAGACAGTTAGTCAAGGAACTCTACCATCCAATAACTCTATGAGTTGGTATACGTTTAGGATTATGGTTCAACCTTTTTCTTATATTTATTAATTGTGTAGACTACACATTCTTTAGTGAAAACATGTTGATCTTTTAGTTAAATGATACTCTGTCATTTATTAGAGTCTCTAAGCTTACGTCATTTCAAAAATGGGTTAACATAATTTAAACTTATAAAATCTTCCATTTATTTCATCCCTATGAAATAGTTTAATAACACTTGGAAACTGTCTTCCAAAGTGCCCTAACTATTCAGCTATCCCATAACCGTTGCATTTAGTAAATAACATTGTTTATGATCGCGTTCAAACCCCAAGCTAACATGTACTACCATCGTGTTTATTTTCTACCTGGTCATTGTGTTCAATTTCAACCGAAGCCATTGCGAGTTGTCCATATAATAGCCTTCACATGCTATTAATTAAACCCATTGCGTGTTATCATTTAAGCCTTCATATTTAATAATATACATGGCTTCATGATTTATCTTTCAATGTATCAGTATAGTTGCATTTTACATGTGTATTCTAACTGGTGTTCGTTTTGTGTGCTACAATACACACATATATATAAGCTAACAATTCTTTCAATATATTTTTACATATCCATCAACATGCTTTCGTATGCTATCTAACTTTTTTAGTATTAAGCATGTAAGTTGGCGTATATATAACCGAGTTCAACATTTATTCATGTGTTGTACAAAGTGTGTTCTGCATTTGCATGCCTTCGTGTCTCATAATATTAATGCCATCGCCATGTACATTATAATATTGTTGCCTTCCTGTATATATTTCCCTCCATGTAAGCCTATGGGATATGCATGGTATGGTCATAGTATTATAAACAACCACAAAGTTTCACAAAACAACAAAAATCACAAAACCATGCATAAGAATGTCGGTACCCCTATAAAATCACATCAAATAATAATTCATAGAAACAATGTAAAATGGGTGAATCATCCACATCCATAATCATCAAATTCAGAAATCATTGATATATGAGATATCATCAAATATAGTTAGGCTAGCATAAAACAATACCCAAGTATATCTCTTAATCTCAAATAATAAAATATCATCATCTATTGGTATAAAAATAGGCCGCCTAAATGTGAAATCATATACAATAAAAGATATGAGGATTGACTATACTTTGGACGTCTATCACAGATATAATCACATCTCCTCATATAGAAATAACACATAATAAATGGCAATGGGAATGGGAATTGACTGCATGACAAACACAAAGTACCAACTATAGTCATATCTCTACATGTGGGTCGCCTAATCCATATTGATACTTAGGTGAGGCGTATCAATAGTATATGCCAATCTATCACTCTGTTAAAACTAGAAGGGAGACTAATGGCCATCTTCCTGCTATAGAGTCACACATATGTGTCACCTAATCCGACTCTATAGACTTGGTTACCTCAATGGTCATCATGATACATATCCATCAATGTGCTCATCAATGCGAGGACTTAGTCATGACCCTCCATTTTCCTTATAGGTAACATATTGTTGGCCTTTAAGTTACACATGGGCTAAGGGTGCCAATCCGATCAAACACACTAAAGGTATCGTAGATCTGGGGTGTGACCCATGATCAGACCGCTAGGATGGATGCTAGCCATCTAGTTCTCTCCAAATCTAATAATGGGAGTACGTCATGATAAACAACATATAGCATCAACAAATATGGGCACCAACCCTGCCCACACCTATGAGCGTCACCTCACTTAAGTAAAATCTCCATATCACCATTCCCATCACATAAGTGTCATGTACTTACAATGAATAACTGAATAAATATCACAACGGTATCCCATGCCACCGCGTGTTACTCAATCATTTATTTACTGCTCATAAAGTACACTCAATCTCCACAGAATTTTATATAACGAATCCAAAGGATAATGGGAGAAATATATCAAAAATCCGATACCATATGGTATTATAACTCCATTTAATCAGATTCCTCATTATACAGAATTATAATCAATCATAATATACAATTAATTTTTTTAAAAGAAGATTAAACTTATATACAAAAAAATAAAACTTATTAAAACAATTATATATATTCTGTTAGAACCTCCAGTTTATGTTTCAATGAAAACAACTACACAACCATATATATATCGACCTTATCAAGATTATAAGTATATACTACAAGAAGACACCATGCTTGAAGATAATGAGACTCAAAGAGAAATGAAGATTCATTGACCATACTACTATTGGTAAAGTTATTTTACTGTAAAAGAGTCTTAGATAAATTATTGTTAAGGTCTCCTTGAGTATATATGCATACACAATCATACACTACTTCATATGCATCAAAATTAAGTTAGAAAACTATTTTTATTACCCATAGACGTTAGAAATAAAACCACAGACGTCTATGACAGTTCCTAGGTTAAAAGTTTCTGAAGTCACAAACGTCTGAGGTTTTACCACAGACGTTTGTCATATACAAAAACTGTCAATTTTGAAAAGACACTTCTATTTTAAACAAAAAGAAATCACCTTCTAATGAAAGGTTGCAGCCATTAAAGTGATTAGATTTCTCAGATAGTAACAACTCTTCATCTAAACCTTTTTGAATCTATAAATACTAGTTTGATTCAGAAATAGAAATCAACTAACTTGAATTAATTTATTCTTTAATCTCTTGATTTCTAAAACACTTTCTTGCATATACATTGTTCACATACTCTCAATCTACTATAACAAAAATATAATTTTGGTTAAACCACTTCCTATAACTCAAAGCATTCATATTCACATACTCAAAGAAGATCATAGGAAGATTTGTACTATAAGTCAAAAATTGTGCTATTAGGAACACAAGATTGTCAGAGATAGTTTTGTATTTTCCTATTCCTCCGGGCGAAGCGAGGGTAATTTGTTTAAAGGAAATACCAAACGGAAGCTTTGGGACTGGACATAGGATGGGAGGTCCGAACTAGTATAAAAACTCTGGTAGGAACGCTTTTTATACTTTACTATTTATTGTCTACTATAGCATTCGCTTATACACTTGCATATTATAACGAGTTAGATAATATATGATCCACAAGATTTTCATTTGGTACCAGAGCGAGGTTATTTCAATCTACAGTAACACGTGATTGAAATCATTAAAATGGCAAGTACATTTCAAGAAGGTCAATCAACTGCACGTCCTCCACTATTGACCAGTTCTAATTATGCTTATGGGTTAACACACTTGCGAATTTTTATGAAAGCAAATGGATTCGAAATATGGCTAGCAACTCATAATAAATATGAAGCACCTGACACTGATATTGGCACATGGACTAATGCAAAAAAAGTAGAGGCGTCTAACAATGCCAAAGCTATGAATGTATTATTTTGCTCGCTCGATAAAAATGAATTTTCACAAGTCATGCTTTGCACTACTGCTTATGATATATGGCGTACATTACAAATTACCCATGAAGGCATAAACAAAGTTAAGCAAACAAAAAAATTTATTCTACAAAATCAATTTTCATCTTTTAAAATGAAATCAAATGAAACAATTATTGACATGTATGCTAGATTTCAAACTATACAACACGACCTTATGGCATTAGGATTTAAATTCACTTATTTTGATTTAGTCACATGAATTTTGAACTCTCTGACAAACGAATGGGAAAGAAAAGTTTTAGCCATCGAAGAAGCTAACGATCTTTCCCAACTCAAATTCGAGGAGTTAATAGGAAATCTGATGTCGTATGAAGCTAATTTATAGGCAAGAAAAGAACAAAATCAAGAAAGGAAAAACATTGCATTGTAGCATATAATGACAACTCCGACTTGGAAGAAGATGAGATTGTTTTCATTGCTAAAAATTACAGCAACTTCAAGAAGTCCAAAAGGATGACGAAATTTCAAAACAACAGCAACACAAATTCCTCAAATCAAACATCAATGAAATGCCTTGGGTGTGATAAATTTGGCCATATGAAGAAAGACTTTCCACTACTCAATAATGATAAAAAGAAAAACAAATTCGAAAATTTCAAGAAAAAGAGAGGAGCATTTCAAGTAACTTGGGATGACTCTTCCTCTTCATCCGATAGCGAAAGTGACTCAGAACAAGTAAATGTTTGCTTCATGGCTAGCACAGATGAGGTACGTCCTGAATTAACATATGATGAAATTCTTGAAATTAGTATAGAATTAGATGACAAGTATAGAGAATTAAAAATAAAAATAAAGATAATATGGGAAAATTAAATAGAGCTGAATTGGAAATTTGATTGTTAAAAGATTATAAAGCTATTTTAGAAGAAGAATTAGAATTAGCATAAAAAGAATGTAAAAAATTATCATCTCAAAATGTTACTCTTACACATGATATAGTGAATAACAAAATAGAGAATTATAAACTTGAAAAAGAAAAGTGTGAATTGAAACAAAATTTAGAATTAGCTAATACAGAAATTTCTGATCTCAGAATTAAATTAGATAAAATTACTAATAATGTTTCAAAATTTAATAGAGGAAAACAAAATTTGGAAAATTTGATAAGGATTTCAAAACCATCAGGAAATAGGAAGGGATTAGGATTTAACAAAAAAATTATAAACGTTCAAGAAATAATTTGGTTTCTAATAATAATCAAGGATTTCAGAAGTATAGTACATTATATATAAATTTTAGAAAAACAAAATCTAAATATCAAAATAAGGAAACAAAAATAATTAAAATATGGATTCGTAAAACAAATAACAAATTTATTAGACAAAAACAAACACATGTATATTTAAAAGATATAGTTCATAATGAAAATTACATCTCTAAAGGTTCCAAACCCTCATAAGTATGGCTACCTTCTCCTACTAACACATAGGACCCTAAAGGAGGAACTGGGTACCAACTAAGACTTTTTATTATTTTGCAGGTACCCAAAAACAAAATTAACAATAAGGAGAAATGGATACTCAATAGTGGATGCTCCAAACATATGACGGAAAATTCACACATGCTATCAAACATCACTTACATGGACGGTGGCACGGTCACTTTTGGGGATAATTCCAAAGGATATGTTATTGGGATTGGAAATGTCATCAATATTGGTACTCCTATTATTTCAAATGTATTATTAGTTAAAAACTTAAAATATAATTTACTTAGTATAAGTCAATTATGCGATAAGGGATTTAGAACCGATTTTGGAAAAGATAAATGCAATATCTTTGATCTAAATAAAACTTTAACTTTTGAAGGAACAAGAAATAAGAATATTTATATTCTAAACATGAATATTAATCATAATAATAATTTAAGCTTAATCGCAAATCATGATGATCCATGGATATGGCATAAAAGATTTTGTCACATAAATTTCAAATATATAAACAAATTAGGTAAAAACAATTTGGTAAGAGGATTACCAAAAATAAATTTCAAAGTTAAAAACCTATGCGATGCATGTCAACTTGGAAAATTAAAGAAAAGCTCATTTAAGTCTAAAAAGGAAATCTCTACTAAACAATCTCTTGAATTACTTCATTTGGACTTATTTGGTCCAACTCAAGTACATTCGATAAATCACAATAAATATGGTTTTGTAATTGTATATGATTTTTCAAGATATACCTGGACACTATTTTTAAAACATAAAAGTGATACATTCGAAATGTTTAAAATATTTGCTAAACGAATTAAGACTCTAATGGATTTAAAAATCAAAAGTATAAGAAGTGATCATGGTGGAGAATTGGAAAATGAACTGCTTACAAAATTTTGTAATAAAAAGGGAATTAGCCATAATTTTTCATTTCCACGAACACCACAACAAAATGGAGTTGTTGAAAGAAAGAATCGCACCTTGCAAAAATGTGCTCGAACCCTCCTAAATGACAGTGAGTTACCAAAGAATTTTTGGGCCGAAGCAGTTGCTACTGCATGTTATGTATTAAATCGTGTAACTCTTAGACCTATGACTAAAAATACATGTTATGAAATGCTCTACAAAATGAAACCAAAAGTATCATATTTTCGAATATTTGGATCAAAATGCTTTATTCTAAATACAAAAGATAATCTAGGTAAATTTAATCCAAAAGCCGATGAAGGAATTTTTGTTGGATATTCCGATCGAAGTAAAGCATACAGAATTTTTAACAAACGAACAAATGTTATAGAAGAAAGTCTTCATGTCTCGTTTGATGAAGATTTTAAAAATATAAATAAAGATGATAAAGAAATTTTTGACACTAATTAAAATAAATCCATTGAAATTATAATTGAAAATAATAATGATAATCAAAACAACAGTGATTTGAAATCATCACCCCGTATTTTAAAAGATCGTCCTATTGATAACATAATTGGAAATCTAGATAATAAAGTTTCGACTAGAAGGCAAATAAATCAAATGAGTAATGTAGTGTTTATATCTAGTTTTGAACTAAAAAATTACAAGGAAGCATCAAACGATGATTTCTGGATTTTAGCAATGCAAGAAGAACTTAATCAATTTGAACGAAATAATGTTTGGGAACTTGTACCAAGTCCAAATGATCAATCAGCAATTGGAACAAAATGGATATTTAAAAACAAAGTAGATGAAAATGGAAATATTATATGTATTAAAGTTAAATTGGTGGCACAGGGATACAATCAAGAAGAAGGAATTGATTACGAAGAGACTTTTGCACCTGTGGCACGTCTTGAAGCCATAAGAATGTTACTTGCTTTTGCATGTCATCATAATTTTAAGCTATTTCAAATGGGTGTTAAAATTTCTTTCTTGAACGGTTTTATAAAAGAAAATGTTTACGTTGAACAAGCACCACTATTTGTTCATGAAAAATATCCAGATCATTTTTTAAACTTAAAAGGGCATTATATGGTTTAAAACAAGTACCTTGCGCTTGGTATGATCGATTAAAATCATATTTAATAAATTCTGATTTTCAAATTGGTAAAATAGATACAACATTATTTATTAAAAGAGAACAGAAGGATATATTAATTGTTCAAATTTATGTAATGAATTTTCTACAATAATGAAAAACGAATTTAAAATGTCTCATATGGGTGAATTGAATTTCTTTTTAGAATTACAAATAAAACAATTAAATAATGGAATCTTTATAAATCAAGAAAAATACTATAAAGAGTTACTAAAACGTTTTGGAATGGATAATACATCAAGTAAACCCACTCCAATGAGTACTACTAATCATCTAGACAAAGATGAACATGGAAAAGAGTTTGATCAAAAACTATATCGAAGCATGATAGGATCTTTACTATACTTAACAGCTAATATACCAGATATTATGATGATTTTTTGTTTATATGCAAGATTTCAAGCAAAACCTAAGGAATCGTATCACCGGGCAGTCAAATGGATTTTACGATATTTAAACAACACTAAAGATTATGGTCTATTTTATCTGAAAGGCGGTTCATTTGAACTCGTACCTTACAGTGATGCAGATTTTGGTGGATGTAAATCGGATAGAAAATGTACAAGTGGCACATGTCACGTTATTGGTCAATCGTTAGTTTCGTGGTTTAGTAAAAAGCAAAATTGTGTTTCTCTTTCGACATGTGAAGCCGAACATATTTTTGCTGTCTTAACTTGCGCTTAAGTAATATATATGAAACAAACACTTAAAGACTATGGAAAAATAATAAAAAAATCTCCAATATATTGCGATAATACTAGTGCTATGAATTTATCTAAATATCCAATTAATCATTCACGAACAAAACATATCAATATTCGTCACCATTTTCTGAGAGATAATGTTGAAAAAATAATAATAACTCTTGAATTTGTTAATACCCAAAATCAAATAGCTTATATTTTTACAAAACCATTAAGTGAACTAACTTTTAGAAAGTTAAGACGGGATCTAGAAATTTGTGAATTCAATGAAGTGGTCAACTAAATTTGTAGAAATAATATTTTGTTCACTTAAATTTGTAGAAATAGCTCATATAGACTTTCAACTGCTCAATTGGTTTTATACACTTAGAATTAATAATAATCACATAAAAAATTAAACTAATAGCAACCATTTAAAAACTAACTACTCTCTGTTAAAATTTTATGGCTTTACTCCTTTTTCTAAACTTATTTTCTAAGAATAGCAAAACCTTATCTTATAAATTCAGCTTATATCTACCTAAAAACAAATAAACACAAATAGATTATTAAAAATAATACATAAAAATATCTTTTGATCACGACTCCACCTATTCAACTATCGACTATAAATCGCCCTCACCATATAGCACTTACGTATCACCAACTAAATACACACCTACATCAATTCGTTTAGCCTCTCTAAACATTGTTGCATCACCTACGTACCACACTGGATTTTCTCCTAAAGAAAAGAAAGCCAAACGTTCAATTGATCTGCAATAAACATCTCTCACCTATAAAGTTGATGAAATATATCACTATTAACAAGAAATGATAGGCGTTCAACGTGAAATGTATTACAAGCAACGACGTCAAGGATCTCATCTAAATTTTCTCGAGAAACGTATTCTAGCAATTTGTGGTCATTCACCAACAAAAAATTGCATACAACAAAAATCTCCTCGATTATAAGAAGCTCCTACAAAAGCGCATAACATTACTCCAAGAAATATGTGCAAACTGGGACGATCAAACCAAGCTTAGATTGACACTCCAGCCCATCCGAGTTGGTCTCCACTAAAATCGTCAATTGAAAATACAAAAGTTAAACCAAATTCATGGGATATACAACAAATCAATAATTCTAAATTCTTTGGAAAAAACTAAACTTATGCTACGCATCATATAAATTAAGTTTATTTGTTAAATATTTTGGTATATATGTTGTTTTATCATATTAAAATTTCAATAAATTTTCATTGCTATTTAAAATTTTCCAATATTTCACAAAATACATGTTACAGACGTCTGCGCATTTACAATAGACGTTTGCAAAAAGTTATGGGAAAATTTTCTATAGCCACAGACGTCAATAGGACTTCATAGATGTCTGTGAACACTCGCTGTTTAGTTTTTTTACAACCACAGACATCGGTGGAACTATCACTGACATCTTTCAACTTTCTCTGTTTAGTTTTTCTACATCCACAGACGTCTGTGGGATTTCACAGACGTCTATCAAATCTCTCTGTTTCATTTTTACTAAAGTCACAGATGTCTGTGACTCCCTCACAAACGGTTGTCGCTGCTCAGGCCACATATTTTCAGCAGCCATATATAAGCAAATTTACCCCATTCTTTAATTTTACCTCCATTTCAACTCTCAATTTCTAAAACCCTAGCCCCATACCTTCAAAATTCATTAATCAATGGCTCCCAAGAAGATTACCGTCTTCAAAAGTAAAAAACAAGGCCAATCTTCTTCCTCCTCTCAAACCCTGGTTACACAAGCTCATAAAAACCAATGGCTTCGCAAAAATCCCACCGCCATCAATCGATTTGAGATGCTTTCCTAAAAGAAAATCCATTCCAGTTCCTTCTATCGCCTTGGAAATGTGATAGAATATGAAATTCTTGGAATAACTACGGATGCCAGTTGTTGCAACCTAATTAGCTATGATGCAAATAAGGTAATCATCGATCCTCTAGTTATTTTCCTTTTCTCCTCCAATTTATGTAGTACGAAAATTTAGAATTCGGAAAATGAGGGTGGATGGTTATGGTCAAGTGTTTATGGAAAAGTAATCAAAATTGATGTATATACGATTGGTCGTATACTAGGATGTTCTTCTGAGGAACTTGACTTAACGGATATACTGGATCATAGTCTTTTATCTAGCGATGAAGTTACCCATCAAATATGGGAAGATAGGATACCCTAATGGAAATCCATTTACCTACTCCCACGTGCTAGGCTACTGAATTGAATGATAATCAACACAATCATTCCTCGTCTAGGTAGTCACGAGCAAATTTATCCTAATGACCATCGAGCTTCGTATGCAATATTTGGTCTCCTACTGGTAAATTGGGCAAAATTTATTCAGGACCAAATTAAAGGTTTTTGGACTCAGCAAGAACTCGGGGGAAAGGAAGGAATCCACCATGCCAGACGTGGATTGCAGTATAAGCAAAGAACCCCTAAGGTGGGTTTATGAATTTTCAAGTGATAACTCCTACTCAATTACCACATTCTAGACAAGACCAAATAAATAAACAAATAATACAATTATTAATACAACAATAAACACATCAATCAAACAAACAAACGCCTTCAACGGAAGGTTATCTATCAACATCTTTTGGTCAATTTGATCTCCACTGGATCCTTCCACTCAACTTACCACATCACAATTTAGAGTTGTGAATTATTCATAAAGCAAAACTCAAATTAGGGTCTTTTACAGCTTCCCTAACCGAGCTACTTCATTCTTATTCAAGCCACACAGAGATTTATTCAACAACACCAATACCAACACTACTACTCCGACTAACAATTACCTATTTTACTTTAGCAACTTATATTCTACATGGAGACAGACTCACAGAAAAGATAGGGATAAGAATAATATATAGTAAGAAAAATAACAAGTATGTCCCCTAATGATTACCCCATCATATACTGTAACGACCCGCCTTTTCGACCCCTAAATATTGACACTAATACATTCACGGTATTCACCTGTCGAACATCAAAGTGCTGAAAGACATATTGTTAGGGTAAAATAAAAGAAAATAGAAAATAGAACAAGAAAGAAGAGAACACGATATCAGAATCTTATAGCGGAATGATAACATATAATATCAAAAGACAGTACAAAAGTTTCACTCTAAGATACATAGCATTTCAGAGTTATAATTCTAAATACTATCATCAACCTGGACAGTTATAACAACATGCCCTCAGAAATTCTAATATATAGATAATAGTAATGTAGTGGAAATAAGAATACTACGGTAAGTGAAACATCCAGCTCATCTCCTTGAGCTCCAAAGAATATCCAATGAAAAATTGCCTTTCTCAGACTACTCGAAAGAGCGTCCATGGATATAAGGGAAATATAAAATCATGAGTTAGACATAAGTCTGGTGTGAAAAACTCAAGAAATATGCGATCAATATATAATAGTACTTTTGAGACTGTACGATATGTCATAATAGTTATCCCCCCAAAAAGAACCACCATCTAATAAGTACATAATGTGATATAATAGGTAATGACTAGGGTGAAATCATAAAGTAGTTGTGCCACTTGCATCTTATGATACAATAACATTGAAGTACTACTAAAACCGCTAAGGTAAGTTTGCATAATGGATTTACCATGAAGATCTCTTCGGTCAAGCCAAATCCAATCTCCTGCATAAAGGTTCAAAAACTACCTCCGAGCGTTATATCTATAGAATATATATATATAGGTAAACATAGTTGATCCACGGTCGGAGACGTGATCTAAATATCATCAACTCCTACGTGCAACATCGATAAGCATACTATAGATATGGAGTTCGTAAATCCTCGTAGGTTAGCTAAACCCCAGACGATGAGGCCTACTCTGTTTTCTGCCATTTCCGATGCCAAGGCCACACTCAGCATATCAACACATAAGTCTTCGTCACTCTAATAGATCTCAAATCTCTCTCTGGATTCTAGCACTCGACCAACCCACGAATCCCCATATGGATTCTAGTATCTCAAATAGATCATGAATCTCTACATGGATTGGAGCATCTCAAATAGATCTCAAATCTCCATACATATTCCAGCATAGATTATGCATATGGTTTTCAAATGGTTACGGTTTTGAGTCATCTCATATAATTACACTCCCCCACTTACCAGACGCTCCAAAACCAATTGATAGATTTTCAGTTAACTTAACACCAGTTCTTTCAGAAATAAACAGACAATGCATAAGGGTGGAGATCATCTCTTATCTAAACGGATATCCTTGTCATTTGTCCTAGAAGAGCGAGACGAGTTTATACGTATTATATAGCATCACCGAAGATAACTGTACCATATATCCCTTGTGTTTCTTATAGATATTTCCTAAGCTATTTTGGTCAAATTCAACAACAATGAGAACGATCGCATAAGGAAACTAGTATACTTATCACGTTTTCAATCTTCTTAACTCACACCATCCCTTGGTCAAGAGTGAAGCCAGGTAGGTTAGAGAACTAGTTGCATCAAAGCCCTACCTAGACACATCATTCTCAACTCTCATAGATAGACAAGTCTACTTTGTCGTCTTTTAGTGTAGTGTTAAGCACACGACTAAATACTTTCCATAAACGAGTAAACACACAAAACACGATCAAGTCACACAAAGCACGATTAAGTCACATAAGCGACTTCTAATTCCCTTTTTATTTAATTAACCCTTTTATTAATTAAAACCTCTTTTATAATTAAAACTTCTTTTATCTAATAAAACTTCGTCTACCATTTACTATTGTTCATTTGTACTCTTTTAATACTTCAACAAGTATAGGAATACTTATTTCAAATGGTATATGTATATTCATAAATCCTTTAACAAGATTTCTCACTTTAAATCGTTACTTTTTCTATCTTTTTTCAAAAGATTCCATACTTGTTATTACCTTCAAATTCTCCATTTCAACGGGTCTAATTACATTCACAAATATATGTCAAAGGGTCTAAGAAAAATGTTGCTCAAATATTGTCACAAGACTCACAACAACCCAAAACAACTTCACTTATAATCATCTTTAAAACATTCCTTTAAAGATCTAATTATATTACTACATATAATCAAAAAGGAATAAAGACAAGTGTTGTTAATACATTTTCACAACAAACCCAAAACTATTCCATACTTCTCATTACCTTTAAAAATAATCTTTTAAAGGTCTAAGTATATCTATACATGTTAAACAAGTTAATATACTTTTTAATAACTTTACAAAACCATTCATTATAACATAAGTGGTATAATCCAAAACTATCTCTTATTCTTTTGCAAAATACTTAACTTACTTTTCCAAGATTATATATAAATTCTTTAAAAATATTTATAAATATGTTTTAAATATCTATGTAAAATATTACTTAAAATAACTAATTTATAATTTAACGAAAATCAATAAAAAGCATGTTTTGTACTATAAAACCCTTTTACTTCAAAAATTCATAAACAATTATTTAAAAAATATTTTAACTTCAAACCAACTTTAAATTACTAAAAAGTATGTTATCCCTTAAAAGATTAGGGGAAAATACTAAATTTAAACATCATTTATAGACACTTAAAACCTCAATCAACTTATTACAGCATTTATAAATGCTGTTAAAAGTCCTCGACAAAGAACAACATAGAAAAGCACGAACTTTGTGACCAGTTTACATAACTTAAATAAATGATTTAAGACTTTAAATTTTTATAGTAAGTATTAATTCTAGGGTACTTACTAACTATGTAGAGAAATCCTTAAGAACATCTCATAAGTTATTTATTAAAATTCCCGAAAATAAGGTATTTACTAAAGTGTTCGTTTAGCTACCTTTTTACTCCAACTTTAGTCCTTTGTTTGATCAGTTATAGAATCTTTTAAACTCTAATTTTTTTCCCAATAATAAGTAAACATATAAAAATTATTAAAAATGCAAAGATACCCTTAAAGATGTCTTTCAAATTAATTATAAATTTTTCCAAAAACAAGACATTTCAAAGTGCTCATATAGCAACCTTCTTATCGTTATAACTTTTTGCAACTTTGGTTCACAAGAAAATGTATGATTTAAATTTTGATATTTTCCAGTGATAAGTGCACTTATAGTACTTATTAAAAATACAAAGTAGCCCTAAGGATGTGTAACGACCCGGAATTTTTGGACCATTCGCATCCATTATAAGTGTATAGGTAGACACTCATGCCGGAATTGAATTGCTCAAAATACCGCGTTGTTAATTTAAATTTGGCAAAACTGGACATATACAGTAAATAAATAATCACAGATCACAGACACAGAGTAATAAGTGCAGCGGAAATAAAAGAGATAGTAGTTCATGAAGCTACTATATGAATATATAAAATACATCAGAGTTTACAACAGAAGAATAATACAATACATCAGAGTTAAACCAGATACAACGGAAGAGTAACACGATACATCAGATACAAATCAGAATGCATCACTGGAATCATCGAATACTGAAAGCCGGATAGATAGCTGGATCTCCAAGCGAAGCTCCAACTCCAAAGGTGAGTCTCGAAAGCTGAACCACTCAGTCTGACCCGAGCGTAAAGCAAAATACAAAACACTCGAGTCAGGATTAACATTCTTATATTAATAAATCCAACTCAAGTGAAATAGCAATTGAAATACAAGTAACTCAAAGGATGTTTGGAATAACCATCCTTTAAGGATCCGTTAAACTATCTACTAGGTAGTAATATACGCTAAGTAGATAATGTCTATCAGTAATAATAAGATATCAAAATAGCGTTAAGTCATGGCCCATTCCACCCTTAACACATTTTTATTCCCACAAGCATATACAAGACCGTAGTTTCCCCAAAACCGGAAGTCACCAGAGGGCAATACATATACTCAAGGTACAAAACAAATTCGTAGTGGTCGCGCATAAATGGAATACAAGTATGACAAGGCACATGAGGCTATACCCAAGGTAGTGATACTACCGTTCGCCTGATCCGGACTGGTGAGAACGCAACGCCGCAGCGCCCGCAACACCGTGAGACAACACTCCCAAAAATCAAGGGTGCACCAATCGACAACAAGTATAAGTAGTTCGAAGAAGTGTGTCCACTTGAGGTATCAATCCTCCATTGGCCCGGCACAGCTCCTGTTTTAGTCATTTCCAATTTGACACAAGTGTCAAGGTTATCCATTATCGTTCTCTTTCTTCAGTCAACACGTACATCATTCCAACCACTTCATTCTGGATCATCACTCCGCGTATAGTTATTAAAGTGGTTTTCGGTTTAGATAGAGAGTATATCCATAACCGAATTCCGGTCTCTTTAATAACTTTCGTAATTATTTCACCGATTGTTCGTTTATATATTTCAACCCAAATCAATTTCAATTTCAAATAGAATTCGTAAATCAACATTTCATTCGTCTTTCTAAACCAATTTCCAAAATTTACATTTTCAAAACTTCAATTTACCATTTCAAAATCTTATAATTCAATTTCAATTTCGATTTAAATCAATTCAAATATTGATTCAAGTTCGTAAATAAGTTTCATTCCAAAATCATTTAAATAAATTTTATTTAACATTCAAATCAATTTAAACTCATTTATCGATTTCATTCAATATTCGTTAAGTTACTTTATCATTCAAAACAATTTCTATTAAATTTCCAAATATTTAAATCAATTTCTTAAGTTCAACTTATAAATTAAATTAAATTAAATTCATCAAATCCAATTATTTAAATTTCAAGTCTTACATTAATTTCAATAAATCACAATTTTATTTCTGGTTAAAGAAATTCAATTTCAGTTATTTACTTCCTTAAATAATTTTCCAAAAACTTAATTAATAAAGAAACTCAATTTCAATTATTTACGAAGTAAATTCACTTATTCAAAATTTCAATTTTTCTTATTAAAGAATCCAATTCAATTTAATCATTAAATAATTCAATCTTATTTAATTATTAAATAATTCAAAACTTAGTTATTAAATAATTTCAAAGTTTAATAATTTCAACTTAATTATAATTTCAAACTTAATTACTAAATCATTTAAAATTTTAATAATTTCAATCTTAATTATAATTTCTCAAATTTAATAACATTCTTTTCATCAATTACGTTGTTAATATTTTGTTTCAGATTTTTAAATATTAACATTTTCCTTTCATTAGAATTCAAATTTCAACTTCATTTCAAAACCATATCCTTTATTTAAATAAAATCTTCGTTTTATTTTTAAATCAAATTATTGACCATTCGGGTTTTATTTAATTTCCTATCCTAGGTCAGAGTTCAATTTGGGTATTTATCATTTCAACCCGATTCCAATTCAATTCAAAAATCAAAGTATAACAAAGGGAACTTGCAGTGTGATAACTGGGATGGTGTCAAAGTAAATAAACAAACAATAACAACAATCAATATCAATCCAATAATCAATTCAAATAATCCCGAAATAACCGTATTAATTCGCATTGTTATTTGTACGAATTAATATAATTATTTCTAGAATCTACACTATCATTTCATGTAGATTAAAGATTATTACATTACGGTTTTCACTTGTCATCTATTTACAATTTCATACATCATCAATTTAACAACATACATTCAGTGGTTCAGAGTGTAATTAAACAAATCCTACGTGTCAATAAATTCAACAGTTAAAGGGGTCATATTATACAAATGTCATTTAATCAAATTTAACATTTAATTATCCTATATCAAGTTCAATTTCATACTATTTATCATTTTACCATTAACAATTTTAACGTCCAATATAAACATCAACAATCAATCAATTATCAATCAAACTGGATTATCATTTCATATATAACAGATAATGGTGTCAGATGTCATAGGTGAACTGATACAGGTGATAACAGTGCAAATATCAAACAGCAGCATATTTCAATTGTCGTTTCAATTGAAATCAAATTTAATAAATAAAAGAACGTTAATCGTGAGTGATTGCTCACCTTTCGAGGCTAGAGATGAACGAGAATGGAATGAGTTACGAAACCAAAGCAAGGTGAAATTGGCACGAATTTGACGATCAAAGCTGGTAGATAAAGATTAATGACAATAAATTAGATCAGCCGATAAAATGTATACTATGTTAACATTCTCCTTAAACAAACACTCGATTTAAATATATTAAATAAAATCAAACATATACCCTAAAATAAACTAATATATACTTTTCCAACTACTAATATAAATGTAAGTATAACATTTTATATACATATCAAATTTCACAATACTAATATACTTGAATATATCGCATAGGGTACTGAGATCAATATATATATACTTAAAAACTAAACTATTGAAACAAATATATAAACCAACATTACAATCTAATATAACGTAACCACAGCATGTGCATATGGTAATCATATTTTTAGTTTCTGACATAATGTATATTGTAACATACAAGGTTAATATCTATGAAACCAGAACTATATTATATATATACACTGACGCATTCAAAGAAAACTATATAAACACAGAATTATATAATATCATATAGCAACAGATTTCACTTTAATATATATCTACTTACTTTTATCGCTCATATACACGTACTGACTATATGAATTTTATAACTAACCTGAATATACTTTATAAAATCTAACATGCATAACCAATGTAACTGACAGTTAAATAACTACAACTTTATACTTTTATAAACTTGTATACTTTGTAAAATATAAAGCTTCTTCAACAGCCGAAGGCTAAACATATTAAAATACATATACGTACTTACACAGTAATAACTCCATAGTTTATATAACCTTGTACAAACCAACTTATATACTGAAATCATACTCTCATATAACATGCACGGCAGACCTATGCCTAATGTCAGTGTATATACACCTTCCTTTATAACAAAAATAGATGCTGTATATAATATATATCTCTATATTTAAATTGAAATATCTATGAATATGTCACATCTTAAAATCACAATATCAGTATATAAATATATATAAAAAATTATGGCTACAGCAACACAATGCATGGCTTCTGAAATCCTATATCTAATGATATATATTGCATATTATATAATGTTCATTACTGACTCATATATATAAGAGAAAATGTCAGTTTCCAACCCATATGCGAACTAGTGTATATAAAACATTGTTAGTCGCAACATAAAATATATGTATACTCACGTAATAAAAATAAAACAATAAAAATTCATATATACACGTAACCCAAATCAAATATAAAAGGGAAGGCTGCGTACTGTTAGACAGTGGTGGAGGCGAGCATGGTTGGACCGAGACTGTTTGAGAGGCGGGGTGCTGATGGCGTTTGTCTTGGGTGAGTTTCGGCCTTGGCGTTGTGAGCTGTGGTGCAAGGCGTGGATGTGAAGGGCGATGGAAGGTTGTAGGCTGAGTTTGGTGGAAGCAAGGGGGTCGGCTGGCCTGGGTGTGGTGGCCGAGAAGGTGAAGGCGGAGATAAGGTGGGTCATACGGTGAGTGGCCATGGTGGAGGACTAGGCGGTGAAGAAGGGGAGGCACGCGTGAGGGGTTTATGGACAAGGGGAATCGGTGGAAGGGAGGAACCAGTTTCTCTGACAATATTTCTCTATAAATATTATTTTATACAAATTTTTCTCAAAAGAATGAAGAGGCCAGAAAGTAAGATATGTGGGAGCTAGCAGATCTCAAAGAATGAGCAATATACGAGTATTATAATATACATTTTTCCTTTAACGTTTCAGAATGAAGAAGACCAAAAGAAATGAACGGATAGAAAAGTGAACAAACAACATGCTATAAAGTGACATAGGGAATAATAACAGTCACAACATTGAAATCTGGAGAATATTAAAGGCTAAAGGCTATTGATTTGTAAGGTACAAAATCGAATGATCATGGGAAACAAATGGACTCGAACGGATACCGATATTGCCGATCGTTTCGTGGTTTTCGCCACGTACCGGACACTGAAATACACAAATAAATATATTGCGGTGATCAACACGACGAGACGATCAAAATGGTATACAGATATCAGTGGTATGATCATCCGATAAAAATCGATAATCGGTACCGAAATGCTGCTATTTTGCAGAATAAGAACGACGGAGCAATAGATGTCCGAATTTGGAAAAATGACGAACTGACATCTTGCTCAGAAGATGGTTTAGAATTTTTCTATGTAAAAATATTTAGGTTTCAGAAATATTTTATTTTCAACGCTTTTTAACTGATTAAATTGAAGTGAATTTACGTGCGAAATAAACTTTCATATTTTCGGACGAAAATTTACCAGTTGCTATGTTTAATTAGACGTATTCCAAATATTAAAATTTATTTCAAAATTTTATCGTTTAAAATTTCACAAAATTTCAACTAATTACGTTATTAAAACCGTTGAAATTTTCGGGTCGTTACACTCTCCCCCACTCAAAACTTTTCGTCCCCGAAAAGGAATGAGGTAGGAGAATAGAAACAACCAGAAAGAAAAACAGATTTGAAATACAAAATAACAATTAATTTAAACCATATAAATTCAAATTTAAATTAATTGATATTCAATAATTGATTTAATCCATTTGATTTCTCTAAAATCAATCTCAACTATTTCTAAATTCATTATTTTATTATCCAATTACCCTCAATTTTCAATTCCTTAAACCATAAATTTGAATAATCTTTTATTATAATCATATTTTATTTTCAACAGATTTAATTCTTTAATTCCAAATTATTATAAATTTTATTCTACTTAATATATCTTATCACATATATTTAACCCATATAAATTAATTTAATCCATAAAAGTTTCGATTTAAATTAATTTATATTTACTAATTGCTTTCAAATTCAAGGTATTTCATAAGTTGATCAAATTTCAATTTTTCAAAACAAATTTATTAATTCTTTCAAAACAAATTTATTTCATTATTAACTGAGTTTACTTATTATCCTATCTAATTCTATTAACATCTTTATAATCAAAATTTAGTGTATAACATTTATTATAAACACTCAAATTTTATTTATAAATTCAATTTATCTTATATATTATCCAATTACATATTCAACTTCTGAATGATTTAGGTAAGTTGTATTAGAATGCAGTTGAATAATATACAAATAAAATTTTCCCAATTCAATTATTCAGTTTAAATATTTATTCCAAATTTTTGGTTTTATTATAATTAAAATCATCTTTTAACAAAATTTAAGAATTAGATTTCCGATTAACTTTAAACAATTTAGAGATATATATAATATATTTATATCAAATCAAATTTAAATTTAAAATAAGATACCTATATATATATATAAATCAAATTCTACTGAAGAAATTCAAATCAAAATATATTTTTTCAAAACAAAACCGTAGCAAAGCTACAGAATGGTTTCTCCACTTCGAAACTCGAAAATGAATGTCGATGATGCGGCCGCCATCACCGAAGTTATTTTCCAGCGACAAAGAGAAGAGCACTGATTTCAATAATTTAAAATTCTTTGAAAACAATTTCTGTTCAAAAATACTTCCAATAATATATACTTTAAAACTTTAAAACCAAAGTTCGAAATCACCGGAAACCAATAGATTCTCAAATTTCTGAATTAAATTCATTTCAAATTCCAAATCAATTTATAAACCATATTTATAAATTCATTTAGAACAATAAATGATAATCAAATATTATCATTTCAAACAACCAATTTGATTAACTTATTAAATTCCAGAAAATTTAACTTATATTTTCACAATATAATCAAACAAATTTATTTCATTTTCCAAATTTGAAAATAATATTGTGTCAGTTTGCTCTATTCAAGTGTTTTGGAAATCCTATCGATAGCGTTGATCAGACGAATCGATCGGAAACCCAAATCAACATCAACAACTCAAACAACACAATATATAAAACATTTTTATATACATTTACAAATACACTTCTTTGCTCGACGATACAGGGATGAATTTTCAAAATAAGGATAGGGTTTCAAATTTTATGGACTCAAGTTAAAGAGAATTCTGATTTAAATACAAGTTCGAAAGAAAAGATAAGATGATTCAATTAACAGAATCGGGTTTGATAAGCTTATTTAATTCACGGGCAATCTTAACCGGATCGTCCGTAACTTCAAGAATAAGACCGATGCTGAATTCCGAGGTAAATCAACACTCGATCTCACGAGATGGAATTCAGGTATAGCAGGGAATAGACAGCATCGTAAACCGAGGATACAGGAATCTCCGGTAAATCAATGCCTATTATAAAGGAGTTTTGCTCCTTTATGAATCATTCGAAGATTGGCGAGACCGCCGATCTATTATAGATATCAATCAAAATGGAGTTATGGGGTGCTCCAAGATCAAGAAAAGACGAATAGTGAGGGACACGAATGAATTTCAGAACCGAGGGGAACGTTCCAAAATTCAAAGAATCGAATCAAAACGGAAGAGATTGAAACTCGAAATGAAAGTGATTCTGTAAATACATTTACCCTATATGTTAAGTTTTGCCTAGAGCTACCAAAGTTCTGATACCAACTGTAACGACCCGGAATTTTTGGACCATTCGCATCCATTATAAGTGTATAGGTAGACACTCATGCCGGAATTGAATTGCTCAAAATACCGCGTTGTTAATTTAAATTTGGCAAAACTGGACATATACAGTAAATAAATAATCACAGATCACAGACACAGAGTAATAAGTGCAGCGGAAATAAAAGAGATAGTAGTTCATGAAGCTACTATATGAATATATAAAATACATCAGAGTTTACAACAGAAGAATAATACAATACATCAGAGTTAAACCAGATACAACGGAAGAGTAACACGATACATCAGATACAAATCAGAATGCATCACTGGAATCATCGAATACTGAAAGCCGGATAGATAGCTGGATCTCCAAGCGAAGCTCCAACTCCAAAGGTGAGTCTCGAAAGTTGAACCACTCAGTCTGACCCGAGCGTAAAGCAAAATACAAAACACTCGAGTCAGGATTAACATTCTTATATTAATAAATCCAACTCAAGTGAAATAGCAATTGAAATACAAGTAACTCAAAGGATGTTTGGAATAACCATCCTTTAAGGATCCGTTAAACTATCTACTAGGTAGTAATATACGCTAAGTAGATAATGTCTATCAGTAATAATAAGATATCAAAATAGCGTTAAGTCATGGCCCATTCCACCCTTAACACATTTTTATTCCCACAAGCATATACAAGACCGTAGTTTCCCCAAAACCGGAAGTCACCAGAGGGCAATACATATACTCAAGGTACAAAACAAATTCGTAGTGGTCGCGCATAAATGGAATACAAGTATGACAAGGCACATGAGGCTATACCCAAGGTAGTGATACTACCGTTCGCCTGATCCGGACTGGTGAGAACGCAACGCCGCAGCGCCCGCAACACCGTGAGACAACACTCCCAAAAATCAAGGGTGCACCAATCGACAACAAGTATAAGTAGTTCGAAGAAGTGTGTCCACTTGAGGTATCAATCCTCCATTGGCCCGGCACAGCTCCTGTTTTAGTCATTTCCAATTTGACACAAGTGTCAAGGTTATCCATTATCGTTCTCTTTCTTCAGTCAACACGTACATCATTCCAACCACTTCATTCTGGATCATCACTCCGCGTATAGTTATTAAAGTGGTTTTCGGTTTAGATAGAGAGTATATCCATAACCGAATTCCGGTCTCTTTAATAACTTTCGTAATTATTTCACCGATTGTTCGTTTATATATTTCAACCCAA
This sequence comes from Allium fistulosum, assembly GCA_030737815.1. Taxonomy (NCBI): domain Eukaryota; kingdom Viridiplantae; phylum Streptophyta; class Magnoliopsida; order Asparagales; family Amaryllidaceae; genus Allium; species Allium fistulosum. Next base: position 190,729,027 of record CM060902.1, on the reverse strand, counting down.
ATCAATTTCAATTTCAAATAGAATTCGTAAATCAACATTTCATTCGTCTTTCTAAACCAATTTCCAAAATTTACATTTTCAAAACTTCAATTTACCATTTCAAAATCTTATAATTCAATTTCAATTTCGATTTAAATCAATTCAAATATTGATTCAAGTTCGTAAATAAGTTTCATTCCAAAATCATTTAAATAAATTTTATTTAACATTCAAATCAATTTAAACTCATTTATCGATTTCATTCAATATTCGTTAAGTTACTTTATCATTCAAAACAATTTCTATTAAATTTCCAAATATTTAAATCAATTTCTTAAGTTCAACTTATAAATTAAATTAAATTAAATTCATCAAATCCAATTCTTTAAATTTCAAGTCTTACATTAATTTCAATAAATCACAATTTTATTTCTGGTTAAAGAAATTCAATTTCAGTTATTTACTTCCTTAAATAATTTTCCAAAAACTTAATTAATAAAGAAACTCAATTTCAATTATTTACGAAGTAAATTCACTTATTCAAAATTTCAATTTTTCTTATTAAAGAATCCAATTCAATTTAATCATTAAATAATTCAATCTTATTTAATTATTAAATAATTCAAAACTTAGTTATTAAATAATTTCAAAGTTTAATAATTTCAACTTAATTATAATTTCAAACTTAATTACTAAATCATTTAAAATTTTAATAATTTCAATCTTAATTATAATTTCTCAAATTTAATAACATTCTTTTCATCAATTACGTTGTTAATATTTTGTTTCAGATTTTTAAATATTAACATTTTCCTTTCATTAGAATTCAAATTTCAACTTCATTTCAAAACCATATCCTTTATTTAAATAAAATCTTCGTTTTATTTTTAAATCAAATTATTGACCATTCGGGTTTTATTTAATTTCCTATCCTAGGTCAGAGTTCAATTTGGGTATTTATCATTTCAACCCGATTCCAATTCAATTCAAAAATCAAAGTATAACAAAGGGAACTTGCAGTGTGATAACTGGGATGGTGTCAAAGTAAATAAACAAACAATAACAACAATCAATATCAATCCAATAATCAATTCAAATAATCCCGAAATAACCGTATTAATTCGCATTGTTATTTGTACGAATTAATATAATTATTTCTAGAATCTACACTATCATTTCATGTAGATTAAAGATTATTACATTACGGTTTTCACTTGTCATCTATTTACAATTTCATACATCATCAATTTAACAACATACATTCAGTGGTTCAGAGTGTAATTAAACAAATCCTACGTGTCAATAAATTCAACAGTTAAAGGGGTCATATTATACAAATGTCATTTAATCAAATTTAACATTTAATTATCCTATATCAAGTTCAATTTCATACTATTTATCATTTTACCATTAACAATTTTAACGTCCAATATAAACATCAACAATCAATCAATTATCAATCAAACTGGATTATCATTTCATATATAACAGATAATGGTGTCAGATGTCATAGGTGAACTGATACAGGTGATAACAGTGCAAATATCAAACAGCAGCATATTTCAATTGTCGTTTCAATTGAAATCAAATTTAATAAATAAAAGAACGTTAATCGTGAGTGATTGCTCACCTTTCGAGGCTAGAGATGAACGAGAATGGAATGAGTTACGAAACCAAAGCAAGGTGAAATTGGCACGAATTTGACGATCAAAGCTGGTAGATAAAGATTAATGACAATAAATTAGATCAGCCGATAAAATGTATACTATGTTAACATTCTCCTTAAACAAACACTCGATTTAAATATATTAAATAAAATCAAACATATACCCTAAAATAAACTAATATATACTTTTCCAACTACTAATATAAATGTAAGTATAACATTTTATATACATATCAAATTTCACAATACTAATATACTTGAATATATCGCATAGGGTACTGAGATCAATATATATATACTTAAAAACTAAACTATTGAAACAAATATATAAACCAACATTACAATCTAATATAACGTAACCACAACATGTGCATATGGTAATCATATTTTTAGTTTCTGACATAATGTATATTGTAACATACAAGGTTAATATCTATGAAACCAGAACTATATTATATATATACACTGACGCATTCAAAGAAAACTATATAAACACAGAATTATATAATATCATATAGCAACAGATTTCACTTTAATATATATCTACTTACTTTTATCGCTCATATACACGTACTGACTATATGAATTTTATAACTAACCTGAATATACTTTATAAAATCTAACATGCATAACCAATGTAACTGACAGTTAAATAACTACAACTTTATACTTTTATAAACTTGTATACTTTGTAAAATATAAAGCTTCTTCAACAGCCGAAGGCTAAACATATTAAAATACATATACGTACTTACACAGTAATAACTTCATAGTTTATATAACCTTGTACAAACCAACTTATATACTGAAATCATACTCTCATATAACATGCACGGCAGACCTATGCCTAATGTCAGTGTATATACACCTTCCTTTATAACAAAAATAGATGCTGTATATAATATATATCTCTATATTTAAATTGAAATATCTATGAATATGTCACATCTTAAAATCACAATATCATTATATAAATATATATAAAAAATTATGGCTACAGCAACACAATGCATGGCTTCTGAAATCCTATATCTAATGATATATATTGCATATTATATAATGTTCATTACTGACTCATATATATAAGAGAAAATGTCAGTTTCCAACCCATATGCGAACTAGTGTATATAAAACATTGTTAGTCGCAACATAAAATATATGTATACTCACGTAATAAAAATAAAACAATAAAAATTCATATATGCACGTAACCCAAATCAAATATAAAAGGGAAGGCTGCGTACTGTTAGACAGTGGTGGAGGCGAGCATGGTTGGGCCGAGACTGTTTGAGAGGCGGGGTGCTGATGGCGTTTGTCTTGGGTGAGTTTCGGCCTTGGCGTTGTGAGCTGTGGTGCAAGGCGTGGATGTGAAGGGCGATGGAAGGTTGTAGGCTGAGTTTGGTGGAAGCAAGGGGGTCGGCTGGCCTGGGTGTGGTGGCCGAGAAGGTGAAGGCGGAGATAAGGTGGGTCATACGGTGAGTGGCCATGGTGGAGGACTAGGCGGTGAAGAAGGGGAGGCACGCGTGAGGGGTTTATGGACAAGGGGAATCGGTGGAAGGGAGGAACCAGTTTCTCTGACAATATTTCTCTATAAATATTATTTTATACAAATTTTTCTCAAAAGAATGAAGAGGCCAGAAAGTAAGATATGTGGGAGCTAGCAGATCTCAAAGAATGAGCAATATACGAGTATTATAATATACATTTTTCCTTTAACGTTTCAGAATGAAGAAGACCAAAAGAAATGAACGGATAGAAAAGTGAACAAACAACATGCTATAAAGTGACATAGGGAATAATAACAGTCACAACATTGAAATCTGGAGAATATTAAAGGCTAAAGGCTATTGATTTGTAAGGTACAAAATCGAATGATCATGGGAAACAAATGGACTCGAACGGATACCGATATTGCCGATCGTTTCGTGGTTTTCGCCACGTACCGGACACTGAAATACACAAATAAATATATTGCGGTGATCAACACGACGAGACGATCAAAATGGTATACAGATATCAGTGGTATGATCATCCGATAAAAATCGATAATCGGTACCGAAATACTGCTATTTTGCAGAAAATAAGAACGACGGAGCAATAGATGTCCGAATTTGGAAAAATGACGAACTGACATCTTGCTCAGAAGATGGTTTAGAATTTTTCTATGTAAAAATATTTAGGTTTCAGAAATATTTTATTTTCAACGCTTTTTAACTGATTAAATTGAAGTGAATTTACGTGCGAAATAAACTTTCATATTTTCGGACGAAAATTTACCAGTTGCTATGTTTAATTAGACGTATTCCAAATATTAAATTTTATTTCAAAATTTTATCGTTTAAAATTTCACAAAATTTCAACTAATTACGTTATTAAAACCATTGAAATTTTCGGGTCGTTACAGGATGTCTTTCAAAGTTGACTATGAAAATCGCCAAACACAAGGCATTTTCAAAGTGTATCCATAGCGATCTTTTCACTTCGAACATTCACAACTTTCATATACAATTTCTATAACTTTCCAAACCAATTCCTTTCTACCCCATATACCAAAATATGTGTAGAGAACCAAAATATATACCTAAATAATCACATAGAACAAGTTTAAACATAAAGGGATTCAAAGTGCATTTATAGCGATTATCGCTATACGAACCATCCCATGTCCATTCCAAACTTAACATATAATCCAAACAACCATTTAAACATCAATTTAAGGCCACGTCACATACTATAGAAGGTAATAGGAGTTATGTTATACAATATACAGTTATCATTTTCTTTCAAAAGTAAGAGGGTCCAAAGTTTATAACTTTAATTAGTTAATGTCACTTTAACTTTATATTTATACACACGCATACACACACACACAATATATATATAAGACAGTGAGTAAACTCACTTAGATCCAAGCTAAACATAATCCTTAGCGCACACAAACTCAAAAAAACCTCATATATTCTCCGAACACCCAAAGATCCAAGCTTTAACACAGACAAACCAAGGCAACACCACCCTCTTCTCAACATTGTTCACGGTCCAAATTGAAAGCCATCTTCCTCTTCACTTCTTCCACTTTTGACTTTATATCCATGCTTCCTAACATGTTGGTGAAAGTTTGCTTGAGTTTGGAGAAAATTTTAATTAATTAGGGAAAGATTAGTGAAGAACAAAGTGAATTAATGCTAATGCACTTCTACCATTTTTGATCTCTTATTTCATTTAAAGCTTTTGTAAGCAATGAAGTGTTAATACATGCCTAGCCCTCTTCTTTACCCCCCTTGGCTAGCAAAAGCCATCCCCTTCTCATGCTTTTTCCATGTGTTACTTTACACCTCATCACACACTTGAAAATATCTCTTCCTTTCACACTTAACCACTTAACTTCTAGAAGCTTCTTTAAAGTGTTTTAGTGCAAATTATTTTTAGTTCTTATTAATGATTTCCTAAGTGTTTTAATGTATGTAGAAAAATTTTGAACAACTTTTGTCGAATAAAAAACTGTATATCGATAAAACAATTTTTGATCACATTATCAATATTTCTTTAAAGCATTTATTTTTATAAACACTTTCCAAAACAAGTTTACCATCATTAGTTATTAATTAAAAGGAGGTTAACATTAAATCACTTTAATCACACTTAATCCAAAATTTAAATATTTAAATAATTCGGATATCTAAATACGAAGTGTTCGAAATTCCTGGTTGTTACATTAATCCTACCATCCCTTTAATATAGGGTAACTACCACTCATCAACGTGGATAGGGACTTCAAGTATCATCTTAGGTCAAGACTCGTGTATCATACAGACACACACACAATGTATCATTTTGAACCTGCTTTGATATCAAAATGAAACATCCCACGTCCACACTCATATTATCAAAGAGTATCACCAAGTAATACTGTCTGATAATATGGAGAATGTGGCTATATTGGGCTTACACAAGTGAATATTCCCTTTGGCTGACACTGGTACGTATTAAAAATTGAATAATACCCGTCTATACGTACACAGTATTAGAACAAAGCAATAAACATGTGCGTCTCCAGGATAAAACAATACATAACATACAATAAATGATAGAGAACATAGAGTCATTATCGCAGCGATAATATATAATAGGAAACATATCCACACAAAAGAAAGTGTGAATACTAAACATCTAAAATGTCCATTATCTTAGATATATTCAAATATAATCAAAACAGATTACAGAATCATACATGTAAGGAAATTGTATAAATAAAATGATGGACAAAGATAATGAGTTCTAATCTCCACTATACTAAGAAAACACAAGTCGTTCTCTTCGTCCCTGATCTTGAAATGTCTCGGGCTGACCCATATATTACGTAAATAACACACAGGAAAGACTATGTCTAAATGTTGAGGTTATGGTAAGTACTTTTGCACCTCAATCATCAACTAAGAAGAGCTCTCTTTGTTTTATGGCTATTTAAATTATATGACTATAGACATTGTTTGTGTTATATATATATATATTAACGTTTACTTCTATGATGTTAAATTTAACTAATTATCGATTAAAACTTATTTGATTTGAACAAAAAGTACAATGCACTAGAAGAGGAATAAAATATGTTGTTACGAGGGCTAAACTCTAACAGAAGCAAAACAATTGTAACCATTGCATGAAAAAGAAAACTTCTCCTTTAAACTATTTTCTTAAGTAGACACGGTAAAAGTTGACATTTTTATCTTTAATCATATGTGCATATATACATATATAAATGATTTTAAAGCTAATGAATTCGTTCAACTATCATTGATTGACAATAAAAAATTTCCAAAATATCAAATTCATATCATTTTCCACTTTATATTTCTGATCCAAAGTATCTAATTGATTAAAAAAATCCAAAAATCAAACATTTCATATTAAATTCAAAAATGACAAACAATTTTCATTTCAAATTATCAACTTTGTTTGAATTATTATTTTAAATCACTTTAAAACCTTGGCCAATATATTAATTCATTTTTAAAATTAAAATTGCAGTTCATCTTTTTGCCCATTATTACTTCATAGTTGAAAAGGCTTACCCTTTAAATTTGTTTTATCGATACATACATAAAATATTTCTTTCTTGACTCATATATATTTTTCCAAAACTCAATCAAAACTTTCACTCTTTTCTTTTCCCTCTTCTAACCACGTATTATTTTCCATGAATTTTATTTCTTTTGAAATGATTTCAAAACATTTTACACAATATATTCCAAAATATGATTTAAAATATATGTATAACATTCCTCTATAATTTCTTTACAAGTCTTTATTAATAAAGTATGTAGCATACGTAATTTTATTTTCTCAATAGAAAATTTATCTTCAACCCACAAAAAAATTATTATATATCCACAAATATATATATTTTACTAGAAAATTTCTTTTGGTTCAAACTTAAATAAATATATATTGACATACATTAATCAACAAATTAATTTACATTAAAATATACAACGTTTCCATGCCATAAATTTTAGTAATTCATTTTGCTAATAAACTGCAATGTTGACTGCCTAGGATAGTATATCAACATTGTCTCGTCGGTGATCTCAACTTGACACTAATATCCAATGGCTGCGTACATTGTAATAAAATCCAAAAAAATAATATTTTTCATTTCAAAAATAAATCAACATTATAAAATATTATTTTATAAAATAATGCATAATTTTAAATAAAATATTGCTTACACCATTTCCAAAATATTCTGTCGGACTGCCTCGTTGTAACGACCCATAAATTAATCGCTTTGTATTTGAATATATAATTCATTTTAAATATTTAAATAGTGGATTTTAATAACCAAATAAACATATTTTAAACACTAATTAATGATATTAAAATCATTTTCAAATTTTGTTTACCAGAATAATTAGTTCAAATAAAAACAAAAATGTGACCGAAAAACGTTTTTCGAAATTGACTTTTCCGCCTCGGAAAGTTATCGAAAACGTTGTGCACATTTTTGTATCACTTATATACACATGCACACACATATGTCATGTGATAAGATAATCAATGTGTTAAAATTAATAATCAAGCTTAGTTTAAATATAAAACTTGATTTGACATAAAATAGAAAAAATATTAAATAACATTAGGAAATTAATTAAGTACCCTAATCATAACCTAACAAGTACCTAAGGCATAGTGAAGGGGGGAAAGAGGTGTGTGTGTGTGTACTAGGTGAGGTGGTGGGGGGCATGGCAAGCATGAACACATGACAACTTTATATTATTTAAATGTTTAATTATTTTAATCACCTCTTCATTTCCTTTACCTATAAATACCCACCATCTCCACATATTTTCCACTTTACATATTCAGTTCTATCTTCATTTCTTTTTTCTTCATATACATGAATAATTCCATGGCTTCCAAGAGAAATTCCTAAGCCAAAAACTAGTGGATACACTTCTAAAAATCAAGTTAAACTCCATATATTCATCTACAAACACTCCTCTACCAAAACAAAAGCCATTTCCACCTCAAAACCTCAAGGTTGAGCCCCATATTGCCTAGGCCGAACCCAAACACAGCCCATTAAGGGCCCAAAAGTCCAAGTTAAGATGTAGTGAAGATAGTTCGTGCGTTCGGCAACTTGTTGTGGTGATCCGATTAAGTTAGAAGTGTTTTTGTGAGTAAAGCTTACACCTTCATATTAAATGTTTTCAAAATATATTTGTGCTCATGTTATAGCAATTGAATTCCTGTTGTATTGGTAAAGTAATAGTTTGGTTTTGGAATTGGTTTGTTGCTTGAAAGTTGGTCGCTTTGAAGAGTTAGCGAATCATAAGTTATATGAAAATCTAGTAGTTAAATTAATTCCGTTGGTAATAAATGCTTGTTACATGTTGAATCATTATAAACTACCATGTATGTATGTTCATCCCCTTGCTTTGTGATGGTTGGTTATATTGAAAATGTCATATACTTGAATTCCGAACTACATGTATAGCGATAGTCACTATATCGGCAATTTCATAAAATCGCCTTTTATCGAAGCCATTTGGTTTCATTATTGTGCTTGGAATTATTTTACAAGTTAAGCAATTTTTTAATTAATGATGTTTTCAAAAATAATTAATTATTTTAATAATGATTATTTAATTTAATTAATTATTTAATTTAATTAATTATTTAATTTAATTTAATTAATTATTTAATTTAATTAATTATTTAATTTAATTATTTATTTAATTAATAAGGATTAAAGTTAACTAGTTAACTTATTAACGATGTGTTCAAAATTAACTAATCACTTGTTTAATGATGTTTTGAAATTAATTAACCATTTTATCTAATGATTTTCAAGGTTAATTAATCTTTTAATAATGATGGATTAAAGTTTAATAATCAATTTACTAATGATGTTTCTAAATTAATTAATATTTTTAATTAATGACTTTTAAAAGTTAATAAATATGTTTAACATTAAACAAACCTTCCCTTAAATAAAGTTTAAATTCATTAATCACTTTTAAATAATGATGTTTAATTATTTATTAATTAATTATATATAACTATTATTAATAAATTTAATTAGTTATATTTTAAAAGGTAATTTCCCCTTTTTAATTAACAATTATTGAAGTTAATTAATTAACTTAGTTAACAAGGTTTTAAAGTTAATTAATCAATGTAATAAGCATGTTTTAAGTTGTTAAATCCTTTTTGTAATGATGTTTCAAAGTTAGTAAACTCTTTTAACAAAGTGTTTTAAAGCTAATACTTGTAATGTGAAGCCAAGTACGAATTCAGTTTTATTTAAAAAGAAAAAGTTTGATTTGTTTATGGAAATGAATTAATTTCCATAAAGCGATTCACTTATATGGAAATGATTTATTTGTATAATTAGCACTAAACATCGAAGAATTAGGCTTGTCGCTATTTTGAAAGTTAAGAATGATCGTGAGACATGACTTTGAGGTAACACGATCTTGACTTGTCCAGAATTATTTTTAACCAAGAAATAGTACAAGTTTGAATTCGATGAGTGGTAGTAAGTATACATGACTTAATTTCCATATACGATCGTTTTATATCCCCAATAGTCGGTTTCTCTGCTATCGGTTACTTCAACTTCTTTATTATTGTCATTCTAAGACGATTTGCTGCTCTGTTGAGCACTGATATCCTTTGTCGAAAATGTCTAAACCAAAGCACGAGAGGAGGCCAAGCTATGTGGGGTTGCTCCCATTAGGATACTTTCACATCTCATCTAGATTGGATTCGGTAGCGCTATTAGATGTGAAATATTCGGATACTCGGTAAGGTTTGGCGGGGTCCACCTTGGAGGGTTCAAGGGGGGTGCACCTTCCTAGTCATTTGTTAGAGATTTTCCTTTCTTAATTGATTCGAACCTTCAAATTTATTTCCTTATTTACGTCGGGAAGAGTCAACCACTCTTTACGGTGTTTAATTATTTATCCATTCTTTACGTTTGGATGTTGATTTATATGGGAGTAAACCTGTTCCGTGTTCAGCGGCATGGTCTCACATGTTTTATGTTTAATTTCACACCTATTGTTTAAAAAGTTTTACTCGTACCAGACATATCGTCTGACCTTAGTGGTTTATTTTCCCTAAACTCATGGGTACTCATTTTATTTGAGTAGTCCGAGAGTAGATGGTCTTTTGTGGGCTCTTTTGAAGACAACGCCCGAGAAGGAGGCTTTTCATCTTCTTAGTTATCTATTCCGCTTTATTATCTAGTTTGTGTAAGTGTATTTTGTTTCAGCATATGTATAGATAGGATGTTATAACTGCCTAAGCTAATTTGTAGTACTTTTGTGTAACTCTGATAACTCCTTGTTAAGGAGTAACCTGATGTACTATTGACTGTTATGGTTTATTTTCCAGTTTCATTGTGAGGTTTTCTATTTTGTTCTTTATATTACTCCACAACGATTCATCTTTCCAGTGCTTGGGCAACGACACACGAACACTGAGGATGTGTTAAGTGTCGTTCCTAGGGGTCAGAAAGGTGGGTCGTCATGCTCTTATAAGCATTTAGAAATCTCTAATGATAACATTGTTCAGACGTATCAACCAGAATTGTTAAACCAAACTAGGGACAAACTAACACCAAAACAAACTACTAAAATATTTCCAATCATTTTATAAAATAATATTTATGTCTTATTAAATTACATACTTGCTCGTACAAATTATTAAATCATCACACATCATTCATCTTTGATATCAAACAAACATTCTATTAATTTAATTTAATTTTTATCTTGAAATTTGTACATATACTCAATTCATCAACCATTAATCATAATACAAATCATCACACATTATTCATCCATGATATCAAACAAACATTCTATTAATTTAATTTAATTTTCATTCCATATTTTAATTATATATATATATATATATTATATTTCTTTCTTTATGAAACAAATATACATATCCCCTCGTTATTTCTTCCATAAATGTAGAAATTGTTGGATTCCATTAATATTTACTCCGTCTAAATTCTAATGGGTTTATAAATTTTCAAATCATAGCTCCTACTCAATTCCCACATTCTAGACTAGGCCCAAATAAATAAACTAATAAAACAACTATAAATACAACAATAAACACATCAAGCAAACAAACAAATAAATGCCTTCAATGGAAAGCTATCTATTAGCATATACTGCTCAATCTGATCTCTACTGGACCCTTCTACTCAACTTACCACATCACAATTTAGAGTTGTGAAGTATTCACAATGCAAAATTCAGATTAGGGTCTTTTACAGCTTCCGTAACCGAGTTACTTCATCCTTATCCAAGCCATATAGGGATTTACTTAAAACACCAATATCGACACTACTGCTCGGACTAACTATTCCTTATTTCACTACCCCACCAGTGACTTATATTCCATATTGAGACAAACTCATAGAAAAGATAGGGTGAAGAATAATATATATAGGAAAAATAACAAGCACATCACCTAATGATTACCTCATTGTACACTTCTATTATCCCTTTAATATAAGTTAGCTACCACTCAACCCATGGAGACAGGGACTCTAAGTCCTATCTACGGTCAAGACTCATGTATCGTGTGTGTGTGTGTGTGTATAATGTATCATTCTGAACTTGCTCTGATACCAAAATGAAACAGTCAACCTCTATACCCATACTATCAAAGAGTATCACTATAATATTGTCTGATAATATAGAGAATGAGACTATATTGGGCTTATACACGTGAATATTTCCTTGGGCTAACACCGGTATGTATTAAAAATTGAATAATACCCACCTATACGTACATAGTATTGGCATAAAGCAATAAATATGTGCATCTCAAGGATATAACAATACACAACATATAAGAAACGATAGAGAACATAGAATCATTATCGCAGCAATAATATATAATAGGAAATATATACATACAAAAGATAACGTGAATATAAAACATCTCAAATGTCCATTGTCTCAAATATATTCAAATATAATCAAAACACATCACAGTATCATACATGTAACGAGACTATGTAAATAAAATAATGGACAAAGATAATGAGTCTCTAATCTCCACTATACCTAGAAAACACAAGTCGACCTCTTCCTCCCTGATCTTGAAATGTCTTGGACTGACACGTGTATTACCTAAATAACACACGGGTCAAACTATGTCTAAATGTAAAAGTAAATATATTTGGATATCATTGTATATGCATGGTATGGTATTAATATTATAAACAACCTTAAAGTATCACAGAATGATAAATATCACAAAACAATGCACAAGAATATTTTCACCCTTATAAAATCACATCAAATAATAATTCGTAGAAATAATGTCAAATGGGTGAATCATCCACATCCGTAATCATCAAATCCAGAAATCGTCAATAAATGAGATATCATCAAATATAGTCAGGCTAGCACAAAACAATACCCATGTATATCTCTCAAACCCAAATAATAAAATATCATCATCTATCAGTATAAAAATAGGTCGCTTATTAGTAAAATCATATACAATAAAAGGTACGAGGATTGACTATACTTTGGACACTTATCACAGGTATAATCACATCTTCTCATATAGAAATAATACATAATAAATGGTGATAGAAATGACTGTATAACAGATACGAACTCCCATGTAGAGTCATATCAATACACGTGGGTTGCCTAACCCTTATCTATGCTTAGATGAGGTGTATCAATAGTATATACCAATCTATCAATTCATTAGAAGCAAAAGGGAGACCGATGGTCGTTTTCATGCTCTAGGGTCGCACACATGGATTACCTAACCCGACTCTATGGTCTTGGTAACCTCGATGGTCATCGTGACACATATCCATCAATGTGCTTGTCCATGCGAGGACTCAGTCACGACCCTGCATTTTCTCCTATAGGTAACAGAGCGTTGGCCTTTAAGTGATATAGGGGCTAAGGGCACTAACCCTATCATACATACTAAAGGTGCCATAGATCCAGGGCACACCTCCATAATCAAGTCGCTCAAATGGATGATAGCCATCCGGTTCTCTTCAAAGCAAATAATAATAATACATCATGATAGACATCACATAGTATCAACAACTATGGGCACTAACCATGCTCGCACTATTAGCATCACCTCACATATGTATAATCTTCATGTCACTATTCTCGTCACATGAGTTGTTAACCCGCCTTTTGGTCAAGGTCGGGATATCAACAAATTGGCTAAAAAGGATGGATATTAGGATTGGAAATCGATTGGGAACAAGGCTATGATCGATACCGTCAAAATTGGATCGAGCTCCAATCAAGGTGAGATCGATTGGGAATGATAAACAAGGCTTGCAAAGGCTATATTTCAAATTTCGGGTCAATCGGAGTTCGTATGCTAGAGTTATGGATGGATCAATATTGGTGAAAATGGACAATTTTCACGTTAATTAAATAAATTATTATTAAATTGATAAATCACCTTTTAAATTTAAATTTAAAAGTTAACAATTTTTATCATTCTAGATTACATAGAAATTTAAGATCTTTAAAAAAAATAAAAAAGATTTCCATGTTAATTTCAATATTTATATATTGCACAAATTACAGCGTTCAATTGCAATTGTAATAGATTCATTAATTATAATTTAAATTCCAATAAATTCGATTATTTTTATTTACATCTTATTATTCAGTCATCCAATACCAATATGCATTCATTTGACACTAGTTCACTTTTTATTACATCAATGTTCTAAAGTCATCATCTTAATTTGATTTAACACCATATTTAATTACATTTTAATTTTATTAATTTCCAAATTAATTTCAACGGATTAAATAATAAGACGATAAATAAGCAATTGTCACTTTTAAGAATTTAACCATATTTATAAACTTATTATTTACAATCAAATGTTATAACTACTTACACATCACTGATTTCATATTCAATTTCAATTAATTACATACAATCTCACCATTTAATACAATATTTAATTTATTTCCTTATTTACAATTATCGCCAAATTAACTTTACAATTAATTCAATTGATTGAAATTACATTAAAATAATTGTCAATTGCATTCAAACAACATTATTAAAATCATATTCTTATTATTTTCTCATTAATAAATCATAAATTTCAATTTTTCACAATATTAAATTCTAAAATCTTATTTAATTTAATATTTTAATTATCGAAAAATACGGGTCGTTACAGACTTAGAGTAATCAATCTCGGCCAATAGTCCTTATGAGAGGGAACACTCTTAGCTGGATGGCCCAACGAGATAAAAAAACAACAAATTAGACAAAAAGGAGATCTCTCAGCCATAGGCTCTTATGAGAGAATGACAGACAAGCTCATAGCAAGTCTCTAATGTCATAGATATACAACACGCAGCTGTCACGGGTTAGGCTCTCAAATGACAGATGAGCATGCAGCTAGTCTCTAATGAGGTGGTAATATCAAATAGTTCATATATAATGGATCAACCTAAGTCATCCATATAGAAGACCGATGTACCGCAGCATAGCTCAAGGAAACGCTAATAACTACAGCCCGTTTCCTACAGTCCCTTAGTTACTCCCAGAATCGTGACACATGTATCCATCGCATGTCATAAACATGCCTACCAGACTGTGCCGAGCATTGGCCACTATTCCTACTTGCCCTTGGTAATGAACTGTTGGTCCTTAAGTAACGTCGGGGCAATGGCTCTAATGAGAAAAAACTTTCTGCCTACAAACTCAACAAGGTGACATCATGGATCCGGAGCGCGATCCCGCAATCAGGACCGCTAGGATGGATGATTAGCCTATCTGGTGGGTATAATTTATGCGCTCTACACAGAAGCGTGAATCCTATGATGTAGATTCCTAATAAATACACTCGACCATATAAGTCCTAATGGGAGTAATAACTAGTACACTCGACTCTAGGAGTCCTGAAGAGAGTAACAACAACTGCTCTTGACTCGATAAGTCCTATTGAGAGTGATAACTACTGATACTCTTGACTCGTCCAGTCCTACTAAGAGTTACATTAAATACTCTCGACTTTAGGAATCCTAATGAGGGCATCACAACATAATAATTCCTCAACTGCTAGCCCTAAGAGTAAATAATAATATTACTCGGCCAGTTGGTCCTAAGAGGACAAATCAATAAATCCCTGCATATCCTCCAGCTTGTAGCTCTTGGAGAGTGATATCTCTTGACTACTAAGTTCTAAGGAGTCACCTCTATATGATATCAGAATTTCATTACCCATCTCCAGAATATAAGTGACATCTACTTACAGAAAGTAATCGAACAAATATCACTTAAGTGTCTCATACCACTCAGTGTTACTTATTCGTTTACTCAATGCTCATAAACTACACTTATCATCAAACAATTACACTATATAACAAGTCTAAAGAATAATCGAAGAAATATTACCGAAAGTCCTATACCAAATGGTACTATAAATCCATTTATTCTAATTCCTTGTTACACGGAAAATATAAATCGATCAAAACAAACAATTCTATTATTTATTGATTCAGAAGAGGTTTTAAAATATATTTCTCCAAAATCTTTTCAAACAATTTCAAGCATAAATTCTCAATTAAAGAAAATCAATTTATAAATTTTCCAATCTTTCCTTGAAATCCATTTTGTTTCAAAATAAATAGGCCCAAATCTATCATTCCATTACAAGGAAATCTATAAATTGCAATTCAATTCCAAATCATTTAAAGCCTTTTTTTCCAAAAATAATTCAAACACTTTTAAAGTTTTTCTCTAATAATTAAAAGCAATAATAACAATGAATAAGTTTTGTAATTTGAAATTCGTGTAAACAATGAATTTAATTTATTCTACTTTTCCAATAAGGATTTTAAATAAAAAATACTCTCCCAATGTAATAAAATAAAATTTTGTAAATGAAAATTTCCATTCAATAAATAAATTGCATTCCACTTTCTATAACCTCAAAATATTATTTTATAAACTTCCAGTCTAATAAATCCAAAATAAAATTAACTCGTCGCTTTTAAAAATATCAATTTTAAATATCACTCTATAACCATCTTTTCAAATAATTTATAATCAACATTAAGTGAAAAAATATAAATATTCTAAAATCTCACTTATTTAACCAAATCTCATAAGTTCACCATTTTATAAACAATTTCTATTCATAGAATACCCAAAAACAATTTACTAAAATAACTTATCTATCACAAATAATATTTCCATGTTTAAATAAAACTCATTCAGTAATCTACTATTTATTTCCAAAAATATTATGTTTCTTCAAAATCTTATATTTCAATTTATTCATCCCCTTCCGATCAATTTCTAATGTGCTCTCATCACAATAATTATCAATCGAAGAATTGTGATCTCACCATAACAACACTCAATTGAAAATATGTGATCTCATCACAACAGTTGGTCTAAATATACACTTCAATTGCATATTAATAAATAACACAACACCAAACAATCAACAAATTATAGAAAATAAGGTCTAGATCATATTGATGAGTTATCCAAAATAACTCAATCAAACAATGCAAGTAAACCCAATGTTAATCAGTTTCAATCGTACTAAGGCATGTCTTATTATTTCAATCAATAACATCTAATATCAACCAAATTAATTACCGAAGGCATGTCATACTATTTCGATCAATAACATTCAGTATTAACTAAACTCATTACCAACAACCAACGAAAATCAAAGAGAAGGAAAAACTAGACAATAGTTGTGAGTAAATAACATTTACCCACCTAAACGAAATCCGTAGTCGTTAGTTTAGGGCCTCCAAATAGGGGGATGTTACAAATACGCTATATATGTAATGTCTAATCAATAATATAAATATTTTTCCTAGCGTTAAGGCTTTACATTAATCCCCCTTAACGCATTTTTAAGCATTGTCGTACAGTTTGCATATAGCACAACTAGTAGAACGTCGGTAGATAGGGATGCATCGTGATATGACAACACTAAACCAAACTCGTAGTGGTCTCGTATAAGGATAAAAGTATGACAAGGCATCGCCGCTACGACCGCCCACCGCATCCACCCATCCCATATCGAGTCAAAGGGAGGTTATCCCAAATCAAGGTGCACCAATCGAAACCAGCAACAAGGGTAATAGTATGGACTAAGTCCACAAGAAAAATCGAATAACAGGTGTCCGCTAGGGGTAGTTAGCCTTCTTGGCCTGGGTCAAGTCATCCTATTTTAGTCATTTCAAATTGACACAAGTGTCGGGGCTATCCATCATCGTTCTTTTTCTTCAAATTCAGGAACATACACCAAATCCAACCACTTCATTCTAGAGTCTCCTCCGCGTACACAGTTGTTAAAGTGGTTCCAACATTGATAGTGTTATCCCACCTTTTGGCAAGGCCGTAACACCAAGGACTTGACTAGAAACTAAAGATAATCCATTATAAAGATCGGTTATACACAGGTCCACTATGGATACTAGAAAATTTAGTCCAAGTCCGGATCGGGCTACAGTTAACATGGTACAACAAACAAGGCTATGAAAGCCAATATTCCAAATTTCAGGTCAATCGGAGTTCGTATGCTCCGGTTATGGATCGATCAAGATTCATAAGAAACATGTTTGTTTCGTATCCATCACCTTCGTATCCATCAACTCCACAACCATCCCCTTCGTATCCATCAAACAACAAGATTGATCCTAATCCATCTGATCAACTGCTACCCACTTTGTACCGATCCACTTCCATCCATTTCATATCGATCAACTAGGCATCGATACGAAACCAACGGTCAACGATCGATACGAAGGAACCAACATGAAGTATCGATATGAAGGCGGCCTCTAACCATTGATATGAAGAGAAATACACAAGATCGATACGAAGAAGGCATAATCAACCAAGAGAAGCGGTCCACTAGCATGAAAAACGGATCTCCACGTAACTGTCGCTCCACGTCAACGGTACAAGATCGATCGATACGAAAGTATCGATACGCACCCTTCAGTCTACTTGCAAAACCAACCTTGAATCGATCATAGCTCAAAATCTATAAGTCAAATGCTATGAAATTTTCACAAGAGCTTGCTTACCACCTCAAGAATGCCTCTGATCAATCGCAGACCAAATGGACACAATCTTGATCGATACGAAGATGATGGGGTTTGATCCCAATCGATCCCAAATGATCCCTGATCGATGTGGTGGGCCCACCCACGTGTGAGAAGGAGTATTCCGAGTTCAGGGGCAGATATTTCAGACCTACACCTATAAATAGCAACCCTACACCTATAGAAAAAGGACTTTTGAGTCTGCCACAACTCCATTGTAACTTGAGTGTTAGAGTGTTGTACTATTGTAATCAGTTGTCAATCATCAATAAATAGCAAAACATTCAAAGTGGACATAGGTTACATCGCTGAACCACTATAATTTCTTGTCTTTTTCTATTTCTGCATGTTTTTTTTGGTGTGATCGTTAGATTACCCTCTTTTTCCATTTAATTTCTTCATTTGAATCTCTTCAATCACATCCGAAGAGTGTTGTGTCCAATTTTGGTACAAACACTTTGGTGCTTTCACTGAGAAAACTCTGTTTTTCTCTAATTCCGTGGATCCCCTTCCGTTGTTAGATTGTTAAAATCAAAGGAGGAGATCGAGATCTAACTTCCAGTGGTTCCTTCTATTCTATTCAGATTGCTCTAGATCTAAGAAGAAATACATTCGACATGGTGCGCACTACCATATTTTCTAGATCCAAAGAGCTCCTCCTCCGAGCTCTCAAAAAGCTCGTACTTTGAGCTCTTCAGAAAACTCCAACTTTTGATTTTCGTATCCATATTTTCGTATCCATAAAATATGATGATTATCGTATCCATGTTTTCGTATCCATAAAATATGATGATTTTCATATTCATGTTTTCGTATCCAGAAAATATGATGATTTTCGTATCCATGTCTTGTATCCAAAAAAGATGAATATTTTTGTATCCAAACTTTCGTATTGATCCAGTTGTGCAACTTTCTATCGATCCTCAGATATAACTTTCATACCGGTCCAATTGTGCACCTTCCGTATCGATCCTCAAATACCACTTACGTATCAATCCAATTGTGCAACTTTCGTATCGATCCTCAAACACAACTTTCGTATCGGTCCAATTGTGCACCTTTCGTATCGATCCTCGGATACCACTTTCATATCGATCCAGTTGTGTAACTTTTGTATCGATCTAGTTGAGCACCTTTCGTATCGATCCTCAGGCACAACTTTTGTATTGATTCAGATGTCCACTTTTCGAATCGTTCAATTTCACCAACATTTTTATCGTTCCCCAAGTTACTGAGAACGATACGAAATTTCACTATGCAGTGCCCCGCACAGTGAATACAAAACTCAACTTAATGAAGTAACATTCCATTCATTCTCCTAATCATTCCATGATTGAATGGGACATAGGGGATTAAACAGCAGATGCTGGATTACTATCAAGGAGTGGGCAAGGAACTACCACTCAAACGGTGCTCCCAGAGGCTGGAGAGCCAAGCTAATATGCCAAGAACTAGTGGTTACTCTATCATGCTTCCAAGGTGGATCGCAACTTCCCCCAATTGACCAGCTTTCAAATGCTTGAATTGACAACTATGGTACGATGGCAAATGTGACAACTACCCTACACTATCTACTCTGCCAACTTAAAGCATAGCTAGTCACCACTGAACCATCTTCAAATGCCCGCATCCTGATCATGTTGTCTCCATATGACTAGAAGCAGGCATACAACCTCAAGAGGACTTCTTTAATACCCTATATGGGTCTCCTGCCTAGATGAAAGTTTGGGACAATCACCGATCTATGAGACCATCTTAACCAACCCACCATCCAATCGGTGTTACCAACCACTCAAACATTGGACAATCATGCATACATCGTTCACTGGTATTACAAGACCCCGTAGCTAGAAAATGGACCTGATAATGACGATTGGAGTATCTTTCCCAGTCGAGAATTACTCATGTAAACCATTCTACATGCAAAATTTCCAGTGAAAATTCAACATGCTGACCATGTCGGTGTACTATGGAAATACAACCCCCGGCACTACCTCATGAAGTGAGAATGGCGCATGGATTCCACCAAGAGTGATGAATGCCATCAAATGCAGATGTCTTCCCCCCATTCCTCAAAGTAGACTGTCAACTGTGGTTAGACATACCAGTTCTACTTCTCATATTGCTGAAGGGAATAAAAAAGCAAGTAACCAACGAATTGATCAAAGTCCACAACCAGTTGCTGCCAATACTCATAAATGAATTCATTACAAGAGCTTATTTCTAGACTTTGATAAGAGAACTGGTGGATAGTCGCCAACAACCACAGTAACATATCCAAGCCAATATTGAGTTGATGAACCAGATGAAGGATCAACATGGCGAGATAAGGAGGGATCCTACTCCATACTCTAAATCGTGAAACTCCTCTTCTTTAGATTGCTACCGTGGACGCAAGCACCATAAGGCTGCTCCGAAAAGGAAAGCTTCGACAATATATACAAGCCCCATAAAACGAAGGGCAAGGAACTCCTAACCCATATCAATCAAGAACATTATTAGATTGAACCACCTGCATTAGACTTCCAACTGAGAAGGGCTGGACCGAAGTGCAATAGCGAGCATACGACGCTGCTTCACTTATCAATGAGATATAATCCGATCTTTTTGAATTATTTCTATTTTAATTTCATTTATGTTACGAAATATGACCAACTTGGATTAAACTACTTGCAAATGGTACAGGTAAGTAAGTACTCAAGGTTGGGTGCCAAACATCCTCCATGGACTATTATCAGGTCATTGAGGTATCATCATGATGAGCATGATTCAACCACTCATCAGCTACTATATGCCCCTGACGGGGGGCAAGGCATCAAAGCAGAATAGACCGACAAGGTCAGGACTCTAGTACAAAGTGGATGTTACCGACCATCCACTCATCTGCCTACGCAATTTAATTGGAGATCTAAGAATGACTTGAAGTGATATGTCCCATCAATGCACTCCCCATCTCGTACTTCAAGCTCGCCAAAATACTTATGCTTCTTTCGATGCCCAGTAAGATCGAAGCCACACTAGGGCCGGACGTGACGTGACCATCCATGCATCAAATCCTACATTAGACACTTGGGGTTGTTTGAGAACACAAGTCTAAAGTGGATATGATTTGACCATTCACTCTCCAGCTCGCGTCTGTGATTCGGCAAGACAATCATGCCTTAAACCAACTTCGTCGAGGTCGGATCCCCAATTTACAATCATCATGGACTGGCTGCCAGCTCGCTAAACATTAGGGCTATCATTTCAACTCTTTTCCCTGACCTAACCGGAAGAGCGTGAAGTATCAAGTGGACGCGACTCGACTGTCCACTCTCCAATTCTTTCCCCTAACACTGGAGGCAAAGACATGACTCTAAGTGGATGTGGTTCAACCATCCACTCTTTCGCCCAAACTCAAAGTTCTCCATAGCATTACTCTTACTCCTTAAGCTTGGCAGATGTAGAATCTAATCAAAGATGATGCAATACGACCGTGCATGTGTCGGCTCCTATCCCGGATGCAAGGGGCAGTTTGACAGCCCAAGCATAAATTGGACGTGATCCTTCCGTCCAACTCGAGGAGGATTGATCCGTCCATCCACGACCTCGCTTATTTCCAAAGCTTGAGGAAGATGGATCTGTCCATCCACAACCTTGCTTTCCAGTTTAAGGAGGATGTGATCTGCCCATCCACGACCTTAGCTAACTCTTATCCCTAGAGTGTGGGTAGGAGCATCTTTCCTAAACCGATGTGATCGACCGTCTGTTAAACAACTCCAGATTCCCGGAGTGGGAACTGGAGTATAAACATTGACGGGTGTGACTGACCATCCATCAACTAACTCTGGTCCCGAGAGTGCGAACTAGAGTATAAACACCAAATGGGTGTAACTGACCACCCATTAAGTACTAACTCTAGTCCCAAGAGCGCGGACTGGAGTATAAACACTAAATGGGTAAGACTGACCACCCATCAACTAACTCTGGTCCCGAGAAAGAGGGCTGGAATATAAACACCAAATGGGTGTGACTGACCACCCATAACTTACTCTGGTCCCGAGAGCGCGAATTGGAGTATAAACACCAAATGGGTGTGACTGACCACCCATCAACTAACCCTGGTCCCGAAAGCGCATACTGGAGTATAAACACCAAATGGGTGTGACTAACCACCAATCAACCAACTCCAGTCCTCAAAGCATGGATTGGAATATGAATACCAGAAGGGATGCGATTCAACTGTCCATCTATCGACTCTGATTCCTCAAAAAGTTCTGTAGTATAAAAAGTGGATGTGGTTTGACTGTCCGCTTTCCAACTCTTCCCCTGACTTGGGGGCACACTTATCACACAAAATCGGATGTGATCCGACCATCCAGCACTAAGCGGGCGCGACACGACCGTCTGTGCATCAACTCTTATTCTCGGCACGGGACCCATAGCATAATTTATAGGGATGCACTCCAACCCTACAAGACACTCCTTGATTCAACAGGGAGACGCAGATTCACAAAATGGTCCTAGCTGGACGTCCTATTCTGAATGGATGTGACTACCCATCCTACCTTAAATGAACGTGACATAACCATTCATTCGCTAACTCTCGCCTATGATACGACAGGTTGTGCGTGCAACATGGACGGATGTGACCCAACCACCCGCCAATCAATTCCTTCCTGCAATTCAGTGGGAGGAACATCAAATTAAAGTTGTTGTAATGTGACCGACCACACTTCGACTTTTTCCCTTGACCGGGGGCAGAGGAATTGACCAAGGAAAATGCGATCTAACCATTTTCTACAAAACCTCTTAGTCCCCATAGTGTGGACAGGGGTATAAACATCAAATAGGTGTGATTAATGGCCCTTCAACTGACTCTAATCCCCAGAGTGCGACTACGAGCATAGATAGACGAATGAATGTGATTGACCATTCATTTGCCAACTCTGACCTAAACTAGACAGAAGGGGTATAAACTCACTACAGATGCAATTAGACCGTCCATAAACTAACTCTACTAACCCAAGACTGGGGGCAGAAGTACAAATCACTGAAAGAAGAGAAAGGTGACTCACTACATATCCAACTTAGCATCCTTTACAACTTAAGGCAACGACTACAAGGAGGCCTTAATGCTAACTAATCAGAATAACGTCCGGAGTTACATGCGACCAATTATATCATACCGCCAGATCGATGGGAAATATCGATCTGGTCTTTTCGCATCATACCATTGGATCGACAGGCAATGAGGTCCGAGTTCTTTACATCGTGCCGCTGAATCGATGGTCAATATCGATCCACATCGACCACAAATGGGAGTGACCCAAACATCCTTTGAACAACTCTGATCACCATAGCATGGATATTTTAATAAACCATGGATGAGTGTGACTTGACGATTCATCCTCTATATACCTCCTTTGATCTATCAGGAGGAGTATGTGACTAGATGAGCATAACCTGACTGCACCGGAGTCAACTTTATCCCATAACCGAATGGGAGAATATAAATCAAATTGGATGTGACTGACCGTCCGACTCCGGATGAATGCGATGCGACCATCTGTGCACTGATTTTTGCCCTTGTTTCGACAAAAGGAGCATGGACCCCATATTGGATATGATATAACCATCCATTCTCTAGTCCAGCCCAGAGTATGGCAACACCTGCAACAAAGGTGGACGTGATTGATCGTCCAATATCTAGCTCATGCCCAAAGTTCGACGGAGCATCGAAGTATTCCGCCAAGAAGGAAGACCATAATATGGTGAAGGGTAGGCGCGACTCAGTCTTCCATAAATTAACTCGTTCTCATGGTTTGATGGGAAAGAATATGAGAATAAAACAGACGTGGCTTGTCTTGCCACTCATCGATGTATGCCGCAGACTTGGGGGCACGAGCGAGAAGATAAGATGAATGTGATTTGACCATTCATCAATCAACTATGGTTCTTAAAGCTTGAACTACAGTATAAACACAGTTGGGACGAGACTCGACCGTCCGCGTAATACATCCACCAACCCGAGACTGGGGGCAAAATAGTGATTATCCACGAGTTGACTATGATAACTCGATCCTATGACCTGTGCCTGATATTATAACAACTCAAGGTTACGACCGAAAGGATGCCTAGAGATAGAATCATCGGATCGATGCCCGGATTTATTGGCAACTAATCATCATTCTGACCCTTATAACGAGCAGTGAATCGCGAGTACATTGAATGTAGAGCGCATTACTCGGAAACACAAGCAGATTCAAACTCAAAGCTGGAGCCAGCTGTGTAGCTGCATGAGATACAAGGCTAAACTCCACTAAGCCTTTGGTTTAACATGCCTAAAAGGCTGATCATTAACCATTGCAAATAAGCACATGAAGCGCCTACAACCCATCATAAGTATTGAAGATCAAATCACAATTCAGCGCAATGATGATGAAAGAGTTAACTACTTTGCTCCAGGTGGATCTTGATGTGTTCGCTTGGACTCAATCTCATGTATATATGCGGACTCTCGCCAGCCATTGAGAACCCTGCATTAAATGTCGACCCAAGGCTTGTCTCGATGAATAAAAACATTACGACGTGGATACGAAGAGATCTGTTGCACTTAAAGAGGAGGCAAATCTACTCAAAACCAATGGGTTTATCCATGATGCCGTCTACCCAAAATGAGTATCCAATCCTTTACTTATGAGAGAAACAAACGGAGAGTGGCGGACGTACGCCGACTACTCAGATTTGCATGAGGCATGACAAAGCACAGTTTTCCACTTCCAAGGATCAACCAACCGGTGGATTCAACCATCGGATATGAATTACTCACTTCCATGGACGCAAACTCCAAATACAATTAGATACTGAAGCATGTCCCAGACCAGGAATACAATAGTTTTGTTACTGACTTAGGTCTATAGCGCTATTTTGCAATCCCCAGATTCAAACTTAAGGACACTTGTGCTACTTACCAAAGGACGGTTAACAAATCGTTAAAAAATCAGATCCGCCGATCGATGAAAGTATATGTGGTTAATATGCTCGTGAGATCATGACTATCAAACGACCATATTGATGATTTGGCAGAGATATTTAGTGCTCTCCAAAAAATGCAGAATGAAACTCGATCCTTTGAAATGCTCGTTCAACGTTGCATCAGAAAAATTCTTGGGTTTCATCATCAATTCTCATGGAATTGAGGCTAATTTCCAGAAAATTCCGACAATTAGAGACATCCATGTACCGAGGACAACCAAGTAGATACAGAGCCTAAGTCGGAAGGTTACCGTCCTAAGCTGATTCAACTCTAGGGCCATCTACAAGTGTATTATCTTCTTCAACCTGACTAAGAGAGGGAAGAGAACTTTTGAATGGACTAACAACAGTGTTGCTGCAAATCCAGCTCTGATAGATCGCTCAGAGAGATCTCCCATTTTACCCAAGTCATTGGATCATGATGATTTATACATCAATTGGGACATGTCAACACACGCCATAAGCATCGCAATGCTATATGAAGAGAAACGAATCCAAAGACCAGTATATGATGAAAGCTAGCTATTGACAAGCTCACCCCGTTAACATCTATATCGACTAGCAATTACGATAGTTCCTATAGCAACCTTTGATGTCCGGAAGGTTACTCAAATAGAATATCGAGCTAAGCCAATTTGATATCACTTATCTCCCTCGGAGAGCTATCCGTGGTCAAACATTAGCATACTTCATATCTGA
Organism: Allium fistulosum; assembly: GCA_030737815.1. Lineage (NCBI taxonomy): Eukaryota > Viridiplantae > Streptophyta > Magnoliopsida > Asparagales > Amaryllidaceae > Allium > Allium fistulosum. The sequence continues at coordinate 190,703,038 of CM060902.1, read as the reverse complement.
ATTCACTACATTAAACGACTATCCAAAGAGCAGTGGAGAAACGTCCAACTGATGGAGAATGTACACAGATGGAACTTCCAATAATCGGTTTTCTAGCATCGAATTTGCATTAATGAATCCTGAGGAACGATCAATCAGCTACGCCCTGAAACTCAACTTCCCTGCAACAAATAACGAATCTAAGTATGAAGCCTTGGTCACCACACCCAAACTTGCAAGAAAACTAGGAGTGAAACTTTACGTATCTTACGCGATTTCTGGTTAGTGGTATGCCAGGTCAGGTAAGATTATCTTACTAGGGGGCAACGTCTTGCTCCTTATCTCAGCTGGGTCCAAGAGCTACTAGCTGACTTCGAATATTACACCATGACACACATCCTCAAAGAACAAAATGTAAAAGCTGAGTCACTGGCCAAGCTAGCCAGTTCTAGGGATGCGCGATAAATAGACTTTGTCCCAATTGAAATATTTATTATTCCAAGCATTGACAGATGAAGATCGACTAAATCTTAGAGATGGAGCCAAAAAAAGGAGTCATGGATGACTCCTATCAAAGATTATCTACAACAAGGAATCCTTCTTGAACGAAGGAATGAGAAATGGCATATCCTCTACGAAGCTACCCCATGAGTTAACATTTGTAAATTATGTATCCATCGATACGAAACACACCTTATGTAAGTCCATCTCGTACCGATAACCATCGATACAAAGTCTACCTTAATGCATGCCAGATATATCCAGGAGAGGATCAATACGAAAAAAGGGATCAAAACAACCGTTGATCGTTGTTGCCACTCAAGTTTTATATCGATCCAAGAGAGGATCGATACGAAACTCAATCTGAACAAGAACAAAAGAACTTGACAACAACCCATGAACATGCAAATGCTAACAGGAGTCAGGTTAACATATGTGCATGTATGACGAACTAACATTCGATTTTCAAAGTTGACAGGAATTGAATGCTTACCAGATGACAATAAGAACAACGAACAACAAACTGCTAGCACTCAACCTTCTGTTACAAAAAAACACTACACGATCATTAGTAGTCAACAATTCAACATTTATATTACCGGAAATTGATCAATGGTTGCATCTCTTGACGAAAAGAAAACAGCTATTCAACAAATTGGATAGAACTTTTTCAGAATAAAGAATACAGCTTTTCAAAGCGTGTCATGTTCACATAGGACGTACTTTTGGGGGGCAAATGTTATCCCACCTTTTGGCAAGGCCATGACACCAAGGACTTGACTAGAAACTAAAGACAATCCATCATGAAGATCGGTTATACACAGGTCCACTATGGATACTGGAAAATTTGGTCCAAGTCCGGATCGAGGTACAATTAACATGGTACGACAAACAAAGCTACGAAAGCCAATATTCCAAAATTCAGGTCAATTTGAGTTCATATGCCCTAGTTATGAATCGATCAAGATTCATAAGAAACATGTTTGTTTTGTATCCATCACCTTAATATCCCTTGCCTTCGTATCCATCAACTCCACAACCATCCCCTTCGTATCCATCATACAACTAGATCGATCCTAATCCATCTGATCAACTGCTACCCACTTCGTATCGATCCACTTCCATCCATTTTGTATCGATCAACTAGGCAACGATACGAAACCAACAGCAAGCAATCGATACGAAGGAACCGACATGAAGCATCGATACGAAGGCGGCCTCTAAGCATCAATACGAAGAGCAATACACAGGATCGATATGAAGAAGGCATAGTCAACCAAGAGAAGCAGTCCACTCGCATGAAAAACGGATCTCCATGTAACGGTCGCTCCACATCATCAGTACAAGATCGAACGATACGAAAGTATCTATACGCACTCTTCAGTCTACTTGCAAAACCAACCTTGAATTGATCATAACTCAAAATCTATAAGTCCAAATGCTATGAAATATTCATAGGAGCTTGCTTACCACCTCAAGAATGCCTTTGATCGATCGCAGCCCAAATGGACACAATCTTGATCGATACGAAGATGATGGGGATCGATCCCAATTGATCCCAAATGACCCCTATCGATCTGGTGGGCCCACCCATGTGTGAGAAGGAGTATTCCAATGTTCAGGGGCAGATACTTCAGACCTAAACCTATAAATAGTACCCCTACGCCTATGGAAAAAGGACTTTTGACTCTGTTACGCCATTACTCTTCCACAACTCCATTGTAACTTGAGTGTTAGAGTGTTGTACTGTTGTAATCAGTTGTCAATCATCAATAAATAGCAAAACATTCAAAGTGGATGTTGGCTATAATGCCAAACCACTATAATTTCTTGTCTTTTTCTATTTCTGCATGCTTTTATTGGTGTGATTGTTAGATTAGCCTCTTTTTCCATATAATTTCTTCATTTTAATCTCTTCAATCACATCCGAAGAGTATTGTGTCCAATTTTGGTACAAACAGACAAAGGGTATGCCAATAATCGGCCCGGTCTCTTTAACAACCAAACATTATTTTGCACACCGGTTGGTTCTTTTACATTTCAAAACGATTCATACTTGATATCAAAGTATCATATTCGCTTCAAAATATCATATTTACTACAATATGTCATATTCACTTCAAAATATAATTTTATTCATCACGAAATCAATTTCACTTTAAAATCATATTATTCCCTTCGAAATTAATTTCATTTCAAATCATTTCGAAATTCGACTTAGGTTATAACTTCATTTTAACCACATTCGTATTTAAATCAACGATTTAAACATAAACAGTTCCAAACATGAGCGGTTTGAATTTTTGAAAATAGTTTGAAAATTTTAAATAGTTTAAATAGTTTGGAGATTGAAATCAATTTGATATAAAATAGTTTGTGTATTGAAAATAGGTTATAAATTAAAATGGTTTGAAAATGTAAATAATTTGAAATTTAAAATAAAGGTGAATTTTAGAACAGTTTATAGTAAAATAATTTATAGTGAAAATTGTTTCAAATTTTGAAACTGTTTCTTTCCATTTCCAATAAATCTAGACTCAGGTCCAAATTTCAATCAAACTGATTCAATTTCAAATCTTCCAATTCAAATCATCTTAATTTCGATTTTTATTCAAATCGGCTTAAATTTCGATTTCAATTCGAAGTAACTTTAATTTCAAAACGTTCATTTTAACTTCAAATTCGATTCAACGATTCGATTCAATGGTTTAAATTTCAATTCAATTCTTATTTTAAACCATTTCAATTTATATAAATTTCAAGTCCAATTTCAATTTACCGATTTAAATCACTTAAATCAATTTAAACTTCAATGTTCAATTTAAGGTTCAAATCTTTAAAATAATTTAATTTCGAGCCTAAATTTGAAATATCCATTTATTTCACTTTTACTTAGATAAATTTGAAGTTCAAGTAAAAGTTCAAACATTTAAAACAATTCAATTTCTATGATTCAAGCCATATGTCGATTATAACTTCTCATGTCAAATTTAATTCTTTGAAACGATTTTTTTAACCAGTTTCACCTTCAACATTTCAATGCTCAAATTTGAAAATGATTCAATCTTCATAAATTCGATTTTTATTTTTTTAAAACAAAATCATTTAAATGGATTCAAATTCAAGAATTTAAAACCATTTAATTTAACCAATCTGGTGTCCGTATATAATTTTCTATCCTATGGCCAAGTAATCTTATTTCAATTTTTAATTTCAGGGATGGTTATATATCATTTCAATCCAAATCAAAGTGTTATAGGTATATATCATTTCATCCCATTTCTTAATTTATTTGAAATAATTCAAATAACAGTTTATATATTGTCAAATAATTTACAGGGTGATAACATAATATATATAAAATAAATAAACATCCAATCATCCAAAAATATCAACCAATAGCCATCCATTACAATCAACATCCAAATCAGTCAAAATATCACAACAGTTAACTAGTTATCAATATCGGGTGTTTAACTAGCAAGTCAATTTCAATTTCAAATTTAACTATCAATTTAAATTCTGATCAGTTCAAACCATATGTCAATTTAAATGTCAGTTAAATTATCAAACAACAATCAATAGAAATAAATCACTTCATGATTTCGATCTAACTAACATCAGAATATTTTAGTATTTCGTGAGTAGTTTAAAACACTCAACTTTATTTGAAACTGAAAATTTTTCAAAGTCAAACAAATATGAATCCAACTCCATGTCGTAGCCTTCGTCGATACGATCGCAACGTGACTTGTATCGCTCAAATCCGACCTCATGTGAAAAAGTTATGAATTATTAATCGTACGAAATAGTCAAATTATAATTAACTAAAATAAAATAATGTTTAAGATGCTTAACCTTTCTTCCCTACCCTTAATCACGCGTTCATCTACAGGCCACGCGATATATTTTTTAAAAACTCGATCGTCGCTCGTGCCTGCACCCACTGCCGCCGACTACCCTACGTGCCGCGCCACCCCTAGCGAGCCACCGTGCCAGCCTGCCCTCCATTGCGCGCGCGTACGCCATGAAATTGAGATAGAGCTGCTAGCGAACACGAGCGAATTCCGGTTGCCTTGGCTCTTCGTTTGACGATTTGAACATTGAACAAGCTCATATAGACAAGCTCTACGTTTCCCTAGTTGAAGTCTTTGGCCAATTTCCCCTCTAGAGGCTCCAATCGACGATGGCCATTGGATTGAGGGCTGTTTAATGGCGGTTGTTGATTTAGGTTTAGGGTATTAGCAAATGGGAGAAGGTTAAGGGTTATTATAGAAAATTTCCATGGCACTATTCATCCGTGAAAATTTCGAACTCCAAATGAAGCGTGCCACCTGGCGTTCTATATGTTATACCCCTATTCCGAACACAATGGAACATATATCGGGAGTCAATTCCATCATATTCAGAAGATAGCTTTTCAAAAATCAAATTATTTCAATTAATGTTCTTAAAATAAATTCTACGCGTTTCAAGCTCGCACGGCCAAACGATAAGTCTACCCGCTACGAAACTTGAAATCCTATAATAATTCATTATTACGGATCCGATGAAACTGGTTTCGTCGAAATCCCAGACAATAACCCGAAAGGCTATTTTTACACATTAATTAAAACAAGTAATTTCTAAAATAAATTTATTCACTTTAAATTCAATTCTAAAAGTTAACAATCTTCATTCTTGTTTAAATAAAATTTAAATCAACTTCCGAGATCATTTTCATTCATATTAAATTCAGGATTCAATTATTTAAATAATTTCCAATATTAAATATAACAATTAAATTATCGAATAAATCACTATATTTAAAATATAAGTTATTTAACTTATAAAATTTGCTTTTAAAACGAATATAAATAAAAACAACTACTTCCATTTTACAATAATGAAACATCTGTGCAATTATTGTATACAGCAAAATTTATTCATTTCTTACCAAATAAATGTTTTCTTATTTCTGAAATTTATATTTATCCAAAATACAATTTCATATAAATAAACTTATGCTTTTACTTTTAATAAACATTCATTCGATTCTTTATTAACTTAATTTTGATTATTTCAATTTCTGTTGTCAGTTACTTACAATTCAATATCATTTAATTCACTTTCCAATATTAGTTATCATCTTTTATCTTATTGAATTTTGTTATTTAAAATTTTTATCTAAGTTCATATCCAATAAATCATATTAATAAATCATTAAGTTTTTATTTCTAACCATTTTTGTTCAATAATTATATTAAATTTAATAATTTAAAATAGTTAAAAATACGGGTCGTTACAATCTCTCCCACTCAAAACTTTTTGTCCTTGAAAAGGGATTAAGTAAGGAATCTAACATTTGATATATTTTACTCAAAATAATCAACATATAAAACATAAAATCTATTTGCAAAACCTTTACCACGCTTCTACTATGCCACTCTGATATTGGCTTATTTGTAAAACAAGTTATAAAATTTTAAAGTCTCAAAAATTTTCTAACACCTGAATTTACGAAAAATTTCGTCAGCTTCTCCTTTGCGCGGCTCGATCGAAAAAATTTACAATGCACATAGTATCACAAATATACATCTCATCCCAGTGAAGAGGCATCCCATAAGGGAAAAAATATAATAGTACGGTATGTAATTCGAGATATGTACCTTACTACTATTAATATGAGCGAGTTCGTTCATATTAAGCGAGCAAAAGCATGTTGAATCGCATATACATCCAAACGGTCTTCGTATGCACCTACGTCAACTCAAGTTTGAATATTAGTCACTTATAATGAGATATAGAAACATGTATGAGTTTAATAGAACTATACAACATGTATTCTTAATCCGAATCATAAGCACTAATACACAACATAACAATCATATGTAACCAAAACAGTTATAACAATAATTTGCAACAAAAGAAACCATTCAACAATTAATATTCAACTAATTAATCCAAACTATATCAATTTACATTATCCAATGTCAATAGCTTATTTATACACTTTCATCCCTATTAACATCTAATCTTTATTAACATCCAATAGGTTTACTTCCAATTTATTCACGTCTATTTCATTTACATTCAATTTATTCAAATTTCAATTATTTCACTGTATGTTTGACACATTTCATATCAAATCATTCATGGACCATTTTATAAAATCATTTTATTAATTCATTTCATTTCAGTAAGTGAATTTTTAATTTACGGAGAATGTAAGAACTAAACACCGGGTTTCTTTCCAAATCATTTTGGAATAATATATATACTCGTATCTTTTATGTATATCAAATCATATTTAGAAATTTTAAATCAAAAATATGTTTATTGAATCAAATTCATAGTAAAGCTACTAAGTGGCCTCCCTGACTTTGAGACTCGAAAATGAATGTCGATGATGTGGCCGTCATCACTAAATTATTTTCCAACGATAGAAGAGAGGAGTATAGGACTTACTCTCTTTTTAAATCCCTTTTTGAAAACAATTTCTATTCGTAAATATTTTTAAATAATACTAATATTATTTTCAAAATCTTAGAAAACAATTTCAAAAGCACCGGAATTTAAGTCTCAAATCCTCAGTTTAAATTCATTCTTTAACTTAAACTAAAGTTAGATTTTTATTTCATAACTCGTTACTTAAGCTTATAAACATCCATATACTCAAATTAGTTAAGTTAATATTTTCAAACTTAGTTTTATAACCTATTCACTTGATATTCAATTTATTTTACAAATCCATTAATTTCATAATTTAAACTTAAAGTTTAAATTATTTCTTACCACTTTTACTTAAGTGAATAAACATTCCTTGATTCAAGTTCAAATTAATATAATACTGTCATATCCAAAAGAGTATATACCAATTCAGATTTATTTACCTATCCAAATTATTAGACAAACTTCCAAACCCTTTTATTCGCTATTTTAATAACTCGAAAATTATATAAATTACGAATTACCAAAATGTGATGGTTTATTTTTATTTATTTTTCCAACCTTTATAAACAAGTTCAAATACTTTTAAAACTCTACCAAACAAGTTCAACACTTCTAAAACTCATATATATCATATAATAACCTTCTCAGCTGAAAATCTCAAAATCCGAACACCCAATTTTTTTAGATTTCAAATCATTTTGAAATAATATCATACATATATACTTTATATATCAAATTATATCTTTGAAATATAAACAACTTGTTTTAACTAAAATAAATTTCTTTTGGTAACAATTCTCACTTAGAAACTCAAAAATGAATACTGACGGTGCTGCAGTCATCCCCCGAATTATTTCCCAGCGACTAAAGCGAGTTCAATGCTTTTATTTCTTTCAAAATTCTTTTAAAAATATATTTCTAGTCAAAAAACGTTCAAAATAATAATATTATTATTTTTGAAAACTTTGAAAATAATTTCTGAAAATCAACGGGATTTTAAATTCTAAAATTCTCAGCTTTTAAATCCTTTCTATTTATAAGCTATATTATAAATATACTTATACAATTCCATTACCTTATTATGAAAACATTCTGTTAATTGTAACATCTCGTATTAGGAGGCCAAAAGCTAAGCACTATGGATGCTACAGTCATCCACTGTATTAACTTCTGGTGACGAAATACGGTAGCATTAATGGTATCCATAATATCAGAAGCACTTGAATATGAACAAGATCATAGATTTCTAAAAACAATAATTTCAGTGATTACATTTCAAATAAATCATATCCAAGTTACAAAAATCCCAAATGTAATCCCAAGCATTCATCAAATATAATTTACAACAATACGCCAAGAATGATATATGAAGATGCCCCCTTGGATGATCAAAGCAATATAGACATAATTGTCTTAATACACAGCGGAAACAATTTTAAAACGGAATCCCTAAACAGAAACAATTTTGAGTTCGTATGATCCATATCTGGTCCTGAATGCTGTCAAAGGTATATTATCCCCTGCTACTCTGAGCTGATGCAAACCCATTGCCAAATCCAACTAAGAAAATACCTTTGCTCCACTTAGTTGGTCGAACAAATCATCAATTATGGGCAATGGATATCAATTCTTTATCAACCTCTCATTCAACTTACAATAATCAATACATAGCCTCAACGATCCGTCCGGGTTCTTAGCAAACACTACCGTTGCACCCTACGGCGAACTACTCAGCCTGACAAAACTCTTGCCTTCCAAATCCACCAACTGCACCTTCAACTCCCTCATCTTCGAAGGGGTCATCCTGCTTGGCGGTCTACTCACCAGTTCAGCTCCCAAAACTCAATGGCTCGTTTCAGCGGCAATCCAACTACAAGCTCAAACACATCTATGAATTCTCTAACCACGAAAACTCGGCTCAACTCATCATCTATATCCAATGCACCCAACAAAGCAAACACCGCACCATTAGAACCTCCTACGGTGAAAACAATCTGATCGCTACAATCTGGGTGACTAAGAGATATCTTCCTACCCTAGCAAAGTATCTTAGCATCGTACTCACTTAACCAATCCATACCTAGGATGATCCCAAACCCCACAAAATCAAACACATGCAAACTGCACTCAAAAGTATGACCTAATAGGTCAAACTCATACTGGTCACACTTCAACCCTAGAGTTGCATAACCTCCTATTGGATTCGCAACCCATAAGGAAGTAACTAAATATGTGGGTTCAAGGTTAAGCTTATCTATCAAACATCTAGATATAAAAGAATGCGATGCACCAGTATCAAATAAATACCATGAATCTGAAGCGTTCCCCCAAAAACTGACTTTCCCTTCTCCTAGGTTGTTGGCTTGGAAGCGGCAGGCTCCAATGCATACACCTTGCCCTTACCATCTCTAATAGGCTCCTTGTACTGGTTCTTATAATGACCTATCTAGTCGCAGTTAAAATACCTGATATTCTTTCCCTTAGCCACATCCTTCGCTTTTCTTGAGCGACACTCATTAGCAAAGTGCCCTTTCTTGTCGCATTTATAGCAAACAGCTTCAGACTTTGCTTTCTTGGCTGCTCCACCCTTCTGAGCACCTTTCTTGGGAAAGAACTTCCTCTTCTGGCTCTGCCCAACCTGGACCACTTTTGCCTTCCTCTTCTCCAAAGACTCAAGGACTTCTTCCTACCTCAAAGCCATCTCTATAACAATATCAGAAGGTGTGGAATATGCATGTATATGCCTTTTGTTTGATGATAATAAACATATATACATTCATTTAAATGTATTTGATATTGTACTATTTTATTTTACACAGATTAAATAGATATTTGCTGAATAAAATAAATAACACAGAATTTGAATTCAAACGAATATTTTATTCAAACAAATATTTATTACAACTTTGATAGTACAATTTCAAGCTCTCGCTATATACATCATTTTTGATCACAATACAATTACATCACGATTTCATAGATACATCAGTTCCTCACTACATATCACTCACACTCGTATTTATCTTCAACTTCATTCCAGTTTGAATCCAGCATCTGAGCAATCTGCAAAAATATTCATTGACGCAGTAAAATTGAAAATGAAATGTTTTTGCAGTATAAAACAAAATGTGGATTTTGAAAATATTATTTGCCTCAGTTATTTGGGACGTTCGTCATCATTTGATTCTGAATTTATCACACACACGAACAATGTGACATGCACAGTGTATCACTGTACATGCCACAAGGCCGTGCACACCGATATATGTATATACACTTGATATATTTACAGGGACAAGTGAGCACAGGTCAAACCCGAGTTGTGAAACTGGATTCAACTCAAGTGACAACAGTATGCAACACTCAGATGTACACATGAAGTTCAAATGATCAGCTCAACCCAACATGACCAGAGAAGAAAATGAAATAGCACCATAAACTACTTGAATACACTTCAATGATCAAGTCTGGTCAGACCATCAAGAGGCAAAAGCAATAACCAAAATCAAAGACCAGTGAACTGCACAAGTTACCAAACCAAACTGAAAACAAAAGAATCCAGACTAAATACAAATGTCAGGCTAAGGTGGCAACAATGATTAGACTGTGTACATGTACACAAATGCAAAGGCCACAACAAAGACAACAGTGATCAAGTATACAAAATGCAGACTCAAGTTTATATCAAGCAGCATATATTTGAATCAGACTCAAGTACACAATGCAGAGAAACCCAGATCCAATCCAAACCAGTTCGAACAAAGTTCGATAGCAACTATCAAGCATAAACAAGGTTGTAGCAGTTTAAAAATAGTGTGCAGCAGCTAACAACTCAAGTGATCAAGTGCAAGCAGGGATAAACTCAAACAAAGTCACAGGGGCGTTCAAAATCAAAGTCAGGTACAAGTTACAATGTCAACAAAGTACACAGTCAAGACCGAAGAATTTCATAAAACCAAAGATGCCAGCAAAGCCGAAGAACGCAACCAAATCAGAGATATCACAAATTATAAGTTCGAAATCAATGCCGTGGAAACAAAGAATATGATGAACAGGTCAGAGATGAGGTGTATGTTTTAAATTCAACACCGTGGTCATCACGAAATCAACCAAAGCCGTGTCAACCAGAAAATCGCAGTATATATGTTCATGGGAAAAGGTCAGAAAGCATCTCAACCAAGAAATCAAAATAAAGCATAATCAAACGGCCGAGAAAATTAATTGACAAATTCAAATACATATAGACGAACGAATATTCAGGGATTCGAACCCTATAAAAGCATGAACATCATCGGCAAAATAATTATTCGAGTTCGAAGCATAACAGAGAACAATTTAATCATCAACTCGAATCAAAGTCGAGTAAGGTATAAATTGAAAAAGGAATTCCTCTTACCAATTTAAAGATACTCGACAACTTAGAAGCAGCCGAGAAATCAATCGAAGAAAGTAAACAACGCATCATTCAATCCTCAAGAGAAAGTCGGCAGCTTCATAACCACGAATCTCGAAATCGAACTCATCGAAGTAGCCAGAGAGAGCAACGAGAAATCGATCGAGCAAGGCAACTCTCGAACAACCACAGATTCGATCGAAGCAGTAACGGCACTTCGAAAAGCCCCAATTTTTCAGGTCAAAGGAAGAGCAATCGCGGCCACCATTTTTTATCTTCAGAGAAAAACAAAGAAGAGATCGGGTTGAACAAAGAAATAAAGGGACCGGCCTATAAGGGGATAAATTAACTAGAGTTTAAGTTTGTTCGATTAGGGGTTAATTTTAAAATAGGGTTTTAAAGTTTTATTTAAATTTTGGGCCAGTTTTTATTGATCTAGTTTTTAGGCCAAATTTATTCTGAGGGCAAAAGTGTTTTAAACGGTCAATCTATATTTTGCCCTGGGGTTAAACTGTGTTTTGTTTTTCAGTCTGTATTTTCAAATTCCAGTCAGAGTGAATCACCACCTAGGGTTTAGGTGTTGTCAGATTGTCTAGTTAGAATTAGTTCAGTGAAGCAGGGGTTGCGAGTTTGCAAAATTCTACAGGCGGGAGCAGAGTGCGGGAGCAGAGTTCGCGAGTAAGCGAAGCTCTATAGGCGGGAGCAGAGTTCGCGAGTAAACGAAGCTCTATAGGCGGGAGCAGGGGTTGCGAGTCTATTAGAGTGTTTGTGAGCGGGAGCGAGTGTTTGCGAGTCTAGTAGAGTGTTTGTGAGCGGGAGCGTGTCTGCGAGTGTCTGCAAGTCTGTGAGAGTGTTTGTAAGCGTGAGACTGTTTAATTCTAATAGAAATCTGGGAATGCAGCAGTAGGCAGGGTTTGCCGAAGCTGGGTAAATTTTGTGTGTGATTTACTTTTCTGCATATTTACTTATCTGCTATTTGTTTCTGTGATTGAATCTGTTTAAATCAAGAAAATTTGTCATAACCCTATTCACCCCCCCCCCTCTAGGGTTATTCTAGATCCTACAAGTGGTATCAGAGCCAGGTTTTTTTTACTTTAACTCTAGAGTCATGAATTCATCGAATAATGCTTTTTCTGAGGGGCAATCTATTGCTAGGCCACCGATGTTTAATGGTAATGATTATGCTTACTGGAAAGTTAGGATGAGTATCTATCTTAGTTCTGTTGATTACGATGTTTGGGATATTATTGAAACTGGCTATAGAGCTCCCACTATAACTGTTGGTGATACTGAGATTCTTAAACCTAAGGATAGGTGGGACGCTAATGATAAGAAGTTAAAAACTACTAATGCTAAAGCTATGAATGCTTTGATCTGTGCTCTTGATAAGAATGAATTTAATAGAATTTCTCATTGTACAACTGCGCAGGAAATCTGGCATACTTTGGAGGTGACACACGAAGGAACTTCTCAAGTCAAGGAGTCTCGTCTAGCCCTGTTCAGCAATGAATACGAGAATTTTGTAATGGACAAAGGCGAGAGCATAAAGGACATGTTTGGACGCTTCTCAACCTTGGTATACAATGCTAGAGCGCTTGGAAAAGTATTCTCCGAGGTAGAGCTAATAAGGAAGATACTACGAATCCTACCGATGAACTTTGAGGCAAAAGTCACGGCAATACAAGAATCGAAAGATCTAAGCAAACTGAGCATGGAAGATTTGATCGGAAATCTAATGACGTACGAGCTTGAGTTAAAAGAAAAAGAGGAACGCATCAATTCCGAACCAAAGAAGAAGACGATTGCCTTAAAGAGCAGAGAAGAGAGCGATGAAGAAGAAGTTGATCCAATTGAAGGACTTGCAGTGGCTGTCAATAATTTCAGAAGGTGGTCGAAATACAAGCCACGAAAGAAGAAGACCAGTAGTAATACATCTAAAGATTCTGACAACTCTGAAAATGAACTAATCTGTTATAACTGCAACAAGCCTGGCCACATCAAACCAAACTGCCCACTTCTCAAAATCAACAAAGGAAAGAAAAAGAAGAAGGCCTTCGCAGCAACTTGGGATGATGAGGAAGGAGAGGAAGTGTCGAATGATAGCTCAGAGGAGGCTAACTTGTGTCTTACGGCAAGATCAGATTCAAAAGCAAGCTCAGAGAATTCAAGATCAGATTCAGAAGCAAGATCAGAGGAATCTAGTGAGGTAAGAAACTATTCTTATAAAGATCTTGTTTATTTGTGCCTCGATCTTACTAAAACTGTTGATGCTCTAGATTCTAAAAATGAAAAACTGAAATCTGATAGGAAAGAACTTGCCCGTGAAAATTTTAGGTTAGAAACTGAACTTGAAAATATTCAAAACCTAGATTGTAAAAACTGTAAAACTTTAGATTCAGAATTATCAAAACTGAAGAATAGCTTGGAGAATCTTGAAAAAGAAAACTTGAATCTTAAGGAAACCATTGACACTAGGAGAAAAGATTTTATAAATAGATGCACCTCACTTGTGACTGAAAACACGACACTAAACACCAAAGTCCAAGATCTTGAGAAATCACTGAGTAACTTTTCTAGAGGAGAAAAATCATTCAATATGTTATTGGGAAATCAATTGTTTGCTAACAATAGAAAAGGACTAGGTTTTGGAAAAACACAAGTTGATAGTGCTAAAGGAAAAAGTGTCTTTGCTAGATGTGAAATAATTGATCATCGTGTTGAAAATTGTAGTCATAGGAACAAGAACACAAAATTTATACAAGTTTGGGTTCCTAAAAATTCTACAAATAAATTTCATGTCTATTGGAACAAGAATAAAAGGACAAAACAAATTTGGGTTCCAAAGGGATTGTTTATTCACAATTATTCTGCCACTAACAACCATGGACCTATAAAAACAAATAGGTCACATAAATCTTTAACCGTGTAGGTGTGGTGGCAGGCTAAGGAACAACATTAGTGTTATCTGGATTCTGGCTGTTCCAGATACACAACGGGCGACAAATCAACGTTCCTTAGCCTAGTATAAAGGTGACAGATTCACAATGGGCAAACAACGAAAGATTATCGTACAGGTAAAACAGGTAATTGTATTTATTTTCAAACGATAGATAAAATGTGAAAATCTGCACCATAGTCTGAATTAAATCAGCCAGTTATGTGAAATGATTGATGATGTTAATTCTGATCTTACATGACTTGTTCTTATCTATGACTTTGATTTATGCTTAAAAGTTGACCAACCATTTTTCATTGAACTTAATCTGTTTTTGGTCAAATTATGATGTTGATTGATTATTGATTTCTCAAAGGATTTTGAAACTGTTGAAACTGTTTGGTGAAACTTCAAGAAATTGTTTTTGAAATAATGATGATTGTTTAATGACTGTTGATCCTATGGTTTCTTAATCTGACACTGAGATTTTTTTTTTTGATGGTTAACACGACTTCAATTTAAAGTCAAGTTTGTTGAAAATGACTCTGAGATAATTTGTTGAAATTTCACAATCTGGTCTATAACATCCAAACGAGTGATATTGAGTCAGATGCAAATTACACTGGTAATGTAGTTGATAGAAAAATTACTAGTGGAACGTGATTACATTTTGAGACATTCATTTGCTGCATCATTTTTCAAAGAAAATATCTGCATATCTTTCACTTGAAATATTTTTCATTTTAGCAGAATTTTTCTTAAATATCCCTTCTAGAAAATAATTTCTTTTGACCTTGTATCAGATTTGTTATTTAAGAAAACTTGATTTTATTGAAATTGATTAACTGATCTGACCCCCTAATAATTATCTAAAAAGATAAATAGTGATTGAAAATAAGATGAGTGTTGATATTAATCATATATTATAACTTGAGAAAGTATATTTAGAAAATTTCTTTAGAAATTTAAACAAGAGTTATAAAAACTTTTTGTTGATAACTATTCCATGATCATTTCTATTTCTATCATCCGTCTATCGACCATCACTCATCAAAAATCAATATAGTATGTTAATTTGTGGTAGTTTAAACAGGGAATCATTTGTGCTTCAATTTTATTATATTTCTAACAATAAAATCCAAAATATTCACTCTCATTTAAAAGTCCTCACGGTTATGCATGGGTGAATTACTTGGATTTTTGATTTTGTGCTTCCATGCTCATTTAAAAGTCCTCACGGTTATGCATGTATGGAACGCATATCAAAATTAATTGATTAAATAGACAAGTTGATTCTAATCCCATTTAAAAGTCCTTACGGTTATGCGTGGTTAGAAGATACTTGAATTCATTTTTTTTAAAAATTTGGAATACTACTAATCTCATTTAAAAGTCCTAACGGTTATGCATGGTTAGTAGATATTCAAATCTCCTGAAATAAATATACCACAAATAGACACAACTAAATGGTTTTATTTGATGAAATCATTCATATCATTCTAAAGTGGAATATGCATCAATTAAAGTATTTATGATTTTTGTTTGATTTTCTTATTGAAATTAATATTTATACTCGATTGAGCTTTAATATTGTATTAATGTCTACCACCATATCTCTACTTTTCTATTACTATTATTCTTTTGCTGATAACAAAAGGGGGAGAGAAAAGTTAAGATTTTGAAAATAAAGGTCAAAGATTTTTCTAATTGCATTAAGGCTCATTTGAATTCTTTATTCTCATGCATATATGTAGGGGGAGTATTGTGTAGAAAGAGAGCATTCAAATAGGGGGAGCAAACTGAATAATCAAATACATTTAATATAGTCAAAATCTTAAATATATGTTTGTTATCATCAAAAGGGGGAGATTGTGGAATATGCATGTATATGCCTTTTGTTTGATGATAATAAACATATATACATTCATTTAAATGTATTTGATATTGTACTATTTTATTTTACACAGATTAAATAGATATTTGCTGAATAAAATAAATAACACAGAATTTGAATTCAAACGAATATTTTATTCAAACAAATATTTATTACAACTTTGATAGTACAATTTCAAGCTCTCGCTATATACATCATTTTTGATCACAATACAATTACATCACGATTTCATAGATACATCAGTTCCTCACTACATATCACTCACACTCGTATTTATCTTCAACTTCATTCCAGTTTGAATCCAGCATCTGAGCAATCTGCAAAAATATTCATTGACGCAGTAAAATTGAAAATGAAATGTTTTTGCAGTATAAAACAAAATGTGGATTTTGAAAATATTATTTGCCTCAGTTATTTGGGACGTTCGTCATCATTTGATTCTGAATTTATCACACACACGAACAATGTGACATGCACAGTGTATCACTGTACATGCCACAAGGCCGTGCACACCGATATATGTATATACACTTGATATATTTACAGGGACAAGTGAGCACAGGTCAAACCCGAGTTGTGAAACTGGATTCAACTCAAGTGACAACAGTATGCAACACTCAGATGTACACATGAAGTTCAAATGATCAGCTCAACCCAACATGACCAGAGAAGAAAATGAAATAGCACCATAAACTACTTGAATACACTTCAATGATCAAGTCTGGTCAGACCATCAAGAGGCAAAAGCAATAACCAAAATCAAAGACCAGTGAACTGCACAAGTTACCAAACCAAACTGAAAACAAAAGAATCCAGACTAAATACAAATGTCAGGCTAAGGTGGCAACAATGATTAGACTGTGTACATGTACACAAATGCAAAGGCCACAACAAAGACAACAGTGATCAAGTATACAAAATGCAGACTCAAGTTTATATCAAGCAGCATATATTTGAATCAGACTCAAGTACACAATGCAGAGAAACCCAGATCCAATCCAAACCAGTTCGAACAAAGTTCGATAGCAACTATCAAGCATAAACAAGGTTGTAGCAGTTTAAAAATAGTGTGCAGCAGCTAACAACTCAAGTGATCAAGTGCAAGCAGGGATAAACTCAAACAAAGTCATAGGGGCGTTCAAAATCAAAGTCAGGTACAAGTTACAATGTCAACAAAGTACACAGTCAAGACCGAAGAATTTCATAAAACCAAAGATGCCAGCAAAGCCGAAGAACGCAACCAAATCAGAGATATCACAAATTATAAGTTCGAAATCAATGCCGTGGAAACAAAGAATATGATGAACAGGTCAGAGATGAGGTGTATGTTTTAAATTCAACACCGTGGTCATCACGAAATCAACCAAAGCCGTGTCAACCAGAAAATCGCAGTATATATGTTCATGGGAAAAGGTCAGAAAGCATCTCAACCAAGAAATCAAAATAAAGCATAATCAAACGGCCGAGAAAATTAATTGACAAATTCAAATACATATAGACGAACGAATATTCAGGGATTCGAACCCTATAAAAGCATGAACATCATCGGCAAAATAATTATTCGAGTTCGAAGCATAACAGAGAACAATTTAATCATCAACTCGAATCAAAGTCGAGTAAGGTATAAATTGAAAAAGGAATTCCTCTTACCAATTTAAAGATACTCGACAACTTAGAAGCAGCCGAGAAATCAATCGAAGAAAGTAAACAACGCATCATTCAATCCTCAAGAGAAAGTCGGCAGCTTCATAACCACGAATCTCGAAATCGAACTCATCGAAGTAGCCAGAGAGAGCAACGAGAAATCGATCGAGCAAGGCAACTCTCGAACAACCACAGATTCGATCGAAGCAGTAACGGCACTTCGAAAAGCCCCAATTTTTCAGGTCAAAGGAAGAGCAATCGCGGCCACCATTTTTTATCTTCAGAGAAAAACAAAGAAGAGATCGGGTTGAACAAAGAAATAAAGGGACCGGCCTATAAGGGGATAAATTAACTAGAGTTTAAGTTTGTTCGATTAGGGGTTAATTTTAAAATAGGGTTTTAAAGTTTTATTTAAATTTTGGGCCAGTTTTTATTGATCTAGTTTTTAGGCCAAATTTATTCTGAGGGCAAAAGTGTTTTAAACGGTCAATCTATATTTTGCCCTGGGGTTAAACTGTGTTTTGTTTTTCAGTCTGTATTTTCAAATTCCAGTCAGAGTGAATCACCACCTAGGGTTTAGGTGTTGTCAGATTGTCTAGTTAGAATTAGTTCAGTGAAGCAGGGGTTGCGAGTTTGCAAAATTCTACAGGCGGGAGCAGAGTGCGGGAGCAGAGTTCGCGAGTAAGCGAAGCTCTATAGGCGGGAGCAGAGTTCGCGAGTAAACGAAGCTCTATAGGCGGGAGCAGGGGTTGCGAGTCTATTAGAGTGTTTGTGAGTGGGAGCGAGTGTTTGCGAGTCTAGTAGAGTGTTTGTGAGCGGGAGCGTGTCTGCGAGTGTCTGCAAGTCTGTGAGAGTGTTTGTAAGCGTGAGACTGTTTAATTCTAATAGAAATCTGGGAATGCAGCAGTAGGCAGGGTTTGCCGAAGCTGGGTAAATTTTGTGTGTGATTTACTTTTCTGCATATTTACTTATCTGCTATTTGTTTCTGTGATTGAATCTGTTTAAATCAAGAAAATTTGTCATAACCCTATTCACCCCCCCCCCCCCCCTCTAGGGTTATTCTAGATCCTACAGAAGGATCTCTAAGATGAGACAAAGTAGCACTGGCCAATTCTGGCTTCAATCCTCTGATAAACTTCTCATTCCGTTTCAACATGGTACCTACAGAAGCATTCCCATACCGGGCCAACTCTTCGAACTTCCTGGCATACTTAGCAATAAACATCTCTCCCTGTGTCAGCTCAGCAAACTGCCTAATCAAAGCTGACTGTGCCATTACTGACATAAACCTCTCCTGAAATCTCCTCTTGAAATCCTCCCAAGTTACAGTCTCCTCATCAACTATCGTTAATACACTATTCCACCAGAACAATGAGGACCCCTGAAGCTGCCTGGACACCAACCTCCTCTTCTGCTCATCATTGAGCCCTAAATCTGCAAAAATCCTTTCGCAGTGCAATAATCAATTCTCTACTTCAATGGCATCCTCCGTTCCCATAAATGACTTCCCTCCTAGCTTCACATAATCACCGCTCATCTTAGCAAAATGATTAACTACTGGAACCCCTGCTCCTGCAGCATTTCCTCCTACCACTCCGGCTGCAACTCCTGCCTGCATCATATTCCTGAAAAACTGATACATGGCTCCTATTCTGACCCGTGGGACTTCAGCACCAACATTCTCTGCCTGACCTTGGCCTCTCCCTGCATTAGGTCCGGCATTCCTTTCGATGCTTCCCCCTACTTGGTTAACTCTACTTCTTCTACCATCAATATCTGTATTCAAACCTCATGAGATACAGGAAGATAACTTTATCAAAGATAGATGAAATGGAGATAAAGCGCATACTTATATATAGAAAATACAAGAACGCTACTATAGCGTTAACCCAACCCCAAATCTTACTACAATTTCCTCGGATTTTTGTTTTCAAAACCAATTTTTAGTTAAATTTTTCATAAACCTATGCTCTGATACCAAGCTGTAACATCCTGTATCTAGAGGCCAAAAGCTAAGCGCTATGGATGCTACAGTCATCCACGGTATTAACTTCTGGTGACGAAATACGGCAGTGTTAATGGTATCTATAATACCAGAAGCACTTGCATATGAACAAAATCACAGATTTGAAAAAAAACAATAATTTTAGTGATTGCATTTCAAATAAATCATATCCAAGTTTCAAAATTCCCAAACGTAATCCCAGGCATTGATCAAATATAATTTACAACAATACGCCAAGAGCGACATATGAAGGTGCCCCCTTGGATGATCAAAGCAATATAGACATAACTTTCTTAATACACAGCGGAAACAATTTTAAAACAGAATCCCTGAATTAGCTATCCATTGGCCACCTGCTCATCTTCGGATGCTTTATTCGCCAAAATCTGCTAAAACCTGAAAACCTAAACCCTCAGCCTACTCAAATTAAATTTTGAGCACCCGAGAGTTTAAGGAGAAAAAAAAATTCGAGTCAGACTTAAAGCCTGGTATGAATAATATCTGTTACATCTCATTTTACTGATAACTAGTGAGACCACGCCGCTTAGCGGAACGCGTTTCCCCTCACTAATATCTCTTTTCAAAACATATATTTTGCAAATACTTCTCTGCAACCAAACTGGTTAATCAATAGATTTTAACAATATAGCAATATCCATTATGCTAAAGACAGGAAATAAAATAGACTATCTGTCTAAATCTGAACTATTTGTTCTTCACTGGACCATCTGTCCTAAATTCTGAGAAAACTGCTCTTTTCTGGACTATCTGTCCTAAAACTGGTTATACCAAAATAGCAATATCTTTTATGCTAGATAATGGGCTATCTGCCCAAAATAGGTAAAAAGGGTGGACTAACCGTCCTTAAAAATTTAGCAAAATTCGTTATGCTAATAAATGAACTATTTGTTCATATCAGAGCTGACTGCTCTTTCTGGACTAACTGTCCTCTGGTCTGACTGCCCTCAAAATGAACTGACCGTCCGAATTTAAAATGAGCTGACTGCCCGAATTTTCTTTTGAGTTAACTACCCTTCAAAATATCTAAGCTAACTGCTCTACAATATCTGAGCTGACTGCTCTTTAAATTTTCCTTGAAACCTTTTCAAAATGATTTAGTCCGTTAAATCATATATATACAAGGAAAATATATCTTTAGCTTTACTCTAAGCTATTTTTGCCATGTTATATATACTTTACTCAAAATAATGTTGATGATGTTCAATAAGGATTGTCTATCCTTTAAAATAAGTTAAAGTCCTTTATAACTTAAAACACTTAGGCTATCTGCCTAATTCTTACATTTGAAACCTTTGTTTAAAACCCTAAAACAGCCTTTTGAAAACATAGAAGGTAACTCCTTCAAAATCATTCATAAAACCCTTCGAAAGTATTGAAGGTAACTCCTTCATATCCTTTAATAAACCTATCGAAATCATTGGAGGTAACTCCTTTTAAACCTTTTAAAAGCTTTCTTTTCATAAGCTTTAAAACATATGACATCTACCTTTTAAATCCTTTAAACCTTAGCCTTTTGAAAACATTACAAAACCATACCTTTCGACCTTGACGAAAGGTCCTACCTTTTGACCTTGTCGGAAGGTTTCTTTTCGACCTAGTCGAAAGGTTTCACCTTTCAACTTTGTCGAAAGCCTAGGGTACCTCCCCTATATAATAAACCTTTCGAAAGAAATGTACCTCAAAACCTTTCGAAGACATTGGGTTCAATTTAAAACAGGTGGAAAACCTTTCGAAACCAATCAAAGTTAACTACTTTGAAACCTTTAAAACGTTTCGACTAAAAACATTTGGATTATGCAAAGGGATCGGAAAAACATTGGAGCCAAAAGCGACTGCTTCAAAACCTTTAAAAAAACCTTACGAAAACAATGAAGTGTTGGTGTTGGAACCAAGCCTTCGAAATCAATGGAGAGAGGTGGCAAATTTTAAGAAACCAAAGATAACCTTTGACTCCATCTGTGTCGAAAGGTTAGGAAGCGGCCACAATGCTTTCGGCCTTGTCGAAAGCCATGCCTTTTGACCTTGTCGGAAGGTTTCATTTAAAACAATAAAGCAAACCAATTGAAACCTTTTTTTAAACCTTTTGACAATTTCGAAAGCCATTTGTCGAAAGCTAGCAGGCGTATTTTCTTTAAACCAAAATAAAACATCATCTTTTTCGAAAGCTATAACCTTTCGTCCCTAAACCTTTCGACCTCTTTCAATTCACTACGTACTAGTTGCTTGATACCTTGTGCCTTGGTATTTGACCTAGCCGAAAGGTTTGATACCTTTCGACCTTGTCGGAAGGTCTGGAATGAAGGTGGAAGCTCTGCAGAAAGGGTTGAAATAGAAGAAAAACTATTTATTTGTACTTTAAAACAATTCTTTTGTACCCCACCTGCCTTGTTTGTCTAAATTTGATTGGTTGCCAGAATATTATATTCAAAAATGCTGTCGACTTTCCTTATTTGGAAATTTAAATAATTTTAAAAAGCCCATTTCTCCTTTATAATTATATAAAACATTTAAGTCTCATACCTTAAATAATTTTATATAGCTATTAAAACACCTTCAAAAATTCTGGAAAATTTCCAAAAAGTCAAATAATATGTTCTCTTCAACATATAAATTTTTTTAATCCGAACTATAATTATTTTTCCCGTAAATAATTTTACAATCCAAATTAACCTTTTCTTCCTTGGAAAATTCATAACAATTCCACAAAAATTCTGAAAATTCTGAAAATCCTGAAAATCAAAACCATCTCTAAAATAACTTTTTAGATCATCATAAAAATTCGCAAGGCAAACGGATGTCATTTCATAGGGTTTTATCTCAAAATATGTCATAAAATCTATATGAACATACATAAATCATCAACATGTATGTATATCATTTTATCACTCAAAAACATGGCAAACCTTTGCAAAATAATTCGGGTTTAATCTTAAAGCCAAAACCATAAAAGTTGTAGAGATGTAAACATTATTCACCTTTTGCTTTAATGATTAAGGAGCATGAGATTTGAATGAGTTTGATCTGAATTTTCTTTCCTTAAGCTTTTCTTTTGGTTCCTCTTCTTCTTCCTTCGTTAATGGTGGCCGGCCAAGCTTTTAATATTTAGAAAATGAGAGTGAATGTGTCTTTTGAAATACACGGCCTAAGGAAGATGATATAGGAATGGCCTCTTTCCCATAATACCCCTCCTCTAATTCATTTTTAAACCCTTCATTTAATTTATTAGTTCAAAAGGCATGGCTACCTTAATTAAATCAAATCTCAATCCGCTTATCGACACATTATTTTATTTAGTTTATCTAACTAAATCTCCTAAATGATGTTATCAAAAATTTGGGGTGTTACATTAATTTACATCTTTGTTATTGCAAACAATTCTTATTGTAATTAGATTCCAATTCAATCTAATTATCGAACGCTTCGTGAAATAGAGTTCACAAAGTATTCGTATTTAGTTTAATTCAACCAATAATCGATGATGACTAAATATTATCATCTCAAAACAGACAACATCCATAAATAATTTCATAAATGAAACAAAACGAAATTTTCATAACCCATATGGTTATTTAGGGAAGATTATTATTTTAATATATAAAATATAATTTAGGTAAAATTATTTCATTACCCTATTTTAAAACAATATTATGTCAACTTGTCACGTTTAAGTGTTTAGAAACCCCTATCGATAACATGGCATCTCATGTACCGACCAGAATTCATAAACAACTCAACAGATAAGTAAACACAATATTAAACATTTTACAACACTAAGAAGTACTCTCTCTCATATATGTACATATACACATAAACAAACTCATTCTATGGTATTACTACCCTATCTCTAATGAGTCCAACCCTACCAAAGCTAAGGTTATCGCTAAACCGAAGCTCTGATACCAACTGTGACGACCCGCATTTCGGGAGGTTTAAGTCAACAATAAACCATACATGTCCAACTCAAAACAATCCGAAACACAGATAATCAATGGGTCAACTAAGAAAAATAAGAAAACAAGAAAACAAACACAGAATCTTACAGCGGAATGAAAATATGTAGTAATCAAATAAACGGTTCATGAAGTTGTTTGCGCTATACATTTAATTATAATTTACAACATCAATCGGGTATACATACAACGGAGAAAAAATAAAACAATGCAGTAGAACAACATGATGCAGGGGAATAATACTAGTAATATAATATACCAAATCTTCGTCTTCGTCCTCCAGAATAATATGATCTTCAATGCACTAAAAGCTCAGGGCTGACCCGAGCATAAAGTAAAACAATACACTGAGTCAGAACTAAAATATCCTTATGTGAGTCAAATCAATATCACATATAAAAGGAGTGTAATAGCAGCAGAGACGTTTAAGGGGTTTTACATCTCCAATCCAGTGTATAACGTGCGTCCAATAACTCAAGAGATGTATTTCCTGTATGCTTTCGAAGGGGTTGAGGGTTTCGAAGGTGATGGAGTCGAAGGGGGGTTTTGACTCGGTCCATCAAAGTTTTGATTTCCAAAGTCTTTTGCTTTCGACTAAGATGGTTACGACACCGTCAATTTTCCCCAAAAATTAATTTTTGTTGGTTTCGAAAGAGATACTTTCGTATATAACCATTTTGACCCAAATGATGTTTTTAAAGAGTAAACCCAATGCTTTCGAAAAGGGTACTTTCATTTGTTTTGAAGCTCTATATTTTATAAAGGTGATTTGATACCATTGAAAGGAAAATTTCAGGTTTCGAAAGAGAGTATTTACTAAGAGCTTCGAAAGGTATGTATATAATGTTTTGAAAAGAGGTCTTTGCTTTCGAAGGAGGCTATTCAGAAGTTTCGAAAGAGATGTTTTATGGGTTCAAAACATAAAATCAATCTCAATTTAAAGTAATAACCATGGCATAAATAGAGATTTTGAAATGTTATTCACATTGTTATTAACCCATAACTGTATTTTGGGGAAAGGGCAGAATAACCAGTAAGGTTGACCCTGTAGTGAATATAATTTAACAAATGTTAAAATTTTAATTAAAGATATTGGCAGGGGCCAATAGGTTTACAGTAAGCCCATGAAGACTGTATGATATTGGCAGCGGCTAATAGGTTTATAGTCAGTCCATGAAAACTACGATTTTCTACTGGTAGGGGCCAGTAGGTTTGTAGTTAGCCCATGAAAACTATATCCAGATTAAGATATTGGCAGTCAGCCAATAGGTTCCTAGTTAGCCCATGAAAACTAGGATAAGAGACAAGATATTAGAGTGACCAATAAGTTCTTAGTGATCCCATGAAAACTATGCAATTGGAGAGATAGTCCTTAACATTTAAAAGGTTAATAGTAATCCTAGAAACTACAATTGAGACAGATAGTTAGAATGAATGGGGATGGGTAATCCAGAATTAATTTATATGTTTTGCATATCATCATAATGCTTTGAAATACTATGTTTTAACCATTGTGGATGCAGGAGCACAGTATATGGTTTTATAAATGTTTTAGGATACTATTGAGGGAAAACTCGTTCCGCTAAGCGGCGTGGTCTCGCTAGATATCCAAATGGTTTGAGATGGTAAATTATTATTCATACCAGGCTTTTGTCTGACTCGAAGTTTTTGTTTTCCCCTTAAACTCTCGGGTACTCAATTGATTTTGAGTAGGTTGAGAGTTAAGGTTTCCAGGAGTTCTTTTAGACGAATAAAGCTTCCAAGGACGTGCAGGAGGCAATATTGTTATAGAGTTCTTTTATTTCCGTTGTGTGTCTGTTCATAAAGACAAAATATTTTCTTGCCTATGTATATACTCTGATCTACCAAGGGGGCATCTTTATATGTCATTCTTGGCGTATTTTGTAATAATTATATGTTATCTGAACGTGGTCTGCGAATTGGGATTATGTAATCGCTTTGGAATAGTTTGAAATGGAATGTGGAATTTGTTTTGTTGTTTAAATTTTTTCCATATTCTTGTATTTCTGTGTACCAATGTATCTAATATCGTCGTGTTTGGTCGCCGAGGATTAATAACTATGGATGACTGGAGCATTCGTAGTCGTTAGTTTTGGGCGTCCAAATAGGAGGATGTTACAAGTTGGTATCAAAGCATAGGTTTATGAAACTTTAAAAGAAACTTAAACCTAAAAGATTTTCCAAACATAATCCAATGAATCAGATAATAAGATTGGGGTTTGGGTTAACGCTATAGTAATGTACTTGTAATTGCTATATATAGTTATATATATAAATATGCATCCCCCGCTCTCTTAGACCGTTCTTCTATATTTTACTAAGGTACATATGCAGAGTTTCGAGAAAGGAGATATGGAAGCAGGAAACGAAAGAGGAAATCTCGGTGGAGGAAGCACCACCATGAATGGAAATGCTTGACCCACTACCAGGAGAAACCCAGGTCGACCGGCTAATGCTAGTAACCAAAATGCTGAGGCCAATGTAGGTGTTGGAAATCCACCAGTAGATATGGGATTAAGTATCAGTTCTTGGCTTGTTTGATGCAAGTAGGAGCTGCTGCTGGAGTTGCTGGAAATGGAGGAGGAGCTAATCCTGCGGCTCCAGTTGGGAATATTGCTTTGTTGAGTAGAGATTACACCAGTTTGGGTGGGAAGCCATTCTTAGGAACGGAGAGTGCCGTGGAAGTTCAAAATTGGCTGTTGCATTGTGAGCGTATATTTACTAATTTAGTTCTGAATGATGGGCAAAAGAGGAGGTTGGCCTCTAGGCAGTTGCAGGGGTTAGCACTACATTGGTGGAATAGTGTCACTGCCGGAGTTCCAGAAGAGCAGTTAACTGGAATGATTTTAAGACGATATTTGAGCAGAAGTTTGTATCTGAGTTTGCTAAGTCTGAGCTAATGAGGAAGTTTATGGATTTAGTGCAAAGGGAGATGTCAATAGTCGAGTATGCTACTAAGTTTGAAGAGCTGTCTAGATATGGATATGCTATTATAGATACTATCATCAAAAGGAGTGAGAAGTTTATTCGGGGACTGAGGCCCGAGCTTGCTAGGATGACCATGACAAATGTTCGTGATCCTTGCAATATTGTGGTGGAGATGGTCATTCGCCATGAGGAATTTCTTGTTGATTTAGTTAAAGAAAAGTCAGTGGAAATCCAGGGTTCTCAAGGGAAGAAGAGGAAGTTCTTTAAAAAGAAGAGGACCCAGAAGGGAGGTACTGCCAAGAAGTCAAAGGCTGAGGTAGTTTGTTATAAGTGTAACAAAAAAGGTCAGTTTGCTAATGAATGCCGGTCAGGAAATGGGAAGAAAGCTGCAGTCAAGAAGAATGTGAAGTGCTTCAACTGTGATCAAGTTGGTCATTACAAGAATCAGTGTCCAGAGCCAATTAAAGAGGACGAAGGAAAAGTTTTTGTTATAGGACCAGTTAGGCCTACAACAGCAGATAAGGGAAAGACTGTGATGGAAGGTACACTTTTGATCCAGAGTATTTCAGTTAGAATAATTTTTGATACAGGTGCATCACATTCATTTATATCTCAGTGTTTGGTTGATAGATTATGTCTAGAACCCACCTACCTTGTTACTTCCTTAAGGGTTGCAAATCCAATAAGAGGGTATGCAACTCTAGGATTAAGATGTGACCAGTTAGAACTTGACTTGTTAGGTCATAAGTTTGCATGCGGTTTGTATGTTATTGATTTCATAGATTTCGGGATCATTTTGGATATGGATTGGTTGACTACGTATGAGGCTAGAATATTTTGCTAGGATAGGGAAATATCATTGAAACACTCTGATAGTCATAATTGAGTGATACTCTCAGTAGAGAATACATACCGGAGTGTTAGTGCTATGCTTAATGCTATGGAGGTAGGAAATGAGTTAAGTCAGGTTCAGGTAGCAAGAGAATTTGCAGATGTTTTTTAGCCAGTCACTAGACTAACTTCGAAAAGAGCTGTTGAGTTTAGAATAGATCTTGTGCCAGGAGCTGAACCTGTAAGTAGACCACCTAGCAGGATGACACTAACTAAGATGAAGGAATTGAAGGTGCGGCTAGTGGATCTAGAAGGAAGGAATTTTATTAGACCAAACAATTCGCCTTAGGGAGCGGTCGTGGTGTTCGTGAAGAAACTAAATGGGTCGTTAAGAATGTGTATTGACTATCGTAAGTTAAATGAAAGGAAAATTAAAAATAAGTATCCTTTGCCAAGAATAGATGATTTGTTTGATCAGTTGAGTGGAGCCAGAGTGTTTTTCCAGTTGGATTTGGCGACAGGTTTCCATCAATTGAGAGTGGCGGAGGACAATATTCTTTTAATAGCATTTCAGACTAGATATGGTTCATATGAGTGGTTGGTGATGCCATTTGCATTGACGAATGCACCTGCTTTCTTCGTAGATTTGATAAACCAAGTTTTCCGGGAGTACATGGATATGTTTGTACTAGTATTTATATATGACATTATAGTATACTCTAAGGATGAGAGAGAGCATGAAGTTCATCTTAGAGAGGTGCTTGAGACGCTGAGGTAGAATCAGCTAGAGGCGAAGTTTACCAAATGTCATTTGTTCATCTACGGAAATACTATCGGATTAGAACACCATCGAATGAATTTAAATTAAAAATAACTGCAATTGCACGGTGTACTATTTTAGTACATGGTGAGTACGGGTCGATCCGTAGGGAATTTTTTTAGACTTTAAAATTTTCTATTCAATCAAATTAGACCAA
This sequence comes from Allium fistulosum, assembly GCA_030737815.1. NCBI lineage: Eukaryota > Viridiplantae > Streptophyta > Magnoliopsida > Asparagales > Amaryllidaceae > Allium > Allium fistulosum. Next base: position 190,674,527 of record CM060902.1, on the reverse strand, counting down.
AGTGAAGAGAAGATTGTAAACTACAAATTGTAAACAAAATGAAGCTAAAACTAGAATGAAAATGAGATTAAAAACTATGAGATTAGAAAACAACTTAGAGGCAAATCCACTCTCATATTTTTGTAAGTCAACAAACATATAATCTATGATCTATATTTTTTATATTAAGTGAAATAAGTGTTGTATTTATCATAAGTATGGTTTATTTATGTTATTAATTAACATAACTTAAACCATCAAATTATAATACAACAAATAAACCACTTATCAATTCTCATGAAAACGAAGCCAAAGCAAAAGCTATTTTAAGTATGATCTATTTACTATTGTAATTAGTAATATAAATCATCAAATTTTGTTTTTACTTTCATTTCAAAATCAAAAATCAATTAGCAAATGATAATGTAAATTGTGTTTCTATTGAATAAAAATAGCCCATTTGCAAATGCAACATAGACTATCAAACCCACTTGTATAAACTTACATCAACATCTACTTTCATGAAGCACAAATAAAAGAGACCATAAATCATAGAAATCTTGAATTTACATAAAGTTAGAGAGCTTTATTACCCTTAAATTGAATGGGTTTATCTACTCATTTATGTTATCATATCAACACATGTGAATTTCAACATTAAAAAGCAAAAGGAAGTAAAAACTAATTAAAGGAAAGGAGGTTAACAACTTGCATAAAATAACATTAAACTAATTGCATAAATGTAAATCTAAGCTATGAACATGAAATGAAAGAGAGCATGGAAATAAACATGAACATAAATGTAAATAAAACATGTAGAAAAGAAAAGAGAAAGAGGCTAGGAAGCCATTTTTATTTCATGAAACTTTGAGCTTCCAACTTGTATCTAATTTCCTAAGTATTTCAAAGAGTAAGAAGATCCTCTACATGCACATAAGTAGGCTATTTATACATGCATAAAACCCTAATTCAATTTTTAGGGTGCTTCCCAAAATGCCCTTTAGGAAGTGTAGCCACCAAGTAACCATTAGCCTCTAATTAATCCATCATCAAATATGCATGAATCTTTAACCTCCACTTAGTTTTCCATTAGCTTCTAATTGTAGATTTAGGTAAGTGGGTAGGTGGGGTCCTCCTTGATCATGTATTTGAATTATTTCCATCTTCCTTTCTTTGTATTCTCTTGTGCATGCATATATCTTCATGAAACCCTCTTCCATATGCATCCACATTGCTATAAAATTCATAAAAAAATGTCCAAGTAAAAATTCTCAAATTGACACATGCACAAAAATGATCATTTTGCCCCTGTATGAAGATGAATATATGATGATTTGAAAATAATTGAATTTTGGTTTAAACATGTTAAAATACCCAAATATGACATTTATTTAAATAAAAATAGATAAAATATGGATGTATATATATGCACATCAAATACCCCCACACTTATCTTTTTATTCGTCCTCGAATAAAGGAAAACTAAGATAAATCCGTTTTCATAAGGAGCACGATTGCATTGAGCAAATGCAATAAGCCGTTAAACCTCTGGGTGTCTCCAATAGGACGAGTGTTGTCTTAGGAGGGTTTTAGCGGATAATACCCACAAAATCCAAACGCAAAGTGAAAACATTTACAAAATGCAAGATTTATTTACAATGGGATGAATGCAAGTATTTGAAAAATATTTACAAATGAAGGATTTACTTTCAAATCGACACGAATAAGTTAAATATAAGTTCTGGTCAAAATTTCCAATAAAAATGAAGTTATTGTAACAAATAGAGTATAGTTTAACTCGTTGTTTTGGTCGATAACACAATGTAACTATGAAATGGATCCTTATCGATTATCAAAGTTCATCAAAGTGGTATTTTCATTTCTTTTCAATAACAAGTCAAATAAAATAAGTTAAAATAGAGCTTGGATTTCATTTGCTTACTCTCTCTATTTTTTTGAAATTTTTATTGATATTTACAATATTTACATATGCCTAACTCAGAAAACTGAGGCCTGATATATTGTCCATGCACTGCCTTGCGGACTAATGTGAGGGGAATACAAAGCGTTGCGAGTGAACACATAAGTGTGAACACTTATCGACTCTAGGCGTTATTAAAAAGAATTTTTATATATATACACCTAACTCAGATAAACTGAGGCTAGATATACTGATCGTACACTACCTTTCGGGCTTACGTGAGAAGGGTACAGAGCATGGCGAGTGAACACACAAGTGTGAACACATGACTCTAGGTGTTAAAAATATATACATACATACAAATGTTGTTTTTTTTCTTTTACTTATATATTTTTTTGTGTTTTTTTTCTATTTTTTTTAGAAAGAGAGAGTTTTGCAAAATCATCTTAGCACCATTTAACTTAGAAGATAAAAATGTTATATCCTTTACTTTAAATTTACCCCTTTTTTAAACAAAGATTTTCAATTAGAATATACTTCATAATTAACACATATGAACCTTCCTATATACTAGTTAAACCACTGTTATTTGTAATCAAAAATTTCAATTTATTAACCAAAACTTATACTTATCCTATAGTGTTTCTTCAAAAATAAATCAAAATGCTAAAAAGAAAATGTTTTTGAGATCTAGAAATTTTGAGATTTTTATTTTTGAGTTAAAAGAAAATGAAAATTCAAAAATGCCATGAAACTTTTAAAAAAATGAAAATGAGACTCCCCTCCACCGCACTTAGTTTTTACTGTATCCCCACAGTAAGTGCATGATATAATGAGTGTAACGGGGAAAAATATGTACATATTTACAAAAGAGGGTTAACATTCTTACTAGACATAGCTTGGCTCATGAAGAATCATGAGCTCCTTCTCTTGGTTACTTGGCAATTCCAAAAAAGGTTTCAAACGATGACCGTTGACTTTGAAAATTGATCCATCCCTAGGGTATTGTATTTCTATGACATCGTGTGGAAAAACAGTTCACACTACAAACGGTCCAGTCCATCTCGATATAAGTTTCCCAGGGAATAAATGAAGTCTAGAGTCATATAAAAGAACTTTTTGGTTAGGCGAAAATTTTTTTCTTAGGATTGACTTGTCATGAAAAACTTTTGTTCTTTCTTTGTAAATTTTATCGTTTTCATATGCGTCGTTCTTAAGTTCTTCTAGTTCGTTGAGTTGTAGTTTTCGGTTTTCGCCAGCTTTCACGAGATCAAAGTTTAAGTTCTTTATTGCCCACAACGCTTTGTGTTCGATTACAATGGGTAAATGGCAAGCTTTTCCGTAAACTAAACGAAATGGGGACATCGCAAGGTTAGTTTTAAAAGCAATACGGTAAGCCCAAAGCGCGTCGGTCAATTTCTAAGACCAATCTTTTCAATTTTTGTTGACAGTTTTCTTCAAGATTTATTTTATTTGACGATTTGAAACTTCAACTTGCCCACAAGTTTGAGGATGATATGGAGTGGATAACTTGTGGGTTATCGAGTATTTCTTCATTAAAGTTTCAAAAGAACGATTGCAAAAATGGGTTATGTTATCACTGATTATTGTGCGAGGTGTGTCGAACCTCGAAAAGATGTTTTCTTTGAGAAATTTCACAACAATTCTATGGTCTTTGGTTTTGCACGGAACGGCTTCGACCCATTTTGAGATGTAATCGACAGCAAGAAGGATATACAAGTTTCCAAAAGAATTGGGAAAAGGTCCCATAAAGTCGATACCCCAAACATCAAAGATTTCAATCGTAAGAATGGGGTTTAGAGGCATCATATTTCATCCGGAAATCCTTCCAAGCATTTGGCAACGATCGCAAGTTTTGCAAAATTCGAATGAGTCTTTGAAAAGGGAAGGCCGGTAGAAACCACACTGAAGCACCTTTTCCGCAGTTTTTTGCGGACCAAAATGTCCACCGCACACTTGATCATGGTAAAACGAAAGAACACTCCTGATCTCATTATCTGGGATGCAACGTCGAATGATTTGATCGGGATAATACTTGAACAAGTATGGATCGTCCCAATAGAAATATTTCACTTGGGACATGAATTTGCATTTTTCCTGGTTGGACCAAGATGAGGGAGTTTCATTAGTGAATAAGTAGTTCACTATATCAACGTACCATGGGTCGATAAAAATCAAAAGAAGTTGTTCATCAGGAAAGTTTTCATTGATGGGCAAAGGTGATAGTGCATTGGGAAGACGAGACAAGTGATCGGCTATGACATTGTCGGATCCATTTTTGTCCTTGATTGTAAGATCAAATTCTTGTAGTAGAAGGATCTAACGAATTAAGCGAGATTTAGTGTCCTTTTTAGTGAAGAGATATCGAAGCACAGAATGGTCCGTGTACACAGTAATGTGTGACCCTATCAAATATTGTCGGAATTTTTTGAGAGCAAAAACTACCGCTAGAAGCTCTTTTTCAGTGGTTGCGTAGTTAAGTTGAGCATCATTCAGAGTCATGCTAGCATAGTAGATAACATGAAGGATCTTGTTGATGCGTTGTCCTAAGACAGCACCAATTGCAAAGTTTGAGGCATCACACATTATTTCAAATGGGAGATCCCAATTCGGTGAGCAAATTACAGGAGCAGAAACAAGTTCGTTTTTGAGACGTTCAAAAGAAGAGATACAATCAGAGTTAAAATCGAATGGAACGTCTTTTCCAAGAAGAGTCGTAAGAGGTCGAGTAATCTTGCTAAAATCTTTCAAAAAGCGTCGATAAAATCCCGCATGTCCAAGAAATGATTGAATGTCTTCAACAGATTTGGGAATGGGTAGATTTGCAATGACATCAATTTTTGCATTATCTACCTCAATGCCTTTTTTTGAAATGACGTGTCCAAGGACTATGCCTTGAGTGACCATGTAGTGGCATTTTTCCCAATTAAGCATTAAGTGTTTATCCTTGCATCGTTTAAGAACAAGTTCAAGATGGTGTAAACATTCAGAAAAGGAGTTTCCAAAAATAGAAAATTCGTCCATAAACACTTCAAGAAATCGTTCGATCATATCAGAAAAGATGCCAACCATGCATCATTGGAAAGTAGCAGGAGCGTTACTAAGTCCGAATGGCATACGTCGATAAGCAAAGGTACCGAATGGACACATGAAAGTTGTTTTCTCTTGATCTTCGGGAGCGATTGGAATTTGGTTATAGCCGGGATAACCATCAAGGAAGTAGTAGAATTCATGGCCGGCTAAACGGTCGAGCATTTGGCCAATGAAAGGAAGAGGAAAATGATCTTTACATGTTGCAGCATTTAGTTTTCGACAGTCAATGCAAACACGCCAACCAGTTTGAGTACGAGTAGGAATGAGTTTGTTAGCGTCGTTTGTTATAACGGTAACATCGGTAAGTCCGGACTTTTTAGGCACGACATTAATTGGGCTAACCCATGGGCTATCGGAGATGGGATATATGATACCATTATCGAGGAGCTTAAGAATTTCATCACAAACTGCATCTTTCATTTTTGGGTTAAGCCTCCGTTGCGTATCACGAGTGTGTTTGGCTTCGTCAATTAAGTGAATGCGATGTTGAACAATAGCAGGGCTAATTCCCTTAATATCGGTAATGGACCACCCAATCGTTTCCTTGCTTTTCGAAAGAATAGAAAGTAAGGAGGTTTCTTGATCAAGAGAGAGAGTTGTAGAAATTATGATGTGAAACGTTTCGTTATCACCTAAGTATGCATACTTAAGGTGATCAGGAAGTGGTTTGAGGTCCAACTTCGGGAGTTTCTCGATCAAAGAATTGGGTTGAGATTCGGACTCAACTGGAAGTGATTCAAAAGGAAGAGTGTATTCAATCTCATTGGGAGTTTGCGCAACCATGAAACTCCAACAACTTTCCGATGATGGAATCAAACTTCGATTAATCTCATTCACTCTTACGGATTACCCTGAAAAATGGTTGTACAGCTTACCATCAAACTCGATTAAAACTTGGGAAGAATTCATAAAAACTTTCTTAAAAAAGTTCTACCCCTTGGAAAAAACGAGTAAAATCTGAAACGAAATTGTTAATTTTCATCAATTCAGGGGAGAACCATTCGGAAAATATTTTGAAATATTCAAAGAGCTTTTGATAAATTGTCCACACCATAACTTCGAAAAATGGACGGTTTGCCAAATCTTATACGATGGACTCGAAAACAGCTCACGAACCATGCTCGAATCAATGTGTCAAGGCAACTTTCTTGCCCAACATCACGATGATGCTTGGCAATTTCTTGAAAACCTCGTTGAAAAGTTATCCCAATGGGAACGTTCAAACGAAAAATTAATTTACTCACGATCGAGCGCACATTCGATAGGATCATCTTTGGCCTTGGAAGCTAAAATCGATGCAATGATCAACAAATTCGACAATGTTTTCTCATCGAACCTGTTAACGCTAAAAATGTACGCTAAAACCCTGGTGTGATTTGTGATATAGCGAAAGCACCACCCGTTGGTACGGGAATTAAAAACAAGCAGAAAATAGTAAAGAGACAACAGTTTTTATAGTGGTTCGGCTCAAAGTCAAGCCTACGCCCACTTAATCTCTTCTATTACTGATTTGATTACAGATTTTACAATGATCCTTCGATTACAACACAATTAGGACAAGTCATTAGAACTTCGATGCAGAAAAGCTCTTTGGATTCATGTTGAATGAACTTGATCTTTTCCGAAGATTCTTTGAAGTGTCTTTTTCCTTTGAAGTATTGGAGCAAGTGTAGAAGTCATGGAAAACAGCAAAGTCTTGGCGCTCCAGAAAATCCTCCCCCTTAGTGCGGAGTAGGCAGGTTATTTATAGGAGAAGCTGGGCTTAGGTCAGTTATGTTTTAGGTCGTGAGCGACCTAAGAGTGATCCCGAGGTAGCATAAGTCATTAGCGACTTAATGGAACCATTCTGGATGAGATATAGGCTGTGAGCGACTTAACATGCGTAGCACAGGAGTTATCTCGGTTTGATTAGGTCGTGAGCGACCTAATGGAAGAGGCAGTGTGCATGCGGCTTAACTCTGAAGCTTGCTAGGTCGTTAGGTCGCTCCTTCCTTATCTCGTTAGGTCGCAAGAATCTTTTAGGTCGCTAAGTCGTGCCATATTGAGCCGCTCTGTGCTTTTAGGTTGTTAGGTCGCTGGACCTTCTTAAGTCGTTAAGTCGCTTACTCCTTGGATAGTTAAGTCGCTTATTCCTTGGATAGTTAAGTCGCTTATTCCCTTAGGTCGTTGAGTCGAATAGGTCGCTAAGTCGTGAATAAGAGAGGGTTAACAGAACCAAATGAATCAAGCTTCCCAACCCACGTATTATAAATGTAACGATCCTAATCATATAGCCGATCAGTGCCCTAATTCTGTTGAACAAATCAATGCTTTCAATAAAGCCAAAAACGTCCCATTCTCTCCAACGTGTAATCCTGGTTGGAGAAACCATCCGAACTTTGCATGGAACCAAAACAATCACAACACGAATACGGTTCGTCCCAATTTTCAAGCATTTCCGAATAATGTTTCAAATCCGCCCTTTCAGCCCAACCATTTTCAACCAAACTTTGTGCGTCCGTCTCATAATCAACCACAACAATCAAATTTTCAACAAATGCTACTCACCCTCCCCAAGTCGATAAACGTTTAAGTTCACTTGAGAAAACTCTTGAAACGTTGGTTAAAGCAACTACTCAAAGCCTTCAATCAAACAGCAATTTGCAATATTTATTGACCTCATATATGCAAAACACAAACCAATCGATTGCAAAACTTGAAATGCAAATGAGTCAATTAGCCACGTCTGTAAGTGAACGTGAACGAGGTACATTCCAAAGGGAAGCCCATTTCAAATCCCAAAAATCAAAATGCAAATTCAAATCAAGCCTATGTTGTTCAAGATAGCAACGTCACCCAATTGAATGCTATCACAACTCTACATTCCGGTAAACAAATCGATAATCGAGTCATTAATCCAAACGATTTACCGGAAACCTCTCTCGACACTTCTAAATCATGAATCGGAACAGAACATGGAGCCAAACGTTGAATCAAATGCCAATCAAAATTATTCTTCTACTCAAGTAGACCCGCTAACTGAGTATCGCATCCCATTTCCACATCGTCTTCGACCCAAGAAACAATCGGACCAAATGGAAAAGATGTTGGAAATTTTTAAACAAGTGAAAGTTAACATCCCGCTTCTTAACATCATTCAGCAAGTCCCCATGTACACGAAATTTCTTGAGGACTTGTGCACCCTAAAGCGACAAACTCAAGTTCCCAAAAAAGTCTTCTTAGCCGCCAGTTTGAGTGAAGTCTTGTCCCAATCCATGCCCGTTAAATACAAAGATCCTGGCTGCCATACGATTTCATGTACAATTAGAGACAAGACGATTAACAAATGTTTGATAGACTTAGGCGCGAGTGTCAATTTAATTCCATACTCCGTGTACGAACAATTAGGCTTAGGTGAGCTCAAACCCACAAAAGTCACGCTATAATTCGTTGATCGCTCCATTAAGAAGCCCATGGGAGAAATCGAGGACGTGCTTATTAGAGTAGGGCAATTCATATTCCCTCTTAACTTTATCGTTCTCGAAACACAAGCCGTGACAAACCCTACAAGTCAAATTTCCTTGATTTTAGGCCGACCATTCTTAGCCACCTCAAATGCCTTAATCAATTATCATAACGGTTCGATGAAAATTACTTTTGGAAACATGACTTTGGATCTTAATATTTTTAATCTTGAATGCCAATCGAATGAACCTCGTGACCAAATGTTGGAAGTTAGTGCCATTCGTGAAAACTTCAAAAACAAGACACTTGACCTTAACGACGAATATCTAACTTTTATTATTAGTCAAATTCTACGATGAAATGCGATTTGTGGGCTAAGGAAAGGGTGACGAAATCCCCCACCTTATATGAATTGGGGTATTGCCCTTAGAAAATAAAAACAAGATGAGATGAATGCAAAATAGAAATTAAACGTGAGTTTACAATGCAACTAAAATGAAGTTTGTTTTTGGATTATTGGATTTCTGAAAAACAAATTTATAAATGCAAATGCAAGTGGCCAATAATTTAGTTAAAATAAAACTAGAGAAAAGGGCACGATACCAGAGCACACAGATTATTAGCAATTTATTTTTTTAGCGGTAATTTTTTTTAAGCAAGCAAGCAAGGCGATGCAATTCCTATTGATTTTCTGCTTTGGCAACCTAAAACCAAAAAAACACAAGATATATATAATTATTTTTATTTTATTAAATTTTTTTTGTTTTTGTTTTTTTTTAAGAAAACAAGATAAAGCAAACCTAATTAAAACAAAACAAAACAAATTTTAAAATTCAATTTTTTTAAGACAAAACAAAATTAAAAACGAATAAACAAAACAAATTAAGCAAAAACCTTTTTTTAATGCAAACAATTATTTAAAAAAACTTAAACTAAAACAAAACTTAAATCTTTATTTTAAAATTTTCTACCCAAGGCCCAAATGCCTTAAGCCCGTGAAATTAAATAAAATAAAATAAAAACTTAACCAAAGCTAAAAAACAAGTCAGAACTCTCGAACTAAAAAAAATTGTTTCCAATTCAAAAAAAATATCAAATCGTAATTCGCCAAAACTGATAATTTTCAAATCAAGATTCTCGAACTTCAGGCGATCGATTCGCGGGGATTGCGGTGAAGTTTAGAGAAGAGGATGCGGTTTCGAGGAATTGGAATTATCGCGATTGGCTCTGGTGGTTCGGCTGCAGTCAATTGGGGATTTGAGTGCAGTGAGTTCGATTGGCAGGTGGTTGCGATTTTGGGGATGCTTTTTGTGAATAGAAGTGGAGTGACAGCCGTTGAAGGGTGGAGATGGTTCAGGTGTATTGTTAGTTGTTTGGTGGTGGATGTGGTGCGTCAGACGTGGGTGTGTGGTTGTATACGAGGAGGAGGTGAAGTGGGAAGCAGATGATGGTGAGGCAGTATAGTTATGAGGCTGGAAGTTACAGATGCAGTAATTGTTTGGATTTCTGAGGGGTCTGATGAAGTTAATGTTGATGAAGTGGATATATGGTATACTGATGAGGTAGGGAGGTAATGCAAAAATAGTTTGTATTGGATAGTTGTGATGTAGTGTGGATGGGTATGCAAGAAATGTTGGAGTTTTGCAGGCTCTGTTATTTGTGGAGGAAGAAAATTAGTTTAAGGAGAAGGGGTTTTTATGTCTGTAGTGGTGCAATGCAATGAAGTAGCAAGAAGGGGAATGGCAAAGGGGAGTTGTCGGTGCAATGCAATGAAGTAGCAAGAAGGGGAATGGCAAAGGGGAGTTGTCGGTGCAATGCAATGAAGTGAATGATGACTATATGGGTAGAAGGCAGTTTGAAGCAGTAGTCAGTTTTGATGATATATGTTGGTCAGAGGGGTTGTGTGTTGGAGACAGGGGACTGTTGTGTATGAACTGTTAGCAGTGGATAGATGACAGTTGAAGCAGTGGGTGGCCAGTCAGTTGAAGTTGTAGGCTTTGAAGGTGAATGAAGTGGATGTTATTGCAGAATGGCTAGTGAAGTTGTAGAAGGCTGGAAGATGAATGTGGCGGTTGGAAGATGAAGTGGATGTTATTGCGAAATGTGAGGGGTAAGGGGTGGCTCTGTTTATGCACTGTAGTGTGGACAGTTTGGTGTTGTGGACTTGAAGTTGATGTTGTAGTAGTGGAGAAGTGGAGTTGAGTGTTGATGGTGGGTTCATGGCAGCTGCCTGCTGCAGTAGTCAATGTTTATGCTTGCAGTCAGGTTGGTGGTCAGAGTTAAACAGTGTTGTAGCAGTCAAGTTGTAGGAGTGTGTAAATGGTAGGATTGCTGAAAGAAAGATGAAGGGAAGTTTGTAGAAACTGTTGCAGAGAAATGGTATATGTTGTAAGTGTTTGCGGGGAAGTGGTGTAGGTGAATGACAGAAGTGGTATGGGCAGGAAGTTGGTTTAATGGTATGGAACAGAGGCAGCAAATGGTGTGTACTATGGGATCAGAGGTGAAATTGCATAACACAATTGTAAAATTGCACAACACAACTGTCTAGATGAAATTGCACAACACAATGTACTTGAAATGAGACAATGTACTTGAGATTTAAAAAAGGTAAAATACGAGGTGAAGTTTCAATTGTAAAATGAAAAAAAATGTACTTGAAATGAAAACACAATTGAAATGAGACGAAATGTGATCCTTTTTTTAATATACAAATGCAAATGGAAACAAAAAAAGAAAACAAGCACACAAATGCACACAAAAATCAAACACAAACACAATTTTTTATTTTTTTTAAATGCAAACACACACAAAATACAAACACACAAAAAAATCAAACGACAATAATTCGAAGAATAGAAAATTAAAATCAAAGCAATTCCCCGGCAATGGAGCCAATAACTTGTTCGCCGACGGAAATTCTATCGGATTAGAACTCCGTCGAACGAATTTAAATTAAAAATAACCGCAAGTGAACGGCATACAATTTTAGTACGTGGCAAGTACGGATCGATCCGCAGGGAACTTTTTTAGATTTTAAAATTTTCTATTCAATCAAATTAGACCAAAGTGGAGAGAAGATTGTAAACAAAATGAAGCTAAAACTAGAATGAAAATGAGATTAAAAACTATGAGATTAGAAAACAACTTAGAGGCAAATCCACTCTCATTTTTTTGTAAACAACAAACAAATAATCTATAATCTCTAATTTTGATATTAAGTGAAATAAGTGTTGTATTTATCATAAGTATGGTTTATTTATGTTATTAATTAACATAACTTAAACCATCAAATTATAATACAACAAATAAACCACTTATCAATTCTCATGAAAACGAAGCCAAAGCAAAAGCTATTTTAAGTATGATATATTTACTATTGTAATTAGTAATATAGATCATCAAATTTGGTTTTTACCTTCATTTCAAAATCAAAAATCAATTAGCAAATGATGATGTAAATTGTGTTTATGTTGAATAAGAATAGCCCATTTGCAAATGCAACATAGACTATCAAACCCACTTGTATAAACTTACATCAATATCTACTTTCATGAAGCACAAATAAAAGAGACCATAAATCATAGAAATGTTGAATTTACATATGGAGAGCTTTATTACCCCTAATTTGAAGGGGTTTAGCTACTCATTTGTGTTATCATATCAACACATGTGAATTTCAACATTAAAAAGCAAAAAGAAGTAAAAACTAATTAATGGAAAGGAGATTAACTACTTGCATGAAATAACATTAAACTAATTGCATAAATGTAAATCTAAGCTATGAACATGAAATGAAAGAGAGCATAGAAATAAACATGAACATAAATGTAAATAAAAGCATGTAGAAAAGAAAAGAATACGAGGCTAGGAAGCCATTTTTATTTCATGAAACTTTCAGCTTACAACTTGTATCTAATTTCCTAAGTATTTCAAAGAGTAAGAAGATCCTCTACATGTACATAAGTGGGCTATTTATACATGCATAAAACCCTAATTCAATTTTTAGGGTGCTTACCAAAATTCCCTTTAGGAAGTGTGGTCACCAAGTAACCATTAGCCTCTAATTAATCCATCATCAAATATGCATGAAGCTTTAACCTCCACTTAGTTGTCCATTAGCTTCTAATTGTAGATTTAGGTAAGTAGGTAGGTGGGGTCCTCCGTGATCATGTATTTGAATTATTTCCATCTTCCTTTCTTTGTATTCTCTTGTGCATGCATATATCTTCATGAAACTCTCTTCCATATGCATCCAAATTCCTATAAAAATCATAAAAATGTCCAAGTAAAAATTCTCAAATTGACACATGCACAAAAATGACCATTTTGCCCCTGTATGAAGATGGATATATGATGATTTGAAAATAATTGAATTTTGGTTTAAACATGTTAAAATACCCAAATATGACATTTATTTAAATAAAAATAGATAAAATATGGATGTATATATATGCACATTTACGTGCACATCATCATTTCTGGAAGAAAGAGGTAAAGTTTCTTGGTCACATTCAGAGAAAGGGTTGTTAGTCGATTCGGATAAGAACGAAGCTGTGAATAATTGAAAGAGACCGGAGACGGTGACTGAGATCAGGAGTTTTCTTGGACTTGCTAGCTACTACCCGAGATTCATTAAGGATTTCTCGCAGATAGCAGCACCCTTGACTAAGTAAACCAGGAAGGAGGTGAGATTTGTTTGGTCCGACAAATGTGAGGAAGCATTCCTTAAGTTAAAGAATTTGTTGACCAATGCAACAGTATTAGTGGTTCCAGGTGAAAACCAAGGATTAGTGGTGTATACTGATGCATGTGGAACTAGATTTGGAGCGGTGTTGATGCAGAGTGGTAAAGTCATTACCTACGCATCCAAACAGCTTAGACCGCATGAAGTTAGATACCCTACTCATGATTTGGAGTTGGCAGCTGTGATCTTCGCATTGAAGATTTGGAGACATTGTCTCTTAGGGGATAGATTTAAGTTATATACCAATCATAAGTCTTTACGGTATTTATTCTCTCAGAAGGAGTTGAATATAAGACAGCAGAGGTGGCTGGAGTTTTTGGCTGCATATGATTTTGGTATAGAATACATGGCAGGAAAGGGTAATAAGGTGGCTGATGCTCTTAGTAGGAAACATCAGAATGTTGTGTTAGCTATGTTGGTGGAGTGGAAGGATTTAGAATCTTTAGTCAGCTGTGATGTGCTGTTAAGATCGACTACTGGTTCTAGCCAGAGTACCGCCAGGTTGTCTTTTTTAGAAGCTCGACCAGTATTGATTGAGAAAATTGCTTCTAAGCAGAAGGAGGATCTAGTATTAGCAGAGGGGATCAGATGACTTGAAGTTGGAACAGAGATCGATGATTTAAAGGATTTTAGCCTTGACCAGGGAGGGTGGCTAAGAAAGAAGGGACGGCTTTGTGTTCCAAGTGTGGAAGACCTAAGGAAAGAAGTTATTGGAGAATGTCATCGATCCAGGTTTATGATTCATCCTAGAGGAACCAAGATGTATCTAGATATGAAGAGGATCTTCTATTGGGAAGGCATGAGGAGGGATGTTGGCTTGTGGGTTAGACAGTGTGCAAACTGTCAATAAGTGAAAGCTGAACATCAGAAACCAAGAGGGTTACTACAGCCTTTACAGATTCCAGTTTGGAAATGGGATTCAATATCCATGGATTTTATAGACGGGTTGCCAAGGTCAAATAGAGGTAATGAAAGTATATGGGTTATAGTGGATAGATTGACCAAGAGTGCCCATTTCATTCCAGTTAAGTCAACCAAAACGGCACCTGTTTTAGCTAAGTTGTTCCTGAAGAACATTGTTAGACTGCATGGAATTCCTAGTTGTATAGTCAATGACAGAGATGCTTTGTTCACTAGTGAATTTTGGAAAAGTCTACAAGAAGTGATGGGTACCAAGCTTAATATGAGTACTGCATATCACCCTTAGACAGATGGGCAGACAGAGAGAGTCAATAAGGTACTCGAATATTTATTAAGAGCTTGTGTATTAGACTTTGGTGGATCTTGGGAAGGTCACCTACATTTGGTTGAGTTTTCCTATAATAATAGTTTTCAGGTTAGTATAGGAATGGAGGCATTTGAAGCTTTGTATGGAAGACCATGCAAATCACCAGTATGTTGGTTGGAGACTAGAGACAGATTAGTCTTAGGTCTAGATTTAGTTAGGGAGGCGTCAGAGAAGATTGAGTTAATCCGAGAAAGGATGAAGGAAGCTCAGTCAGAGATGAGGTTTTCATTAAGTTATCACCTATGAAGGGTGTGATATGATTTGGAAAGTCGGGGAAGTTAGCCCCAAGATATGTAGATCCATTCCAGATTATAGAGAGGATTGGAAAGCTCGCATACAGAATAGATTTGCCGAGCAGTTTGGCAAGTGTCCATAATGTATTTCATGTGTCTCATCTTTGCAAGTATGTGTATGATCCAGAGACTATTATTCCTCCGACAGGGTTGGATGACTTAGTGGTAGAAGCTAATTTGACTTTTGTTAGACAACCGGTTCGGGTTGTAACTAGAGATGAGAAAAGATTAAGGAACAAGACAGTCAGGTTGGTGAAAGTTCAGTGGAGCGACAACTAGGACTGTACATGGGAGACAGAGGATAGGATTAGAGATACTTATCCTAATCTGCTTTGAGGGTATGTATATATTATATTTATATAGATAGTTGCTAGTCAGTTAGACTAGTATGGTTGTTAGGAGCTGTTACAGATGATTGCTATGTTTAGTATTTAGTCCTTGCTGAATTTCGAGGACGAAATACTTTAAGGGGGGAGCCTGTAACATCCCTAATTTTGATAACATTATTCAGAAGATTTAATTAGATAAATTAAATAGAATAATGATGATAATGAGATAGAGATTTGAATAAATTTTATAGGGTCGTGCTTAATAATAAGATAAATGGGCTTTAAATTGGTTTATTGGTTAATTATAAAACACATGGGCATATTAGTAAATTAACCAATTAATTATACACGGCTATAACTTCTCATTTTATCCATTCACGTTCATTTTATTTTCTGAAATCAAAATAAATGCAAAAACCTAATAGAGCCTGCCATTGACAAGGAGAAGAGGAATTTTAATCAAAAGCGTAGGATCCAAAAGCTAGGGAGGATTAATCAACAACAAATCTCAAATTCTTTATCAATTAAGGTGAATAATAATCTTCTACCGTCTCTATTTTTATTCTATGATTATATTGTTTCGAATTTATGATTTAAATTCATTTTTGTGATAAATTGGATGATGATATGCTTGAGTTATATTATGATGATTTGTTTTAATTCATAAGCACGTGAATTTGTACGATTTTAGTATAAAACCGAGATTATATGATTTTAGGTTGCCATGTAAAAAAATTATGTTAAGTAAAACATGATTTTGGAGATGGGTTTTAATTTTCAGAATTTTCCAAGCTATTGAAATTTTATTATGAATTTTTGATGAAAGATATGATATAATTGGGTTTAAAATTTATTTTGAGAATTTCAGGAAGAAATTGGGTCTAAAATTTTAATATGTTTGATTACATCATAAAATCGATTTTATGTGATTTTTGGGGATTTTTCCCAGTTGATTTATTTGGGGAAATAAATTATTTCAAAGGAAGGGTTTTAGTGCAAAATGTCAGTTTTTGGTTATATGGAAAGGTTTTAACATTTAAATCCTTTAATTTGGATCTGAATAAATGTGGCAGTTTTAAAAAGGTAAAGTATTTGAAAAGATTTATGGAGATCAATCAGTGGTTTACAAATAGGCAAGTGGTTAAAAAGAAATTACTAAAAGTTGCTACAATTCAGCCTTTAAATTAGAAAAGGGTGTTTCGCCTCTGTTAGTAAGTACCTTCCGCTTTATTGACTCTGCCTCATACACAGTCGAAGCCACTATATGTTATCCCGCCTTTTGGCAAGGCCAGGACACCAAGGAACCGACTAGAGAACAAGTATGGCTTGTCATGGATATCACTGAATTTTGTCCGAGTCCGGATCAAGCTACGATTGATAGGACATGACTAGGAAAGCAAGGTGAACCGACGTTCCAAATTTCACGTCAATCCGAGTTCATATGCTCAAGTTGTGATGGATACAAGGTTGGAAGGAAAAGCATGTTTTCGTATCCATCGATGATATTCATCTCGTATCCACCAGGGAACGTCATTTCTTATCGATACGAGTAGCCGTGTTTCGGGTCCATTGAATTCGTATCAATCAGGTTTTGTGTCCATCGACAGTTAGTGCAACTCGCATCAGGTGGCCAAATGTCTACTTCGTATCCATCCAGCCCGTGTCCATCCTCTGCTTCGCATCGGCATGATTTTACGATTTCGTATCGATCGAGTTGGCAATGATTCGTACCCATCGAGTTCGTATCGATCAGATTTGTGTTCCTCAACAGTTGACATGCCTCGCAGCCATCAGTCAATGTCTACGTCGTATCCATCAGTCAATGTCTGCTTCGTATCCATCAGTCAATGTCTGCTTCGTATCCATTAGTAAATGTTTACTTCGTATCCATCAGTCAATGTCTATTTCGTATCCATCAGAGAGCCTTACTTCGAACCCGTGACCAATGACTTGTTCATACCCAACGGGTCAACCAACTAGGGTGACGTGTCATCCATCGAAGTAAACAGGGCGAGATATATGGAGTCGAAGCGGTCAATACGGAATGAAGGCCGGATCGAAGCGAAGCGCGCACGCCACATCATCTTGAGAACACGTGCAGTCATCAACACGAGGTGATAGAGTCGAAGTTATGGAGACGAACCAGACAGCCTTCGAGAAATCTCAGTTCGTATCGACCATATCTCGTGATCTACTAATCCAAATCCAGTGAAATTTTAAGGGAAGCTTGAATACACACTAAAGAAGGTCTCCACCAAATTTCAGCTTAATTGGACGTCATCGTGATCGATACGAAATGGATTCGTATCGATCGCAGATCGAGGCCAAACTTTCTGGAAACGGTCGAGTGGGTCCCCTCACGTGCCAGACCAAGTCTCTCGGAGTTTGAGCGAGATCTGAGCTTCCTACGTCTATAAATAGAGCCCCAGGACCAACAGAAAAGGGATCTTTTTTGCTCTGAAGTGTCCAGACTCTGCCGGATTAAGATTTGCCTCCAACCTTTGCTGTTGATTTCGAATTCTAATCTGTAATCCGCTGTTAATCGCTGTAATAGCTTGTAATCGTTGAAAGAGAATCAATAAAATCATCAAAACTTCATAGTGGACGTAGGCTATACGCCGAACCACTCTAAATTGCTTGTCTGTGCATTTTCCATTTCCGTTTGTTGGAGTTTTTGTTAGATAACCTCTGTTTTACATTTACAATCTTCATTTTTATCTCTTCAAATAACTCCCGAAGAGTGTTGTGCCCATTTTTGGTACAAACACTTTGGTGCTTTCACTGAGAGAACCAGCTTTTTCTCCTGCTCCTTGGATCTACCATCGATACCGGATTGCATACATCCAAGAGGAAGATCCAGATATCTGATCCGGAATCCTACCACTCTATTCAGATTTGCATAAAATCTAGGAAAGGACTCCACTACTGAAGATGGTTAGTACAAGAACTGGCGCTACCGCCACAGAGCAAGAAGGCCGGGACAGGCAGAATCCCGCGCAGCAGCCTTCTTCTAATCAAGACAATACCGCTCACTCGGATCCAGCAGCGCCAGTCACCCGATAAGAGTTTCAAGTATTGCTCCAGGAGTTGACACAAAGCCGTCAGCAGTTGGCTGAACAGTTGCGCGCCAATATCGAGCTGACCAACCAGCTAAACCGCCGGGGCCACAGAAGATCCAGGAGGGATGATGCCTCCAGGGCATCTACCGAAAGCTCAGCTTCATCTGACTATCACCACAGGTCTACCCGCCCCCGGTTAGAGGGGAGTCGCGCTCAAACTGCTGGATATCAACCCGCCTTGACTGTTGGACAATTGAGGGCAGGACCGTCGACCAGCTTCCAAACGGGACCCTCGACACGAGGAGGCACTGCCCCACAGTACACCACGGACAACCGCGCTACAACCGCCGCAATAGAAACAAGGGTTAATACCCGAAATCAGTCAGAGCCGATTGATCAACAGCGTGGACATACTCCTGAACCATATGTCCCAGAAGACGCTGAGCCAAGTAGGCGAGATATGGATCGTCGACAGCGCCCGATCCAGACCCGCACTGTGGAACCCGACCACACCTTAGCTCAGCAGCCTCAGAATTTGCCAGTATCGGATATATCAACCATGATACGTCAGATGATACGCGAGAGTCAGGGGCTCACTAATGATGATTGGGGAATCTCTCATAGTCATACCCCTTTCACGGACGAAGTGTTACATGCTGAACCCCCTCAGCGATTCAGAATGCCAACTCTCCCAATGTATGAAGGAAATAGTGACCCCAACCAACATATTCTGAAGTATGAATGGTCGATGAGTGCCGCAAGGGCTGACGATGCAGTGAAGTGTCGAAGTTTCCCCATCTCTCTGGGGGGAATCGCGACAATGTGGTTTACACGCCTACCACCCAGATCCATTTCTTCATTCGATCAATTGGCCAAGAGGTTTGTAGAACAGTTTCGCATGCACGTTGCTAGACCAAAAGACGTTAATACCCTGTCCAGTGTCACTCAAGCTCATGGAGAAACGCTCAGGCGTTACCTGGAGAGGTTCCACGCAGCGTGTGTTGAGATCACCAATCCTAACGATAACTCAATCTTGATGGCTCTGACCAAGGGGATTGATCCTGATTCTGAGTTTGGGAACTGGCTAGCAGGAAAACCGCCCGCATCATTGGACCCTTTTTACTCCAAGGTCGCTCAATTCTTGCGGCAAGAGGACGCAAAACAGTCTAGGAAGCAGGATGATGCGAGGCCCAGTATTGAGGGAATACAGAGTAATGTAGCAGTTAAACAATCCGGTGAGAGTTCCGGGAAAGTTCAACTGAACATACAAAACAAGCAAGCCCAGCCGAGAGGAAACAATAGCCAAGATAAGAAAAGAGATCAGAGCTGAGGTCCACGACATAGGGCTCAAATGTTTGACAATTATACACCGTTAAACACGTCATTGGAAAACGTATACTTATAGACTTGTAACACTGTACAGTATAAGAAGCCTGCTCCGAAACCCTCATCGGAGAGGCAGGTTCAGATAGGAAAGTTCTGCAGATTCCATGAAAGCTACGGACACAATACCAATGAGTGTCGACATTTGCAGGACCTCATCGAAAAGTTGATCAGAGAAAGGAAGTTGGATCAGTTTGTACGGGCGCCGCAATCTGGTGGAGCGGGCCCTTCAAATCAGAATCGTTTGCAAAACCAGGAAAGACAGGAGGAACCCGCCCGTGCGGGTGGGAGATTGGTTATTAATACAATAAGTGGTGGTCCCCACCCGGCAGATAGAAGCTGGGGGGAAATGGAGTCGTATGCTAGTTCTATCAGGCATGCGGACTTCGAGTGTTGTAGTAATTGCGAAGACGGAACCCCGGTTAAATAATAAAAGATAATATCTGATGATATCGTATTCAGGAGCCGAGACGCTGATAAGGTCGAAGCCCCTACAATCGACCCACTAGTCATATCTGCCCAGGTAGGTCCTGCTTGGATGAAGAGGATCCTGGTCGATAGTGGAAGCTCCGTGAATATCTTGCTTAAACGGGCTTACGACTTAATGAAAATGGAGGCAAAGGATTTGAAACCTTGCCTGTCCCGAATCCACGGTTTTAACGGGAGTGCCATGATACCCGTTGGAGTGACTGAACTACCGGTTGAGTTGGGGGTTGGAGAACGCCGGAGAGTTCGGATGCTACAGTTTGTCGTCTTAGAGATTGATTCACCTTATAACGCATTTTTGGGCCGACCGGCCCTAGCCGAATTCAGGGCGGCCATCGCCCCATGGTGTTTAACTCTGAAGTTCCCCACCGATCGTGGGATTGGAGTTGTTCAAGGAGATCAGGCCACGGGAAGGGCCTGTTATGTTGCTGAGCTGCGCGGGGCACAACGTAAAGAGAAGGGAAAGGGCGTAGAGGAATCTCTCTACGTCCGTTCTATTGATAATTGACAATTGATGCCTGGGCCTCGGCCCGAGCACCACAACCAATTCCTGAAAGACCTTGACCCTAGGGACAATGAGGATAAAGACGAATCTACGGAGAGTCAGGCTTCTCCGGCCGAACTGACTGTGGACGTCCCAATCAGTGAGGATGATGATTCAAAGATGCTAAAAGTTGGGTCTCAACTGAGCAAGCAGACACAGCAGGAATTGGTTGAATTTCTCCGGGCGAATCTCGACGTCTTCGCCTGGACACACTCTGACATGTGCGGAATCTCGCCGAGCATTGCAAGTCACTCCCTGAATATAGATCCGTGACATGTCCCAGTAAAACAGAAAAGGTGCGGTATGGATCCAGAGAGATCTGCCGCCCTTAAGGAGGAAGTTGATAAACTACAATCGAACGGGTTTATTCGAGATGCCTTGTATCCAGAATGGGTATCCAACCCTGTACTGGTTCGAAAGCCAAATGGAAAATGGAGAACTTGCGTTGATTACTCTGACCTAAACAAGGCCTGTCCAAAAGATAGCATCCCACTTCCACGAATTGATCAGCTCGTAGATTCTACGGCCGGACATGAGCTACTATCTTTTATGGATGCTTATTCCGGCTACAATCAAATACCCATGCATTTACCTGATCAGGAACATACCAGCTTCGTAACCGATTTGGGACTCTATTGTTACAAAGTCATGCCGTTTGGTATAAAGAACGCTGGAGAAACATACCAACGCTTAGTCAACCGGATGTTCGCCGATCAGATCGGGAAGACCATGGAGGTTTACGTAGATGACATGCTGGTGAAGTCTCGATTCTCCACAGATCACGTCAGAGATTTGAATTCAATGTTCAGCATCCTTCGGGAATATGGAATGAAGCTCAACCCGCTCAAGTGTCACTTCGGCGTCGCATCTGGAAAGTTCCTTGGGTTCATCGTCAATGCTCAAGGGATAGAAGCAAATCCTGAGAAGATCTATTCTATAAGAAATTTGCAAACCCCTAGAACCATAAAGCAAGTCCAGAGTCTCAACGGAAAGGTCGCAGCATTGAGTAGGTTCATTTCAAAGTCCACCGATAAATGCATTCCTTTCTTCGACCTGATCCGGAAGGGAAAACGAAACTTTGAATGGACCACGGAGTGTGAAGGCGCGTTCCGATCACTAGTTCAACATCTTTCCACACCTCCGATCTTGTCAAAACCGGTCGACCACGAACAATTGTACCTCTACCTGGCAGTATCGGAACATGCGATCAGTGATGCTCTAGTTCGGGAGGAAGACAAAGTGCAAAACCCGGTTTACTATGTTAGTAAGCGGCTAATAGGAGCTGAAAGAAATTACCCGAGACTGGAGAAACTGACCTATTGCTTGGTCATTGCCTCAAGAAAGCTCCGCCCTTACTTCCAAGCTCATCCTCTTACTGTGTACACCGATCAGCCATTACGACAGGTCCTCACGCGACCCGAGACGTCCGGTAGGTTACTCAAGTGGAACATTGAGCTAAGCCAATTTGATATCACGTACGCTCCGCGAAGAGCAATTCAAGGACAAGTCCTGGCAGATTTCATAGCTGAATTACCGTTCCAGAAGACTTGCCCGAGACCAGTGAATCCCCCGAATACATCTGGAAGCTGTATACTGACGGTGCGTCAAATGACCGGTGTTCGGGCGCTGGGGTTGTACTTGAGACTCCCGAGGGCCGATCCATATGTTATGCTCTGAAGTTCGACTTTCGTGCAACTAATAATGAAGCTGAATACGAAGCCCTCTTAACCGGCCTAAAACTTGCCAGAGACTTGAGAATTATCACTGTGGAAATTTATTGCGATTCACAGTTAGTGGTATGTCAAGTACGAGGAGAATATCAAGCAAGAGACCGAAGACTGGCTGCTTACTTGGCCCGAGTTCAGGAAATACTGAACCAGTTTGATTATTATGCCATCTATTATGTGCCTCGGGAACACAATCAGAAAGCCGATTCACTGGCAAAGTTAGCCAGCATAGGTGAAGCGCAGCAAATGGGACTTGTCCCCGTTGAAACTTTGGCCTCCCCGAGCATCGATCGGATAGAAATGAACTTTGTGTCTGAAACCGCTCCCAGTAAATAGTCTTGGATGACTCCGTATCGAAATTACATTGAGAATGGGACGTTGCCTGAGCCTAGAAATGAGAAGAGACAAATTCAACGGAAAGCTTCGCGATTCGTCATCCAGAACGGAGTCATGTACAGGAGAGGTTATTCCGTTCCTCTCCTCAGATGTATCGCCCACGAGGAAATCAAACGAGTGTTACATGACGTACACGAAGGAGAGTGTGGCGATCATACCGGAGGACGAGCTCTTGCTAAGAAGATACTCCGATATGGGTATTACTGGCCGACAGTGAACCGAGATGCGGCGAACTATGCCAGGAAGTGCGATAAATGCCAGATACATGCCCGAATTCCAAGAGCCCTGCCTACCGAAATAACCCAAATGGTCAGTCCCTGGACATTCGCAATGTGGGGCATCGATATCATCGGCGCTTTACCTTTGGCGAAAGGCGGTGCGAAATACGCCATCGTTGTCGTTGACTACTTTACAAAGTGGGCTGAGGCCGAAGCCCTTGCAACCATTACGACAAAGAAGGTGATAAATTTCGTGGTTCGCAACATCATCTGTCGATTCGGACTCCCGCATACCATCATCACTGATAACGGAGTCCAATTCGAGAGTGCGGAATTCAAGAATTTCTGTCAACGGCTTCATATCCACAAAAAGTTCTCGGCTGTCGCACACCCCCAGGCGAATGGACAGGTTGAAGCTGTCAATAAAGTTATAAAATTAATCCTGAAGAAACGACTAGAAAAGGCCGGGGGCAAGTGGGTCGATGAGCTTCCTATGGCGTTATGGGCCTATCGAACGACTCACAAAACCGCGATCGGACACACTCCATTTTCCCTATCTTATGGCTCAGAGGCTGTTATTCCGGTTGAGACGGAAGTGTTTTCTCATCGCGTGACTTACTATGATCCGAAAACGAACGCTATACTCCTGGCCGAATCTTTGGATCTATTGGATGAAAAACGGGAAGAGGCTGATTTGAGAGCAGTCGCACATCGAAGTCGGGTCGCCCGACTGTACAACACCAAAGTTCGACCTCGAACCTTTGAACTCGGCGACCTCGTGCTCAAGAGAATCTATCCAGTTCCTTCACACATGAAGCCGAACTGGGGAGGACCGTATGTGATTACACGAAGACTCGGAGATGGCACGTTCAAGCTGTCGACCGTTGACGGTCTCGATTTGCCAAGGGCTTGGAACAGCGAAAGTCTCCGTCGCTATTACATATGACAGGCTTTATTTATTTCATCCTATTTAGCAATTTGTTTCTGCATTTCGAAATTTGAATTTTGTAATAAGGCAACTGACTTTGCCGCATTTTCTTATTTCAGCAATAAAATGCCACTTCTTCGAGCCAGAGCTGTGATTCATTAAGTACGATATACGACATCACGATGCACGAAGAGCTAAATCCCATCACGCAATGGGACTTATTCAAATGGAGAGTGGTTGTGATACGATCGGCCACTCGCTAAGTGAAACCCAAGCTCGGGGGCAAGCCATTACACCAATATTGATAGGATTGACACACGACAATCCTGCAATCGACTCTGTGTTCCCAGAGTGCGAAGCGGAGTATAAACAATCGACTCCGTATTCCCAGAGTGCGAACCAGAGTATAAACATTCAACTCTGTGTTCCCAGAGTGCGAAGCGGAGTATAAACATTCAACTCCGTGTTCCCAGAGTGCGAAATGGAGTATAAACAACCAACTCCGTGTTCCCAGAGTGCGAAACGGAGTATAAATGACTAACTCCGTGTTCCCAGAGTGCGAAGCGGAGTATAAACAACCAACTCCGTGTTCCCAGAGTGCGAGATGGAGTATAAACATCAGTCAACTCTGTGTTCCCAGAGTGTGAAACGGAGTATAAACGACTAACTCCGTGTTCCCAGAGTGCGAAGCGGAGTATAAACAACCAACTCCGTGTTCCCAGAGTGCGAGACGGAGTATAAACATCAGCCAACTCCGTGTTCCCAGAGTGTGAACAACTGCTTGCGAGATGACTTATATCCCCGGAGTGTGGATGAAACGATTCATAAGAAAACAAGTGTAGTTCGACCACTCGGTCCTCGCTCGATGCAATCACAAGCTGATCATCATAACTTAACCCTGGAACTGGGGGCAGATGCAAATGTTAATCATTACCCGAAACTGTATGATGTTCGGCTCCGATGCGATCCCCTATCACAACTCAAGTCCAAGATTTCCATACTTGACAAGCAAAATGAGCTATTCTTGAAACGATAAAATAATGCAAGTACACCGGACCGAAGTTCGAACACTGCAGTATTCAAGCATAAAAAGAACATAAGCTGAGACTGGAAGACAAAATTTTATTTTCAACTAAATCAAAAGCAATGGTTCATACATGAGCCTTTCCAAAATACTCCTATTAGCAGGGGCCGAACCCGCATCTAAACACGGCCTACAAAAGGGAAAAAAGAAAAGTAACAAAATCCCTGACTGCCAAAAAAAGAAAAATATGCCTAAAAGGAGTGTCTAATCCTTCTGCTTCCTCAACTTCTTCTTCCTCGAGGAGCTACTGGAGCCACCAGTACTCTTTCGTTTAGAACCTTTCTCCTTAGGCAGGCTCCCCTCGGATGAAGGCATGATGTCGACATCCTCGTCCGAGCTGGACTCTATGGGAATGCTTCCCATAGGAGGAGTTGGAGGAACAGAATCCGCAGCCGGAGGTGGGACTGACGCACTAGTATCAATGAGCGTGCCCCCAGGAGACACAATCATAAGAGGAGTGGGGCACTGTGCTGCTGCTCCGCCATCTACGCTGCCGCCATGCGCCGCGGCCACCATCTCGGCATTAATCTCGGCCAACATCGTCGCTTCCCATTGTGCTCTGGCCTCGCTATGAGCCGTGGTAGTCTGAGTTGAAATGTCAGAAGTAGACAAGAATCCACCCAGGCCAAATGGCAGGTCCGCAAAGGGATCACTCTGACGGCCGAGGAGCTCGTTTATCATCTGTTCATCGAAAGAAAGTGAGCTCCCCTGCGTTACTCCGACTGGTGCTATTGCCGCAACGGAGGTCGCCTTAGAAATGATGGCTTCCGGCACTTGGCCTGATTCTTGGGCGGTGAGAGGCGCAGCTGGTGCAACTTCCGTCACTGATCAAAGAAAAAGAACATGTCGTTAATGTACACTTCGACACAAACTCTTCAATCCAAATATACAAGAAGTTAGTTCAGAGTACCTTCCTCGGTTTGGCTCGGGGTCGTCTGAACGACTTCGGAAGGATGCTCCTTAATAGGAGATAGATGCGGTCAGTCTGGATCATATGCCGGTACAGGCTGGGGGTCGATCATCGGAGTTGGCTCAGATTGAAATGACACGATTATCTCAGAACTCGTAACATGGTGCTCAGCACCAGAGCTTTCTCCAACTTCCTGAGTCTGGGCATCAAGCCTCTCCTTATCGTGAGAAATCATGGAGCCATGGAGAACCTTCTTTTCATCATTATTGATAATGCGGTTCTCCAGCTCGAATTCATCAATGGCTTCATCAGGATGCCCAGATTTCTCCTCCTCAACCAATAAGTTCCAGGCGTTATAGAGATGCGTGGGATAATCATCGAGCCATGTCAAATCTCGGTGCCTTAGCACGTTGGCATTGTAAGTGACAAGTAGCTCTTCTACCTCGGCCTCAATCCTGGCCTCCGCCTGTCGTACCTTCTCATCAACTCCGGCTTCAGCTTCGCGGAGTTTTTCCATAGCCGCTTCTTTCTCCTTCCGAAGCACCACCGCCTGATCACAGGCTTCCTGCGCAGAGACATTGGCCGCATCCTTCTCCTTCGCCATTTCGGAGAACTTCGATTTCAGCTCATTAAGCTCCTTAAGAGCGGCGTCCCTCTCGGCGGTAATGGTGGTGTTCCTATGACCCATGTCTTTGATGGCGGTATAGTGCTCTTGTTTCATTCTGGTCATGGCAGAGTTTACTCCGTCAACCTTTTTCAGGGCCTCAATTTCAGATTTACGAGAAGACTCGGCCTCCGCGTTGAGCGCCTTCATGATTCGGTCGTTTTGACCCAACTCCTTCTTAAGTTTCTCAATTTCAACGCCCCTATCGAATGCCACTTTAGATGCTTTCCTCGCGGCTCTTGCCCACTCTCTGTACTGAAAGAAGATATCTGCAACGTAATCATGAATAGTGCCTTCGGCTGTTGGCGGAATCCTCTTCAAATGCGGAGGAAAGACATAGTCATCAAAACAGATGTCGGGAAACTCCTTCCTCATCTGTGCCAGTTTAAGTGCTCCTTCCCCGGTCGAATCAGTTCTGACCGGTGCAGTGGATGAGGAAGTAGCTATTTCAGTGCCGCACGGAAGATCGGACCTTGAAGCTTGAGGAGGCAGCCTAGGCCGTGAAGTCTCGGGGGGACGAACGGCTATTACTGTGGGCGGTGCAGAAGTCCTGGGAGGAGGAGAGCGAGATCGGGATCGATGCACGTATCCCCTGTCTCTGTCGGACCTCGCCTGACCTGAATGTCCAGAATCATAATCCCTCTCTCCCTCTCTCCGACTTGGCTCGTAATATCACCGTTTGTTGCGCAGGCTGCTCAGCACGGTACCTCGTCCAGACATCGTACCTGAAAATCAAAACAAGGAAAGTTAACAACCATTCGTGATATGCTGCTTATGGTTAGAAAACTGTGTTAGGCCATGAAGAGTGTGTGGATGTTTAACCCCCCGGACCAACCAGGAATGTCGATCGCACTAGTGGGAAGAGACTCGCTAACATCGAACGTATGCTGCAGTTCATCCAAGTCAGTGTCATGTTGTTCGGACGCAATATCCGGAATCGGAAGGTCGGTGAGCCCTTCGAATTGATTTTCGGTTTGTAGGGAGGGTGCCTCCGCAATTCGGACTCCTGAAAGGGGGCGGTGTAAAACCACAGACTTCCGCCTCCCGGATTTAGGCTGTTTTGAGGCCACTGCTTTGCCTTTCCTCATGCATCGGAATCCGGGGTTGCATTAGCGGGTCCGACCAACGGTTCCTCATCGGTATGAGTTCTCTCGGAATCGGGTTCTTCAATTATTACAACCCTGGGTTTCTTCCGCTTGACCTTTTCTCTGGAGACGGTCTTTAATGCGCCATCAAGCCTTATGCTCTGCCGCCGCCCAATCAACCCAAGAACTCTAAGATTCTGGTCCGTCAGTAGCAATTCGATATTCCTTTCGTCACTAGGAATTTCTTGAAGGACCGGAACTATCTCTTTATAATAGCCACCTTCAGGTCGCTGGATTATTGCTGAAAGAAAAGGAATAGAAGATATGAATTTAATTTCATTCGGAAATTGCCCTGTCAACTACTCAAAAAAAAGAAGATAATACTCACGTCTGAACAGGCATCTTCTGGCGAACCCCGGAGGGCAGCGGACATAGAACCACTCCGACTTAAAGTAACTCAGCCTGGTCCACGACCCCGTGACCACTTGGCAGTTCCTTACGGACTCCAAGAATGTAAAAGATGGGCTGTCGGTTCGACTTTTGAAGTTGAACAGGTATCTTATCTCGGTCGGAAGGGGAGGTCGGTAGAGATATTCCATGAATGCGATGAACAAGCCATTGAGTGAAGCATATCCATTCGGATGCAACTGAGACGGAGCAATATCCAAGTAAGCCAACACTTCTCTTATATAGTCGTTGAACGGAGGGAGTGTACCGGCTGCGCATGCATGCCGATTAAAAGCAGTATACCCCTCCGGGGGATTGTGTGGTCTGTCGTCCGGTCCAGGCAACATTACATCGTCCAACGATAAGCCATGCCTTAAGCATATTCTCCCTAGCAAATCTTCAGAGATATTGGACGGAACAGAATCAGGTGGACTATTGATGAAGGATGCGTCAGGCAGCTCGTCCGGAGCCGGACCGATGGCTTCGGTCTCGATATTCGGAATCTCGAGTCTAGAAGGGGTTGGATTCTGAGTTTCTTGTTGCTGCGAACTTGACGGTTCCATAACTGGCTAACTCACGAGAAACCACCATTAGACGATAAAAAGCCCGTGCATTCCCCCATGTAAAGTGTGTGAATGAGTTGTGCAGTGCATGTGTTTGTACATAACTTGAACGGATAAATTTCAATGAGATAAGCTTAAGTGTGTGAGCAACAATACTCCGAGAGTCAGGCTGGAGATGACCGTCATCGCTGACCGTCACCACCGCGCCATCCAGACGCTAACGATCGATTCGAGATTAAAGAGTTCGTTATACTTTTCTGTTAAATAGCAGTTCCATCAACGAGCTTCGAAAGTCAGTCAAATATGCAGTTCTGTGACCAAGTTCAATTATGCAAGGCAGAAGCTCGTCGGAGTCAAATGTTCAAATATTCAGAAATTCTCTAAGTTTGCCAAAATTTAGGTCGAGAATATCGATCGCTGCACTTTGTTTTCGTATCGAGTCAGGGGGATCACGCTGTTCAGCCTGGCCACGTTCGAATCGATGCATTCGTATCGATCATGTTGGGATAAGAATGTTTCGTATCGGTCAAGCTAGAGGGAGAGTGCTTCGTACCGATCAAGTTCGGGCTGATACGTTCGTATCGATCAGGCTGGAATGAGGATGCTTCGTAGCGATCGAGTTCGAATCGATAGGTGTCGTATCGATCGAAGGCGAGCCAATTCGCATCGATCAGATTTCACCAATTTCGCATCGATCTGAAAACAGTGGCTTTACGCCTATCGCCGCTTTCGTCTCCATAACGATACGAACGTACGCCTATCAGCCCGAACCATATCGATTCGAACACTCCCCATCCAGGCCGATACGAAATGAGGTAAGCTTGATTTCCTTCATGCCTCCTTCTTCCCCAAAAAGATCTCAACTCCATGGCCACGCTCTATCCCCCAATCTCGTTTTTTCTCGTCCAGATCTCAGATTCGTCACAACTGGTCGTGAAAGCAAAAAGAACGATTAAGATCTCGAGCTTCGTCATTATTTACATGATTCTATCCATTAGTTACCTGATTTTTGCGATTACGCACAGAGGATCGAAGGTTTGTTTCGATTCGAAAGCTCGCAGTTGTATCTCTCAGTCTATCGATACGAAGGTAGAAAAAGAGAACAGAGAGCAACAGTAAAAAGTAAAAGTGAAAAATAGGCTAAGTCCCAGGTATTTATATGGAGTCTAGGGTAGAACCGAGTCGTTTCGACTCCCAGTCAGCCTAACCGATCGCAACCAGTCAAACAGCGCGTCGAAGCGAAGGCCCGTTTCGAACCCACCAAACTTCCTCGATTCGAGATGCGCAGAGAAGCCACCTGAAGACAATGGATCCCATCGATTCGAAACATCCGTTTGTGAGCCATCAATCCTCAACGGGGCAGACTTATCGATACGATCACAGAATTCGTATCTGTTAAAGTCCATCAGTACGAATAATCACCTCGTATCCATCAAGTCTACCCACATCGATACGAAGAAAAGCTTTCCAGCTTTTAACGTCGATTCATAAGAGGACCGACACAAGAGGTTGGCTAAAAACGGTCGTCAGACATCGTTTCAACACAAATTTCGAATCGATTCGAAAGAAAAATCAGTGCGAGATTCAACAACGACCTAGAATAACGACAAGTCGCAAACTTGCAGCTTTTCAAAGCACGTCATGTTTTCACAAGACGTACTTTGGGGGGCAAATGTTATCCCGCCTTTTGGCAAGGCCAGGACACCAAGGAACCGACTAGAGAACAAGTATGGCTTGTCATGGATATCGCTGAATTTTGTCCGAATCCGGATCAAGCTACGATTGATAGGACATGACTAGGAAAGCAAGGTGAACCGACGTTCCAAATTTCACGTCAATCCGAGTTCATATGCTCAAGTTGTGATGGATACAAGGTTGGAAGGAAAAGCATGTTTTCGTATCCATCGATGATATTCATCTCGTATCCACCAGGGAACGTCATTTCTTATCGATACGAGTAGCCGTGTTTCGGGTCCACCGAATTCGTATCAATCAGGTTTCGTGTCCATCGACAGTTAGTGCAACTCGCATCAGGTGGCCAAATGTCTACTTCGTATCCATCCAGCCCGTGTCCATCCTCTGCTTCGCATCGGCATGATTTTACGATTTCGTATCGATCGAGTTGGCAATGATTCGTACCCATCGAGTTCGTATCGATCAGATTTGTGTTCCTCAACAGTTGACATGCCTCGCAGCCATCAGTCAATGTCTACTTCGTATCCATCATTCAATGTCTGCTTCGTATCCATCAGTCAATGTCTGCTTCGTATCCATCAGTCAATGTCTATTTCGTATCCATCAAAGAGCCTTACTTCGAACCCGTGACCAATGACTTGTTCATACCCAACGGGTCAACCAACTAGGGTGACATGTCGTCCATCGAAGTAAACAGGGCGAGATATATGGAGTCGAAGCGGTCAATACGGAATGAAGGCCGGATCGAAGCGAAGCGCGCGCGCTACATCATCTTGAGAACACGTGCAGTCATCAACACGAGGTGATAGAGTCGAAGTCATGGAGACGAACCAGACAGCCTTCGAGAAATCTCAGTTCGTATCAACCATATCTTGTGATCTACTAATCCAAATCCAGTGAAATTTTAAGGGAAGCTTGAATACACACTAAAGAAGGTCTCCACCAAATTTCAGCTTAATTGGACGTCATCGTGATCGATACGAAATGGATTCGTATCAATCGCAGATCGAGGCCAAACTTTATGGAAACGGTCGAGTGGGTCCCCGCACATGCCAGACCAAGTCTCCCAGAGTTTGAGCGAGATCTGAGCTTCCTACGCCTATAAATAGAGCCCCAGGACCAACAGAAAAGGGATCTTTTTTGCTCTGAAGCGTCCAGACTCTGCCGGATTAAGATTTGCCTCCAACCTTTGCTGTTGATTTCGAATTCTAATCTGTAATCCGCTGTTAATCGCTGTAATAGCTTGTAATCGTTGAAAGAGAATCAATAAAATCATCAAAACTTCATAGTGGACGTAGGCTATACGCCGAACCACTCTAAATTGCTTGTCTGTGCATTTTCCATTTCCGTTTGTTGGAGTTTTTGTTAGATAACCTCTGTTTTACATTTACAATCTTCATTTTTATCTCTTCAAATAACTCCCGAAGAGTGTTGTGCCCGTTTTTGGTACAAACACTATAATCGGAACCAATACACATGATATCACTTAGGTGGTATGTAGTGGATTGGAAGAAAGGCGAAAGCAACGGTGTCGAAAGAGGTAGCTTCTGATGGGGTCGAAACCCTGCATTGTTTTCAAAAGTTAAAGTTTTGCCTAGTTTTACCTAAAGCTTTTAACATAGTCAAAAGCTATGCTTTCGAAAAGGTTTTATAATTAGCTTTCGAAGAAGGTTGCCATGTTGTGTTAAAGTATTTGCTTTCGAAGAAGTACCTTTTTCTTTTAAATAATTGCTTTCGAAAGGATAGGTTTCGTCTCAGTCGAAACCAAGCCACTAATCCCCCTTTCGACTGCATTGAAGTCATCTATGTTGTCGGAGGGGTTACTTTTGTTTTACTTAAGCCTTTTTCCTATATGCTTTCGAAGGGGTTGAGGGTTTCGAAGGTGATGGAATCGAAGGGGGGTTTCGACTCTGTCCATCGAAGTTTTGATTTCTAAAGTCTTTTGCTTTCGACTAAGATGGTTACGACACTATCAATTTTCCCCAAAAATTAATTTTTGTTGGTTTCGAAATAGATAATTTTGTATATAACCATTTTGACCCAAATGATGTTTTTAAAGAGTAAACCCAATGCTTTCGAAAGGGGTACTTTCATTTGTTTGGAAGCTCTATATTTTATATAGGTGATTTGATACCATCGAAAGGAAAAAAATAGGTTTTGAAAGAGAGTATTTACTAAGAGTTTTGAAAGGTATGTATATAATGTTTTGAAAAGAGGTCTTTGCTTTCGACGGAGGCTATCCAAAAGTTTTGAAAGAGATGTTTTATGGATTCAAAATGTAAACTCAATCTCAATTTAAAGTAATAACCATGGCATAAATAAAGATTTT
The DNA here is from genome assembly GCA_030737815.1 of Allium fistulosum. Taxonomy (NCBI): domain Eukaryota; kingdom Viridiplantae; phylum Streptophyta; class Magnoliopsida; order Asparagales; family Amaryllidaceae; genus Allium; species Allium fistulosum. The sequence goes on along the minus strand of CM060902.1, from coordinate 190,641,897 downwards.
GAAATGTTATTCACATTGTTATCAACCCATAACTGTATTTTGGGGAAAGGGCAGAATAACCAGTTAGGTTGACCTAGTAATGAATATAATTTAACAGATGTTAAAATTTTAATTAAAGATATTGGTAGGGGCCAATAGGTTTACAGTAAGCCCATGAAAACTGTATGATATTGGCAGGGGCCAATAGGTTAATAGTCAGCCCATGAAAACTATGATTTGATACTGGTAGGGGCCAATAGGTTTGTAGTTAGCCCATGAAAACTATATCCGGATTAAGATATTGGCAGTCAGCCAATAGGTTCCTAGCTAGCCCATGAAAACTAGGATAAGGACAAGATATTGGAGTTACCATTAGGTTCTTAGTGATTCCATGAAATCTATGCAATTAGACAGATAGTCCTTAACATTTAACAGGTTAATAGTAATCCTAGAAACTATAATTGAGATAGATTGTCAAAATGAATGGGGATGGGTAATCCAGAATTAATTTATATGTTTTGCATATCATCATAATGCTTTGAAATACTATGTTTTAACCATTGTGGATGCAGGAGCACAGTGTATGGTTTTATAAATGTTTTAGGATACTAGTGAGGGGAAAACCCATTCCACTAAGCGGCGTGGTCTCACTAGATATCCAAATGGTTTGAGATGGTAAATTATTATTCATACCAGGCTTTTTGTCTGGCTCGAAGTTTTTGTTTTCCCCTTAAACTCTCGGGTACTCAATTGATTTTGAGTAGGTTGAGAGTTAAGGTTTCCAGGTGTTCTTTTAGACGAATAAAGCTTCCGAGGACGTGCATGAGGCAATAATGTTATTACGGTTCTTTTATTTCCGTTGTGTTTTTGTTTGTAAAGACAAATTGTTTTCTTGCCTATCTATATACTCTGATCTACCAAGGGGGCATCTTCATATGTCGCTCTTGGCGTATTTTGTAATAATTATATGTTATCTGAACGTGGTCTGCGAATTGGGATTATGTAATCACATAGGAATAGTTTGAAATGGAATATGGAATTTATTTTGTTGTTTAAATTTTTTCCATATTCTTCTGTTTGTGTGTATCAATGTATCTAATGTCGCCATGTTTGGTCGCCGAGGATTAATAACTATGGATGACTGCAGCATCCGTAGTTAGTTTTGGGCCTCCAAATAGGGGGATGTTACAAATACGCTATATATGTATTGTCTAATCAATAATATAAATATTTTTCCTAGCGTTAAGGCTTTACATTAATCCCCCTTAACGCAATTTTAAGCATTGTCGTACAGTTTGCATATAGGACAACTAGTAGAACGTTGGTAGATAGGGATGCGCCGTAATGCGAAAACACTAAACCAAACTCGTAGTGGTCTCGTATAAGGATAAAAGTATGAAAAGGCATGTGACGCAATGCCCAAGGTAGTATGCTACTAGTTCGAGTCGCCAGGCTGGTGGTAACACATCGTCGCAACAACCGCCCACCGCATCCATCCATCCCATATCGAGTCAAAGGGAGGTTACCCCAAATCAAGGTGCACCAATCGAAATCAATAACAAGTGTAATAGTATGGACTGAATCCACAAGAAAAATCGAAGAACAGGTGTTCGCTAGGGGTAGTTAGCCCACTTGGCCTGATTCAAGTCATCCTGTTTTAGTAATTTCAAATTGAGACAAGTGTCGGGGCTATCCATCATCGTTCTTGTTCTTCAAATCCAGCAACGTACACCAAATACAACCACTTCATTGGAGTCTCCTCCGCGTACACAGTTGTTAAAGTGGTTCCAACATTAACAGAAAGTATGCCAATAATCGGCCCCGGTCTCTTTAACAACCAACCATCACTTTACACACCGGTTGGTTCTTTTACAATTCGAAATGATTCGTACTTGATATCAAAATATCATATTCGCTTCAAAATATCATATATCATATTCGCTTCAAAATATCATATTCACTACAACATGTCATATTCACTTCAAAATATCATTTTATTCACCATGAAATCAATTTCACTTCAAAATCATATTATTCCCTTTGAAATCAATTTCATTTCAAATCATTTCGAAATTCGACTTAGGTTATAACTTCATTTTAACTACATTCGTATTTAAATCAACGATTTAAACATAAATAGTTTCCAACATGAGCAGTTTGAATTTCTGAAAATAGTTTGAAAATTTTAAATAGTTTAAATACTTCAAATAGTTTGGAGATCGAAAACAATTTGATATAAAATAGTTTGAGTATTGAAAATGGGTTATAAATTAAAAAGGTTTGAAAATTTAAATAACTTGAAATTTTAAAAAAAGGTGAATTTTATAACAGTTTATAGTAAAATAGTTTATAGTGAAAATTGTTTCAAATTTTGAAACTGATTCTTTCCATTTCCAATAAATCTGGACTCAGGTCCAAATTTTAATCAAACTGATTCAATTTCAAATCTTCCAATTCAAATCATCTCAATTTCGATTTTTATTCAAATCAGCTTCAATTTCGATTTCAATTCGAAATAACTTTAATTTCGAAACGTTCATTTTAACTTCAAATTCGATTCAACAATTCGATTCAATGGTTTAAATTTCAATTCAATTCTAATTTTAAACCATTTCAATATGTATAAATTTCAAGTCCAATTTCAATTTACCGATTTAAATCACTTAAATCAATTTAAACTTCAATGTTCAATTTAAGAATCAAATCTTTAAAATAATTCAATTCCGAGCCCAAATTTGAAATATCCATTTATATCACTTTTACTTAGATAAATTCGAAGTTCAAGTAAAAGTTCAAACCTTAAAACAATTCAATTTCCATGATTCAAGTCATATGTCGATTTTAACTTCACATTTCAAATTTAATTCTTTAAAACAATTTCTTTTAACCAATTTTACCTTCGACATTTCAAAGCTCAAATTTGAAAATGGTTCGATCTTTATAAATTCGATTTTTATTTCTTTAAACAAAATCATTTAAATAGAATCAAATTCAAGAATTTAAAACCATTTAATTTAACCAATCCGGTGTTCGCATATAATTTTCTATCCTATGGCCAAGTGATCAACTAATTCGATTTTTAATTTCAGGGATGGATATATATCATTTCAATCCAAATCAAAGTGTTATAAGTATATATTATTTCAACCTATTTCTTAATTTACTCAAAATAATTCAAATAACAGTTTATATGCTGTCAAATAATATATAGGGTGATAAGAGGATATATATAAAATAAATAAACATACAATCATCCAAAAATATCAACCAATAGCCATCCATCACAATCAACATCCAAATCAGTCAAAATATCACAACATTTAACTAGTTATCAATACCGGGTGTTTAACTAGTAATTCAATTTCAAATCTAACTGTCTATTTAAATTCCTATCAGTTCAAACCATATGCCAATTTAAAAGTCATTTAAATTACCAAACAACAGTCAATAGAAATAAATCACTTCATGATTTCAATCTAACTAACATCAGAATATTTTAGTATTTCGTGAGCGGTTTAAAACACTCACCTTTGTTTGAAACTGAAAATTTTTCAGAGTCAAATAAATACAAATCCAACTCCATGTCGTAGCCTTCGTCGATACGATCGCAACGCGAATCGTTTCGCCTGAATCCGGCCTCATATGAGAAGTTATGAATTATTAATCGTACGAAATAATCAATTTATAATTAACTAAAATAAAATAAAGTTTAAGACGTTTTACCTTCCTTCCCCGCCCATAATCACGCGTTTATCTATATGCTGCGCGTAATTTTTTCTCTTTTTTTAAAACTCGATCGCCGCTCGCGACTGCACCCACTACCGCCGACCACTCTACGTGCCGCGCCACCCCCCCTAGCGAGCCACCACACCAGCCTGCCCTCCATTACGCGCGCGTACGCAGCTAAATTGAGATGGAGATGCTCGCGAACGCGAGCGAATTTCGGTCGCCTCGGCTCGTCGTTCGACGATCCGACCGTTGAACAAAATAATATGGACAAGCTCTGCGTTTCCCTAGTTGAAGTCATTGGCCAATTTCGCCTCTAGAGGCTCCGATCGATGATGGCCATTGGATTAAGGGCTAATTAATGGCGGCTATTGATTTAGGTTTAGGGTATTAGCAAATGGGAGAAAGTTAAGGGCTATTTTGTAGAAAATTTCTGTGCCACTATTCATCCATGAAAATTTCGAACTCCAAACAAAGTATGCCGCCTGGCATTCTATATGTTATACCTTATTCCAAATAGAATGGAACATATATCGAGAGTCAATTCCATCATATTCAGAAGATAGCTTTTCAAAATCAAATTATTTTAATTAAAGTTCTTAAAATTAATTCTACGCGTTCAAGCTCGCACGGCCAAACGATATGTCTGATCGCTATGAAACTTCAAATCCTATAATAATTCACTATTACAGATCCGATGAAACTAGTTTCGTCGAAATCCGAGACAGTAACCCGAAAGGCTATTTTTACACGTTAATTAAAACAAGTAATTTCCAAAATAAATTTATTCGCTTTAAATTCAATTCTGAAAGTTAACAATCTTCTTTCTTGTTTAAATAAAATTTAAATCAACTTCCGACATCATTTTCATTCATATTAAATTCAGGATTCAATTATTTAAATAATTCCCAATATTAAATATAACAATTAAATTGTCAAATAAATCACTGTATTTAAAATATAAGTTATTTAACTTATAAAATTTGCTTTTAAAATGAATTCAAATAATAAAGAACTACTTCCATTTTATAATAATTCAACATCTTTACAATTATTGTATACAGCAAAAGTTATACATTTCTTACCAAATAAATGTTTTATTATTTCTAAAATTTCTATTTATCAAAAATAAAATTTCATATAAATAAACTTATGCTTTTACTTTTAATAAACATTCATTCGATTCTTTATTAACTTAACCTTAATTATTCAATTTCTGTTGTCAATTACTTACAAGTCAATATCATTTAATTCACCTTCCAATATAGGTTATCATCTTTTATCTTATTGAATTTTGTTATTTAAATTTTTTAACTAAGTTTATATCCAATAGATCACATTAATAAATCATTAATTTTTATTTCTAATAATTTTTGTTCAATAATCATGTTAAAGTTAATAATTTAAAATAGTTAAAAATACAGGTCATTACAATCCTTCAATATCGCCAGCATCATGCATCAGTGGTGTGCCTTTTTTCGTTGTCTTCTTCCCTTTGAACTCGCCTTCCACCATGTCCACATGAACAAAAGTGCATCTACAGATTGCGATGCCTTCCTCAACCTCCCGCCACATTACATCACTCCATGTCATGGCTACTCCCCTGGATGTTGTCGAAATTGTCAAGCCCGAGCGCCTCGTGCGTGATTTCAATTTTTTCTAAATCATTGCGTGTTTTAATTTGGGGTTCTAGGGTTGGGATGAAAATAGGGGATACAAGCTTGCACACGAAGTTGAAAAGAGGGATTTCTAGAAAATAAGAGAAAATAATGAGTTTAAATGGGCTTGTTCCTTAATTTAGGCTCTAGTTTTAACCAATTCATTCATCTTTTCTTTTAAATAATTCTTGTATTTATTTGTAAATAAATCCCAACTTAATTTAAATTAATTCACACATCTTTATAAAAAATACATTTCGATAATTGCCCAAATTATTTTAATTCAATAATCGTTTATTTTTATTTAATTATTTATCACATTAACGTAAAAATTTATTTTCAACTATTTCGATCGTTTGAAAATTATTTACTATATAAAAATATTTCATATTTATTAAAACATTTTATTCAATTTTAATATATTTTCTAGAAAGAATTTATTACTTAATTTTTTAATTTATTAAAGCAAAATATTTTATTAAATATAATTTAATTAAGTAAAAATTTATTTTCAAAACAACAATTACACAAAATTAAATTTGAACATCTTTATTAAATTTATTTTACGACATAGAAAGCAGAGTTGTTACAATAGCTCTTTCCTTATCTCTAATGTATCTAGTATCAATTTAGGTCAATTGTTCAACCTAAGCTCTGATATTAAATATGATTACCACCCTACACCTTTGAAATCCAAATACCATGAATGGTGCACTATAATAGTATCGGTCGATGTAGAGTGGCAGGCAAGGTAAAGTAATGGTAATCCAAACTAGAATCTATCCTATATCTCACAACGCATATAATGAAATATAATAATAAAATATGTATAAAGCATGCGAGACAGAATATATCTAAATGAACCAAATAGAATAAGAGTGCAGTAGTTCCATCACAATGATACATAAGAAAATAACAAAATATTTTATACATAATATAAAATAAACTCCAAGTGTTTATCTCTAATAATAAATAAGTATTGAAATAGTTCTACAGCACTACACAGTGTAAATAGCAATAATTCTCCAAAAGTATAAATATATTAAAGCACTAACCATCTACTCGTCCTTTACACAGCTTCATGCACTATCTTATACTTGTTATCTCTAATCTACTTATTTAAGAGTATCCTAGATGATAAGAAGCATAGCAAATAATCTTGGTTTAGGGAATAGTCCAATGTGAGCGATCTATGATATAAAACTATATAAAATCCGATATAGTAAAGAGGAGCACATGGTATGGAGGATCATATTTGATCTGTCCCTTTATCCAGGATGTTAACACATGACATATACATGTTATACTATCATTATATACTTGTACCACACTAATTACAATATAAGATGTCGAGGTATCTGACATAGAATACCTACATGACATGACATGCATCACAATCATATAGTAGACAAAGCAAACATGGTAACCACGGCATATAGACTACTCAGCAATGGTATCACCGTCTAAGATATCATTAGAAACAACTTATATGATCCATGTAGATGGTCAACAACTACTCAACACTGAGTATATTCAATGCTCGAACTCATGCCATACAAAGACAACTAGGAACTGGACACACATAGACGTCTAATCAAATGGGTGCATATAGATTACCGAGGTACACATAGATTACCCTTCGTGAGCGTCATCACATGTTCCTATTTACAATCACACTTCATCCACATAATTATCCAATGATACTTTAGCACTCACATAGATAGTATAACACAACGTACATTCCACTCCAATAGCTCACATCGCCACATGTGCCTCCTTAATTATAGCTAAGTCCTACGAATACTCTCTACTTGAAGCGCTTGATCAAAACAACTCACACCATCAAGTCGATGAAGCTCATGATACCATACATGAATCCTAGGATTCCTTATGGTAAGACTCGAGGCAAAACATGAATTTTCCTAGGTCAGAGCCGAAGCAAGCTTAAGAAAACCCCACGTCTTCACCATAGATTCGCATTGATCATTTTTCTAACATATATATTCACTGATCGAAACAATTTTCGATCTATCACGTTGGCTCCCCACATCACCATAACCATCCCACATCGATTGCGACACTAGTTAGCTAATGGTGATCGTTTGGTGCTGATCGATCATCGTCGACACTTCGTTAAATTTTTGGCTTCCTTCAGCTCTCCCTGAAGCAATGCCATACTTTCCCTGAAGCATCCAACCACTTGCCCCAAATTCACTTCACCATTCTCTAAGGCAGCAAACGATATGGTTTAGCATCGATTCATTTGTTTGTACCAAAATTGGGCACAACACCCTTCAGATGTGTTTGAAGAGATCAAATGAAGAATATAAATGAAAAAGGAGGAGGATCTAACAAACACACCAAATATAATCAGAAAGGCAGCAGAGAAACACAGAGATTTAGAGTGGTTCGGCTTGTTGCCTACGTCCACTATGAAATGGTTGACATTTATTAACTTTTGCTTGCTGGTTACAACGAATTACAACAGTAAAATTCAAGTACAACAGTGATTTCGGCAGAGTCTGGACGTAGAAGAGCCAAAAGTCCCTTTTCTGTAGGTCCATGGATGTTATTTATAGGTGTAGGCTGCAAATACCTCGCTCGGATCTTGGAAGACCTCTTCTCTCACGTGGTTGGGCCCATAAGATCGATCCCATGACATTTGCACTCGGTCCGTGATCAATACGAACGAATTTCATATTGATCAAAATCTCGCCCAATCAAGTCGAGATCGATCATGAACATTCTTGAGGATGCACGTAAGCTCCTGTGAAAATTTGATGGCATTTGGACTTGTAGATTTTGAGTTATGATCGATGCAAGTTCGTGCTTTTCGAAGGCTGCCGAGTTCGTATCGATGCTGTCCGTATCGATGGTTTCGCATCGGTGATTCTACACGTGATGCCAGTTGACGTGGCGCTTGTTTTTAGGATCGATCCACTTTCGATGCAGAATCGACCGAGTCTTTCCAATGTTTACGCCTCGTTCGTATCGACCTATCTTGGTCCTATTCGCATCGACCAGCTATGCCTCATTTCGTATCGATGTGAGATAATGACTTCATATCGACCTATGGCCGATCGATATGAAGTGTGCTTGAAAACTAGATCGATGCGAAATGGACTTTTGTGTCACTACCGATGGATACGAAGTAGACAGTGGCCGATCGATTCGAAGTGAGCTTGCTTGCTGATGGATACGAAAAAGATGGACTTCGATGGATGCGAAGTTGGATGGATATGAGATGATGTTCTAGGTTCGATGGATACGAACAGGACGGTTGCATGGTGATGGATACGAATATGAGGGATACGAACTAAATGTGTCTCATGTGTAACTTGATCGGTCTATAACTTGAGCATACGAACTCCGATTGACTCGAAATTTGGAACGTCAGCTTTTGCGGCTTTGCTTGTCATGTCATGTTAATTGTAGCTCGATCCAGACTCGAGCAAAATTTACCAGTATTCATAGTGAACCTATGTATACCGTTTTCCGGGGCGAACTGTCTTTGGTTCCCAGTCAATTTCTTGGTGTCACGGCCTTGCTAAAAGGAGGGATAACATTTGCCCTCCAAAGTACGTCTTATGAGAACATGACGTGCTTTGAAAAGTTGCAATCTTCATTTTAAACAATTCTATTTGACTTTCTAAGCGGTTGTTGTCTTTTCGTCGAAAGATATAACCTTTGATTGATCTTCAGTAATTAGAACTGTTGACTGCCAATTGTTGTACTGTGTACTGTTGTAACTGAGTATCAAACTATAGCAAACTGTCATTTGCTGTTGTAATTGTCATTTAGTGAGCATTCACTTCCTGTGAATTTTAAAAATTGAATGTTAGTTGGTTGCGTATAAAATGTATGTTAACCTGACTCTCGTTAACATTTGTATGTTCACGAGTCGTTGTCGGTTTTTTTTGTATCGAATTCTGTATCGATCCTCTCCTAAATCGATGTGAAATTCGAGTTATAACAGCACTTGATGGTTGTTTCAGAGTATCTCTTCGTATTGATCCTCTCCTGGATCGATGTGAAAAGTTAAAAAAATATTTTCGTATCCATGGCGATCAACACGAATTGGTTGGAGTTTCAAGGTAGTTCATATGGATGGATACGAGTAGGAGTTGCCTCGGGTATGCAAAGCATGGACACGAAGTATTCTGTAGAGAGGATGGCTACGAAATTGTTGCTTTGCATTGATTAGTTGGGGGATACAGACAGTAGCTGCTTCGTGTCATTGCAGAGTGGGTACGAAACTGCACTTTCTCGTATCGGTTGGAAAAACTGTTTTGGTCAAGTACTGGATACGAATTGGGTTTTCCACTTATGGGCTAGAAGGATACGACCGAACTACCTCGTATCAATGTGGTGAACAAACCGTTTCGACCGGTTAAGGTAACGGGGAGACGAATGGTCATTTCTATGGGTATAAATATCCAACACTAAGAAAAAATTTCACATTTACTTTTCTGATATCATCTTGCCTTCATATCGTTCCTAGCCGAAGAACTACCTACCTCGCTCTCGCCTTTAAACTGAACTAAGCTTTGAATCCTTCTAATCGCTTGCTGAACTTAGGTAATTAGATCAATGAGTTTGTGTTAAAAACGATGAGACTCGAACTCTTTGCCATTCCATTTGTCGGTGTGGCCTATTCTAGTGAAGTGGAGGCTGAAGATGGGCTAGAGCGAGGTCGAGAATGGCTGAGGTGATGCCTGAAATGGTTTAAAGAAGAAGAAGTATGGGGATACGAAGTGTTCATGGAAGAACTGCTCGACCTTGACTTCGTACCGATGGGAGAAGGGTGGAGATAACATGTTCGTATCGATCAGGGGAGAGGGATTCGTGTCTATTGGCAACCGAAGGTTACAAAAAGGGAATTTGTATCGCTTCGGAACTATGGGGTTTCGTATCAACCCAAAGCTGTCGTTAGGAAGCGGTGGCAAAATGATCGATATGAAAATAGATCAGGTGATCGATACGAAATCCTGGAAGTTGATCGATACGAACTTGAGCTTCCAATCGATACGAAATCCGTTCCTCCTTTACCTATACGAAGTTGGCTTCTGGCGACCGATACGAGATGATGTGTAGGTGATCGATATGAAGTGCTTCCTCTTCTATCGATACGAATTGCCCATGTGGAGATTGATCTAAGTTTAAACTTGACGAAGACGAAATCCTTTGCACATTTGAACATCTGACTCCGACGAGCTTCAATCTTGCATAATTGGACTCGACTGTTTCACTGCATATTTGACTACCTTTCGAAGCTCGTCGACGGAACTATAACTTAACTAAATTTTAACAAACTTTAATCAGATCGATCTCTAAAGTCTGAATGGTATGGTGGTGACGATCAGCGATGACGGTCACTCCGGTTAAATCTCGAAGTCTTGTCGTTTGCACATTTCCTTTAATCCTGTAGAATCTCTTAAGTAATATGTAGCACTGCACTGCACAACACACTCATGCACTTCAGACTGGGGAACACACGGGCTTATTATCATCTAATGATGGTTTTTGATGAGTTGACTAGTTATGGACCTACAAGTTCACAGCAGCAAGAGCTTCAAAGTCCACCTCCGTTAGTAATAGAGATACCGGTCATCGCGGCCGAAGTTATAGATCCAGCTCCGGACGAGCTGCCAGGTGCCAGGTTTATCGAGAACCCACAAGATTCTGTGTCATCCAACGTCTCTAAAGATATGCTGGGGTGGATATGCCTAAGGCACGGTCTGTCGTTGGACGACGTCCTATTACCGGGACCGAATGACAGACCGCATGCTCCCTCGAAAGGGTTTACTGCCTTTAATCGCCATGCGTGTACAGCGGGAACACTTCCTCCATTTAACCAGTATATTAGAGAAGTGTTGGCTTTCTTTGGAATCGCCCCTTCGTAGTTACATCCCAACGGATATGCACTGCTAAACAGTTTATTCGTTGTATTCATGGAGCACCTTTTTCAACCCCCAATCCCGATCGAAATCAAATACCTGTTTAACGTCAAGAGTCGGGGAGATAGCCCTTCTTTCACGTTCTTAGAGGTGGTCAGGAACTGCCAAGTTGTGACTGGTGCCTGGGCCAGATTGAGCTACTTCAAAACTGAGTGGTTCTATGTTCGATGCCCTCCAGGGTTTGCCAGTCGATGGTTAGCTAGACGTAAGTGCTGCAATTTTTCCAGTGGTTAACGGGATGGTCATAATTTGACGTTGAAACTAATATCTTTTTTCCTTTACAGCTGCAATTCCTCGACCCGAAGGTGCTCAGTTCAAAGAAATAGTACGGATTCTCCAAGAAGTGCCGAGTGAAATGAGAGATTTGGACTCGGTGCTAACAGACAGAAACTTGAGGATCGTTGGGCTGATCGAACGAAAACAAAGCATAAGACTTGAAGGAGCGCTTAGGGCAGTCCTGACGAAGCAGGTGAAGCGTAAAACGCCCGGGGTCGTAATAGCTGAGGAGGGTGATGAAGAAAACACACCTACGAACGACGAACCCGTAGCCGGGCCTTCTGACAGTTTTCAGGGTTCAGAGGGAAGGAGAAAAGGCAAGGCAGTTGCACATAAGCGTCATAAATCCTCGAGATGGAAATCTGTAATAGTGTCCCTGCCAGCCTCCGGTGTTAGGATTTTGGAGGCTCCTCCCTCGCAAGTAGAGAATCATTTTGAAGGACTTGTTGATATTCCGATTCCGGACTATGTGTCACTTCAACAAGACACCGGATTGGAGGGGCTTCAAAGTGCTCTAGATTTAAGTGAGTCTCTTCCCACAAGTGCGGTCGACATTACCGGTTGGTCGGGGGGTAGCACGCATATATACACTTCATGGCACTACACGGTTTCCAGCCTTAAGTTGTCTGCTTCGAGAGATTACTAACTCCATTTTTATTTTGCTTTACAGATACGATGAATAGGCGAGATTCTATGCTTGGAAGTCTCCGTTCAGCGCACCAGTCATCGAGTTCGTGTTATGAGTCCCGCCGGAGGGAGGATGATAGAAACCGCGATCGCAGTTATTCCAGCCAAGAGCGTTATGAGATGGATAGAGATAGAGAATATAGATATCGATCCCGATCGCGTTCTCCACCTCCTCGATTTCCTACACAGCCTTCAACTCATAGCACACATCTCCCGGAGCCTCCACACCAAAAACAATCTTCTCACGCTCCGAGGTCTGAGTCTCAACACCGCAGGACCGAAGCTACAGCTCCCACTGTTACTGAGCAGGCTATTACCGAGCCTACGGGGAAGAGGCGATCAAAATTGCCCAGTTGAGAAAAGATTTTCCGAATATTTGCTTCGACGGCTTTATCTTCCCTCCTCACTTAAATAAAATCCCATCTGAGGCTGAACAAACGATGCACGACTATATCCATGATATTTATACCCAATACAAGGAGTGGATGAAAGCCACGGATAAAGCGTCGGCGGTAGCTTTTGAGCGAGCAAAAATAATTGAGAAGTTGGAAACCGACCTTGCCCAAAAAGACCGTATTATCCAAGTGCTCAATGATGAAGCTGAATCCTCTCAGAAATATGAAATAGAGGCCACCCAAAAAGCTGATGAGGCAACTCAATCTATGGAAAGAATGCGACAAACGCATTTCGCTTTGGTGGAGGAGATGGGCCACCGAAACACCACCGTCACAGCCGAAAGGGACGCTGCTCTGAAAGAACTTAATGAGCTTAAAGCCAAATTTTCTGAAATCGTCAAGGAAAAGGATGATGCAAATAAAGCAGCCCAGGAGGCATGTGAATAGGCTGTGGTGCTTCTGGGTGAACGGGATGCGGCATCACTTAAAATCTAGGAGGTTGAGGCTAAGGTTGAGGATGAAGTTAAGATGGCTGAAGCCAGGCTAGAGGCGGACATTGAAGATCTTCTCATTACTTAGAATGCAATTGTTTTGAAGCATAGAAACCTGACTTGGCTTGATAACTATCCAACACACCTCTTCAATGCTTGGGGCCGATTAGTAGGAGATGAAAAGGCTACTCACCAAGCTGAATCGATCGATGAGTTCGAGCTCGAGAATCGGGTGTTGAGCGAAGATGAATGGAAAGTTCTCCATGATACGACGATCTCATATGAAAAGGAGAAGCTTGGCGCTCAGCATTCGGAGGTCGGAGAAGGTTCTAGTGTCGAGCACCATGATACAAGTCCTGAAACTCTCGTGCCAACTAAGCCTAAATCCACACCTGCGGTTGATCCTCGACCCGTTCCTGCTTATAACCTGGATCAACTGCAGTTGTCTCCAGCTCACGAGCAAGTCTCTGAAGCTATTACGCCACCCGCGAGCCAAAATGAAGAAGGTACTCTAAACATTTTCCATGCTTATCTGAAATCGGAAGAGTCACTTGAAATAATTACTAACAGTTCTTCCTTTGTTTCTATCCAGTGATCGAAGCAACATCGGTCATGCCTCCTACAACTCAAGAATCAGATCATGTGCAGGAGGCATCATAACTGAAGCAACCACCACAACGACCATGGCACCAACTGATGGAGTACAGGGAAGCACACTTAATTTTGATGAGCAGATGATGGAGGAACTTCTCGGTCACCACAGTGACCCCTTTGCCGATTTGCCGTTCGTTATGAGTGGAAGCGCACCAATGACTAGTTTTTCGGCCCCAACTGCAGGAGTCCCCGGCGATGCGCAAACACTTCATGAGGAGGAGATTATAGCTGAAATCAACGCTGAGATGGAGGCAGCCGCACGGGGCAGTGGCTTTGGAGGTGGAATGGCGGGACCTAGTCCAGCCCCTTTGCGGATGATATCTCCGCGAGGAACGACCGTCGAGACAAGTGTGCCTATCCCACCTCCTACTGTTGATCCTATCCCTCCGACTCCGCCTTCAGGAAGCGTTTCAATACATTTGAGTTCGGAGGAGGAATTGATATAATGCCCCCGACTGGAGATCGACCACCGAAAGGCAAGGGCTCAAAGAGATAACCAAATGATGGCTCAAGCGGGTCCACACCGAAGAAGAAACCGAGAAAGAAAAAAGAGTAGATACATCTCTTTGGCTCATTTTTGAGTAGATACTAATTTCTCTAGCTTTTGTTGGCCGTGTATAGATGCAGGTTCGGCCCCTGCTAGTAGGATTTTTGGGATAAACTTGTACTTAATTTTCTTCCACAAATAGTTGAAATAAAATTCCATTTTGTCTTCAACTCAATTTTCATTTATTTGCTTAAGTGTTTCAGCATTTGAACTCCGGTCTCGTATGCTTGTGAAGTTTTGACCTTTGGATTGGATCTGAGTTTATTTGTTAAGTCCTGAAATCACGACTATGAGTCATGACCGAACGTTAAGCCGGACTTCGATGCTGCACTGCCTCAGTCAGTGATTGGCACTTAAGTTCTGCCCCCAGTTTTAGGGACGAATTGTAAAGATCGGGTGGCAATAGTATTTTGCCTTCAACACATCGAGCTTAACATCGTTGAATTGATGCTGAAGCAAGGAAAATTCGAGTGGTCGAATCACACTCGCTCGTCTATCGACCATTGCATCCACACTCCGGGGATTTGCATTTGAACGTCGGCGGTTGGTCACGCCTGCTTAAGTTTCAAGGATATGTCCATGCTCCGGGGACTTAAGTTATTTTATGGGCGGTCAATCACACCCGCTTGATACTTAGCATTTCATTCGTACCCTGAGGACTTAAATTAGTTTGCGGGTGGTCAGTCACACCCGATTTGCATTTATACTCTGACCGCGCTCTAGGGACTCAGAGTTGTTTTACGGATGGTCGATTCCAATCCGGTTTGTGTTTAAACCCCAATCCACTCTAAGAGGATTTAGAGTTAACGTTTATACTCCAATTCGCACTTTGGGAATTTGGAGTTGGTGTTTATGCTCCAATTCACACTTTGGGAATTTGGAGTTGGTGTTTATGTTACACTCCGGTTCGCACTCTGGGAATCCAGAGTTAGTTGATGTTTATACTCCAGTTCGCGCTCTGGAAACTTGAAGTTGGCCGACAGATGGTCAGTCACATATGTTCAGGCTTTAGGATTTCGTTCGCACTCCGGGAACGACGAATCTATCAGGATCGTGGATGGTCGGTTCACATCCACCCTGAGTTAACAAGCGAGGTCGTTTGATGGACTGATCCATCCTCCTCAAACTTGGTCAAGATACGGGCGAAGTCGTTAGGTGGACGGATCCACCCTCTTCGAGAGCGCATTTGTAAGTTTATACTCCAGTTCGCACTCTGGGAATCTGGAGTTAATTGAAGGATTGTTGTATATCAATCCTTTTTTTGACTTCGTTGTGATAACTTGTCCCCGAGCTCGGGTTTCACTTAGCGAGTAACCGGTCGTATCACAGTCACTCCCTATTTGAATAAGTTCCACTGTAGGATGGAACTTAGCTCTCTGTGCATTGTGATGATCAAATGATGCATTTTATAAATCACTGCTCTGGCTCGAAGAGATTGCATTTTATTGTTGAAATAAGAAATATGGCAAAGTTAGTTGCCTTATTACAAATTCAAATTTTGAAATGCATAAACAACTTGCAAATGAAAAGTAGACTGAAAAAATAAACAGAGCCTGTCATGTGTAGTAGCGACGAAGACTCTCGTTGTTCCAGGCTCTTGGAAGATTGAGATCGTTAACGGTCGATAATTTGAATGTTCCATCTCCGAGCTTTCGTTCAATAACATACAGCCCTTCCCAGGTTGGCTTCATGTGTGAAGGGACCGGGTGTTATCCCGCCTTTTGGCAAGGCCGTGACACTAAGAACTTGACTAGAAACCAATGACAGTTCGTCTTGGAGATCGGTTATACGCAGGCTCACTATGGATATCGACGAATTTTTTCCGAGTCCGGATCGAGCTAAAATTGATATGACACGACAAGCAAAGCTATGAGAGCCAACATTCCGAATTTCAAGTCAATCAGAGTTCATATGCTTAAGATATTGATCGATCACGGTTGAGAAATCCAAACTTGCATCGATCATAACTCGAGATCTACAAACCCAAATGTCACCAAATTTTCACAGGAGCTTAAATATGACCTAAGGAATGCTCCTACCAAATTTCGACTCGATCGGAGCAAGTCTTGACCGAGTCGAAATTCGTTCGTATCGATCGCGCATGGAAAAACTCCAACTTGCATCGATCATATCTCGAGATCTACAAGTCCAAATGCTATGAAATTTTCACAGCAGCTTAAGTACAACATGAAGAATGTTTCTGCCAAATTTCGAATCGATCGGAGCAAGTCTTGACCGAGTCAAAATTCGTTCGTATCGATCGCGCATGGAAAAACTCCAACTTGCATCGATCGTATTTCGAGATCTACAAGTCCAAATACTATGAAATTTTCACAGCAGCTTAAGTACAACATGAAGAATGTTCCTGCCAAATTTCGACTCGATCGGAGCAAGTCTTGACCGAGTCGAAATTCGTTCATATCGATCGCGGATGGAAAAACTCCAACTTGCATCGATCATATCTCGAGATCTACAAGTCCAAATGCTATGAAATTTTCCCAGTAGCTTAAGTACAACATGAAGAATGTTCATGCCAAATTTCGAATCGAGTGGAGCTAGTCTTGACCGAGTCGAAATCTGTTCGTATCGATCACGGATCGGGCCGAAACTTCACGGGCTTGGGCGCGCGGGCCTGGTCACGTGCCAGAGAGGGTCTCCCGAGATCTGAGCGAAATACCGGCCTCCTACACCTATAAATAGACCCCCAAAGCCAACAGAAAAGGGGTTCTTGTTCCTCTTTGAGATCTCCAACGCCCGGACTCCGCCAGATCCAGATCTGAACTCCATTGCTGCTGCTACCAGCGAATTTCACTACTGCAAATCATTGTTATTCGTTGTAATCTGCTGAAATCAGTTGTAAACATCAAAGAAAGAGCAATAAAGCAAACAACTTCATAGTGGACGTAGGCAATACGCCGAACCACTCTAAATTCTTGTGTCTCCCTGCATTTTAATTATTCTCATTTCTGAAATTTGGAGTTTTTGTTAGATAATTCCTCTTTTTCCATTTAATTTCTTCACTTTATCTCTTCAAAGACTTCTGAAGAGTGTTGTGCCCAATTTTGGTACAAACACCGGGTAAATTCTCTTGAGGACGAGATCGCCGAGTTCAAAGGTTCAGGGTCGGACCTTGGCATTGTATAATCGGGCGACTCGACTTCGATAAGCGGCTGCCCTCAAATCAGCCTCTTCACGCTTCTCATCCAATAAATCCAGAGATTCGACAAGTAGTATATCATTTGTCTTTGGATCATAGTATGTCACATGATGAGAAGGCACTTCTAATTCGACTAGGATAACAGCTTCTGAACCATAAGAAAGAGAAAACATAGTGTGGCCGGTCGCGGACTTGTGGGTTGTTTGGTAAGCCCATAAAGCCATAGGAAGTTCATCGACCCACTTGCCCCCGGCCTTTTCTAGTCGTTTCTTCAGAATAGACTTTATAACTTTATTAACAGCTTCGACTTGTCCATTCGCCTGAGGGTGTGCAACTACGGAGAATTTCTTTTGGATGTTAAACCATTGACAGAAATTTTTAAATTCAACACTGTCGAATCGAGCTCCGTTGTCTGTGATGATGGTATGTGGGAGACAAAATCGGCAGATGATGTTACGCATTACAAAGTTGATCACCTTCTTTGTTGTGATTGTAGCAAGGAGTTCAGCTTTCGCCCACTTGGTAAGTAATCAACTGCTATGATGGTGTACTTCGCACCGAGTGTGCTTCTGACATCTGTCACATTTTCTGGCGTAATCCGATGCATCACGATTTACGGTCGGCCAATAGTATTCATATCGAAGCACTTTCTTGGCAAGGGCTTGCCCCCCGGTGTGATCGCCATATTCTCCTTCGTGCACATCATGTAATACGTGTTTGATTTCATCGTGAGCGATACACCGGAGTTAAGGAACAGAGTATCCTCTTCTATACATGACTCCATTCTGAATAGTGAACCACGAAGCTTTTTGAAGAATCTATCCCTTTTCACTCTTGCGCTCTGGCAGGGTCCCGTGCTCGAGATAATTTCTGAATGGAGTCATCCATGACTCCTTATCGGGAATAACCTCAATATCCAATCTGTCTCCATTTGGTCGATGCTTGGGGAAGCTAACGTCTCTACGGGAATGAGTCCCATTTGTTGTACCTCACCTGTACTGGCTAACTTTGCTAATGAATCGGCTTTCTGATTGCGCTCTCGGGGTATGCAGTAGATGGCATAATAATCGAACTGATTTAGTATCTCCTGGACTCGAGCTAAATAAGCAGCCAGCCTTCGGTCTCTAGCCTGGTACTCCCCCCGAACTTGACACACGACCAATTGTGAATCACAATAAATCTCCACAGCAATGATTTTCAAATCTCTGGCAAGTCTCAATCCAACAAGCAGGACTTCATACTCGGCTTCGTTGTTGGTCGCACGAAAACCAAACTTTAAAGCATAACATATAGATCGACCTTCGGGAGTTTAAATTACAACCCCAGCACCCAAGCAACGGTCGTTTGATGCACCATCAGTATGCAGCTTCTAGATATACTTGGGAGATTCACTGGTTTCAGCCAAGTCCTCTGGGATAGTAAATTCAACTATGAAATCTGCTATGACTTGTCCTTGAATGGCTCGCCTTGGAGTGTAAGCAATATCAAACTGACTTAGCTCGATATTCCACTTGAGTAACCTACCAGACGTCTCAGGCCGCATAAGGACCTGTCGTAACGGCTGGTCGGTGTAAACGGTGATAGGATGACCCTGGAAATACGGATGAAGCTTCCTCGAGGCAATAACAAGACAATAAGCCAACTTCTCTAGCTTCGGATAATTTCTCTCAGCTCCGGTTAGTCGTTTGCTAATATAGTAGACCGGCTTTTGTACTCGGTCTTCCTCTCAAATTAGGGCAGCACTGATTGCGTTTTCTGACACCGCCAAGTAAATGTACAATTTCTCATGATCGTAGGCTTTGATAGAATTGGCGGTGTGGAGAGGTGTTAAATTAGTGCTCGGAATGCGCCCTCACATTCTGTAGTCCATTCAAAGTATCGTTTCCCTTTTCGGATCAGATCGAAGAAGGAAATGCATTTGTCAATGGACTTTGAAATGAACCTTCTCAGTGCTGCTACTTTCCCGTTGAGGCTCTGGACTTGCTTTATAGTTCTTGGAGTCTCAAGGTTTCTAATCGCCCATATCTTTTCGGGATTGGCTTCGATTCCTCGAGCGTTGACGATAAATCCAAGGAATTTTCCGGATGCGACCTCAAAGTGATATTTCAACGGGTTGAGCTTCATTCAACATTCTCGGAGGATATTAAACATTGATTCCAGGTCTCTGATATGATTAGCGGAGAATTGCGACTTTACGAGCATGTCATCCACATATACCTCCATGGTTTTTCCAATCTGGTTAGCGAACATTCGATTAACTAACCATTGGTAAGTTGAACCAGCATTCTTGAGTCCAAAAGGCATAACTTTGTAGCAGTAAAGCCCCATATTGGTTACGAAGCTAATATGCTCCTGGTTGGGCAAGTGCATGGGTATTTGATTGTAGCCAGAATATGCATCCATGAAGGGTAAGAGCTCATGCCCAGCCATTGAGTCTACGAGCTGATCGATCCGGGGAAGTGAAAAATTGTCTTTAGGGCAAGCTTTATTCAAGTCTGAGTAATCGATGCACATTCTCCATTTTCGTTCGGCTTTCGGACAAGTACAGGATTTGACACCCATTACGGATATAATGCATCTCGGATAAACCCATTCAATTTGAGCTTTTCTACCTCTTCTTTAAGGGCGGAAGATCTCTCTGGATCCATACCATGCCTTTTTTGTTTGACCGGGACATGCCGCGGGTCAATATTCAATGCGTGGCTCACGATGTCCGGCGAGATCCCACACATGTCAAAGTGCGTCCAGGCAAACACGTCGAGGTTTGCCCGGAGAAATTTAACCGATTCCTCTTGCATCTGTTGGCTTAGCTGAGATCCAATCTTTATCATTCTAGAATCGTCATTATCGTCGATCAGAACATCGATCGTCAGCTCGGCCGGGGAAGCTTGACTACCTTTACTTTCGTCTTCACTTTCAGTATCTCTCGGGTCAAGATCCCTGGGGAATTGGTTAGGGTGCCCAGGCTTGGGCCCAGGCGTCAATTGTCAATTCTCAGCGGACGCAGAGAGATTCCTCTACGCCGTTCCCATTTTCTTTCCGCTGCGCCTCCCGCAGCTCTGCAACATAACAGGCTCATCCAGCAGCCTGGTCTACCTAAACAACTCCGACTCCATTATTGGTAGGGAATTTTAAAGTCAAACACCAAGGGGCGATGGCAGCCCAGAACTCGGCTAGGGCCAGTCGGCCCAAAAAGGCATTGTATGGCGAAAATCTATATCCAACACAACAAACTGTAGTATTCGGACTCTCCTGCGTTCTATGATCCCCAATTCCACTGGTAGCTCCACCATCCCAGTGGGTATTGTCACACTTCCGTTAAAGCCATGGATGCGGTACTGACAAGGTCTTAGGTCCTTTGCTTCCATTTTCATATGATCGTAAGCTCTTCTAAACAATATATTTACTGAGCTTCCACCGTACACCAGGATCCTCTTCATCCAAGCAGGGCCTACTTGGGCTGAAATGACAAGTGGATCAATAGTTGGGGCTTCGACTCTATCGGCATCTCGGTCTCGAAACACGATGTCATCAATCATCGTCCTCTGTTGCTTGGCCGGAGCCCCATCTTCCAAACTACTACAACATTCAAAGTCCTCATGCCTGAAAGAGCTAGCATACGACTCCATTTCCCTCCAGCTTCGATCTATTGGATGAGGACCACCACTAACAGTATTTATCACCAACCTCCCACCAGTACGAGCGGGTTCCTCCTGTCTTGTTTGATTTGGCACATGGCTCTGATTTGATGGGCCCACACCTCCAAACTGCGGCGCCCGCACAAACTGCTCCAACTTTCTCTCACGTATCAACTTTTCAATGAGATCCTGCAAGTGACAACACTCATTCGTGTTATGGCCGTAACTTTCATGGAATCTACAAAACTTTCTTGTTCGAATCTGTTTCTCCGATGACTGTTTCGGAGCAGGTTTCTAGTACTGAATGGTATTGCAGGTCTGTAAATACACATTTTCCATTGATGTGTTTAAAGGAGTATAATTATCAAACATAGGAGCCTTACATCGTGGACCACGATTCTGATCCCGATTCCTATTTTGGTTTCCATTGCCTTTCTACTAATTCTGTTTATTGTGTATATACAGTTGCACTTTCTTGGAGCTCTCTCCAGTTTGTTTAACAGCAACATTGCTTTGAATTCCTTCCACACTAGGCCTTGCGTCATCCTTTTTCCTAGACTGTTTCACATCCTCCCTTCTTAAGAATTGGGTTGCCTTGGAATAGAAACGGTCCAATGACGCAAGAGTTTTTTCGGCCAACCAGTTGCCGAACTCAAAATCGTGGTCGATCCCCTTACTCAGTGCCATCAGAATCGAATTATCATTGAGGTTACTAATTTCAGCGCATGCAGCATGAAATCTCTCCAGATAATGTCTGAGTGTCTCTCCAGGAGCTTGAGTGACACTAGACAAAGTATTAACATCTTTCGGCCTTGCGACATGCATGCGAAACTGCTCAATAAACTTTGTTGCCAACTGGTCAAAACAAGAGATAGATCAAGGTGGTAAATGGGTAAACCACATAGTTTCTATGCGCCCTAGAGAGATCGGGAAACTTCAACACTTAACTACATCATCAACTCGTGCAACATTCATTAACCATTCATACTTCAGGATATGTTGATTAGGATCAGTGCTCCCTTCATAAACGGGTAAAGTCGGCATCCTGAATTGCGGAGGTGGTTCAGCATAGAGTATCTCATCAGTAAAAGGGGTATGACTCCGAGAGATTCCCCAGTCGTTATTAGTAAGACCCTGACTTTCACGGATCATTTGACGGATCATCGTCGGGATGTCAGGCATCTGGACATTTTGAGCATGTTAGGCCAAGGTGTGGTCGGGTTCCACAATGCGAGGAGGGGCCGGTCGTTGTCAACGGTCCATGTCTCGCCTCCTTAGTTCTATGTCTTCAGGGACATAAGGCTCAGGAGTATGGTTGCGTTGGCGGTGGGTTGGATCCGTTCGGTTCCGAGCGTCAACTCCCAAATCAGTAGCAGTGGTAGTACGGTTGTCAGTAGTATGATACGGGGCAACACCTCCTCGGGAGGAGGGTCTAGTCTGATGGCTGGTTGATGGGCCAACTCTCGATTGCCCAAGATTCAATGTATGCTGATGCCCAGTGGCCTGTGTGTAACTTCCGTCCAGTCGCGGGCGTGTGGATCTACGATGGCAGTCAGAAGAGGCTAAACTTTCGATGGATGAATAGGAAGCATGATCCCTTCTGGATCTCCTTCGTCTTTGACGGTTTAGTTGGTTGGTCAATTCTACATTGGCTCGCAGTTGCTGAGTAAGCTGTTGACGGCTTTGTGTAAGCTCTTGCATTAGCAATTGAAATTCTTCCCTGATGACAGGGCCTTGCGGATCTGATGGTCCAGCAGCATTTTGGTCGGTAGGAGGTAGTTGTATAGGGTTCTGTTTGTCCCGTCCTTCTGAATCTGCGGTAGGTGAGGTAGTCCTAGTGTTAACCATGATGGATAGCGAAGCTCTTTCCAAGACTTGATGCTAATCTGAATAGGATGGAAGAAATTTAAACTTGAAATCTGGATCTTCTTCTTAGATTTATGCAATCCGATATCGATAGTAGATCGAACAAGCAGGAGAAAAACTGGATTTTTCTCAGTGAAAGCACCAAAGTGTTTGTACCAAAATTGGGCACAACACCCTTCTGATGTGTTTGAAGAGATAAAATGAAGAATATAAATGAAAAAGGAGACAGATCTAACAAACACACCAAATATAATCAGAAAGACAGCAGAGAAACACAGAGATTTAGAGTGGTTCGGCTTGTTTCCTACGTCCACTATGAAATGGTTGACTTTTATTAACTTTTTCTTGTTAGTTACAACAAATTACAACAGTAAAATTCGAGTACAACAGTGATTTCGGTAGAGTCTGGACGTAGAAGAGCCAAAAGTCCCTTTTTCGTAGGTCCTGGGATGTTATTTATAGGTGTAGGCTGCAAATATCTCGCTCAGAACTCAGAAGACCTCTTCTCTCACATGGGTGGGCCTACAAGATCGATCCCATGACATTTGCACTCGGTCCGTGATCGATACGAACGAATTTCGTATCGATCAAAATCTCGCCCAATCAAGTCGAGATCGATCATGAACATTCTTGAGGATGCATGTAAGCTCCTTTGAAAATTTGGTGGCATTTGGACTTGTAGATTTTGAGTTATGATCGATGCAAGTTCGTGCTTTTCAAAGGCTACCGAGTTCGTATCGATGCTGTTCGTATCGATGGTTTCGCATCGGTGATTCTGCACGTGATGCCAGTTGACGTGGCGCTTGTTTTTAGGATCGATCCACTTTCGATGCCGAATCAACTTAGTCTTTCCAATGTTTACGCCTCGTTCGTATCGACATATCTTGGTCCTATTCGCATCGACCAGTTATGCCTTATTTCATATCGATGTGAGATAATGACTTCATATCGACCTTTGGCCAATCGATACGAAGTGTGCTTGAAAACTAGATCGATGTGAAATGGACTTTTGTGTCACTACCGATGGATACGAAGTAGACATTGGCCGATCGATTCGAAGTGAGCTTGCTTGCTGATGGATACGAAGAAGATGGACTTCGATGGATGTGAAGTTGGACGGATACGAGATGAGGTCCTAGGGTCGATGGATACGAACAGGACGGTTGCATGGTGATGGATACGAATATGAGGGATACGAACTAAATGTGTCTCGTGTGCAACTTGATCGGTCTATAACTTGAGCATACGAACTCCGATTGACTCGAAATTTGGAACGTCGGCTTTTGCGGCTTTGCTTGTCATGTCATGTTAATTGTAGCTCGATCCGGACTTGGGCAAAATTTACCAGTATCCATAGTGAACCTATGCATACCGTTTTCCGGAGCGAACTGTCTTTGGTTCCCAGTCAATTTCGAAATGGTACTTTTGCCTTTAAACTTTGAAGCTGCTTATCTATGCTTTTGAAAGGGTTGGTTTCGAAACCATCTACTTTCTTTTACTTAGAAATAATGCTTTCGCCCTAGTTCTTTTAATACCCTTTATTCTATTAAAAGATAAACCTAAAGGTTTCGAAAGGAATGGTTTTAAATGGTTTGGAAGCTATGTTCCACAAACTTTTACTTGAACCCAACGCTTTTGAAAGGTTTGTTTTAAGTAAGGAATTTTAATACCTTCGAAAAGTATACACTGTAGGTTTCGAAGGGGAGGTACCCCAATGTTTTCAAAAGGTTTACTTAAGTCCTTAAATGGAAGGTTTCCAATGTTTTCGAAAGGCAAGTTTAAAGTATTTTGAAAAGAGGATGTCTAAGGTTTTATAAAGCTTTCGAAGGGATATTTTCAGTGATTTCAAAAGGCTTTTTTTAGAGATCTTGAAAGGTATGTTTTGGCTTTTCAGCCTAGTGTTTCAAGGTGAAGTAGTTAACTATTTTGAAAGTGGCACTTTCACTAGATTCGAAAGGGATTATTTAAAGTTTTTAGACATGGGTTTCGAAGGTGATATCTTGGATTTAAAACCTAATGTGTTCTAATTTAAAGAAGAGCTTTAACTGTTCTAAAGGGATGGATAGCCCTATTGATTTATGTTTGCATCAACATTGTTTTGTGTAAAGCATATATCATAGCAAAGATATTTAAGTAAAGCAAAGAGTATATTTTCCTTGTTTAAGTATGATTTAAAGAGCTAAATCAATTTGAAAGAAATGTATTCAAGGAAAATTTGATGGGGTAGTTAACCCTAAGTAAATGACTCAGATATTAGAATACCAGATGGGACTTATATAGGGTTACGCTCTATACTTAAGTTAATAGCCCCTAGCTAATATAAGTCTAAAATTATAGTTTGTAGGGCTTTGTCATAGGTAAGACTAAAATGATGTTTCACACAAAAAGGAATATACAGAGAAAAGATAGGTTATTGGTGAGCCCACAAAACTATTAGGATCAGTTGACCCTAGGAGAAGTAAGTTAAGGACAGACCGTCCAGGAGTGTATCTAACAGAAGTTAGATTATTTATTATGGCTGGTAGGCCCGAGTCAGCCAATGGTTAGTAGTTAGCCAAACAAAACTATTGTTGGGATAGATAGTTTATTGGTTACTTGATTTATGTGCATATATGATATTGCTACTATTTCTTTAGTCGGCTTAATTGCAGGATCCTGATTTGAAAAAGATTTTTAAAAAAAGGGATATTAGTAAGGGGAAACCCGTTCACTACGTGGCGTGGTCTCACTTAATATAAGATAACCGAGATGTAATAGCATTATTCACACCAGGCTTTATGTCTGAGTCAAAGTTTATGTTTTCCTCTTAAACTCTCGGGTGCTCAAAATTTAATTTGAGTAGATTGAGAGTTAAGGTTTTTTGGTTTAGTAGGTTGGATGAATAAGCTTTCAAAGACGTGCAGGAGGAAAAGTTAGACATGTAGGAGCTATTTAGTTTTATTTCCACTGTGATGTATTTATGGCAGACGTGTTTATTTAATACTCTGATCATCCAAGGGGGCAACTTCATATGTCGCTCTTGGCGTAATTTGTAATAATTATATTTGATCAAAACCTGGGAAACGTTTTGGGATTATGTACCTGAATATGAAACATGGATTTGAAATGTAATCAGAAAAGATGTTTTAATTCTATGTTGATTTTATTTCATATTCATGTGCTTCTAATATTATGATTACCATTAGCATCACCGTATTTTGTCACAGGAAGTTAATACTATGGATGACTGCAGCATCTGTAGCGCTTAGCTTCGGGCCTCAAGATAGGGTAAGTTACAACTTGTTATCAGAGCATAGGTTCATGGAATCTTAATAAGAAGTTAAAACTTAAAATAATTTTGAAAACATAATCCTAAGGAATTAGAGAAAATATTTAGGTATGGGTCAACGATATAGTAACGTACTTGTATTTGCTATATATAAGTATATGCTCTATCTCTATTCTCCATCTTCCTTAGGCTATTCTTTTGTATCTTACAAAGACTCGAATGTAAATGTTAAGGACGTAAGATATGGATGCTAGGAGTGGAAGAGTTAACATTGGTGGAGGAAGCACCACAACCAATGGAAATGCCAGACCCAACACCAGAAGGAATCCAGGTCAGGCACAAGCTGCTAATGTGGGTGCTGGAGCATCTCAAGTTGATATGGGAGTTATGTATTAGTTCTTTGTCAACATGATGCAAGCTGGAGCTGCTGCTGGATTAGTTGGAGGAAATGTTGAAGGAGGAAATCAGGGAGCTCGGTGGTCAATAACTATGCAGTATTGAGTAGAGATTATGCCAGGCTTGGAGAAAAACCATTTATCGGCACTGAAGATGCAATTGAAGTAGAGAATTGGTTACTTCATTGCAAAAGGATCTTTGCTGATTTTGGGGCTTACTAATGAGCAAAAGAGGAGGCTTGCTTATAGACAGTTATAAGGAGCAACACTGTATTGGAGGAACAGTGCTACTATGGGAGTTAATGAGGAGGCCATGACTTGGGCTAAATTTAGAAGGAGGTTTGAGAAAAGATTTATGTCAGAGATTTCTAGGTCAACTCTGCTTAGGAAGTTTATGGAGTTGGAGCAGGGAGATATGACGATGCTTGAGTATGCAACCATATAGATTTTGGGTATGGATTGGTTAAGTAAATACGATGCTAGAATATGTTTGCCATGATAGGGAAATATCACTTAGGCACCCCGATTGTAGTGATCGGATTATATACTCCAAAGAAAACCCTAGTTTTGAGTTTAATGTTTTGTTGGGTGTTATGAAGGCAGAAGATGAGTTGAATCAAGTTTTCGTTGTCAGAGAATTCGCAGATGTCTTTGAGCCCGTAGTAGGACTGCCACCGAAACGAGCCATTGAGTTTCAGATAGATTTATTACCAGGAGTAGAACCGGTAAGTAGACCACCAAGTAGAATGACACCTACCGAGATGAAGGAATTAAAGGTGCAGTTGGTGGATTTGGAAAGTAAGAATATTATCAGACCAAGCAGTTCGCCTTGGGGAGCAACCATAGTGTTTGCAAAGAAATCGGACGGATCGTTAAGGTTATGTATCGATTATCGTAAGTTGAATGAGAAGACGATAAAGAATCGATATCCATTACCTAGGATTGACGATTTATTCGACCAGTTGAGTAGAGCCAAAGTATTTTATCAGTTGAATTTGGCAACAAGGTTCCATTAGCTCAGAGTAGTAGATGATAGTATTCCTTTGACGGCGTTTAGAACTAGGTATGAATCGTATGAATGGTTAGTAATGCCGTTCGGACTAACTAATGCGCCAGCATTCTTTGTAGATTTGATGAACCGAGTTTTCCGAGAGCACTTGGATAGGTTCGTAATGGTATTTATATATGACATTTTAATATACTATAGAGATGAAAAAGAGCATGAAGTTCATCTTAGAGTGGTGTTTGAAACGCTGAGGCAGCATCAACTGAAGGCAAAATTCTCGAAGTGTCATTTCTGGAAGAAAGAAGTGAAGTTTCTTGGTTATGTAGTCTCAGAGAAAGGGTTGTCAGTAGATCCAGCTAAGATTGAGGCAGTGAATAGTTGGAAGAGAACTGAGACGGTGACTGAGATAAAGAGCTTTCTTGACTAGCTGATTACTATCGGAGATTCATTAAGGAATTTTTCACGGATAGCAGCAACAATGACTAAGCTAACTCGGAAAGATGTGAAGTTTGTATGGACTGATAAGTGTGAGGAGGCATTCTAGAAGCTGAAACACTTATTGACAAATGCACTTGTGTTAGTTGTTCCAGAGGAAAATCAGGACTTAGTGGTGTACACAGATGCATGTGGAATAAGGTTAGGAGCTATGTTAATGCAAAGAGGTAAAGTGATTGCCTATGCTTCTCGATAGCTCAGACTGCATGAGGTTAGATATCTAACTCACGATTTGGAATTAGCTGCAGTAGTTTTCACATTGAAGGTGTGGAGACATTACCTTTTGGGAGAGAGACTCGAATTGTACACGGATCATAAGTCATTGAGATAGTTATCCTCTCAAAAGGAGTTGAATATGAGACAGTAGAGGTGGTTAGATTTTTTAGCCGCTTATGACTTTGGTATTGAGTATATACCGGGAAAAGGCAATAAGGTTGCAGATGCACTTAGCTGAAAACATCAGAATGCAGTATTGGCAATGATAGCTAAGTAAAAAGATCTAGAAGCATTGACTGCATGCGGAGTACAATGGAGATCTAAGAGTAGTTCTAGTAAGGAAATTGCTTTGTTATCATGTTTAGAAGTTCGACCAGTGATGATCAAAAGGGTTGCATCTAAGCAAGGGGAAGATCCATTATTAGATGAAAGGATCAGAAAGCTAAAGGATGGAACAGAGAGTGATGACTTGAAAGATTTCAGTCTTGACCATAATAGGTGGTTGAGGAAGAAAGGGTGATTATGTGTTCCAAATGTGGGAAACATTAGGAAGGAAGTTCTAGTAGAATGCCATCGTTCGAAGTTCACTATTCATCGAGAGGAACTAAGATATATCAGGACATGAAAAGAAGTTTCTTCTAGGAAGGTATGAAGAGAGATGTAGGCTTATGGTTGAAGCAGTGTTTGAACTGTCAACAGGTAAAAGCTGAACATCAGAAACCAAGTGGGTTACTTCAGCCTTTAGATGTTCCAGTATGGAAATGGGATTCTATCTCAATGGATTTTATCGATGGGTTGCCAAGGTCGAATCGAGGAAATGAAAGTATATGGGTTATAGTGGACAGACTGACCAAGAGTGCCCATTTCGTTCCAGTTAAGTCGACCAGGATGGCACCTGTTTTAGCTAAATTATTCATGAAGAATATAGTTAGACTACATGGAATTCCTAGTAATATAGTAAGTGATAGAGATTCCTTATTCACTAGCGAGTTCTGGAAGAGTCTACAGGAGACTTTAGGTACCAAGCTCAAGATGAGTTCCTCTTACTATCCGCAGATAGATGGACAAACAAAAAGAGTTAACAAAGTCCTATAAGATTTGTTAAGAGCTTTTGTGCTAGACTTTGGGGGATCATGGGAATACCACCTACACTTAATCGAGTTTTCGTATAACAACGGTTGTCAGACTAGTATAGGGATGGCACCGTTTGAAGCTTTATATGGAAGCCATGCAATTCTCCGTTTGTTGGTTAGAGACTGGGGATAGGTTAGTTCTTGGTCTGAATTTGGTTAGGGAAGTTGCAGAAAAGATTGAGTTAATTTGAGCTAGAATTAAGGAAGCTCAGTCTAGGCAGAAGAGTTATGCTAATAAGAGATGGAAAGACTTAGAGTTCTCAGTTAGAGATCATGTTTTCGTCAAGGTATCACCGATGAAATGTGTAATCAAATTTGGAAAATCAGGAAAGTTGGCACCAAGATTTGTTGGACCATTTCCTATTATAGAAAGGATCGGGAAACTCGCATATAGAGTAGAGTTACCAAATAGTTTGGTAGGAGTCCACAATGTTTTTCATATTCCTCATCTAAGGAAGTGTATTCGAGATCCAGAAACTACTATTGCACCAACTGTGTTAGATGATTTTGTAGTGGAACTAGATATGACTATAGTTAGAAAGCCAGTTCGAATAGTGGCGAGAGATGAGAAGAGACTAAGGAACAGGACAGTCAGATTAGTCGAAGTCCAGTGGGGTGACGACGAGAGAGACTGTACATGGGAAACTGAGAGCATGATTAGAGATACTTATCCGGACTAGTTTCATGGTATGTTTTACCTTTATGATTGATTATTATGAGTACCTTATCGTAATTTCGAGGATGGAATTCTTTAAGGAGGGGAGTCTGTAATGACCCTAATTTTGATTGACATTATTTAGGACATTTAATTAGATGAAATCATGTAAATGGTTAAGGGATTGGGATTTGATTAATTTAAGTTAGTCATGCCTTAATTAACCTATAAGCCAAAGAGAACTAAAATGGAATAAGTAAGATGAATAAGATAAGGGCAAAATAGGAATAAACTAAGTCCTTATACCCTACACCATTCTTACTTTCACTCCTTCTCTATCTAAACATTTGCAAACAAAACTAAGAATGTTCAAAGCTTGGCCGGCCACCATTAAGGGAAAACAAAACATGAAGATAAGCAAGAATTCAAGTAGGAAGCTTAATCAAATCAATTCAAGAGAAAATCTCAACCTTCTTAACAACAAGCTAAGGTGAATAATAGGTTTACATCTCATTTTTATTATTTTCGGGTTCTAGTTGAGATCCGAATTTATATTGCAAGTAAAATGCCATGTTTTGACTGTTTAAATGGATAAATATGCTTGTTGATGAATTATGTTGCTTCATATAGATTTTATGATAAGTTTTGGTTTGAAAAACTTATTAAATGACATCCAAATGGCTTGCATTTTTGATATATGGTCAAAAACATTATTTTAAAGATGGATTTCAAGTTTTATAATTTTCTAAGTTATTGTGGATTTATTATGAATTTTCCAGGAAAGAAAATGGCTAAAATTAGGTTTAAATTATTTCTGGCATATATACATTAGCCTTGGGTTCTGAAATTTAAATATGTTAGAAAACATATTAAAAGTGATTTATGGGAATTTTTGGAGAATTTTCCTAAGTATTTTATTATGGATATAAAATTATTTAAGATATGGGACTTAAATGTTTTATATGCTTCTAAAAGGAGAAGGGGCAAATTTGCTAAATGTTTTTAATTGTTAATTACTGAATTCGGCGGCACTTTTAGAAAAAAAATTGAAAAAGAATTGACAACCAATTATATGTTGACAATAAGGCAAGTTAGTTGGAACGTTATTACTTTAAAAGGCTAATAATCAGTTTTGCAAAGAATTACTGCTTCGCCACTTACAGCAGCTACCTTTCGACCCCATACTTCCGCCCCAACCAAGTCGAAACCAATACACATGGTATCAATGCCTTGGTACGTAATGGATTGGAGTTAGGCGGAAGGTATAGAGTCAAAACATGCATCAAAGGGGTAAAAGCTACTATTTTTGACTATGAATCACTTATGTTTATAAAGGAGGCCTTCGAAGGAGTTATATTAGCTTTCGACTAAGTCAAATGTGCCTTTGTTTTACCAAAAGGTCTTTCGAAAGAGGTTGCCGTCATTTCATTTTAAAATGAAGCTTTCAAAGGGGTTCAAAACCCATGCTCTCACATTCAACCCTTTGAAGCAATGCTTTCGAAAGTGTACTTTTGCCTTTAAACTTTAAAGCGGCTTCTCCATGCTTTTGAAAGGGTTGGTTTCGAAACCATCTACTTTCTTTTACTTAGAAATAATGCTTTCTAAAGCAATGCTTTTGCCCCAGTTCTTTTAATACCCTTTAATCTATTAAAAGATAAACCTAAAGGTTTCGAAAGGAATGGTTTTAAATGGTTTCGAAGCTATGTTCCACAAACTTTTACTTGAACCCAACGCTTTTGAAAGGTTTGTTTTAAGTAAGGAATTTTAATACCTTCGAAAAGTATATAATGTAGGTTTCGAAGGGGAGGTACCCCCAATGTTTTCGAAAGGTTTAACTGAGTCTTTAAATGGAAGGTTTCCAGTGTTTTCGAAAGGCAAGTTTAAAGTATTTTGAAAAGAGGATGTTTAAGGTTTTATAAAGCTTTTGAAGGGATACTTTCAATGATTTCGAAAGGTCTATTTTTAAAGATCTCGAAAGGTATGCTTTGGCTTTTCAGCCTAGTGTTTCAAGGTGAACTGGTTAACCTATTTTGAAAGGGGTACTTTCAATGGTTTCGAAAGGGACTGTTTAAAGTTTTTAAACAAGGGATTCGAAGGTGATACCTTGGATTTAAAACCTAATGTTTTCTAAGTTAAAGAAGAGCTTTAACTTGTTCTAAAGGGATAGATAGCCCAATTGATATAGGTTTTCATCAACACTGTTTTGTGTAAAGCATATATCATGGCAAAGATATTTGAGTAAAGCAAAGAGTATATTTTCGTTGTTTAAGTATGATTCAAAGGGTTAGATCAATTTGAAAGAAACGTTTTCAAGGAAAATTTGATGGGGTTGTTAATCCTAAGTAAATGACTCAAATATTAGAATACCAGATGGGACTCGTATAGGGTCGCGCCCTATACTTTCACTAATAGCCCCTAGCTAATATAGGTCCAAAATTACAGTGTGTAGGGCTTTGTCACGAGTAATACTAAAATGATGTTACACACAGAAAGGAATATACAGAGGAAAGATAGGTTATTGGTGAGCCCACAAAACCATTAGGATCAGCTGATCCTAGGAGAAGTAAGTTAATGACAGACCATCCAGGAGTGTGTCCAATAGAAGTTAGATTATTTATTATGTCTGGTAGGCCCAAGTCAGCCAATGGTTAGTAGTTAGCCAAACAAAACTATTGTTGGGACAGATATTCCATTGATTAACTGATTTATGTGCATATATGATATTACTACTATTGCTTTAATCAACTTTATTGTAGGATTCGGATTTGCAAAAGATTTTTTTTAAAAGGGGATATTAGTGAGGGTAAACCCATTCTGCTACACGGCGTGGTCTCACTTAATATCAGATAACCGAGATGTAATAGCATTATTCACACCAGGCTTTATGTCTGACTCGAAGTTTATTTTTTTCACTTAAACTCTCGGGTGCTCAAAATTTAATTTGAGTAGATTGAGAGTTAAGGTTTTCAGGTTTAGTGGGTTGGACAAATAAGCTTCTGAAGACCTACAGAAGGCAAGCCATGTAGGAGCTATTTAGTTTTATTTCCACTGTGATGTATTTATGACAAACATGTTTATTTAGTACTCTAATCATCCAAGGGGGCATCTTCATTTGTTGCTCTTGGCGAAATTTGTAATAATAATATTTGATCAAAACCTGGGAAACATTTTGGGATTATGTATCTAAATATGAAATATGGATTTGGAATATAACCAGAAAAGATGTTTTAATTCTATGTTGATTTTATTTCATATTCATGTGCTTCTGATATTATGACGACCATTAGCATTACCGTATTTTGTCACCGAAAGTTAATACTATGGATGACTACAGCATCTGTAGCGCTTAGCTTCGGGCCTCAAGATAGGGGATGTTACAGTCTTGTTTGGAAATCATCAATCTATCAGATCCGGTATATCAGGAAATAGATCAGGTCATGTAAACCAAACCTTAAGGTTTATTGGATCGATACCGGTCCATTCGTTGATCGCTACCGGTCCATGGTTTTGGTCCAGAATGTTGTATTTTACTCCAAAATACCTCATTCTTTAATGTTCTTCGTTTTTAAAGGCAAAATGATCTTTTTGATGGATTGATATCGACCCAAACATATGCCAAAATGACATATCTTTACTTTAAACATGCTAGAAATCCATTAAACTCGAACTTTGGGCCTCATTGGGCTTTTTAATAGAATGGATAAGTACTAATCCATGGACTTAGCTAATTTTGACCCCTTCTTCCTTTGATCTTCATAATTAATCGTCTTTGAATCTAGAATTCATTCCCTCATCATTTTGTACTCCATTCCTATCAAAATATCGTTTGGGTAAAGTGCGAGATGACAGCATCATAAAAGAAAGAGTGGGAATAGTTCTTTTAGAAATTCTACAATAAAGAAAAGTTTGGTGAGAAAGTGTTATTATTCTACTTGATCTAATAATGATCAATCATCAATTTCATCAATATTTCACACTACCCATCATTTACTTCTACAACAACTAAACCAAATTGTGAACCAACAAACAAAAAAATGATTTGTAAACCTTACCTTCTAATTGACATTAAGAAATCGATACTCTTCTACTTGATCTAACAATATTATACTTCCCTATATTTATGGTGCAATGAAGTTGATAAAAATGAAATATGGAAAACTGGGGATTTTAGGTTTTGAGAATTGATTTAGTTAATGTGAATAATAAAGGAAGTGAGATATCCTGTTGTTGTTATATAGTAGGCATATCGCCTAAGGCATTTTCAAAAAGTCGTTAGTGTTATATCTAACGGCTTTTGAAAATGCGATAGAATAAAATTGTAGAAAAGAAATAATTTGGCTACTAATGGGAAGTCATTGGTCTATTTAAATCAGCCAGGCAGCAGTCTATGTTTATAAATAATTTTCCAAATCCATCTACTTATGTCGTAACTTTGAAAAAAAATTGCAAACCTATAAAAGTCAAAACTTGATGTAAAGATTTAAAGTTGGCACTGTTAAAGGGACTCCATTTTTGATAAGAGAGAGCAAATTTCTAAAAATGTGTTGGATTGTGTTTTTATGGCTAAACTAATATTAAAGTATATAAATAATATTCTAAGCTAAATCCAGATAAAACAAGATAACGTAAAGAACTTGTGCACCATACTTTTTATACTGGTTCGAACCACTATCCTACGTCCAGTCTCAAAATCTCTTATTCTAGCTTTAGCTCACTAAACTCAAACAATTGCCTGAGCCATTGAACAGGCCTTTACACTGACTAAATAAAATATAAAATTTGAATGTAGACGTGTCTTCAATACACATATATACCCAATATAATATAATCTCCTATAACTTACAAGAACCAATTTATAGATGAATATTCAGGAGGTTAGAAATTAGAATACTGGTGATAGTATGTGAATGATCACTGACTTGATAATAAGAGATAGACTAGGGTTTTAAATAGTAAATCGAAGAATTGAGAAGCAATTTTGGTGATTAAACTTGTTAAAATCAAGACTATTTATAGATTTGAAAGAATTTGAAGAGGGGATATGTTCATTCACCATTACAGAAGGTCATGTCTGAAGAAAGAAGAAGAAACGCGACCATTTGGATGAAAAGGAATAAAAATTCATTTTAGAATTTTTTTTGAAGAGATTCATGCACCGGTGGCTTACTACTAGTCCACTGATGTTCGAATTTCTTTCAGAAGTTCTGAAAGCTAAAAACCTTAAAGGAATATATAAAAAAATTGTGAAAAAAAATCCTAAAATTTATTTTTACGGCTTTCGAATGGTGATGTGTGATTCTTGTAAGTTTTAACTATATATGTATATATATATATATATATATCTAAGACAAAACGACTCACAATTACACAATCATCGAGTGTTCTTCCAATAGACGATCTTCCAAAGCTTTAGCGTGATTCCTTCTATCTCTTCAAGGCTTTGCGATAATATTTATTTAACTAGCGTGTTTTTAAACTATAGTATGGACTTGTCATCATCAAAACTGGGAATTCTTATTCTAACATGCTCCCTCTTTTTGATGATGACAACTTATATCTGCATTAATGAAGGACATTACTATGATTCTTGTGAATGCAATGCTCATCTTAAATATATGTACAAAATTTTTTATTACAACTTTGTTTTGGTACTCCCCCTGAATGTATGCTGAAGGTATTATTTCCAATGTGATTTTTCCTTCTAGTGTTACTGGTGATCGTGTGTCTTCTAGTGCCGACCACGCTTACATTATTGAGTGGAATAATTTTGAGAAAGTGTGGATTCATGAGCCATCTGAGATGAGTTATGACCCAGCTCGAAATGAATTCCACATGTTTGTAAGTGAAGATGTAGGTGAAACTAAGCGTTAGTATTACTCGGTAGATGGGGAGGGACTTGTTCTCTCGGTAGATGGTGATCTTAGTGCTAGGAATAGGGCTATTCTTGAAGATTATTTGGGATAAGAAATACATATATTGCAAGGAATACTCTGGTTATGATCCAAATATTGTGTCACTATTCGCGGGGTTTCTGCATGTGATTGGCCCAGTTTCTTCGGACGATGGAAGTGGTTCCTCCTCTTCTGAAGAGGACTAGCTTTGGTCACTTATAGTAGATTAGGCATTTCTGCCTATCTCATATTTTGTATTTTCCTTTTTCAATAGTTAAGGCATGCTCCCTTGCTCCCATATAACTGTTGATTTGTTCGTAATAATAGTGGATGGTCCACTATAAAACAGGCTGGCTTTGCCACAAAAA
Organism: Allium fistulosum; assembly: GCA_030737815.1. Lineage (NCBI taxonomy): Eukaryota > Viridiplantae > Streptophyta > Magnoliopsida > Asparagales > Amaryllidaceae > Allium > Allium fistulosum. The sequence continues at coordinate 190,605,439 of CM060902.1, read as the reverse complement.
ATATACAAAGTTGTTTTAAAACAATATAATATACATATATATATATATATATATATATTACAGCAATAAAATAACACACACACAAATATATATATATATATTCATTTATAATTATATTTGTAATATCTAAAATATTTATAAATATGTGTATTTAAATATGAATATTTATATTATATAATTATATTAATTATGAAAATAAATAAAATCAAATACTTATTTTATAGCATTCTAGATCCAACACACAATATATAAAATATTTTATTATAATTTTATATTATTAAATTATATATCTATATTAGTCGAAAAGCATTAAAATAGTGTTAAAAATATTTTCATAACATATTTTTCAAATTTTAAATTTTTTAAAGTTCAATTCTGATATTATAAGGTCACAAACAAAATTCTATAATTTCTCGAGTAAAAATTATATTTTTATTGTTTAGTTAATTTCGACTGCATAATTAAATGATATTTTAGAAATAATAATTTAGATCTTTTAATTATGGGATTTTGGTCGAGAGATAATATGGTGATGAAGAATTTTTATAAAATTTAAAATATAATTTTTGAAATATATATTATTTTGTATGAATTATTCAACTTATATTTTGATTTAAATAATATTAAAATTAGTAAATAATTATTAAAAATACTTTTCTATTACCTACAATTATATTTAGCATTAAATTGCATATATAAAAATATAAGATCAATTTAACATGATAAGATGGCATATTTAATTATAAAGTCTTTTAATTTATGTAACATGACATATTAATATAAATATAATTAAATAATAAAATAATAAAAATTAAAATAACTTTATTTGGTTGTGTGAAAATAAGATATATATTAAAAAAATGTTTTTTATACATACATATAACCATTCAATATGTGACAACATTCATACATATAGGAATCTCACATAACTAACAATATAATTATGATATATATAAACAAGAAATAGAGTATTATACATTAATTATAAGTCATGAAATAATAAGACCATATCGAAACCTATGCCTTAAAGTACACTATGCTATGATGAATATCTCTCCTTAGAACTCTTCTCAATTCGGTAGATTGCTAATCCTTGAATCACAGACCCTTTGATGTCAAATAACCGTAGCTTTGAATTGGTTTGGTTTGAATATTAATGGAGCTCTTGAAGGCATGGATCTGCGGGCAAAATAGAGATAGAAGGCGGCTAAAAGTTTTTTGAAGGTTGAGAGTAGAGATGGTTATATAGAGGAGGAGTCGGAGATATTTAAGGATCAATATCCTACATCATCTCTTACCAATTTTCTTCGTCTTAGCTCTCCATCTCAAAACCTTTGTTGCACCATCTTATGGTTGCATATTGCCCTCATTTTAGTCGAAATTTCCAGCCCCGTTTATGGGCTTTAAACCCATTTTAAGCCCAAATAAATATTATTAATTAAATCTAAATTAATTGCTTATCGATATCGCACATCGATCGATATATTTATAACTATTATAAATATATACAATAATATTTATTCCCCAAATCATTATCAAAGTTTTATAATTAATATTTCATAAATACTAATTAATTTATAATAAATATAAAATAATTAATTCATTTGTTCTAAAGGGAAATCATCATACCGTTTGTGTGACTCGTCAGGTGTAAATTTGGTCAGCGATTAACATCGAACTATTTGAATATTAATGTTCACACGTCACTTAGCAGGTGGTGTGACATGTTTAACGGCCAATTTTCTATTGGATTATAAAATAGCCGAAAAAATTAAATTAAAAATTAACCGCAAGCACATGGCGTATAATTTTAGTATGTGGCGAGTACGGGTCGAACCGCAGGAAATTTAATGATTTAAAAATTCTATTCAATCAAATTAAACCAAGATTTGAAATTATGATCAGCTAAAAATGTAAAACCAATGGCTAGAACAAAAGTGATTGAAAATATGAGATTAGTAGAGGCAAATCCACTCTCATATGTTTACATAAATCAGCACAAAAATAATTTATGATCTCTATTTTGAGCTTAAGTGGAATTAGTGATGTATTTATCATAAGTATGGTTTATTTATGTTATTAATTAACATAACTTAAACCATCAAACTATAATACAACAACCAAAGCCACTTATCAATTCTCATGAAAATGAAGTCAAATAAAAATCTATTTTAAGTATGATCTATTTACTATTGTATTTAGTAACATAGATCATCAAATTTTGATTCTACTTTACTTTCATAATCAAAAATAAATTAGTAAAATGATGATATAAATTTTGTTTATATTTGAGTAAGAATAGCCTATTTGCAAATACAACATAGGCTATCAAATTCATTTTTATAAACTTACATCAACATTCACTTTTCATGAAGCATAAAAGAGACCATAAATCACAAAATATGTTGAATTTACATAATTTAGAGAGCTTCATTACCCCTAAATTGAAGGGGTTTAGCTACTCATTTGTGTTATCATTTCAGTACTTGTAAATTTCAATGTAGAAAAGCAGGCAAAATGAAAGCTAATTAGAATTAAAAAGAACTAAACTATTTTCATAAAAATAAAACTAAGCTACTAACATGAAATGAAAGAGCATGTAAATAAAAATGAACAAGAAAATAAAATAAGAACAAGGAAGAAGTAAAAGAACAAGAGGCTTAGGAAGGCATTTTTATTTCATATAACTTTGATGCTACAACTTGCATGCTAAGATCCTAAGTAATTAAAAGATCCATTACATGAACATAAGAGGGCTATTTATACATGCACAAAACCCTAATCCACATTTTAGGGGGCTTCCCAAAATACCCCTTAGGAAGTGTGGCCACCAAGTTATCATTAGTCTCTAATTAATCTATCATCAAGTATGCATGTAACTTTAACCTCCACTAACTTGTGCATTAGCTCCTAATTGTAGATTAAGGTAAGTGGGTAGGTAGGGTCCTCCATGATGCATGGGTTGAATTATTTCCATCTTCATTCCTTTGTTTCCATCCTTGTGCATGTATATTTCCATGAGAACATCTTCATATTCCATCCACAATTCCTATAATTAAAAAGAAAATGTGCGTATAAATATTCTAAAAATTAATTCATGCATAAAATTACTATTTTACCACCACATTGATGTATGAATGATGACTTGAAAGCATATTTGAAATTTGGTTTTAAAAATGTAAAAATACCCAATTATGACATCTATTTAAATAAAAATAGATTAAATATGGATGTAAAAATATGCACATTTACGTGCACATCAAATACCCCCACACTTATCTTTTTATTCGTCCTCGAATAAAGAAAAACTAAGATAATCTGTTTTCATAGGAAACACGATTGCATTGAGTATATGCAACAAGCCGATAAACCTCTAGGTGTCCCTAGTAGGACGAGTGTTGTCGCATGAGGGTTTTCAGCGGATACTACCCACAAAATCCAAATGCAACATGAGAAAATCCTAAATGCAAGATTTATTTACAAAGAGATGGATGCAAGTTTTTGAAAATATTTACAAATGAAAATTTTAATTTCAAATCTATACGAATAAGTTAAATATAAGTTCTAGTCATTATCAAGAAATTTAAGTCCTTTTACTCGTCAAACTTCAAACAAAAATTAAGTAATCATCACAATTAGACTCTAGTTTGGCTAGTTGTTTCGGTTGATAACATAGTGCAACTATGAAACAGATCCTTAGTTTTATATCAAAGTTTTTCAAAGTAGTATTTTCATTTCTTTTGAATAACAAGTCAAATCACATAAGTGAAAATAGTGCTTGGATTTCAATTGCTTACTCTCTCTTTATTTGAAAAATTTATTGATATTAACAATATTTACATATGCCTAACTCAGAAAACTGAGGCCAGATATATGACCCATGCACTGCCTTTCGGGCTTACGTGAGGGAAATACAGAGCATGGTGAGTGCACACAAAAGTGTGTACACCTATCGACTGTAGGCGTTATTAATGAAAGAATTTTTATATGCATACACCTAACTCGGATAAACTGAGGCCAGATATACCGATCATGCACTCCCTTTCAGACTTATGTGAGAAGGGTATAGAGCATGGCGAGTGTACATTGCGTATGAACACATGACTCTAGGTGTTAATAAAATATATACATATATACAAAAATAATTTGTTTTTATTTTTTTATGAAGAGAAAGTTTTAAAATATCATCTTAGCATTACTTAACTTAAAAGATGTAAAATGTTATCGCCTTTACTTTAAATCAACCACTTATTAAACAAAGATTTCAATTAGGATATACTTCATATTTATCACCCATAAACCTTCCTATATACTAGTTCAACCTTCGTTACTTGTAATCAAACTTTATTTTTATTTTTGTTAAGACAAATAAATTTTCAAAGATTTCAATTTAATAACCAAAACTTGTACTTATCCTATGGTGTTTCTTCGGAAATAAATCAAGATGCTAAAAAGAAAATTTGTTTTGATGTTTTTTTTTTGTTTTTTCTCCTTTTGTTTTTTTAAAATTTTTGAGTTTGGGAAAGAAAATTCATAAAAAATCAACCATGAAAAATCAAAATGAAGATGAGACTCCACACCCCCCCCCCCACACACACTTGATTTTGACTGCGTCCCCACAGTCAATGCATGATATAATGAGTGTAATGGGGAAAAATATGTACATATTTACAAAAGAGGGTTAACATTTCTTACTAGACGTAGCATAGCTCATGAAGAATCATGAACTCCTCCTTTTGATTACTTGGTAATTCCAAGAAAGGTTTCAAATGATGACCATTGACTTTGAAAATCGATCCGTCCCTGGGGTTTTGTATTTCTATGGCACCGTGTGGAAGAACAGTTCTTACCGCAAAAGGTCCGATCCATCTCGATTTTAATTTCCCAGGGAATAAGTGAAGTCTAGAGTCATATAAAAGAACTTTTTGGTCTAGTGAAATTGTTTTTCTTAGGATTGATTTGTCATGAAAAACTTTTGATCTTTCTTTGTAAAAAAATTCATTTTCATACGCATCGTTCCTGAGTTTTTCTAGTTCGATGAGTTGTAGTTGTTGGTTTTCTGCAGCTTTCTCAAGATCAAAGTTTAAGTTCTTTATTGCCCGCAATGCTTTATGTTTGATTTCAATAGGTAAATGGCAAGCTTTCCCGTAAACTAAAAGAAATGGGGACATCCCAAGGTTAGTTTTAAAAGTGGACGGTAAGCCTAAAGTGCGTCGGTCAATTTTTGAGACCAATCTTTTCGATTTTTGTTAACTGTTTTCTCCAAGATTTGTTTTATTTATCGATTTGAAACTTCAACTTGGCCACAAGTTTAAAGATGATACGGAGTAGATAACTTATGGGTTATCGATTATTTCTTCATTAAAGTTTCAAATGAACGATTGCAAAATTGGGTTCTGTTATCACTGATTATTATGCGAGGTGTGCCGAACCTTGAAAAGATGTTTTCTTTAAGAAATTTCACAACAATTCTATGGTCGTTGGTTTTGCACGAAACGGCTTCAACCCATTCCGAGACGTAATCAACACCAAGAAGAATATACAAATTTCTAAAAGAATTGGGAAAAGGTCCCATAAATTCGATACCCCAAACATCAAAGGTTTCGAATCATAGAAATGGGGTTTAGAGGAATCATATTTCATCGGGAAATTCTTCTAAGCATTTAGCATCGATCGCAAGTTTTGCAAAATTCGAATGAGTCTTTGAAAAGAGTAGGCTAATAGAAACCACATTGAAGCACCTTTTCAGCTGTTTTTCGAGGACCAAAGTGCCCACCATAGACTTGTTCATGGCAAAATGACAGAAAGCTTTTGATTTCGCAATCCGAGATGCAACATCGAATGATTTGGTCGGAACGGTATTTAAACAAGTATGGATCATCCCAATAGAAGTACTTGACTTGGGACAAAAATTTATATTTATCTTGTTTCGACCAAAATGAGGGAGTTTCTTTAGGGACTAAATAGTTCACTATGTCGGCATACCACAGATCGATAGAGAGAGAAAGAAGTTGTTCGTTGAGAAAGTTTTCATTGATTGGTAAAGGTGATGGTGCATTGGGAAGATGAGACAAGTGATCGGCTATGACATTGTCGGATCCTTTTTTGTCCTTGATTGTAAGGTCAAATTCTTGTAGTAAAAGGATCCAATGAATTAAAAGAGACTTAGCGTCATTTTTAGCGAAAAGATATCGAAGAGTGGAATGATCAATGTAAACAGTAATGTGTGAGCCTATCAAATATTGTCGGAATTTTTCGAGAGCAAAAACTACCGCTAGAAACTCTTTTTTAGTAGTTGTGTAGTTAAGTTGAGCATCGTTCAGAGTCATGATAGCGTAGTAGATAACGTGAAGGATCTTGTTGATGCGTTGTCCTAAGACAGCACCAACTGCAAAGTTCGAAGCTTCACACATTATTTCAAATGGAAGATCCCAATTCAGTGAGCAAATTACAAGAGCTGAAACGAGTTTGTTTTTTAGACGTTCAAAAGCAGAGACACAATTAGAGTTAAAATCGAAAGGAACGTCTTTTCCAAGAAGAGTCGTAAGAGGTCGAGCAATCTTACTAAACCTTTTACAAAGCGTCTATAGAAACCGACATGGCCTAGGAAAGAGCGAATGTCTTTAACGGATTTGGGAATGGGTAGATTTGCAATGACATCGATTTTCACTTTATCTACCTCAATGCCTTTATTTGAAATGACATGTCCAAGGACTATGCCTTGAGTGACCATAAAGTGGCATTTTTCTCAATTTAGCGTTAAGTGTTTATCCTTGCATCGTTTAAGAACCAATTCAAGATGGTTTAAGCATTCAGAAAAAGAGTTTCCAAAGATTGAAAAATCATTCATAAATACTTCAAGAAAACATTCGATCATATCAGAAAAGATGCTGACCATGCATCTTTGAAATGTAGTAGGAGCTTGCAAAGGCCAAAGGGCATACGCCAATACGCAAAAGTGCCAAAGGGACACATGAAAGTTGTCTTCTCTTGATCTTCGGGAGCGATTGGAATTTGGTTATAGCCGGAATAACCATCAAGAAAGCAATAGAATTCATGGCCGGCTAAACGTTCGAGCATTTGGCCGATAAAAGGAGGAGGGAAGTGATCCTTATGTGTTGCGGCATTTAATTTTCGATAGTTAATGGAAACACGCCAACCTATTTGAGTACGAGTTCGAATAAGTTCGTTTGAGTCGTTCTTAATAATGGTAAGCCCAGACTTTTTTGGTACAACATGAATTGGGCTAACCCACGAACTATCAGAGATTGGGTATATGATTCCGTTATTGAGAAGTTTGAGAATTTCATCACGAACCACATCCTTTACTTTTGGGTTAAGCCTTCGTTGTGCGTCACGAACAGGTTTGGCATCGTCAATTAAATGGATGCGATGTTAAATAGAGCAGGACTAATTCCCTTTATATCGGTGATCGATCATCCAATTGCTTCCTTGTTTTTCGAAAGGATTGAAAGTAAGGAAGTTTCTTGATCAAGAGAGATATTCACAGAAATTATGATGGGAAACGTTCCATTATCACCTTAGTATGCGTACTTAAGGTGATCGGGAAGGGGTTTAAGATCCAACCTCGGGGGTTGCTTGGTTAAAGAATTAGGTTGAGATTCGGACTCAACTGGAAGCGATTCAAAAGGGAGAGTGAATTCAATCTCATTGGAGATTTCATGAAACAATATTTCGTACTCGACCTCGCGTTCATCATTAAGGTCAATCGTCTCGTTTTTGAAGTTTTCGTAAATTGCACTAACTTCGAATGTTTGGTCACGTGGTTCATTCGATTGGTTTTCAAGATTGAAAATGTTAAGATCCAAAGTCATGTTTCCAAAGTAAATTTTCATCGAACCGTTGCGACAATTGATTAAGGCATTTGAGGCAGCTAAGAATGGTCGGCCTAATATCAATGGGATTTGACTCGCAGGGTTGGTCACAAGTTGTGTTTTGAGAACGATAAAATCAACGGGGAATATGAATTGCTCTACTCTAATGAGCACGTCCTCAAATTCTCCCATGGGCTTCTTAATGGAACGATCAACGAATTGAAGTGTGACTTTTGTCAGTTTGAGCTCACCTAAGCCTAATTGTTCGTACATAGAATATGGAATCAAATTTACACCCGCGCCTAAGTCAATCAAGCATTTGTTAATCGACTTGTCTTCAATTGTACACGAAATCGTAAGGCAGCCAGGATCTTTGTATTTAACGGGCATGGATTGGGACAAGACTTCACTCAAACTGGCTGCTAAGAAGACTTTTTTGGGCACTTGAGTGTGTCGCTTTTGGGTACACAAGTCCTTAAGAAATTTAGCGTAAGTTGGGACTTGCTGAATGATGTCAAGAAGCGGGATGTTAACTCTCACTTGTTTAAAAATTTACAACATCTTTTCCATTTGGTCCGAGTGTTTCTTGGGTCGAAGACGATGTGAAAATGGAACACGATACTCAGTAGGCAGGTCTACTTGAGTAGAAGAAGAATTTTGATTGGCATTGGATGTTTGCCTCCACGTTTTGTTCAGATTCGTTTGTTGTTTTAGAAGTGTCGAGAGAGGTTTCTGGTAAATCATTTGGATTAACGACTTGATTATCTATTTGTTTACCGGAACATAGAGTTGTGATAGCATTCAGTTGGGTTACGTTGCAACCTTGAACAACATGGGCTTTATTCGAATTAGTGTTTTGATTTCTGGGATTTGGAACAGGCTGGCTTAGGAATGTGCCTCGTTCACGTTCACTTACAGACGTGGCTAATTGACTCATTTGCATTTCAAGTTTTGCAATAGATTGGCTCGTGTTTTGCATATATGAGGTTAATAAGTTTTGCAGATTATTGTTTGATTGAAGGCTTTGATTAGTTGCTTAAGCCAACATTTCAGGACTTTTTTCAAGTGAACTTAAACGTTTATCGTCTTGGGGAGAGGGAGTAAGATTTGGTTGAAAATTTGATTGTTGCGGTTGATTTTGAGACGGTCCGTAAAATTTGGTTGAAAATGATGGGGCTGAAAGGGAGGATTAGAAGCATTATTCGAAAATGCTTGAAAATTTGGATGAGGCACATTAGTGTTGGAATTGTTTTTGTTCTAAGAAAAATTCAGATGATTTCTCCAACTAGGATTGTACGTTGGAGAAAACGGGTCATTTTTAGCTTTATTGAAAGCATTGAGTTGTTCGACCGTGTTAGGGCACTGATTGCCTATATGATAAGGATCATTGCATTTATAACACATGGTTGGGAAGCTTGGTTCATTTGGTTTGATGAGAAAACATTGTCGAATTTGTTAATCATTGCGTCAATTTTAGCTTCCAAGGCAAAAGATGATCGTATCGAGTGTGCGCTTGATCGTGAGTAAATTGATTTTTCGTTTGAACGTTCCCATTGGGACGACTTTTCGGCTAGGTTTTCAAGAAATTTCCAAGCATCATCATGATGTTAGGCAAGAAAGTTGCCTTGGCACATTGATTCGAGCATGGTTCTTGAGCTGTTTTCAAGTCCATCGTCTAAGATTTGGCAAAGCGTCCATTTTTCAAAATTATGGTGTGGACATTTTATCAAAATCTCTTTGAATCTTTCAAAATATTTTCCTAATGGTTCTCCCCCAAATTGATGAAAATTGATAATTTCATTTTGGATTTTAGATTATTTTCCAAGGGGTAGAACTTTTTTAAGGAAACTTTCACAAATTCTTCCCAAGTTTTAATCGAGTTAGATGGTAAGTTGTACAACCATTTTTCAGCATAATCCATAAGAGCAAATGGAATTAATCGGATTTTGATTCTGTCATCAGAAAGTTGTTGGAGTTTAATGGTTGTGCAAACTTGTTCGAATTTCGTCAAGAAAATGTATGGGTCATCATGCTCAAAATTGCCAAATTTTGGAAGCGTGGCAATAAGGTTCGAGTGAATTTCCAAATGGTTACCCGTTGGGGCGGGTAACGTGATGCAAGATGAAATAGAAACTCTATCGGGAAAGATTCTATCCATAAGAGTTCGGGGGGCATTTTCATTCGCCATTTTAGGAGGATCGTTTGTTCGAGTTAAACGATTTGTAGAAGGGTCATGAGTCCAACAATTCGTAGAAGTGTCACGAATCCAAATACTCAAGCACTAGCGAGAAAAATAAGGGAAGAGAAAGAAGATAGAATCGAGTTTAAGAGAAAGAAGCAAGGTTTAGAAAACGAAGTGAGAAATTGTTTGTTTTTTTATACCCTTTTTTTAAGAAGGAAAAATATTTACCAAGAGAAATTTATTTTCAAAAGACATTTTTTTTTTGCTTTTCAAATTTTTTTATATGTTTTTGTATTTTTTGTTTTTGAATTTTCAAAATTTTAAATATTTACCAAAAGGAATTTTTGTTTTTGTTTTAGAAAATGCAAAATGGGAATTTGATTTTTGTTTTTGTTATTGAATTTTCAATTTTTTTCTTTTTTTATATGTTATTGAAAAGATTATATATATTTTTTCAAAAAAAAAAAGGAAACTTAAATTTTATTTTGGATTTTTGACTTTGTTTCAAAAAAAATTAACGGAGAAGATTTAAAAGGATTTTTTTGTTTTGGGTAAAAAAAACTAAGTTAAGTTAAATTTACAAAAAAAAAATTATTTTTGGATTTTGAATTTTTTTTTTGTTTTTTAAAAATATGCATGAACTAATGCAATTAAATGACTACAAAGGACTTAATGACAAATTTTCTGTCCTTAGTAGCTCCTAACCCAATTTTGTATAACCACACTTTGTCTTAAATCAAAAAAATATTTCTTAGCCAGGTAACGAGCAAGAGTTATCGATGCACCACGAATCACCGTAGCATTGCAACCGAAGGTTTAAGTACCTTCAAAGAAACAACCACTGTAATATTCACGAATCACCGTAATATTTATAAATGGTTATTGCTCTGCCGTAGCCTAGACACCAAGAAATAAAATTGTTCAAAGAAGACAATTATCAAGATACAATTAAGCGCTAGATGAGCTCGCGACTTCCTTAAGTCTGAAGTCTAACCGTTATTATTAGTCAAAATTCTAGAATGAAATGCAATTTGTAGTCCAAGGAAGGGGTGATGAAATCCCCCACCTTATGTGGATTTCGGTACTGCCCTTAGAAAATAAAAATAAGATGAGATGAATGCAAAACAGAAATTAAACATGATTTTAACAATGCAACTACAATGATATTTGTTTTTATTTTTTAATTTTTGAAATTTTTTTATATATATAAATGCAAATGCAAGCAACCAACAATGGAAATCAAAATAAAAACAAGGAAAAAGGGCACGATACCAGAGCGTGTAGAATTATTACCAATTTTTTTTAGCAGCGTTTTTTTATAAGCAAGCAAAGCAATTCTTTTCCTTGCGATTTTCTGCTTTGGCAGCCTGAAATTTTGAACAAGATATATACATTTGTTTTTTTTTAATATATAAGGATGGAACTTAAAACAATTTAAAACAAAACAAATTTAAAATCAATTTTTTTAAAGGGTAAAACAAAACTAAAGTAAAAACAAATTAAACAAAACAAATTAAGCAAACTCTTTATTTAATTATGATTAAACTAAAAACAAATTAGACACAGAGAAATACCAAATTAAAAGAAACAAACCAATTGAAACAAATTAAACAAAGCAAATTTTTGCTCAAGCCTTCAAGCCAACCCGGCCCAAACACTCAACCCCGTTTGTTTTTTTTCTTTTTTTAAAGAAAAAACTTTAACACAATCTCTCTGTTCAAAGAAACAAAATTAAGCAGCGAAATAAAAAAAAGCGTCTTCCTCAATTCAATCAAAGAAATCTAATTTGGTAGTGGTGGGTGTTTTGGGAGATTCGATTCACGGTTTGAGGCGCTCGAAGTTGCGACAGTGTCTGGTTTCGTGGAGAAGGCAGGGAGGTGATGACAATTTGGGGATTGTTGATTTGTTGTGTGAAAACGAAGGCGGTGAAGGTTGATTTGGGGATTCGGGTTGTCGGAGGTTGTTTGATGAAGGTTTTTGTGTAGGTTGAAGTTGGTTGTCTTGCGGCAGTGGGTATTCAAGTAGTTTGAGATGGTCGCAGTCTGCGTTGGTGATGGTTGAATGGTTTAGTGGGATGGTTGATGACTGGTTTATGAGGTGATGGGAGGAGCAAAGGAGTGTCGGCAAGCGGTTGTGAATAGTTGAAAGGTGCTGTCAGGTGAGAGTGCAAATATAGTCAGAGCAGGCAATGATGAAGAACCAATCATAGTAGAGGTAAGTTCAAATTGCAAGTGGTGGATGTTGTGGGTAGAGGCGGTTGGGTATTGGGAGATCATGGATGGTGATAGTAACTGGAATGTTTGATGTAGTAGGAAGACGAATGGTGAAGTGCACAGTTTGCTGATGTGCTGTAGTAGGAAGAGGAAGTGGGGTAATGACTGATGTTATGCAGGCACAGTGATGATGGGGTGGTTGTATGATGGTAGTTATGCAGAAGTTGTAGTTGAAGTTGTTGATGATGGTAGTTGCAGTTGTATATATGTAGTGAAGAAGTATAGGTTATGGACAGTGATTGAAGTGGATGAAGAGGTGATAGGAAGGAGATTCTCTGGTTTGAGGAGGAAGGTCAGTAGCAGTTAGGAGTGATGGAGGAAGAAGTGTCACAGTGGTTTGTGTAGAGGAAATGGATGTGAATGCGATGTTGTATGATTAGTGAAGTGGGAGAATGAAGGTTTCTATGTTGATGACTGAGGTGAAGGTGGTAAGTGATGGTTAGTTGTTGTGTGAAGTATGGTATTTGCTGGAGGATGGGTAGTGGTTGAGAAGTGCAGTCAGTTGTATGAAGAGATGTATATGGAATTGATGGGTAGTGTTTGATGTATATGGAGGATAGATGTATATGAGGTGGGTTGTTACTGCAGTAAGAGGATGGTTTTTGATTGTATTGCTAAAAGCAGGGGTTGTTATTGTTTGTTTGTATGGTTTGTGAAGTTTTGGTGGAGGAATAGGAAGGTGCAGCAGTTGTATAGGAACTGTGATGTAGTGGTCGTTGATGGTGGGTATGGCAGTGAATGTTGAGAAGTGTGGTGGTCTATGGTTAGGAGTTGTTGTTGAGCAGGTGGGGGAAATTTGAGATGTTGTTAAGAAGTGTGATGTGCTGACTGTGAGTAGGGTGGTTGTGTGGCCTTGATGTATGAAGTGGAGTGTTGTTGTAGATGGTCGGGAGATGGTGAATGCAGTTGTTTTGTTAGGGCAGTGGAAGATGGTGGTCAGGGGAGGGATGTTTGTTGTCTAGAGGAATGTAGTGTGACAGAATTGAATAGTGACGGAAGTATGTGCACAGTAAGTATGTGCAAGTTTGTGCAAGTATGCAGTGAACAGTAAACAAGGATGTTTGTGGCAATGCAAGGATGGAGTTTTGTAATGTATTGTTATTGAAAATGAAATTGTAATATGAAATGAAATAAAAAAATTTAAAATTGTGTATGTTTTTTTATAAATATACAAATGCAATTGCAATTAGAACAACAAGCAAACAAACAAATGAAAGCAGAATTCACACAACAAACACACAACAAATTTTTTTAAAATGCAAATTAACACACAAAACAAACACATAATAAAATCAAATGACAAATAATTCGAAGAATAGAAATTAAAATCAAATTAATTCTCCAGCAACGGCGCCAAAAACTTATTTAACGACCAATGTTCTATTGGATTAGAAAATAGCCAAAAAAATTAAATTAAAAATTAACCGCAAGCGCACGACGTACAATTTTAGTACGCGAGTGTGGGTCGATCCGCGGGGAATTTAATGATCTAAAAATTATATTCAATCAAATTAAACCAAGATTTGAAGTTGTGATTAGCTAAAAATGTAAAACAAAAATCTAGAACAAAAGTGATTGAAAATATGAGATTAGAAAGCAATTTAGAGGCAAATCCATTCTCATATGTTTACATAAATCAACACAAAAAAAATCTATGATCTCTATTTTGGTCTTAAGTGGAATTGTGACGTATTTATCATAAGTATGGTTTATTTATGTTATTAATTAACATAACTTAAACCATCAAACTATAATACAACAACCAAAGCCACTTATCAATTCTCATGAAAATGAAATCAAAGAAAAAGCTATTTTAAGTATGATCTATTTACTATTGTACTTAGTAACATAGATCATTAAACTTTGATTCTACTTTAATTTCATAATCAAGAATCAATTAGTAAAATGATGATGTAAACTGCGTTTATATTTGAGTAAGAATAGCCTATTTACAAATACAACATAGGCTATCAAACTCATTTTTATAAACTTACATCAACATTCACTTTTCATGAAGCATAAAAGAGACCATAAATCACAAAATATGTTGAATTTACATAATTTAGCGAGCTTCATTACCCCTAAATTGAAGGTGTTTAGCTACTCATTGTTATTATCATTTCAACACTTGTAAATTTCAACATAGAAAAGCAAGCAAAATGAAAGCTAATTAAAATAATAAAGAACTAAACCATTTGCATAAAAATAAAACTAAGCTACTAACATGAAATGAAAGAGCATGTGAATAAAAATAAGCAAGAAAATAAAATAAGAATAAGGAAGAAGTAAAAGAACAAGAGGCTTAGGAAGCCATTTTTATTTCATATAACTTTGAGGCTACAACTTGCATGCTAATATCCTAAGTAATTAAAAGATCCATTACTTGAACATAAGAGGGCTATTTATACATGCACAGAAGCCTAATCCAAATTTTAGGGGGCTTCCCAAAATACCCTTTAGGATGTGTGGCCACCAAGTTATCATTAGTCTCTAATTAATCCATCATCAAGTATGTATGTAACTTTAACCTCCTCTAACTTATGCATTAGCTCCTAATTGTAGATTAAGATAAGTGGGTAGGTGGGGTCCTCCATGATACATGAGTTGAATTATTTCCATCTTCATTTCTTTGTTTCCATCCTTGTGCATGCATATTTCCATGATAACATCTTCATATTTCCATCCACAAATCCTATAATTAAAAAGAAAATGTGCAAATAAATATTCTCAAAATTAATTCATGCACAAAATTACTATTTTACCCCCACATTGATGTATAAATGATGACTTAAAAGCATATTTGAAATTTGGTTTTAAACATGTAAAAATACCCAATTATGACTTTTATTTAAATAAAAATAGATTAAATATGGATGTAAAAATATGCACATTTACGTGCACATCATGACATTTTGGTCAAATTTGTTACTTACTTAGTTTGGTAAAATCCAATTTTACTTTATTAAGCATTACCCAGTTGTGGCATTTACTTACACCAATTCTCTTCGTCAAAACCCAGTTGTGTCAATAAGTTACATCGATATTTCTATTTGACCTTAGTTATATTAACCAATAGAAAACTATCGAGTAAGTCACATTTATCCAATAACTATCAATATGTAAACTCTTGGTGCCCCCCAGTAGTCATGGCTAATATACTGCCCAACATCTGAAGAGTATTACGTACTCTAGTCTCAATGGATACATCAATATCCAGTCTAAATGCATCTTGATTAGAAATATTTAAAATGGTATATTTATGTTTGTTGTGATAAATTACCCACGGTTACAACACCTTGTAACTACTATCATAAAACATATTATTTATGGATTTTCTATTAAATATACTTTTAGTTAAATCAATTAATCAATATATCACATTATATCAAGTATATAATAGAAAGAAAACACCTATATTTCAAACAAGATTGGTTATCGAATTAGATACGTGTAACGAATTACATAGTTGCCCCTAAGTTATACCCCTAACTCTATAAATCTCCCACTTGCACTTGGGGTCAACTATGAAATCTTATTCTAACTTCTACAATCGGTTTCCTCAAAACCGATCGGGTCAGTCCCTCAGTGAACCGGTATGCTATTATATTTCAATTATGTACTATGTCAGTGAACTCTCTCTAACGCTGATAAACTACATTTATCATATGGAACAATTCAGAATATGTCTCTCGACTTCCAATAAACTCCAAGTTCTATTATGAACTATATCATGACATTGTATCATATAACAATGTAAGGGGATTCTCAACATTTTGAATCACCCTCGGCTCATTTATAAATTCGTGCATTTATATTTATATAAATTTCTTTATTGGTGCTTATTCAAGGCGATGTACTTAGCCTTTTCTATTGAATCGGCTATAGTCTTTCATTTGGAACATTTCCAATTTAAAGATTCTTAACTTGAATTTGTTATTGACATATTACACTCAATATCACTTATGAAGTTTGAGTCCATATACTTCTTCATAAGGAGTTTGTTGTTTATGTAAACAATTCTCTAGCATTTTATAAATACACGAGAACATTTCAAACAACCATTTAGTGATATCAATTTAGATTTGATATTTGCTTCATATATCAAATACATAAACAAATTATGATATTATAGACAATATAACATGTATGATAATTCCTATTGCCAATGCATAAGTGATGCAGGCCAAGTGTTAGGTTGTGACCGACCTAACGAAATCTTAAGTCGCTCAGAAAGGTTGAGTCATGATCGACCTAAGACCATGGGAGCTAGCAAGGAAGTTCGCGAGGAAGTACTAAGTCGTGACCGACTTAAAGAAGCCATAAGTCGTGACTGACCTAGTAGAGAACTGCGAGTTAACAAGCTAAAGGGACTAAGTCGTGACCGACCTAAAGAAGCCATAAGTCGTGAACGACCTAGTGGAGAACCGCGAGTTAACAAGCTAAAGGGAAAGGCGCTCGAACGACTTAACGAGCTACGACCTATGCTAGGTCGTGGGAAGATCTGGGGAGACAAGCCGTTCACTATAAGTCGCGAGGCTTTAAGTCTTGAAGCCTTAGGTCGTGAAGACTTAGGTCGCGAAGTTTTTCTGAAGCCGCTTCTTTAGATCGCTGATGGGGATGCCGTTCATTTTTAGGTCGCTCGCTCCAGATGCCGTTCATTTTTTAGGTCGTGTGAGTTGTATAAGTCGTATGTTGTAATATGTCGTATATTTCTTAAGTCGTTAAACATATTGTTAAGTCGTATGTTTTTAAGTCGTTCATTATAAGTCGTATGTCGTTGGAATTATGTTGTAATGTGTTTGTAATACATTCTTAAGTCGTAGGGTCTGTTAGGTCGCATACGACCTAAGGTGAGTCGTGTGGTGTCTTGAGTCGTGGATGACTTATGAGTTGTACATTTTCTGTGGCATGTGTTGTAACTTCTAAAAATAGGCCGGTGGTGCCATTTGTAATAGTTTAGTTGATTTGAATAAAATTTCATTTTTGTTAGCTTTGTGCTTTCATCCAAATTGGTAGTCGAGTGTAATCTCCTATCTCCACCTTCGACATTCGAGTGCGCTCGAATCTTCGATCGTTGAAGCCAATTCGCGGAATCAAGTGCGCTTGATCAACGCTCGAAGAATTGTAGATCTCTCCTCACGGTATCGTGCGCGATCAACGTGTCAGAGATAGCTAGAATTCAGTATCTTCGGATCAACGAATTTGGGCATTCCAGTATTCATCAATCCACCGATTGCTACTTTCATCGTATCATCAATTTTTGTATTCCGCTGCTGCGTCAATAAGGAATCTATCTTACATGTTCCATATTAAACATTTTAATGAGGTGTCCTTACATATCGATTTGGGACATTCCCAATATCTTTTATACTTGCTATAGAAGATATCATTCATAAATCCAATGTCGAGTATTAAAAACAACTAAAACTAATTTTAACATAAGTACATCGTTAACAATCAGTAGTGTGTTACTTACTTATGATTTAGAAATATATATGTACCTTTTAACGTTCTTTCTTATGCGCACACGCTTCCTCTGCATTTTGATTGACAATCAAACTATTTTATATTTCTTTCAAAACATTTATTCAATTTCAATGTTTTTAAAATGACACTTTCTATCATTTCTTGGATCATATCCAAAAATCCACAAACTCAATATCGCTCCCACTGACTTCGAGACACTGTGGTTATTATGCATAAATAGTTTTACTTTAAATCATTATTTAGACTTTTCTGTTTCAGCACATATGTACCAAAACATAAAATCATACTAGGTGATAATTTTATGAGTAAAATCCAAACCAACTTAAGCACATTGAATGGTAAATCCATTACGGTAATTTCAATAATTGAAATTCATAGTGATATTTTTATCAATGTGGCTCACTATATTCCAACTGCATTTATCTTTCCCATAAAGACACATTTGCGGCCAATGGATCATATCTATTCAGATAGAACTATCAAAATTATATTCTGACAATGTACTTGGAATCTATTTTGGATTTGTGCATCGTACCATATCATAGAGTCAATACTCTTAATGGTTTAATTAAACAACCGAGGATCATATATTTTCGACATTGATAGGAAACTCACGGTTTCTCTTCAATGTGCGAGAATATTTATTAGACACTTTAACGTGACGTGTTTATTTAGTTTAGTTAACTTCATTTTATTTCATGTTATCAGTTTTATCTTTGGATCATATCCAATTACATTTTATTACCAATAATTTCTCTAAGAAATTCCTTCACCATGAAGTTGGTATTTCTTGAAACAACAATTGTTTCTTAATGCAATAGAATAGGTATTCATAAACACTCTATGAATTGCCTTTTATATAAAATCGATTTAGTTTTAGTTTACAAAAACCTATGTTCAAAACATAAATATGTCATCTAATGATAGTACTTGCTAAACTCCTTTTGGGCAGATTCATACAAAATCCCTCATGAACAATTATTACGTGCAACCTTTCGACTCGCACAACCTGCCAACTCCTTAGCTTAGGATGTGTTGGAGTTTCTTATAAACCCCTATCTTGTATGATTTTGTAAACTATTATTTAGATGAAATAATATTAACCTCATGTAGTACTTTTAAGTACATGACCATATAGAAAGAAATTAACTCAACTTCACTCACAATTAATCATACTTTTTCCAACAAAGCTCGATTACACCTTATTGATACATCATTATGTGCCACAAGGAAGAGTGATTTTTGAGATTGAATCTTTATTCATTTTTAGATACGTTCTGAACTCTTTCCAATATACTCACCCATTTGATCAAATCTAATCATTTCCATTACGTGTATATTATTTACTTTCATTTTATACTCTATGAATCTATGTTAGACATACTACATATGTATCAAATAAGCATATCCATGTTGGTGATAACTCGTCGGTGGATATGACGAAGTACATAGAACCGTTTTGGTATTGATAGACTTACGATTGCGTACATCTATATGTATCAATCCAAAGAGTTCATCAACTCTTATGATGCTTCCACTAAATGGGTGCATAGCCTTTCATCATTTGAGATACAATTAACCAATATCATATGATTCATAATCATATAATAATATTATTTCTCAAAACTATGGCTTAGTTTTTAGTTCCAAAATAATTGTAAACAATTTTAGATGCTTCTATATTTTTAATTGCATCATTTTTATTGTGAAAACAAAAACCATATTATAGTTTATTTCATAACGAATATTCAAAATATTCACATTGGAATACAACTATGTCTATTTTTCAGTCGACACCGAAAAATAGTCATTATTTCATAAATAATTCTTGGTATGTTTTATGAAAACAATTTTCATAATTTGATGCAATCAATAATCGCTACATGGCATGCTCCCACTATTTCTGCCATTACTATAATAGCATACTAATTTAGTGGTCCATCATTCATTTAATATAGATTATTTATTTCATATCCTGCAACCAGTTTATAGTGGAGAGTTTTTTTATCAAATATCCCGAACTCAAATAAATAAATCTCATAGAAAAATAATTTTCTACACTAAAATACATTTTAGAATAGAAATCATATTTCTTATCTCAATGTTAAGTATCAATCATTATTATTATAATTCTCATTTTCGTTGTTTCTTTATGAAGCAGAAGTGATTATTCACTCTCTTCATTGCCAATTGTACTTTAAATTACATCTATTCTTATACTCATTTTCCTTTCAAATGGTCAAACCATTCAGACGAAAAGCCCTTGCTACAATATCATAATGAACTCTTTAAAAAAGCACATTCGATTATCCTTAACATTTAAGGACATCAAATATGTTGCACTTCACGTAAACTGATCAAACTGACATTTCAGCGATCGAGTTCTTAGGTTTACATTATAGTTTTGGTCCAGTGTTACATTTAACACAATATGACCCTTTTGTAATCAATCAAATTGAATACTCGATCTCGCACTACGGTTTGGTTTTTCGGATGACTAATTCCATCGAAATATTGTACATTACAAACTTTGACTGTTCACCATATAACATTTATATGCAATTGTATATGTATCAAATACCCATAGTCTTGTATTGCTTTTAGAGTTCAAAACTCATAGAATGCAATATACGGTCTCGACCAAATAAACAAGTAAGTGACCAAATTACTACTGTATTTAGTAGTTGTAAAATCAGGCGCTTGCATGGGTATTGAAACATTAACATGTAAGAAGCATTTATTAGTAGGTATATGATATATTTCTATTTACCAATCTTTGATTCAAATCATTTGTATATCTTAATTGATAAACATTTTATCAATTGTATTAAATGCACAAAATTATCGTTGTAGATTATTATAACATTATATAGCATATATTATTTCAATATTATAAAGGTTAAATGTTATCATTTCATTTTTCTAATAAAGCTCTCATACAATTTCCTACCTTTGCCTTCTCTATCTGACCATTCCCCAAAAATAATCTCTCCAGGGATTGATGCCATGAAAGGAAAAACAAGTTTTAAAATTTTTAATGCGTGGATTAATGATCTTGATTTCTGTAATATTATTAATCTGGCATGGGCTAACATTTATCTTGGTAATCCAATGTATGTTTTGCAAAAAAAATTAAAAGCAATCAAAGTGGTTATGAAGGCTTGGTCCAAAATAAATTTTTGAAGTGGAAATTCTTTATCTACTTTGATTAAAATCAAGCTTGATGAAGTGCAATCCTCAATGCTGAATCACATGAATGATCCAACCATTGCTGCCCATAAAGCTACAGTTTCATCTCGGTACACTGAAGCTCTTCAGTAGGAGGCCAACATGCTTAAACAGAAAATAAGAATTAGGTGGGATAATGAAGGAGACAGAGATTTGGCCTTCTTTCATCCTTCCCTCAAATCAAAGCACACCAGAGAGAATATCAATGCTATTTTTGACCAACATGGGGAGCTCCATTCCGATCCATCCAAAATTGAGGAGGTTTTTCTTTCTTACTTCAGGGACCTTTTGGATAAATCCTCTAATTTTATCCCTGACTTAAATGCTTTAGACAACATACCTTCGGCAAGTATATCTGCCCAAGGACATGCTTTCCTTTGCACTAAAGTTTCCAATAATGAGATTAAGCAAGCCATTTTTTCAATGAATCAAAAATCACATGGGGACCAAATGGATTTAATGTAGTTTTTTTCATTTCTTGCTAGGATATAATAGAGCGAGCATGTCTACAGAGTAGTAAAGAATTTTTTTAGCAAGTGTAAGATGCTTGGCTCCATCAATGCTACTAGCATTGCCCTTATTTCAAAGGTTAAGCATGCTGATTCTGTTCAATCTTTTAGACCTATAGCGTGTTGCAGCACTATCTACAAACGACTATCTAAGATCATATCAAGCAGACTTAAACTTGTCCTGCCTAACTTCATTTCACCTAATCAAGCGGCCCTTTTACCTTCTAGATGTATATTGGATAACGTTCTTTTATCCCATGAGCTAGTAATGGGTTGCAATAACTCTCACATATCTCCGAGTGCTATGTTGAAATTTGATATAAGAAAGGCTTATGATACTCTTCACTGGAATTCCATTGTGTGTGTCATGGCTTTTATGAACTTTCCAAAACACTTTGTTGCATGGATTTATTCATGCATATCTACTGCTAGATTTCAAATGAATATCAACTCCACTAGTGTTGGTTACTTCTAGAGTAAACAGGGGATTAGACAAGGTGACCCCATGTCCTCCTACATCTTAATCATTGTCATGGAAGATCTCAATCAGATTTTCAATAATCTTGTTTTGAAGGGTCGGTATATTTTCCATCCTAGGTGTAAGGAGCCACAGATAACTTCTCTAATGTTCACAGATAACTTAGTTTTGTTCACTAAACCTGATATGACCTCTATTCATGCTATAATAGGGGGGGTCTGGACCTATTCTATAGGAAAATTGGCCTTAAAGTTAATCTTTACAAATCTAATATTATGGTTTTTGGAGTGAGTCAAGTTTAATATAATGCCATACTTCATGAAACCTCCCTCTAGCCTAACCATGAAACCCTAAGTTATCTAGGGATTCCCCTTGCTACATCAAGAATAACTAAATTGCAGTGCTTGCGCTTATATGAAAAGATATTGGCTAGACTTGATAACTGGACTAATAGAAAGTTAAATCAAGCAGAGAGACTAACATTAATAAAGTTAGTTACTTTTTCTATGAATGTCTATTGAGCAAGGACTTTCATCCTTCCCATTAAGCTTATCAAGATGATCAAAAGTACAATGATGAAATTCTTCTGGAACGGTACCATACACTCTAATGCATTGGTCCTAGTTTCTTTCAGCAAGTTGGAATGCACGAAAAGTAAGGGAGGTCTAGGAATTAAAAATATTTTACTATGGAACAAGGCTGCCTTTGCGAAACATCTTGATGCATTCTTGTGCAGGAAGGTAAATATATGGGTGATATGGTCATCTAAATATGTTGTGCGCGGTAGGAACTTTTAGCAAATGCAACCACTGCAAAACTCAAGTTGGACATAGGGGTACTTATTAGCTCAGAGAAATCATGCTCCCAAAGATAAGATATGATGTTGCTTATGGTGGCTCTATTAGTTTTTGGGATGACCCTGGGGTGAAGTCGAGATTTATGTTAAGTAGATACCTTAATTTTTAGCAGATTCAGTAGTCTAGAATAAATAGATAGGCTAAGGCATTTGAATATATACATGATGGTTATATTCAGCTGCCTTATTCCATCAACCAAGTGATCAAAATTCTATGGACGAGCTTGCAGGGGTTTAATTTTCCATTGGCAGATGAGGATGGTGTTAAATGGATGGCAAAGGCAACTAGTTTCAAAATTGAGGAGGTGTACAACTCATCAACTAAGCATGTCACTACCTTGAATTATAGTTGGTGTAAAAGAACATGGCTGAGGCACAACAATGAAAAGAAGAACCTAATGCCTTGGAAGGTCATGCGTAATGCGTTGAATGCTAAGATAAAATTGCAGGATAGAGGATTAAATATTGACAGCCTTTGTTCTTTTTGTTAACCAAGAATGAGGATATTATGCATATTTATTTCAATTGTCATGATGTGTTCAGTGTTTGGCAGTATTTAATTTTCATTCTTGGTAGGACCAATTTTGCTAGAGCCAGTGCTTTGGAATGGTCTTTGATATATAAAGCTACAAGATGGAGGTGTATGCAAACTTTTTGCTCTTATATTTTTCTTAAGAAATTCTTAAAACTGATATGGGGTGAAAGGAATGCCATTCTCTTTCAAGGACAAAGGAGGACCCCTATCTAACTTAGGTAGTACGTTACACATGAAATAAGGAATGATGATCTCGGTCTTTAAGTTTGATCTTGGCATAGTGAACTCTTTCCTATGACCTGGTGTCTTGCAGTGTCTCCTTGTTTATTTGTCTTTTTCCTCTGGTATTTTCCTTCTTCTGTGTACTGATATGCCTCATTGCCTTGTCCACTTTTTTGTTTTGTTTTTTTATCTGTCCTTTGCCAAAGAATGTTTTGGTTAGCATGCTTTATTTTCTTTGTAACTTTCAGGCGTATCAATAAACTGGTAGGGGCCCAGTTAACCTTATTGGCTTTGCTGATAAAAATAAGGCTCCCACTAGTCTTTTATGTTTCACCAAACCCTAAGTGAAACATAAAAGTATTTCGACTTCTCTAATGGGTGCTAGGACTCATTTGTCTTGGGATTCTAGTCTTGAGTCTGGTTAGAAAATCATAGCCCCAAAAACGATGAATAACTCCTTATCGATTGCATCACATACAACTCCTAACCCTTTGGTACCTTGTCCTAATTTTGCTTCGGCCTTGAGTCTGCTCAACAAATCGAAGTGAAATTATTCACTCGTACCTACCATATCGCGACGGCCTAAGTATAGTATATGTACCTTGAGTCTGCTCAACAAATACACATAGTTATCTTACCTCTTCTATTCAATATATTAATAATACTGCACATAACATCCCCAGCTTAAGTCTGCTCAACAATTAAGGATTATGCAAGTAATTTATTAATGTGTATATATATGGTAGACGACAACATTATATTGAAGATTCATAATCTTCAATGTATTATATTGAGTGATATCGACTCATGGAATAATGTATTTCTTATTAAATACCATCGGATTCAAGTGTTGGACACATCTAAAATCATGATATATGTACATTTACGTATGTATTTATTATTTAAGTCTGTTTGGGTTTCTTTAATGTTCCACCTTTAGTTTATACATTCATATTATATAAGTTTTATTACTATATAACTTTTATATTTCACATTACTTATATAATATTCTTATGTATAATATTATATTAATTAAATCAAATTTAATTAATTAACATTTTAATTAATTTTAAATAATTTAATATAGCATTTATATTTAATGATTATTATACTTTATAACCTTTATAGTATAACATGTATATCATATATATGTGTATATTATTTAATTAATTAATATTTTAATTAAATGTAAATTAATTTCAAAATTCAATTCATATACATACATGTATACTTATGTTATTTTAAACATTTTAAAACAACATAACATATATCATAATATATAATACATGTATACATTTAACTTATTTAGTTAATTTACTTTATTAATCTAATTAATAAGTTTTAAATTTTTTGAAATTAATATATATAGATATATATATTCAAATATTTTGAAAATTATTATTATATTATAACTTTTATAATATATTTATATCTTATTTTAAACTTAACTTTTAAATTTAAAATCTTTTATTTTTAATTTTCAAACAATTTTGAAAATTAGCCCATGGCCCAATTCATATTGGGATTCTTCCATTAGGGGCAACCTTTTGGGCTCACATATCTATTCGGACTAGGCTGGTAGCTAGGTAGGGTAGAGTACTTGATTACCCAAACTCAATCCTTCGAGACTACCTATCTTAGGTACCTTACTAACTGGATTTTGAGTTTAATTGGTTATCCCTAACATGACTAATTGGACTACATAGGTTATTGGACTTTAATACCATTGTTGGAAAACAGCGAAATGGGTGTATTTCAAATTTTTTTACTCTATTGGATCTTCATCGGGCCTATAAAGTCTGATTTATTTAGAATATTTCTAAATTTAATTTAAATAAAATCTTTTATTTCATTTAAATTTATAAATAATGGATTGAATTTTAATTAATTTATGTTAAATTAAATATAATTGTATACATATGTATCATATACATATATGTATTTGTGTGCATGCATAACATAATAATCTGTGCACGGTATAGCATGCCCGTATATAAATGTTGGAATTTGCATCACAACAAACATGTTAGCTATTCTTATATGTATTGTATGTTGTCCAAATATATGCATGTGTGTAACGACCCGAATTTTGATCACTTTAATTTAGGATATTTAATTTATTTTAAATATTCAAATATGGAACGAATAATCAAGTCTTATGAAATGAATGATAATAATAAACCTATTTTGGAGAAATATTCGCAAAAATATTTACTTTGGAAAAATACCGATAAAATAGCTGAAAATCGTTTTATCGATAAACAACTCTATAACCTTAAAACATCGCGCACGGAGTTGGATACATGCACTTATTTTATAATTGAACAAGAATATGAAATAAAATCGATTATTTTATTTTTGGAAATAAAATGTATTTATGACATCGTCAGTGATGCCCTTATATTTAAATATTGATTTATAAATTAAATTGAGATTTAATGATTTAATAATTATTTACATATTTTTTTTAAATGATGATAATTCATTTTAAATAGTTATAAAGTGATAATAAATCATTTGTAATAGTTTTATAAAGATGTATATTTGATTTGAAAATATAAGGAAAAATCGATATCACTTTATCGGTATAATAACCATTATTGTAAATAATTGTTAATATAGATTTATATGGTTTTGTAATTCAAATAAGATCATTTTTTTTATAAAACTCAACCCAGAGCCCTGATGAAATCGAAGGGATGGGAGGATCCCCCTCCTGCTTGGTCCGACCACTGATATGAGGGAGGTTAGCCAGCCCAGCATGGAGATTTGATGCCCCCAACCAGTTTATTGGATTTAATGGGGACCCACCTCCGCGCCTTGAAATTGGGAGTAGGGCAGATGGGAATTGAAACCATGACCTGATTACTAGGAAGCAAGTATCTTACCACTGCGCTATGTAATTTAATATGTAAGTGAAAATGTGACTGGGAATTGGTTTTTCGATTCTCAATGGTTTAACAAACAGAAGTTGTTCAAAGTCGTTGAAATGTTGTTTGTTATCTTGTGCACATCATATACATGCAAAAACATGTCACATACACACATTTACATACATATAACATATATATGCATATATATATATACACATATAAGAAAAATCTTGGATATATTTACTAAAAAACCAAAGGAGTTTACTTTTGTAAAAGCAAACATCAACTCACTCTTACACACCATCATCACACACATGGAGTCACACATAAAGGGAAGCTTGAGCTGTGCGCCTAGGGGTAGGAGGAGGTGTGGGTTAAGGGCAAAATGGTAATTGCACACATAGATATTTGTTCTAAATTTTTTTCTATAAATACTCATACACTTTCTCACATTTTTACACCACATTCTCATCATCTTCTTCTCCACTTTCAAGCTCCTTTATAGCTTCATAGGCTTAGGAAAATAATGGAGAAAATTTATTCAAAACGAAATTAAATTAGTATAATATACATATATTCTCAAATCCACTTCAAACCAAGGCAAATCACCTCCTTTCCTCTTCTAATACTCACATCCAACACTCCCCAATGCCAAGGCTGAGCCCACCACCAAGCAAACCCAAGGCCGTGAGCACCCAAGGCCAAGGTCAAACCCATTCAAGACATAGGAGCTTGGTTTCGTGAAGTTTAAAGCGATCGTAGCGAAGCTATAGTAAATTTTCCTAAGATCTATATCCAATGAAGGTGAGAAACTCCTACTTGTATTGTGTTTTGGATAATGATATGATGTTTGAAATGGACGTTTAATATACTTTGATCATCAAGTTTGGTTGTTTAATATGGTTGTTGAATATATATACAAGTCACGTTTAAATACATGTCGATAAGCACAAAGGAAATCACTTTCCTTTAATAAATGAAATGGAATATATGGAATGTTTAAACCTCTCAAAAATAGTTTAATATGGGTTATAAATGTTTTATAGACATATAAAAGTGTTTTGGAAAAGTTTAAATGAATATTGAAAATTTAGTCAAAAATAGGCACGTCGCGTAACAGTAGTTCGTGACTACGCGCCGTAAAAGTCAAACGGATATATAGAATGGAACATAGCTCGGAATTCTTCGAGATAAGAATTTTTTAAACCATTATATCCATAGCATTCAAACGAAGAAAGAAAATTGAGACTTTGTTTAGTAGATTTTAAAATATGAGCAAATCAAATTTTAAATAAAATGCGCTTTGGTAGTTCGGATGCCAAAATCATAAATGTTTTAAAATAGATATTTTTAATTCTTTAAAAATATGAAATAAATTCTAAAATCTTTTAAAATGTTTTAAAAGTGAATTGAGTTATAAAAATGATATAAAAGTTGTTTTGATCAATACAGCTTAAAAAGCACCTTTCGCAACACTTTTCTATAACTTTTGAAATATAGTTCTAAAGGCAACAATTCTTTTCCAAATCTTTTGTAAATGTTTTTAAATGAATATGTTTTTAAATGAATAATAAAGTATTTTAAAGGTGATTTGAGGGATTTATAAATTATTTCAAAGTGGTTAAATAATTATTAAAAGTTAATTAAGTATGTTAAAAGATTTTGAGTCGATCAAATAACTTGACAACCCTATGGGTGACAGGGAGATAGTGTCTAGGCTTGAGTTTGGAAAACAAGTTTCCTACTCTCCCAGGTGCACTAGTGTTAGTAGTTCTAGATGGGAACCAAGGGTTGGTGGTGTATACCGATGCATGCAAAACTGGATTAGGAGCTGTGTTGATGCAGAAGGGTAAAGTTATTGCCTATGCTTCACGACAGCTTAGACCACATGAAGTGAGATACCCTACTCATGATTTGGAGTTGGCTGTAGTGACCTTCGCATTGAAGATTTGGAGATCTCTTAGGGGAGAGATTTGAGCTATACATAAATCATAAGTCATTAAGGTATTTATTCTCTCAAAAGGAGTTGAATATGAGACAGCAGAGGTGGCTGAAGTTTTTAGCTGCTTATGACTTTGGTATAGAGTATAATCGTGGGAAAGGAAATAAGGTAGCAAATGCTCTTAGCAAAAGACATCAAAATGTAGTGTTAGCTATGTTGGCAGAGTGTAAAGATTTAGAAGCTTTGACTACGTGTAGCGTGCAGTTAAGATTGACTACTAGTTCTAGTCAGAGCATAGCCCTGTTGACCTGTTTAGAAGTTCGACCATTATTGATCGAAAGGATTGCTTCTAAGCAGAAAGTGGATCCAATATTAGCCGAGAAGATTAGAAGGCTTGAGGTTGGAACAGAGATCGATGATCTAAAGGATTTTTGTCTTAACCAGAGAGCATGGTTGAGAAAGAAGGGACGGTTGTGTGTTCCGAATGTTGAGGACTTAAGGAAAGAAGTTCTGGGAGAATATCATCAGTCCAAATTTACGATTCATCGACCAAAATGTATTAGGATACGAAGAGGAGCTTCTATTGGGAGGGTATGAAGAGGAATGTTGGCTTGTGGGTTAGGTAGTGTGCAAACTGTCAACAAGTGAAAAACGAACATCATAAGCCGAGTAGATTGCTTCAACCTTTATAGATTCCAGTTTGGAAATGGGATTCAATATCCATGGATTTTATAGACAGGTTTCCAAGGTTAAATAGAGGAAATGAAAGTATATGGGTCATAGTGGACCGGTTGACCAAGAGTGCCCATTTCATTCCAGTTAAGTCAACCAGGATGACACTTGTTTCAGCTAACTTGTTCATGAAGAACATAGTTAGACTACATGGGATTCCTAGTAGTATAGTCAGTGATAGAGATGCTTTGTTCACTAGTGAATTCTGGAAGAGTCTACAGGATGTGTTAGGTACCAAGCTTACGATGAGTACTGCATGTCACCCTCAAACGGATGGGCAGACAGAGAGAGTTAATAAGGTACTCGAGGATTTACTGAGAGCTTGTGTATTGGAGTTTGGTGGATCTTGGGAAGATCACCTACATTTAGTGGAGTTTTCCTATAATAATTGTTATCAGAATAGTATAGGAATGACGCCTTTTGAAGCTTTGTATGGAAGGCCATGAAAGTCACCAGCATGTTGGTTGGAGACTGATTAGTCTTAGGTCCAGATATGGTTAGAGAGGCGACAAAGAAGATTGAGTTAATCCGAGAAAGGATGAAGGAAGCTCAGTCCAGATAGAAGAGTTACGCAGATAAGAGGCGTAAAGACCAAGAATTCTCAATTGGGGATAAGGTATTCATTAAAGTATCACCAATGATGAGTGCGGTACGATTTAGAAAGTCAGTGAAACTAGCATCGAGATATGTTTGTCCGTTCTAAGTTATAGAGAGGATCGGGAACCTCACATACAGAGTAGAGTCGCCGAACAGTATGGCAGGTTTCCATAATGTATTTCATGTGTCTCATCTTCACAAGTATGTGCATGATCCATAGACTACTATTCCTGCGACAGGGTTGGAAGATTTGATAGTAGAGCCTAATTTGACTTTTGTTAGACAACCAGTTCGGGTTGCAGCGAGAGATGAGAAAAGGTTGAGGAACAAGACAGTCAGGTTGGTGAAAGTTCAGTGGAGCGACAACGAAAAGGACTGTACTTGGGAGACAGAAGATAGGATTAGAGATACTTATACTAATCTACTATGAGGGTATGTCTATATTAACTTTATACAAATAGTTGCTAGTCAGGTAGCCTAGCATGGTTGTTAGGAGTGGTTACAGATGATTGCTATGTTTAGTATTTAGTCTTTATTGAATTTCGAGGACGAAATTATATGAGAGGAGCCTATAATACTCCTAGTTTTTAATAATATTATTCAAGAGATTTAATTAGATAAATTAAATAGAATAATGTAAATATTAGAGTGATAAGGGGATTGAGATTTGAAAATAAATTAGAGGTCGTGCTTAACTAAATAAATGGGCTTATAAATGGTTATATATGTTAACTGATTGACGCATGAGTATTAAGGTAATTGCCGCACTACATTTCCATTACCCTTATATTCTCGTTTCATTCCCATTCACGTTCATTTTACAAAAATACAAACAAAAGTAAATCAAAAGAGGAGCCGGCAATTACTTAGGAGAAAAGAAGAGAAAATCAATCTAAAGCAAAGGAATTAAAGCAAGGAAGATTAATCTCAATAAAATCTCAAAATTCCTTATCCTAATCAAGGTGAATAATAATCTAAATCATCTTTATTTATTTTTTATGATCATTTGATTTTCGGGTTTAAGATTAAATCTGTTATAATGATGATTTTGATGATGAAATGCTTGGATTTTATAACATGTTTGATTTAAACAAAGTTGTTTGAAATAGTTTTATATAGTTTTAAGGGTAAAATCGATTATAATGAATTTTGAATGCCATGAGGAAATTATATGTTATGTAAAACATGATTTTAGGGATGGATTTTAATTTTTATAATTTTCCAAGCTATGGAAAATTTGTTATGAATTTTCAAGGGAAAATATGTATAATTGGGTTTAGAAATTAATTTTAATTTTTATATGAAGAATTTGGGTCTGGAATTTTTATATGTTAGATAACATATTAAAAATGGATTTCTGTAATTTTTGGGGATTTTTCCTAAGTAATTTACTATGGAAATAAAATTATTTTAGATGAATGATTTAATTGTTTTATTGGTTTGGCTTAATGGAAGGGTTTATTTATTAAATTAATCTTTGTTTAGATCTGAAATTATGCGCCAGTTATTTTGGTAAAGAATTTGAAAAGTTATGGCAACCAATTAAATGTTTACAAATATGCAGGTTACTTATAAAGTATTTACTTTAATAGCATTAAATTTGTCTTTACCCAGAAAATAGGTTCCACCTCTTTTAGAAGCCACCTTTCGACTTTATGCTTCCGCCTTTAACCAAGTTGAAACCTACCAGGTCGAAACCAACTAAGCCGAAACCAATATACAAGGTATCAAACATTGGTACGTAGTGGATTGGAGAAAGGCGGAAGGCATGGTGTCAAAACATAGCTTTCGATGGGGTTGAAACTTTTGTTTTATTTTTAAAAGAAAGGCGCTTGCCTATTTTACTATATGCTTTCGAAGGAGTCGAAACCGATGCCTTCGAAGGGGTCTTTTTAAATTGCTTTCGAAAGGGTTGCTGCCTTTTTGGTTAAATTGTAGCTTCCGAAGGAGTTACTTAGTTTTAAAACCAATGCTTTCTAAAAGGGTGGGTTCGACCAAGTCGAAACCCTTATGTCGTTCCTATGCCTTTCGAAGGGATTGAAGTCATCAATGCTTTCGAAAGGTAGCTTTGTTTTATACTTGTACTAAACCACTTCCTAAAAGCTTTTGAAAGGATTCAAGGGTTTCGAAGGTAATAGCTTTGAAAGGGGTTTCGAAGCTATCATTCAAATGTTTTACTTAAATGGTTTGAGCTTTCGAAAGGATGGTTCCGAAGCCATCAATTTTCCCCAAACAATTTTATATGAAGGTTAAAGGTTTCGAAAGGCGTACTTTCGTATATATTCACTTTGACCTAAAAGATATTTTTAAAGATGAACCCAATATTTTTGAAAGGGATACTTTCAAATGGTTTCGAAGCTAAGCTTCTCTAATTGAATGGTAATACTTTAATACATTCGAAAAGTTTCAAAATAAAGGTTTTAAAGTGTTTTGAAAGGCAGGTGCCTAGTGTTTTGAAAAGAAGATTTGATTGCTTTCAAAAGGAAGTTTTTCCAATGGTTTCAAAAGTAAAGATTAACGGTTTCGAAAGCCCTAGTTCTCAAAACAAAGAACCCAATCCCAATTTTTAAATGTAAAACCCATGACATTAGAAAAGAGCTTTTCAATGCTTTTAAATTGGAGATTTTGAAGAAGCTTTCCTTGATAAAATAATAGGTTAAAGGGATTAACCAGGTTTTATATGAAATTGATTTCAAGGATACTAAACCACAAGTGTTGGTATTATTTGTTATTATGTTTGCTTCTTCTATTATACATATTCACTTTAATATGGACCCATAACTGTATGGGGGAAAAAGGGCAGAATATCCAACTAGGTTGACCCAGTAGTGAATATAAATTGAGTTAACTCCTGAATGAGTAAAATTTCATCTAGTAGGTCAGATAGACCAGAATAGAGGATGCCTAAATACTAGTTAAAGAAGTTGTTAGATAGACAGGTTCATAGTAAACCCATGAAAACTATGCTTAGAATAAGTTATTGGCAGAGGCCAATAGGTTCATATTAAACCCATGAAAACTATGAATAGAAAGAGTTATTGGCAGGGGCTAATAAGTTTGTAGTGAACCCATGAAAACTATATCCGAATTAAGTTATTAACAGAAGTCAATAGGTTCCTAGTCAACCCATGAAAACTAGGATAAGAGGGAATTTATTGGAGATACCAATAGGTTCAGAGAGAACCCATAAAACAAGGAAGATATTGGCAGGGGCCAATATGTTCTTAGTGATCCCATGAAAACTATAAAATCAGACAGAGAGTCCATAAACATTAAATAAGTTATTAGTCAGCCCATGAAAACTAATAGGTTAATAGTGACCCTAAAAACTATAACTAAGATAGCTAGTCAAAATGAAGGGGGATGGGAAATCCAGAATTGATTTACTTGTTTGCATATCATCATAATATTTTGAATTGCTATGTTTTAACCATTGT
The DNA here is from genome assembly GCA_030737815.1 of Allium fistulosum. Taxonomy (NCBI): domain Eukaryota; kingdom Viridiplantae; phylum Streptophyta; class Magnoliopsida; order Asparagales; family Amaryllidaceae; genus Allium; species Allium fistulosum. The sequence continues at coordinate 190,572,253 of CM060902.1, read as the reverse complement.
GGATGCAAGAGCACAGTATATGGTTTTATAAAGTTTTGAATAAGATACTAGTGAGGGGTAAACTCGTTCCATTAAGCGATGTGGTCTCACTAGATGTCTAAATGGTTTGAGATGGTAGATTATTATTCATATCATGCTTTATGTCTGACTCGAAGTTTATGTTTTCCCCATAGACTCTCAGGTGCCCAATTGATTTTGAGTAGTTTGAGAGTTGAGGTTTTCAGGTACCTCTTTACACGAATAAGCTTTCGGAGATGTGCATGAGGCATGATAGCTATATAGAGTTCTTTTCTATTTTTGATTCCGCTGTGTTTCGTTGTAAAGGCAAAGATGTTTAATTGCTTAGTTATGTACTCTAATCATCCAAGGGGCATCTTCATATGTCGCTCTTGGCGTATGTTGTAATAATTATATTTTCTTTGAACATGGTTAATGATTATGGGATTATATAATGAAATTGAAATGCTTGGAAATGGAATGAGAAAGTTGTTTGTTGATTTTAATTTTTTTTCCATATCTATGTGTTTCTGTTATATCAATGTATCTAACATTATCGTATTTGGTCGCTGAGGATTAATAACTAGGGATGACTGCAGCATCTGTTGCCGTTAGTTCTGGGCCTCCAAGTGGGGGATGTTACAAGTTGGTATCAGAGCATAGGTTTATGAAAACTTAAAAGAAATTGAAACCTAAAAGATTTTTCAAAATATAATCCAATGAACCAGAAAATAAGATCGAGGTTTGGGTTAACGCTATAATAACATACTTGTATTATATATATATATAAGTACGTATTCCCCTCTCTTTTAGACCGTTCTTATGTATCTTACTAAGGCTCGTATGCAGATTTATGAGAAATAAGATATGGAGGTAGGAAACGAAAGAGGAAATCTCGATGGAGGAAGCACCACAACCAACGGAAATGTTCGACCCACCAGGAGGAACCCGGGTCGACAGGCTAATGCTAACCAAAATGCAGATTCCAATGTGGGTGTTGGAAATCCACCAGTGGATATGGGGGCGATGTATTAGTTCTTCGTCAATCTGATGTAAGCAGGAGCTGCTACTGGAGTTGCTGGGAATGTTGGAGAAGCCAATCTCGTGGCTCCAGTTGGGAATAATTATGCTAAGTTGAGCAGGGATTACACCAGTCTTGGTGGGAAGCCGTTTATGGGAATGGAGGATGCTATAGAAGTTGAGGATTGGTTGTTGCATTGTCTGAGAATCTTCGCTGATTTGATTTTGGATGATGAGCAGAAGAGGAGGTTGGCCTCTAGGCAGTTGCAAGGGGCAGCACTTCATTGGTGGAATAGTGTTACTGCCAAAGTTCCAAAGGAAGAGTTGACTTGGGAAAATTTTAAAAGGAATTTGAACAGAGGTTTTTATCCGAATTTTCCAAGTCGGCATTGCTGAGAAATTTTATGGATTTGGTGCAGGGAGAGATGTCGGTAATCAAGTATGCTACTAAGTTTGATGAGTTGTCCCGATATGGGCATGCCACTATAAACACTGACATCAGGAGGAATGAGAGGTTCATTTGGGGATTGAGGCCAGAGATCGCTAGGGCAACCCTTCCACGTCTCTGTGATTCTTGTAATGTAGTTGTGGAGCTGGCAATTCGACATGAGGAGATGCTTGCTATTTGTGCTAGAGAAAGGCCGGTTGAAACCCAAGGCCCTCAAGGAAAGAAGAGGAAGTTCTTTAAGAAGAAGGGAGAGGCTGCCAAGAAGGCAAAGGCTGATTTAGTTTACTTCAAGTGTGATAAGAAAGGTCATTATGCTTATGAGTGCCGGTCAGGCAAGGGGAAGAAGGCTACAGAAAAGAAGAATGTGAAGTGCTTTAACTGTGACCAAGTTGGGCATTATAAGAATCAGTGTCCAGAGCCAGTCAGGGCGGACAAGGGAAAGGTTTTTACTATTGGACCATCATCTGCTAAGCCAGCTACAGCTATAAAAGGGAAGACTGTGATGGAAGGTAAGTTTTTTATTCAGAGTATACCAGTTAGGGTACTATTTGATTCCGGTGCATCACATTCATTTATATCTTAGTGTTTGGTTGATAGGTTATGCTTAGAACCCATATACCTTGCTACTTCCTCAAGGGTTGCAAATCCAATAGGAGAGTATGCAACTCTAGGGATGAGATATGACCAATTGGAACTTGAGTTATTATGTCATAAGCTTGCATGTAGTCTGTATGTTTATGATTTCATAGATTTCGAAATCATTTTGGGTATGGATTTGTTGGGTAAGTATGAGGCTAGGATATTTTGCCAGGATAGGGAGATATCACTAAGACACCCTGATAGTCATAACCGAATTATATTCTCAGTGGAGAATTCTGACCGGAGTATTTGTGCTTTGTTAGGTGCTATGGAAGTATGAGAAGAGTTAAGTCAGGTTCGAGTAGCAAGAGAATTTGTAGATGTCTTTGAGCCGGTTACAGGATTACCACCGAAACGAGCTGTTGAGTTTCGGACAAATCCTGTGCCAGGAGCTAAACCTGTGAGTAGACCACTTAGCAGGAGATGAAGGAATTAAAGGTGCAGCTAGTGGATCTAGAAGGGAGGAATTTATTAGACCCAGCGGTTCGCCTTGGGGAGCGACCGCGGTGTTCGTGAAGAAACCGGACGGGTCGTTGAGGATGTGTATCGACTATCATAAGCTGAACGAGAGGACGATTAAGAATAAGTATCCTTTGCCAAGAATTGATGATCTATTTGATCAGTTGTGTAGAGCCAGAGTGTTTTCCCAGTTGGATTTGGCGACAGGTTTCCATCAGTTAAGAGTGGCAGAGGACAGTATTCCTTTGACAACATTTCGAACTAGGTATGGTTCATATGAGTGGTTAGTAATGCCATTCGAGTTAACGAATGCACCTGCTTTCTTCGTGGATCTAATGAACCGAGTCTTCCAAGAGTATTTAGATAGGTTCATGTTGGTGTCTATAGATGACATCTTAGTATACTCTAAGGATGAAAGAAAGCATGAAGATCATCTTACAGTAGTGCTTGAGACGCTGAGGCAGCATCAACTAAAAGCAAAGTTTTCCAAGTGTCTTTTTGGAAGAAAGAGGTTAAGTTTCTTGGTCACGTGGTTTCAGAGAAAGGTGTCAGTAAATCTAGATAAGATCGAAGCCGTTAATGATTGGAAGAGACTAGAGACGGTGACTGAGATTAAAAGTTTTCTTGGACTTGTTGGCTATTGCTGGAGATTCATCAAGGATTTCTCACGGATAGCAGCGCCTTTGACTAATTTAACCAGGAAGGATGTGAAGTATGTCTGGTCCGACAAATGTGAGGAAGCATTCCTTAAGCTAAAGCATTTGATGAACAACACACCAGTGTTAGTAGTTCCAGACGGGAACCAAGGGTTGGTGGTGTATATCAATGCATGCGGAACTGGATTAGGAGTTGTGTTGATGCGAAAGGGTAAATTATTGCCTACGCTTCACGACGACTTAGACCGCATGAAGTGAGATACCCTACTCATGATTTGGAGTTGGCTGCGGTGATCTTTGCATTGAAGATTTGGAGATATTATCTCTTAGGGAAGAGATTTGAGCTATACATAGATCATAAGTCATTAAGGTATTTATTCTCTCAGAATGAGTTGAATATGAGACACAGAGGTGGCTGAAGTTTTTAGTTGCTTATGAATTTGGTATAAAGTATACTCCTGGAAAAGGAAATAAGGTAGCGGATGCTCTTAGCAGAAGACATCAGAATGTGGTGTTAGTTGTTGGTACTGGACCAGCCCGCAGCGGAAGTTATGGATGAATTTCAAAATTTTTACCCTATTGGATCTTTATTGGGCCTATGAAGTCTAACTGAATTAGAACATTTCTAAATTTCATTTAAATAAAATAATTTATTTTATTTAAATTCAAATATATTAAGATATGAATAATTTTATTTGATTTAGTTTATACATAAATGTATCATATACATATATGTGTGAGTGCATGTGTAACATAATAATCTGTGAAAGGTATAATATGCCCATATGTAAATGTTGGGATTTACATCGCAACAGACATATTAGCTCATTTTGTATGTCATGTATGTTGTCCAAATATGTGCATGTATATTTGTTACAAAATACACACACGCATACATGTATGTATAAAAATATTATATATAATATATGAACATAAAACATTTATATATAGATAAATATATATATATAGAAAGAGAGAGAATAATTATTAAAAATTATTTATAATTCAAAATTAACTTAGTTTTGCAAACATAATAATTTTAGTATTTTAATTTGTATATATTATGAATAAAACAATGTTTTCACCCATAAATAATTAACATAAAATAATCTATTAATGAAAATTCAAATTTTACATTTTTTGAAAATCCAGGATCATAAAATAGAGCTTAGAAAAAATCTGGAGATTTTTCAAAATTGAAATATTATTTTTAAAAACAAATATATTGATTTCGGCAATAATTATTTAATATAAAATAATATAATTCAAAATTTAAAATTTCAGAAATTCTAGGATCATGAATGAAAGGTTATGAAAAATTTTGAAGAATTTTTCAATTAAATTATTACTTTTAATAAATCATAAATAGTTTTTCTAAAATAATATTAATTATTAAAAATAATAAACTTTATTGAAAAATTCCTAAAAATTTTCTATACGTTTCTGGAGCGATATAATATTTTTAAAAAATATATAATTGAATTTTCTAATGTAATAATTATTTTATATATAATAAACAATTCAAAATTCAATAAATGTTAATTTCAAAATATGAATATATGTATGATAATTAATTTTTGAATTTTTAAATTCATATTATATATAAATAAGTGTACTAAATTTTTTAAATCATATATATATCTTATATATGCATATATGCTATTATGAGAGAGAAATATACACTAATGTGTGTGTGTGTGTGTATATATATCTGTGTGTGTGTGTGTGAATTTATTAATAAATATATATATATAACAATTATTAATGATAAAAATTGATTTTGTACAGTAAACAACATTTGTCTATACATAAATCAAATAGTACAATAAACAAATTATGCACATAACCAAACTGATTTGTGACAACTACATCTACTTACAAAATCCCACCTAACTAAACATATAGTAGCAATATATTTAAACAGATATGAAATTGCTCATTATAGGATCAGAGAATATAATTTAATTACTGTAATATGAATTAACATTACCAATTTAATGATGCCTTTGAATCCACGTTGAAGCAATGATTTCCCTTCCTTTCACTGTTCTTGATTCTTTAGAATGGAAGTCCGGAATCACCGACCTCTAACTATCGAATAGTATTATTTTAATTTGAAATATATTTGAGAATTTTGGAATGGATTGAGAGCTATGTTTTAACCAGCAATGTAGAAGGTAATGGCGGCCAAAAAAGGTTAGTCATTATTTTTAGAGAGATATATATATATATATCGGGTTGTATTAGAGAGAAACGAGGAAAACCTTTTTACCCATTCTCACTTGACCTCAACCCATTATCTCTAAGCCAATTCCATATGTTTTAGCCAAACCCATCTGAGCCCAAGTCAAAATACTATGCAATTAAATCTAATTTAATCGCTTGTCAATATTGTATATCGATCGATATATTTAACTGTTATAAATATATACAACATTATTTATTTCTCAAATCATATTCAAATTTCATAATTAATATTTCATAAATATTAATTAATTTAATAAATTTATAACAATTATAAACAAATTAAATCATTCGGTCTTAAGGGAATTCATCATTTCGGCTGTGTAACTCTTGGTCAGCGATTAACATCGAACTATTCTAATGTTAACATTCACACGTCACTTAGCAGGTGGTGTGACATTATGGCCAAATTTATCGCTTACTCATTTCGGTAAAATCAAATTTTAGTTTAATAAGCGTGACCCGGTTGTGACGTTTGTTTACACCAATTCTCTTCGTCAAAACTATATCACTTTGAACTTATGGAATTTGGTAATGGTCAAAATTCCAACCTCATCCACATTCAACTTTATAGTCCAAATACAAAGTCCTTTGTTCAATAATAACAATTATTATTAACCGAAATGCTCTGGCCAGAGACTTTGACTTTGAGTTGACTTGAGTTGACTGTGATACTAACCGCATATAATAAGGAGATGAATCCTCTCTTGAATAGTGCTTCACTTCCAATACTTCCACTCGACCCAACTATAGTCACTCGATGGACGCCATGCCATGATTTGGCTATAATCAAAGCGGAGCTTTCATATTGAAGATCCATAGTATTCTCAAGTCGAGAGAACTTTGTAAATCAGTCACATCGATATTTTCTGTTTGACCTTAGTTGTATTAACTAACAGAAAACTATTGAGTGAGTCGTTCCATAGTTATCCAATAACTATTAGTACGTAACCCCTAGGTGCCCCCAGCAGTCATGAGTAATACATTGCCCAACATTTGAAGAGCGTTACATACTCCAGTCTCAACGGATACATCGATATCCAGTCTCGATGCATCTTGACTTGGAACATTTAAAAATGGTATATTTGTTTCGTTGTGATAAATTACTCACGGTTACAACACTTTGTAACACTATCGCAAAATATACCATTTATAGATTTTCTATTAAATATACTTTTAATTAAGTTAATTAATTAATATAATCACATTATATCAAGTATATAATAGGAAGAAAATACCTTTTATTTCGAACAAGATTGATCAACGAGTTAGATATATTTAACAAATTACATAATTGTCCCTACGGCATACCTCTAACTCTATCAATCTCTCACTTGCACTTGGGGTTAATTATGGAATCTAATTCCAACTTCTCCAATCAGTTTTCTCAAAACAAATTAGGTCCGTCCCTTAGTGAATGGGTATGCTATTATGTTTTAATTATCTACTTTGTTGATTAACTCTCTTTGACACTAATAAACCGCTTTTATCACGTGAAACGTTTCGAAGTATGTCTTTCAACTTCTAGTAAGCTTTAAGTTCTATCATGACTAATTTCATGACATTGTTATCTTATAACAATACTATAAGATTCTCAACATTTGGAATCACCTTTGGCTCAATTATAAATTTGTGCATTTATATCTATATACATTGGTTTATTGTAGCGCTATTCAAGTTTATGTTCTCAACATTTCGTTGAATCGACCACAATCATTTTTATTTTGAAACATTTTCAAATTAAAGATTTTAACTTGAATTTTATCATTGATATGTTATACTCAATATCACTTATAAAAGTTTGTGTCCAAACGTTCCATCATAACGAGTTCGTTGTTTCTATAAACAATTCTCTAGTATTTCATAAATATGCGAGAACACCTCAAACAACCATTTAGCGATATCAATTTGGATTTTATATTTGCTTCATGTATCAAATACGTAAACAAAACACAATATCATACACAACATAACCTGTATGATAATTCCTATTGCTAATGCATAAGGAATCCAACTTACATGTTCTCTTTTTAATAGGGTGCTCTTGTATATCGTTTTGGGACAATCCCTATATCTTTTGTACTCACCATAAAAGACATCATTTACAATTCAAAATTGAGTATTAAAACAACTAAAGTTGATTTTAATACAAGCATATTGTTAAAATCAACAACGTGTTGTTTACTTATAGTTTAGAAATATCAATGTACCTTTTAATGTTCTTTCCTATGAAACACGCTTCCTCTGCACCTTGATTGAAAATCAAAGTATTTGATATTTCTATCAAAATACTTATTCAATCTTGATGCTTTTAATGTATCATTTCTTGGATCATATCCAAAGACTCACAAACCCACTATTGCTCCCACTGACTTTGAGACATTTTTGGTTAATATGTGTAAATGACTTACTCTAAATCATTATTTAGAATTTTATGTTTCAATACATAAGGACTAAACACTAAGTCTTATCGAGCGATAATTTTGTGAGTAAAAATGAATTAACTTGAGCATGTTGAATACCGAATCTGTTATGCTAATTTCAACAATTGAAATTTGCAATATTATTCGTATCAACATTGCTCATTTAATTCCAACCACATTAGTCTTTCCAATAAAGACACAATCTCGTTCGATGGATCACATCTCTTTGGTTACGACCATCAAAATCATATTTTGATAGCATACTTGGAATTCTTTCATATCTGCGCATCATACCATATAGAGTCAACAATCTTAATGGTTTAATTGAACAACCTAGGGTAATGTATATTCTCGACATTAATAAGAAACTCGTAGTTTCTCTTGGATGTACGAGAATACTTATTAGACATTCTAATTCTATGTGTTCATTTAGGTTAGTTAATTTCACTTCATCTCATATAATCAGTTCTATCTATGGATCAGATCCAATTCCATTTAACTACCAAAATTTTTTCAAAGAAATTCCTTCACAACGAAGTTGATATATCTTGAAACAATAATTGTTTCTTAGTGCAAATAGGATAGGGATTCATAAACGCTTTATGAACCTTTTTATTTATAAAACTGATTTTAGTTTACAAACATTATGTTCAAAACATAAATATGTCATTTGATGACAGACCTTTCCAAAAACCTTTTGGAGATTCATACAAGATCCCTCATGAACAATTATTACGTGCAATCTTTCGACTCGCACAACCTGCCAACTCCTTGGCCTAGGATATGTTGGGATTTCTTACAAACCCTTATCTTGTATGATTTTGTAAACTGCTATTTAGGTGAAATAATATCAACCTTGTGTACTAATCTTAAGTACATGACCTTATAGAAAGAAACTAACTCAACTTCATTCACAATTAATCGTAAATTGTCCAACAATGTTTGATTACTCCTTATCGATGCATCATTATGTATCACATAGAGGAGTGACTTTTGAGATTGAATCTATATTCATTTTTAGGTACATTTGGAACTCTTTCCAATATACTCACTTATTCGACCAAATCAAATCATTTTATTCTATAGCATGTTATTTTATTTACTTTTCTTTTATATTCTATGATTTTATCATAAACTTACTACATGTGTATCCAATACATATGTACATGTTGGTAATAAATCATCGATGAATATAACAAAGTATGTGGAACCCTTTTGGTATTAATAGACTTGTAATTGCATACATCAATATGTATTAATTCAAAGAGTTCATCAACTCTTTGATGCTCCCACTGAATGGGTGCATAGCCATTAACTATTTGAGATATAATTAATCTATATATAATATGATTCGTAAGCATATAGTAAAATTATTTCTCAAAACTATGGCTTAGTCTATAATTCCAAAACAACTATAAATAATATTAGACACGTATGTATTTTTGTTGCATCACTTTTACTATGAAAACAAATTCCATAATATAGTTCTATTTCATAATGAATATTCATAATACTCATGTTGAAATATAGTTATATCTATTTTTCAGTCAATACTAAAAACAAACATTATTTCACAAATATTGTTCGGTACATTTTATGAAAATAATTTTCGTAATTTGATGCAATCATTAGGTGCTATTAGCATGCTCCCACTATTTCCGCCATTACTATAGTAGCGTACTAAATTTAGAGGTCCATCATTCACTTAATATTGTTAATATTGTTTACTTATTTCATATGCTGCAACTAGTTTACAGTGAAGAGTTCTTTGATCAAATATCTTGAACTCAAAGAGATAAATGTTATAGAAAACAATTTTCTATATGAAAATACATTTCGGAATAAAAATCATATTTCATATTCCAATATTAAGTATCAATCATTATTACAATTCTTGTTTCCAATGTTTCTCTATAAAGCAGAAGTGACTATTCATTCTCTTCATTCCAACTTTACCTTAAATTACATCTATTCTTATACATTCGTTTTTCTTTCAAATGGTCAAACTATTCAAAAGAAAACCTTACTACAATATCATAACAAACCTTTTACAAAAGCGCATTCAATTATTCTTAACATTTAAGACATCAAATATGTTGAACTTTATGTAAACCGATCAAGATGACATTTCAACGATTGAGTTCTTAGATGTATCTTATAGTTTATGGTCTTGTGTTACATTAACACAATATGATCCTTTTGAAATCATTCAAGTTGAATACATGATCTTAAAATACTATTTATTGGCTTACTTCGAATGAACTAACTTCATCGAAATATTGTACCCCACGAACTATGACTGTTCACCATATAACATTTATATGTGAAAGTACATGTATCAAATATCCATAGTCTTGAATTGCATTTAGAGTTCAAAAACTCATAAAATGCAATACACGGTCTAAACCAAATAAACATATAAGTGACAAACTTACGAATGTATTAAGTAGTTGAAATTAGGCACTTGCATGAGTATAGAAACATTATATAACATGCAATTAGAATTATTAGTAAGTATATATTATATTTCTATTTGTCAACTTTCAATTCAATTTGTTTATATATGTTAATTGACAAATGTTTTATCAATTATATTAAATGCACAAATTTATCATTGTAGATAATTATAACATTATATAGCATACATTCTTACAATATTAGAAATGTTAAATGTTACCATTTCATTTTTCTAATAAGGCTCCCACTAGTCTTTTATGTTTCTCCAAACCCTAAGATGAATGATAGAAGTCTTACAACTTCACTAGTGGGTGTTAGGACTCGTTTGTTTTGGTATTCTGACCTTAAGTTTGCTCAACAAATCATAGCCCCACAAACGATAGATAACTCCTTATCGGTTGTATCATATACAACTCCTAACCCATTTTTCCTTGTTCTAATCTCATTTCGACCTTGAGTTTGCTCAACAAATCGAAAGTGACTAATACCTACCATATCGTGATGGCTAAGTATAGTATATGTACCTTGAGTTTGCTTAACAAATACATATAGTTATCTTACCTCATCTGTTCAATATATTAATAATACTACGCATAACATCCCTAACTTGAGTTTGCTCAACAGCTAAAGAGTATGTAAGTAATTTATTAATATATATATATATATATGATAAAGGACAACATTATATTGAAGATTCATAATCTTCAATATATATATATTAAGTGATATTGACTTATATAATAATATATTTCTTGTAAAATACCCCAGCGATTCAAGTGCCAAACACATCAGAAATCACAGTATATGTACATTTACATATGTATTTATTTCTCAAGTCTATTTGGGTTTCTTTAATGTTCCACATTTAGTTTATACATACACATATCATATAAGTTTTATTATTATATAACTTTTATATTTCATATTACTTATATGATAGTCTTACATATAATATATCATTAATTAAATATTATCTAATTAATTTTAATTAATTAACTCTTTAATTAATTTTAAATTAGTATTCCAATATAACTTTTATATTGTACATATCTACTATAACATTTGTAGTGTATACTATAACCTTTATAGTGTAACACACATATATCATATATATGTGTATTTTATTTAATTAATTAACCTTTAATTAATTTATTCAATTAAACAACTTTTATTAAAATTTATTAATATCAAAATTTATCTTGTATACATACATGTATACTTATGTTATCTTAAACATTTTAAAATAACATAACATATATCAACATATATAATACACGCATATATGCATTAATTAATTAACATATTTAATTAATTTATTTTATTAATCTTATTAATAAATTTAAAATTATTATATAAATATTTTCAAACATTTTGAAAATATCATTATCCTTTCAAACATTTTGAAAACTTATGTAGTATTATAATTTTTATAATAAACATGTTTTATTTTAAATTTAACTATTAAATTTAAAATCTTTAACATTAATTTTCAAAACGATTTTGAAAATTAGCCCAAGGCCCAAATTAAGTTGGCCTTTTCTTTTAGGAGCAACCTTTGGGCTCACTTCACCTTTTGGGCCAGGCCGATAACCAGGTAGGACAGGGTACTTGATTACCCAATTCCAATCATAGACATTACCTTTCTAGACACCGTACTAAGTAGGCAAGCTTAATCAGTTAGCTCTAATATGACTAATTTAGACCGCATAGGCTATTAGGCTATGATACCATTGTTGGTACTGTACCAGCCCGTAGCGGAAGTTATGGGTGAATTTCAAAAAATTTACCCTATTGGATCTTTATTGGGTCTATGAAGTCTAACTGAATTAGAACATTTCTAAATTTCATTTAAATAAAATCATTTATTTTATTTAAATTCAAATATATTAAGATATGAAATTAATTTTATTTGATGTAGTTTATACATAAATGTATCATATACATATATGTGTGAGTGCATGTGTAACATAATAATCCGTGAAAGGTATAATATGTCCATATGTAGATGTTGAGATTTACATCGCAACAGACATATTAGCTCATTTTGTATGTCATGTATGTTGTCCAAATATGTGCATGTATATGTGTTACAATATATATATATATATATTATATACATACACATATGTATGTATAAATATATAATATATGAACATAAAACATTTATCTATAGATAAATATATATATATAGAAAGAGAGAGAACATTTATTAAAAATTGTTTATAGTTCAAAATTAACTTAGTTTTGCAAACATAATAATTTTAGTATTTTAATTTGTATATATTATGAATAAAATAATGTTTTCATCCATAAATAATTAACATAAAATAATCTATTGATGAAAATTAAAATTTTACAATTTTTGAAAATCTAGGATCATAAAATAGAGCTTAGAAAAAATCTGGAGATTTTTCAAAGGTCAAATATTATTTTTGAAAATAAATACATTGATTTCGGCAATAATTATTTAATATAAAATAATATATTAATAAAAAGTCAAATTTTAAAATTTCAAAAATTCTAGGATCATGAATGAAAGGTTACAAAAATTTTTGAAGAAATTTTCAATTAAATTATTATTTTTAATAAATCATAAACAGTTTTTCCGAGTAATATTAATTATTAAAAATAATAAACTTTATTTAAAAGATCCTAAAAATTTTCTATACGTTTCTGGAATGATATAATATTTAAAAAAATATATAATTGAATTTTTTAATGTAATAATTATTTTATATATAATAAAAATTCAAAATTCAATAAATGTTAATTTAAAAATATGAATATATGTATGATAATTAATTTTTGAATTTGTAAATTCATATTATATATAAATAAGTGTACTAAATTTTTTAAATCATATATATATCTTATATATGCATATATGCTATTATGAGAAAGAAATATACACTAATATATATATATATATACGAATTTATTAATAAATATATATAAAACAATTATTAATGAAAAAAATTGATTTTGTACAGTAAACAACATTTGTCTATACATAAATAAAATAGTATAATAAACAAATTATGCACATAACCAAACTGATTTGTGACAACTACATCTGCTTACAAAATCTCACCTAACTAAACATATAGTAGCAATATATTTAAACAGATATGAAATTACTCATTATATAATCATAGAATATAATTTAATTACTGTAATATGAATTAAAATTACCAATTTAATGAAGCCTTTGAATCCACGTTGAAGCAATGACTTCCCTTCCTTTCACTGTTCTTGATTCTTTAGATTGCAAGTCCGGAATCACCGACCTCTAACTATCGAATAGTATTATTTTAATTTAAAATATATTTAAGAATTTTGGAGGGGATTGAGAGCTATGTTTTAACCAGCAATGTAGAAGGTAATAGCGGCCAAAAAAGGTTAGTCGTTATTTTTAGAGATACATACATACATACATACATACATACATACACACACACACACATACATACATACATACATACATATATAGGGTTGTATTAGAGAGAAACGAGGAAAAACATTTTACCCATTCTCATTTGATCTCAACCCATTATCTCCAAGCCAATTTCCTATGTTTTAGTCATCCCTAGACCTTTCCAAAACCAAAATTTTGTGGCCCTAATGATGGGCCTTAAACCCATCTAAGCCCAATATGCAATTAACTCTAATTTAATCGTTTGTCGATATTGTATATCGATCGATATATTTATAACTGTTATAAATATATATAACATTATTTATTTCTCAAATCATATTCAAATTTTATAATTAATATTTCATAAATATTAATTAATTTAATTAATTTATAATAATTATAAACTAATTAAATCGTTCGGTCTTAAGGTAATTCATCATTTCGGCTGTGTAACTCTTGGGTGTAAATTTGGTCAGTGATTAACATCGAACTATTCTAACGTTAACATTCACACGTCACTTAGTAGGTGGTGTGACATTATGGCCAAATTTATCGCTTACTCATTTTGGTAAAATCAAATTTTAGTTTAATAAGCGTTACCCGGTTGTGACATTTTTTTACATCAATTCTCTTCGTCAAATCTATATCACTTTGGACTTATGGAATTTAGTAATGGTCAAAATTCCAACCTCATCCACATTCAACTTTATAGTCCATATACAAAGTCCTTGGTTCAATAATAACAATTATTATTAACCGAAATGCTCTGGCCAAAGACTTTGACTTTGAGTTGACATGAGTTGACTGTGATACAAACCGCATATAACCGAGGAGACGAATCCTCTTTTGAATAGTGCTTCACTCCCAATACTTCAACTCGATCCAACTATAGTCACTTGATGGACGTCACGCCATAATTTGGCTATAATCAAAGCGGAGCTTTCATATTGAAGATCCACAGTATTCTCAAGTCGAGAGAACTGTGTAAATCAGTCACATCGATATTTTCTGTTTAACCTTAGTTATATTAACCAACAGAAAACTATCGAGTGAGTCATTCCATAGTTATCCAATAACTATTAGTACGTAACCCTGGGTGCCCCCAGTAGTCATGAGTAATACACTGCCCAACATTTGGAGAGCGTTACGTAATCCAGTCTCAACGGATACATCAATATCTAGTTTCGATGCATCTTGACTAGGAACATTTAAAATGGTATATTTGTTTCGTTGTGATAAATTACTCACGGTTACAACACTTTGTAACTACTATCCCAAAATATATCATTTATGGATTTTTCTATTAAATATGCTTTTAATTAAGTTAATTGATATAGTCACATTATATCAAGTTTATAACATGAAGAAAATACCTTTTATTTCGAACAAGATTGGTCAACGAGTTAGATATATGTAACAAATTACATAATTTCCCCTAGGGCATACCCCTAACCTATCATTAGCTATGTAGGCAGAGTGGAAAGATTTAGAAGCTTTGACTACGTGTAGTATGCGGTTAAGATCGACTGCTAGTTCTACTCAAAGCACAGCCATGTTGACCTGTATAAAAGTTCAACCATTATTGATCGAAAGGATTGCTTCTAAGCATAAAGAGGATCCAGTATTAGCCGAGAAGATTAGAAGGCTTGAGGTTGGAACAGAGATCGATGATCTAAAGGAGTTTAGTCTTGACCAGGGAGCATGGTTGAGAAAGAAGGGACGGTTGTGTGTTCCAAATGTTGAGGACTTAAGGAAAGAAATTATGGGAGAATGTCATCGGTCCAAATTTACGATTCATCCTGGAGGGACCAAAATGTATCAGGATATGAAGAGGAGCTTCTATTGGGAAGGTATGAAGAGGAATGTTGGCTTGTGGGTTAGGTAGTGTACAAACTGTCAACAAGTGAAAGCCGAACATCAGAAGCCGAGTGGGTTGCTTCAACCTTTAGAGATTCCAGTTTGGAAATGGTATTCGATATCCATGGATTTTATAGACGGGTTGCCAAGGTTAAGTAGAGAAAATGAAAGTATATAAGTCATAGTGGATAGGTTGACCAAGAGTGTCCATTTCATTCCAGTTAAGTCAACCAGGATGTTGGGTAAATTTCTCACCCAGGAGATCTCAAGACCATGAAGAGCTAGGCTTCATTCGACATCCTCACCACATCCGAACCAGCCACCACCGAACGAAAGACACTCACCTCTACCGAATCAAGCTTCATCCCATTGCCGAACCGACTCCAAAACCATGTCACACCGAACCAAGCTTCCTACCGATCCATACTCCCACCAGACCAACTGCTATACCGAACCATGCTCCACCATACTCCCACCAGACCAACTGCTATACCGAACCATGCTCCACCATACTCCCACCGGACCAACTGCTATACCGAACCATGCTCCACCATACTCCCACCGGACCAACTGCAATACCGGACCAACTATAACAAGGCCAGCCCAGGCCCATCAGCAACTATACACATCCTAGACCCCTACCCCCAGCCTCACTCTATAAATAGAGGGGCAGGGGTACAGCAATGGGGACAAGTTTGAGAGCTCAGGCACGGAGAGAACTTTCAAACAACTTGCTTTTACTTGTATAAAAGCTTTGTACTTGTAATCAAAACAAGAAAAGAGAAATAACATATAAAGTGGACGTAGGCACATTCTGGCTGAACCACTATAAATTTGCATGTCTTTTTACAGTTTAGCCCCTGCTTTTCATATATTTGCATAAATCACTCAAATCGCTAAGAACAACATAAGATCTACTAAATCATACAACTTTGAGGTGTTTGTCCATTTTTTGTGCAAACATTTTTGGTGCTTTCATTGAGAGCTAGAAGCTCGAAGCTTCAGCTTCATCCACTTAGCAGTTTTCCTAACAGCATCGTTCGCCACTTGGAAAACATGCCTCCCAAACAGAGAAAAGATGTTAACAAAGGAAAAAACATCGCATCCAGCAGTCTTCCAGATCCAGCTGTCACGGATCAAGTAAATCGTCCTCCTCCAGCAGCAGTAACAAATGAAGGACAGACTAACCCAACCACTCCTGCCACAGAACAGCCTGTAGCAATTACTAGGGCAGATTTGGATAGAGTTGTGGTTGAAGTAACTAACCGCTTCACGTCCCAGCAGGAAGCCTTGGTGGACCATCTCATGTCACGCTTAAGGGACGCTGAAGAATCCAACCGCAACACTGAATCATGGGGCGAGTCCTAGTCTGGAGGATCTCAGAGACAACAAAGATTTTCCTTCTTCGAAGGAGCTAACGGCAGAAGTAGCCATGGTAGGAGCCGAGACCGGGCACAGCCCGAAGTTAGGCCTGAGGAAACGTTTGGTACCGAACCCAACGGGGGAGGTACCGGGCGAAGGTCAACTGTAGCTGAGCCTGTCATGCTGCCTAACCACAGAAACGCCAATGAACGGGGCTGAGCTAGAGCCTAGCCCGAAGTTGGACCCGAGGAAGTGCTTAGATCAGAACCCAGCAGGGGGAGATCGAGGCAAGGGCCAACTGTAGCTGACCCGAGCATGCTCCCAGAAGATCAAAGGCAGCCTCTGGAAAATATGAGGAATGATAGACGATACCATCCCTACAGGTCATCTGGACGGAATCAATCCCACAGAACATAACCAAACTCATTTCTATCTGCTCCAAGTTCTGATGAAAGGATGGCACGCTTATTCAGAGAGTGTGTCCAACGAGAGCAAAGAGATCGAGGGATAGGCGCTAGGGTAACCAGCCCTTTCGCCCGCAATATCGAAATTGCTATCACCCCCCGAGAATGGAAGATGCCAACAATGGAACCCTACAAAGGAACCTCCGATCCCGTTGTACACTTACAGAGGTACACACAGCATATGCTCATGAGTGGAGCGACAGAGGGAGTACTGTGCAAATGCTTTCCACTCTTCTTAGCAGATCTTGCTACCTTCTGGTTCTGTCTTCTACCCCAGGGATCCATCAGCTCGTGGGAAATGTTGAAAGAAAAATTTATTAGTCAGTTCCGCATTCATGTGGAGCAACCTAAGGACGCTTATTCCTTATCCAGCGTCAAACAGAAACCTGGAGAAAAGCTGCAGCAATACCTAACCAGATTCAACGCCGCAGCAGCCGCAGTCCAAGATGCCGATGAGAAGCTTATCCTAATGGCCCTCTGCAGTGGTGTGCATCCGGACACTAAATTTGCTAGAAGATTGACAAAAGAAAAACCAGCTACTTTACCCGATTTCTTCCATGAAGCCGGGAAATACATGAGGCTTGAGGATGCTGCCGTTATGGGGCAGTCAGGACAGCAAAATAAGACAACCCATGGCAACGCCCCTGCTATGGCAAGGGACGTTCGAAGAAATGATTCCAGAGACAATGCTGGGGGCAAGAAGGGAGAAAAGCGCCTATATCGGCCAGGACCTAGATTCGACACTTACAATCCTTTGAACGAGACCGTCGAAAATATCTTCCTTGCCACCCAAGGCGAAGTTAGATACAAACGCCCACCATACAAGAAGGAATCAGATAACGCACAAAAGTCTGGAAAGTTCTGCCGCTTCCACGAATCTCACGGGCATGATACCAACGAATGCCATCATCTCCGAGATCTGATTGAGGAACACATCAGAAGAAAGAAACTGGAACGTTATGTAAAAGGTCAGGACAGGACCCCAGCTCCTGCCAATGAAGACCCAAGGCTACCCTCACCAGGGGCCGACAGAGGAAACCGCAACGCTAGCAGCTCTAGTCAAGAAAAGATAGTGGTTCATACCATCTCAGGGGGCCACACATCGCAGACAGAAGCTGGAAAGAGATGGAAAGGTACGGAAAGTCGCTTAGAGACAATAAAGACTATGTCAATTCGGTTATAGAAGAACGCCACCCGAAGCGGAAAGAAAGTGATGACATCACATTCGGTAAGCGTGACCTAGAAGGAAGGCAATACCCTCACATAGATCCCATGGTTATCTCTGCCCGACTCGGTCTCGCCGAAGTTTACCGAATCCTGGTAGATACTGAAAGCTCAGTAAACATCCTGTTCAAACACGCATTCGACAAAATGAAGCTATCAATGAAGGATGTATCTCCCTGCGATAAACCACTACACGGTTTCACTGGAGATGCGAAGATGCCTCTCGGACAACTGGACCACTTTGTTGAGATTGGAAGCCATCCCCGCTCCGTTGTACGGAAACATACATTTGTGCTAATAGAAAACCGTTCGGCCTACAACGCCTTCTTAGGAAGGCCAGCTTTGTCTGATTTCCAAATTATCCTAGCCCCATGGTGCCTAAAGATGAAATTTCCAACGGACAACGGAGTAGGGGAAGTAGAAGGAGACCAGGACGTTGCTCGAGACTGCTATGTGACTGAACTTCGCAACAACCACAGGAAGGATAAAGGGAAGGGTGTAGAGATTGCCCTCTGCACAAAAAGTCTGGAAGCATAGCAACTAAAGAAAGCCCCTCCTCTTCGATATACCAGCGACCCTTTCAATGAATTAGACCCTAGGGACAAAGAGGAGGAGGCCACCGCCGAGCCTGCAGAGGCTATGGAGTTTATATCCGTAGACAAGCACGACTCAAGTAGACTATTGAAAATTGGGTCCCAACTAAAAGCCGAATTGAAGGAACAACTCATCGATTTTCTCCGCCACAACCTGGATGTATTCGCTTGGTCACACGCTGACATGACCGGAATATCCCCCGACACAGCATGCCACGTATTGAACATTGATCCTACCAAGGCGCCTGTAAAACAAAAAAAGAGAAGTATGGGGGCAGAGCGATCATTAGCCCTCGATGAAGAAGTAAAGAATCTACTCGCCAATGACTTCATACGAGAAGCTGTTTACCCGGAATGGATCGCCAACCCGGTACTGGTAAAGAAGGCTAATGGGAAGTGGCGGACCTGCATCGACTTCTCCAACCTAAACGACACCTGCCCAAAGGATTGCTTCCCACTTCCCAGAATCGACCAACTTGTAGACAGCACAGCCGGGCACGAGCTCCTATCTTTTATGGACGCATACTCGGGATATAACCAAATTCCTATGCATGCTCCCGACCTAGACCACACTAGTTTCATCACCGACCGGGGTTTGTACTGCTATAAGGTAATGCCTTTCGGACTTAAAAATGCAGGAGCCACCTACCAGCGCCTCGTCAACAAGATGTTTGCAGGGCTAATAGGACAAACTATGGAAGTATATGTGGACGACATGCTGGTGAAATCACGGAAAGCCAAAGATCACGTAAGCCACCTAGGCGAAATGTTCCAGGTACTTCGACAGTATGGAATGAAGTTGAATCCACTAAAGTGCTCCTTCGGAGTATCATTGGGAAAATTCTTAGGGTTCATCGTCCATGCCCGAGGGATTGAAGCAAACCCTGAACAAGTCCGAGCGCTAAGGGATATCAAGATACCTTCCACCCGAAAGGAAATGCAAAGCCTAAATGGAAAAGTGGCCGCCCTAAGCCGATTCATCTCCAAGGCAACGGACAAGTGCGTCCCCTTTTTCGAAGCTCTAAAGAAAGATAAAGGAAAGTTCGAATGGACGGACGAATGCTTAACCGCTTTCCTTAACCTAATCTAACACCTCCAGAAACCACCGGTACTCTCGACTCCAAGCGAAGGCGAAGAATTATACCTATACCTTGCTGTGTCATCTCACGCTCTAAGCGTTGCCTTGGTAAGGGAAGACAACCGCACGCAACGACCAGTTTACTTCGTCAGCAAAAGGTTTACTGGGGCAGAAGTCAGATATCCTAAACTTGAGAAGTTAGCATACTGTTTACTAATCACATCACGGAAATTGCGTCACTACTTCCAGTCCCATTCCATCAAAGTTCTGACCGATCAACCGCTGAGGCAGGTACTCCATCGTCCCGACACTTCTGGGCGATTACTTAAATGGTGCATTGAACTGAGTCAGTATGATATCACCTATCACCCTCGCACCGCCATCAAGGGACAGGCCATGGCTGATTTTATTGCAGAGTTCACTACCAACGAAGATCAGGAGCAATTGGAAATAACAGAAGATATCAAGTGGAATCTCTTTGTGGATGGTGCATCAAACGAACAAGGCTCGGGGGCAGGTGTGGTAATAATCACCCCCAGGGGAAACAAACTGCACTATGCTATAAGATTGGAGTTCGCCGCCACCAATAACGACGCAGAATATGAAGCAGTGATAGCCGGACTAGAAATTGCCATAGAAATCGGAGCCAATTCTTTGTGTCTTCATAGCGATTCTCAACTTATTGTTAATCAAATACTAGGAGAATTCCAAGCTCGAGAGGAACGACTCATAGCATATCTAAAGAAGACCAAGTTGCTTCTCAGCCGATTGGACCACTACTTAGTCAAACACATCCCTCGGGAAGAGAACCAAGAGGCCGACGAATTGGCAAAGCAAGCAAGTATGAGAGACATCGCCATCTTCGGGGCAGTAACCATCTCAAAGCAAACGGTCCCAAGTTTTGAGCAAGTGAATCTGATAGCTGCAACCGAAGAAGCAACTTGGATGACTCCCATCCGAGACTACCTACAAAATGGCACACTACCCAACGGGCGTAACGAAGTCAAGAAAATCTTGAGGAAAGCGTCCCGCTACACAATACAAGAAGACATCCTCTATCGGCGCGGATTCTCTAACCCGTTATTAAGGTGTGTCGCTGGGAGAGAAGCCAAGGAAATCTTATCCAACATCCATCAGGGGAGCTGCGGAGATCACACCGAAGGGCAAACATTAGCAAAAAAGATACTCCGATACAGATATTTCTGGCCCACCTTAAGCAAGGACGCCTTAGATTTTGTCAAGAAGTGTGACAGATGCCAAAAATTTGCTAAGATTCCACGGCTACCAACAACTGAGATTACTCAAATGACCAGCCCTTGGTCCTTCGCAATATGGGGAATTGACTTAATCGGCGAGCTACCGATGGGCCGAGGCGGGGCCAAATATGCTATAGTGGCAGTTGATTATTTCACCAAATGGGTGGAAGCGGAACCTCTGAATAAAGTATCTTCAGCAAAAGTTATTAACTTCTTGATCAAAAATGTTCTGTGCAGGTACGGAGTCCCACTCAAAATCATATCAGATAATGGACTTCAGTTTGACAACGAGGAATTTGCCAACTGGTGCCGAGAGCACGGAATTCATAAAAGCTTCTCATCCGTAGCATATCCCCAGGCAAACGGACAAGTCGAAGCAGTCAACAAAATTCTAAAAACTCTGATAAAAAAGAAGCTCGAAAAGTCAAAGGGCGCTTGGGTGGACGAACTCCCTACGGCACTGTGGGCCAACCGCACATCCTTCAGAACATCAACGGGGCACACTCCTTTCTCTTTGGCATACGGATCGGAGGCTATGCTCCCAGTTGAAACCATTGTGCCTTCCCACCGTAGGATCCACTATAACCCGGAAGAGAATGAAGAGCTCCTCCACATGTCTTTGGATCTAGTTGAGGAGAGAAGAAATGATGCAGTCCTTAAAACAGCAGCCCACAAGCAGAAAGTGGCAGCGCAATACAACTCCAAAGTCAAGCATCGTACCTTACAAGAAGGGGATCTTGTCCTCAAGCGAATCTTCCCTCGCCCTGGAGCACTAGACCCCATCTGGGATGGACCATATGTAATTCATAAAGATCTCCACAATGGAGCTTATATTTTGTCAACAGTGGAAGGAGAGGTGTTCCAGAGGGCATGGAACATCCAGCACCTCCGTCGATACTTTTCTTAACTTGTACTGCCCATATGAAGTGAATTAACAAAGAGAATCAGTGGACGTAGGCCTTTTCATGCCGAACCACTTTAAAAAACTTTGTCTCTTTTTTAACTTGTTCCTTTATATCTTGGCTACTTGTTAACTTTATCCTTTCCTGTTGAACAAAATCCTATGCGTATAGCATCTCCACTCAAAGCACTCCACGACGCAACTTCACCTGGGCAAAACCTAACAGGTACTATGCGAATCTATGCCCTCGCCAATGAGACACTTTTGCTCCAGCATCCCTCTGCTGCGGGTTAACTCATTGCTCGTGGCGGCCCTTAAAGCCAACTGTAATGAGCCGATTATAAGCCACCGAGAAGGCCGACTATAGCCGAGGCAGCTCATTACGGCGTTAGGCTCGCCGGCAACTGTGAACCGACTATAAGCCCCAACATAAGGTGTGGCCAGCCAGGGGCAGTTCACAGTTGACGATCGGCACCCACGCTAGCCGGCCACAGTAAATCGAATAATACCCATGATTACGGGCCATAATGGCCCGGGTAGTTACTGTGCGCGATCTCGGCTCCGATGTGTCTTAAGTGCGGCTGTGGTAAAAAAGAATTAACTCCCCGCGGAGGCGTAAGATGGGTGACAAATGTCTCCAAGACCCACAGCTAGGGAAAGTGACTACAAAACCCGTTTGCCACGAACTTAAGCACATCGAAGGCCTTCCGTGATTGGAAGTTTTACTTTTTCACATATTTCAATTTTACTTAAAAAGCTTTTCTCCTGTCCTCTATAACGGTCCCTAAAGTACAGGATGCAGAGTAGGAGATACTAGCCAATGGATGTAGGGACTCACGATTGGATGGCAGGGCACTCGACTGCATTCCTTGCTCGGTCACGCAAGATATTCAAAACTGCCATCTACGATTAAAACAAGAAGGGCGGTATTTTCTTCTTTTGTGTACAAATACATGACTATAATTTGTTCACACCACACGCTAATATTATAAGTCATGAAATTATGTTCTAAAACCAGAACCTGACATCAAACACAATTCAATTACAAGAATATGCATAGCTATATTTCTCATACGACATGTCAAAATAGCAACAAGCATTCGGAAGACGACAAAATCAGCTTAAGTTAAAGAATTACACATCAAGAATAGAGCTATTTATTACAAGTAGCAAAATAATTACAACTTAAAAGTTACTCTACTGTTTTAAGACTAACGTATACGGCCATGTCAAGTCTACAAAAAGAATTTTCCAGGTCTGATCAAGGGGCCGGCTGCATTGGAGTTTTATCCTTGTCCTGTTGATCACCTGTCCAGTCAGAGAAAGGATTCATTAGTGATAAGCAACCAAAGTTAATGAAGAGACTAAAAAGGAAGACTTACCAGCACCTGCTTCTTGACTATCCTGGTCGTCATCCTCAACTTGCACACCTACCTCCTCAGCAGCAAGCAACCGCATACCCTCCTTCACCGCCATCTTCTCCTCCTTGGCAAACTGAGCAGTGACCACATCCATGCTGAAAGCCACACCACCATCTCTATCCGCATCAGCCTTAGCCTCCTCCAGAGCCCGAAGATAGATCTTGGCCATGACCCTAGGATAATCATCCATCCAGGATAGGTTGCCCTGCTTCCAGGTTCGGAAGTACATGTCCTGGAGCATTTCGTCCATCATCCCCTCATTCTCCTCAAACTCCCTCATCCGGGCCTCGGAAGCCGACAACCTTCCAACAGCAGCTTCTCTCTCCAAACGGTATCTCGAGCAGTCAGCCTGAAGGGATTTCCGCATCGCCTCCATCTCCTCCTTCAGCCTAACCTGAGCGAGCTCTGCGGCTTCAAGCTTCCCCGACAGCTCCTCTACCCGCTCAAGATCCGCCCTCCGAACCTCATCCACTGTCGAGATGGCCATATTTATCTGTTCCTTGTAGGCGGCCTCCATCTTCCGCAGTTCCGCCTTACTAGCCTCCTCCATAGCCTTCCTCAATCGCCCGGAGGCAGCCTCATGCTGAGAAATCTGAATGGCCTGGTCAGCGAGCTGTTTGGCCTGGTCCGAAACCATCAATCTTAGTCGGATGTTGGCACTCCCAATCTCCTCTCCAGCCTTAACCAGCCGGGCATGATGCCCCATCAGCTTCCTAGTCTCCTCCGCCACCCGATCAATACTAGCCTTGGCCTCGTCTCCCATGATAACTATCCGAGTGGTAAGTAGATCAAGATCTAAGGACTTAGCCTCATCAAGCACCCGTACCATAGGATTGCGGGGAAGAAGGTGCTCACCAGTAACCTCGTCAAAGGTAATGTCGTGGGAACTTGGATCCAGATCAGGATGACCCGCAAATGGATTACGAGCCAAGTCAGGACGGTCGATATGAGTAACGGAAGGGTTTCCGGACGGGTGCAGAGAAGGTGCAAACTCGCTGTCCTCCTCCGTGATATCATGAAGAGGCTGAGCCGGGAGCTGAGGACCGGGCGAAGGTTCGGATAAAGGACGACTCCTCTTTCTCTGCTGAATACCCTCTTCGATAACCCCGAGAAGAGGACGGTAGCCGACTACATCCCCGGAGCGGTGGGTCGAAGGCTTCGGCTTGACAGAAGTTTTGGAAAGCTTGTACTGTTCAAGCCTGTGCCGAAGATCTGAGGCCTTGGCCGTTTTTCCTACTCCTGATATGAAGAAAAAGTGTCACAAGCATATATTGATCTATAATTCGAGAAAACACGGCAAATTAAAAGGTAATAAGAAAGGAAACACATCTGTGGTTGTACAAACCCTGGGGAGGAGTAGGATACTGCAATAAGTCCTGGATTTCATTCCAGGACAGGAGCGGGTCATAAAATATTCCTAAGTCCCTATCATAAATGGAGCCCGCAGAAATCAAAAGTTCACCTTGAGTCGTCGGAGCCACCTTGGCTGGAATAGTCTGAGGAGGCTCGCTTGCGCCAGTTCCAGCCTTATCAGTTTTCCTAGTTTTCTCTACCAAAGCCGGATCTTCGTCCAGCCCCTCGAAAGCCTGGTGGAACGCATCATCCGCCCACTCCTGAATCTCACCCGCTTGCCCAGGAAGCAAGGCCCCGATGCCATCGCCACCTTTATCACCTTCCCGACCATCTCCACCCTCACCTCTTTCCTCCTCTATGTCTTCCTCCTCCTGGGTAAGTGGACAATTGCTGGGGGAGGGACCGTCCGACTTCTTGAGTTTCTTACCTCTGACAGCTGGAGGTTTTGTGAAAGG
The DNA here is from genome assembly GCA_030737815.1 of Allium fistulosum. Taxonomy (NCBI): domain Eukaryota; kingdom Viridiplantae; phylum Streptophyta; class Magnoliopsida; order Asparagales; family Amaryllidaceae; genus Allium; species Allium fistulosum. The sequence goes on along the minus strand of CM060902.1, from coordinate 190,546,531 downwards.
CTTCCTCTTGCTACTCTCTACCGTAACACCTCCCTTAGTCTGAACAGCCGCCCTCTCCTCCGCCATTTCCCTCAGCTTGACTATTGACTGCTGTGGAAGGATTAAGTTATACTCCAGAAGGGTCGCATTTCTGATCAGGAAGGCAGATGATCTATATTTCCCGAGAATAGCTTCTATCTCAGCCGTCGTCTGAACCAGGCGGTCAGTCTCCACAATCGCAAAGCCACCTGTCGCTAGCAAAAATGAGAAAGTATGAGAAGAAGCATCGCAATCGGAATGGAAATTATAAGTAAAAGCATCAACTTACATCCAGAAGTAAAGCGCCGAATTGAGACGGAGTCGTCCCTGACAAAGAACCACTCCTTCTTGAACATGCTGAATTTAGAATATAGATCCAAGACCGGCTTGAAGGTCACGGCTGACTCCAAGCTAATGTATGGGGACCCCTTCTTATAGCCCCTCAGATTATATAGATACCGGATCTCCCGGTTGGAAGGAGCACGACCATACTTCCTCTGGAAAATGACGAAGAGGCTCACCAATATAGCATAGGAGTTGGGTTGAAGCTGGAATGGGGCCACCTTTAGATATGTGAGGAAGCTGGCTATCCAAGCGTTAAGAGGAGGAATGGCACCACACATACAGTGGTATCTGCTATAGGCGAAGTACCCTTCAGGAGGATCGTACGGCATAACTTCTCTCCCTGGCAATAGCAAGTGCGCCCTATCAATTCCAAAAGATCGGGAAATGACATCAAGCTGCTCCTTCTTGAGGGAGCTAGGAAAACAATCGGGCGGGGAGTTCAGAAGTTCCTGAGGGCCGTACCCGTCCACTAGTGATCTCGGGGTTGGTCCGTGACGTTCTGGATTCGGCTGAGCTGGGGGCACGACAGAGGAACCTCCTTCACCCCCGGATTTCTTTTTGTCTGATCGAGTTTCGGCTTTGCGAGACATTATCTGCAACATAGAAAAGCGTGCTGTTAGAACGGAGGACGTAAACAAATAAACATCAGTAGTCCATTCGGTAATATATAGTATAAGCTTTCATTCGGTGGTAAAGCAACTCACATGATTCGGCACGAGTTGATTCGGCTACACGTGATTCGGCTACAAGTGATTCGATACGAGTTGATTCGGCTGCATGTGATTCGGCTACAAGCGATTCGGCACAGGTTGATCCGGCAATCTTGATCGGTGAAGAAATACAATGGCCTAAGCCTCCCATTTATAGGAGAAGATTGAATCACCGAATCACCTGGTTCGGTTCTGGAGCCGGATGTGATCGCTCAAACTCAAACAAAGCAGGACATGCACACGCGCACGTCCTACTTTGGGGGGCAAATGTTGGGTAAATTTCTCACCCAGGAGATCTCAAGACCATGAAGAGCTAGGCTTCATTCGACATCCTCACCACATCCGAACCAGCCACCAACGAACGAAAGACACTCACCTCTACCGAATCAAGCTTCATCCCATTGCCGAACCGACTCCAAAACCATGTCACACCGAACCAAGCTTCCTACCGATCCATACTCCCACCAGACCAACTGCTATACCGAACCATGCTCCACCATACTCCCACCAGACCAACTGCTATACCGAACCATGCTCCACCATACTCCCACCGGACCAACTGCTATACCGAACCATGCTCCACCATACTCCCACCGGACCAACTGCAATACCGGACCAACTATAACAAGGCCAGTCCAGGCCCATCAGCAACTATACACATCCTAGACCCCTACCCCCAGCCTCACTCTATAAATAGAGGGGCAGGGGTACAGCAATGGGGACAAGTTTGAGAGCTCAAGCACGGAGAGAACTTTCAAACAACTTTCTTTTACTTGTATAAAAGCTTTGTACTTGTAATCAAAACAAGAAAAGAGAAATAACATATAAAGTGGACGTAGGCACATTCTGGCTGAACCACTATAAATTTGCGTGTCTTTTTACAATTTAGCCCCTGCTTTTCATATATTTGCATAAATCACTCAAATCGCTAAGAACAACATAAGATCTACTAAATCATACAACTTTGAGGTGTTTGTCCATTTTTTGTGCAAACACAGGATGACACTTGTTTCAGTTAAGTTATTCATGAAGAACATAGTTAGAATACATGGGATTCCTAGTAGTATACTCAGTGACAGAGATGCTTTGTTCACTAGTGAATTCTGAAAGAGTCTACAAGATGTGTTAGGTACCAAGCTTAAGATGAGTACTGCATGTCACCCTCAAACGGATGGGCAGACAGAGAGAGTTGATAAGGTACTCGAGGATTTACTGAGAGCTTGTGTATTGGAGTTTGGTGGATCTTGGGAAGATCACCTACATTTAGTGGAGTTTTCCTATAATAATTGTTATCAGACTAGTATAGGAATGACGCCTTTTGAAGCTTTGTATGGATTCCATGAAAGTCACCAGCATGTTGGTTGTAGCCTGGAGACCGATTAGTCTTAGGTCCAGATCTGGTTAGAGAGGCGACAAAGAAGATTGAGTTAATCCAAGAAAGGATGAAGGAAGCTCAGTCCTGATAGAAGAGTTACGCAGATAAGAGGCGTAAAGACATAGAATTCTCAGTTGGGGATAAGGTCTTCATTAAAGTATCACCAATGAAGGGTGCGGTATGATTTAGAAAGTCAGGGAAACTGGCATCGAGATATGTTTGTCTGTTCTAAGTTATAGAGAGGATCGGGAAGCTCGCATACAGAGTAGAGTCGCCGAGCAGTATGGCAGGTTTCCATAATGTATTTCATGTGTCTCATCTTCACAAGTATGTGCATGATCCAGAGACTACTATTCTTCCGACAGGGTTGGAAGATTTGATAGTAGAGCCTAATTTGACTTTTGTTAGACAACTAGTTCGGGTTACAGCGAGAGATGAGAAAAGGTTGAGGAACAAGACAGTCGGGTTGGTGAAAGTTCAGTGGAGCGACAACGAAAAGGACTGTACTTGGGAGACAGAAGACATGATTAGAGATACTTATCCTGATCTGCTCTGAGGGTATGTCTATATTAGCTTTATATAGATAGTTGCTAGTCAGGTAGGCTAGCACGGTTGTTAGGAGTGGTTACAGATGATTGATATGTTTAGTATTTAGTCCTTACTGAATTTCGAGGACGAAATTCTTTGAGGGGAGCCTATAATACCCCTAATTTTTAATAACATTATTCAGGAGGTTTAACTAGATAAATTAAATAGAATAATGTAAATATTAGAGTGATAAGGGGATTGAGATTTGAAAATAAATTAGAGGCCGTGCTTAACTAAATAAATGGGCTTATAAATGGTTATATATGTTAATTGATTAACGCATGGATATTAGGATAATTGCTGCACTACATTTCCATTACCCTCATATTCTTGTTTCATTCCCATTTACATTCATTTTACAAAAATACAAACAAAAGTAAATCAAAAGAGGAGCCGTTCATTACTTAGGAGAAAAGAAGAGAAAATCAATCTAAAGCAAAGGAATTAAAGCAAGGAAGATTAATCTCAATCAAATCTCAACATTACTTATCCTAATCAAGGTGAATAATAATCTAAATCATCTCTATTTTTTTTATGATCATCTGATTTTCCGGTTTAAGATTAAATCCATTATAATGATGATTTTGATGTGATATGCTTGGATTTTATAACATGTTTGATTTAAATAAGGTTGTTTGAATATAGTTTTATATGGTTTTGAGGGAAAAATCGATTATAATGAATTTCGAATGCCATGAGGAAATTATATGTTATGTAAAACATGATTTTGGAGATGGGTTTTAATTTTTATAATTTTCCAATCTATGGAAAATTTATTATGAATTTTCAAGGGAAAATATGTATAATTGGGTTTAGAAATTAATTTTGATTATTTTATGAAGAATTTGGGTTTGGAATTTTTATATGTTAGATAACATATTGAAAGTGAATTTCTATAATTTTTTGGGATTTTTCCTAAGTAATTTACTATGGAAATAAAATTATTTTAGATGAAGGATTAATTGTTTTATTGGTTTTGCTTAATGGAAGGGCTTATTTGTTAAATTAATCTTTGTTTAGATCTAAAATCATGCAGCAGCTATTTTGGTAAAGAATTTGAAAAGTTATGATAATCAATTAAATGTTTGCAAATAGGCAGGTTACTTATAAAGTATTTACTTTAAATAGCATTAAGTCCGTCTTTACCAAGAAAAGTAGGTTCCGCCTCTTTTAGAAGCCACCTTTCGACCCTATGCTTCTGCCTTCAACCAAGTTGAAACCTACCAGGTTGAAACTAACTAAGCCGAAACCAATACACAAGGTATCAAACATTGGTACAAAGTGGATTGGAGAAAGGCGGAAGACATTGTGCCGAAACATAGCTTTCGATGGGGTCGAAACCTTTGTTTAATTTTTAAAAGAAATGCGCTTGCCTGTTTTACTATATGCTCTCGAAGGTGTCGAAACCCCTTCAAAGGGGTCTTTTTAAATTGCTTTTGAAGGGGTTGCCACCTTTTTGGTTAAATTGTAGCTGCCGAAGGAGTTACTTAGTTTTAAAACCAATGTTTTCGAAAAGGGTGGGTTCGACCAAGTCGAAACCCTTCTACCTTTCCTATGCCTTTCGAAGGGATTGAAGTCATCAATGCTTTCGAAAGGTAGCTTTGTTTTATACTTGTACTAAGCCACTTCCTAAAAGCTTTCGAAAGGATTCAAGGGTTTCGAAGGCAATGACTTTGAAAGGGGTTTCGAAGCTATCGTTCAAATGTTTTAAATGTTTTGAGCTTTCGAAAGGATGGTTCCAAAGGCATCAATTTTCTCCAAACAATTTTATATGAAGATTAAAGGTTTCGAAAGGGGTACTTTCATATATATATATTCACTTTGACCCAAAATATATTTTTAAAGATGAACCCAATGTTTTTGAAATGGGTACTTTCAAATGGTTTCGAAGCTAAGCTTCTGTAATTAAATGGTAATACTTTAATACATTCGAAAGGTTTCGAAAGACAGGTGCCTAGTGTTTTGAAAAGAAGATTTGAATGCTTTCGAAAGGAAGTTTTTCCAATGGTTTTGAAAGTAAAGATTAACGGTTTCAAAAACCTTAGTTCTCAAAACAAAGATCCCAATCTCAATTTTTAAAGGTAAAACCCATGGCACTATAAAAGAGCCGTTAAATGCTTTTAAATTGGAGATTTTGAAGAAGCTTTCCTCGATAAAATAATAGGTTAAAGGGATTAACCATGTTTGATATGAAATTGATTTCAAGGATATCAAACCATAAGTGTTGGTATTATTATGTTATTAGGTTTGCTTATTTTAATATACATATTCACTTTAATATGGACCCATAACTGTATTTTGGGAAAAAAAGATCAGAATAACCAACTAGGTTAACCCAGTAGTGAATATAAATAGAGTTAACTCCTGAATGAGTAGAATTGTATGTAGGAGGTCAGATAGACCAGAATATAGGATGCCTAAATACTAGTTAAGAAGTTGTTAGATAGACAGGTTCATAGTAAACCTATGAAAACTATGCTTAGAATAAGTTATTGGCAGGGGCCAATAGGTTCGTAGTAAACCCATGAAAACTATGATTAGAAAGAGTTATTGGCAAGGGCCAATAGGTTTGTAGTGAACCCGTGAAAACTATGATTAGAAAGAGTTATTGGCAGGGGCCAATAGGTTTGTAGTGAACTCATGAAAACTATATCTGGATTAAGTTATTGACAGAAGTCAATAGGTTCCTTGTCAACCCATGAAAACTAGGATAAGAGGGAAGTTATTGGAGATACCAATAGGTATAGGGAGAACCCATAAAACATGGAAGATATTGGCAGGGGCCAATAGGTTCTTAGTGATTCCATAAAAACTTTAAAATCGGACAGGGAGTCCATAGACATTAAACAGGTAGTCAGCCCATGAAAACTAATAGGTTAATAGTGACCCTAGAAACTATAACTAAGTCAGATAATCAAAATGAAGGGGGATGAGAAATCCAGATTGATTTACTTGTTTGCATATCATCATAATATTTTGAATTGCTATGTTTTAATCATTGTGGATGCAGGAGCACAACATATGGTTTTATAAAAGTTTGATAAGATACTAGTGAGGGGGAAACCCATTCCGCTATGCGGCGTGGTCTCACTAGATATCTAAATGGTTTGGGATGGTAGATTATTATTCATACCAATCTTTCTGTCCGACTCGAAGTTTATGTTTTTCCTTTAAACTCTCGGGTGCTCAATTGATTTTGAGTAGTTTGAGAGTTGAGGTTTTCTGGTACCTCTTTAGATGAATAAGCTTCCGGAGACGTGCATGAGGCATGATAGCTATTTAGAGTTCTTTTCTATTTATGATTCCGCTGTGTTTCGTTGTAAAGGCAAATATGTTTAATTGCCTAGTTATATTCTATGATCATCCAATGAGGCATCTTCATATGTCGCTCTTGGCGTATGTTGTACTAGTTATATTTTCTCTGAACGTGCTTAACGATTATGAGATTATGTGATTGAATTTGAAATGCTTTGAAATGGAATGAGAACGTTGTTTGTTGATTTTAATTTTTTCGATATCCATGCGTTTCTGTTATATCAATGTATCTAACATTACCGTATTTGGTCGCCGAGGATTAATAACTATGGATGACTACAGCATTCGTAGCCGTTAGTTTTCGACCTCCAAGTGGGGGAGTTACAGGATATTTTGTACCAGACGTCTAGATTGCAATATAGATGTCTATCATGAAAAATCCAGATGTTTAGATTTGAACTAAAAAGTTCCTTTTTATTTAAATATACACAAACGTTTGGGACAAAAATGCCAACCGTCTGAAGTTGAATTGTCTTGTTGTAACGACCCGATATTTTCAACCATTCGCATCCGCACATGTCGGACTTGAATTGCTAAAAATACCGAATTATAAATATAAATTTGGCAAAACTCAGAATATACAGTAAATAAATCATAGATCACAGACACAGAGTAATATAACAATGCAACGGAAGCAAGGAAATAGTAGTTCATGAAGCTACTATATATATACATCAGAGTTAACAAAATACAACAGAAGTCTCAATATGATAATTAAGTATAAATCAGAATACATCACTGTAATCAACTGGATAACTGAAAGCGAAATAGATAGCTGGATCTCCAAGAAAAGCTCCAACTACAAAGGTGAGTCTCGAATGCTGTATCACTCAGTCTGACTCGAGCATAAAGCAAAACACAAAACACTCGAGTCAGGACATACATACTTATACAATGTAAACCAACTCAAGTGAACTGTAATAGAAAAGTACAAGTAACTTAAAGGATGCTTGGGATCGCCCATCCTTTTAAGGATTCGTTAAACTATCTACCATGTAGTAATATTCGCTATTATAATAATGTCTAATAATAAAATAAACTTACTTTTAAATAGCGTTAAGGCTTTACATTTTCCACCTTAACACATAATAGTGCCAATAGTCTATACAATACCTACATACCATGAGAGGCTACGAGAAGATACTCCATAGGTACGACACAAATAGAAACTCGTAGTAAAGCTCGGTATGGTAGATGACACGGCACAACTAGGCAATGCCAGGGTAGATATACCAATTACGCATCCGGGCTGGTGGAAACGCATAGCAGCCACTACCGCCCACCTCGGAACACACTCCCAATCAAAATCGAAGGGTGGCCACCAAATCAATCACAAAGTAATAGAATGGTATCGAAGAAATGCGTCCGATCAGAGGTGCTACCTCATTGGCTCGTCAATTGCTCCTGTTTTAGCCACCTTATGCCAACTCACGGGAGTCGGGTCCACGTATATACCTCAATAGGAATTGTCGCCACCATCCTACTTCATTCTGGAATCTCCACCGCGTACACGGTTGTCAAAGTGGTTTTCGGTATCGATAGAGAGTATGCCCATATCCGATCCCGGTCTCTTTGCCAACCAATCGTTATTATAACCCATGGATATTTATTTCAAAATACTTTATACTTCAAAACCAAAATATCATATCCATTTTAAAACCAAATACAATATCATTCCCATTTCAAAATCCAATAAAATATGATATCGTTTCCATTTCAAAACCAAATGAGTATAATATCATTTTCATAAAATCCCAAAGTTTCAAATCACTGAATATTCTTTCAATTATTTAGAAATATTCCCTTTCAAATCATCTTAAACCAAAGCCAGGTTATAAAGTCATATTCTTAATCTTCAATTTCAATAAGTTTCAATTCAATATATATTCAAAGACAATTCTTGAATAAATCCAATTTCAAATAAATTCATTTCCAAAACCATAGTACTTTCAAAGTTATAACACTTTAGAAACCAAACACTTTGAAACCATAATACTTTGAAATCATAACACTTTGAAAAGTCATCATTTAGCAATCATTACTTAGGAAATCATAATATTTTGAAATAATATTCATTACCAAAGTTATAGCAATTTAAGTTCATTCATTCCATTATACAAATTTCAAATCATGGTATTAACTTATAAATTTCAAAATGGTTTATATTTCACCTCAAAACATATCCATTTAAACCATTTAAATTCAATGTCAAAATCTTCCAAAAATATATAGTCATTTCCAAAGTTCATTCGTTAAATTATAAATTTTCCAAAAACATTGTAATTTCAGCCACAACAGCACTTATAAAGTGTTACGGTAATTATATTAACATTTCAGAAACATTGTCAAATTCAAAACAACAGCACTTATAAAGTGCTACGGTAGATATTAGTCTTTCAAAACAGTTCAGTTTAAGAAACAACGGCACTTACCAAGTGCTACAGTAGATATTTAGTTATTATTTCAAAACAGTCTACTTTCAGCAACAACAGCACTTACAAACTACTGTAGTAGCTTTATTATTTCAAAATATAGTTTACTTTCAGAAATGATAGCACTTAGTAAATGCTGTCCTAAAACCACAGCATTTTGGAAATGTTACCAATACTAATTCCAGATTTATTATAAAATTTCAAAAACATTAAAACTTCAATTTTAGCCATTTTAACTTATCAAACATCATATTTCAGGCTTCAAAATATTCATTTGGATATTATTTAACTTATGATCTAATAGAATAATTTTTTATAAATAAATTTCCAATTTAAACCATAATTCATTTATAAGCCAAAATTACACAATTTTACTTAACTTTTATTTTACCAAATATCCTAACCCTCTATTTAAAAATACCCCTTCCATAAACAAAATATTCTTTTAATAAGTTAAACTTCACATTTCTAATTGAAACCAAATTTCCATTATAAAGTTAAGTCATAGTTTAAGATACATTTTACCATTTTAAATCTTAATCATTTATTTTACAAACATATCCATTTCATAAATAAAATTTATTACCATCACTAGGTTAGATTCAAAATTCCATACTAAACCAAATTTAATTCTTAATTATTTATCATAAATAAAGATCTTTGAATTCAATTTAAAACTAATTATTGGCATATAAAAATTTCAACTTATAGAAAACCAATATAACTTTATATTTAAAAATCAGAACCACTTATTGACTTATAAAATTCCATATATTTACAATCATTAAATCAAAATTTTAAGTAAAATTTCATATATCTTAAAAAATTAAAAAATGCTTAAAAGTTTTAAAGAAAAAAAAAGAAAGAAAAAAATATTATTAAAAATATAACCATGGGTCTGTATAATATTTTCTAACCTAGGTCAAGTGATACGGATATGTATCATTTCAATCCGTAATTTAAAATGGAAAAATTCGGGTTCTATCATTTCAAACCCGCAATCCCAAGTCAAATAAATTACGATAAAATCACTCAAGCCTATCATTTCAGCCCATAATGATTTTTCCTTATTCTAATGTCCGTTCGGGTATGTATCATTTCAACCCATAGTGATAGAGAACTTGCAGTGTGAGATAGAGTAATTAAAATGAACAATATAACATATGATAACATATCAGGTAATGTAACAGGTATATAAACAGCATTTAACATCATATAATATATCACAGGCATGTATGAATATCATATCAATTTATACAGATTCACTTGTCATCATTTCACAACAATATAAGTACATATGTCTAGAGTGATAAAACTCACCTCTAAAGCTAGAGATCAAATTCAAAACACAAATCCAACTCTACAAAGCACGAAAAAGGCACGACTAGATTGGCACGAATTCGACAAAGCTGATAGATAAGAATTGACGAAATCAAATCAGAACTGGATCGATGATGATAATATCGAAACAAATATATATTATATTATTATTTTTCTTAAACCAATATTCAATTTAAATATATATATTATATTCCAAATCATAATACATATCCAAATCACTTAATATATTAAATTTTTAGAAATCTAAAAGAAACCAAAATATCTATTATAAAATATATACCTTAAAAGATCAAAATTACAATTACATGTCCTGACTAATATCTATACAGACTAAACTTTGAGATATAAAACCGTAATCAACCGACTTACTAAAATCATATATATATATATATATACTATAAACAGCAACTTCATATAAAATTTCATACAATATATATATATACGACATACCTTAAAAAATAAATATATATACCTCTATGTAGCCAAATCTTATATTCTATAATATATGTGCAGACACTTGTTTATATAACATATATATATACACACTAGTGCATGGAAAACTTGTACTATATATATAATATATATACATCTAGGTGTACAACTGATATAAACTATGTGTTAAAAATCCAATAGTATATACACATATAAACGAACAAATGTATGCAACTAGTATAGACTTATAACCTAGGCTAGCTGTAAACACATAAATTTTCTTTATAACTAATATTTTTATGAATTTACACAATATATATATATATATATATATATATATATATATAAAAAAACATAGGCCTTATATCTCATTACAGTTAAAACCTTTATATACATATGAACACACTTTAATATATACAATACTGTACGATTTATATATCTATACTATTACATATATACAAAGTTATTTCAGCAATTCAAATATAAGACAAATATAGAACAACATGCATAAATAAAGTAACTAACATAGTAATTTCTTCAATGTAAAACCATATATATATCGTAGCCTCAATAGAAAATAAAATACTATATAAATGGTATGTATATAATTTACCTGCAGATAAAATAAAATGAAGAGGAAGAGCCATGAGTCGGCTACAGTCGTGCTGTGCTCGGGGTGGGTGGCGAGGTGAGAAGCACGGTATGCAAGGTGATGGGTGGTCGTGTAGATGCGGGAAAAACAATGGGAGAAGAAGAGGAGAACAAGAGAACAGGTGGATGGGAGTAGTGATGAGCCCACGAGGCTCGGGTTTGCATGGAAAACAATGGGGAAAGCAAACCAATATAATTTTTTCGTATATAGTGTTTATAAATGAAACAGATGGAAACGAGTGGCTGAAAGAAAACAAACGAACCATCATATAATAAGTTGAACGTTGGGACAAGCAAAAGTCACGAGAATTTATGATGTAATGAAAGCAAACGACTGTTGGTTTTCAAACGGTTGAAAATTTGAAAGGTCACAACCGTTACAGAACTCAAAATGTACCGATACGGTGAACCGTTATGCGGGTTCCGCCACGTACCGGACACCGAAACACAGAAGTGAATATATCGCAACGATCAGCACGACGAGACGATCAAAACGGTATATAGAGATTAGTGGTACGATCATCCGATCAAAAGTCGATATCAGACATTGATATACGTTGCTATTTCGTACGGAAAAATCCAAACGGAGCTAGAAACGTCCGAAATTTGCGAAACGAATTACACAGTCTTATTCAGAGTGTCCTAAATAAATTTTCTCATGTTGACATATTTAGGTTTCAGAGCACTCTTAAATTCAACTGTTATCAACTTATTTAAATTGAAATAAAATTACACAAGAAAATAAGCTTCCATATTATATGATGAAAATTTACCAGTTGCTATGTTTAAAAAGACGTATTCCAAATATTAAAGTTTTATTTTCAAATTTTATTATTTAAAATTTCACACATATTCAATAAATTAAATAAATAAAACCACTAAAATTTACGGGTCGTTACACTTGTTCAGTTACTTTGAAATGTTGTATTTTGACTATTTTCTTTGAATAAATATGCATTATAAAATAGTTATATTGCAAAGATATTTTTTTTTGTGTGTGCGCAATCATCAAATTGGAGATTGTATATAAAATATAGACAGACAAAAATTAAGATATAAAACATATTTATTTTCTTCAATTTCAGCTCAGTTTTGATGTCGATCGTCATATCTCCTTGTATATACTTTTATCCTCTTTTGTACTGTGTATCTTCATGTTAAACTTATTTGTTTGTCTCTTTTTGATACTTATGTACCTACAAGTAAGCTTAGAATTTTTTTGGCATAATTGTATAGTGGTTGTCATTAAAATCCAACAAGAGGTTCTAATAGACGTGTCTTCAATACATAGATATGCCCAATATAGTACAATCTACTATACCTCATAAAAACCAGTTTGTAGATGAACGTGTAGGAGTTTAGGAGGTTAGAAATCAGAATATTGATGATAGTAGGCAAATGATAGCTGATTCGAGAATTGAGATAGACTAGGGTTTCAGATAGTAGATCAGAGAATTAGAAAGCAAGTTAAGCGATTAAACCTGTTGAAATCAAGGCTATTTCTAGATTCGAAAGAGTTTAAAAAAAGAATATGTTCGTTCACTATTGGAGATTGTCGCATCTGAAGAAAGAAGAAGAAATGCGACCATTTGGATGAAAAGAAACAAAATCATTTTAGAATTTTCTAAGAGGTTGTGCATCGTGTTTGAATTTCTTTCAGAAGTTCTAAAAGCTAAAAAGCCTTAAAAGAATATTTAAAAAATTTGTAAAAAAATCATAAAAATTGTTTTTATGGTTTTCAAGGCTTTAGAATGGCGAAGTGTGATTCTTGTGAGTTTTAACAATATATATTTAAAACAAAACGACTAACATTTACACAATTTTCAAATGTTTTTCCAATGGACGATCTTCTGAAGCTTTAGCACGATTCCTTCTTTCTTATTGAGGCTTTGTGATAATATTTTTTTGATTAGTGTGTTTTAAACTACAGTATGGAGTTGTCGTCATCAAAATATCCATTGAAAACCATTTTTTAACGGGATATGATAAAAAAAAGTCAAAATTAAACAGAGGGTTATTGAAACACCGACGAAGATAATTACAGATCTTTTTTCCTAATTACGACGCAGTTTTTCTTGATATATCTCTTGTGTTATAATATATATGTAAATTATAAAGAGTGAAAATGCTATACAATGTTTGTTATATTTTGTTTAGTTCCACATCATGTGATAAGTTCAACTTCAAAACTTTTATATAACGAAGCATATATAATGGAAATATATTACGAATTTCTAGTATGAATGAAATGTCCCCTTCCTCTTTCCATGACTTCTTATTTTTACGCTGTATACACCATTTTTTCGGAAAATACTTTTCTATTCTAAAGTTAATGCATGCAAACACAAAAGATTCGATTTTGTTGCGGAAGGGTGCATTCTTTTCCAGAAAAGCCCTTGCGATTTTATAATAATAGAAACGAACCAGCGTCTCCATTTTTTTCTCATTCTCTTCTTCTCCGTTTTAATCAGAAGACGGTCGTTAAAGTTAACGTCACCAACATATCAAGATTCAAATCCGAGGTGAGAATCTCATATTATCTCCTATTTTGACATTTTTACACCCTGTATGATTCTCCGAATCGGAAATTGTCAAAACCCTAATTGTAATTGGATCTATGATTGCTGTCGTTCTATTTTGAGATTTCGCGAAATTATATATTCACTCTTGATTGAAAAATTAATGGAACTAATAGCTAATTTCAATCATTTGGATTAGGATTAATCCTGACTGCAGGGGCTTACTCGTGAGTTGTGAATACAGTAATTGATTATCTAAATAGATTGAGAATATGCAGCTTTTTTGGGCTTAGCTTTGTTATGCTTTTGATAGGTAATCACTATACAAGGTTTTGATTTAGGGTGGGTTCGCAATAATAAATTACCCTGTTCTGGGACCTTTCTGCCCTGGTTGTTTGGGGCGAGGAAAATGATCCATTGGCGCATACGCCAGAGTACGGTAAACAAACTTTCTGTCTCGTTTGTTTGGCGCGAGGAAAATGTTCTATTGGCGTATAATGGGTTTGATGTCCACGACTGATTTTCTTCCGATACTCGTAACCTTCCATCCAATATCCCTTTCCCACACCCCTTTTCTAATTAAAAAACACATTCTTCTTTCATTAACTTTCCCTTTTCAAATCGCCCCTTTCAAAATACCCGCTTATCAAAAAGCACACCCTTATTCTCAACCCTTGTATATGCTTATGATAAGAAAATATGAAATGTTCTAATCCATGTTACATAACCCACTATTGACATAATGCATACTCTGTATTGTTTTTACTATCAGTTGACACTTGACACTAATGGTTTGAATCTATTTTTGGTATACCTGTAACAAAATTAAGTTTAGTACCATCTGAAGTGAATGGCAACCTCCTCTAAACATGAATATAATGTTTGGTAGGATCAGTTTTTGATTTTTGTTGGTCTAATTTTAGTTATTTGGGAGGTGATAATCATGTGATATTAACTCAACATTTTGTTTATGTATTTAAGCAGAGTTAGATTTGCGAACTGTCAGATATAACTTGGGTGGATGCTTGAATGATGAATCAAGGTAGCGAGTCTATGACCGTTTTGGATCCCAGTTCGATGAAGGTGGATGCATTTCCCTTATTCTAACACATATTGTTGTTCATGCATTTGAGTGTGCACGATCATTAAGACTCTTCAGTATGTAATGTATAATATTATTGATGCACAATCTGAAGGCCTGATGAATTGAGTGTGGAAACCTTACTTTGTTTGTGCCCTTCGTACACCTGACACCCCTATCTTAAGATTTGATTTCCTAGCCCATTTCATTCTTTGTCGCCCCTATGAAAAACTACACATCATTACTATTAATATTTGGAGTACTTCATATTCCTGTTAATGAAATGACAAAATTACGTTATGTCACTAATATTCAATGTCAGTAAATTGTTGTATTGAGTTTATGTATAGAGCTTATAATTTGTTTATATGTATCATTTTATTGACGTTCTGAATTAAACTTTTAAATAATTGCTGCAGATAACTATCCATTTTTTGCAGTATTGAATCACAAAGAGTAGTGTATATCTGGATGTGTATAATACTTTAGATTGGTTGAAACAAGTCACACATTATTGTTGTTGTTGTTGTTTATTAATTATTAATTAGGTTAGACATGAATGTGAAATAAAATAAAAATAAGCTCTTAATTAGCCTATAAAAACATGTGGATAATTAAGCCATGTAGGAGGTGCTTTTTAATTTGCCATAGGTAGGAAGTATAGAACTAAATTGTACAGTAGAAGACACACAATGAGTATATCAATGGTCCAACTAATTAAACATATCAAAATTTCATGCTTGAGAAAACAGTAACTATATTATTATATTTTTGTCAATGGGATGGACAAAATAATTATGTAAAAAATTACATAATGTAACCTCCACTGATTTTCAAATTCATGAAAAAAAAAGATGTTTATTTTGAATTGCTAACAATCTGGGCAGATGTAACTGCTGTATCAGTTAATATTTCTGATTGCGTTTTACCTCAGCCCAAAATCTATTGCCTTGGTATTGGACTATGTACACTGCAAGCTGCAAAATTGATCCCATGTGCATATGCTCAGATTTCCCGTGGAGATTTGAAAATTGGACCTTTCCTAGCAGGGGGTCACATTCACCTTTAGAGCTAGGGGTCAATACAATATTTCGACTTTCGACTTTGGACATCTTCAACGAAGGCCGCCCGAGGCACCTGTGCGTGTTGGAATTATAGGCCGTGTTGAACGCCCAAAGAGAGGTAGAGGTCGACCAAGGTTGACATGGGAGGAAGTAGTAAAAAGAGATTTGAAGGATTGTGGTATATCTAAAGAGCTAGTGATGGATCGGAGCGAGTGGAAGTTAGCGATCCACGTACCAGAACCATGAGCGTCGAGTTTTATAAGTTTTAGACTATAGGACTAGGAAACATGAGCCTAAGACGTAGGTTTGGTCTTTGACCAATATTACTATTAGTATCATTATCGCTATTAGTATTATTATTATCATTCCTTTTATATATATACACATATATTTTTATTTTATTTTACTTTACTTAGCTATTATTAATAATTTACTTATTTGACTTTATTTTATTATTGCTATTGCTATTGTTATTATTATAACTTTTAAATTGATTTTTTCATTTAGTTTTGGGTTCCATCTCTAGCCGACTCCAACTTGTTTGGGAATAATGGCTTAGTTGTTGTTGGGCTTAAGAATGGTTTTATTTTGGCTTATGCAATCAAACCTCAGCTCATACACAGTTTCATGAAGACTTTATGTCTTATTGCTGGGGGACGTGTTGGCACTTAGGAGTTACCTATATGCTATATAAGCTGTATTTGAGAAGCCTGTCATAACTCTTAATGAAATGCATCCCTGCCTTTCCAAGATATTTGTGAAGGGATTTTGGATATTTCATGACCATTAACATTCATACTGTTCTGAAACTTGTGAACCCCAATCATTTGCTTTTTTTTGACGGTAGCATGCTATTGAGTTTTTGAAGTTTTGTATTAGTTTGCTATTTTATTTCTTTTTGCGATTAGATTTTTGGTTGTGGTTCTCGTTGGTGGTAATTTTTGTATTAGATTGTGTTAAAATGGGCCATCACTCATTTTGTAGCTGGGGTTGCTCTGTTTTAGAGTTTTTTTGGTAGGGAACTAGCATGAACTTGATAAAACATGTCAGATTTTCCCCCGTATTTATCAACTGTAATTGAGGAAAGAATACTAGGGTACGCCAATATGAAAAACTGACTTAAGGACGCTTAAGACCCCCCCAAAAAAAGGGGGAAAAAAAGAGAACACACTTGTGAACTCATGTGAGTCCAACAGAGTGATAAACTAATAACGAAAGGTGTACTTGTTGTCTCAATTCTTTGGCTTCTTTAATCATGCATTGTATGAACATTATAGTTATGTTGCTGTTTTTTACTATTTTTATGCCAGGGTGTTGATGCAAACCAGATACATCATTCTTGGTCTTCACCAACTGGACTAGTTACCAATGCGGGGAATTCATATGTGAAGAATGATGCTCAATGTGAAAGTACTACATTTGCAAATCATAGTCACCAATATAATACACAAAATCCCACCATAGCTTCTCAAAGTGGAGTCAATTCTGTGACTCAAACATCTACATCGTCAAATTATACTGTACCAAATGTTTCACAACAATATACTAATTACCCATCATATCCCCCGTCTACAGAACCTTATTCTTATACGAACACTCAAAATCAAAGTTATTACAATTATCAACAGCCATCAGTTACAGATCCTTCCTCTCAGCAATCACGAAATGTTCCAAACTCAGGCACATCTTATCAGCCATATCAAAATCCTGGTTCTTATGTCACTCCACCAAGTTATTCGAGCGTTGGTTACAGTTCGGGTGATCATCAAACATCTACATATGCTAATCAAAACAGCTATTGGAATAGTGGAAATTATGGAAGTTACCCTCAACAGTATTCTACTTATCCATCTACAGTTGACAACTCTAATCAAGTAACTAGCTACACAGCTTCAAATTCTATTCATTATCCGCAGTATAATCAGTGGTCTTATTATTATCCACCTGCTCCAAATGTCAGTTGTGCTCCAGGAACAGAGAACACTCAGGCTACCAGTGGTACTCCGACTTATCCAGTTCCAGCAGGCGGTATCTATTCTTATCCAACCAATCAGCCGCCTCCACCAGGCACTACGTCGTGGAGAAATGAATCTGTATCTTCTGAATCTTCTTTTTTGCAGGTTTGATCTTGTTCTGTGTGTTATTCCTCTCTATATATTATTCCTTACTTTCCATCATATTGTTGCTATAGTCCATGTCTTTGTGTTGGTAGACAGTGTCTTCTCAATCCATCATGTAAAGGATTTTCTATGAATCATCAAATTTTCAATGAATCTAAATAGTTTTTTTTTTGTTACTCAATAGCACAAAGAGTTGGAAGATTTACATTGATTTCCAAAGGTCCGAGGACTCTTTATAAACAACTTTTTGGTATATAAACAATTTGTTTTTTAACTACCTTATCTACAAACTCAGAATTTTCAGTAATGATGTTGAATGAACAAGTATTTGATAATGTCAGGCTGTACTTAAATATGTTTTGGTTGCAATTTCGCCATGCACAGTAAATTAATGTTTATGGATCCACGTAAAATCATGATAAATGATATACTACTCTACATTATCAACTTTTTTAAAAGTTTAAAACATAAGTATAAATGTATTAATATTTCAATTTTTTTTTGCATGGCAGGATAAACACAATGCAACACAATACAATCCATACAATTATTCAGCAGTTGCAGCTCCAGCTCCAGCTCAAACTCCAGCTCCAGCTTCAGCTTCACAAAACCCCCAAGTTAATCAATTGCCTATCTACTACCAAACACCCACTAATCCACCTCCTCCACCACCTGTTATATATGAAAATCAACAAATGAATATGCAAACTGTACCTCCAACTTCACAGACCACTTCAGCTAATAATGCTCCTCAAAATTTTCAACCACCTGCACATCTGTTGGAGACAAATCAGGTAAGCAAAATACAAATTACAACAAATCCTAAAATTGCAACAAATTTGGCTATTGGTATGCCAAAGGAAGATAAGAACAGGTCAACCACTAATGCAACATCAAAACCTGCTTATATCGGCATTCAAGTACCCACACCTAGCAATGAAGTGTCTTCCCATGATTATACTGGGGCGACGAAGGTAAACATCTTGATTTCCTCTTTCATGTTTCTCAACCTGTAACTGGATGAGCATTATTATGATTATTACATGACCTGTATAATCATTTGGGTGACGGAAACAATAACATTTATTTCTAGCTCACTGTATTTCTTTCTAATAGGGGTCTTTGCCACCATCTTTCCGTACCTATGTGGAGAGAACATTTTCTCGTTGCAAGGATGATTCACAGAGAGCTGCTAATCAAAAGCATCTGAAGGAGGTAAAAGATTCTACCCTTAACAGTTTGGTGGTTTTTTATTTTATTTTTTATTATTTTGCATTATGTTGCTTTATCTTGCACCAAATTTTCAAGTGAACGGTTGCGTGCCATAATTAGAATCTACAATTCTAATGTAAACATTATTTTTTGGAATAATGCTGATGCATAGTTTGCTGATTATTTTTTGTATATTTATGTTTTTTTTTCCTTCTATACGAATCTTCTTTTTTCCCAGAGAATAAAATAACTTCAATACTAAGAGGTTTAATGCAAACTAAAGACACTGATTATTGGATGCTGGAACAGCATACTAGATATTTAATTACCTTTTTATGAAATAGCCGGTACGGGCAACGTGAATTTTTCACAAAATAACTTAGCTACTTGTATTCAATGTAATCATAATATCATTTGGTTGATGATAAAATGTAAGTGGCTTTTACTAGGAATAGGAGCAATATGTAGATACAGCTGCTTGAAAAGATCATTTAGTTACTTAGCTAAAAAAAATCATTAGTTACCTAGCTTATAAAGTTACACTCCACTGGAAGTTAGTAGCTAATAATACAAAAAAATGTGATCAAGCAACAGTATAACTATTGAGCATCCTTGCAAATCAGTGGTAGAGATGGTTGTGGTCCTCAAGATTGTGTTATCATGTTTGGATTGGAATAGCTTATAATTCATTTTGTGGTTATGTTGAACAGGTGCAGCTCCAAACGGAATTAAATAGATAATTTGTAGTGTGTGTTTGGAAGGGTTTGGGTTTGTGGGGGGGGGGGGGGGGAGGTGCTATGGATATACATACACATTGTTGTCAAAAATCTTAAAATCCTACGATTTGAATCCCGTTTCAAATCGAATCTCTCCCTTTACGATTCGGTTTATATTCCGATTCAAACCTAGCCAATACCGTAGTTTAGAAAAATCGGTCCCAAATTGATACATGCATTATACTTATTTCAATCTACGATTCCAATTCTAATCATTTTCAAACAATATAAAATTGGAAAAAAAAAGAACATGAAGTTTTAGGTTTAGATGTAGAAGTTCAAACATCAAAATCAATTCCAAAGTGTATGCAACCTTAAAATATGGACTTTTTTGAATCTACGATTTACAATTTAAATCGCGTTTCGATTTGAATTTTAAATTATACGATTTATGATTTGAATCTCATTTTGAAAACCTTGCATAGACACATGATACTTTTGTTTTGATACTATCGCTGATTCTTGCATCAATGTATTTTGAAATTTTAATGCTTATGCTGTGATTTTACTTTTGCATCAATGACTTCAACCAAGTGAAGGCGTGCAGTTTCTACTATGTTACTTGGAAGGTTGGAATTGTAGCTTTAGTGCTTTTCTGTGCTAACTTTTTTGTATAAAATCCCTAAGCATACTCTTCATCTTATATTTCAATCATACTTGTAGATGTTTTTTCTCCTCCATATGCCATGAGATATAATCATACAGCTGATTAAATATGGTTTGTTGTTGATGTTTTCTTCAGGTGATTACAAAGGGTTCAGCCGATGGCACACTTTTTACCAAAAATTGGGATATTGAACCCCTATTTCCCTTGCTAAATTCCATGGTAGATGAGGCCAGCCAAAAGTATGCTTTAATAAATTTCAATGCTTTAAGCCTATAAACATTATGTGTTTCATTGGCGTTTTTGACATATGATTTAAGTGCATATTCAGCTTCTTTTTGTCTAATCCACACATAAAATTGAATTTTAGTAAAATTGAATTTTCATTTTGTTAGTAGTTGCAGAAGCTTCTTCAGCAATGTGGTTATATTCATTAAGCTTACCCTGTCAGCAATGTGGTTACATTAAACATCGATATTCAGTACTATTGATGTTTGTTGACATATCTAACCATCTTAAAGATTTACGTCAATACATTTTCTTTATTCTTATGATGATGATGATGATAGGTTTGGAAAAACATTTCCATTATGTTTTTATTTCATGCAGTTTTGCACTAAATTTGTAAAACCAATAAATATTTATTTCATTGTTTGGATTCATATATTTACCCTTTTTGTGTGACAAATCAAAATGTTATCTGTAAACAGTGTACATACTCCAGTCAAAACACAAACAAGGCGCACAAAAAGTCGTTGGGAGCCTATGACAGAGGATAAGTTCGCTGAGAAATTGGCAGCTGCTAATTATGATATGACTAAGAGTGCTGCAAAGGTGGTATAACAGTTGTTTAATACATATTTTTCATGTATAATGACTTGCAGGGAATTCACATAGCCACGTATAGAACCCGTGTCAGTTTGTGCAGCGAACTGAAGACTTTATCTGTGACCAATTTACCCCCTCCCTTTCTCCATCCTCTCATCTATCAGTGCTATTTGGATATAGGCTAATTGCATGAAACACTACCGCTTCCTTTGTAACTATGCTTGTACACCATCATATCATATTAGTACTTGCATCTTTAGCTTTTGTTGATACTGGCTAATCAATTATATTAGTATTTAATGGATATTATATATGATAAATTTATATTTGATACTGGCTAGCAGAGAGAACCGTTGAGGGTTAGTGCATGCTTTACCTATCAGTGCCATATTAACCTGGAGTCCAGACAATATAATAATTATATTGTTCTTCACAGGATAATAGCAAGCAACCCGGAGATATCATATGGAATGGACTAAAATCCCTTTCAACTCAACAACAAACACCATCGAGCGATATTGCGCATCGGCCAGAGAAAAAACCACGATATAATGCCATTTCAAAGGCAATCCAAAATGGTGAGGCTTCCAATGGCAGCGATAAGGAGCAGGGTTCAACCAAATACTACTCAAGTGGGAATGCACTGGCTGATTCACCAGAAGAGAAAAAAAGACGCGAGCATCGATCTAAGCGATTTGAGAGAGCTCAACAATCAGAAATTAAACCTTATAGACCAAAAATATCTGAAAACAGATTCACAAGAATGTCAAGAGGCACACCACTGTTTAAGGGTTTCGAAGTTAACGAAAACAGGGCAGTGGAAGATATTGACTGGGATGCACTGACTGTCAGAGGAACATGTCAGGAAGTTGAAAAGCGTTATTTGCGTCTTACATCTGCACCTGACCCTGCAACTGTAAGGCATTGCACAAAAGTGCCTTTATTTTTCTTTCCTGGTTTCCTGTTTACACTCAAGTGTCCTGTTTACACTCAAGTGTAAACTTTGCTGGTACATTGGTTTGTTTGACAAGAAACCTTTAAGAAAGAAATAAACTGTAGTCAGCTCCTTCTAAGGTGTTTCTTAAGGGATTTGCACATGCGGGCATATATACATATATACATACGCATGCATACTTACATTTATACATATTCATACATATACACAACATATATACATACATGTACATATATACAATACATGCACGCTTGCACACACGCACACGTGCGTACACACACATGTGTGTGTATGTATATGCAGAGGAGGGATCCGCATCCCGGCTTTTTCGCACCCTTGAGTTGTGCCCAACTCAATTTCTGGTATCTTTACTTATCAAAATTTGATAATTGATTTCAAAAATTATCTTATTCCGATACTTTTAAACCCGATGGTTGAAATGAAGGGGCTAAACATAGAGCGCTATGGATTCCTCCTCCTACGCGTGTGCCTGTGCGCGCATGTGCGCGCGCACCCCCCGTCCCTTTGTAGCCTCTTTATATAGTTCATTAATTTAATAAGTGGATGAATTTGATGATATTGTAAAAGGGAGGGAGGAGTGTTTTTTTTTGGGTTTTGGGGGGGGGGAGATATTGTTTACGTATTATTTTATACTATCTTCATTTGTTTGTGTCCTCTTTCTTACATGGCCATTGACACACTAAACCTAATGATCAATATTTAGAGGTCATGAAGGGGGTATAAAGAAGGGCTGGGTTCTCTCTCACACACATACATAGCACACTCACAAACACACATGCATGTTCAATAACATCCCATGATCTTGCACCACATTTGTACCTCAATGTAATTGTTTGGATTTAAGTAATAAATGTGTAATAATGATATTATGACAACAATAACGGTCATTTTGAGTCATGGTACAGTCATTGGCTATACGAATCTAATGGATTAACTTGAGTTGTAAAATGAGGTGTTGATAAATACATATATAATATTATTGTATGACATATAATAGTCCTTAGTGATCCAGCTTATGTGAAATGTTACTTTGCCTCCAATACAGGTGAGACCTGAAGAAATTTTGGAACAAGCTCTCCTTATGGTTCAGGCTTCCCAAAAGAATTACCTTTACAAATGTGATCAGCTCAAATCCATAAGACAAGACTTAACTGTGCAGCGAATACATAATGAATTAACAGTCAAGGTATGTATTCATCTATTTTCTTGTGTTCTAGTATATGATGGTTACAAAAGAAAAAAGATGTATGCTTACTAAAATTCATATATGATGCTGTATTTCTTCTTTGTTTAGGTGTATGAGACTCATGCACGATTAGCTTTAGAAGCTGGAGACTTGCCAGAGTATAATCAGGTTTGTTAGATACCTTTATATGACTTAATATATATCAGTTGTAGTTTGTATGCTTGTGAAAATTAAGAGCCTGAATTGAGCATCATTTTTGTGACATTTGCTCAAAATGACACCTGTTGGTGCAAGCTATTGGATATTTGATGTTAATATTGGCCAAAACATTTCTTCAGGAGAACTGAATGTGATTTATATCTTGCTCATCTCTTAATCTAAAATTCTAAATTTAAACTTGAATTCTCATAAACCCCCGCGCAAGTCTGTTGCTTCAGAAGAATCTTTTGGTGACTAGATTCTTAAATAAGCCCAGTTTTAGAAGGAAAAGAAAAATCATTTCGTTTTTAATATATTTTCACGTGCGAGTCCAAAATTTCAGTATTTGTATCCACATTTTTGTATATGTTCACATGCATGTGTAAATGAAAACTTCTTTGTCATTGAAAAGAGAGTGTATATAACAATAAACGATGTAGAATCCTTACTATAAACTGTCTTAATTGTAGTGAACGGATAATTAGGTATATAATTCATAATGACGTCCTCAGCTGTATCCAGTTCATTATGGTGTGGAACCACTCTATCATAAGTTGAATTAAATAGTTCCAGTGAACAGCTAGTTAATTATCCAAGTTATACCACACCAGCAATGGTGTGTGCAACCTAGCCATAGGTCTTCCATCAGATCAATAACTCAAACGAATAGTTGTATAAATTTTAAATGCACACATGCTCATCTTCTGAATCTGTATATATGATGTTCATCCTATTATCAACCATTTTTTGCTGTATGGTTCATGGCAATTTTGAACATAAGCAGCATCTAATAAGCATGCAAAAGTTAATGAACCTATTTATTTGCTTTATTTTAATCACCCTATATTACGTTCCGTTTGCAGTGCCAATCACAATTGAAAAGTCTGTACGCGGAAGGAATCAGTGGATGTCAAACTGAGTTTTCAGCTTACAATATGCTTTGTATAACATTACACTCAAATAACAAAAGAGATCTCTTATCAGCGATGTCAAGGTAATAACAATCGTGTATAATTCTATGAGTTTCTGCTTTTAGATGCTTGCGCTTGGCCAGAGACATAGTTGAACTGCATAAAGTAATGAACCTTAGTTTAATGAAGTTTATATTTTTGGAGTCTTATATGTTCTTTGGGTAATTGTGATGCTCTCACCTGGGTAAAAGTGAATATACAGTCCAACCAATTAATAAATGGAAAACACTGGATGGATGCAATAATGTTCTATATGCTTTATTCGATCAGATGACATCTATACATCTAGCATATCCGGTGGCCTGAGCTATAGCCTGAACATCCGGATAGGCACCATTGTATCTAAAACATAAAAAACATAATAAAAAGAAACCAAATGAGCCAAAACAAGGTTGTGCTCAACTGAGCTGTGGCAAATTCTTTACTTGAGATAGGACTCAAATGCAAAATTTGCCTCATTGTAAAAGAAAATGACAAATTTGGGTAGGGCCATGTCCCCTTGTAAGCTATACTTACATTCGCCCCAGTGTATCTTTACCTTGTCGATGGGTTTGAATCACAATGCTATATTCCTATTGCATGTCCTTTCATTGATATAGCTAATAATGTGTTTTTGGAGTGGTATTCTAAACCTCTTATCAGTATAGTTGGGATTGACTAGCAGAAGGATCATTTTCACATATAATTCCTAGTTGGCTTACCACCTATCCCATAAGAATAAGCTAAGCCTGCAAGGTAATGTGTTCAGCACCAACCTGTGTGTTGTGGGGGGGGGGGGGGTGTGAATGGGTTTTAGGAATTGCAATTTAAAAAAAGAAAAAGCAACAAGAAGAGCTATTAGCATATATACCAAAGTAATTTATGCTCCATTGTAGAAAAATGGGAGAACATCATCAAATAACTCCTCCCTTTTGCATTAACTTTGACTTGAGCCATCACCAACTGATTAGGTGCCTATCCGAAAGAGGTAGTCACCTGTAACAATTTGTGCTTGAACATCCTTGCGCTCTCAATTGATCTATTTTGATTAGGACATGAATAATGGGTATAGAGGTATAATAATTCAGAAACTTCCAGGGTAATATTTATGAAATCAAACTGTACAGTTTGAATTGTCAAACCATTTTCCAATATATATGCATGTTGAACTTCCAGGCTATCAATAGAAGCAAAAAAAGATGATGCTGTAAAGCATGCTTTTGCTGTGCGTTCTGCTGTATCATCTGGAAATTATATACGGTTTTTCAGATTATACAAGTCTGCTCCTAACCTAAACACTTCCCTCATGGGTGAGTAGATGGTATCAATTGTTATGACTAAATCATATGTAACCTTGCTTGTAAAAAGTTAAAAATGAAGCTCATTAATTATGATTGCAGATTTGTATGTTGAGAAAATGAGATATGATGCTATCAAATGTATATGCAAGTCATATCGCCCAACAATCCCTGTTTCGTACATTTCTCATAATTTGGGCTTTTCTACGGAGTCACAAGTTATGGATGGTGATGATAAGGATTCAAGTGGATTTAATGAATGTGAGGAATGGCTGAAGGCTCATGGTGCAATTCTTGTTGTTGACAATACTGGAGAACTTAATGTAGACACCAAGGTAAAATACTTAGATGGTTGTCTGATTCTATCACTATAAAAATTTATGATATATATATCCACAAAGTAAAACAGACATGTTTTTTTCTTTCTTTTTTGTACTACCTATTTTGTCGATCTCAACCAATGACTGATGATAAACTTCAAGTAATAATATGCCATCTCCCCGCAGTTTGTACTGCATGGCATATGATCATCTGAATGATTTTTAAATATGATCAGGAAAAGCTTGCTCTTTGGATAAACATTGTACTTGTAATTTGATTATAGGCTACAGGTTCATGCCTGTACATGCCAGAACCAGATGATGCCGTTGCACATGGTGATGCAAATCTTGCAGTCAACGATTTCCTTACTCGAGCAACTTCTTGATATTTTTGGAAACACTGTATATTTCATGTTTCGTATACCCAGAATACACATGCAGGGCCCTCTGTTTGAGAAGACTAATTGGTCAACTATATACCTCGAGCAGCTTTACTCTTCCCTCAGTTAGACATGAACTGAAAAATGGGGATTACTGTTTTCTTTTATCACGACATGTGATGGATTTACGGATTCGGATGTTAGAAATATTTGTTGTAAAATATGTGCAATCAAAATCTAAATGAGTAATTGTTTTGATGTAGTGATTTTTTAGTTCTTTATATAAAAAAATAAGGACGTTATTCTTTTGATAGTATGTAATGATTTTTTATCATTCTTTTGTTAGTATGTAACGATTTTTTATCACCTGTATGGATTAAGTGTTTTGTATCAGCACATTGAACGCTGTTATGTTGTTGCAACAATCGATAAAAGGGTAGGTGTTTATGTCAAATCGAAATAGGTAGGAAATGGGTGGGGATGAAAGGAGAAAGTTTACCGAAAGGAGAACCTATTCTTCTGTAGGGAAAGGAGAACCTATTCTTCTATAGGGAAAAGGTATTTAATTTTTTTTGTTATTGATAATTGTGTAGCAAAAAAGATATTTAATTGTTTTGTTATTGATAATTGTGTAGCGAAAAAGGTATTTAATTGTTTTTTTTTATAGATAATTGTTTTTGTTTTTTTGTCTATATTTTGTTTTTTAAACAATGTAGGTAACTGAATTTAAATGATTTTTAATATGAACTATCAAAATTGCAAAAAAAAAGGTAATTTAAAATCAGGAAATTATTGGCAAGGACAAAATTTCTCAACGTTTTAGCCTCAAGGACAGACCTTCAGTATTTTAGCTTGAAGAACAACTTTCTTTAGGTATCAGTTTTTAGTTATTGATAGCAGTTTTTAGGTATCAGTTTGTAGTTATCGGTAGTAGTTTTTAGGTATCAGTTTTTAGTTCGGTAGTAGTTTTGGAAAAATGTTTGTCCTTATGAATAATTTTGAAAGAATGTTTGTCCTTATGAATAATTTTTAAGAGAATGTTTGTCTCCGTGGTTAAAATATTGAGGTCGTGTCCTTGAGGCTAAAAATATACAAGTTTTTGTTCTTTAAATCAATTCCCCCATTTAAAATTAATACTAATACATCGGAATTCAAATACAGATATTCTACTGCATCTACCAGATAGGTTGACAACCGATTAAGCTTCTCGGGCTTTTCTAACAGTACATAGAAAGCTTTGTTCTTCTTCAGCAGAGCATAAGCAACCGTCCATTCGAAAAATGGGTCTTTGTTCTGCTGTACAACCATACACCTTGCAATGGTATATGTCAAGTTCAAAACTTCTTAGCTGCTCGATGCAATTTGTGCCAAAGATATGAAGTAAAAAAAATCCGAAATCTCTTCTTTGTGATACTAATGCCAAAAATATCAAGTTAGCTCGTACACCTTTCTTTTTCTTTATATTGATCGTTCCAGGCCTCTTGAATCTTCTCTTTCCTATTTTTGTTATTTAATTTGTTATTTTTTGTGCGTAATGCGGGTCGACTTTTGTCACGAAAAATCCACACTCGACTGGGTTTAAGGTGTGGAAATTGTAGTAGATCGATTTGAATGTGAAGCGGTCTAGGGTAGGGGAAGAGTGCATAACTTAGTATCGTCGTCCATAAGAAAGTTCATGTACATCTATGTATCGAAGTGAGCGAGTGGATCCGATGGCACTATGTACTTGTTGATGGAGTTTCGATACAGCCACCAAATAATGTATTCAACTCTCTAAACTTAGGAGAAGGAAAATTTGAATTTTTTTATATCCCTTAGCCACCATTTTCCACTAGTCTGATAGAGGCAATTATGTAATTCGCTAGAGACAATTATGTAATTCGCTACATATATCTAACTAGTTGACCAATCTTGTTCGAAATAAAGGTGTTTTCTTTCTATTATATACTTATATAATGTGTTATATTAATTAATTAATTTAATCAAAAGTGTATTTAATAGAAAATCCATAAATGTTATATTTTGTGATAGTAGTTACAAAATGTTTTAATCGTGAGTAATTTATCACAATGAAAACAAATAAACCATTTTAAAAGTTCTTAGTCAAGATGCATCAAGACTGGATATCGATGTATCTTTTGAGACTAGATTATGTAACGCTCTACAAATGTTGGGCAGTGCATTACTCATAACTGTTGGGGCGCCAAAGGTTTACGTACTAATGGTTATTGGATAACTATAGAGCGACTCACTCGATAGTTTTCTGTTGGTTAACATAACTAAGGTCAAACAGAAAATATCGATATGATTGATTTATATAGTTCTCTCAATTTAAGAATATTGTGGATCTTCAATATGAAAGCTCTGCTTTGATTATAGTCAAATCATGGTGCGACGTCCATTGAGTGACTATAGTTGGCTCGAGTGGAAGTATTGGAAGTGAAGCACTGCTCAAGAGAGGATTCATCTTCTCAATTATATGGGGTTAGTATCACGGTCAACTCAAGTCAACTCAAAATTAAAGTCTTTGAACAGAGCATTTCGGTTAATAATAATTGTTATTATTGAATCAAGGACTTTGGTTTGGACTATAAACTTGAATATAGACGATATTGGAATTTTGACCATTACTATAACGATCTTCCTTTCTTACACCTAAAGACGACACTTAATACATCCTCAGTATTCATGTGCCGATCATCTAAGTGTTCGAAAGACAGGTCGTGGGGTA
Source organism: Allium fistulosum (assembly GCA_030737815.1). Taxonomy (NCBI): domain Eukaryota; kingdom Viridiplantae; phylum Streptophyta; class Magnoliopsida; order Asparagales; family Amaryllidaceae; genus Allium; species Allium fistulosum. The sequence continues at coordinate 190,517,081 of CM060902.1, read as the reverse complement.
AAAAAAATAAAAAGACAAGGAAACAAACACAGATTTTTCTCACAACGACAAAACTACATATACATCATCGTATAATAGAACATATGGTTACTCCAAAATATTACAGCAAAGTTACAACAAGTACTATTCCCAACACGAACAACTATACCAGCCTGCCCAAACTGCTAATACATAATATACAAGACAACAGAAATATGGACAACTATTAGGTGATGATGAAAGCTCCAAAGAAACCTGACTACTTAGCTACTCAAGAAAATTTGAGTACCCAAGAGTTTAAGGGAAAGAAATAAAACTCCGGGTCAGACATGGGTTTAGTGTGAGTAAAGCATAAATTTTAACTTATATAAAAAAAAGTCTTTCAAACCAAAAGTATCTCGTAAGACCACACCACACATAAATACGAATGAGTTTTTACCTTATGATAACTAAAATATTTCTATATAAAATCCTATGATATTATCATAATGTATAGGTTTCAAATAAATATGGAATCATAGCCGAAATTATTACTTCATTAAATTCCAACATAATAGGTATACAACTAAGTCCGCAAAGGCACGTATTGAAAAATGGATTCCATCAATGACAAGACACCGGGTACCATCTATCACAGTGCATCTCAAGATAAAATGCATCGACAACCACACATGGACACCCTGCCAACACAGGATCGGCCTACCCCTTACTCGATAGTACCAAATACGATCATACCTAGGCTGTGATCAACAACCATAATGGAAACGAAGCATAATATAAAGGAATGATATCAATTCTAGAAAGGGATGACCATACCCTAATGGGTGCGACCCACTTAGCCCTGCTGCATATCCCCTGATTTTAGTCATTTCCGGTTGTGAAGCTTAATGTTACATGTTACCTTTCCTCCTAGCAGACCATCTTGGAACGCTAACATTGTCCTTCAGGAAATTAATGCGATGATAGCATTCATCAATACAAGTTGTTCCGGGATCGAACAAACATCGAACAATTACTATCTTCCATTTTGGAATCACCCTCAGGAAGAATAGTACAGCTCCATAGCATACCTCATAACGATCCATTGCGTACGTTATTAGTTTGGAGTGGTTCAGATAAATCATACTTATCCGAAATCGGTGTCTCCAAACTAAGCAGTAATTTCCGGCTAACTCAATTTCGGTTCTTTGGAAGTATGCAACAAGTATTCGAGTCCTCACCGGGGAACTCAAATATACATAACATACTTCCTAAGCTAAAACAGGTTAAGTTATAAATAGCGGACAATCCGCTACTTAGGGTAATTATACAGAGTTTTCATATGGATACCCATATACTTAATTTAAACATGACCCATTAATAGAAATTAACCCTCTCATATTTCACGTTTCCGATATTTCGACCTTACTCTATCCTTCGCCTAGAAATAAATTTTAGATCTCACAGATAGAGGATCAGCCTACTCATCGACTTTTAGTGCTAACTATGTGATGACTTACTTCCCATAAATGAAGCACCATAGTAGCATTGGTTTCATATTTGTTTGAGGTTACTTAAAGGTAATCGACAAAGAAATCCCTTGATTTAAAACATTTTCGAAAGAGAAAAATAGTTTTAAACAAAACTGATCTTTTAGAAATAAAGTGATTTAAAAGCCTTATTTTTTTAATTAAATAATAAATTAAACCCTTATTAAATAATAATTAAATCTTAATTAAGTCCTAATAAAAATCTTAATTAAATTTAACTTAATCGATAATTAATTAATAATTAAACCCTCTTTTAAACAAATAATTAATTATTAATTAATCTTAGATAAATAATTAAACAATAATAATCCCTAATTAATAGTTTAATTATATTTAACTTTAAATCAGTTAACTAATTATAATTAACTTACTTAATTAACACTTAAGTAATAATTACCTTTGTTAATTAATGATTAAGCTTATTTACCTTAATTAATTAATTAATAATCATTAACTAAATAAATAATTAAATAAATAATTAAATAAATAAATAATTACTTTTTAAAACTTAAATTATGTTTGAAAACATTTTCCAAAAAGGTTCCTAAGTGAAAACACTTTAGATTTCGGAAACAGTTCGTTTTCACGAGCTGCACTTATAACGACTACCGATATACGATCCGTAATTTTCAAAAACTTGGAATTTTGTTCTCTAAATATTTAAAACTTTAACTCTTGAAAATTTTACCACTTTGTAAAACATAAAGGCATGTTTTGGAACTAAACAAGTTTAACTTAAAAATATTTTTAAATTTAAAATCTAAGCTCAAAGCTTTTACACAAGGGATTACATGTCGCTTAAACGAGCAAAAGTGCTAATTTTCTTAGCATACATCGTGTATTCAGGACCACAATATTATATTCACACCACAACCATTAACATAAGATCTCAACTTTCTAACTAATATAAACATTAGATGTGACGCCCCACTCCGAGACCCACATTAGCAAAGAGTATTACTAGGTAACACCGTCTGCTAATACGGAGAATAGAGCTGGATAAGAGCGACCATCTATAGCCTTGTCTTAATTATCTATTGAATACACCGACAATTGCCACTTCTTCTCAAATGGATCGACATATCCAATAAATACTTAATACAAAGCCATAGGTGGCTGAAGGATCTATCAGAACAAAATATAACAACTCAAATGTAATACACATCACAAAACAGTGGATCATCACATACATTTACACATATACAGATACATTACAGAGTATACAAAATGATACATGTCAAGTGGTAAAGCAAACCACAATATACAGGCGAGTCAAAAGAATACATATCAGAGTTACAGCCAAAAAGGACTACACAAAAAGCTATAACAAAAAGGAGCTAGCAGAATAGTCCATGCGGAAGCAAAATAGGCTAAGTCCAATGTACCTAACCTGAAACATCTCGGTCTGACCAGAGTATAAAATACACGGGTCAGTCTAGCTAAACAAATCAGTTAGATAAACTAAATGATAATGAACATACAAGGTCATAAAGTACCACAAATATCTCCAAAAGAGATAACCAGATCATCTAATAAAAGATGAATCATAACATGCCTCATATCATCGACAACTCAAATAAACAAAGGATATGAATATCCCAAAACAAGCTAAAAAGGCAAATAACAAATACCAATAAAGGTAACACAAGTTTCCACAAGGTAATCGCTATATATCATGTGGTTCAAAGGACCTACACCGAAGGGCGATACGCTAGGGAAATATAATTGTCAAAGAAACAAAAGATGCTCGAGCTCAGTACTGTATAACAAGGATCCACATTCCCGAAGGCAACAAACCCAAATATCTCTCGAGCGGTGACGAATGACCAACTCCAAAAGCGATACTATAGGGCAACAAACCCGAAGGTACAAGCCCGAAGGCAACATACCCGAAGGCAAAAAACCCCGAAGGCTCAAGCCCGAAGGCAACAAACCCCGAAGGCTCAAGCCCGAAGGCAACAAACCCCGAAGGCAACAAACCGTAGTGGCGAAGGTCCAGAGGCCCAATACTGGACACCACTAACTGGCAGAATGTGTTACAACTCTCAGAAAGGTACCCGAAAAATGTTAACGTGAGTCCCATACCACACGTTCGCACTAAACGGTTTACTAACCGTTAGTCAATTTCACACTCAAAGCAGTACAAAGTTCACCTCATCTCACCGGTAAACCAGACCCAAAGGTCAAAACGGTCAAACGAATAGATTAGGAATTAACTGAAAAGATAAACCCACGTGTTCATAGCACGCGTTTTATTTAATCATTTAATTCTCCTCCCTCTTCGCTCGAAGTGCAAAATTGTGTGTGTTTTATATAGAAATTATAAGTTGGAGAAACGAGCTTTTAATACAATTTAAAAAGATCACTTTATAAAAACCCATGTACGAAATCTAATAAGGAATCATCAAAGTCAAAAATGCGATAACAACTGATCGGATCGACACGAATCGATTAAAATTGGAAACCCAAGCAAAATAAACAAATTGGGCTGAGACAAGCAGGTCAGTCGATAGAACCAGGAGGTCAATCGACTGGCCCAATGCCTGGAAACTTTCGGTTTCCAGGTCAGTCGACTGACCCAGGTTGTCAGTCGACTGATGTAGGGACAGAATGTTTTCTGCCCCTGGTTCAGTCGACTGAACCTGCTTCCAGAGCAGAATCAGCCTAGCCCCCTTGGGGACAAAATCAATAACACGGAACATAAGCGAACGAGCGAGCAACAACGACTAAGGATTTACGCCAAGCGTCAACCCAGCTTTGTATGGACCTCCGAAACACCCCACTAACGTGTTCAAACATCAAAGATTGGACTTTCACAAAATTGGACTTCAAAAACCAAAAATTGGAAAATTCACCAAATCAATCCAAATCGAAAACAAATGAACATGAATAGATGTTAGGAATTCTTACCCAACCACAACAAAAGCTATAGGCTTAGATGTGAGTTCAAAAACCCACCTATTAACTCAAAAACAATGATGAGAAGCTCAAACACAAAGAAAAGATCAACCACTCTTCACTTCTACTCTACAAGCTCCAATCTAAGATCAAAACAAGTATTTCCTAAATTAGGTTATAGGAAATTTCTGAAATTGGAGAGAGATTGAGATGGAGAAGGTGAAAAGAAGGCTGACCTAAGCTTCTCTTTGATTTTGGAGCAAGAATTTGAGTTTGCAAAGGAAACTAGGGCTTGGAATTTCTATTTCCCATTCTCTTCCCCCATTTTCAGTTGAGCTAGAGTGTTAGGAAATGAAATGAGTGAATGGATGAAGAGTTAACGAGTTAGGGTATTAAGTTGGGTTAGTGGGCTGAAACCCAAACCAAAAAGCCCAAATAGAAAATAGCAAAATTCTACTCACTCCAAACATATCGATGCTTATACTCAAAAAAGATCGCAAACGCCATTTTGGACTCAATGAAACTGGTCCCGAGTCCTAATTCGACCGTTTGCAAAAAGTGACATTTCGAACTTAAATCCGACTAACGACGCTATATTTAAATAAAACATTTTAATATACAATCGTAAAATATGCGGGTTGTTACAGATCTCCCCTTCGTAACAAAATTGCATCCGTGCAATTCCTAGAGAAGAATTTGTAACAACTACATACTTACATTACCCAAAAAGGAAAGAAAATAAGTTTGAGATAAAAAGATATTCTCACCATTGCTAAGCAAAGATAGAAAACCCGGATAGGATCGCTCGATAAACTCTCTGGTTTCCCAAGTACAATCATTGGGATTAGCGGACCATTGAACTTTAATGAGCGGCACATCCTTATTTCGAAGGTGTCTCATCTCCGAGGCAAGTACGCGAATAGGCTGTTGTACAATAGATAAGTCTGGTGAGATCTCAAGCCCTTGCAAATCAGGGGAATCGATAATAGAATCCGATTCTCGAAGACACTTCCGAAGCTGAAAGACGTGAAACACGTTTTGAATACCAGATAGATGAGATGGAAGTGAAACTCTATAAGCCACAGGGCCAATACGTTCAGTAATAGGAAATGGTCCTACAAAGCGAGTAGCCAATTTCCTTGTCGTACTGAAGCGCATAACCCCTTTCAAAGGAGAAACACGAATAAAGACGAGATCATCAATCGAGAACTCGAGAGGCTTCCTACGGTTATCCGCGTAGGATTTCTGGCGGCTCTGTGCGTCTTTCATTCTCTGACGAATAAGATCAATCTTCTCAGAAGAATCATGAACAAACTCTGGGCCAAGAATAAGCTTCTCCACAGATTCCAACCAACATGAAGGTGACCGACATGACCTTCCGTATAAGGCTTCAAAAGGAGCCATACCGATACTGGACTGAAAACTATTGTTGTAGGAGAACTCTACAAGGGGTAGATGATCCTCCCAACTACCTCCGAAATCAAGAATACAAATATGGAGGAGTTTTTCCAAGATACGATTCACCCGTTCAGTCTGTCCATCAGACTGTAGATGGTAAGCTGTGCTGAAATTAAGCTTTGTTTCCAAAGCTTGCTAAAGTCTCTACCAAAAATGACTTGTGAATAAAGGATCACAGTCACTCACAATCGAACTAGGAACATCGTGAAGTCTCACGATTTCCTTGATATATAACTTAGCCAAAAGAGAAGCAGTCCTATTAGATTTAATAGGAACAAAATGAGCTGATTTGGTGAGGCGATCAACAATAACCCAAATGCTAGAATGGCCCGATCTCGTACGAGGTAGGCCATCAATGAAATCCATCGAAATCTGATCCCATTTCCATAATGGAATCTCTAGAGGCTGAAGGAGACCAGAAGGGCGCTGATGTTCGGCTTTAATACGTTAACAAGTCATGCAATTACTCACATAACTCGCCACATCGCGCTTCATGCCTTTCCAATAATAAAGGCGATGCATATCGGCATACATCTTACTACTTCTAGGATGAATGGTATACTTAGAACGATGACGGTCATCAAGAATGTCATGCCTAAGTGCATAATCAGAAGGCACTACAAGACGGTTCTTCTTGCGAAGACACCTATGAAAATCAATGCTGAAATCCCGCAACGCCTCATCACGGGATTCAGTCTCACAAAGCTGAATAAGATGCACAAGATCAGGATCACGCCGCTGAGCTTTGGTAATACGATCAAATAGAGAGGGTCGAGCTTCCAAACTGAATAATACTATCGAAGAATCAGAGGATGGAGCTCGATCACGAATATCACAAAAAGATAGAGTCTCAAGAATATCCCATTCGGCAAGCATCATAGAAACGACAGCCGAATGTCTGCGACTAAGCGCATCAGCAACACGATTACCCTTACCAGGGGTATATTGGATATCAAAGTCATAGGAGGCAAGAAACTCGAGCCAACGCTGTTGCCTCATATTAAGTTCCTTCTGAGTGAACAAATACTTCAAGGATTTATGATCGGTATAGAGAATGAAGCGCTCGCCTAATAAATAGTGTCGCCAAATCTTCAAGGCGAAGACAATGGCAGGTAACTCAAGATCATGAGTGGCATAGCGAACTTCATTCGGACGTAGTTGCCTAGAAGCATAAGCAACTACCCGATCCTTCTGCATAAGCACGGCACCGAGACCACTACCACAAGCATCGGTGTAGACAACAAGACCATGATTCCCCTCGGGAACCACAAGAATAGGAGCATTAGTGATAAGTTCCTTTAATGTCTGAAAGGAAGCTTCACACTTATCGGACCAAATATAATGAATGCCTTTTCGAGTAAGGCTGGTGAGAGGAAGCACAACACGGGAAAAATCCTTATTGAACTGACGGTAATAACCCGCCAATCCAAGGAAACTACGAATCTCATGAACATTCTCAGGCCTCTTCCAATTCTGGATAGCTTCGATCTTTGAGGAATCGACAGAAATGCCGTCGGAAGATACAACATGGCCTAAGAACTTAACCTTATTCTCCCAAAAATGGCACTTGGAGAATTTGGCTTTAAGCTGATGGTGACGAAGAGTACTCAAGACAATTCTCAAGTGATTAGCATGCTCGGCTTCAGACTTAGAATAAACAAGAATGTCGTCGATGAACATAAGGACGAACTTATCGAGATATTCCTAGAATACTCGATTCATAAGATCAACAAAGAAAGCAGGGGCGTTCGTCAAATCGAACGGCATAACAAGCCACTCGAAAGAACCATATCGAGTGCGGAAAGCTGTAAGAGGTATTCTATCTTCCGCGACTCGGAGCTGGTGAAAACCAGTGGCAAGGTCGAGCTGAGAGAAGACCTTAGCACCACTCAATAGATCGAACATATCATCGATCCTAGGCAATGGATATCTATTCTTGATGACCAACTCGTTAAGCTTGCGATAGTCGATGCAGAGCCTAAGAGTTCCATCGGACTTCTTCACGAAGATGACCGCGGCACCCCACGGTGAAAAACTGGACTGAATCAACTGTTTGGACTCAAGCTCTAAAAGCTGCTTCTTGAGTTCCTCATTTTCTTTTGTAGACATCCTCGTGGGAGGACGTCCAACTGGCTGTGCGCCTGGAATGAGATCAATGCGGAACTCGATCGCCCGCTTGGGTGGCAAACTCGAAACCGTCTCAAAAACATTAGAGAAGTCACAAACAATAGGAATACGAGATATATCATCATCATCTCGTGAGTCAAGAGAATATAAAGCCATTTCGGAATTATCCACATTCCGAAGAACAAGTGATAGCTGAGTAGACGAATCTGGGTGTCGAAGATATAAAATTCTTTCAGAACAAATAATCCTGGCATCGTATCTCACTAGCCAGTCCATACCCAAAATCATATCAAATCCCAGATAAGAAATAACGTGCAAATTCACATGAAAAGAAAAGCCACATAAAACAATCTCAACATCATCACAAAGCATGCTAAGGGTTGCGGATCCCCCAATAGGATTCACAATCCTCAACGAAGTAACCATACAAGAAACATCCAAAGACAAATCATCGACGAGATTTTTCAGTACGAAAGAATGTGAAGCACTCATATCGAAAAGAACTCGAATACTACGGTCATGAAATAAAATAGAACCTTCCAAAATAGATGGAGATATACCTCTAGGCTGAGAAGAACCTCCAGAGGCCTTAGCAACATAAAGCTTGCCAGACTTGGCATTAGCAGGAACAGTAGGGTAGGAGGAAACATGATGACCTTCCTTCTTGTAATAACGGCAGAAGAAAGGTTTAGGACAAGCTCGAATCATATGATCAGGAGAACCACAATTGAAACACTTCCGAATGGAAGGTGTCCAGCAGATTGAGAGTTAGAACCAGATTAAACATGCTTTTTCTTCTTGGAAGGGAAAAATTCCCGCTTATGAAATGGAAACTTCTTCTTATTGGGGTTCTTGCGAACCTCAACATCATCACCACTATCACACTCCTTCTCGATGGTTTCGAGATGAAGTGCCGAGTCAACCAACTCCTCAAAAGAAAGCTTTAGCTGAAGCATTAAAGACTTCTTAAGATATTTCTTAAGACCAGAGACAAACTTCATATTCTTCTTATAAGAGGTGCTAATGAATTCAAGACCATACTTAGATAAGGCCTCGAATGATGCAACATATTCAGAGACGGAGGACTTCCCTTGCTTCAACTCAAGGAAGCGACGGGCTAATAAAACTTTCTCAGATTCAGGAATGAATTTGAGTTCGAATCGTTTTCGAAACCGAGTCCAAGAAAGAACAGACTCATCAAGTTCGGCTACAAGAAGCTCGTACCAATCAAGGGCACACTCTTGCAATAAGCTAGAAGTTACAAGAACCCGATCGTGGTCAGAAAGATCCATACGAGAGAAGATATGCTCGCATGTGTGAATCCAAGCTTGGACCTCAAGAACGGACTCGGAGCCTTTGAATGGCTTTCCTCCAAGATGAGAAAAATCACTGCACAGGCGTGCAAAGGAAGACTTGCGTGGAGGAGATGATCGAGTAGGAGCTGGAGGCTGAGTGCTCCTAAATAACTCCAAAAACTGCTCGACAGACATGTAAACGCCGTCCGGATGCGAGCCGCTGGATTGCCCAGTATCCGAGCGTCGTCCTCTGCCTCTTCCAACCATTAGCTGAAAGTCAAGATAAGATAAAGATTATTCACAAGGTAGATATCATTAATTCAAATATGGGATACTACCGAATAAAATGCATTCCTAGACGTATTCCCAAAATTCTATCTACCCCAAAGGCACAGAAAGAATAAAGGCATGATGATTCAAAGATTCGTAACATTCGTACTACCCTTTGAGGTACCGTAATATGTGTCTCTGTTCTATGTTTATCATATTTTGTTCTGAACACAGCTCTGATACCAAGCCGTGACGCCCCACTCCGAGACCCACATTAGCAAAGAGTATTACTAGGTAACACCGTCTGCTAATACGGAGAATAGAGCTGGATAGGATAGACCATCTATAGCCTTGCCTTAATTATCTATTGAATACACCGATAATTGCCACTTCTTTCTCAAATGGATTGACATATCCAATAAATACTTAATACAAAGCCATATGTGGCTGAAGGATCTATCAGAACAAAATATAACAACTCAAATGTAATACACATCACAGAACAGTGGATCATCATATACATTTACACATATACAGATACATTACTGAGTATACAAAATGATACATGTCAAGTGGTAAAGCAAACCACAATATATAGGCGAGTCAAAAGAATACATATCAGAGTTACAGCCAAAAAGGACTACACAAAAAGCTATAAAAAAAGGAGCTAGCAGAATAGTCCATGCGGAAGCAAAATAGGCTAAGTCCAATGTACATAACCTGAAACATCTCGGTCTGACCCGAGTATAAAATACACGGGTCAGTCTAGCTAAACAAATCAGTTAGATAAACTAAATGATAATGAACATACAAGATCATAAAGTACCACAAATATCTCCAAAAGAGATAACCAGATCATCTAATAAAAGATGAATCATAACATGCCTCATATCATCGACAACTCAAATAAACAAAGGATATGAATATCCCAAAACAAGCTAAAAAGGCAAATAACAAATACCAATAAAGGTAACACAAGTTTCCACAAGGTAATCGCTATATATCATGTGGTTCAAAGGACCTACACCGAAGGGCGATACGCTAGAGAAATATAATTGTCAAAGAAACAAAAGATGCTCGAGCTCAGTACTGTATAACAAGTATCCACAAGCCCGAAGGCAACAAACCCAAATATCTATCGAGCGGTGACGAATGACAAACTCCAAAAGCGATACTATAGGGCAACAAACCCGAAGGCACAAACCCGAAGGTACAAGCCCGAAGGCAACATACCCGAAGGCAACAAACCCCGAAGGCTCAAGCCCGAAGGCAACAAACCCCGAAGGCAACAAACCGTAGTGGCGAAGGTCCGAAGGCCCAGTACTGGACACCACTAACTGGCAGAATGTGTTACAACTCTCAGAAAGGAACTCGAAAAATGTTAACGTGAGTCCCATACCACACGTTCGCACTAAACGGTTTACTAACCGTTAGTCAATTTCACACTCAAAGCAGTACAAAGTTCACCTCATCTCATCGGTAAACCAGACCCAAAGGTCAAAACGGTCAAACGAATAGATTAGGAATTAACTTAAAAGATAAACCCACGTGTTCATAACACGCGTTTTATTTAATCATTTAATTCTCCTCCCTCTTTGCTCGAAGTGCAAAATTGTGTGTGTTCTATATAGAAATTATAAGTTGGAGGAACGAGCTTTTAATACAATTTAAAAAGATCACTTTATAAAAACCCGTGTAAGAAATCTAATAAGGAATCATCAAAGTCAAAAATGCGATAACAACTGATTGGATCGACACGAATCGATTAAAATTGGAAACCCAAGAAAAATAAACAAATTGGGCTGAGACAAGTAGGTCAGTCGACTGAACCAGGAGGTCAGTCGACTGACCCAGGTTGTCAGTCGACTGATACAGGGACTTAATGTTTTCTGCCCCTGGTTCAGTCGACTGACCTACTGGTTCAGTCGACTGAACCTGCTTCCAGAGCAGAATCAGCCTAGCCCCCTTATGGGAAAAATCAATAACACGGAACGGAAGCGAACGAGCGAGCAACAACGACTAAGGATTTATGCCAAGCGACAACCCAGCCTTGTATGGCCCTCCGAAACAACCCACTAACGTGTTCAAACATCAAAGATTGGATTTTCACAAAATTGGACTTCAAAAACCAAAAATTGGAAAATTCACCAAATCAATCCAAATCGAAAACAAATGAACATGAATAGATGTTAGGAATTCTTACCCAACCACAACAAAAGCTATAGGCTTAGATGTGAGTTCAAAAACTCACCTATTAACTCAAAAACAATGATGAGAAGCTCAAACACAAAGAAAAGATCAACCACTCTTCACTTCTACTCTACAAGCTCCAATCTAAGATCAAAACAAGTATTTCCTAAATTAGGTTATAGGAAATTTATGAAATTGGAGAGAGATTGAGATGGAGAAGGTGAAAAGAAGGCTTACCTAAGCTTCTCTTTGATTTTGGAGCAAGAATTTGAGTTTGCAAAGGAAACTAGGGCTTGGAATTTCTATTTCCCATTCTCTTCCCCCATTTTTAGTTGAGCTAGAGTGTTAGGAAATGAAATGAGTGAATGGATGAAGAGTTAATGAGTTAGGGTATTAAGTTGGGTTAGTGGGCTGAAACCCAAACCCAAAAGGCCAAATAGAAAATAGCAAAATGCTACTCACTCCAAACATATCGATGCTTATACTCAAAAAAGATCGCAAACTCCATTTTGGACTCAATGGAAGTGGTCCCGAGTCATAATTCGACCGTTTGCAAAAAGTGATATTTCGGACTTAAATCCGACTAACGACGCTATATTTAAATAAAACATTTTAATATACAATCGTAAAATATGCGGGTTGTTACAGTAGACTTCATTTCAAGTCTAATTTCAAATCATGGCACGTAAGCACATATAAATCATACCAAAACATCACTATAATCCAAGAAATTATACATTCATACAAACCAACAATTATTTCATCCGAACACACATCATATTTACAACAAGTTAAGCAATGATATATGTTTAAAAATCTTAGTAAAAAGGTGAGAACTTTACCCACAAAAAGTTGACTACATCAAGTCAACTTCCTCTAGAATTTGAATATGATTTAAGACTTCGTCTTGCCTTTTGGAAAATGATATTTTTATGGACTTTAGAAAGCACAAGAATTCAGCCTAGGGGTTTTTAATGCTCAGCATAGATGGTGGAGGGTAGTGGAGCTTGTTTTGGAAAGGAGAAATGGAGTAGAAATGGAGGAGAAGGTGTTTATACAAGTTTTCTATAATTTAAAGTGGAAAAGAGTAAGGATTTTTGAATTTAGACTTAAGAGGAGGCCATGGAAATGTTTTTAAGTTCTTTGAACTCGTTATTTTTGTAAACAAATTTTGAAAACTATTTTAACATCATTAGTTATTATTTAAAAGAGTTTAATTTTGAGTTATAAAATTCATTAATTAATTAATAAAAATATATTTAAATATCTATATTTAAAGTGATTAAATTATGGGTCGTTACAATCATCAAATTTCATAAGTGCAAAGTGATATAGTTTTGACGAAGAGAATTAGTGTAAATAAATGTCACAATCGGGTAACACTTAATAATATATAATTGGATTTTATTGAAACTAAGTAAGTGTTTGCACAAAAAATGGACAAACACCTCAAAGTCGTATGATTTAGTAGATTTTATGTTGTTCTTAGTGATTTGGGTGATTTATGCAAATATATGAAAAGCAGGGGCTGAACTGTAAAAAGACACGTAGATTTATAGTGGTTCAGCCAGAATGTGCCTACGTCCACTTTATATGTTATTTCTCTTTTCTTGTTTAGATTCACAAGTACAAAGCTTTGATACAAGTAAAAGAAAGTTGTTTGAAAGTTCTCTCCGTGCTTGAGCTCTCAAACTTGTCCCCATTGTTGTACCCTTGCCCCTCTATTTATAGAGTGAGGTTGGGAGCAGGGGTCTTGGATGTATATAGCTGCTGGTGGGCCTGGGCTGATGTGATCTGGCCTGGCACGTCTTGGTCCGGTAGCATTTGGTCCGGCGATGGTTGGTCCGGCATGGAGTTGGTATGGAGTTGGTCCGGCATCGAGTTGGTATGGAGTTGGTCCGGCACAGAGTTGGTCCGGCTATGGAGTCGGTTCGGTGATGCTTGGATAGGTATTGGCCCGGTAGAGGCTGGTTCGTCCCTTGCTTCCTTCTGTTGGCTTGGTACCGAACGGTTCGGTGGCTCCTTTCTCATCTTGACTTGGTGGTGATAGAAACGTACCCAACATTTGCCCCCCAAAGTAGGGCATATGCTAACATATGTCGTGCTTTGTTTCAGGTTATCCAATTTTGACGTTTCCATCCGATTTTTAGTACCGAACCGGTTGGTCCGGAGGTTTACCTTCGCCTATAAGTACGGAACTAGGACTTCCGTTGTTGCCCACCGAATGAGGTAGCCGAATCAAAAACTTCCTGCCGAGTCAATCGGGTTTGCCGAATCAACCGTATTGCCGAATTAGGTGATTGCCGAACGGCTTCTTCGATTTACTTCGTTTTACCGAACGAACTTAATATAGAATGGTCTTGATGCCGAATGGACTTTATACCGGATGGACTTTATACCGGATGGTCTTGATGCCGAATGGTCTTTATACCGGATGTACTTTATACCGGATGGTCTTGATGCCGAATGGTCTTTATACCGGATGGACTTTATACCGGATGGTCTTGATGCCGAATGGTCCTGATGCCGGATGGGCTTTATACCAGATGGTCTTGATGCCGAATGGACTTGATATGGTTGTATATGCTAGTCTTAAAACAATAAAGTAACTCTTAGGTTGTAATTTTTGCTACTTGTAATAAATAGCTCTATTCTTGATGTGTAATTCTTTAACTTAAGCTGATTTTGTCGTCTTTTGAATGTTTTTGCTATTTTGACATGTTGTATGAGAAATATAGCTATGCATACTCTTGTAATTAAATTGTGTTTGATGTCAGGTTCTTGTTTAAAACATAGTTTCATGACTTGCAATGTTAGCGTGAGGTGTGAATAAATTATAGTCACGTGTTTATGAAAGAAGGAAATACCGCCCTTTATATTTTGCTTGTAGATGGCAGCTTTGAATATCCTGTGTGACCGAGTATGGGATGCGGTTCAGTATCTTGTCGTGAGCATCTGCTTCCATTAGTGAATGTCTCCTGCTTTGTGTCCTGTACTTCAGGGATTGTTACAGAGGATAGGAGAAAAATTGCTTAAGTAAAATTGAAATATGTGAAAAAGTAAAACTTCCAATCACGGAAGGCCTTCGATGTGCTTAAGTTCATGGCAAACGGGCTTTGTAGTCACTTTCCCTAGCTGTGGGTCTTGGAGACATTTGTCACCCATCTTACGCCTCCGTGGGGAGTTAATTCTTTTTTACCACAGCCGTACTTAAGACACATCGGAGCCGAGATCGCGCACAGTAACTACCCGGGCCATTATGGCCCGTAATCGTGGGTATTATTCGATTTACTGTGGCCGGCTAGCGTAGGTACCGATCGTCAACCGTGAACTGCCCCTGGCTGGCCACACCTTATGTTGGGGCTTATAGTCGGTTCACAGTTGCCGGCGAGCCGAACGCTGTAATGAGCTGCCTCGGCTATAGTCGGCCTTCTCGGTGGCTTATAATCGGCTCATTACAGTTGGCTTTAAGGGCCGTCGCGAGCAATGAGTTAACCCACAGCAGAGGGATGCCGAAGCAAAAGTGTCTCATTGGCGAGGGCATAGATTCACATAGTACCTATTAGGTCTTGTCCAAGTGAAGTTGCGCTGTGGAGTGCTTTGGGTGGAAATGCTATACGCACAGGATTTTGTTCAACAGAAAAGGATAAAGTTAACAAGCAGCCAAGATATAAAGGAACAAGTTAAAAAAGAGACAAGGTTTTTTTAAAGTGGTTCGGCACGAAAAGGCCTACGTCCACTGATTCTCTTTGTTAATTCACTTCATACGGGCAATACAAGTTAAGAAAAGTATCGACGGAGGTGTTGGATGTTCCATGCCCTCTGGAACACCTCTCCGTCCACTGTTGACAAAATATAAGCTCCATTGTGGAGATCTTTATGAATTACATATGGTCCATCCCAGATTGGATCTAGTGCTCCGGGGCGAGGGAAGATTCACTTGAGGACAAGATCCCCTTCTTGTAAGGTACGATGCTTGACTTTGGAGTTGTATTGTGCTGCCACTTTTTGCATGTGGGCTGCCGCTTTAAGGACTGCATCATTTCTTCTCTCCTCAACTAGATCCAAAGACATGTGAAGGAGTTCTTCGTTCTCTTCTGGGTTATAGTGGATCCTACGGTGGGAAGGCACAATGGTTTCAACTGGGAGCATAGCCTCCGATCCGTATGCCAAAGAGAAAGGAGTATGCCCCGTTGATGTTCTGAAAGATGTGCGATAGGCCCACAGTGCCGTAGGGAGTTCATCCACCCAAGCGCCCTTTGACTTTTCGAGTTTCTTTTTGATTAGAGTTTTCAGAATTTTGATAACGGCTTCGACTTGTCCGTTTGCCTGGGGATACGCTACGGATGAGAAGCTTTTGTGAATTCCGTGCTCTCGGCACCAGTTGACGAATTCCTCGCTGTCAAACTGAAGTCCATTGTCTGATATGATTTTGAATGGGACTCCGTACCTGCACAGAACATTTTTGATCAAGAAGTTAATAACTTTTGCTGAAGATACTTTATTCAGAGGTTCTGCTTCCACCCATTTGGTGAATAGTCTACTGCCACTATAGCATATTTGGCCCCGCCTCGGCCCATTGGTAGCTCGCCGATTAAGTCAATTCCCCATATTGCGAAGGGCCAAGGGCAGGTCATTTGAGTAATCTCAGTTGTTGGTAGCCGCGGAATCTTAGCAAACTTCTGGCATCTGTCACACTTTTTGACGAAATCCAAGGCGTCCTTGCTTAAGGTGGGCCAGAAATATCCATATCGGAGTGTCTTTTTCGCTAATGTTTGCCCTCCGGTGTGATCTCCGCAGCTTCCTTGATGAATGTTGGATAAGATTTCCTTGGCTTCCCTCCCAGCGACACACCTTAATAACGGGTTAGAGAATCCACGCCGATAGAGGATGTCTTCTTGTATTGTGTAGCGGGAAGCTTTCCTCAAGATTTTCTTGACTTCGTTACGCCCGTTGGGTAGTGTGCCGCTTTGTAAGTTGTCTCGGATGGGAGTCATCCAAGTTGCTTCTTCGGTTGCAGCTATCAGATTCACTTGCTCAAAACTTGGGGTCAGTTGCTTTGAGATGGTTACTACCCCGAAGATGGCGCTGTCTCTCACACTTGCTTGCTTTGCCAATTCGTCGGCCTCTTGGTTCTCTTCCCGAGGGATGTGTTTGACTAAGTAGTGGTCCAATCGGCTGAGAAGTAACTTGGTCTTCTTTAAATATGCTATGAGTCGTTCTTCTCGGGCTTGGAATTCTCCTAGTATTTGATTAACAATAAGTTGAGAATCGCTATGAAGACACAAAGAATTGGCCCTGATTTCTAAGGCAAGTTCTAATCCAGCTATCACTACTTCATACTCTGCATCGTTGTTGGTGGCAGCGAACTCCAACCTTATAGCATAGTGCAGCTTATTTCCCCTGGGAGTGATTATTACCACACCTGCCCCGAGCCTTGTTCGTTTGATGCACCATCCACAAAGAGATTCCACTTGATGTCTTCTGTTGTTTCCAATTGCTCCTTATCTTCGTTGGTAGTGAATTCCGCAATGAAATCAGCCATGGCTTGTCCCTTGATGGCGGTGCGAGGGTGATAGGTGATATCATACCGACTTAGTTCAATGCACCATTTAAGTAGTCGCCCAGAAGTGTCGGGACGATGGAGTACCTGCCTCAGTGGTTGATCGGTCAGAACTTTGATGGAATGGGACTGGAAGTAGTGACGCAGTTTCCGTGATGTGATTAGTAAACAGTATGCTAGCTACTCAAGTTTAGGATATCTGACTTTTGCCCCCGTAAACCTCTTACTTACGAAGTAAACTGGCCGCTGCGTGCGGTTGTCTTCCCTTACCAAGGCAGCGCTTAGGGCGTGAGATGACACAGCAAGGTATAGGTATAACTCTTCGCCTTCGCTTGGAGTCGAGAGTACCGGTGGTTTCTGGAGGTGTTCGATTAGGTTAAGGAAAGCGGTTAAGCATTCGTCAGTCCATTTGAACTTTCCTTTGTCTTTCTTTAGAGCTTCGAAAAAGGGGACGCATTTGTCCATTGCTTTGGAGATGAATCGGCTTAGGGCGGCCACTTTTCCATTCAGGCTTTGCATTTCCTTTCGAGTGGAAGGTATCTTGATATCCCTTAGCGCTCGGACTTGTTTAGGGTTTGCTTCAATCCCCCTGGCATGGACGATGAATCCTAAGAACTTTCCTGATGATACTCCGAAGGAGCATTTTAGAGGATTCAACTTCATTCCATACTAGCGAAGTACTTGAAACATCTCGCCTAGGTGGCTTACGCGATCGTCAGCTTTCCTTGACTTTACCATCATGTCATCCACGTATACTTCCATAGTTTTCCCTATTAGCCCTGCAAACATCTTGTTGACGAGGCGCTGGTAGGTGGCTCCTGCATTTTTAAGTCCGAAAGGCATTACCTTATAGCAGTATAAACCCCGGTCAGTGATGAAACTTGTATGGTCTTGATCGGGAGCATGCATAGGAATTTGGTTATATCCTGAGTATGCGTCCATAAAAGATAAGAGCTCGTGCCCGGCTGTGCTGTCTACAAGTTGGTCGATCCGGGGAAGTGGGAAGCAATCCTTTAGGCAGGTGTCGTTTAGGTTGGAGAAGTCAATGCATGTTCGCCACTTCACATTAGCTTTCTTTACCAGCACCGGGTTAGCGATCCATTCCGGGTAGATGCCTTCTCGTATGAAGTCATTGGCGAGTAGATTCTTTACTTCTTCATCGAGGGCTGCTGATCGCTCTGCCCCCATACTCCTCTTTCTTTGTTTTACGGGCGCCTTGGTAGGATCAATGTTTAGTACGTGGCATGCTACGTCGGGGGAGATTCCGGTCATGTCAGCGTGTGACCATGCGAATACATCCAAGTTGTGGCGGAGAAAGTCGATGAGTTGCTCCTTCAACTCTGCTTTTAGTTGGGACCCAATTTTCAATAGTCTACTCGAGTCGTGCTTGTCTACAGATACAAACTCCATAGCCTCTGCAGGCTCGGCGGTGGCCTCCTCCTCTTTGTCCCTAGGGTCTAATTCATTGAAAGGGTCGCTGGTATATCGAAGAGGAGGAGCTTTCTTTAGTTGCTATGATTCTAGACTTTTCGTGCAGAGGGCAACCTCTACACCCTTCCCTTTATCCTTCCAGAGGTTGTTGCGAAGTTCAGTCACATAGCAGTCTCGAGCAACGTCCTGGTCTCCTTCTACTTCCCCTACTCCATTGTCCGTTGGAAATTTCATCTTTAGGCACCATGGGGCTAGGACAATTTGGAAGTCAGACAAGGCTGACCTTCCTAAGAAGGCGTTGTAGGCCGAGTGGTTTTCTATTAGCACAAACGTCTGTCTCCGTACAACGGAGCGGGGATGGCTTCCAATTTCAACAAAGAGGTCCTGTTGCCCAAGGGGCATCTTCGCATCTCCAGTGAAACCGTGTAGTGGTTTATTGTAGGGAGATACATCCTTCATTGATAGTTTTATTTTGTCGAATGCATGTTTGAACAGGATATTTACTGAGCTTCCAGTGTCTACTAGAATTTGGTAAACTTCGGCGGGACCGAGCCGGGCAGAGATAACCATGGGATCCATGTGAGGGTATTGCCTTCCTTCTAGGTCACGCTTACCGAATGTGATGTCATCACTTTCTTTCCGCTTTGGGTGGCGCTCTTCTATAACTGAATTGACAGTCTTTATTGTCTCTGAGCGACTTTCCATATCTTTCCATCTCTTTCCAGCTTCTGTCTGCGATGTGCGGTCCTCCTGAGATGGTATGGACCACTATCTTCTCTTGACTAGAGCCGCTAGTGTTGCGGTTTCCTCTGCCGATATCCGGTGAGGGTAGCCTTGGGTTCTCATTGGCAGGAGCTGGAGTCCTATCCTGACCTTTTACATAGCGTTCTAGTTTCTTCCTTCTGATGTGTTCTTCAATCAAGTCCCGGAGATGATGGCACTCATTGGTATCATGCCCATGAGATCCGTGGAAGCGGCAGAACTTTCCAGACTTCTGTGCGTTATCTGATTCCTTCTTGTATGGTGGGCGTTTGTACCTAACTTTGCCTTGGGTGGCAAGGAAGATGTTTTCGACGGTTTCGTTCAAAGGAGTGTAAGTGTCGAATCTCGGTCCTGGCCGATATAGGCGCTTTTCTCCCTTCTTGCCCCCAGCATTGTCTCTGGAATCATTTCTTCGAACGTCCCTTGCCACAGCAGGCGCGTTGCTGTGAGTTGCCTTATTTTGTTGTCCTGACTGCCCCTCAACGGCAGCATCCTCAAGCCTCATATATTTCCCGGCTTCATGGAAGAAATCGGGTAAAGTAGCTGGTTTTTCTTTTGTCAACCTTCTAGCAAATTTAGTGTCCGGATGCACACCACTACAAAGGGCCATTAGGATAAGCTTCTTATCGGCATCTTGGACTGCGGCCGCTGCGGCATTGAATCGGGTTAGGTATTGCTGCAGTTTCTCTTCGGGTTCCTGTTTGATGCTGGATAAGGAATAAGCATCCTTAGGTTGTTCCACATGAATGCGGAACTGACTGATAAACTTTTCTTTCAACATTTCCCACGAGCTGATGGATCCCTGGGGTAAATGACAAAACCAGGAGGTAGCGAGATCTGCTAAGAATAGTGGAAAGCATTTGCACAGCACTCCCTCTGTTGCTCCACTCATGAGCATATGTTGTGTGTATCTCTGTAAGTGTACAATGGGGTCGGAGGTCCCTTTGTAGGGTTCCATTGTTGGCATCTTCCATTCTCGGGGGGTGATAGCAATTTCGATATTGCGGGCGAAAGGGCTGGTTACCCTAGCGCCTATCCCCCGATCTCTTTGCTCCCGTTGGACGCACTCTCTGAATAAGCGTGTCATCCTTTCATCAGAATTTGGAGCAGACAGAAACGAGTTTGGTTCTGTTCTATGGGATTGATTTCGTCCAGATGACCTGTAGGGATGGTATCGTCTATCATTCCTCATATTTTCCAGTGGCTGCCTTTGGTATTCTGGGAGCATGCTAGGGTCAGCTACAGTTGGCCCTTGCCTTGATCTCCCCCTGTTGGGTTCTGATCTAAGCACTTCCTCGGGTCCAACTTCGGGCTGGACTCTAGCTCGGCCCCTTTCGCTGGCGTTTCCGTGGTTAGGCAGTACAACCGACTCAGCTACAGTTGACCTCCGCCCGGTACCTCCCCCGTTGGGTTCGGTTCCAAGCATTTCCTCAGGCCTAACTTCGGGCTGTGCTCGATCTCGGCTCCTACCATGGCTGCTTCTGCCGTTAGCTCCTTCGAAGAAGGAAGATCTTTGTTGTCTTTGAGATCCTCCAGACTGGGACTCACCCCATGATTCAGTGTTGTGGTTGGACTCTTCAGCATCCCTTAAGCGTGACATGAGATGGTCCACCAAGGCTTCCTGCTGGGACGTGAAGCGGTTAGTTACTTCAACCACAACCCTATCTAGATCTACCCTAGTAATTGCTGCGGGCTGTTCTGTGGCAGGAGCGGTCGGATTAGCCTGTCCTTCATTCGGTACTGTTGCTGGAGGAGGACGATTTACTTGATCCATGACCGCTGGATCCGGAAGACTGCTGGTTGCGATGTTTTTTTCCTTTGTTAACATCTTTTTTCTGCTTGGGAGGCATGTTTTCCAAGCGATGAACGATGCTGTTTGGAAAAGGGTTAAGTGGAAGAAGCTGAAGCTTCGAGCTTCTAGTTCTCAGTGAAAGCACCAAAAATGTTTGCACAAAAAATGGACAAACACCTCAAAGTCGTATGATTTAGTAGATTTTATGTTGTTCTTAGTGATTTGGGTGATTTATGCAAATATATGAAAAGCAGGGGCTGAACTGTAAAAAGACACGTAGATTTATAGTGGTTCAGCCAGAATGTGCCTACGTCCACTTTATATGTTATTTCTCTTTTCTTGTTTAGATTTACAAGTACAAAGCTTTGATACAAGTAAAAGAAAGTTGTTTGAAAGTTCTCTCCGTGCTTGAGCTCTCAAACTTGTCCCCATTGTTGTACCCCTGCCCCTTTATTTATAGAGTGAGGTTGGGAGCAGGGGTCTTGGATGTATATAGCTACTGGTGGGCCTGGGCTGATGTGATCTGGCCTGGCACGTCTTGGTCCGGTAGCATTTGGTCCGACGATGGTTGGTCCGGCATGGAGTTGGTATGGAGTTGGTCCGGCATCGAGTTGGTATGGAGTTGGTCTGGCATTGAGTTGGTCCGGCACAGAGTTGGTCCGGCTATGGAGTCGGTTCGGTGATGCTTGGATAGGTATTGGTCCGGTAGAGGCTGGTTCGTCCCTTGCTTCCTTCTGTTGGCTTGGTACCGAACGGTTCGGTGGCTCCTTTCTCATCTTGACTTGGTGGTGATAGAAACATACCCAACAGTAAGCGATAAATTTGGCTAAAATGTCACACCACCGGCTAAGTAACGTATGAACATTAATGTTCGAATAGTTTGATGTTAATCGCTGATCGAATTTACACCTAACGAGTCATACAACCAGAACGATGAATTCTCTTTAGACCAAACAATTTAATTAGTTTATAATTGTTATAAATTAATTAAATTAATTAATATTTATGAAATATTAATTATAGAATTTTGAATATGATTTGAGTAATAAATATTATTGTATATATTTATAATAGTTATAAATATATCGATCGATATGCGATATCGACAAACAATTAAATTAGATTTAATTAATATATTTATTTGGGCTTAAATGGGCTATTAGCCCATGATGTTAAGATGTTATTTCAGTAGCAATTGGGCTTGTTGGAGGTGGCTAAAAAGGCTAGGGGGTTTGAAGATGGATGGTTGAGATTTAATGAGAAATGATATAAGATGTGATCCATATTTTTATTTATTTCTTCCACTATAAAAGGACCCCTAACCCTAATGCAAAAAGGAGCTTTTGGTTGCCATGTCCCAATCATTGCTAGCCGACTTCATCAACAAGGAGCTCCAAAAAATTCATCTCATATCAACTCAAAAGGCGACAGCTATTGGATAGCTAAAGGTCTATGGTTCAAGAATTAACAATCTGCCGAATCGAGAAGATTTTAAAGGAGGGAAAATTCATCATTACAAGGTGTGCTCTAAGGCATTAGTATTAGATATATATTTACTACTATATATGACTTATAATTTATGGATAACGCTATATTATTCATATATATATATATATATATACATCATTATTATATTGCTAGTTAGATGAAATTCATATATGAATCATCAATGTTGTCACATATTAGATTGGTTATAAGTATATTTTAATTTATTTAAAAAACACATTACACACACACACACAGATATATATATAGATCTGAAGTGCATAGCCAAATAAATTTTATTTTAATCATTACCATTTTATTAGTTATTATATATATAGAAATGTATTAATATACTACCTAATTTTAATTATATGATTTGTATTTAATTATATCATCATATCATGTTAATAGTTGAACCTAAATTTTATAAATGCAAATCTACATAGATTACATTTTTTGGTGGCTGCAAATTAATTTTTAATATTTATTTACTATTATTTAATGTTATTTAAATCAATATACTAATTAAATGAATCATACAAAATAAAATAATTTTCGACCATTAAATTTTAATTTTTTATATCATTATATAAACTCTCGACCAAAAAAATCAATATTTATAAACCATTTTTTATATTTAAAAAAAATCAATTTATTAAATGGCTGAAATAAATAAATTAATTAAAAATGTTATTTTGACTCGGAAAATTATGGAAAATTTTCATTACTTTAGAATATCATGTATGATTTTCTAAAAATTTAAAATTTGAATAATATAACATGAAAATAATTTTTATTATTATTTTATCGTATTTTGAATAATGAATTAATATATATATTTTAATGCAATAAAATATAAATAATATTTTTTTTCTATTTTGCATTTGATTTGGAAAGGTTTAAAATTATATATGTATTTTAAATACATAATTAATATACATACATACACATATATATACATATACATATATATATATATATATTATAAATATACTTATATATATATCTAAATATAATAATAATAATAGTTTTTTTACTGTAATTCATACATATATATGTATATATATAAAATGAATTTAAAACAAAACTTTATATATTATGTGTGTGTGTGTTATTTAATATTTAATGCAATAGTATGTGTGTGTGTGTATAAATCATTAATATTTTTACATATAAGATATATATACACAAATATATGTATGTATGTGTGCGTGTGTGTATGTATAATTTTAAATATTTTTTAATATTTATATTAATAACAAGTTTACATACATACATATATTTGGACAACATTCAATACATATAGGATGATCTAATATGTCCGTTGCGATGTAAAACCCAACATTTATACACAGATATGTTATATCTTGCACGGATTATTATGTTACATATGCACACACATACATACATGTATATGATACATATGTGTACTTATATATTTAATTGAATATAGATTAAATAAAATTCTATAAATTTACAAATTTAAATAAAATTCTATAAATTTACAATTTAAATAAATTAGATATTTTATTTAAATAAAAATTTAGAAATGTTCTAAATGAATTATTCTTCATATGCCCAATATAGATCCAATAAGGGATTTTTTTTAAATTCACCCATAACTTCCTTATGGGCTAATCCAATTCCAATAATAGTATTAGAGCCCAATAGCCTATGCGGTCTAAATTAGTCATATTAGGGATAACTATTAAGCTCACAGTTCAAAAGTTTTCCCTAATAGAAAAGACCCAAATTTGAATTGGGCCTTGGGCTAAATTTTCAAAATTGTTTGAAAATTAAAATATAAGATTTTAAATTTAAAAGATATACAAATATAATAAAAGTTATAATATAATAAATTATCAAAATGTTTGAAAATAAATATTAATTCTGAAATTTTAAATTTTATTAATAAGATTAATAAAATAAATTAATAAAATAAGTTAATTAATTACTAAATGTATACACGTATTATATATTATGATATATGTTTTGTTGTGTTAAAATGTCTAAAATAAAATAAGTATACAGTATGTATATGAATTGAATTTTGAAATTAATACAATTTAATTAAAATTGTTTAATTAAATTAATTAATTAAAGGTTAATTAACCAAATAAATTAATTAAACATAAATTAGTTAAATGAATATACACATATATATGATATATGTGTAATATTATAAAGTTTATAGTATGTAATAAATATTTATTTTGAAAGTGATATGTAATAAATATTTAATATAAATGTTAAAATAAAATAATATAAAATTAATTAAAGTGTTAATTAATTAAATAAGATTTAATTAGTATAATATTATACATAAGACTGTTATATAAGTAGTATGAAATATAAAAGTTATATAATAATAAAAACTTGTATAATATGAATATATAAACTAAAGGTGGAACTTTAAAGAAACTCTAAATAGACTCAAGGGATAAATACATACGTATTGTACATATACCGTGATTTTCGATGGGTCCGACACTTAAATTACGAGAGTAATTCATAATAATTATATTATTCCATAAGTCGATATCACTCAATATTAAATACTAAAGATTATGATTCAATATAGTGTTGTCCTTTATCATATACATTAATAAATTACTTGCATACTCCTTAGTTGTTAAGCAGGCTCAAGCTGAGGATGTTACATCTAGTATTATTAATATATTGAATAGACGAGATAAGATAACTATATGTATTTGTTGAGCAGACTCAAGGTACATATACTATACTTAGGCTGTCACGATATGGTAGGTATGAGTGAATAATTTCGTTTCGATTTGTTGAGCAGAGTTAAGGTCGAAGCGGAATTAGGACAATGTACCAAAGGGTTAAGAGTTGTGTATGATACAACCAATAATGAGTTATCCATCATTCGTGGAGCTATGACTTGTTGAGCAGACTCAAGGTCAGAATTCCAAGACGGATGAGTCTTAATACCTACTAGTGAAGTTGAAAGACTTCTATATTTTGACTTGGGGTTTGACGAAAAATAAAAGACTAGCGGGAGCCTTATTAGAAAAAGGAAATGATAACGTTTAACCTTTTGTAATATTGTAAGAACATATGCTGTATAATGTTATCTACATTGATAAATTTGTGCATTTAATACGATTGATAAAATGTTTATCAATTAAGGTATACAAATGAACTGAATTGAAGCTTAGCAAATATAAATATAATATGTACTTATTATTAAATACTTCTTGCATGTTAATGTTTTCTATACCCATGCAAGTACCTAATTTTTCAACTACTTAATACATTTGGTCGCTTACACGTTTATTTGGTCGAGATCGTGTGTTGCATTCAATGAGTTCCGAACTCAAAAGCAATACAAAACCATGGATACTTGATCCATATACTATCATATATAAGTGTTATATAGGGAAAGGTTATAGTCCGTAATGTATGATGCTTCGATGAAGTTAGTTCATTCGAAATAAGCAAATAAACCATTTTGAGTATTCAATTTGATTGATTATGATAAAGATCACATTGTGTTAAAAGAAACACAAGACCAAAACTACAATATAAATCTAAGGACTCGATCGCTGATATGCCAGTTTGATCAGTTTACGCAAAGTACAACATATTTAATGTCCTTAAATGTTAAGGATGATCGAGTGCACTTTTGTAAAGAGTTCGTTACGATGTTGTAGTAAGAGCATTTTTGAATGGTTCAACCATTTAGAAAGAAAAACGAATGTACAAGAGTAGATATGATTTAAGGTACAGTTGGGATGAAGAGAGTGAATAGTCACTTCTGCTTCATAATGCAACATTTGAAATGAGAATTGAAATAATAATAATTGATGCTTAATATTGGAATGAGAAATACTATTTATATTTCAAAATGTATTTTCATATAGAAAATTGTTTTCTATGAGATTTATTTCTTAGAGTTTAAGATATTCGATCAAACAACTCACCGTTGTAAACTAGTTACAACATATGAAATAAATAATTTATATTAGGTGAATGATGGACCTTCGAATTCAGTACGCTCTTATATTAATGGCGAATATAGCGAGAGCATACCATATAACACTTATTAATTGCATCAAGCTACGAAAAATGTTTTCGTAAGACATACCGAAAATTATTTATGAAGTAATGACTATTTTTCAGTACCGACAGAAAAACAGACATAGTTATATTTCAATGTGAATATTATGAATATCCATAGTGAAATAAACCTACAATATGGTTTTGTTTTCACAACAAAAGTGATGCAATGGAAAATACTAAAGTATCTAAAACCATTTACAATTATTTTGGAATTATAGACTAAGCCGTTGTTTTGAGAAATAATTTTTATTACGTGATCATGAATCATACGATACTAGTTAATTATATCTCAAACAATTATGGGCTATGCACCCATTTAGTGGGAGCGTCATGAGAGTTGATGAACTCTTCAGATTGATACATATAAACGTATGCAATTGTAAGTCTATTAATACTAAAATGATTCCATATACTTCGTTATATTCAGCGATGAGTTATCACTGACATGATTATGTGTTTTGATACACATGTAGTATGTCTATGGTAAACTCATATATAAAACGGAAGTGAATAAAATAACGTGCAATAGAATAAAATGATTTGATTTGATCGACTATGTGAGTTTATTGAAAAGAGTTCCGAACGTGTATAAAAATGTATAAAGATTCAACCTCAAAAGTCGCATTTCCTTATGATACATAATGATATATTGATAAGGAGTAATCAAAATTTGTTGGACAAAGCACAATTAATTGTGAGTGAAGTTAAGTTAACTTCTTTCAATAAGGTCGTGTACTTAAGAGTAGTATGTAAGGTTACAATTAATATCATCCAAAGAATAATTTACAAAACCATACGGGATATGAGTTTATAAGAAACCCCTACATATCCTAGGCCAAGGAGTTGGTAGGTTGTGCGAGTCAAAAGACTATATGTAATAATTGTACGTAAGAGATCTTGTATGAATCATCCCAAGATAATTTTAGGATTGATAGTCATTAGACGACTAATTTATATAGTAAACATAAATATATTGTGAACTAATCCAAATCAGTTTTATGTAAGGCAATTCATAAAATGCTTACGAAAGCCCATTCCGTTGCATTGAGAAACAACTGTTGTTTTAAGAAATACCAACTTCGTAGCGAAGAAATTTCTTTGAGAAATTGTTGGTAGTAAAATGGGTTTAGACATGATCCAATGATAAAACTAATTAAAAGGGATGAAATGAAGTTGACTGAACCTAAATGAAAAAATACATTAGAATGTCTGATGAGTATTCTTGTACATTAAAGAGAAACTGTGCATTTCTTATCAATGTCAAGAATAAATAATCCTTGGTTGTTTAATTAAACCATTAATAGTATTGACTCTATTATATGGTATGCTGTGCTAATCTGAAATAGATTCCAAGTATATTGTCAAATATGATTTTGATAGTTGTATCCAAATGGATATGATCCATTAGCTGCAAATGTGTCTTTACGAGAAAGACAAATGCAGTTGGAATATATGTGAGGAATGCGGAATATGGATCTTAAGGCTAGAATGAACACTAGAGGGGGGGTGAATAGTGTTCATAAGAAATTACTAAATCTTTTTGAGTTGTTGTTGATTTGTACACAAATGTATGCAATATTCAGACACAGATATAATCACAGAATCAAACACAGATGCAGAAAAAAGTAAATGCAGTAAAGGAAAGAACATACCGGATTTTATACTGGTTCGGAGTTACCCTACATCCAGTCCCGCACAACTAAGTACAGATTTCCTTTCAAAAGCAATTCAACAATTACAACCCTCGGTTTTAAGGCTACAAGGTACACCCTCCAGAATCACAATCCTTTGGGTAGAGATACTTGATTTTCGGGGCAACAAGTTCACCCAAATGATTTCCAAGGCTACTATCACACCTTTTCTCGCTTGATTGATTTCCAAGGTTACAATCACACCTTTTCTCGCTAGATAGATTACAAAGAAGCCTATAACTCTGAATAGCATTGGGATCTTGTTAAGATAGTGATAGAGAATCAAACCAGAGATGATCTAGTTAGATTCAATGTTGATTTCGGCAGAGTGATGATAGGATTTTAAATAAGAAAATGTGGAAGAAGAAGAGAAGTGAAAAACCAGAAATATGATAATAAATTCGTTGAAACTAACCCCTATTTATAGAAGAACAACAGCCATGTCCATTTGTGAAAGGTTATGGCGAATAGACACTTCTTTTGAAATTCAAATTTTTGAATCTAACTGTCACTATGTCGACATGGGGTACTAGGGCATGTCGACATCCCAAAGGAAATTTTGATATTTTATTTTTCTTTGAAAACAACCTTTATCTTATATTAAAACTATTTTAAAATTTATTAATATACTTTACTATAGATAAAATACATAGATAAATATAGAGAATAATATATATAAAATTTTACTATAATTTTATATTTAAATCTAAGTAAATATATTATAATTAAAAGATAGTTTTAAAACAAACGAAGTTTAAAAACAAGAGTTTATTAAAAACAAAAACAAAGAATATTTAAGGCTAAAACATCTTTTTGAAAATCATTTGAAAAGATAATTTTTAAGCCTAAAGCATTTTGAAAAGCAGTTTTGAAAATTATTCTGAAGTAGTTTTGAAAATCATTTTGAAGTAGTTTTGCAAGCTTCTTCCTGTAGAATATCTCATCACATCAGGACTCGAGAACTTGTACAAAACCAGGATGTTCGTGGGTTTGTAAGCCACTTGTCGTAGGTTTGTAAGCTACTTGTCGTGGGTTTGTAAGCCACTAAAAGGGTAGAAATGGGTTCCATCCCAAAAGAAAAATGGAGTGAAGATTTCAGTGCTATTGTGAAGTTTTAACATAATTCTAGACTCAACACTTATCTTGAAATCTTGAACTCTTGATAATCTTGATATTCTTGATACTCATGAGTCTTCAATCTTGATATCTTGAATCTCTATACTATACAGTCTTCATTCTTGGTACCTGCATGGTTAAATCCTGCATATACATATATATCTAAACTATAATGTTAGTATTTATATTTTATAATCTTATTCTAAGGTTGTTGTCATAAAAACAATCAACTCATGGACTAACAATCTCTCCCTTTTTGATGATGACAACCTTTGTTTATAAAATATTACTTCTATCCTAATAACTCCCCCTAAAACTGATAACTCCCCCTTAATCTATGCCTAACTCTTCTATTTTATATTTCTCCCCCTTTGTCATCAACAAAAAAAAAACTAACTCCAAACTATATAACTCTTAGTCTAATATTCTATATGATTATAATGATAGTGTTATCATACATAATCAATACTTACTTGTAAACCTAAAACTTAGTCCTAAACTACTAACATTCCTAACCAAGTACCTATATAATACTTATATATAATATATATAGGAATCATATATAAGAACACACAATATATATATATATATATATATATATATATATATATTTATATTTACATTTTCGTAAAACGTGACAAATATACACATACGATAAAAAACGAAAAAGAAGAAACTACTGAGTATCTTTGACAATTGGAGATCTATGGATCGAACAATTTGGATAATGGAAACAGAAATTTCCACGTTGTTCAAACAAGTTTCCGTCCTTGTCAAAACATACTTCGCTAATGCAAATGACTTTGTCGTTGTCTTCCACATGCTCTTCTTCCATTGGTTCTTCTTCTTCTTCTTCTTCACTTTCCTCTTGTTCATGATCTCCTGAAGAGTCCTCGTCAATCAAGATTGGATTAGCATGATTGTCCATTAGAAAATTTTGCAAATTTCTAAGGATTTTCCCTTGCCTTTCCTGTTCTTTTGCCATTTGGAGTTGCACTATTTGAATTTCAGTCATTAACTGAATTGCATTCTTCAGAGAATCCTCCATTTTTGTCACTAGGGCGAGCGTAGTACGTTGGAACGGACCAGAGGTAGGAGAAGGGAACGAAAAGGTTGATTTTATGTTTGATTTGGAAGAGGAGGCCATTGATAAATTGATTTCAGAAGATAGAACAGAAAGAGAACAGAGAGAATGAAGAAAATTTCGAAAATAAGAAGAATATATAACCAATTATTTGAATTTTGGTGGGAAAAATTTTAAAATTTTAAAAACGTTATATGTCGACATGGGTATAGGGAAGATGCCGACATGGTTCTCAATATTTTTACTATTTGATTTATTTTGATTTAATTTTTAATTATACTTTGTTATTTATATTTTATATTTCAGTTAATGAACAAATACCTAATTCTCTTCTTAATTTAGTAAATGTAGATTCATTTAAGGGTTTTGTTAAGATATCAGCAATTTGATTTTCAGAATTGATATAGTCGAGAGTAATTACTTCTCTACTTATATTATCTCTGAGAAAATGGTGTCTGATATCAATATGTTTAGTTCAAGCATGTTGAGTAGTATTTTTGGATAAATTTATTGCACTAGTATTATCACAATAAATTGGTGATTTTGAGATATTTAAACCAAAATCTTTTAAAGTTTGTTGCATATATATTACTTGAGAACAAGCCAAAGCAGCAGAAATATACTCTACTTCAGCTGTTGATAGAGAAACTGTGTTTCGCTTTTTACTAAACCAGGAAATCAGAGAATGCCCTAAAAAGTGACAAGTTCCACTTGTACTTTTTCAGTCTGATTTACAACCAGTATAATCAGCATCACAGTAAGATATTAAGTCAAACGAATCATTTTTAGGATAAAATAAGCCATAATCAAAGGTGTGTTTAACATATCTTATAATACGTTTTACAGCTTTTAAGTGAGTTTCTTTAGGTTGGGATTGATACCTTGCATAGAGACAGACACTATGCATGATATCAGGTCTACTCGCAGTGATATAGAGTAGTGATCCAATCATTCCTCTATATAATTTTTGATCTACATCTTTCGAGAGATCTTCTTTACTAAGGTACTCATTGGTTGCCATGGGAGTGGGTTTTCCACTCGCAGTAGTCAAACCAAATTTACTAACTAGGTCTTTAGCATATTTTTCTTGACTAATAAAGATACCATTATCTAATTGTTTTATTTGTAATCCTAAAAAGAAGTTTAATTCACCCATATGACTCATCTCAAACTCTTTTGTCATTATTTCAGAAAATTCTTTATTCATTTCAAAATTAGTTGATCCAAAAATGATATCATCTACGTAGACTTGTACTAGTTGAATATCATTTTTATTTCTTTTAATAAAAAGAGTATTATCTACTTTACCTATTTCAAAATTTGATTGTAACAAGTAAGATCTTAGTCTATCATACCAGGCTCTAGGAGCTTGCTTTAGACCATATAGAGCTTTCTTAAGTTTGTAAACATGATTTGGAAATTTATCATTTTCAAAAAGTGGTGGTTGTTTAACAAATACTTCTTCTTTTACAAAACCATTTAAAAATGCACTTTTAACATCCATTTGAAATAATTTGAAATTATTATGATTTGCGAAAGCAAGTAGAATCCTAATAGCTTCTAGTCTTGCTACGGGGGCAAAGGTTTCATCAAAATCTATTCCTTCTTCTTGACAATAACCTTGAGCGACTAACCAGGCTTTATTTCTAACAACCTCTTTTTGTTCATTCATTTTATTTTTATAAACCCATTTAGTTCCAATTATTGTTTTATTTTCAGGTCTAGGAACAAGTTCCCAAACATCATTTCTAGTGAATTGATTTAATTCTTCTTGCATAGCCAAAATCCATGAATCATCAGTTGATGCTTCTTCTGGATTTTTGGGTTCAATAGTTGATATAAAAGCTACATTACTCATTCGACTTAGTTGGTTTCTAGTTTTAACAACAGATTGCATATCTCCAAGTATATTTTCTATAGGGTGATCTTTTAAAAGTTTAATCCTTTTATTAGGATGATTTAATTCATTATTAGTTTCAGTTGACTCTTGGTTTTGAGTGATTAAATCCTCTTCATCATTTATTTCTTCAATATTTTTGAAATTTTCATCAAATGAAACATGCATTGTTTCTTCGATGGTATTAGTTCTTAAATTAAATACTCTATATGCTTTACTTCTATTAGAGTATCCAATAAAGATACCTTTGTCGGATTTAGGATCAAATTTATCTAAGTTATCTTTTGTATTTAAAATAAAACATTTACTTCCAAAAATTCTAAAATAAGATACCTTAGGTTTCTTTGAGTAAATAAGTTCATAAGATGTCTTATCAGTTAAAGATCTAATTAAAATTCTATTTAAAATATAACAGGCGGTAGCAACTGCTTCTGCCCAAAAGTAGATTGGTAAATTACTATCAGAAAGCATAGTTCTCGCACACTCTTGAATCATCCTATTTTTACGTTCTACTACTCCGTTTTGTTGTGGAGTTCTTGGAAATGAAAAATTGTGAATTATTCCCTTTTTATTGCAGAATTCTTCAAACTTTTCATTTTCAAATTCACCACCGTGATCACTACGGATGGTTATAATTTTTTGAGAAAGTTGATTTTGAACCCTTTTTGAAAAATTCTTAAAATATTCAAAAGTATCACTTTTATGTTTTAAAAATGTTGTCCATGTAAATCTAGAATAATCATCTATAATTACAAAAACATATTTACTATTATTTA
Organism: Allium fistulosum; assembly: GCA_030737815.1. Taxonomy (NCBI): domain Eukaryota; kingdom Viridiplantae; phylum Streptophyta; class Magnoliopsida; order Asparagales; family Amaryllidaceae; genus Allium; species Allium fistulosum. Next base: position 190,483,655 of record CM060902.1, on the reverse strand, counting down.
TTGATAGAATTTGAGATGGACCAAATAGATCAATATGAAGTAATTCAAGAGGTTTTGAAGTAGAAATCATATCTTTTAATTTAAAAGAGCTTTTCCTAAGTTTTCCTAGTTGACATGCATCACATAGACTATCTACTTTAAAATTCATTTTAGGGAGGCCTCTTACTAGATCATGTTTTGACAGTCTAGATAAGAGTTTGAAATTCAAATGCCCAAATCTATTATGCCAAATCCAAGGGTCACTTGCATTTGCCAAAAGACACAAGTTATCATTTGAAATTTTCATACTAAGAATATAAATATTCTTTTTCCTAATTCCCTCAAATATTATGGTTGAATTATTATCTTCAATGTGACACTTATCTTTTTCAAATTTAATTTTATATCCTTTATCACATAGTTGACTTATACTTAGCAGATTGTGTTTCAGATTCTTAACTAGCAAAACATTAGTAATAATAGGAGTTTCAGAGTTACCGACTTTGCCGATGCCGATCACATAACCTTTTGAATTGCCTCCAAAGTTAACCAGTCCTCCGTCTTTGTATATTATATCATTCAGCATATCTGGATTCCCAGTCATGTGTCTAGAACATCCACTATCGAGTATCCATTTGTTCTTTTTGATCTGCACAGTTTGTTTGTTCTGGATTGATTCCTCAACTCCCATAAAGCATGATTCCTATACATCAAACAATCTTAGTAGACAACTTGTATTTGAATATTGATTATATGCAGACTCAAGAGACAATGATGATCTGAATATTTCTAAACATGCATTAAAAAATTTCTTAAACATAGCCATTTTAAAAAAACTTTTTCAAAAATCAGATTATGAAACTTTTGAAAACCTTGCTCTGATACCAAATGTGAGGAATGCGGAATATGGATCTTAAGGCTAGAATGAACACTAGAGGGGGGTTGAATAGTGTTCATAAGAAATTACTAAATCTTTTTGAGTTGTTGTTGATTTGTACACAAATGTATACAATATTCATACACAGATATAATCACAGAATCAAACACATATGTAGAAAAAAGTAAATGCAGTAAAGGAAAGAACACACCGGATTTTATACTGGTTCGGAGTTACCCTACATCCAGTCCCGCACAACTAAGTACGGATTTCCTTTCAAATATAATTCAACAATTACAACCCTCGGTTTCAAGGCTACGAGGTACACCCTCCAGAATCACAATCCTTTGGGTAGAGATACTTGATTTCCGGGGCAACAAGTTCACCCAATTGATTTCCAAGGCTACAATCACACCTTTTCTCGCTTGATTGATTTCCAAGGTTACAATCACACCTTTTCTCGCTAGATAGATTACAAAGAAGCCTATAACTCTGAATAGCACTGGGATCTTGTTGAGATAGTGATAGAGAATCAAACCAGAGATGATCTAGTTAGATTTAATGTTGATTTCGGCAGAGTGATGATAGGATTTTAAATAAGAAAATGTGGAAGAAGAAGAGAAGTGAAAAACCAGAAAATATGATAATAAATTCGTTGAAACTAACCCCTATTTATAGAAGAACAACAGCCATGTCCATTCGTGAAAGGTTATGGCGAATAGACACTTCTTTTGAAATTCAAATTTTTGAATCTAACTGTCACTATGTCGACATGGGGTACTAGGGCATGTCGACATCCCAAAGGAAATTTTGATATTTTGTTTTTCTTTGAAAATAACCTTTATCTTATATTAAAACTATTTTAAACTTTATTAATATACTTGACTATAGATAAATTGAAAATAACCTTTATCTTATATTAAAACTATTTTAAACTTTATTAATATACTTGACTATAGATAAAATACATAGATAAATATAGAGAATAATATATATATAATTTTACTATAATTTTATATTTAAATCTAAGTAAATATATTATAATTAAAAGATAGTTTTAAAACAAACGAAGTTTAAAAACAAGAGTTTATTAAAAAAAACAAAGAATATTTAAGGCTAAAACATCTTTTTGAAAATCATTTGAAAAGATAATTTTTAAGGCTAAAACATTTTGAAAAGCAGTTTTGAAAATTATTCTGAAGTAGTTTTGAAAATCATTTTGTAGTAGTTTTGCAAGCTTCTTCCTGCAGAATATCTCTTCACATCAGGACTCGAGAACTTGTACAAAACCAGGATGTTCGTGGGTTTGTAAGCCACTTGTCGTAGGTTTGTAAGCTACTTGTCGTGGGTTTGTAAGCCACTAAAAAGGTAGAAATGGGTTCCATCCCAATAGAAAAAAGTGAAGATTTCAGTGCTATTGTGAAGTTTTAACATAATTCTACACTCAATACTTATCTTGAAATCTTGAACTCTTGATAATCTTGATATTCTTGATACTCATGAGTCTTCAATCTTGATATCTTGAATCTCTATACTGTACAGTCTTCATTCTTTGTACCTGCATGGTTAAATCCTGCATATACATATATATCTAAACTATAATGTTAGTATTTATTATAATCTTATTCTAAGGTTGTTGTCATCAAAACCATCAACTCATGGACTAACAATATACATAGTGTTTTGAAAATGAGTTTTCTTTGCTTTCGAAGGAGGTTATCCAGGGGGTTCGAAAGTGATGTTTTATGGTTTTCAAAACAAATAACCCAATCTCATTTTTAAGGAAAACCGTGGCATAAATAAATTAAAGAGTTTTGAAGTAGAAGAAGTTTTCCTTGATTAACAGGTTAAAGGGTTTAACCAAGTTTTATATAAAATGCTTCCAAGGACATTAAACTATTGGGGTTGGTATTATTATGATTGCTTCTTCATATATTTATTCACATTGTAATTAACCCATAACAGTACTTTAGGGAAGGGCAGAATAACCAGCTAGGTTGACCTAGTAGTGAATATAACTTAAGAAATGTTAAAATCTTAATTAAAGATATTGGAAGGGGCCAATAGGTTCACAATGAGCCCATGAAAACTGTATAAAGGAAAAGATATTGGTAGGGCCAATAGGTTCATAGTCAGCCTATGAAAACTATGATTTGATATTGGCAGGGGACAATCGGTTTATAGTTAGCCCATGAAAACTATATTCGGATTAAGATATTGGAAGTTAGTCAATAGATTCCTAGCCAGCCCATGAAAACTAGGACAAAAGTAAAGATATTGGAGTTACCAATAGGTTCTTAGTGATTCCATGAAAACTATGTAACTGGACAGGAAGTCCATAATCACTTTATCGGTTAATAGTCAGCCTATGAAAACTATTAGGTTAATAGTAACCCTAGAAACTATAACTGTGACAGATCGTCAAAATGAATGGGGATGGGTAATCCAGAATTGATTCACTTGTTTTGCATATCATCATATTATACTATTTTGAATTGATTTAACCATTGCGGATGCAGGAGCATAATATATTGTTTTATAAAGGTTTTAAGATACCGGTGAGGGGAAAACTCGTTCCGCTAAGCGGCGTGGTCTCACTAGATATCTAAATGGTTTGAGATGGTAGATTATTATTCATACCAGGCTTTATGTCTGACTCGAAGTTTTTGTTTTTCCCTTAAACTATCGGGTACTCAATTGATTTTGAGTAGTTTGAGGTTTAGAGTTTTTAGGTGTTCTTTTAGACGAATAAAGCTTCTGGTGACGTGCAGGAGGCCTGTCAGCTACTTAGAGTTTTTTTTCGCTGTGTTTGGTTGTAAAGGCAGACTTGTTTTATTGCCTTATTATATACCCTGGTCATCCAAGGGGGCATCTTTATATGTCGCTCTTGGTGTATTTTGTAATAAGTATATTTTGTCTGAACGTGGTCTACGCACTGGGATTATGTAACGAATTTGAAATATTTTGAAATGGAATGTGGACTTTTTTTACTGTTTTAATTTTTTTCCATATTCATGTGTTTCTGTGTATCAATATATCTATCATTGCCGTATTTGGTCGTCAAGGATTAATAACTATGGATGACTGCAGCATCCGTAGCTGTTAGTTTTGGGCCTCCAAGTAGAGGGTGTTACAAGTTGGTATCAGAGCATAGGTTTATGAAAACTTAAAAGAAATGTTAAACCTAAAAGCTTTTTGATACATAATCCAATGAATCAGAAATATGATCGGGGTTTAGGGTAACGCTATAGTAACCTACTTGGATTTGATATATATAGTTTTATATATAAGTACGTATTCTCCTCTCACTTAGACCGTTCTTCTATATCTTACTAAGGATCATATGTAGATTTATGAAAAAGAAGATATGAAGTAGGAAACGGAAGAGAAAATCTCGGTGGAGGAAGCACCACAACCAATGGAAATGCTCGACCTACCACCAGGAGAAACCCAGGTCGATCGACTAATGCTAATAACCAAAATGCTGATGCAAATGTGGGTGCTGGAAATCCACCAGTAGATATGGGGGCGACGTATCAGTTCTTCGTCAATATGATGCAAGCAAGAGTTGCTGGTTGAGTTGCTGGAAATGTTGGAGGAGCTAATCCTGTGGCTCCAGTTGGGAATAATTATGCTAAGCTGAGTAGAGATTACACTAGTCTTCGTGGGAAACCGTTTATGGGAAGGGAGGATGCTATTGAGGTAGAGAATTGGCTATTGCATTGCGAGCATATCTTTACTGATCTAGGTTTAGATGATGAGCAGAAGAGAAGGTTGGCCTCTAGACAGTTGCAGGGGTCAGCACTTCATTGGTGGAATAGTGTTACTGTCCGGGTTCCGGAGGAGGAGTTGACTTAGGCTGAATTCAGAAGGAGATTTGAACAGAGGTTTTTATCCGAGGTAGCTAAGTCAGCGTTGATGAGAAGTTTATGGATCTAGTTCAGGGAGAGATGTCGGTTATCGAGTATGCCATTAAGTCTCGATATGGATATGCTACTATAGACACTGGCATCAGAAGGAATGAGAGGTTTATTCAGGGACTAAGGCCCGAGCTTGCTAGAGCAACTTTGACACATATCCGTGATCCTTGTAATGTGGTTGTGAAGAAGACAATTCGCCATAAAGAGATGCTTGCTGTTTGTGTAAGAGAGAAGCTAGTTGAAACCCAGGGTTCTTAGGGAAAGAAAAGAAAGTTCTTTAAGAAGAGGGGGGCCCAGAAGGGAGATGCTGCCAAGAAGGCAAAGGCTGATTTAGTTTGCTACAAGTGTGACAAGAAGGATCATTATGCAAATGAGTGCCGGTCAGGCAAGGGGAAGAAAGCTGCAGATAAGAAGAATGTGAAGTACTTTAACCGTGATCAAGTTGGGCAATATAAGAACCAGTGTCCAGAACCGGCTAGGGTAGACAAGGGAAAGGTTTTTGCTATTGGATCATCTACTAAGCCAACTGCAGCTGATAAAGGGAAGACTGTGATGGAAGGTACGTTTTTGATTCAGAGTATACCAGTTAGGATACTATTTGATACCGGTGCATCACATTCATTTATGTCCCTGTGTTTGGTTGATATGTTATGCTTAGAACCCACATATATTGTTACTTCCTTAAGGGTTGCGAATCCAATATGAGGGTATGCAACTCTGGGGATGAGATGTGACCAGTTAGAACTTGATTTGTTAGGTCACAAGTTTGCATGCAGTCTGTATGTTTACGATTTCGTAGATTTCAGAATCATTTTGGGTATGGATTGGTTGAGGAGGTATGAGGCTAGGATATTTTGCTAGGATGGGGAGATATCACTCAGACATCCTGATATTCATAACCGAATTATATTCTCAGTGGAGAATTATGACCGAAGTAGTTATGCTTTGTTAAATGCAATGGAATTAGGAGAAGAGTTAAGTCAGGTTCGAGTAGTAAGAGAGTTTGCAGCTGTCTTTGAGCTAGTCATAGAACTACCACCGAAACGAGCTGTTAAGTTTCAGATAGATCTTGTGTCAGGAGTTGAACCTGTAAGTAGACCACATAGCAGGATGACACTGACTGAAATGAAAAAATTGAAGGTGCAGCTAGTGGATCTATAAGGAAGGAATTTTATTAGACCAAGCAGTTCGCCTTAGGGAGCAGCCGCAGTATTCGTAAAGAAACCAGATGGGTCGTTGAGGATGCGTATCGACTATCGTAAGTTGAACAAAAGGACGATAAAGAATACGTATCCTTTTCTGAGAATTGATGATCTATTTGATTAGTTGTGTGGAGCCAGAGTGTTTTCCTAGTTGGATTTGGCGACAGATTTCCTTCAGTTAAGAGTGGCGGAGGACAACATTCCTTTAACAGCATTTCGGACTAGATATGATTCGTATGAGTGGTTAGTAATGCAATTCAGGTTAACGAATGCACTTGCTTTCTTTATGGATTTGATGAACCGAGTCTTTCGAGAGTATTTGGACTGATTCGTGTTGGTGTTTATAGATGACATTTTAATATACTCTAAGGATGAGTGAGAGCATGAAGTTCATCTTAGAGTGGTACTGGAGACGCTTAGGAAGAATCGGCTAAAGGCGAAGTTTACTAAGTGTCATTTTTGGAAGAAATAGGTTAAGTTTCTTTGTCATGTGGTTTCAGAGAAAGGCTTGTCAGTCGATCCAGATAAGATCAAAGCTGTGAGTAATTGGAAGAGACCAGAGACAATGATTGAGATTAGAAGTTTTCTTGGACTTGCTGTCTACTATTGGAGATTCATCAAGGATTTCTCATGGATAGCAACACCTTTGACTTAGTTAACTAGGAAGGAGGTAAAGTTTGTTTGGTCCGACAAATGTGAGGAAGCATTCCTTAAGTTAAAGCATTTGTTGACCAATGCACCAGTTTGAATAGTTCCAGACGAAAACCAGGGGTTGGTGGTGTATACTGATGCATGTGGAACTAGATTAGGAGCAGTATTGATGCAGAAGGGTAAAGTTATTGCCTACGCTTCTAGACAGCTTAGACCGCACGAACTGAGGTATCCTACAAATGATTTGGAGTTGGCTGCGGTGATCTTTGCATTGAAGATTTGGAGACATTATCTCTTAGGGGAGAGGTTTGTGCTTTATACCGATCATAAGTCTTTAAAGTATTTATTCTCTCAGAAGGAGTTGAATATGAGACACCAGAGGTGGCTGGAGTTTTTAGCTGCTTATGATTTTGGTATAGAGTATACTCCTAGGAAAGGAAATAAGGTAGCAGATGCTCTTAGCCAAAGGCATCAGAATGTGGTATTAGCTATGTTGGCGAAGTGGAAGGATTTAGAAGCTTTAGCCAATTGTAGTGTGCAGTTAAGATCGACTGCTAGTTCTAGTCAGAATACCGCCATGTTGTCATGCTTAGAAGTTCGACCAGTGTTGATCGAAAGGATTGCTTCTAAGAAGAAGGAGGATCCAGTATTAGCTGAGAAGATTAGAAGGCTTGAGGTTGGAACTGAGATCAATGATCTGAAGGATTTTAATCTTGACCAGAGGGGATGGTTGAGAAAGTAGGGACGGTTATGTGTTAACAAGATGTTGAGAACTTGAGGAAAGAAGTTCTTGGAGAATGTCATCGATCCAAGTTTATGATTCATCCTAGAGGGACTAAGATGTATCAAGATATGAATAGGAGCTTCTATTGGGAAGGTATGAAGAGGGATGTTGGCTCGTGGGTTAAGCAGTGTGCAAACTATCAACAAGTGAAAGTTGAACATCAGAAGCCGAGTGGGTTGCTTCAACTTTTAGAGATTGCAGTTTGGAAATGGGATTCGATATCCATCGATTTTATAGATAGGTTGCCAAGGTCAAAATAGAGGTAATGAAAGTATATGGGTTATAGTGGAAAGATTGGCCAAGAGTGCCCATTTCATTCTAGTAAATTCAATCAGGACGGCACCTGTTTTAGCTATGTTGTTCATGAAGAGCATAGTTAGACTGCATGGAGTTCCTAGTAGTATAGTAAGTGACAGAGATGCTTTGTTCACCAGCGAATTCTAGAAATATCTACTGGAAGTATAAGGTACCAAGCTTAATATGAGTACTTCATCTCACTCAGACTGATGAGCATATAGAGAGAGTCAACAAGGTACTCGAGGATTTGTTGAGAGCTTGTGTATTAGACTTTGGTGGATCTTAGGAAGCTCACCTACATTTGGTTGAGTTTTCCTATAATAATAGTTACCAGACTAGTATAGGAATGGCGCCTTTTGAAGCTTTGTATGGAAGGCCATGCAAATCACCATCATGTTGGTTGGAGACTAGAGACAGATTAGCTTAGGTCCGGATTAGGTTAGAGAGGCATAAGAAAAGATTGAGCTGATCCGAGGAAGGATGAATGAAGCTCAGTCCAGACAAAAGAGCTACGGAGATAAGAGGTGTAAAGACCTAGAGTTATCAGTTGGAGATAAGGTTTTCATTAAGGTGTCACCGATGAAGGGTGTGGTATGATTTGGAAAGTCAAGGAAGTTAGCCTCGAGATATGTTGGACCATCCCATATTATAGAGAGGATTGGGAAGCTCGCATACATAGTAGAGTTGCTGGGCAGTATGTCTCATCTTTGCAAGTATGTACATGAATTCAGAGACTGCTATTCCTCTGTCAGCGTTGGAAGACTTGATAGTAGAGCCTAGTTTGACTTTTATTAGACAACCAGTTCGGGTTGTAGCGAGGGATGAGAAAAGATTGAGGAACAAGACAGTCAGGTTAGTAAAAGTTCAGTGGAGCGGCAACGAGAAGGACTGTACTTGGGAGACAGATGACAAGATTACAGATACTTATCCTGATCTGCTTTGAGGGTATGTCTATATTTGATTCATATAGATAGTTGCTAGTCAGGTAGGCTAGTATGGTTGTTAGGAGTTGTTACAGATGATTGCTATATTAAGTATTTAGTCCTTACTGAGTTTTGAGGACGAAATTCTTTAAGGGGGAGCCTATAACATCCCTAATTTTTGATAACATTATTCAGGAGATTTAATTAGATAAATTAAATAGAATAATGTAAGAATTAAAATGATAATGGGATTGAGATTTGAAAATAAAATTTAAGGCCGTGCTTAATAGTTATAAATGGGCTTAAATGGACTAATATGTTATTAATTTACACAAAGGCCTATTAGGGAATGACCGCCTTCATTTCTAAAACCCACCTATACACGTATCCTTTCATCTTCTCACGTTCATTTTATCCCTCAAAAACAAAACAAACGTAAACCTAAGAAAGCCGGCCATTACGAGGAAGAAATGAGGGGAAGATTAAATCAAGCTAAGGAATTAAAGCAAGGGGATTAATCTTAAATCAAATCTCAAAGCTCTTATCATATTCAAGGTGAATAATAACTCATTCCATCTCTATTTTATTTTTATAATCATATGTTTTTGGATTTAAGATTAAATTCGTGTTTATGATGTTTTGGATGATGATATGCTTGAATCATTATATGTTTGATTTAAACCAATTCATTTACACATGAATTTGCACGGTTTTAGGAAAAACCGATTGTTATTGATTATAGAATGCCATGGAACAATTATATATTAGGTAAAACATGATTTTGGAGATGAGTTATAATTTTTATAATTTTCCAAGCTATGGAAAATTTACTATGAATTTCTAAAGGAAAATATGATATAATAGGGTTTAAAATTTATTTCGATTATTTCAGGAAGAAATTGGGTCTAAAATTTGAATATGTTTGATAACATGATGAAAGTGAATTTCTATGATTTTTAGGGATTTTTCCTAATTGATTGGCTATGGAAAATAAATTATTTTATAAGAAGGACTTATTTGCAATATTGGTGCTTAATGAAAGGGCTTAAAAGTTACTTTTTCCCTTGATTTAGATCTGATTAATGCGGCAATTATTTTGTAAAGTTTTAAGGAACCAATCAAAGGATTACAAATAGGCAGGTAGTTATAAAGCAATTACTATAAATAGTATAATTTAGCCTTTAATTCAGAAAAGTTGGTTCCGCCTCCTATAGTAGTGCCTTTCAACTCCAATGCTTCCGCTCCAACTCAGTCAAAACTATCCCAGCTGAAACCCACCTAGTTGAAACCAATACACAAGGTATCACTTAGATGGTATGTAGTGGATTGGAGGAAAGGCGGAAGCCAAGGTGTCGAAAGCAATACTTTCGATGCGGTTGAAACCTTAGTTTTGTTTTCAAATGTTAAGTGCTTGCTTTGTTTTACCTAAAGATTTTGACGTAGTCGAAACCTATGTTTTCGAAAGGGGTTTTTCTAAATAGCTTTCAAAGTAGGTTGCCATATCATGTTTTAAGTAGGATATTTCGAATGGGTTCCTTTGTTTTTAAATAATGCTTTCGGAAGAGGTGGTTCCGACCTGGTTGAAACCCAGCCGCTATTCTTTTACCTTTCGAATGTGTTGCTGCCATCAATGCTTTCGAAGTGTTTTCTTTGTTTTAAAATTAAGCTAAGTCACTTCCTAAATGCTTTTGAAGGGGTTCAGGGATTTCGAAGGCAATGGTGTCGAAATGGGGTTTCGATGTTATCCTTCAAAGTTTTACTCAAAGATTTTGAACTTTCAAATAGATGGTTTCGACACCATCAATTTTTCCCCAACACTATTTTATTGAAGGTTTCGAAAGAGATACTTTCGCCTATGATCACTATGACCCAAAAGATGTTTCTAAAAGTAAAACCCAATACTGTCAAAATGGGTACTTTCATTAGTTTCGAAGCTACGTTTCTAAAGACTTTTGAGTAACGTTTTGATACCATTAAAAGGTCCATTTGGTTTCGAAAGAGTTGTTTTAAAAGGGCTTCGAAAGGTATATACATAGTGTTTTGAAAAGGAGTTTTCTTTGCTTTCGAAGGAGGTTATCCAGGGGTTTCGAAAGCGATGTTTTATGGTTTTCAAAACAAATAACCCAATCTCATTTTTAAGGAAAACCATGGCATAGATAAATTTAAGAGTTTTGAAATAGAAGAAGTTTTCCTTGATTAACAGGTTAAAGGGTTTAACCAAGTTTTAAATAAAATGATTTCAAGGACATTAAATCATAGGTGTTGGTATTATTATGATTGCTTCTTCATGTATTTATTCGCATTGTAATTAACCCATAATATTACTTTGGGGAAGGGCAGAATAACCAGCTAGGTTGACTCAGTAGTGAATATAACTTAAGAAATGTTAAAATCTTAATTAAAGATATTGGAATGGGCTAATAGGTTCACAGTAAGCCCATAAAAACTGCATAAAGGAAAAGATATTGGCAGGGGCCAATAAGTTCATAGTCAGCCCATTAAAACTATGATATGATATTGGCAGAGGCCAATAGGTTTATAGTTAGCCCATGAAAACTATATTCGGATTAAGATATTGGTAGTTTGTCAATAGATTCCTAGCCCGCCCATGAAAACTAGGAAAAAAGTAAAGATATTGGAGTTACCAATAGGTTCTTAGTGATCCCATGAAAACTATGTAACTGGAAAGGAAGTCCATAATCACTTTACCGGTTAATAGTCAGCCCATGAAAACTATTAGGTTAATAGTAACCCTAGAAACTATAACCGTGAAAGATTGTCAAAATGAATGGGGATGGGTAATCCAGAATTGATTCACTTGTTTTGCATATCATCATATTATATTGTTTTGAATTGATTTAACCATTGCGGATGCAGGAGCACAATATATGGTTTTATAAAGGTTTTAAGATACCTGTGAGGGGAAAACTCGTTCCGCTAAGCGGCGTGGTCTCACTAGATATCTAAATGGTTTAAGATGGTAGATTATTATCCATACCAGGATTTATGTCCGACTCGAAGTTTTTGTTTTCCCCTTAAACTCTTGGATACTCAATTGATTTTTAGTAGTTTGAGGTTTAGGGTTTTTAGGTGTTCTTTTAGACGAATAAAGCTTCCGGTGACGTGCAAGAGGCCTGTTAGCTACTTAGAGTTCTTTTATTTCCACTGTGTTTGGTTGTAAAGGAAAACTTGTTTTATTGCCTTATTATGTACTCTGATCATCCAAAGGGGCATCTTGATATGTCGCTCTTGGCGTATTTTGTAATAAGTATATTTGTCTGAACGTGGTCTGCGCACTGGGATTATGTAATGAATTTGAAATATTTTGAAATGGAATGTGGACTTTGTTTGTTGTTTTAAATTTTTTCCATATTCACGTGTTTCTGTGTATCAATGTATCTAACATTGCCGTATTTGGTCGTCGAGGATTAATAACTATGGATGACTGTAGCATCCGTAACCGTTAGTTTTGGGCCTCCAAGTAGGGGGATGTTACAATTGACTTGAGTTTACCGTGATACTAACCCCATATAACCGAGGAGACAAATTCTCACTTGAATAGTGCTTCACTTACAATACTTTCACTCGACCTAACTATAGTCACTCGATGGACGCTATGCCATGATTTGACTATAATCAAAGCGGAGCTTTCGTATTGAAGATTCATAGTATTCTCAAGTCGAAAAAATGTGTAAAATAGTCACATTGATATTTTTTATTTGGCCTTAGTTATATTAACCAACAGAAAACTATCGAGTAAGTCGTTCCATTGTTATCCAATAACTATTAGTACGTAACCCCTAGGTGCCCCTAGTAGTCATGAGTAATACACCACCCAACATTTGAAGAGCGTTACGTACTCTAGTCTCAACAGATGCATCGATATCCAGTCTCGATACATCTCGACTAGGAACATTTAAAATGATATATTTGTTTCATTGTGATAAATTACTCACGGTTACAACACTTTGTTACTACTATCACAAAACATACTATTTATGGATTTTCTATAAAATATACTTTCAATTGAATTAATTAACTAATATAACCACATTATATCAAGTATATAATAGAAAGAAAACACCTTTATTTCGAACAAGATTGGTCAACGAGTTAGATATATGTATAAATTACATAACTGCCCCCTAAGGCATACCCCTAAGTCCCTAACTCTATCAAATTATAGACTTGTATCTATATATATCATCATATTATGTTAATAGTTAAACCTATATTTTAGAAATGCATATTTACATAGATTATATTTTTCGGTGGTAGCAAATTAATTTTTAATATTTATTTACTATTATTTAATATTATTTAAGTCGATATACTAATTAAATAAATCATATAAAATAAAATATGTTTTGAAAATTAAATTTTAAATTTTTTTATCATTATATAAACTCTTACCCAAAAATCAAAATTTAAAAATTAATTTTATGTTTTAAAAAAATCGATTTAATAAATGGCTGAAATTAATTAATTAATTAAAAATATTATTTTGACTCATAAAATCCTGGAAAATTTTCGCAACTTTTGAATATCATGATTGATTTTTTAAATTTAAAATTCAAATAATATAACACGAAAATATTTTTTTATTTTATTTTATCATATTTTGAATAATTAATTAATTAATATATGTGTGTATATATATTTTAATGCAGTAATATATGTGTGTGTGTGTGTATTTACATTTTGCATTCGATTTGGAAAGGTTTAAAAGATATATATTTTTTAAATACATAATTAATATACATGTATATATATACACATATACATATTCAGATATTATAAATAAACTTATATATATTTAAATATAATAATAATTCATTTACTGTAATTCGTACATATATATGTATATGTGATTCTGAAAAAAATCTTTATATATACATATACATATATACATACATATATATTTAATATTTAATGTAATATTATATATATATATATATATAAATCATTAATATTTTTACATATAAGACACACACAAATATATATATATATATATACATATATATTTTTACATAGTTTTTAATTTTTATGTAAATAACAAGTTTACGAACATACATATATTTGGACAACATTCAATACATATATGATGAGCTAACACGTCCGTTGCAATGTAAAACCCAATATTTATACATGTATATGTTATACCTTGCACGGATTATTCTGTTACACAATCACACACATACATATATGTATATGATACATATGTGTACTTATATATTTAATTAAATATAGATTAAATAAAATTCTATAAATTTAAAGAAAATAAGAAATTGTATTTAAACAAAAATTTAGAATTTTTTTAAATGAATTGGACTTCCTAGACCCAATATAGATCCAATAAGAGATTTTTTTTGAAATTCACCCATAACTTCCTCTGCGAGCTGACCTAGCTCCAACACAATCATCGTCTCCGCCAACCGTGTCTTTCTCCACATTCCAGTACCTCCTTCAATGTGTAGTTAAAGATTCCAGGGGTTCTAGATGTGTTTCATATTGTCCCATTTGTTTTTCATATGGTTAGCTGTATATTCCACGTCCAACCATGTGTTGAACTTAGTAACATTCTGCTCGTACCAATATCCTACATGCCTAGAACGAGAATCGATGTTAACATAACAAATATCTATCAATGCCAATGTCCATTTAGGGGTTCAGTTCACAATCCTTATGGTAGAAGAGTCGAATGATTCATTGGTGAACATTCTGAAAAATAGGAAAAAATAGATATTATAAAAAGAAGCATAAAAATTATGATTATGAAATTAGTTACCTCAAAAGGAAAATCGTATAGACGCTAGGAAGATTTGAATTTTTGGATTTTGAGGTTTAGAGAAGAGGTTGACTTTTCAAGTCAACTGCTTCGATACCCTTCTTTTATGTTAGCATAGAGATTTCCTGCCTTTTCATATTCTTTCATAAATCCTGACTGTTCAATTAAATTTGATCGTACGGTTTATCCTCCATGTTGACTTTTCTTATAAATCATGCTTCCTTCTTTCCCCCTTTTCATTTACCTGCGATTAAAAACTTACAGTAAGAATCAAAAATTTCAATTTCTTTACAAATTCCTATTTCCAGTAAATAAATGCTTGAATTCAAGGTAAATATTATCTTATATATATATATTTTTCGAACTGATTCTCCATGCTAAATTCTGGTTTTAAAATTCGTAGGGTTTGAAGTTGTATTATCGTTCTAATTTCGTAAAGATGATTCTAGTTCTTCGTTTATATGAAATTACCCTTTAGATTTATTTACATGTTTATTCCATTCGATTTTATGGTATCAATTTTGAGTTGGAATTCAAATTTATCAGATTTGAGGATTGTTTGTTATTACTGCGTATGAACCCAAGCTCAAACTCTATTATACTCAATTCAAACTTTTTTTATTTTTTATGCTTTGAGCTTGAATTTAGGGATTTTGTTGTTGTTGAGTGTAAATTGTTGCTCGACCCAATTTAATCATTGGCTTCTTGAAATATTGGATTGAAAATTGAATTAGAAAAGGAAAAATTATTCAGTAGCTTCACAGAGAAGATTAAGTTGTACAAATCACAACTTGACATTGTAATATGACTTTTCTACCCCTTCGAAAGGGGTTGAAGTGGCTAACTCTGCTCTGCTTCTTCTACCTATTTCAAAGGGGTCGAAAAGAGGTCCAGAATCTATCTTCTAAGTGATCCTTTCGAAGGGGTTGATGTAGCCAACATGCAATGGACTTCTTCGAAAGAAGAAATATGTTTCATTATATTCTGACACCTTTCGAAGAAGTTGTCTTGATGTGTTTCATTCAATAGTCATATCATATATACTTTCGAAAGCCTAATTTTATTTTATAGGTCTCTAAACCTCTTGTATATAAATGGGGATTTAACCTGTCATTGGATTCAGGTTCAATTTTGATTTTTTCTAAAAGGTGTTGAAAGTTAGAAACTTACACTTCTTATATAAATTGGATTGAGAATAGCGTATTTTGTTTAAGTTGAAAACTGAATCAAGCCTTTCGACTTGAACGAAACCTCCCATATTAAAATGAGTTTAGTTGTTTGCATGCTTTCAAAACCTTAGCCCCCTTTCGACTTACTCGAAACCCATTGTAGTTATCAGGGGTATAACTATCATTTTTATAAACACCGTTGAAACATCCCAAAGTATTTTTGATTTGTATCAAAGTTATTTGGATTCGAATCTTTTGATTTAATAAGAATATAATGTTTCAGTGATGTTCATATTCTTTTAGCAAAACAAAATTTGTTGGTTTCGATGTTATTGAAGGGTTTATTGGGTTTAATTGTGAAATGTTGTTCACGTATATATATTTAAACTAGTAATATAAGGTTAGCTAAAATTTTCCCAGGGCTTTCGACATTGTCGAAGGGTGTTTTTAGGTGTTTCCATTCCATCTACCCTTCGACATCATCAGATGTCCAATGAATTTTATGACCCAAATTGGCTTTAACATCCTTTTAAAGACATTGAGTTATATACTTGGTTGATATTTGAACCATTGCAATAGGTTTTCAACATCTTTGAAAGGTGTTAATTATAAAACAAATTATAACTTTAACTGAAGTGATTTCACCTGACAGAATCATGTGCGTGAAAAAGGTCTCCAAGAAACCTGAAAAAGATATAGCCCCAGAGGTAGAATCTTCTCCAAAGAAGGTTGAAGCCGTCTCCAAACATCCTCTGGTATCTTCTCAAGGTGAGGTTGATGCCATTCTGAATGACTTTGGCATCACTAGGATAGAAGCCATTCCCCCCAGCGAAAGCGATACCCATTCAAAATCCTTCTGAAGGGTACTTCGCTTATACTGCTATTTATATTTGGCATGGTAGTTTCCTTCCCTTCCTAGATTTCTTGTCTAATTTCCTGACCCATCTGGGCATTGCACCTATCCAGGTATCACTTAATGTCTATACATACCTTCTCTCTTTAGAACTTATGGCTCTGGAGTCAGGCATTCCTTCACTAAATGCTAAAGTTCTTAGCTATTTAGTTCGCCTAGTCAAACTTAGCAATATGAACAACCAGATCTTCAGAGCTAATCCCCCTAAAAAACTAATTTCAGAGGGAGTAAATAAATCTAGAGACTGGGAGACACAGTTTTTCTTCGTCAAATGTTTTCCGAACATCAATGGAGTCTTTTCCTCTCCTCGTAAGTTGATCATAGTCTTTACCTTTATTCAATTACTTTCTTTTGCAAATCTACGCTTCTTTATTAGGTCCTACAACTAAAGATCTCAATGATGAGGATAAAGGAACTGTAAAGCCGTTGATCACTGCTTTAAGTAGCATTGGATTTAGGCTTACACTACTAACACCATCCAATCTTCAAAAACATTCTCTTCTCCCTGCTAGTCAGAGGGTTCTTGGACAACCTCCTCTTGTCCAACATACTTCCCAGAGCAAACATTTCTTGTCTTTGGGCGATCCCAAGTATTTTTCTCCTATGTCTCCAATTTGCCCAAATCATTTTGGTAAGCTTAAGCGTAGTACTTGCAATTTATTGTTGTGTTTCTTCTTAGATTACTTTACTAACTTATACTTTTCAAATTTTCAGCAACTGTTCCTCCAGTCGAATTGATCGTAAGTGACCTAGCTCTCCCAACTTCTATAACTAGTGCATCATCCTTGACTCAGTCTATCGCTAAGTCGAAGACGATTGCCAAAAGAAAACTAGGTGAGAGACTGTAGTGGGCCCATCTCTTAAGAAAGCTAAGATTATTGACGTCCAATCTTCTCCGCTACCAAAAGAGGGTGAAATTGTCGACATGGGCAAACTTTAAAGAGTCCTATTCTTGAAGCTCCTATTGATCGATCCAAAACAACACCCTCAAAGGATGATCCCATATTTTGTATTTTTGTTTCTGATTCTCCTCATGTCATCAAGCATATGTAAAAAGATTTGGAAACTTCAACTCCCTCTCTGGAGTTGAACGCTTCTAGACCCACATCACCAGTGCCTTCTAATTATTTTGAAAAAATGGTACAATTTATCATGCATCCTTCGTCTTTTACTTCCATTCATCCACCTTCTTCCATTCCTGATCCAATGGGTCATTGCCGATCTTTAATAGAGCAACAACTTCTGGTATGTTCCATATTATTTAACCTTCCTATAATTATTTCTTATTAAATTCTAATCCATGTTGTAATTTTCCTTTCAGATTTTCAAAAGCTGGTTCGTTCTTTAAGAGAGTGCTTCGAAATCTTCTGCTGAGACATCCAGGCTTTAAGAGGAAATCTCAACCTTGAATAGTCAGATTATCTCCCTTTATGCCGACAAAAATAATGCTATTAAGGAACAGGAAAGATTGGGAGCCTGCCTTGCTCAAGTAGAATCTATAATTTCTAAAGAGAGGAAAGCAAAATAGCTCTTAGCGATGAAAATTTGTCTTTAAAAATAGCTTTGAAAGAATCTGAAGATGAGAAGGCTCGAATGATGGTCAAATAATCCTCTCTCAGGAAGAAGCTGGGGAAAAAGAAAAATTCCTTAATGTTGGCTGTTAATACTATTTTTGAAGCCAAGCAAAGGGTATCACAATTTCTGAGTACTTCCCTCAATGACATCATTGTGAATTCTTATGAGGACTCCCTTATGCTCGCCTACACTGACAACATTGAAAAGTGCCCAAACTTTAGCTTCCCTTTACTCGATCCTGCTCTAATCAAAAGATTTATGGACATGGTCAAAGGAATGGAGCAAGGAGTCGAAATACTTGAGAGAGAAGAGATTGATGCTATCAAAATCTTATCTTTTGAAGTCCCTTCTATCGAAGTAGACTTAGATTCCAATGAAGGTGATAATGATGAAGTCGCCGCAGAAGAAGGCGGCAATTATGACGATAATGATGATGATAATGATGATAACAATGATGACGATGGAGATAAAGGTCGGGGTTCAGGTGGCAACGGAGTTGATCATACTGATGCTCCTGAAAAAGATGGCGATGATATCCCTGGGGCCTCAAAAAAATTTAATTCCGATCCTAACAATTGCGAAGCAAGCCCAACCGAACTCCCCAAGCCCTCTGATCTTCATGAAGAAATTGCCGACATTGATGTTGAAGAACAAAGGGAGAAAAAACAAGTCCCGCATACTTCAATTCCTGTTTCTCAGATATAGGATTCTTTATCCAAATGGCTTTAACTTCCAAGATAATAATAGTTGACATCTCTTTATTTTAGATAAAGAAGAAATCTATCCAACTTTATAAAACAAAGCTTTAAACAAAACGAGTAGAAATAAATAGTTTGTATAGAGAGTTAGATAAGCAATTAAAAGAACACAACACACTCTCTGACAAGTATCGTAGGCTTAATAAAAGTGTTGCGGTGTTAGCATATTTCAAAGACTAAGAAGCCGCCCCTTGACTAAAGAGGGCATGCCTTCGATATGATAGACTTTTGGAAGAGAATCGAGAATTAATTAAACTCTTTTGGATGTTGGTTGAAGAAAGAGATATCGTAATAGACTTCCTATACAAAGTCTATTGCAGACACCCGGTTATCAATTTTTCTTACTTGAGCGATTTTAATGGGGGTCTACTTAGGTGTTTGCATTGGAGATATTTAGATGAATTTGGGTCTAATCCACATCCAGGGGCTTGTTGGAATTTACCGCGTTTCAAATCTATTCTTCATGAGTTGCCTACTGAAAAACTTAAATATTATAAGGACAAATTTGTTTATGAGTTATTCAAAAAATCGATTTTGTATGAACCAGATGAACATTTGTAATTATGTAATATGGATTTCCTATATTAGTTTCTTTTTGTACTTAGCTGTGTATTATTACGTTATCACAGAATAAGCATATCTCAGGCAGCTCTGTTTCTAGAGATTATTTAAGCAAATATGTCAAATTAAGAAGAGATTATTTAGAAAAGGCTTCGCTTTTGAAATCTTCAAAATTAGCCAGATACTACTTTCTTAGAGACCTGCAGAGACTTTATATGGAACACCCTCGCCTGCGTTTTTATTTTCTTGGTGAAGAAAAAGAAAAGCTTCTCAAGGAAATTCGGACATATCATACCAAATTAATATGTGGTCGCGATAGTCCTCCTGCCGGGGAATGGGACTATAATAAATATCCTCCAGTTATTACCCCGAAAGGATTGAATGCCCCTTTTGATTCAATAGTTACTATTTCAGCTAATTCCTTGAACAAAGTCAAAAATGCTATTTCTCAACTTTAAGTGTAATAACACAAGTACTTGATTAAAATAATGAAATTGTACGTTTTGTTTTATTTCTTCTAGAATTATAATCTCTATTGTTGTAATAAAAGATATCAGTTATTTGAGCCTTGACTTTATTTTCTTATTTATATAGGACTTACAGTTAGCTATCGCGCCACTCTCATCAGATTCCTTATCTCGCTTCATTAGTATCAGAGATAGATTGATTGCAGACGTTGAAAAGAGGCGTTCACTTAAGGATCCTTTATCCACTCGCTTTCAAGGCAACGCAGATGAAATGGAATGGCATTGGAGATATTTGCTTCAAAAGACAATTGTTAGAAACCTTAATGATCAAAACCTTAATGGAATGGCATGTCGAGATGATGTAATATTTTGATGAACAACAAAAAGTGAGGTATTCACAGAGTATAAACGAGTATACAGCTAGCATAAAAAAACTTGAATACGAAAAGTATCTTCTCCAGAAGCGTATTGCTGATTTAGAAAGGGAAAATAAAACCCTCAAAAGAGCTAACAAAGCTTTTAACCATGCTTTAAAAACTCATATCGAATCTATTGATGACGTTGACAAAATAAAGAAAAAGGAAAAAAAGCTTAAAGTGTTGGAAATGCGGATTACGAATCTTAAGGCATAATTAACACTAGAGGGGGGGGGGGTGAACAATGTTTAATTAATTTATGAATCTTTTCGAAATCTTTTCAAATTAAACCCAAACAGATGCAATTCACAAACACAGAAACAATCACAGAATCAAACATAGATGCAAATAGTAAATAAAAGCAGTAAAGGAAAAACACACTGGAATTTTATACTGGTTTGTAGTTACCAACATCCAGTCCCACACAATTTCTTCTACAGATTTCTTTTCAAATATAATGTCGATATTACAACCTCGATTTCAAGGCCACAAGATACACCCTCTTGTCTTCGAGTCCAGGGCAAACTCTCTTGATTTAACCAGGCTACAAGATCACCTAATTGATTTACGGGCTACAATCACACCCAATTGATTTACGGGCCACAATCATACCGTTTCCAATATCACTTTCATAGATAGAGAGACTCGATACACTTCTTTGATTACAAATGATCCTATAACTCTGAATAGCACTGAGATCTTTGAGAGTGACAGAGAATCAAACTAGAGATGATCGAGTTTGATTCACTTAGGATTTCAGCAAAGTTTTGTTAAAATATAAGAGAATACTTGAGTGGAGAAGAAGGAGTGAAGAAATGAAGAAAAACTAACTTAAAATTCGTTGAAAACAACTGATATTTATAGAAGAACAACATTCATGTCCATTCATGAAAGGTTATGATGCATAGACACTTCATTTGAAAATTTGAAATTTGAATTCTACGGTTACCATGTCGACATGTGGGGATGGGGTATGTCGACATGCCCTAGTAAATTTTGAAAATTGATTTTTGTTTTTAGAAGAGATTTTCTTTCTAAAACTTGTCAAAACAATTTCTGAAGTTTATAAACCATTTTGAACATAGTATAAACTTATAAAAGATATTTAAAAAGTAATATTATAAATATATAATCTATAATATAAAAGTAATATTAAAAACTAAGTATAGAATATATTTTTGAGATTTAAAGCTTATAATATTAAAACCAGGAGATAGTTTAAAAACAAGAGATGATTTTGAAATCAAAATATAAAAGATAATAAAAATAGTTTAAGGCTAAAATATTTAAACTGAGAGAGATGACTTTTAAAAAGTTTTTGGAAAAATATTTAAAATAAATCGTTCTGAAAATTTCGTGGATTCCATTCCACTAGAGAAGGTCGTGGGTTACATCCCACTAAAGAGGTCGTGGGTTCCATCCCACTATTAAAGCGAGAAGGTGGATTCCATTCCACAATTAAAATATGAATAAAGATTTTAGTGCTATTATGAAGTTTCAACATAAATCTAGACACTATTACTTAACTTGATACCTTGAACTCTTGTACTCTTGAAATCTGAACTCCTGATACTCATGAGTCTTCAGTCTTGATTTCTTCAATCTTGAATCTCTATACTGTACAGTCTTCATTCTTCAGTACCTGCATATATATCCTGCATATACATTGTTAGTCCATGAGATGATGGTTTTGATGACAACAACCTTAGAATAGATTATAAAATATAAATACTAACATTACAAGTTTAGATATATATGAATATGCTGGATCTAACCATGCAGGTATCAAGAATGAAGACTGTACAGTATAGAGATTCAAGATATAGAGATAGAAGACTCATGAGTATCAAGATTATCAAGAGTTCAAGTTTCCAAGATAAGTTATATAATTAGGAATATTGTTAAAACTCATAGAAAGGCACTGACATCTTAAAATCTATTTTATTCGTGGAATGGAATCCACTTCGAGCCCGTTAAAGGGATGGAACCCTAAGTAGGATGGAACCTACGAAAATCTAGTGGGACATTGTTTTGTATCCACTAATCTTAATTCAAATGATTTTTCAAAATTATCTTGTTTTCGAAATGATTTCAAAACTTTCCTTTTAAAAAGATTCAAAACCCTCGATTCCGATTTTAAATAATTTTAGCCTCAAAACATCTTTATTTTCAGAGTCAAAATTACTCCTGATTTTAAACTGTCTTTTCAAATAATATATTTAACTTTTAAATTATTTACTTTGATTTAAATTATAGTTAAAATAATATATATATATATATATATATATATATATATATTGTTCTTTATATTCACTTATGAATTTCAACTATATTCAAGTATATTTATAAAGTTTTAAATAGTTTTTATGTAAGATAAATGTTATTTTTATAAAAATTCAAAACATCAAATTTGGCTGAGGGATGTCAACATGCCCATAGGCACCATGTCGACATGGTGACAGTTTAATTCAAAATTCAAATTTCAAAAGAAGTGTCTATTCGCCATAACTTTTCATGAATGGTCATGGCTGTTGTTCTTCTATAAATAGGGGTCAGTTTCAACGAATTTTATAACACTTTTCTCTGATTTAACTTCTCTTCTTCTTCTCCACTTTCTTATTTACAAATTACACCATTACTCTGCCGAAATCAATATCGAATCTAACTAGATAATTTCTGGTTTTGATTCTCTCCACTATCTCTACAAGATCCAAGTGCTAATCTGAGTTATAGACTTTTTGTAATCAATTGAGCGAGAGAAGGTGTGATTGTAGCCCTGGAAATCAATTGGGTGAACTTGTTGCCCCGGAAATCAAGTATCTCTACCCAGAGGATTGTGATTCTGGAGGGTGTACCTCGTAGCCTTGAAACGGAGGGTTGTAATTGTTGAATTGATTTTGAAAGGAAATCCGTACTTAGTTATGCGGGACTGGATGTAGGGTAACTCCGAACCAGTATAAAATCCGGTGTGTTCATTCCTTTACTGCTTTTACTTTATATTTGCATCTGTATTTGATTCTGTGTTCATATCTGTGTCTGATTAGTGTATACATTGTTAACAAAGTAAGATAAACTCAAAAAGATTAACAAATTTTTTAAAACACTATTCACCCCCCTCTAGTCTTAATTCTAGCCTTAAGATTCTTAATCCGCATTTCTCACATTTGGTATCAGAGCGAGGTTTTTAAAAGTTTCATTATCTGAATTTTGAAAAATTTCAAAATGGCTACTAACACTAGTACTGCTATTACCACCAACACTAGTTCATTTGTAGAAGGTCAGTCTACTGCCAGACCACCACTTTTTAATGGCAGTAACTATGCATATTGGGCATGTAGGATGAAAATATATTTACAATCTGTAGGATTAGATACTTGGAATATCACACAAACTGAATATTCTGAACCCACAACTAATTTTGCACAGTGGACCACTGAGCAAAAGACTGTTGCACAAAATAATTCTAAAGCAATGAATATTCTGTTTTGTTCACTTGAAAGAAATGAATTTAATAGAGTGTCAGTTTGTAAGTCTGCATATGAAATCTGGAAAACTTTGCAAGTAACTCACGAAGGAACAAGCAAAGTTAAACAGACCAAAATTTCCATGCTCATAAATCAGTTTCAGTTATTTAAAATGAATACTAATGAGTCTATTTCAGATATGTATAGTCGATTTCAAGATATTGTGCATTCTTTAATATCTTTGGGAAAGGAATTTTCGGAAGAAGATCAAGTCAGAAATTTTTTAAATTCTCTCACTCCAGAATGGGATCAAAAGACACTTGCAATTGAAGAGGCAAATGACATCAGTACTTTAAAGATAGAAGAATTGATTGGAAATCTAATGTCGTTTGAAGTTCAAATGATCGAGAGAAGAGAAAGCAAAGCATCTGAAAAGAAATCAATGGCATTCAATGCATTAATCGACGGATCAGACTCAAACAGTGATAATGATGAAGAGATAGCATTTATGACCAGGAATTTTCGGAAATTCCTGAAGTACAGAAAATTGAATAGTTCCAAGAGAAACAACTTTAAGAATTCCGGTAATCAGACTACAGTACCAAACTTTATCAAATGCTTCAATTGTGACGAACCAGGTCATATTAAAAGAGACTGTCCGCATCCAGATAAGCAAAACTCTCCTACAAACAATGATTCTGCAAAGAAACGGAAACGTGCATTCACTGCTACTCTAGATGACTCTGACTCATCCTCCAGCGACGATGAACAGAATAAAGATAATTCAAATCCGTGTTTCACAGCAATTCCCGATTTAGTCAATACCAAAGACACGGAATCTGGAAAAGGTACACGTTTACAATACATTGGCTGAAATTGCATGCTTGAATTGATTGATTGATTGGTTGTTTTTGAATTGATTGATTGATTGATTTTGAATTGATATGTTGTTTGAATTTTAAAATTTATTTTATTTTTTTACTATTATTTTATTATTATTTTTATTATTTTTGACACATTCTGAAATATATTATAAGTACAATAATATTTCAGAAATATAGACATCAATAATAATATTTATATATATGTATAACTTAGGAAAAATCATGTCATGAAAATTCAAAGCCACATGTCGACATGGCCCCTACCATGATGTCGACATGCCTACCTGAATTTGAATTTCCCTCCACCTTTTCACTTCATTTATTTCTCTGAAAAGATACCTTTTGACCAGAGAATATGTCCTTTGAAAGTCTATTTATTCACTATCTTTTATCATATCTTTTCACTTTCATTTTCAAATTCAAACTCTCTCTTCATATCTTCAAGCTCTCTACTCTCTACTCTATTGGCTTCTTCAAGCAACCCCTCAACCATGAGAATTTCCAGAAAAATCAAAGAGCAATTATTCAATGATCCGGAGGCAATTAAAGCATACAGCAATTATGCTAATTATGCCAAAGTCCATTCCGGAAAATTTTCTATTTTTCAAGATTTTTCTTCCTATGAAATTGATTCTCTTTTTGCAAACAATGGTGTTTTAAGTCTTATTGACTCTTCTCAAAATGATTTTGTTTGCTATCCTAATCTTGTCAAAATCTTCTATGCTAATTTAAACCGTGGTTTTTATATTGGAAATGAGAATGAAATTTGGAGTAGTGTCAAAGGCACTCAAATTGTTTTGAATTGTGATCTTTTGGGTACCATTCTCAATTGCAAAAGCACGGGAATGGATCTTTCTAGTTTTCAAATCAATGAACATGATCGTGAGACATTTCATCATATTTTTGAAGGAGATGAAAACTTTGAATTTAAAAACCGAAACTTTCATCCTAAAGCAAGAATTGTCAATCTTCTCTTACAACATACTTTGACCCCAAGATCGGGAAATTTTAACAATCCTACTTCAAAAGTGTGCAAAGCACTTTTTGCTATTTTCGGAAATTATGATATCAATTGGGCACAAGTTATTTTGGATGAACTTCGTCCTAAAAACTTGGAAATGGAAGAAAAGATTTTATATCATGGAATTTACCTTACTCGGATTTTCAACTATTTTGGAGTAAATTTCAAAGGAGAAGAATTTATTTCAAGAAAAGTTTTTAATATCTCAAACATTTCTCTCATGAAAATCCCATATGTTTTTCAACCTTATGAGACTCTTGCCGAAAAGGAAGAGCGTTTGGCTCATGAAGATATGGAAGAGGAAGAAGAAGAAAAAAGGGATGAAATGGAAATAGAAGAAGAAGAAGAAGGTGAAAAATCCCTAGAAAGTATTGAATATCCCTCCAATCCTTCCAACAAAACCCTTCTCAAAAACCAAAAGATAATTATGGAGAATCAACGGATTTTAAAACGATCCGTTAGTAAGAAGTTGGATAACATTTCTTCGAAGATGAACAAGTTCTTTTCAAAAGTCAGCAATAAACTTGGACTATCTTCATCATCTTCATCTTCTAACTAGTTTTATCTTTTAGTATCTTATTGTATTTGTCTTAGTTTGTTTTTTCGAATGTTCGTGTAGTTCATTATGCTTAATCTTTGTATTATCGTAATGAAATGAAATTTCCTTTCTGTTATCTATCTTATCTTATCTCTAGAATAAATGTTAGTATATTATATAAATATATACATATACACAATTATTCACAAAATCAAAGTTGTCATAAATTTTCACTAACCCATGTCGACATCCCTTAGAAGACCATGTCGACATGTACTGGTCAGAAGTGATTATTGATTTTGAATTTGAAATTTGAATAACTACCAAATGTCTATTCATTTCAAACGAATTTATACACCTATATATACCTTTTTCTTCCAGAAATCTTCACTAAAATTTATTTCTCATTATATATATCCTTCATTTCTTTCTCTAATTCAATTATGGTCAATCCTATTCACAATCTATCTGAAAATCTTGAAGAAACACTCAATTCATTCAAGAATATTCTCTCTTTTATTCTATGAAACCAGCGTCACTTAGAATTGAGTCAAATACAGATGATCAAGGAACAAGAGAGACACTTCGATGCAATACGATGGATGATCTCCTCTCTACACAAGGATGATAATGAAGCACATCCTCCTGTCTCTCTCACCAATGACAATGAGAATTGGGATGCAATTAAAGCAGACCCTATATTTGGAGAAGATGGATGGGTAGATATTCCTCGTAACGTTTAATTTTCTTGATTTGTTTGAATTAATTTGTTTGATTTAATTTGGTTTGAATTGATACTTTGTGTGGATTGATTTTATTTGGTTTGAAGTTTGGTGTGTGAAACATATATATATACACTGAAATGAATATAGTCTTTAATTAAGTTATTATGCTCATAAGTATCATTATTTCTTAATCTATATATTATATATTCCGTTGTATAGTTTATCAATGCAGGTACTGAAGTCCAAGAATAAGGGGAGTAAGTTTTTTGTTGATGACAAAGGGGGAGAAATATAAAATAGTTAGGCATAGATTAAGGGGGAGTTGTTAGTTTTAGGGGGAGTTATTAGGATAGAAGGAATATTTTATAAACAAAGGTTGTCATCATCAAAAAGGGGGAGATTGTTAATCCATGAGATGATGGTTTTGATGACAACAACCTTAGAATAGATTATAAAATATGAATACTAACATTACAAGTTTAGATATATATGAATATACAGGATCTAACCATGCAGGTATCAAGAATGAAGACTGTACAGTATAGAGATTCAAGATATAGAGATAGAAGAGTCATGAGTATCAAGATTATCAAGAGTTCAAGTTTCCAAGATAAGTTATATAGTTAGGAATATTGTTAAAAATCATAGAAAGGCACTAACATCTTAAAATCTATTTTATTCGTGGAATGGAATCCACTTCGAGCCCGTTAAAGGGATGGAACCCTAAGTAGGATGGAACCTACGAAAATCTAGTGGGACATTGTTTTGTATCCACTAATCTTAATTCAAATGATTTTTCAAAATTATCTTGCTTTCGAAATGATTTCAAAACTTTCCTTTTAAAAAGATTCAAAACCCTCGATTCCGATTTTAAATAATTTTAGCCTCAAAACATCTTTATTTTCAGAGTCAAAATTACTCCTGATTTTAAACTGTCTTTTCAAATAATATATTTAACTTTTAAATTATTTACTTTGATTTAAATTATAGTTAAAATAATATATATATATATATATTGTTCTTTATATTCACTTATGAATTTCAACTATATTCAAGTATATTTATAAAGTTTTAAATAGTTTTTATATAAGATAAATATTATTTTTATAAAAATTCAAAACATCAAATTTGGCTGAGGGATGTCGACATGCCCATAGGCACCATGTCGACATGGTGACAGTTTAATTCAAAATTCAAATTTCAAAAGAAGTGTCTATTCGCCATAACTTTTCATGAATGGTCATGGCTGTTGTTCTTCTATAAATAGGGGTCAGTTTCAACGAATTTTATAACACTTTTCTCTGATTTAACTTCTCTTCTTCTTCTCCACTTTCTTATTTACAAATTACACCATTACTCTTCCGAAATCAATATCGAATCTAACTAGATAATTTCTGGTTTTGATTCTCTCCACTATCTCTATAAGATCCAAGTGCTAATCTGAGTTATAGACTTTTTGTAATCAATTGAGCAAGAGAAGGTGTGATTGTAGCCCTGGAAATCAATTGGGTGAACTTGTTGCCCCGGAAATCAAGTATCTCTACCCAGAGGATTGTGATTCTGGAGGGTGTACCTCGTAGCCTTGAAATCGAGGGTTGTAATTGTTGAATTGATTTTGAAAGGAAATCTGTACTTAGTTGTGCGGGACTGGATGTAGGGTAACTCCGAACCAGTATAAAATCCGGTGTGTTCTTTCCTTTACTGCTTTTACTTTATATTTGCATCTGTGTTTGATTCTGTGTTCATATCTGTGTCTGATTAGTGTATACATTGTTAACAAAGTAAGATAAACTCAAAAAGATTAACAAATTTCTTAAAACACTATTCACCCCCCTCTAGTGTTAATTCTAGCCTTAAGATCCTTAATCTGCATTTCTCACATACATATATTCCTAGACAAGAATATTAGTATTTATATTTTATAACAAGTCCTAAGGTTGTTTTCATCAAAACCATCATCTTAGGAACTAACAATCTCCCCCTTTTTGATGATGACAACCTTTGTTTATAAAATCTACTCCACAAAACTCTGATTCTACTCTAGCTCCCCCTTACTCCGACAACTCCCCCTTAAACTACTAACTACCCCTTAATCTAAGCCTATCTAACCTATTTTATAATTCTCCCCCTTTGTCATCAACAAAAACTAATCCTAAACTACATAACTCCCCCTTAAACTAATACTATGGAACTAAATACAAATAACGAAGTATAATTAAGCGAAACATAAATATAATTTTATTATATGTATGTTGTTTTTTACACATATAAACACAAATATATACAAATACACACAATATATAAAACATTAACATAAAAACAATCTAATGAGAGTCTTTGATAATTGGTGACTTGTGAATCAAACAATTTGGTTAATGGAGACAAAAGTTTCCATGTTGTTTGACCAAATTACCATCTTTATCAAAACAGACTTCTCCAACGCAAATAAATTTATCGTCTTTGTCCATTTGCACTTCTTCTTCTTCTTTATCATCTTCCTCTAATGAATTATGAATATGAATGTTAGAGGAGTCATCTTCTATCACGATCGGGTCCGCATGATTATCCATTAGATATTTTTGCAAATTTCTAAGGATCTTGCCTTGTTGCTCCTGTTCCTTTGCCATCTTTATTTGCTTGACTTGCAACTCAATCATCATTTGCAGAGAGTCCTTCAAATTTCCTCTATCTTCATGACTCAGGCCAGTGTAGTTCGTTGAAATAGACCAGCATGAGGAGAAGGGAAAGAAAAGGTCGCATTTTGGTTTGATTTAGGAGAGGATGCCATTATTTTATATTTTCAGAAGTTTATTACTGTGAGAAATGAAGTGGAAGATAGAAGAATTCAAAATACAGAGAATATATAACTACCAAATTAATTTTAAAGGGAAAATCAAAATTTCAAATTTTACCGTTGTACGTCGACATGAGGGGTAGGGGGATGTCGACATCCTTATGGAAATTTTGACAATTTTATTTTCTTTATTTATTTAAATATATATGTTACTATATCTATATTCTATATCTCAGTTATAGAGCAAATACCTAGTTCTCTTCTAAATTTAGTAAAGGTTGATTGATTTAAGGGTTTGGTCAGAATATCATCTATTTAATTCTCAGTGTTGATAAATTCAAGAGAAATAATCTCTTTACTTATATTATCTTTGAGAAAATGATGTCTGATATCAATATGTTTGGTTCTGGCATGATGAGTAGGATTTTTGGATAAATTTATTGCACTTGTATTGTCACAATAAATTGGTGATTTTGAAATATTTAATCCAAAATTCTTTAGGGTCTGTTGCATATAGATAACTTGACAACACGCCAAAGCAGTAGAGATATATTCTGCTTCAGTTGTTGATAGTGAGACAGTATTTTGCTTTTTACCGAACTAGAAAACCAGAGAATGTCCTAAAAAGTGACAAGTTCCACCTGTACTTTTTCGGTCTAATTTACAACCAGCATAGTCTGCACCACAATATGAGATTAAATCAAATGAATCATTTTTAGGGTAAAATAGGCCATAGTCCAAAGTGTGTGTAACATATCTTAGGATACGTTTAACAGCTTTTAAATGAGTCTCTTTGGGTTGAGATTGGTATCTTGCATAGAGACAGACACTATGCATGATATCAGGCCTACTCGCAGTTATATAGAGTAGCGATCCAATCATTCCCCCGTATAGTTTTTGGTCGACATCTTTTGACATGTCTTCTTTATTCAAGGCTTCATTGGTTGCCATATGAGTGGGTTTTCCACTCGCAATTGTCATACCAAACTTATTAATTAGATCCCTAGCATACTTTTCCTGACTAATGAAAATACCACTATCTAATTGTTTTGTTTGCAATCCTAAAAAGAAAGTAAGTTTACCCATATGACTCATCTCAAACCCTTTTGTCATTATTTCAGAAAACTCTTTGTTCATTTCATTGTTTGTCGATCCAAAAATTATATCATCTACATAAATATGTACTAATTGGATATCATTTTTGTTTCTTTTAATAAAAAGAGTATTATCTACTTTACCAATTTCAAAATTTGATTGTAGTAGGTAAGATCTTAGTTTGTTATACCAGGCTCTAGGAGCTTGTTTCAAACCATATAAAGCTTTCTTTAATTTGTAAACATAATTTGGAAACTTATCTTCTTCAAAAAGTGGGGGTTGTTCAACATAAACATCTTCTTTAAAAAACCATTTAAAAAGGTACTTTTGGCATCCATTTGAAATAATTTGAAATTGTTGTGGTTTGCGAAAGCAAGTAGAATTCTAATGGCTTCTAATCTTGCTACGGGTGCAAAGGTTTCATCATAGTCTATTCCTTCTTCTTGACAATAACCTTGCGTGACTAACCGAGCTTTATTTCCAATGACCTCACCTTGTTCATTCATTTTATTTTTTTCCT
Organism: Allium fistulosum; assembly: GCA_030737815.1. Classification (NCBI taxonomy): domain Eukaryota; kingdom Viridiplantae; phylum Streptophyta; class Magnoliopsida; order Asparagales; family Amaryllidaceae; genus Allium; species Allium fistulosum. The sequence continues at coordinate 190,452,334 of CM060902.1, read as the reverse complement.
ATTATAGTTTTGTCCTTGGGTCTAGGAACAAGGTCCCATACATCATTTCTGGTGAATTGGTTCAGTTCTTCTTGCATTGCAAGAATCCATGAATCATCAGATGATGCTTCCTTTGGATTTTTGGGTTCTATAGTTGATATAAAAGGTACATTACTCATCTTGTTTAGTTGATTTCTAGTTCTAACAACAGATTCAATATTTTCTAGTATATTTTCTACAGGATGATCTTTTAAAAACCTGATCTTTTTATTAGGATGAATAGTTTCACAATTTATTTCATTTGATTCATTATTTAAAGTAACAAAATGATCTTCATCATTTATTTGAACAAAATCTTTGAAATTTTCATCAAAAGATACATGCATTGTTTCTTCAATGGTGTTGGTTTTTAAATTGAAAACTCTATATGCTATACTTCTATTAGAATATCCGATAAAGATTCCTTTGTCGGATTTAGGATCAAATTTATCCAAATTGTTCTTTGTATTTAGAATGAAACATTTACTTCCAAAAACTTTAAAATAAGATACCTTTGGTTTCTTATTGAAAAGAAGTTCATATGGTGTTTTATTAGTTAGAGGTCTAATTAAAATCCTATTCAAAATGTAACAAGCTGTAGCGACTGCTTTAGCCCAAAAATTTCTTGGTAATTTACTATCTGAAAGCATAGTTCTTGCACACTCTTGAATTGTCCTATTTTTACGCTCTACCATTTTGTTTTGTTGTGGAGTTCTTGAAAAGGAAAAATTATGAGTTATTCCTTTTTTATTATAGAAATTCTCAAATTTTCATTTTCAAATTCTCCATCGTGATCACTATGAATAGTTTTGATTTTTAAAGAAAGTTGATTTTGAATTCTTTTTGCAAAAGTTTTAAATAAATCAAAAGCATCACTTTTAAGTTTTTGAAAAATTGTCCATGTAAATCTAGAATAATCATCTACAATTATAAAAACATATTTACTGTGATTTATTGACTGAATTTGAGATAGACCAAATAGATCTAAATGAAGTAACTCAAGAGGTTTTGAAGTTGAAATCATATCTTTCAATTTAAATGAACTCTTTCTATGTTTTCCTATTTGACAAGCATTACATATACTATCTACTTTAATATCCATTTTAGGGAGACCTCTTACTAGATCAAGTTTTGAAATTCTAGATAAGAGTTTTAAATTCAAATGCCCAAATCTTTTATGCCAGATCCAAGAGTCACTTGTATTAGCCAAAAGACATAGGTTATCATTTGAGATTTTCATACTGAGAATATAAATATTTTTCTTTCTAATTCCTTCAAAGATAATATTTGATTTATTATCTTCGATGTGACACATATCCTTTTCAAATTTAATTTTGTAGCCCTTGTCACATAGTTGACTTATGCTAAGTAAGTTGTGTTTTAGATTCCTAACTAACAGAACATCAGAAATAGTAGGAGTTTTAGAGTTACTGACATTGCCGATGCCAATCACATATCCTTTTGAATTGTCTCAAAAGTTGACCAGTCCTCCATCTTCATAAATTCTGTTATTTAGTATCTCCGGATTACCAGTCATATGTCTTGAACATCCACTATCAAGTATCCATTTGTTCTTCTTGATTTGCACCATTTGTCCATTGAGTGTTGATTCTTCAAAAGCCATATAACACATCTGTTCCTGCACAACACACCAATTCTGTAGACAACTTGATTTTCTATAATAACAATATCCAGACTTATGAGGCAATGATGATTTGGACAGTTTTGAACTATCGTTAACAGAATCTCCAAAAATTGCCATTTTAAACTTTTTCAAAATTCAGATTATGATAACTTTGAAAACCAACGCTCCGATACCAAATGTTGGAAGTGCGAATTACAGATCTTAAGGAAGATTTAACACTAGAGGGGGGGGTGAATAGTGTTTAATTAATTTTATGAATCTTTTCGAAATCTTTTCAAATTAAACCCAAACAGATGCAATTCACAAACACAGAAACAATCACAGAATCAGAAACAGATGCAAATAGTAAATAAAAGTAGTAAAGGAAAGAACACACCGGAATTTTGTACTGGTTCGGAGTTACCCTACATCCAGACCCACACAATTTCTTGTGTAGGTTTCTTTTCAAATATAATGTCAATATTACAACCTTGATTTCAAGGCCACGAGATACACCCTCCGTCTTCGAGTCCAGGGAAAACTCTCTTGATTTAACCAGGCTACAAAATCACCTAATTGTTTTATGGGCTACAATCACACCCAATTGATTTACGGGCCACAATCACACCGTTTCCAATATCACTTTGATAGATAGAGAGACTCGATACACTTCTTTGATTACAAATAATCTTATAACTCTGAATAGCACCGAGATCTTTGAGAGAGAGTGACAGAGAATCAAACTAGAGATGATCGAGTTTGATTCACTTAGGATTTCGGCAGAGTTTTGTTAAAATATAAGAGAATACTTTAGTGGAGAAGAAGGAGTGACAAAATGAAGAAAAACTAACTTAAAATTCGTTGAAAACAACTAGTATTTATAGAAGAACAACAGTCATGTCTATTCGTGAAAGGTTATGACGAATAGACACTTCATTTGAAAATTTGAAATTTGAATTCTACGGTCACCATGTCGACATGGGGGGATGGGGTATGTCGACATGCCCTAGTAAATTTTGAAAATTGATTTTTGTTTTTAAAAGAGATTTTCTTTCTAAAACTTGTCAAAACAATTTCTGAAGTTTATAAATCATTTTGAATATAGTTTAAACTTATAAAAGAGATTTAAAAAGTAATCTTAAAAATATATAATTTGTAATATAAAAGTAATATTAAAAACTAAGTATATAATATATTTTTGAGATTTAAAGCTTATAATATTAAAACCAGGAGATAGTTTAAAAACAAGAGATGATTTTGAAATCAAAATATAAAAGATAATAAAAATAGTTTAAGGCTAAAATATTTAAACTGAGAGAGATGCCTTTTAATAAGTTTTTGGAAAAATATTTAAAATAAATCATTTTGAAAATTTCGTGGATTCCATTCCACTAGAGAAGGTTGTGGGTTCCATCCCACTAAAGAGGTCATGGGTTCCATCCCACTATTAAAGTAAGAAGGTGGATTCCATTCCACAATTAAAATTCGAATACAGATTTAGTGCTATTATGAAGTTTTAACATAAATCTAGACACTATTACTTATCTTGATATCTTGAACTCTTGAAATCTCGAACTCTTGATACTCATGAGTCTTTAGTCTTGATTTCTTCAATATTGAATTTGTCAGTCTTGAATCTCTATACTGTACAGTATTTATTCTTCAGTACCTGCATATATATATCCTGCATATACATATATATCTAGACAAGAATATTAGCGTTTATATTTTGTAACAAGTCCTAAGGTCGTTGTCATCAAAACCATCATCTCAGGAACTAACATAAAGAAACTCTTTGTATAGCAATCCATCACATCGGTTATCCATTCATTGCTCAAAATCTAGATAAGGTTGTTCAAGACTTATGAAATATACACTTATACTGCATATTTGTAAATAATTTTATAAATTATGTAAATATCACCTAGTCTGTGGTCCCTTCTTACAATGTTATTTTTGAATCCTCTTTCTGATAACTTGGACTATGGTTTTATTATTTGCTGGCCCATTCAGTCTTCCTTACAGATCTCATTTCCCTGAAAAGTACGAAATAAACAATATTCTTTATCGTTAACTTGATATCTATATAATAGTTTATCCACTTTATTAGTGGAGGTTAACAGATCATTATGTAAATATATGATAATAAGTGGGAAGTAATTCCATAATTGAATACAGTTGAATGTCTTGAAACCTATCTTTGGTAATGATGAGAGAGAGAGGAATTCAACTTCGACTATATTGACAGAATACCACAAATCTAATCATAGAGAACTATAAATACAATTCCATATTCAATCATAGATGTTCAGGAATTCCTCTTCTGGAAATTACTAATGGAAAGCAAATAATAATCATTTAATAAAAGCCCTGAAATCATCATATGAAAGTTTGTTTTAGAAATCCAGTGACCCTGATTCGGGCATTAGTAAGATAGATCTCAAATTTAATTCATAGAAATCTCAATATTAATTGTTCTAGAACCTAGATTTGGAAATGATGAATGAAATTTAAAAGTTAAAAGATCTGAAACCCAGATTCGGGTATTAGTGGATGATAACCGGAAATCCATAATAATGGTCTCCATAATAAAAGTCCAAAGCCCATATTCGGGCATTACTTAGTGGAGTTAGAAATTAATAGTAATAGTTCCGATACCCAGATTCGGGTATGGTGAAGACCAGAGATTAACAGTAGAAGACCCGAAACCCAGATTCGGGTTTTAATATTTGAAGTTCTGAAATTCTCTTCTTGGGATAAGTTGGAGGCTGTAGATTCTTATTTAAGCCTTCCGTTCTGCACCGCTCTTTGGGTTTTGATTCTTTTGTCATGTGCCACCCTTTAGGCCTTGTATGTTGTCATTGTTTGACATGCCACTTCTCGGGCTCGGACGTCTTAGTCCATTATTTAATATGCGACTTCTCGGGCTTGGATGTCTTAGTCAATGGTTGTCCGGTGCGCTTGGTTAGCTTATCCACAAGCAGGACCCAAGGGTTTACCCAACCTCCCTCCAAGAGGCGCTCCAGCCAGGCTTTATCGGTAGGACTGAAGGCTTGTTCGGTGCCTTGGCCAGGCCATAGCATGGCAGGACCAAGGGCTTACTCCGTCCTCCCTCTAGGAGGTGCCTTGACCTGGCTGTAGCATGGCGCGATCAAGGGCTTGTCGATGATTTAACCTGGCCATAGCCTGGTGTGAATAAAGGCTTACTCTAACCTCCTTCCAGGAGGCGCCTTGACCTGGCCATAACATGGCACGGTCAAGGGCTTGTCGATGCTTTAACCTGGCCATAGTGTGCTGCTTATAAAGACTTACTCTAACCTCCCTCTAGGAGGCGCCTTGACCTGGCTATAGTATGGCGCGATCAAGGGCTTGTTGATGCTTTATCCTGGCCATAGCGTGGTGCAGATAAAGGCTTACATTAACCTCCCTCCAAGAGATGCTTTAACCTGGCCAACTCAGCATGAACAAAGGCTTTGACTGTTTAAGGTAATTTCCAAGTGCAAGGAGAATTCTACTCCCAACCATGTATATTTTTCTTTGAAAAGTGGTGCTTTATTGAATTCAACTATGGTCTCTTTACAAATTCATCGATTTTTCCTTGTCTGAAGAAGCCAATCACCATTCCTTCAAGTTCCCTACATTGATTTGTCTCATGCCCATTCATCATGTGATAGTGGCAATAGAATCCTCCTTAATTCCTTTCATATTTAGGTTTTTTCTTCTGTGATGGCCAATAGTTGAGTTCTTCCTTAGTTAGTAAATAAACATTCTCAATTGTCGTAGTTAGATCACATTCCTTGGGAAGTCTCGACTTGAAGCTTGAATTTTGAGATGATTTCTATATCTTTTATTACTTAGTTCTGAAGCTTCACCCTCAACGACCAATTTCCTTTTCAAAACCTTTTTGAGCTCACATGTAGGCATTGTCCCACTTGTTGCTCGATGCCATTTTTGTGCAAAGGCGTTGTAATCAGCCATCATTCCCTCCATAAAAATTGTGCCTTTGGTATAGAGTTGAATTGTCTTCTTCATTTGGTCGAACAAATTGTCACTTTTGTCCTTTGTTCCCCCTAAGGAAAAGATAGGCGTGTGGCCAATGTGAAAAGGGTTTAAACTCCATTTCTCTGGGTATAAGATTTAACTCTCTTCTTCTTCATGATCCTTAGAGCTTCCAATCTCAACATTTGCTCTTCATGATCCTTAGAGTTTCCAATCTCAACATTTGCTCTTCATGTAGTCTAGAATCCATAGTTGTTCTTGGGGAGAATCCAATTAGATGTGGCTTTGAGGATCCTTGCTTGGACCTTTTGATCTTGCTAAACATGGTGATGTAATATCTAAAGTAAGTAAGTTTGGAATAAAATTAGGTTAGAAAAATAATGTAGGAAGTTCAACAAAGTCAGAGGTTCGAGCCCTCCTTCTAGTGCCAAAAATGTTAACAAGAAAACTTGTCAACACCCCAAAGTAGAGCTTGAAGTATAAGTGACTCCTTCAAGACCTCCTTTCGAACAGATGAAGGCAACTAACACCTTTTTAATATCTTTTGACACAATAGAAACACTGAACCCCTCTTTAGAAATACCTTTCGGAATTAGATTAATTAGTTTTGGACCCTGTCGAAACTCCCCTTTAGAAGTAGTTGAGGTGTCTTGAGGATTGGTCCTTAATGATCTAAGGAAGTGAGTTAGATTTGAAGGTTTTGTCTACTTCGAAAGCTGGCCTTTCAATGACTCGAGGTTAAGACCTAAGGATTTGAGGTCATTGTTTACACTAAAAGATTTTGATTTCCTCGAAAGGTGACCTCTCGATCAAGTTGACATAAGCAGATCACACACAGAATCTCTTTGGAACATTAAATTAGCTAATATATCCAAAATGCCATAAACTTGTTTTGATTATCTTTGTTCTTTATTGCTAGTAGTTTAAGTAATACAAAGTAGTCAAATCCCCCGTCTAATTTGAGAATTAGGGTTTATAAAGTTCAAGAGAGTACAAGAATGAAGTGAATGAATTTGGACCCTCCAATTAAGACTGCCGGGATCATATTTATAGGTGCAGGTTGACCCTTTCAAACAAGACCTTTTGACCTGGTCGAAAGGAGTACCTTAAAGACCTTTCGCTGCCGATAAAGCTTGGGCGCCCTTCTTTTTTACTTCAAAATAGAACCTGATTGCTTTTGAATTCGTCGAAAGGGTTAGGTGTGCTCTCCACTTTGTGCCACTATGTTGTTGCCAGTAAGAAATATGTGAGTTTTCGACTTTATCGACAGGTTCATCTCCGTGTCTTTAAAGGAGTCGGAACATAGCAGAAAGTTTAAGGGCGAAAGGTGGCTTTCAAAGGCATACACGTTGACTCATGCGGAACCCCCACATTCTCGTGTGTTGAACTTAAACGAGCTTTATTTTGTAACTGTGAATGGTCTCGATCGGTTCGAAAGGCTGATTTTGCTTTCGAAAGGGTAGCTTTGTCCAAATATTCTTCTATGGGATGTAAATGAAGGTGAAACCCAGTGTGTTGAAAGTTATGGCGCGTATGTGAAGACTTGCAGTCTGTTGCCTTCGAAAGGTGTTCATTAACTCATTCAGAACGTCATCTTGCATGAGGAAGCTATTACTTCTAAAGGAAACAATGGAAGCAGAAGGGTGCTTTTGTAACCATTCGACCACTTCGAAAGCTCACAGAACATTCAACTTTTGTAGATGCATCCCTTCGACTCCTTCGGAAGGTTTTGTTATTGCTATCTCTCTTTGTAAATCCTTCATTTGTGTTTTCCTTAGTTTTGACAAGGTTAAAGAGAATATTGGTGGTAAAAAGGTAATTAGTAAGAGGAATATCCAGATCTACTATTTGGCTGTCTAAGGGGTCGTGCCACTATTGTTCATCTTAGATTTGAAGGATTTATTAGGTAATTTGGGTTCAAGGTAAGTGATATTATTTCTCTGACTATTCTATACATATTCATATAGTCAAATTATGGTTTTCGAAACTAAATGAGTAGTAAAATTTAGATATGATATTAACAACACCTTGTAACCATGTTTATAAAGATAGATTCAAATTTTGACATGATTTACACCATATGCCTATCATAATTATTAATTGACTGAAAACTAGATCTAGGGCGAGTCATGCTATTAAGTTATATTTGGATGAATTTAATATGTTGTTTGGATGATATGGAGTGATGTTTAATTTTTGGATGGGATATTTTGATATGTTTGCTAGTTGTTTTGTATAGCTAGGAATATGATATGCTGTTTGGTACAAATGACACCAAATTGCTCGAGACAAGGTGAAATTTGGATATGATATATTGGAAGCTGTGGGAAGTCTATATAGAAAATTTGGGATTGATTTGATAGATTAAATTTTGATCAATAAGAACCAAATTTTGATCGGTAAAAACCAAATTTTTTGCTCAGTGTGAAGTTCTTCATGCCACACGTCAAGTTACTTTGGATTTGGAGGCCAAAACTTCAAGTTTGGCCTAGGAGAAATTGGATAGGCATGGGATTTGCTTAGAAGATTTTTTTGGAAGTAGAGGATCGGTATTGAGCAAAGCTTCGTGTCAAGATGGAAAAGACTTCAGATCCCTAGCAAGGCAGCTTCGAGTCAAACATATGATGGGAAATCAAGTAAGAATTTGGACTTAACCAAAATTTGGGGGATGGAGTGTGACCAATACTGATTATATGGCTTCGATAAATTAGGGAAGCCAGTTCAGGTTCAAGACCATTGGAATTCGAGATAATTTATGGGGCATAGCAAAGCAAAGTAGTTAAGTGTTGGCCAACTATTGAAACGAGCAAATATGGTCTGTATCGATCATGTCACATCATCGAAGGAATGAAGATGTTGTTCTGAGGACGTGTGCGTGGTATATTGGGGAATGTGCATGTGTTTTCATTCGATGTTCATTTCGATGGTTGCGATGCAATGAAGATCGATGATAAAACTATGAGGCAAAGGCGTGACACTTCAATGGAGTGGGCTCGAAACTTTAATGAGTTGATTCAAGTATCGATGTGGATGTTTGGAAGTGTTATGATGATGATGACTAAATGACTAGAGTCAAAGTGATGATCCAGAAGATAGGTTTGATGAAGAGGGCTTGTGAGTAGATTTATGTCTTTCTTTCGCTATAAATATGGATGGTATGGAACTACTGACCGGGTTCTAGTACGATGCATGTGAAAAGGGATCATAGATGCTCAAAAGTTTCCAATGTGCTCTTATGGAGAGGGTACATAGGGACCCCACCTGGATTATGATTGTGGATTACCCTAGACCTTATGGCTGTAGGTCCATTTCCTGGCCTAATGAAGTGGAATAGGTGAGCACCGAGAAACCAAGATTTGATTGGGTCTTTGGCTTATGATCGTGCTATACGAGTGTCTTATATCCAACACACTGGAGTGATGTGAGAATTGTTTGATGGATGTTATGTTTTGCTATGTGTGTCATGTTTTCTTATCACCATAGGGTTGTCACACGAGGTAGGTAATATGGGGAAGCTAGATACTCAATATTGTAGTTAGATCATAGTACACCAGTAAAATGATGATGATATGAGGTAGCATATATTGAATCTTCTATGCTAACTCTTTGGATGTAGGGACATGTCACGTATGATCTCTCATACGATTTTTCCTTACTATATCAATTTATATAGTATTTTGAGATTGCTTATCGCTCACGCCAGACTATTGTCCGAATCGAGGTTTGATGCTTTGCTTTTTATCATCTCGGATACTCTTAAATAAGTATACTAGATATCATGTTTGAGTGATATGCTGTGCTGTGCAAATGGATGAGTAGGAGGTGGTGTTTTATCATATTTATATGCAACTTATTATTGCTTATTCCATGGTGCGACACCGTGGAACCTAGACAGTGTTCGTCTACTTTATCTAATGATAACATTTCTTTGAGTTTATTTGCCAATTGTATAAACTCTATTTTCATTTCATATAACTGTATGAACTTGTGCACTCTAATATCTATGGTCCATTTAAGTTACTACTGTCTTTCCTATTTTATATATGTGATTAATATTATATTTTATTTAATGCGATGTGAGATACATAATAGGTTGGATTTCCAAACTATATAGTAGTGTGTATATGTTTGATATATTTTGGCTTTCCAAACTATGTAGTAGTGTGTGTGTGTGTCTATATATATATATATATTTGTGTGTGTGTGCGTATGCATGTTTGTGTGTGTGTGTATGTGTGTGTGTATTATTGAAACCGTGCCAGTCGTAAGCGGGTGAAATAGGTAGATTTCATAAAAATTCTATCTTAGATCTATTAGGCCTATGAAGTTTAAAGGGGTTATACTATATAAAATCGGTTTTAAATAAAATCATAGCATATTTAATTTCATTATATATTTGTTAATTAAACATGTTAAATTTCAATTAGATTTTTTACTGAGAATGCATCAATATACATTCAAACATATAACAACATAAATGAGCTAATATACAAATGTGTGTACACGTATGCACATCAAGATATCAGGATTTATATCTATTTTTTGTGTGCATATACTTACATATACATGTTACATTCTCACATGCATATTAGTAAAATAAATGCCTAAGAATATACATATGTTTGAGTATACTGCAATATATGTATATCGTTAGTATACACATATTGACAGGACTGCAAATATATAGATTAGACACACACACATACACACATGTAATCTTTGTTACTACTTATATTTTATATTTACATATATAACATGTAAGGAAATAATTCACATAAAGTAGAAGTTTATTATAAGAGTAAATTAGAAGAGTGAAGCTGAAAAGGTAATTTATTTTACAATTAAATCTAATCAAATCTAAGTTAAAAAGGAATTATTCATGTAGTGTAATTCTACTTTACTTTTCTTATACAACCACCAATTAAACAATTAATTTAATACCATACAAAATTTCAAACTTAATTATAACAAACATCTAAACATATAAAAACAAAATAAGTTTATGTTATACCTAAGTTTGAAAAGAAATATAATTAACATAAAGAAAATTATAAAGTTTTGAAATTTAATTTATTGACCGTAATGATATAATTGGATCTGAAACATAACTTTATATTTAGGTACATGCATATATGTAATGAACTTTTGAAACATGAAATTGAATTAATCTAAAACAAATCAACCAAGTAAAATCTAGTTTAATATTGGTTTATAATTTCAAAGTATGAAGAAGACTTGATTAATTTATATACATACACATGTGATACACACACATATAATTTCATGATTCAATCTACTAAAATTTGATCCATGATTAAAAGGAATAAGTGTGACAACAAAAGTAATTTATTAAAACAAAGATTTACAACAACGCACAATAGAATAACAACCAAGAGGATTAGTTTCAGATCTCAAATGAATTAAAACATAAATTATTTGGTTAGACAAATCATTAATTAGTTATATACATAAAAAAGTTCAACAGGTCATGTGACATCTTGCACTCTAATGGGCCCGAATTTACGCTAAATCAAAAACCCAATTCCACCAAAGTACGGATCGTTGTTTTGGTATCTTGCGAATAAATAAATGCATATCAAAGCACTATCGATATAAACTCATAGCGGAATAGTAAAGTATAATAAACCATATAATTACTGACCAATGTCGACACTTCTAAGATTATGTATTCTTATCAGTACCGAGCATGCATAAAGAAACCCGTCCTTCCACTGTTCCCATCTTGTATAGTATATGTCCCTCTAAAGATATCCTACGGGTTATAACGAGGAGGGGTCAGAACAGCATTCTGGTGACTGGTAAATTATACATTTTACACATAACACTAGTTTATTCTGATCACCTTCCATCATATGTTATGTCGTTTTATTATACTTACTCATCTCGACACCATGTACGCGTACGATATGTTCCATCTACCCATAGTAAATATAACTACATACATACATACATACATACATACATATATAAGTACCACAGCCCCCTTTTGGACCAAGATACTATCACTACTAGTGCTTGTAACCCAATACCTTGTCAGGATCCATCATCAACACAGTATCACGTCAGTATGGAATTACATCTCATATTACGACTACCTGTACTCCAATTATGCATTGAGGAGGGAAACCCGAAATGTGACTCTCTAGTGTGTCTCATCATCTTCGACCATATCCACCTCTCAATGGTAGTTTACGCCTCGTCGTGCATCCCGGTGCATAACAACGATGTCACAACAGCTTAGCCGTATTCTACCTTCCCTTGGGGATTTACTACTTGTCTGCTTCCTATTGTTGACTCAGCTCCATGGACTATAGAGGACTCGGGTCCTTGGACTGCCCCGTTCATTTTGAAAGATCTTTTTTATGGGTTAACTAGCCTTGCCCCTAACAAACAAACTAGCATACAACTGTGGCGGTGCGTGACCTAACGTGACCTATCCTAGTAGGGGGTGTAGCCCAATAGGTGTAACCCTGTCTTTCCCGTTGACCGTGCAAAACTGATGACGTACTCAACCTTTGTACAACTCCTACTCCTGATTTGGTACTAACATACACTAACATAGCATTGAGCCAATCACTATCCTATTTAGATTGCTTAACACAATCAAGGAAATACCCTCTAATATATTGAAGCAGACTCTATTGAGAGTATTCCTTCACATATACACAAACGTATTTTTACTCCTTGGTTCCTACAATTGGATATGTCCCATATCAGTATAATGTATACACAACTGCTGGTGGTCCCTTGTAGTGGGAAGACTTCTATTATGTAACTCTACCAACCTTGCATTCCAACCCATACTTATGACTGCGTCGTTCTTATTTACTAAGTTATTTGTTAACTTTTAATAATTCATGCCAGTTATAAACGCATACTTAAGGCTACATGTGTGTGTGTGTGTATATCTACATCCATTCTTGTTTTATTATTGCACCTCTACCGTTTACTGTTAACAATATTTCTCTACTTCTTTATGTGTTTACATCTTATTTAATTTAAGGTCATTTACCACTTTTTTTTAAAAGGTTTAAATACCTTCCTTATTTACTTTTCCTTTTTCCCCACTATTTTACTTTCTATTTCTATACCTTTTTAACCTTTAATTCCTTACCTTGTTTTAGAGGACTATCTATACCCTTTTTACCTTAAATTATGACTTGTCTATCTTTTCATTTCTGTAACATCCCCCGCTTGGAGGCACAAAACTAACAGCTACAGATGCTGCAGTCATCCATAATTATTAATCCTCGACGATCAAATACGGTAATGTTTGATACAATGATATAACAGAAACACATGGATATGGAAAAATTTTAAAATCAGTAAACAACTTTCTCATTCCATTTCAAAGCATTTCAAATTCATTACATACTTCCAATATGAGAACCACATTCAGAGAAAATATAATTATTACAACATACGCCAAGAGCAACATATGAAGATGCTCCCTTGGATGATCAAAGTATATAAATAGGCAATTAAACAACTTTGCCTTTACAATAAAACACAGCGGAATCAAAATAGAAAGGACTCTAAATAGCTATCATGCCTCCTGCACGTCTCCGGAAGCTTACTCATCTAAAGAGGTACCCGAAAACCTCAACACTCAAACTATTCAAAATCAATTGCGTACCCGAGAGATTAAGGGGAAAACATAAACTTTGAGTCAGTCCTAAAGCCTGGTATGAATAATAATCTACCATCTCAAACCATTTAGATATCTAGTGAGACCACGCCGCTTAGCGGAAAGGGTTTTCCCCTCGTTAGTATCCTATTCAAAACTTTATAAAACCATATACTGTGCTCCTGCATCCACAATGGTTAAAACATAGCAATTCAAAATATTATGATGATATGCAAACAAGTAAATCAATTCTGGATTTTTCATCCCCATTCATTTCTAACTATCTATCTCATTTATAGTTCCTAGAGTCACTATTAACCTATTAGTTTTCATGGGTTGACTAATAACCTGTTTAATGCTTATGGACTCCTTGTCCGGTTTCATAGTTCTTATGGGATCACTAAGAACCTATTGGCCCTTGCCAATAACTTCATCATTCATGGGTTATCCCTGAACCTATTGGTATCTCCAATAACTTCCCCCATTATCCTAGTTTTCATGGGTTGATTAGGAACCCAATGACTTCAGTTAATAACTTAATCCGGATATAGTTTTCATGGGTTCACTACAAACCTATTGACCCCTACCAATAACTCATTCTAATCATAGTTTTCATGGATTTACTATGAATCTTTTGGCATCTGCCAATAACCTTTTCTAATCATAGTTTTCATGGGTTTACTATGAACCTATTGGCATCTACCAATAACTTTTCCTAAACATAGTTTTCATGGGTTTACTATGAACCTGTCAATCTGACAACTTCACTATTTAGGTATTGTTTGCACAAAAAATGGACAAACACCTCAAAGTTGTATGATTTAGTAGATCTTATGTTGTTCTTAGCGATTTGAGTGATTTATGCAAATATATGAAAAGCAGGGGCTAAACTGTAAAAAGACACGCCAATTTATAGTGGTTCAGCCAGAATGTGCCTACGTCCACTTTATATGTTATTTCTCTTCTCTTCTTTTGATTACAAGTACAAAGCTTTGATACAAGTAAAAGAAAGTTGTTTGAAAGTTCCTTCCGTGCTTGAGCTCTCAAACTTGTCCCCCATTGTTGCACCCCTGCCCCTCTATTTATAGAGTGAGGCTGGGGGTAGGGGTCTTGGGTGTGTATAGTTGCTGGTGGGCCTGGGCTGATGTGATCTGGCCTGGCACGTTTTGGTCCGGTAGCACTTGGTCCGGTGATGGTTGGGTTGTAGTCTTGGTCCGGTAATACTTGGTCCGGTGGTAGGTGGACTGGTGGTTGATCCGGCAAGGCATGGAAGAGGAGTTGGACCGGTAATGGGTGGAGTGCATGTTGGTTCGGCAGGAGGTGGTTCGGTAGGGGTTGGTCCGGCACCTTTGGTCTTGGGTGATGGTTCGGTAGTCACGAGGAAGGAGCTGGTTCGGTGGGCATTAGGAAGGATCTGGTTCGGTGGTAGGGATGGAGATGGTTGGTTTCGGCGAAGCCTGAGATGGTTGGTTCGACGAAGCCTGGAGATGGTTGGTTCGGCAAAGCCTGAGATGGTTGGTTCGGCGAAGCCTGGAGATGGTTGGTTCGGCGAAGCCTGAGATGGTTGGTTCGGCGAAGCCTGGACCGGTGGTGAGAATTCACCCAACATTTGCCCCCCAAAGTGGGGTATATGCTGGCATATGGCCTACTTTGTTTCCTCCCATTCGATCGCTGAGCGCCGATCCAACTGGTCCGGCATCCTATAGTTGCCTATAAGTAGGGGCTGTAGACGTGCATTATTCCCTTCCAACCCAAGACAACAGAACCAGACATTCATACCGAATCGAATCAGGTGATACATCCTTCTCTCGTCGAATAGCCCCTTTAGACAACCGAACGAATCCGGGTATTTCGAGTGCCGAATGAACTATCGTCCTTGGATTTCCGGATGAGTTCGTGGATCCTGAGTGTCGAACCAGCATCCTCATTTGGATCGCCGAATGAAACTCAAGACTCTAAATACCGAATGGATATTCTCATTTGGATCACCGAATGAAACCCATATGGGGAATGCCGAATGGACCTTGATACTCTGAATACCGAATGAATCTTTGCATTTGTCTCACCGAATGAACCTTTGCATTTGCTTGTTTACATCCTCCGTTCTAACAGTATGCTTTTTATGTTGCAGATAAATGTCTCGAAAAGCAGAAACTCGATCAGACAAAAAGAAGTCCCAGGGCGAAGGAGAATCTTCCTCAGTGCCCCCTGTTCATCCAGGTCCGGAACGTCATGGATCTACCCCGAGATCACTAGTGGACGGGTACGGCCCTCAGGAGCTTCTGAACACCCCGCCCGATTGCTTTCCCAGCTCCCTTAAGGAAGAGCAGCTTGATGTCATCTCCCGTTCTTTCGGAATTGATAGGGCGCGAATGCTGTTGCCAGGGAGAGAAGTTATGCCATACGACCCTCCTGAAGGGTACTTTGCTTACAACAGATACCATTGCATGTGTGGTGCCATTCCGCCTCTTAACGCTTGGGTAGCCAGCTTTCTCACATATCTAAAGGTGGCCCCATTCCAGCTTCAACCCAACTCCTATGCTATACTGGTGAGCCTCTTCGTCATCTTCCAGAGGAAGTATGGTCGTGCTCCTTCCAACCGGGAGATCCGGTACTTATATAATCTGAGGGGCTATAAGAAGGGGTCCCCATACATCAGCTTGGAGTCAGCTGTAACCTTCAAGCCGGTCTTGGATCTGTATTCTAAATTCAGCATGTTCAAGAAGGAGTGGTTCTTTGTCAGGGACGACTCCGTTTCAATTCGGCGTTTTACTTCTGGATGTAAGTTGATGCTTTTACTTATAATTTCCATTCCGATTGCGATGCTTCTTCTCATACTTTCTCATTTTTGCTAGCGACAGGTGGCTTTGCGATTGTGAAGACTGACCGCCTGGTTCAGACGGCGGCTGAGATAGAAGCTATTCTCAGGAAATATAGATCATCTGCCTTCCTGATCAGAAATGCGACCCTTCTGGAGTATAACTTAATCCTTCCACAGCAGTCAGTAGTCAAGCTGAGGGAAACGGTGGAGGAGAGGGTGGCTGCTCAGACTAAGGGAGGTGTTACGGTAGAGAGTAGCAAGAGGAAACCTTTCACAAAACCTCCAGCCGTCGAAGGTAAGAAACTCAAGAAGTCGGATGGTCCCTCCCCCAGCAATTGTCCACTTACCCAGGAGGAGGAAGACATAGAGGAGGAAAGAGGTGAGGGTGGAGATGGTCGGGAAGGTGATAAAGGTGGCGATGGCATCGGGGCCTTGCTTCCTGGGCAAGCGGGCGAGATTCAGGAGTGGACGGATGATGCATTCCACCAGGCTTTCAAGGGGCTGGACGAAGATCCGGCTTTGGTAGAGAAAACTGGGAAAGCTGACAAGGCTGGAACTGGCGCAAGCGAGCCTCCTCAGACTATTCCAGCCAAGGTGGCTCCGACGACTCAAGGTGAAATTTTGATTCATGCGGGCTCCATTTATGATAGGGACTTAGGAATATTTTATGACCCGCTCCCGTCCTGGAATGAAATCCAGGACTTATTGCAGTATCCTACTCCTCCCCAGGGTTTGTACAACCACAGATGTGTTTCCTTTCTTATTATCTTTTAATTTGCCGTGTTTTCTCGAATTATAGATCAATGTATGCTTGTGACACTTTTTCTTCATATCAGGAGCAGGTAAAACGGCCAAGGCCTCAGATCTTCGGCACAGGCTTGAACAGTACAAGCTCTCCAAAGCTTCCGCCAAGCCGAAGACTCCGACTCACCGTTCCGGGGATGTAGTCGACTACCATCCTCTTCTCGGGGTTATTGAAGAGGGTATTCAGAAGAGAAAGAGGAGTCATCCCTTATCCGAACCTTCACTCGGTCTCCAGCCCCCAATTCAGCCCGTTCACGATATCACAGAGGAGGGTACTGAGTTCGCACTCTCTCCGCACCTGTCTGGAAACCCGACCGTTATTCAGATTGATCATCCTGACTTGGCTCGTAATCCATTCGCGGGTCATCCTGATCTGGATCCAAGTTCCCATGATGTTACTTTTGACGAGCTTACTGGCGAGCACCTTCTTCCCCGCAATCCCATGGTACGGGTGCTTGATGAGGCTAAGTCTTTAGATCTCGATTTACTTACTACTCGTATAGTTACCATGGGAGACGAGGCCAATATTGATCGGGTGGCGGAGGAGACTAGGAAGCTGATGGGGCATCATGCCCGGCTGGTTAAGGCTGGAGAGGAAATTGGGAGTGCCAACATCCGATTACGGTTGATGGTTTCGGACCAGGCGAAACAGCTTGCTGATCAAGCTATTCAGATTTCCCAGCATGAGGCTGCCTCCGGGCGGCTGAGGAAGGCTATGGAGGAGGCTAGTAAGGCGGAGCTGCGGAAGATGGAGGCTGTCTGTAAGGAGCAGATAAATATGGCCATCTCGATAGTGGATGAGGTTCGGAGGGCAGATCTTGAGCGGGTAGAGGAGATGTCGGGGAAGCTTGAAGCCGCAGAGCTTGCTCAAGTTAGGCTGAAGGAGGAGATGGAGGCGATGCGGAGGTCCCTTCAGGCTGACTGCTCGAGATACCGATTGGAGAGAGATGCCGCCGTTGAAAGGTTGTCGGCTTCCAAGGCCCGGATGAGGGAGTTTGAGGAGAATGAGGGGATGATGGATGAAATGCTCCAGGACATGTACTTCCGAACCTGGAAGCAGGGCAACCTATCCTGGATGGATGATTATCCTAGGGTCATGGCCAAGATCTATCTTCGGGCTCTGGAGGAGGCTAAGGCTGATGCAGATAGAGATGGTGGTGTGGCTTTCAGCATGGATGTGGTCACTGCCCAGTTTGCCAAGGAGGAGAAGATGGCGGTGAAGGAGGGTATGCGGTTGCTTGCTGCTGAGGAGGCAGGTGTGCAAGTTGAGGATGACGACCAGGATAGTCAAGAAGCAGGTGCTGGTAAGTCTTCCTTTTTAGTCTCTCCATTAACTTTGGTTGCTTATCACTAATGAATCCTTTCTCTGACTAGACAGGTGGTCAACAGGACAAGGATAAAGCTCCAATGCAGCCGGCCCCTTGATCAGACCTGGAAAATTCTTTTTGTAGACTTGACATGGCTGTATACGTTTGTCTTAAAACAGTAGAGTAACTTTTAAGTTGTAATTATTTTGCTACTTGTAATAAATAGCTCTATTCTTGATGTGTAATTCTTTAACTTAAGCTGATTTTGTCGTCTTCCGAATGTTTGTTGCTATTTTGACATGTCGTATGAGAAATATAGCTATGCATATTCTTGTAATTGAATTGTGTTTGATGTCAGGTTCTGGATTTAAAACATAATTTCATGACTTGTAATATTAGCGTGTGGTGTGAACAAATTATAGTCATGTATTTGTACACAAAAGAAGAAAATACCGCCCTTCATGTTTTAATCGTAGATGGCAGTTTTGAATATCTTGTATGACCGAGCATGGAATGCAGTCGAGTGCCCTGCCATCCAATCGTGAGTCCCTACATCCATTGGCTAGTATCTCCTACTCTGCATCCTGTACTTTTAGGGACCGTTATAGGGGACAGGAGAAAAGCTTTTTAAGTAAAATTGAAATATGTGAAAAAGTAAAACTTCCAATCACGGAAGGCCTTCGATGTGCTTAAGTTCATGGCAAACGGGTTTTGTAGTCACTTTCCCTAGCTGTGGGTCTTGGAGACATTTGTCACCCATCTTACGCCTCCGTGGAGAGTTAATTCTTTTTTACCACAGCCGCACTTAAGACACATCGGAGCCGAGATCGCGCACAGTAACTACCCGGGCCATTATGGCCCGTAATCATGGGTATTATTCGATTTACTGTGGCCGGCTAGCGTGGGTGCCGATCGTCAACTGTGAACTGCCCCTGGCTGGCCACACCTTATGTTGGGGCTTATAGTCGGTTCACAGTTGCCGGCGAGCCTAACGCCGTAATGAGCTGCCTCGGCTATAGTCGGCCTTCTCGGTGGCTTATAATCGGCTCATTACAGTTGGCTTTAAGGGCCGTCGCGAGCAATGAGTTAACCCGCAGCAGAGGGATGCTGGAGCAAAAGTGTCTCATTGGCGAGGGCATAGATTCGCATAGTACCTATTAGGTTTTTCCCAGGTGAAGTTGCGCCGTGGAGTGCTTTGAGTGGAGATGCTATACGCATAGGATTTTGTTCAACAGAAAAGGATAAAGTTAACAAGTAGCCAAGATATAAAGGAACGAGTTAAAAAAGAGACAAAGTTTTTTAAAGTGGTTCGGCATGAAAAGGCCTACGTCCACTGATTCTCTTTGTTAATTCACTTCATATGGGCAGTACAAGTTAAGAAAAGTATCGACGGAGGTGCTGGATGTTCCATGCCCTCTGGAACACCTCTCCGTCCACTGTTGACAAAATATAAGCTCCATTGTGGAGATCTTTATGAATTACATATGGTCCATCCCAGATGGGGTCTAGTGTTTCGGGGCGAGGGAAGATTCTCTTGAGGACAAGATCCCCTTCTTGTAAGGTACGATGCTTGACTTTGGAGTTGTATTGCGCTGCCACTTTCTGCTTGTGGGCTGCTGTTTTAAGGACTGCATCATTTCTTCTCTCCTCAACTAGATCCAAAGACATGTGGAGGAGCTCTTCATTCTCTTCCGGGTTAGAGTGGATCCTACGGTGGGAAGGCACAATGGTTTCAACTGGGAGCATAGCCTCCGATCCGTATGCCAAAGAGAAAGGAGTGTGCCCCGTTGATGTTCTGAAAGATGTGCGGTAGGCCCACAGTGCCGTAGGGAGTTCATCCACCCAAGCGCCCTTTGACTTTTCGAGCTTCTTTTTGATCAGAGTTTTCAGAATTTTGTTGACTGCTTCGACTTGTCCGTTTGCCTGGGGATATGCTACGGATGAGAAGCTTTTATGAATTCCGTGCTCTTGGCACCAGTTGGCGAATTCCTCGCTGTCAAACTGAAGTCCATTATCTGATATGGTTTTGAGTGGGACTCCGTACCTGCACAGAACATTTTGATCAAGAAGTTAATAACTTTTGCTGAAGATACTTTATTCAGAGGTTCCGCTTCCACCCATTTGGTGAAATAATCAACTGCCACTATAGCATATTTGGCCCCGCCTCGGCCCATCGGTAGCTCGCCGATTAAGTCAATTCCCCATATTGCGAAGGGCCAAGGGCTGGTCATTTGAGTAATCTCAGTTGTTGGTAGCCGTGGAATCTTAGCAAATTTTTGGCATCTGTCACACTTCTTGACGAAATCTAAGGCGTCCTTGCTTAAGGTGGGCCAGAAATATCCGTATCGGAGTATCTTTTTTGCTAATGTTTGCCCTCCAGTGTGATCTCCGCTGCTCCCCTGATGGATGTTGGATAAGATTTCCTTGGCTTCTCTCCCAGCGACACACCTTAATAATGGGTTAGAGAATCCGCGCCGATAGAGGATGTCTTCTTGTATTGTGTAGCGGGACGCTTTCCTCAAGATTTTCTTGACTTCGTTACGCCCGTCGGGTAGTGTGCCATTTTGTAGGTAGTCTCGGATGGGAGTCATCCAAGTTGCTTCTTCGGTTGCAGCTATCAGATTCACTTGCTCAAAACTTGGGACCGTTTGCTTTGAGATGGTTACTGCCCCGAAGATGGCGATGCCTCTCATACTTGCTTGCTTTGCCAATTCGTCGGCCTCTTGGTTCTCTTCCCGAGGGATGTGTTTGACTAAGTAGTGGTCCAATCGGCTGAGAAGCAACTTGGTCTTCTTTAGATATGCTATGAGTCGTTCCTCTCGAGCTTGGAATTCTCCTAGTATTTGATTAACAATAAGTTGAGAATCGCTATGAAGACACAAAGAATTGGCTCCGATTTCTATGGCAATTTCTAGTCCGGCTATCACTGCTTCATATTCTGCGTCGTTATTGGTGGCGGTGAACTCCAATCTTATAGCATAGTGCAGTTTGTTTCCCCTGGGAGTGGTTATTACCACACCTGCCCCCGAGCCTTGCTCGTTTGATGCACCATCCACAAAGAGATTCCACTTGATATCTTTTGCTATTTCCAATTTCTCCTTACCTTCGTTGGTAGTGAATTCTGCAATGAAATCAGCCATGGCTTGTCCTTTGATGGCGGTGCGAGGGTGATAGGTGATATCATACTGACTTAGTTCAATGCACCATTTAAGTAGTCGCCCAGAAGTGTCGGGACGATGGAGTACCTGCCTCAGTGGTTGATCAGTCAGAACTTTGATGGAATGGGACTGGAAGTAGTGACGTAGCTTTCGTGATGTGATTAGTAAACAGTATGCTAGCTTCTCAAGTTTAGGATATCTGACTTCTGCCCCAGTAAACCTTTTGCTGACGAAGTAAACTGGCCGCTGCGTGCGGTTGTCTTCCCTTACCAAGGCAGCGCTCAGGGCGTGAGATGACACAGCAAGGTATAGGTATAATTCTTCGCCTTCACTTGGAGTCGAGAGTACCGGTGGTTTCTGGAGGTGTTCGATTAGGTTAAGGAAAGCGGTTAAGCATTCGTTGGTCCATTCGAACTTTCCTTTGTCTTTCTTTAGAGCTTCGAAAAAGGGGACGCACTTGTCCATTGCCTTGGAGATGAATCGGCTTAGGGCGGCCACTTTTCCATTTAGGCTTTGCATTTCCTTTCGGGTGGAAGGTATCTTGATATCCCTTAGCGCTCGGACTTGTTCAGGGTTTGCTTCTATCCCTCTGGCATGAACGATGAATCCTAAGAACTTTCCTGATGATACTCCGAAGGAGCATTTTAGTGGATTCAACTTCATTCCATATTGCCGAAGTACTTGAAACATCTTGCCTAGGTGGCTTACGTGATCTTTGGCTTTCCTTGACTTTACCAGCATGTCATCCACATATACTTCCATAGTTTGTCCTATTAGCCCTGCAAACATCTTGTTGACGAGGCGCTGGTAGGTGGCTCCTGCATTTTTAAGTCCGAAAGGCATTACCTTATAGCAGTATAAACCACGGTCGGTGATGAAACTAGTGTGGTCTTGGTCGGGAGCATGCATAGGAATTTGGTTATATCCTGAGTATGCATCCATAAAAGATAGGAGTTCATGCCCGGCTGTGCTGTCTACAAGTTGGTCGATTCTGGGAAGTGGGAAGCAATCTTTTGGGCAGGCGTCGTTTAGGTTGGAAAAGTCAATGCAGGTTCACCACTTCCCATTAGCCTTTTTTACCAGCACTGGGTTGGCGATCCATTCCGGGTAGATAGCTTCTCGTATGAAGTCATTGGCGAGTAGATTCTTTACTTCTTCATCGAGGGCTGCTGATCGCTCTGCCCCCATACTTCTCTTTTTTTGTTTTACAGGCGCCTTGGTAGGATCAATGTTTAATACGTGGCAGGCTATGTCGGGGGAGATTCCAGTCATGTCAGCGTGTGACCAAGCGAATACATCCAAGTTGTGGCGGAGAAAATCGATGAGTTGTTCCTTCAATTCGGCTTTTTGTTGGGACCCAATTTTCAATAGTCTACTCGAGTCGTGCTTGTTTACAGATATAAACTCCATAGCCTCTGCAGGCTCGGCGGTGGCCTCCTCCTCTTTGTCCCTAGGGTCTAATTCATTGAAAGGGTCGCTGGTATATCGAAGAGGAGGGGCTTTCTTTAGTTGCTATGCTTCCAGACTTTTTGTGCAGAGGGCAATCTCTACACCCTTCCCTTTATCCTTCCTGTGGTTGTTGCGAAGTTCAGTCACATAGCAGTCTCGAGCAACGTCCTGGTCTCCTTCTACTTCCCCTACTCCATTGTCCGTTGGAAATTTCATCTTTAGGCACCATGGGGCTAGGACAATTTGGAAATCAGACAAAGCTGGCCTTCCTAAGAAGGCGTTGTAGGCCGAACGGTTTTCTATTAGCACAAATGTCTGTTTCCGTACAACGGAGCGGGGATGGCTTCCAATCTCAACAAAGAGGTCCAGTTGTCCGAGAGGCATCTTCGCATCTCTAGTGAAACCGTGTAGTGGTTTATCGCAGGGAGATACATCCTTCATTGATAGCTTCATTTTGTCGAATGCGTGTT
The DNA here is from genome assembly GCA_030737815.1 of Allium fistulosum. Taxonomy (NCBI): domain Eukaryota; kingdom Viridiplantae; phylum Streptophyta; class Magnoliopsida; order Asparagales; family Amaryllidaceae; genus Allium; species Allium fistulosum. The sequence continues at coordinate 190,429,036 of CM060902.1, read as the reverse complement.
TGAACAGGATGTTTACTGAGCTTCCGGTATCTACCAGGATTCGGTAAACTTCGGCGGGACCGAGTCGGGCAGAGATAACCATGGGATCTATGTGAGGGTACTGCCTTCCTTCTAGGTCACGCTTACCGAATGTGATGTCATCACTTTCTTTCCGCTTCGGGTGGCGTTCTTCTATAACCGAATTGACATAGTCTTTATTGTCTCTGAGCGACTTTCCGTACCTTTCCATCTCTTTCCAGCTTCTGTCTGCGATGTGTGGCCCTCCTGAGATGGTATGGACCACTATCTTTTCTTGACTAGAGCTGCTAGCGTTGCGGTTTCCTCTGTCGGCCCCTGGTGAGGGTAGCCTTGGGTTTTCATTGGCAGGAGCTGGGGTCCTGTCCTGACCTTTTACATAACGTTCCAGTTTCTTTCTTCTGATGTGTTCCTCAATCAGATCTCGGAGATGATGGCATTCGTTGGTATCATGCCCGTGAGATTCGTGGAAGCGGCAGAACTTTCCAGACTTCTGTGCATTATCGGATTCCTTCTTGTATGGTGGGCGTTTGTATCTAACTTCGCCTTGGGTGGCAAGGAAGATATTTTCGACGGTCTCGTTCAAAGGAGTGTAAGTGTCGAATCTCAGTCTTGGCCGATATAGGCGCTTTTCTCCCTTCTTGCCCCCAGCATTGTCTCTGGAATCATTTCTTCGAACGTCCCTTGCCATAGCAGGGGCGTTGCCATGGGTTGTCTTATTTTGCTGTCCTGACTGCCCCTCAACGGCAGCATCCTCAAGCCTCATGTATTTCCCGGCTTCATGGAAGAAATCGGGTAAAGTAGCTGGTTTTTCTTTTGTCAACCTTCTAGCAAATTTAGTGTCCGGATGCACACCACTGCAGAGGGCCATTAGGATAAGCTTCTCATCGGCATCTTGGACTGCGGCTGCTGCGGCGTTGAATCTGGTTAGGTATTGCTACAGCTTTTCTCCAGGTTTCTGTTTGACGCTGGATAAGAAATAAGCGTCCTTAGGTTGCTCCACATGAATGCGGAACTGACTGATAAATTTTTCTTTCAACATTTCCCATGAGCTGATGGATCCTTAGGGTAGATGACAGAACCAGGAGGTAGCAAGATCTGCTAAGAAGAGCGGAAAGCATTTGCACAGTACCCCCTCTGTCGCTCCACTCATGAGCATATGCTGTGTGTACCTCTGTAAGTGTACAACGGGATCGGAGGTTCCTTTGTAGGGTTCCATTGTTGGCATCTTCCATTCTCGGGGGGTGATAGCAATTTCGATATTGCGGGCGAAAGGGCTGGTTACCCTAGCGCCTATCCCTCGATCTCTTTGCTCCCGTTGGACACACTCTCTGAATAAGCGTGTCATCCTTTCATCAGAACTTGGAGCAGATAGAAATGAGTTTGGTTCTGTTCTGTGGGATTGATTCTGTCCAGATGACCTGTAGGGATGGTATCGTCTATCATTCCTCATATTTTCCAGTGGCTGCCTTTGATCTTCTGGGAGCATGCTCGGGTCAGCTACAGTTGGCCCTTGCCTCGATCTCCCCCTACTGGGTTCTGATCTAAGCACTTCCTCGGGTCCAACTTCGGGCTGGACTCTGGCTCGGCCCCGTTCACTGGCGTTTCTGTGGTTAGGCAGCATGACAGGCTCAGCTACAGTTGACCTTCGCCCGGTACCTCCCCCATTGGGTTCGGTACCAAACGTTTCCTCAGGCCTAACTTCGGGCTGTGCTCGGTCTCGGCTCCTACCATGGCTACTTCTGCCGTTAGCTCCTTCGAAGAAGGAAGATCTTTGTTGTCTCTGAGATCCTCCAGACTGGGACTCGCCCCATGATTCACTGTTGCGGTTGGATTCTTCAGCGTCCCTTAAGCGTGACATGAGATGGTCCACCAAGGCTTCCTGCTGGGACGTGAGGCGGTTAGTTACTTCAACCACAACTCTGTCCAAATCTGCCCTAGTAATTGCTGTAGGCTGTTCTGTGGCAGGAGTGGTTGGGTTAGCCTGTCCTTCATTTGTTACTGTTGCTGGAGGAGGACGATTTACTTGATTCGTGACAGCTGGATCTGGAAGACTGCTGGATACGATGTTTTTTCCTTTGTTAACATCTTTTCTCTGTTTGGGAGGCATGTTTTCCAAGTGGCGGACGATGCTGTTAGGAAAACTCGTTAAGTGGATGAAGCTGAAGCTTCGAGCTTCTAGTTCTCAGTGAAAGCACCAAAAATGTTTGCACAAAAAATGGACAAACACCTCAAAGTTGTATGATTTAGTAGATCTTATGTTGTTCTTAGCGATTTGAGTGATTTATGCAAATATATGAAAAGCAGGGGATAAACTGTAAAAAGACACGCCAATTTATAGTGGTTCAGCCAGAATGTGCCTACGTCCACTTTATATGTTATTTCTCTTCTCTTCTTTTGATTACAAGTACAAAGCTTTGATACAAGTAAAATAAAGTTGTTTGAAAGTTCCTTCCGTGCTTGAGCTCTCAAACTTGTCCCCCATTGTTGCACCCCTGCCCCTCTATTTATAGAGTGAGGCTGGGGGTAGGGGTCTTGGGTGTGTATAGTTGCTGGTGGGCCTGGGCTGATGTGATCTGGCCTGGCACGTTTTGGTCCGGTAGCACTTGGTCCGGTGATGGTTGGGTTGTAGTCTTGGTCCGGTAATACTTGGTCCGGTGGTAGGTGGACTGGTGGTTGATCCGGCAAGGCATGGAAGAGGAGTTGGACCGGTAATGGGTGGAGTGCATGTTGGTTCGGCAGGAGGTGGTTCGGTAGGGGTTGGTCCGGCACCTTTGGTCTTGGGTGATGGTTCGGTAGTCACGAGGAAGGAGCTGGTTCGGTGGGCATTAGGAAGGATCTGGTTCGGTGGTAGGGATGGAGATGGTTGGTTTCGGCGAAGCCTGAGATGGTTGGTTCGGCGAAGCCTGGAGATGGTTGGTTCGGCGAAGCCTGAGATGGTTGGTTCGGCGAAGCCTGGAGATGGTTGGTTCGGCGAAGCCTGAGATGGTTGGTTCGGCGAAGCCTGGACCGGTGGTGAGAATTCACCCAACAGGTATCCTACATTCCGGTCTATCTAACCTCCTGGATGCAATTCTACTCATTCAGGAGTTAACTAAATTTATATTCACTACTGGGTCAACCTAGCTGGTTATTTTGCCCTTTCTTCCAAAATGCAGTTATGGGTCCATATTAAAGTGAATATGTGAACTAGAAGAAGCAAACATATTAACATAATTATCACCAACATCTGTGGTTTAATATCCTTGAAATCATTTTCATATAAAACATGGTTAATCCCTATAACCAATTATTCTATCAAGGAAAGCTTCTTCAAAAATTCCAATTTAAAAGCATTTACAAGCACTTTTACAATGCCATGGGTTTTACCTTTAGAAATTTGAGATTGGGTTCTTTGTTTTGAAAAATAAGGCTTTCGAAACCTTTAATCTTTACTTTCGAAACCATTGGAAAATTTCCTTTAGAAAGCATTCAAATCTTCTTTTCAAAACACTAGGCACCTGCCTTTTAAAACACTTTAAAACCTTTCTTTCCAAACCTTTCGAATGTATTGAAGTTTTACCATTCAATTATAGAAGCATAGCTTCGAAACCATTTGAAAGTACCCCTTTCGAAACCATTGAAAGTACCTCTTTCAAAACATTGGGTTTATCCTAAAAATATCTTTTGGGTCAAAGTGAATACAAGTGAAAGTAACCCTTTCAAAACCATTTACCTTTAAATAAAAATGATTGGGGAAAAATCCGATGGCTTCGAAACCATCCTTTCAAAAGTTTAAATTCTTAAGGTAAAACATTGGAAGGATAGCTTCGAAACCCCCTTTCGAAGCCATTGCCTTCAAAACCCTTGAACCCTTTCGAAAGCTTTAGGAAGTGGCTTCGTGCGAGTATAAAATAAAGTTACCTTTCGAAAACATTGATGACTTTAATCCCCTCGAAAGGCATAGGAACGGCAGAAGGGTTTCGACTTGGTCGAAACTACTCTTTTCGAGCATTGATTTTAAACTAAGTAACTCATTCGAAAGCTATTATTTAAATAAGAAGCGACAACCCCTTTCGAAAGCAATTTAGAAAGACCCCTTTGAAAGCATCTGTTTCGACTCCTTCGAAAGCATTTAGTAAAAATAGGCAAGCACATTTCTTTTAAAAATAAAACAAAGGTTTCGACCCCATCGAAAGCTATGTTTCGACACTATGCCTTCCGCCCTTCTCCAATCCACTACGTACCAACATCATTGATACCTTATGTATTAGTTTCGGCTTAGTTGGTTTCGACTTGGAAGTTTTCGACTTGATTGAAGGCAGAAGTATTTGGTCGAAAGGCGCTTCTAAAAGAGGAGAAACCTACTTTTCTGGGTAAAGACTGATTTTAGGCCAAATAAAGTAAATACTTTATAACAAACCTGCCTATTTGTAAACATTTAATTGGTTGCCATAACTTTTTAATTTTTTACCAAAATAACTGCCGCATAATTTCAGACCTAAACAAAGATTAGTTTTCACAATTAAGCCCTTCCTTTAAGAAAAACAATTAAATCCTTCTTCTATAATAATTAATTTTCCATAGTAAATTACTTAGGAAAATCCCCAAAAATTATAGAAATTCACTTTCAATATGTTATCTAACATATAAAAATTTCAGACCCAAATTCTTCATAAAATAACCGAAATTAATTTCTAAACCCAATTATACATATTATCCTTTGAAAATTCATAATAAATTTTCCATAGCTGCGAAAACTATAAAAATTAAAATCCATCTCAAAAATCATGTTTTACATAACATATAATTTCCTCATGGCATTCGAAATTCATTATAATCGGTTTTACCCTTAAAACTGTATAAAACTATATTCAAATAATCTTGTTTAAATCAAACATGTTATAAAATCCAAGCATATCATCATCAAAATCAATATTATATTGGATTTAATCTTAAACCCAAAAATCAAATGATTATAAAAACAAAATAGAGATCATTTAGATTTTTATTCACCTTGATTAGGATAAGGTCTTTGAGATTTGATTGAGATTAATTTCCCCTAGCTTGAATCCTTAGCTTCAAATTGATTTTCTTCTCTTTTCTCATAATGGCCGGCTTTGCTCCTCTTTGCTTACGTTTTTATGAAATGAAAAATGAACGTGCATAATGAAGGGACAAAATATATAAGGGTTATGGTGTGCAATTACCCTAAATATCCTTGCGTTAATTACTTAACATATAAACCATTTATATCATTAAGCTCGGCCTCTAATTTTGAAATTTCAAATCTCAATACCCTTATCACTCTAACATTTACATTATTCTATTTAATTTATCTAATTAAATCTCCTAAATAATGTTATCAAAAATTAAGGGTGTTGTAGGCTCCCATCCTTAAAGAATTTCTTCCTTGAAATTCAGTAAGGACTAAATACTAAACATAGCAATCATCTGTAACCACTCCTAACAGCCATACTAGCCTACCTGACTAGCAACTATCTATATAAATCTAATATAGACAAACCCTCAAAGTAGATCAAGATAAGTATCTCTAATCCTGTCTTCTGTCTCCCAAGTACAGTCCTTCTCGTTGTCGCTCCACTAAAATTTTACCAACTTGACTGTCTTGTTCCTCAATATTTTCTCATCTCTCGCTACAACCCGAACTGGTTGTCTAACAAAAGTCAAATTAGGCTCTACTATTAAATCATCCAACCCTGTCGGAGGAACAGTAATCTCTGGATCATGCACATACTTGCGAAGATGAGACACATGAAACACATTATGGACACCTGCCATACTGCTCGGCAACTCCACTCTGTATGCGAGCTTCCCGATCCTCTCTATAACTTGGATGGACCAACATATCTCGCTGCCAGTTTCCCTGACATTCCAAATCGTACCACACCCTTCATTGGTGATACCTTAATGAAATCCTTATCTTCAACTGAGAATTCTACGTCTTTACGCCTCTTATCTGCGTAGCTGTTCTGTCTAGACTGAGCTTCCTTCATCCTTTCCCGGATCAACTCAATCTTCTCTGTCACCTCTCTAACCAGAGCTGGACCTAAGACTAATCTATCTCAAGTCTCCAACCAACATGCTGGTGATTTGCATGGCCTTCTATACAAAGCTTCAAAAGGCATCATTCCTATACTAGTCTGATAACTATTATTATAGGAAACTCAACCAAATGTAGGTGATCTTCCCAAGATCCACCAAAGTCCAATACACAAGCTTCTAATAAATGCTCGAGTACCTTATTGACTCTCTCTGTCTGCCCATCTGTCTGAGAGTGTTATGCAGTACTCATCTTAAGCTTGGTACCTAATACATCCTATAGACTCTTCCAGAATTCGCTGGTAAACAAAGCATCTCTGTTATTGACTATACTACTAGGAATCCCATGTAGTCTAACTATGTTCTTCATGAACAACTTAGCTAAAACAGGTGATGTCCTAGTTGACTTAACTGGAATGAAATAGGCACTCTTGGCCAACCTGTCCACTATTATCCATATACTTTCATTTTCCCTATTTAACCTTGGCAACCCGTCAATAAAATCCATGGATATCGAATCCCATTTCCAAACTGGAATCTCTAAAGGTTGAAGTAACCCACTCATCTTCTGATGTTCGGCTTCCACTTGTTGACAATTTGCACACTGCCTAACCCACAAGCCAACATCCCTCTTCATACCTTCCCAATAGAAGCTTCTTTTCATATCTTGATACATCTTGGTCCCTCTAGGATGAATCGTAAACTTGGATCGATGACATTCTCCTAGAACTTATTTCCTTAAGTCCTCAACATTCGAAACACACAACTGTCCCTTCTTTCTCAACCATCCTCTCTGGTCAAGACTAAAATCTTTTAAATCATCGATCTTGATTCCAACCTCAAGCCTTCTAATCCTCTCGGCTAGCACTGGATCCCTCTCGGCTAACACTGGATCCTCTTTCTGCTTAGAAGCAATTCTTTCGATCAACACTGGTTGAACTTCAAAATAGGACAACATGGCGGTACTCTGACTAGAACTAGTAGTCGACCTTAACTGCACACTACAAGTAGTCAAAGCTTCTAAATCTTTCTACTCTGCCAACATAGCTAACACTACATTTTGATGCCTTCTACTAAGAGCATCCGCTACCTAATTTCCTTTCCCAGGTGTATACTCTATACCTAAATCATAGGCAGCCAAAACTCCAGCCACCTCTGCTATTTCATATTCAACTCCTTCTGAGAGAATAAATACCTTAAAGACTTATGATCTGTATATAGCTCCAAATCTTCAATGCGAAGATCACCGCTACCAACTCCAAATCAGGAGTATGATATCTCACTTCATGCGGTCTAAGCTGTCGTGAAGCGTAGGCAATGACTTTACCCTTCTGCATCAACATAGCTCCCAATCCAATCCCACATGCATTTGTGTACACCACCAACCCTCGGTTACCGTCTGGAACTACTAACACTGGTGCGTTGGTCAACAAATGCTTTAACTTAAGGAATGCTTCCTCACATTTGTCGAACCAGACAAACCTCACATCCTTCTTGGTTAACTTAGTCAAAGGTGCTGCTATCCGCAAGAAATCCTTGATGAATCTCTGGTAATAGCCAGCAAGTCCAAGAAAACTTCTAATCTCAGTCACCGTCTCTAGTCTCTTCTAATTATTAACAGCTTCGATCTTATCTGGATCGACTGACAAGCCCTTCACTAAAACCACGTGACCAAGAAACTTAACCTCTTTCTTCCAAAAATGACACTTGTAAAACTTTGCTTTTAGCTGATGCTGCCACAGCGTCTCAAGCACCACTCTAAGATGATCCTCATGCTCTCTTTCATCCTTAGAGTACACTAATATGTCATCTATAAACACCAACACAAACCTATCCAGGTACTCTCGGAAAACTCTATTAATCAGATCCATGAAGTAAGCAGGTGCATTCGTTAACCCGAATGGCATTACTAACCACTCATACGAACTATACCTAGTCTGAAATGCTGTCAAAGGAATACTGTCCTCTACCACTCTTAACTGATGGAAACCTGTCGCCAAATCAAACTGGGAAACACTCTGGCTCCACACAATTGATCAAATAGATCACCTATTCTTTACAAAGGATACTTATTCTTGATCATCCTCTCATTTAACCTACGATAGTCAATACACATTCTTAATGACCCATCTGGTTTCTTCATGAACACTATGACCGCTCCCCAAGGCGAACTGCTTAGTCTAATAAAATTCCTTCCTTCAAGATCCACTAGCTGCACCTTCAATTCCTTCATCTTGGTCGGTGTCATCCTGCTAGGTTGTCTACTAACAGGTTAAGCTCCTGGCATAAGATCTATCCGACACTTAACAGCTCATTTCGGTGGTAGTCCTGCAACTGGCTCAAAGACATCTGCAAATTCTCTTACTACTCGAACCTGACTTAACACTTCTTCTAATTCCATAGCACTTAACAAAGCACAACCACTCCGGTCAGAATTCTCCACTGAGAATATAATTCGGTCATGACTATCAGAGTGTCTTAGTGATATCTCTCTATCCTAGCAAAATATCCTAGCCTCATACTTACTCAACCAATCCATACCCAAAATGATTCCGAAATCTATGAAATTGAAAACATCCAGACTGCATGCAAACTTATAACCTAATAAGTCAAGTTCTAACTGGTCACATATCATCCCTAGAGTTGCATACCCTCCTATTGAATTCGCAACCCTTAAGGAAGTAACAAGGTAAAGCATAACCTATCAACTAAATTCTAAGATATAAATGAATGTGATTCACCGGTATCAAATAGTACCCTAACTGGTATACTATGAATCAAAAGCACACCTTCCATCACAGTCTTCCCTTTTTCAGCTACATTTGGTCTAGCAGATGATGGTCCAACAGCAAAAACCTTTCCCTTGTCCGCCCTGACTGGCTCTGGACACTGGTTCTTATAATGCCCAACCTGGTCATAATTGAAGCACTTCACACCTTTCTTTTCTACAGCCTTCTTTCCCTTGCCTGACCGACACTCATGAGCATAATGACCTTTCTTGTCACATTTGAAACAAATTAAATCAGCTTTTTCCTTCTTGGCAGCCTCCTTCTTCTGGGCTCCCTTCTTCTTAAAGAACTTTCTCTTCTTTCCCTGAGCACCCTGGGCTTCAATCGGCTTTTCTCTAGCACAAATAACAAGCATCTCCTCATGTTGGATTGCCATCTCCACAGCCACATTACAAGGATCATGGAGATGTGGCTAGGTTGCCCTAGCAATCTCGGGTCTCAATCCCCGAATAAACCTCTTATTCCTCTTGATGACGGTGTCTATAGTAGCATACCCGTATCGGGACAACTCATCAAATTTATTAGCATACTCAATTACCGACATCTCTCCCTGCACTAGATCTCAGCAATGCCGACTTGGCAACTTCAGACAAAAACCTCTGTTCAAATCTCCTTCTAAAATCTGCCCAAGTTAACTCCTCCTCCGGAACCCTGGTAGTAACACTATTCCACCAATGAAGTGGTGCCCCTTGCAACTGCCTAGAGGCCAGCCTCCTCTTCTGCTCATCATCCAACCCAAATCAGCAAAGATTCTCTCGCAATGCAACAGTCAATTCTCAACTTCTATGGCATCCTCCGTTCCAATAAACGGCTTTCCACGAAGACTGGTGTAATCTCTGCTCAGCTTAGCATAATTATTCCCAATTGGAGCCACAGGATTAGCTCCTCCAACATTCCCAGCAACTCCAGATAGCATCATATTGACGAAAAACTAATACATCGCCCCCATACCCACTGGTGGATTTCCAGCACCCACATTGGCATCTGCATTTTGGTTAGCATTAGCCTATCGACCTGGGTTCCTCCTACTGGGTCGAACATTTCCGTTGGTCATGGTGCTTCCTCCACTGAGATTTCCTCTTTCGTTTCCTACCTCCATATCTTCTTTCTCGTAAATCTGCATACGAGCCTTAGTAAGACACAGAAGAACGGTTTAAGAGAGAGGGGAATACATACTTATATATATATATATAGCAAATACAAGTACATTACTATAGCGTTATCCCAAAACCCGATCTTATTTTCTGATTTATTGGATTATATTTGAAAATCTTTTAGGTTTAAATTTCTTTTAAGTTTCATAAACCTATGCTCTGATACCAACTTGTAACATCTCCCACTTGAGGCCTAAAACTGACGGCTACGGATGCTTCAGTCATCCATAGTTATTAATCCTCGACGACCAAATATGGTAATGTTAGATACACTGATATAGCAGAAACAGACGGATATGGAAAATTTACAAATTCAGAAAACTACTTTCTCATTCTATTTCAAATAATTTCAAATTCATTACATAATCCCAATACAAGAACCACGTTCAGAGAATAGATAATTATTACAACATACGCCAAGAGCGACATATGAAGATGCCCGCTTGGATGATCAGAGTATATAACTAGGCAATTAAACAACTTTTCCCTTACAACAAAACACAACGGAATCAAAATAGAAAGGACTCTAAATAACTATCATGCCTCCTGCACATCTCCGGAAGCTTATTCGTCTAAAGAGGTACCTGAAAAACCTCAACTCTCAAACTACTCAAAATAAATTGAGCACCCGAGAGTTTTAAGGGGACTACATAAACTTCGAGTCAGACATAAAGCCTGGTATGAATAATAATCTACCATCTCAAACCATTTAGATATCTAGTAAGACCATGCTGCTTAGCAGAACGGGTTTTCCCCTTACTAGTATCCTATTTAAAACTTTATAAAACCATATATCGTGCTCCTACATTCACAATGGTTAAAACATAGCAATTCAAAATATTATGATGATATGCAAACAAGTAAATCAATTCTGGATTTTCCATCCCCATTCATTTCTGACTATCTGTCTAATTTATAGTTTCTAGGGTCACTATTAACCTATTAGTTTTCATGGGCTGACTAACAACCTGTTTAATGCTTATGGACTCTCTGTCCGGTTTCATAGTTTTTATGGGATCACTAATAACCTATTGGCCCCAGCCAATAACTTCATCATTCATGGGTTCTCCTTGAACCTATTGGTATCTCCAATAGCTTCCCTATTATCCTAGTATTCATGGGTTGACTAGGAACCTATTGGCTTCTGTTAATAACTTAATCCGGATATAGTTTTCATGGGTACACCACAAACCTATTGGCCCCTGCCAATAACTCTTTCTAATCATAGTTTTCATGGATTTACTATGAACCTTTTGGCATCCACCAATAACTTTTTCTAATCACAGTTTTCATGGTTTTACTATGAACCTATTGGCATCTACCAATAACTTTTCCTAAACATAGTTTTCATGGGTTTACTATGAACCTGTTTATCTGACAACTTCACTATTTAGGCATCCTACATTCTTGTCTATCTGACCTCCTGGATGCAATTTTACTCATTCAGGAGTTAACTCAATTTATATTCACTATTGGGTCAACCTAGCTGGTTATTCTGCCCTTTCTTCCCAAAATGCAGTTATGGTTCCATATTAAAGTAAATATGTACACTAGAAGAAGCAAACATATTAACATAATAATCACATACATATGTGGTTTAATATCCTTGAAATCATTTTCATATAGAACATGGTTAATCCCTTTAACCTATTATTCTATCAAGGAAAGCTTCTTCAAAACTCCAATTTAAAAGCATTTACAAGCTCTTTTACAATTCCATGGGTTTTACCCTTAAAAATTTGAGATTGGTGTTAGCACCAAAATTGGTCACTAACCTCGTTGAGAAAGATTGGCATCAAAATTGGTCACTAACCTCGTTGATAAAGATTGTGTAGAGAGATTAATGAAGAAGATGAATTAGAACTGAAATATAGTGAAATTCAATGCCAACAGAACAACAAAAACGAGAACACCAGATTTATAGTGGTTCGGCGTAACTGCCTACGTCCACTCTGAGTTTTGATCTTTATTTATTTCACAAGTAGTTGAATACAGACACAATCCATATATTAATGACTTGAATACATGTTTGAACTAAAAATAATCAGTCTTCAAAGTGGCAGAGTCTCCCCATTGTTCTCCCAAAAAAGGTCCCTTTCATTGTGCTATTGCCCTCCTATTTATAGACGAGATGGGTTGGACTTCCCTCATGGGCTTAGGAACAAGGTGCCTCTGCCCATAGTAGGTGAATCTGCGCACCAGGCCAGGCAGGCCGAATGCTCTTGCTTTGTTGTGGGCCTGACAACTTGCTACCACCTCCAGTCTCTCCTTGATCAGAATCTTGTCTAGTGCTAATGATAATTTCTTCAACTGTCATTTTGTAACCGGGCCAAGATGCCGGTTAACACTTGCCCCCCAAAGTGTGTCATGTGAAGCAACACAACACGCTTTGAATCAGCGAGTATTCCTTGTCTTCAGAAAGAAATCCACCATGTTTCTTGAATAGTCATTATCCTCCAATTTATCCTCCCAAGGTGTTGTATCCTTCTTTGGTCATCGTGATGCTTGGTCGATTCCCAATATTATAAATCTAGGGTTGTAGTTCATCAGTGGCCATCCGTGTCTGATTCTGCAGAGCTAATAAGCTTCGGCTATATGATCTAGTCTTCTCTTAATAACCCTTAATGAGAATTCAATTTCTGTTGATTTCAAGAAGTCGAACTTTTTCGGATGTACACATGCACGTTCGGGTACATGTTCTTGCCATTGGCTCTCGGATGCGTTTTATATGCTCATAAGTCGTCGCCAACTCCATCTAGTTTAATTGCAATTCAATCGCGATTCCTTGTTTGTATTTTCTGTGAAATAAGGGTTGCAATCAGCCACTTGAGGATTTTTCCAAACCTCTCTTCAGTACAGACTCTATGATTTTGTTCACAGCTTCAACCTGTCCATTTGCAGTTATAATGGATCAACTGCTATGATGGTGTATTTTGCACCACCTTTAGGATCGACAAGAAGATGATTTCAGTGCCCCAAAGTGGCAAACGGCTATGAACTAGCCATTTGACTAATTTCCATCGGCGGGGTTCCCGGACTTTTTGCAAACATCTTGCACTCGTCACATTGTCTAGCATGATCAACCGCATCTGGGTTGATGGTTGGCCAGTAATACCTGTAGCAGAGTATCTTCTTTATCATGGTTTTCCCCCTGATGTTATTACCGCATTCTTCTTCATAGATTTTGCTTAAGATATCATCATGGGCGATATGCCGAAGCATGGGGATGGATAAACTCCTTTTGACACACGAATTATTCTTAGATGATTTGGCGTGAAGCTTTGAGGAGGATCTGTCTTTTTCCATTCCTCCGTTCAGTAAGAATTCCTTATTGTAGATAGTCTTTGATAGGAGTCAACCATGACACCTTTTCATTTTGTTCGCTGAGTACGTGTGTAATGATGTAATATGTGAAGTCGGTTAGTAGCTCTTGGACTTGGCCGAGATAAGGAGCAAGACAATGCCCCCTAGCAAGATCAACTTCCTTAAATTTGTATACTACCAATCAAGAATCACAAAAGATATGTAAAGTTTTCACTTCAAATCCTCTAGCAAGTTTGAGGCTGACAGTCAAGGCTTCATACTAAGCATCGTTGTTTGTTACAGGTAAATCGAGTTTTAGGATGTAGCAGATTGATCGTTCCTCAGGAGTCATTATCAAGCCATAACACTGATCATTGGATGCTCCATCCTCGTACATTTTCCATCTTATGGTCGGTTCTCTGCTACTCTTCGAGTAGTCATCCGAGGTAGTGAATTTGGGTGTGAGGTCTGCTAATTTCCGTCCTTGGATAGCCCTTCGTGGGAAATAAGTGATATTGAATTAGCTTAGTTCGATATTCTATTTAAGTAGTCTTTCAGACGTCTCAGGTCATTGTGTGCCCTGTCGCAATGGCTGGTAGGCGTAGACGTTGATGGGGTGAGCCTAAAAGTAAGAGTGGATCTTTCATGATGAAATCAATAGAGATTGTACTAGCTTTTGTAGCTTCGGGTTGATATCCAATGCATGGCTCGCGATAGTTAATGAAATCACATATGCATGTCAGAATGGGTCCAAGGGAAGATATCATCATTTATTCAGAAAAATCCAACTAATTCTTTTATCATCACTGCACTGAGCTGTGATCCGATATTCAGCACCCGGAAAGGGTCACCATGGCTGGTTGTAATGTCGACCGTCAGATTAGCAGGTGCCATCCCAGATTCTTTGAGTAAAGATGTAACTATTTTTCATAACATTCAATGTGAAATATGGTTGGGACGGCCAATGTTGATGGTTACTCTAGTCGAATCCTAGAGTCTTGTCATGAGTTATTGAGCCTAATAGCGAAGGGCTTTGAATGCTCTAATAGATTATCAGCAAATGGCCAAAAATCAGGCTTAAAAGCGCATTAAAGGAAAGTCGAGTGGGGGTCAGCCTCGAGTGGCATGCAACTGTATAGCTGGATCTTGCTATGAGTTTGAATTTTCTTGTATATTCGAGTAACACATTTTCTATTCAACGCATTCATGATCCTTCACTCGCCCTTCGGGTTGGAGTGACAGTCAGTTGCCTACAAGCTTTGGCATCGATTTAATGATTCCATCTCTAGGCATCCTTTCGGTCATTGCCTTGAGTAGCTGTAAGCACTATATATAAGTTTTAATACTGAGCTATCGTAGCCAGTTTTTGGATGACCATGCATCTTCTCCCAGTCTCGGGTTGATAAATGTACTGCATGGACGGTTGAGTCTCGTCCTAGCTATGTTTATGTTTTCACCTAAACTCCAAAGACATAGAGGTGATAGGTGAATAGTCGGTTCACATTCATCTTGCTTCTCGCTCGTGCCCCCAGGTCTGGGGCATATACCGATAAGTAGGAAGGCCAGCCACACCCACTTTAGCTTTACTCTCTTTCCCGTTGAATTATGGGATCATGTCAGTCGCTGGGAGACTAGGTCTCGCCTATCTTGGATTTTATCGCGGTTTTTCATTCCAAGAGGAATACTTCGATGCCACGTAAGTTTCAGGGCGTAATTTGGACAGTGGATGGTCATCCACGTCCACTTTGGTTCATGCTCTGTAATCAGATCTCGGGGTAAAGTTGGCTACAAATGCAGTCGGGTTATTCTCATCCAGTTTCATACTCCTCCTGACGAATCAAACGAGGGTGCTGGAGAATTTTTGACCAAGTATTCGTGGTTTACCCTCCTTTCCATACTCTGGGGGTCATAGTTTTTCAAAAAACATCCGAGTCACATTCGTATGTGCTTGGTGCGGATCGGCATTGACGCTTGGTCTGAGGTATGATATAGTAGGTTGCTCGTAGCTTTGGATGCCGTTTCGATTGGTTCTGTATTAAGGCCTCCCTGCAGTCGCTGCCTCAAGTTATAAAGAATGCCACGCTAGAGCTATAGTAAGCTGTCGTATTCGGCTTTTTAGTGTTTTGTACCCCTGCCCCCAGCATTGATTTGGCCAGGTCACTAGTTGGATGGTCGAACTCCATCCTCAGTGGGTTAATAATCCTCCTGTCGATTCCAGGCCGAAGTTTGCGGAATAGAAAATGGTCGGAATCCACTCATCTATTTATCGATGTTTATACACCACTCTGCATTCTGGTGACTTAGTGTTATTCTCCCCCCGGTTGACTCGCGCCCAATTTGTGTTCATGCTTCGGTCCATGCTCCGGGGACTTAGAGATTTGTTGAACGGTTTATGCTTTAGTCCACAGTTCGAGACGCAGAGATTTTCGTCAACTCGTTTATACTCTAGTTCGCACTCTGGGAACTTAGAGTAATCTGGTCCGCTTCTGGGATTTAGGGATTTTTTTGAAGTCGTCTATAATCTAGTCCATGCTCTGGGGACTGAGAGTACTGTAGTCCTCACTCTGGGGATGTAGAGGTTTTTGAGTCATTTATAGTCTAGTCCGCATTCAGGGACTTAGAGTACTTTAGTCCGCATTCTGTCTCCCGTTCCAGAGGGTGAGACCCCCCGGATGGCTGAGAGTTTGCCTAAACCTGGTAGATAATCCTTCTCATTAAGATTCTCTTTAAGATTTCGAAAGTCGTTATTCTTTATGCAGGACTATTGCATTCTAATGCTTGTTTTCCACGATTTTGTGCAGGCCGTTCTGACCCCGAGCCCACTTCGAGAAGCGATGTCACCAAGGAAGTGAGGGAGAAAACAAGTGAAGCCACTCACGCAGGGGAGGCTTCTGGTCCAGATGCTCAGGTGATGGAGTGCTTGATGAAGACAAGTCTAAAACCTCCTCTCCTACCGACGGGGGTTATGAAGTAGAAATTACAGGCACCTCTGAGCACACATCCGAATTGAGCATGGAGGAGCGGCTCGAGAAAGAGAAGGAGGAGACGGTCAAGGTCATAGTAGAGCCCTGAGTTATGGACTTGGACGATCCTTTGAACAAGCCGTTGAAGGTCATCCTTCCTGGCGGGTCCAAGCCCATGGAAGGCCCCCGTACTCCTTCAGTTGCTACCCCTCTATCAAAGAAGAGTACCAAGGGTAAATGCTCTGGAGAGGAGCCGTCTGGAAAGAAGTTGAAGAAGCACAAGAAGTGATTACTATCCTCGTTCAACGAGAGTTAGTTTAAGTCATGTAATTATTTTCATCTATTTCCTTAGTCCTTGTAAATAGAATGTCGACCCCGAACTTTGGAGGGGTTGTAATAGAAACTCATTTCTGAATAAGGTTTAGTTCCTTTTTCTGTCTTACAAAAGACTCTTATTGTTCAGTTTTCTTTGTGATTGTGATTTTAATCCAAGCAGTTGTGAGTAACATAGACTTCTCAGTCCACCTTCATATAACTCGGAAACTCTTCGGGAGTCGTTGAACTTCCATTCTGTGCTACGAGCACTTAGAATACTTTCTAGCCCGTATGTCAGGGATTTGACAAATTCAAGTCATTTGTGTCATAGTTCATATTCAGGGAACTTGGAGATCCGATTCGCTTATATTCGAGTCCGCACTCTGGGGAGTTAGAGTACTCTAGTCCGCACTCTGGGGACTTGGAGGTTTAAGTCATTTATACTCTAGTCCGCGCTCTGGGGACTTAGAGTACTCTAGTCCGCGCTCTGGGGACTTGGAGGTTTAAGTCATTTATACTCTAGTCCGCGCTCTGGGGAATTGGAGGTTTAAGTCATTTATACTCTAGTCCGCGCTCTGGGGACTCAGAGTACTCCAGTCCACACTCTGAGGACTTGGAGGTTTAAGTCGTTTATACTCTAGTCCGCGCTCTGGGGACTTAGAGTACTCCATTCCGCAATCTGGGGACTTGGAGGTTTAAGTCATTTATACTCTAGTCCGCGCTCTGAGGACTTAGAGTACTCCAGTCCGCACTCTGGGGACTTGGAGGTTTAAGTCGTTTATACTCTAGTCCGCGCTCTGGGGACTTAGAGTACTCCAGTCCGCACTCTGGGGACTTGGAGGTTTAAGTCGTTTATACTCTAGTCCACGCTCTGGGGACTTAGAGTACTCCAGTCCGCACTCTGTGGACTTGGAGGTTTTAGTCATTTATACTCTAGTCCGCGCTCTGGGGACTTACAGTACTCCAGTCCGCACTCTGGAGACTTGGAGGTTTAAGTTGAGAGCAGTCGTATTTCCATTCTTTAATTTGTATTCATCTACTGTATCGAGGCTAATGTCGTCGAATGAACAATCGAACCACGTTTGCTCATGGAATGGGATTCTGCCCCCCAGGATAAGGGACGGAATTTGAAAAATGGACGATCGATTCTCGTCCGCTTGGTGATTATAGCTCTTCCAATCAAGTCAAGGAAGGAGGTATTTGACAGATGGTTAGATCACATCCATGTTGGGTTAGATAGCCAAATCTCTTACAATTTGCTCCGTATCTCCTTCTAGAAAATAAGGATAATAGATTGTTGAGTAGACAAAGTAAGTTGCATATGTTCCAAGGTGCAGTCGTGTCCATATATTGAGAGCGATGGTTAATGAGTAGGAAGTCCACCACAACTACTTCAAGTTGGGCTTTCGAATAACCTTTTGTGTTCGAGGTAGGATTTGATGTGTAGATGAACAAATCATGTCCACTCTAGACAGATCCCGGCGTCACTGAGTTTCAGGAGGGGCATCTGTATTTTGTCGAACTTTGTTCTATGATTCGATTTGAGTGGATGATCAGGCCATACCCATTCCAAGCCTTGCTTAGGTTTCCGAGTCAAATGTGGAGGTTGATGAATGGATGGTTGGTCATGTTGACTTTGTATTAGGCTCTGATCGTGATAAACTTTTCAATATTTAGTCCATAGCCCCAAATCAAAGGCAGATGGTTGATGATGAGCGATTGAATTATGCTCGTCCAGATGTAACTCCACACGTCCGATCATGGTCTGCGTAGATTGGTTGGCAACCAAATCTGAGTACCTGGTCACCTGCATCGTTTTGAAAGTAGTTTAGTTCAAGCTAGTTGTAGTTCATAGAACAATTGAAATAGAGATGGAAATGGAAATGTTTCAAAGAAGATTATGGTAAATCTCATTGATATGTGAAGCAGCATTGTGTGCTCGCTATTCGACTCCGCCCCTGGCTCCTTTCAAAGGGATGTCGGCCGTCAACCGTCCAATTGATACTCATAGCCCTTTATTAATAGGCATCGGATATTCGCTGCCCGCCATTCTGCAGGACTTGTACATACTATTGAAGCTTTCCTTTCTAGGTCATCTTTTCGATCACACCTCGGAGGTGTTTGTAATCGCCCGTGTTAGGATCAATGAGCATTTGGGAATATACAACATTCCCCTGATTTTCTTTAGGCTTTGGTGTACTCTCTCAAGGTTCGTTTCCAGTGCCACTCCGAGTCGTGAGTCTTCAAGTAGAGGTTGTCAATTGAACCTTTCAAAGAGCATATGAGCTGAATTCTGAAGTCTTGTTTCGGCTACTGGGATCTACATCCTTAGCCAACGGGCCTTCATTGTTATTTTTCTTAGTATGCTCCACTCCACCTCACTTTAGTCCTGATTCATTTTGTAAAAGAAACGATCCATAGTCGTAGGAGGCTCTTTAGCTAACTAGCTACCAAAATATATCTGGAGGTCGACTTTCCTCAAATGTGATTAGTATGATACCCTTGTTAGTATTTAGAATAAATTGCTTAGAGCCAAACATTGGTTTGCTTGGAGTCACTAAATTCGAATTGCTGGGTCAGCGAAGAATGGTGCTTGGAGTCATCTTGACGTTTGCTAGAGTCACATAATCTATGTTCTCCAACCTTTGGGAGTACCGTTTGAATAGCGGTTGCTTGTCCGTTCCCTTGATGTCGTTCATAAGCTGCCGCTAGATCCTCTATGCCCTGGTCAATCATGGGATGTCAGGCAAGTGGATAGAATGTTCCTTTATTAAGTTGAGTTTTGAACTCACTATCCGGAGGCACTGCGCTACGGCAAGGGTTCGGGTCGTACCCGAAAAAGATATTTTTTGAAAATAAGGGTCGTACCCGATCCATATATTTTTTGTATAGGGACCAGTCAAAGAGAGAGAGATCGATATACAGTGCATGGATCGGTCTGGATACTTCGTTCAGCACAGAAGTACCGTTTGGCATACAGAAGTACCGTTCGGCATTGGGGCGTTCGGTGTTGGCATGTGGCTCAGCCAAAGCTGTTCGGCAGAGTGGATCGGCCTGGAGTGGTTCGGCCAAAGCTGTTCGGCTAAGGCTGTTCGGTAGAGTGGATCGGCCTGGAGTGGTTCGGCCAAAGCTGTTCGGCCAAGGCTGTTTGTCCAAAGTGGATCGTCCAGAAGTGGTTCGGCCAAAGCTGTTCGGCATCCACACTGTTCGGCATTCCACACGTGTTCGGCATTCACACTGTTCGGCACAACCGAGTCATTCGGCATACAATACCGTTCGGCATTACAGAGGCGCTAGACATTCATTCTTGTTCGGCACAACCGAGTCGTTCGGCATACACTACCGTTCAGCATTACAGAGGTGTTCGGCCTAGAGGTATGTTCGGCCTGGAAGGGCGTTCGGCCTAGAGGTATGTTCGGCCTGGAAGGGCGTTCGTCCTAGAGGTATGGTCGGCCTGGAAGAGCATTCGGCCTAGAGGTATGGTCGGCCGGGAAGAGCGTTTGGCCTAGAGGTATGGTTGGCCTGGAAGAGCGTTCGGCCTAGAGGTATGTTCGGCTTGGAAGGGCGTTCGGCCTAGAGGTATGTTCGACCTGGAAGGGCGTTCGGCCTAGAGGTATGGTCGGCCTGGAAGAGCGTTCGGCCTAGAGGTATGTTCGGCTTGGAAGGGCGTTCGGCCTACGCCTTTTCTGGAGCGTTCGGCATACGCCTTTTCTGGAGCGTTCGGCATACGCCTTTTCTGGAGCGTTCGACATACGCCTTTTCTGGAGCGTTCGGCATACGCCTTTTCTGGAGCGTTCGGCATACGCCTTTTCTGGAGCGTTCGGCATACGCCTTTTCTGGAGCGTTCGACATACGCCTTTTCTGGGGCGATCGCCATAAGCCTTTTCTGAGGCGATCGGCATAAGCCTTTTCTAGAGTGATCGGCCGAATTGCCTTCAGAGGAGGGTCGGCCTTCATTCAACTTGAGTGCAAACTTCAACGTCCAATCCCCAGATCTTGCGTACATCAGTGAATCCAATCTACGGCTATCAGCTTCCTTTAGATTTCTTTCAAATCTGAGTAGAATAGGAAGTTTTCTAGTAAACAACTGGATCTATCTCGCGAATATGGAAATCCACTAGTAGACGATGAGATCCAATCAAGCTGAGAATTCAATTCTCAGTGAAAGCACCAAAGTGTTAGCACCAAAATTGGTCACTAACCTCGTTGAGAAAGATTGTGTAGAGAGATTAATGAAGAAGATGAATTAGAACTGAAATATAGTGAAATTCAATGCCAACAGAACAACAAAAACGAGAACACCAGATTTATAGTGGTTCGGCGTAACTGCCTACGTCCACTCTGAGTTTTGATCTTTATTTCTTTCACAAGTAGTTGAATACAGACACAATCCATATATTAATGACTTGAATACATGTTTGAACTAAAAATAATCAGTCTTCAAAGTGGCAGAGTCTCCCCATTGTTCTCCCAAAAAAGGTCCCTTTCATTGTGCTACTGCCTTCCTATTTATAGACGAGATGGGTTGGACTTCCCTCATGGGCTTAGGAAAAAGGTGCCTCTGCCCATAGTAGGTGAATCTGCGCACCAGGCCAGGCAGGCCGAATGCTCTTGCTTTGTTGTGGGCCTGACAACTTGCTACCACCTCCAGTCTCTCCTTGATCAGAATCTTGTCTGGTGCTAATGATAATTTCTTCAACTGTCGTTTTGTAACCGGGCCAAGATGCCGGTTAACAATTGGGTTATTAGTTTTGAAAACTAAGGCTTTTGAAACCTTTAATGTTTACTTTCGAAATCATTGGAAACCTTCCTATCGAAAGCATTCAAATCTTCTTTTCAAAACACTAGGCACCTGCCTTTTAAAACACTTTAAAACCTTTCTTTCGAAACCTTTCGAATGTATTAAAGTTTTACCATTCAATTATAGAAGCATAGCTTCGAAACCATTTGAATGTACCCCTTTCGAAACCATTGAAAGTACCTCTTTCGAAAACATTGGCTTTAACTTAAAAATATCTTTTGGGTCAAAGTGAATACAAGCGAAAGTAACCCTTTCGAAACCATTTACCTTTAAATAAAAATGACTGTGGAAAAATCTGATGGCTTCGGAACCATCCTTTCGAAAGCTTAAATCCTTAAGGTAAAACATTGGAAGGATAGCTTCGAAACCCCCTTTCGAAGCCATTGCCTTCGAAACCCTTTAAACCTTTCGAAAGCTTTAGGAAGTGGCTTCGTGCAAGTATAAAACAAAATTACCTTTCGAAAGCATTGATGACTTCAATCCCTTCGAAAGGCATAGGAACGGCAGATGGGTTTCGACTTGATCGAAACTACTCTTTTCGAAAGCATTGATTTTAAACTAAGTAACTCATTCAAAAGCTACTACTTAAACAAGAAGCGGCAACCCCTTTCGAAAGAAATTTAGAAAGACCCCTTCGAAAGCATCTGTTTTGACTCCTTCGAAAGCATTTAGTAAAAACAGGCAAGCACATTCCTTTTCTTTTTAAATAAAACAAAGGTTTCGACCCTATCGAAAGCTATGTTTCGACACCATGCCTTCTGCCCTTCTCCAATCCACTACGTACCAACATCGTTAATACCTTGTGTATTAGTTTTGGCTTAGTTGGTTTCGATCTGGTAGGTTTCAACTTGATTGAAGGCGGAAGTATAGTGTCGAAAGGCACTTGTAAAAGAGGCGGAACCTACTTTTCTGGGTAAAGACTGATTTTAGGCCAAATAAAGTAAATACTTTATAACTAACCTGCCTATTTGTGAACATTTAATTGGTTGCCATAACCTTTTAATTTCTTTACCAAAATAACTGCCGCATAATTTTAGTTCTAAACAAAGATTAATTTTCACAATTAAGCCCTTCCATTAAGCAAAACAATTAAAACAATTAAATCCTCCATCTAAAATAATTTATTTTCCATAATAAATTACTTAGGAAAAATCCCCAAAAATTACAAAAATTCACTTTCAATATGTTTTCTAACATACAAAAATTTCAGACCCAAATTCTTATAAAATAATCAAAATTAATTTCTAAATCCAATATACATATTATCCTTTGAAAATTCATAATAAATTTTCCATAGCTTGGAAAATTATAAAAATTAAAACCCATCTCCAAAATCATGTTTTACATAACATATAATTTCTTCATAGCATTTGAAATTCATTATAATCGGGTTTACCCTTAAAACGTATAAAACCATATTCAAACAATCTTGTTTAAATCAAACATGTTATAAAATCCAAGCATATCATTATCAAATCATCATTACAATGGATTTATTCTTGAACCCGAAAATCAAATGATTATAAAAACAAAATAGAGATGATTTAGATTATTATTCACCTTGATTAGGATAAGGTCTTTGAGATTTGATTGAGATGAATTTCCCCTATCTTGAATCCTTAGCTTTAAATTGATTTTCTCCTCTTTTCTCCTAATGGCCGGCTTTGCTCCTCTTTGCTTACGTTTTTATGAAATGAAAAATGAATGTGCGTAATGAAGGGAACAAAATATATAAGGGTTGTGGTGCGCAATTACCCTAAATACCCTTGCATTAATTACGTAACATATAACCATTTATATCATTAAGCTCGACCTCTAATTTTGAATTTACAAATCTCATTCCCCTTATCACTCTGACATTTATTCTATTTAATTTACTAATTAAATCTCCTGAATAATTATATCATAGGCTGCTTTTATCACATTATAGTTCTTTAATTTATCCTTAGTAATTTTTGTATTCTAGTGCACTGGAATTATATTTCTCCCAAATGGAAAGGTTAACACTATAAATTTCTATACCTTACCAAAATGGGGAATTTGTTTTACGTTTGGAATTACAAGGAATTATCTGTTCATGGTTATTAAAATAGACATTATAAAATATATTAATTATCCCTATTTTATATATCTCTTTCTTTTCAGGTGTATTCCTTGTTATTTCAACCATTACACTTTTATTTATAAATCTAAAACTTGATAATCTATAGAAATGCACATTGAAACATGCTATATAATTCAATAAATTAAAATATTACTTAAATCCCCACAATTTACTATGATAACTCAATTTATATTTTCACTTGCATAAGTCATTTTAAATTTACAAATCTGGAATCATTACATATGTTATAAGTTTCAGGAACCACTACTACTATATAATAAATTCAAAGACTATTAATACCCAATATTATCTTGATTTACATTCATGCAATATACAATTTAAGTTATCAATAACAAGATATAGGCAGGGTTTATAATTTTAATTCACATGTACAATTTTAGCCCACAACTCCAATTTACATTTCAAAAATACAGGAATAGATTTACAACGATATAAATCTAATATTATATAAAAATATATAATTTCTCACCCATCTTTTTAGCTTTACAAATCTCCAGATCCAATCCTTGTTATTCCAGTTTGACACCCTTTTCTCCCTATTTGGATATATACACCACATGCGTACATAGATTTATCAGAGATCTTAAGTAGAAAAGTGATTTGGATTTTATTTATGTTTTAGCTACGGATTTACAATTTACCTTGGCTTTGGTGATTTGATATGACCTTATTCTCTATCTCAGTCATATGCTATGATTCTCCAATTGTATATACATATAAATTGTAACTATTCTTAAGAATTTAGAATTTTGTAGGGAAGAGAAAATGGCAAAGCTTCGGTGTCGCTTTGAAAATATGAATTTAGAAGTGAGGGTTTAGGTCTGTATTTATAGGGGTTCAAATCAATGTCAGCCGTTCGATTGAAGTATACTAACTTCGAGCTGTTCGGCCACATGTTACTGCTAATTTCACAACCATGTCGGTCGACTACCCTATGCCTACGGTCGACCGATACCGGTCAACCAGCACGAACCTATGGTCTACCAGTCGTGTGCTATTGATTGTGATTAATTGCCTTGTTTTTTTGTATTATTTAATTCCTTTTTTAAGCGACCGATATAATTTCCTTCCACTAACATTTATCTTAACGTCTAAGTAACGTTAACTGTCTATTAAGTTTAACTGATGGTAGTTCACGTTAGCTAATTATTTTTATTTCCTTAATTGCATATATAATTTTTTTCAACTCGAAAACTTCAAATGTTAATAACTCTTTCATTTGAACTCCGATCAGAAAATTTATATATGAAAATTGATCAAAAAATTGCCACGAACCCAACGATGTAAGTTTCGTAGCCAAATTCTTACATTTGTAAAAATTCTATTCTTCGGCATTATCATTTATTAATTATTATTTTTAATTAATTGTCATAAAATTACAGGGTGTTACAGATCAATTCCACAACAATTGGTTATTTCAGATTCAATTAAGTTATCAACATTCAAAACCATATACAAATATAATTCACAGTCAATCACGATACATAAAATAATTTTAAAACCGATTCTAATAAGTGTGCAATTTACGTATATGTTAAAACCTTATTTTAAACATAATGAATGAATTATAAACTTACCCAATAAACCTTTCCCTTCATAACATCTTGATTTATGCCTTCTCCTCAAATTTCAAATAAATTAGCATCCCGCCTTGCAAGAGAAGGACGAACCACCTTTCATTAATTTAATTTGGTGTTAATGCGAATTTGGTTTAAGGTTTTTTTGGAAATTTTTTTGACCATGAATGATAAAGAAGAGGAAGAAAAGCTATGTTCTGTTAAAGAAATCAAATGAAGAGATTTTGTTTTAATAGAATTAAAGGACCCTTTCCTATTCTCCTTATCCAAACTTCCTTCTTTAGTACCTTTTAAATTTCAATTAATTGATACCCTCCACTCAACATTATATGGTTGGTCCTAGCACATTCTTAATGGGTAAAATTTCCAAATAAAAACTTTTATATAATTATTTTATTATTTAAACTTTGTTTAAAATTATACCGATATCGTATATAGATATATGCAAATATAAATTTTATATATGCATTTATATAATTACCAACGACATTCAAAACATCAAATAATTAACAATAATTAATATTTCATAAAAATTAATTAATCTAATCGATTTATAGAATTTTACAAATTAATTAATTCATGCAGTTTTCAAAGAAATTACAAATGTAATTGTGCGACTCAGAGGTGTGAATTCAGTCATCGATTAATATTGAATAGTTCAATATCAACATTCATATGTCACCTTAGCTAGTAGTGTGACAGTTTGTCCAGATTTACGTTTATTGGTCTTTATAGTAAAATCAAATTTCATAAACACTTAAGCAGTACCTTTAGTAATGATAATGTACACCAATTCTCTTCGTCGAAACTATATCACATTAGGACTTATGAAATTTGATTTTGGTTAAAAATAAAAAATCATTCACATTCAACTTTGTAATTCCGAGCACAAAATCCTTAGTTTAATAATAACAATTAGTATTAAACATACCGCTCTGGCTAAAGACTTTGAGTTGACTACCGTTGACCTTGATACTAACCCCATACAATCGAGGAGACAAATTCTCTCTTGAATAGTGTTTCACTTCCAATGATTCCACTCGACCCAACTATAATTATTCGATGGACATTGTGTCATGATTTAACTATAATCAAAGTGGAGTTCCCACCCTGAAGCTTGACAGTATTCTCATTCAAGGGAATTGTGTTATATTGTTACATCTATATTCTTCGTTAGATTTTAGTTATATTAACCAATAGAAAATTATTGAGTGAGTCATTTCATAGTTGTCCAATAACTATCAGTATGTAAAGGCTTGGTGCCCCAGCAACCATGAAAAATACACTGCCCAACATTTGGGGAGTGTTACGTACTCTAGTCTCAATGGATGTATCGATATCCAATTTAGATACATCTTGACTAGGAATATTTAAAATAATATGTTTGCTATATTATGATAAATTACTCGTGGTTACAACACATTGTAACTACTATTATAAAATTTACCATTTATAGATTTTTCGTTGAATATACTTAAATTGGATAATCAATTATGTATAGCATAATACAAGTATGTAATAAAAAGAAAACACATTTCGCTAAATTTATGTAACAAATCATATAATTTCCCTAATGACATTTCCCTAACTCTATCATATATATATATATATGTATGTATGTATGTATGTACGTACGTATGTATGTTATATAAGTTGCATTGCACACACGAGTACCACTGATGCAGTTTTCTTTATGAGAGACTGATCATTCTTATTACAGATCAAGAATGAGCCAACATAGAAGAGACTCTACGAGGAACTCCCTTTTTGGGGTTGAGGAGGAATGGGCAAGCTCGGGGTCTGGTAACTTTTACTTGTAAGAAATGTTCAATACGATGATGGTGAAAATGCCGCAGAATGCCCAAGCAGCTGCTCCAAACATTACTGTTAGTGGTGGTGCTCTAGTGTAGGTGCCTATGGCCGATTTCATGAAGCTAAATAAAGATTTTGCTAGTCTTGGTGGAAAACTATTCAAGGAACAGAATCAACTATGGAAGTGCAGGATTGGTTGGATACCTATGAGGGAATTTTTCATTATTTGGAGTTGGATGATGCTATAAGAAGGAGGTTGGCTTCTCGGCAGCTCCATGGTAGAGCTATGTGTTAAACCAAAAATTGGTATAACACTGCATTATGCCATGCATGATGAGCCAAAATTTGGTCTGTAACACCGATGGCGTCATGAATAAGCATGGCCTAATTGATGAAATCAGATAGTGATAAAATATCAAGAGTTGGCCCAACATTCACGGCCTAATATAACATAGTGCCATTTAGAAATGGATTCCTGATGCCCACAGACTTTTGATGTAGCTATTTAAAAGCCCATGTCATATGTCCATTAGGCATTCATTAATAAACTATGTAAGCAATCTCCATGGTTTGTAATCCGTTGATCATATGTAGTAAGCAAAATAGAGACTATGCATATAAACACTAGTTTAGACCGAAGCTCATGTGGCTTTATGCGAGATAAAGTCAAGATGAAACTTTGGACCCAAAGAGCTTTATTACATGCATATTCATGTCAAAGTTGCACATAGGCGGGCTATGTTAATCATTCATCCAAGGCTTGCTCATATATAATTGCAAGGTTTACAATTGATTCAAGATTTTTCCCAATTTGATTCAGGGTTACAGTTGTTTAATTTTGAGAAGAGAGAAAAAAAATGATCGCCCCTATGTCTGTATTTATAAAGGTTGAGAGGTGCGGCATGACTGCCACGTGTCACTTCCGGCATGCTTGCCTTTCAATATCATCAACCATATCAATGGCGTTCGACATTAGGTCTTAATTTGATGATCTTCGACATTTCTTTGTATGCTAATGAATTACAGCATCATGCTAGGCATTCGGCATTCACACTTTCATTAACTACCTTTTGAATCATTTCAGAAAGGAGAGACTTACGATATTCTTCATTGGTTGATGATTTACGACATGCTCCTGTATAATGTCAATGCGTGACAATCTCCACCTAATATAGCTATTCGATATGCGACATCCACCTTATATTGATGGGTTTCAACATTCATCCTGCTTATACTCTGGATCGATAACATGCAATATTAAAGGGAGGCGGCATCGATGAGAGGCGGTATTGAAGAGAGGCGGCATCGATGAGAGGCGGTATTAATCCTTCTCTAGATGAAGTGTAGCACTAGCATTATTTGTTGGTGACATGTGACATCGATGAGATGTGGCATTGATAAAGCACGACATGGATGATATGCTGTTTTAATAAAATGTGGCATTGAATAAGTGTGGTATGGATGACATGCAGTATCCTCTTTTACCTTTATTGATGGAGCACATCATCACTATGGCTATATGCTTTCAATGTCTTTCCACTTGCTAGTCTTCAACATTGACTTTCATACCAATGAGGTGCGGCATTCCATGCCGCATTAATGATGCATGATATCCCATAAGGCATGACATTGCTTGCAATAGGTTCGACATCAACTACTCTTCTATTGGTGCGAAATGCTTATGCCTGTGCAAGATACTTTATGCTTTTTAGTCCGATATCTTCATTTGTTAATAAGTTCGTCATTGCTGTACGTTCATAAGTGTGATAACCATGTTGCCTTTGGATTCGATATCACTTCAGCTTTGACATTCTTATGCTTGATATGATATTATCTTGGAAGCTGAATTGTAGATTCATTGATTCGACATCATATTCTCTTACCTTTATTTTTATTCCCTTCAAAAAAAATATGGAAAACATTTGCACCCCTCCTTGTATAAAAGAAGATTTTTACAATTTAGTGTAAAATCAAGAATTTCCTTACTAGTACTTTGCTAGGTTTCCTTTCCAACCTGGTTTTCCTACAAAACACAAATCAAGCTATGATTTTCATCATTATCTTTTAAATTTGATTTTGGGCAAACCTTTTTGGATTTTGACAAGATCATAAAGGATTTTTCATTTTTAACTCAATGTTACTTTTGGAAGTTATAGATTCACTTAAAGAGACTAAAAATCTATCTGACAACAATTTTACTTAAATAGAATCCCATAGAATCAAGATTATAAAATTATCCAGCAATAATGATTTACAAAAAACCAAAAAGTCATTTAAGAATTATAATTTCTGAATAGAAAACCATTAAACCATCTAGAAATGTCATAGGAGGAAGGATCATGACCTCCCTCTAGGAGGTGCTTTGACCAAGCCCTTGTGGCGAGACCAAAGGCTTTATTCGCCCCTTATTACCTTATATGTAATGATTTAGGCTTTTCCTCTATTCTAAGAGAATCTTACCGCTTTCTATGATTAATCTAGTAGATATACTTGTTTCAGCTTCTTTATTCATCCATTGTAGGAAAATATGGCCTTAGATATTTGGCATTCCAAGTTCTTTCTATGATGTTACCATTTGTTCAACATAATCGATAGGTCCCTAGTGGGATTACTTCTTGGATAACAAGGGTTTGTTACAAATTTGGCCCAAGCGGTTCATCCGTTGGATTTTTAGTACTTTCCATGACTTTTTAGAGTACCAAATCTCCTTTTCGAAATGATCTTTCCTTGACTTTGGAATTGTAGTACTTGGTTATTCTGCACTGATATTCAGTTGTTCATATGGACGCTTCGTCTCTTAGCTCATTGATTAGGTCTAAAAATTCTCTTTTCAATTCCTGATTTGGATTAAATGCATATGAAACTCTTAGATGAGAGGGTACTTCAACAACCATTGGAAGCATGGATTTGCATCCATATGTCAAAGAAAATGGGGAATGTCCCATTGCAATTTTGGCGGAAGTTCTATATGCTCATAACACAAGAGGTAGTTCTTTTACCTAGTTTCCTTTTGCTTTGTCCAACCCTTTGTTTAGGATGTTCTTAATGGTTTTATTGGAAGCTTCTACTACTACATCAGCCTTGGAGTGTGCTACAGATGAAAAGCTCTTGATAATCCCATTTCTATTGCAGAATCGGGAAAATTCCTTGCTTTCAAACTGAGTTCCATTGTCAGATATTATGTTATCTGGAATTCCAAACCCAATGAAAATATTCTTGATTACGAATTTAAGCACTTTTCTCGATGTGATACTCGGTCGTGGTTCCGCTTCTACCCATTTGGTAAAATAATCAATGGCTACCACTGCAAATTTAGCTCCTCCTTTGGATATAGGTAGTGGCCCTATCAAGTCGATTCCCCACACATCAAAAGGCCATGGACTTGAGATCGAAGTTAATTCACTTGGTGGCAATTGTGGGATCTTAGAGAACCCTTGGCCTTTTTCACATCTCTTCACATAATCTATAGCATGGTTAGCCATCTGAGGTCAATAGAAAGTTTATCTCATAAAATTTGGCTAGCTTTATGCCATTAGAATGGTCTCCACAGAATCCTTCGTGAGCTTCTCTTAACAATTTTGCTCTTTTTCCAGACTAGCACATCATAAGTAAGGGAGTGAATACCCCTTTCTTATAAAGTATACCATTTATCATAATGAAGGTTGGGGCTGGATGTTTTATCCTTCTTGCTACTTTTTTATCTGCTCGCAATCTCTCTTTCGTCAGATATTCAATAATGGACGTCATCTAATTATCCTTATATTGATCATTAGTTTCTATATAAGAGGATTTTTCATAAAGATTTCATTTCCATTTTCATTTTCCTCGCGTGTTAGGGCTTGAGATCTAGTCAATACTAAAGACTCTTTTTCTGGCTTGGGGCCTTTTTCCTATATACTAGAATTTAATTGGTATCCTACTGGCATAATTTAGATTTCTAGTGCTCCTCGTGAGTTAGCCAACTTAGCTAAAGAATCAGCGTGGGAGTTCTTCCCTCTCGGCACTTGGTGTATTAAAAAACCCTCAAATTGGGTTAACATTTTAAACACCTTTATATAAGACCAACCTAGGATCCTTCATTTGATATGTTCGGTTCAACTGATTTACCATTAATTAGGAATCACTGAAACCTCAATCCAGGGGATTTTTAGTTGTAAGGCCAAGGTGAGTCCTGCCACCATCGACTCATATTCTGCTACATTATTAGTAGGCAGAAATCCCAATTTCATTGCATAATGCAAACGGTGTCCATCGGAGGTAATAATCACATATCCTGCTCTAACCCTTTCTTCATTTAAAGCTCCATCTATAAACAGTTGTCATTTTGGATTTAGATCTTTTTCCTTCTCTGATTGCTCCTTGATAAATCCTGTACATTCATTAGAAATTCAATATCATACTGGCTAAGTTCTATTCCCCATTTTACTAATCTTTCTGAAGCTTTGGGTTTACTAAAGACTTTCTTGAGTGGAAAGTTAGTTAGAACCTTAATTGGATGTGCTTGAAAGTAAGCTCTCAATTTTTGTGCTGTGAGAATCAAACAGTATGCTAGTTTTTCTATGACTGGATATCTGGTTTCTGCATCTTTAAGGCTTCTGATTGTATAGTACACTAGAAGCTAAGTTCCCTTCTCTTTTCTTATTAGAACGGAGCTAATTGCATGTTCTGAAACTGCCATATAAAGATAAATTTCCCCTTCTATAGGGCTTGATAGAATTGGTGGTTTCTCGAGATGATCTTTTAGTTTCTTAAAGGCTTTCTGACAATCCTCTCCCCATTTGAAGTTTTTCTTCTTTCTAATGATATCAAAGAATGAGATGCATTTGTCGGTAGCCTTGGAAATGAATCTATTCAACACTGCAACTCTTTCATTTAAGCTCATTACATCTTTGCTTGTCTTAGGTTTCACCATGTCTTTAATAGCTTGGATCTAATTAGGGTTAGCTTCTATTCCTCAAGCACTAATAATATACCCTAAGAATTTTCTAGACTAGATTTTGGAAGAACATTTCTATAGGTTGAGCTTCATCAGATATTTCTGTAATACCTTGAACATCTCTTTAAGATCGCCTAGATGGTTGCTTTTTTCTTGAAATTTAACCAGCATATCATCTATATATACTTCCATGTTACGGCCAATCTATTCTCTAAACATTCTATTTACCAACATTTTCTAGATGGCCCCGACATTCTTTAATCCAAATGGCATTACTTTGTAACAAAATGTTCCCCAGTCCTTTATGAAGCTTGTGTTCTCTTCATCTGGTTTGAACATCATAATTTGATTATGTCTAGAATACGCATCCATTAAAGATAGGAGTTTGTGTCCACTTGTTGCATCGACCAATTGGTCTATTCTCCAAAAGAGATAGCAATCTTTGGGGTATGCCATATTCAAATCAGTATAAACAACACATGTCCTCCATTTCCTATTGAACTTTTTGACCAACACTGGATTGGTCAACCATCTCGGATAAAGCACTTCTCTGATGAACCCATTTTCAAGCAATCTCTTGACCTCCTCTTTCAAAGCATTAGCTCGAATTTTGTCGAATTGTCTCTTCTTTTGTCAGATGGGTGTAATACTTGGGTCTATGTTTAAGGCATGACACATGATGGTTGGATCTATTCCAACCATATATGAATTAGTCTAGGCAAACACGTCTTTGCTGGATTGAAGAAATCATACCAACTCCCATTTGAGCTTGCCATCTAGCTCCTTCCCGATTTTCACTATCTTGTTAGGTCAATTGGATCTAAGCATATCTCCTCAAGATCCTTTGTGGGCTTCACTATTTCTTATTCACCTCCACAATCCAGTTCAGTGATGATTTCCTTACCATCTACTTCGTCCTCTATCAAATTTGCTTCTTTCTGTTTTCTTTTCTTTTCAAACAAGTTAAATCTTCTTAATGCATGCTTAGCTTTCCTAACGGTCTCTGCTTTTGCCTTGGATGACTAGTTTAAAGGAACTCCACCCAAGGGCATTTTGATTTCAATTATGATCGATTCATCTTTCTTCGAGTTATCATAAGAAATATTATCTCGTTTATATTGATCAAGAGTGGCAAAGTACAATTCTCGAGAGTTGTATTGCTCTCCTCTCACTGTTTCCCATCCGCTCTTAGTTAAGAACTTCACCATATTTTCGTGAGACAAAAGCATCGATCTCATTCAAAGTTGGCCTCCCAAAGAAGGCGTTGTAGTGAGAAGATTGATCCATAATGAAAAATAGAGTCTCAAAAGGCCTGGAATGCGATGGGATTCCCATTTAAACCAGAGGCCATATTTATCCCATGGGAGTTGATCCTTTATTATTGAACCGAAAGATGGGCTAAAATCTTAGCTTTAGCTTTTCTTTTGGAATTCTCATATGATTAAAGGCATGTTTTAAAATAAGATTCATTGCACTTCCAGTATCAACGAGGATTTTAGTCACTACAAAAAGCCCAATATGTGACAGTGATCATAAGCGGGTCGTTGTGTGGATGGCGAACCCCTCTTAGCTCCTGTGGGGTTATAGTCAGACTGTGCATCTAGATTTGAAATTTGGGGTTCTTAAGTGGCGGCTCTTATTAAATAGAGAAAACCCCATCTTTTGCCTCTATAATATATCGGTTTCTGACTCCCTTGCTGTTTCCAGTCAAATGTCGGCCTTCATGAATTACATCAATTAGGTTGAGGGGTGGAATGAAATCTAGTCGAGCTTCATTTTCTACATAGTTTGCAGTGTTGTTCGGGAAACTTTGGTTACCATGCAATTTTCTGATTTTCTTTGATAAATTCTTTTAAGTGTCCAGAACGGATCACTCTCTTAATTATCCCTACCAATATATGACATTCGTCCGTCTTATGCCCATTCGCCTTATAATATGCATAGTAATCTCCCCCTCTTCTTGATTCATGGTAGTTCTTAGCTTTGTAGGAAATCAAAAGGTCGCGCTTTCTTTCGCTGTAGCGAAGATATAGGATATCAGTTTGTTCAGAGTAACATAATTAGTCTTGGGACCTCCTCCTACCTCAGTTTCTTACTATTGTGATTAAAGCCAAATTTTCCCATTTCTTTCTTCATTTGTGTTTTCTTCTCGGAATGAAACATTTCATCAATACGGATGAATTTATTAGCTTGAAATTGGAAGTCTCAGAGATCTTTGCATCCACGAAGATAAAGTTCTTGCCAGAATGATGTCTGCTCAATCAGCCTTGAGCGTATTGCCATTAAGTTGTCTCTGTCGGTCATATCCACTGCCTCTAGCACTTCTGTGTTGAATCTCTTAAGATAGTCACCCAACAACTCTCCCAGTATTTGCTCGACATTAGCCAATACGCTGAAGTCAATCGTAGGATGCTTGCAAATAAACACTATGCTGAGAACTCATAAGAGAGGTGCACCCAAGAGTATATGGTCTTCTCACAATAATGTCTATATCAATTATCTACTGCCCCTTGGAAGGCGGTGGTAAAAATTCGATAGTTTACAGCTCCTGAAGTGTTATAAAGGTCCATCTGACATTTAAATGCCATTAGGTGATCATTCGGATCAGCAGTCCCATTGTATCTCAAGGATGGAATTTAATGTAAGATGGAATCCTTATGGATATGATACTATCTATGAATGGGGCTTCCTGGAATTTATTGTTGACTCTAGCATCGAGGGACCTCTTTTCTTTAAGATTAAGCATATCCTTCGCCATCTTTTCAGCTATGTCCCCCTTATCAGACTTGTACTCTTTGGAGATTGAACTTCTAGACTGCTCATGGGACCTCTCTACTAATCTTCCTTGATGATTTGCTTTTGCCTTATTGTCTACCAGTGATTTGGGAGAGAATTCCATTATTCCAGCTTCTTGGTTTCCTTTTCTCTTTTGTGGAGTCATAGTACTTTTGTCTTTACTCCTAAGCAGGGAAGCATTTAGATTCCTTCTAGGAGATTCAACTTCTTCTCCTTCAGTGGGTTTAGTTATTTTAGAAGATTTCGTGTAAGGACCTTTTCTAAAAACTCATGCATTGCTTTAATTTGCTGTGTTAGGTCTTTGATTCTGGCTTCACTACTAGTTGGCCTTGCTGGCTATGACGGCTGTCCAGCTTCCATATTCTCTGTATTGAAGTAAGGGATGAAATTGTCTTGTAATGTTGTTCTTTGTATTATCTCCTCATTTGAAATGTTAACTCGCTTTGGTCTTACCATTTTCCTGAAACGGAAAGAACTTTTTATAATCAGTTTAAGGAGGGAGTTATAAGGAGTCGGAAATTCAAGCCCTCCGTCTAGCACCAAAATGTTAAACTAAAATTGGTATAACACCCATAATGCCATGCATGATGAGCTAAAATTTGGTTTGTAACACCGATGACGTCATGACTAAGCATCACATAGTTGATGAAATCAAATGGTGGTAAAATATAAAGAGCTGGCCTAGCATTCATGGCTTAATACAAGATAATGCCATTCAGAATTGGCTTCATGATGCCCATGGAATTTTTATATAGCTATTCAAAAGCCTATGTCATATGTTCAAGGGAGAGAAGAATAAGTTGCAAATATATGCAATAGTCTATTAGGCATTCTTAGCGAACTATGTAAGTAATCCCATGGTTTGTAATCCATTAATCATATGTAGTAAGCAAAATAGAGACTACGCATATAAACACTAGTTAAGGCCGAAGCTCATGCGACTTTATGCGAGATAAAGTCAAGATGAAACTTTGGACCTAAAAAGCTTTATTATATGCATATTCATGTCGAAGTTGCACAATCAAAAACAATTAAGGTAGGTGGGCTATGTTAGTCGTTCGTCCAAGGTCTGGCTCATATATAATTACAAGGTTTACAATTGATTCAAGATTTTCTCTAATTTGATTTAGGTTGCAATTGTTTAATTTTGAGAAGAGAGAAAAGAAACCATCGCCCTTTCTTCCATGCCCCTAGGTCCGTATTTATTGGGGTTGAGAGGTGCGGCACTTCTGGCATGCTTGGCTTTCAGCATCATCAATGATATTAATGGCGTTCGACATCATGTCCTATTTGATGATTTTCGGCATTTCTTTGCATGTTAATGAGTTACGACATCATGCTAGGCATTCGACATTCACACTTGCATTAATAACCTTCAAAATCACTTCAGAAAGGAGAGACTTATGATATTCTTCATAAGCTGATAATTTATGACATGCTCTTGTATACTGTCAGCGTGCGGTAATCTCCTCCTACTACATGTATTCAATATGAGACATCTGCCTTATATTGATGGGTTTCGACATCCACCCTGCTAATACTTAGTATCGATAACATGAAATATCAAAGGGAGGCGGCATTGATGAGAGGCGGCATCACCTAGAATTTGTCATCAATCCTTGTCTTGATGTAGTGTAGCACTAGCATTAATTGTTAGTGACATGCGACATCGATGAGATGCAGACATGGTTAATATGCGGTATTGATAAAACACAACATTGATTAAGTGCAGCATGGATAATATGCGGTATCCTCTTTTATCTTTACTAATGGAGTGCATCATCACTATGGCTTTAGGCTTTCGATGTCTTTCCACTTGCTAGTCTTTAAAATTGACTTTTATACCGATGAGGTGTGGTATTCCATGTCACATTGATGATGCATGATATCCCTTATGGTGCAACATTGCTTACAATAGGTTTGACATCAACTACTCTTGTAT
Organism: Allium fistulosum; assembly: GCA_030737815.1. Taxonomy (NCBI): domain Eukaryota; kingdom Viridiplantae; phylum Streptophyta; class Magnoliopsida; order Asparagales; family Amaryllidaceae; genus Allium; species Allium fistulosum. The sequence continues at coordinate 190,392,466 of CM060902.1, read as the reverse complement.
TGGTTCGAAATGCTTTTGCCGGTGTGAGATACTTTATGCTTTCAAGTCCGATATTTACATTTGTCAATAAGTTCATCATTGCTTTACGTTCATAAGTGTGATAACCCATGTGGCCTTTGGGTTCGGTATCACTTCAATTTTGACATTCTTATGCTTGTTATGATATTAACTTGGAAGCCCAATTATAGATTCATTAATTCGACCTCATATTCTCTTGCCTTCATTTTTATTCCCTTTGAAAAATATGTGGATAACACTAGAATTGGTGGAACACGATAAAAGTTGCTACTCCTAAGGACTAGTTCACTTGGGACAAGTTCAAAACCAGATTTGAGGAGAAGTTCATATCGGTTGCCAAAAAGTCAGTGCTATTCAGGAAATCAATAGAGCTGAAACAAGGGGACTTATCTATCTCCAATTATGTAGTCGAGTTTGACGCTTTATCAAATTACTGGATGTCCTTCTTTGACATTCCATTGAAGAAGAATGCAAAGGTTATTATGGGGCTGGATGAATATTTGGAAGAGAAGCTAGTGGGTTTTATTGATGAGCCTTTTGAGAAAATCATCGAGAAAGATCTTTGCCATGAGAGTTTGTACCTTAAGTCAAATCCAACTGTTGCTACTAAGGAAGAGCCCAAGCTATAGCAAGGCAGTACTGGGAAAGAAGAAATGGAATGGAAAGAAGAAGCAGCTCAAGAAAATGGGCAGTTGGAAGAAGTGCAAGTAGGAGTTTACTTGCTATAACTACTGGGAAAAGGACCACCTTATCAAGGATTGTAAGATTAAAAGGAGGAAAAGCTAAAACTGTAATAAGATTAGGGCATATTCAAAAGAACCGTCTTGAACCAATTAAGTACAAATAGGCAGTGAAGGAATGCACTTTGGACGCTATTCCTACTTCATCGAGTGCTCCCTCGACAAAATAGAAAGGGAAGGGTGTCACCATTTAAGGTATGCTTTCTATTTATGGTGTTCCTATATGTGTTTATTTCAATTCCGTGGCTTGACATTCCTTTATATCTAGTGACCTCATAGATTGACTAGAATTGAAACCTGAAATTGTTTACCCACCTTTAGTAGTATGAACCATGTTGGCACTAGTCTTTGCATAGTTTATCATGGTTTGGTCTTATCGATCCATGAATGCTCTTTTGTTTGTGATTGTTTTATTTTGGGGTTCGTTGGGTTCAATAATATCTTGGGGATGGATCGGTTGAGGTAGTATGCGCTGGTGGTGGATTGCAAGAAGTTTTTGTTAACAATTGAGGCTGAGGTGGGGCAGAAGGTAAAGATTGGCTGCCTACAAAATGGCGATGTTATGGTTAGCTTTCTTTATTCACTAGAGGCCTACATAATGAGTTATCATTTATGCTTATCGTTAGAGAGTATCTAAACGTATTCGAGGAGGTGAACGAATTACCGCCACATCGAAAGATTGAGTTCTGCATAGGCTTAGTGAAGGAAGCCGAACTGGTAGTTATACCTTTGAGGCGTATGGAACCAAGAGAGAAGAAGGTGTTGGAGGTGTAAGTGAATGACTAACTAATGTGAGGGTTCATCTGTAAGAGTATATCTGAGTGGGAAGCACCCGTGGTGTTCACCATTAAGGCGGATAACTCTATGAGGTTATGTGTTGATTACCGTAAGCTAAATAAGGTGATAGGAAAGAATAAGTATCCATTCTCATGGATTGATGACTTATTTGATCAGCTCCACGACACGAAGGTATTCTCTCAGTTGGATCTTGCAATGAGATTTCTCCAGCTGAAAGTAGCAAAAGAGAGTGTGCCCATCACTGCATTTTGTACACTGTTTGGATTCTATGAGTGGTTGGTTATGCTATTCAAGCTAACCAACGCCTCGGCGTACTTTGTTGTTCTTATGAACCATGTTTTTAAGAATCAACTAAATAAGTTTGTGCTTGTGTTCACGGATAATATTCTAGTATATTCAAGGACGGAGGATAAACATAACAGACCCTTAAGGATTATGCTTAAAATATTGAGGAAGCACAGGCTGAAAGCAAAGTGTCACTTCCGAAGGACGAAAGTGCGATTATTGTATCATGTCATTTCTATATAAGGTACTGTGATCGATCCTACGAAGGTAGCAGTGTTTCAAGATTGGAACCAACCTAGAACGCTATGGATGTGAGGAGTTTCCTTGGACTATCGAGATATTATAGATGATTTATCAAATACTTCTCGAAAGTAGCAGTGCCATTGACCAATTTGACGAAGAAGGATCAAATCTTTGTATAGGATGTGAAGTGTGAGCATGCGTTCGTGATTTTAAAGGAGAGGTTGAAGAGTGAACTAGTGTTGACCATTCCGAGTGGGAATGAGATATAACAGTGTACACCGATGCTTGTGGTACTAGATTGGGTGCTATACTGATGCAAGGAGGTAAGGTTATCACCTATGCTAGTCGACAACTAAAGCTGCATAAGAGGAAGTACCCAACCCATGATTTGGAGTTGGCGACGATAGTTCACCATAAAGATATGAAGGCATTATCTACTTGGAGAAAGGTTCGTGCTGTTCAGAGACCAAAAATCCCTAAGATACCCATTCTCCCAAAAGGACCACAACATTCATTAGCAACGATGGTCAGAGTTCTTAGCCTCTTATGAATATCATATCTTATACACCGGGTAAAGGAAATGCAATCACTGATGCTTTGAGTAGAAGTCATTCCACTTTGGGAGTGGTGCTTCTAGAGTGGAAGCGGTTGAATTATATTACTAGTTATGACTTCAGACCTCATTGCGATTAGAGCCGGAGATGTTGGTGGGTTTGACCATCGAACTAACTTTGATTAAGAGAACTAGTACTAGTCAGAAGTGAGATGCTAGACTAGAAGAGATCATAACAATGATAGAAGAAGGAGTAGAGTCCAATGAGATGAAGTAGTACAGACATGACCGAGACGGTTGGATCTGTAAGGATGGGAGATTGTTTATTCATTACATTGATGGATTACGAGATGAGGTACTACGAGAGTGCCACCATTCTAGATCAACTATACATCCAGGCAGTAATAAGATGTACCATGATATAAAGTAGATGTACTATGTAAGGGGATGAAGAAGGATACCGAGCATTCATCTTGAAGTGTATGAACTGCCAATTAGTAAGGACAAAGCAGAAGAAGCCAAGTGGGTTGATGCAACAACTTGAAATTCCCGAATGGAAATGAGAACATGCATCGATGGATTTTATTGATGGCCCATCGAGGACCAAATGTGGCTATAATAGCATTTGGGTTATAGTCGATAGATTGATGGAGTGCTCAATTCATACCCATTATGTCTAATAGGATAGTATCCAACTTGGCCGACTTGTATATGAAATGGGTTGTGCAATTCCACGGTGTGCCGAAGAGCGTTATAAGTGACCAATACCCTTTATTTGCTAGTGAGTTTTGGAAAAGCTTACAAGAGGCATTAGGGATGGAGTTGCATCTAGTACAGCTTATCACCCATAGACTAGGAAGGTGAGTTGTATATTGGAGGACCTCTTACGAGCTTGCATTCTCGATTTCGAAGGCTCGTATGACGATCGTTTGCATTTAATGGAGTTTGCATATGACAATAGCTATCAGTCTAGTATCGGCATGACACCATTCAAAGCATTGTATGGTCGGTCGTGTAATGCTCCTTTATATCGGTGGGAAGTGGGGGAGAAATTGATAGTTGCACCAAATATGATCAAAGAAACTTCAGAGAAGATTGAAGTCATTCGACGACGAATGAAGGCTGCTCAGGATGTAGAAGAGCTACGTTGATAAAAGACATAGAGATTTGGAGTTCTCTATTGGCGATACCGTGTTTGTGAAAATTTCTCCATTGAAGAATGCTGTTCAATTTGGTAATAAGAGGAAGTTGGAACCGAGGTTTACAGGTCCTTAGAAGATGGCGGTCATATACAACATATTCCATGTCTCTCACTTACAGAAGTTTATGCATGACTTAGGTGTAACGATTACATCGGACCAACTTGATAATATCGAGATTAAACTGAAAGCTTGAAGACCCTGTAGGCTGATTCGTATTGTCGGACATGATACGAAGCAACTTTGGAGAAAGACGGTGGAGGTAGCGAAGGTTCAATAGGGGTGGAAGTGAAGGTGACTGCACATGGGAAACCAAGGAGAGTTTAAGAGCTGCATATCCTAAGCTCTGTATGTGGTAGGGCCTATTATTTATCGTAATTACTTTCACCTCTGATATCATATGGGGTAGTTTAGTATCTCGCATTCTAGGATAGGTTCATTTGTACTATTGATTGCATGGCTGCTTGTTCGATATGTTTGGTGGCTGTTAACGATTGCTAGGCATGCTAGGGTGACTTTGATTAATTATTTCTTGATTTATTTAAGGATTTCTGGGGCGAAATTTCTAGGAGTGAGTGTAACGACCGATATTTTACATACCGAAGGATCCTAAATATTATTATTTAATTCATTTGAGGTTGTATGACTCTATAACTTTGGGAAATCACTACTAGGAAAATTTTCCATTCTTAGAATTTTATTGGATAATTTTGACCCTGAAAATATTTTAGAGCCTATAATTTGGATATAAGCTGAATTAGGGCCTGAAACCATTCCATTAGGTCAAGATGATGGCTTCTCTTTCCGTAGAGTGGTCATAACAGGAAAAAGGACATATCATTTTGGAGATATGACCGTTTTAATTTTAGATTGCCGTTGGCCATATTGGTGGGTAATTAATTACGCCCAAACCTAAGCCCACTAATCCATTTTGGGATCCATGCTTAACTGGAGATGATGGGATAGATCTAATTATTTTTCTCATTTTCAGAAATAGATCCCAACCTCCATTAATTCATTTTTCATCAAAAAGCTTCTCTTTTCCATACTATAATTAATCAAAAATCATCATTAGATGGCAACTAGTAAGGGAATATCTAGATCTACTATTTGGTTGCCTAAGGGATCGTGCCACTACTGTTCATCTCGGATTTGAAGGGATTATTGGGTAATTTAGGTGCAAGGTGAGTGATATTACTTTTCTCACTATTAAATACATATTGATACAGTCAAATTATGGTTTTTAAGTTGATTTTCGAAATTAAATGACCTTTAAAAGTTAGATCTGATATTAACAACACCTTATAACCATGTTTAAAAAGATAGGTTCGGTTTTTGATATGATTTACACATTTTCCAGTCATAATTGTTATTTCATTGAAAAATAGATCTAGGGTGATTCATGACAATAAGTTATGTTTAGATGATTTTAATATGTTGTTTGGATGATATGGAGTGATGTTTGATTTTTGGATGAGCTGTTTTGATTTGTTTGCTAATTGTTTTTTATAGTTAAGAATATGATGCGCCATTTGGTGCAAATGATACCAAAGTGCTAGAGAAAAGGTGAAATTTGGATATGATATGCCGGAAGCCATAGGAAGTCTACATAACAAATTTAAATTAATTTGGGATCGACTTGACATAACAAATTTGGTCAGTAAGAACCAAAATTTGATCGTTAAGGACTAATTTTTTTGATCAAGGTGAAGTGTTTCATGTCACACGTCAAGTTACTTCAGGTTTAAAGGCCAAAATCTTCATAATTGGCCTAGGAGGAATCAGGTAGGCATGGGATTGTACTTAGAAGATTTTTTTTGGAACTAGAGATTTGGTCGGTATCGAGCACAACTTCGAGTCAAGATGGCAATGACTTTGGGACCCTAGAAAAGCTACTTCGAGTCCAACATGTGATGGGAAGGCAAGCAATAATTTGGACTTAATTAAACTTTAGGGGATGGAGTGTGACCGGTTTCAATCATATGGCTTTGAGCAATTAGGGCATTTACTTCGGGTTTAAGACCATTGGCTTTGAGATAATTTAAGGGGCAATGTGAAGCAAAATGATTAACTGATGGCTAACTTTGGCCAACTATTAGACCGACCAAACATAGTTGGTACCAACTACACATGGTCGGTACCGACCTTGTCAATGTTCGAAGGAATAAAGTGTTGTTCTGGGGATGCATGCATGGTGTCTTAAGGAATATGCATGTGGGTTCACTTGATCATTCGACATTCATTTTGATGCTTGTGACGCGATGAAATCGACGATAAAACTATAAGGGTGAAGGCATGAAGCTTCGATGGAATGGCCTTAGAACTTTGATAACTTGATTCTACTATCGATGTGGACATGTAGGAGTGTTCCTATGCTGACTTAATAACTGAAGTCAAAGTGATGATCCAAAGGGCGAGTTCAATGAGGAGAGCTTGTGAGTGGAATTATGATAGCATTCCATTATGGATATGGATGGTATGGAACTACTGACTGGGTTCTATTTTGTTGCATGTGCAAAGGGATTGTAGATACTCGGAGGTTTCCAGTGTCCTCAAGTGGAGAGGGTACATAAGGACGCCCACCTGGATTATGGCTATGGATTACCCTAGACCTTATTATTATGGGTCTATTTCTTGTCCATACGAAGTGGCATGGATTGAGCATCGTGAAACAAGGATTTGATTGTGTCTTTGGCTTATGATCATGCCACATGAGTATCTTATATCCAACGCACCCAAGTGATGTGAGAATTGTTTAATGAATGCTATGTTTTGCTACGTGTATTATGTTTACTTATCACCCAAGGGTTGTCACATGAGGTAGGTATTATAGGTGGGGTACCTAGACACTCGATATTATACTTAGATCATAGTACACTAATAAGTTGATAATAGTAGAGCAGCATATATTGATTATTATATGTTAACTCTTTGGATGCAGGGACATGTCAAGTATGATCTCTCATACCATTGTTCCTTACTATATCAATTTAAATAGTATTTTATTGCTTACAATGGACTATTTTCTGAATTGAGATCTTATGTATTGCTTCTTATTATCTCGAGTAGTTTTAACTGAGTAGATTATATAGCTGGTTTGGGTGATACGCGGTGTTGTGCCTATAGACGAGTAGGAGGTGGTGCTTTCTCTTATTCGCATGCAACTTATCATTGCTTATTCCACTGTGCAACACTATGGAGCCTAGATAACATTCTTCTACTTTATCTAGAGACAACATTTCTTTGAGTTTATTTGCTAGCTATATAACTCTATTTTCGTTTTGCATAACCGTATGAATTTATGCACTCTGATATCCGTAGTTTATTTTAGTTATTACTTTCTCGCCTATTTTATATCTATGATTGATATTATATTTTATTCGATGTGCTTTGAGTTGTATGATAGGTTTTGTTATCATTCTGTATACAACCCTTGATAATCGTTCTAAACTAACCGAGCGCCATAGCAGTGCACTTTACAGATATATTGAGTGCCAAAGGTATAGGTCGGTCATCACAATAGGCTTAATAATGGAAAAATGATGGGAAAATAGCATTCAAAAGCAAATGACACCTGATGTGAAGTGGTTCAGCCAAGCTGCCTACATCCACTGTGAAGTTCTTTTGCTATATAGCTCCCTTACAATTACAAGAAATTACAAGAGAATAACAAGAAAAGATGATACGCCTAAGATTGAAGAAGCTGCTAAACCCCGAGTGCTACTGATCTCCGGGAATTTGAGTTGGAGATCATAGGTTCTAACAAACCTAGATCCCCTCTACCAGGGCCCCAGCCAACCTCGGTCGATACCACCGAGGGCCCAACCAACCAAACTAGGTCCCCTTCACCGAGGGACCAATCAACCTGGGTCTTCCTCATTGGGGGCCCAACCAACCCCTTGGAAATGGACATGTATGGGGTTCTTATAGAAGTTGAACTATTGCTTGGACAACTATGATTGTACCGTAAAACGGGCATGAAGCATGCTTGGTCATTGATCTAGCCAAATGGACTTGTAGAAAGTCCACTGGTGAGAGAAAGAAATGCGTGGTTGAGATGAAGTTCAAAAAACTATACCAGAAGCATGTTCTACCATGCTTTGCATTAAATGTGCTTGTACTTGCAGTATGCTTATAGGATATGGGACATGCTTCTTGTAAGAAGTAGGTATGCTTGGTTGTACCTCTTGTTACCTTGTTTCTCATGCCTAGGCGGCAGAACGGGTCGAGCTTGGTTTGCTAAGACCATAAGGGCGATGGGGACCTAGCGAAGGCCTAGGGTGCGAGCCAGGTGAGACAAGATGGAGCGTAGGTCGCAAGTGGAGGTATCGAAGCTGGATTGATGATGGGCGACGCTCGAGATAGTCTCAAACTTTTCTGATCAGAAGATAACCAAGGGAGAGATGCTTGAGCAAGTGGGTTGGCCTGTTACTAGATTGCAGGCGAGCTGGAGAGAGGGAGTCGGTCGATCAATGGTCGATGGGCCGGGACAAGCTTGCGCCTTGTTTTTACAGGCGAACTGGTTATTGGGAATGCTGCACAGGGTGGCCTTGGCAGCAGGAGGCTTGATGTGTAATTGAGCAAAGGGGCCGATGCGAGCCTAGGCTGGATTCGTACTATCATCCACACATGAATAACCTAGTCGACTTGCCTCCAACCATGGCTAGCTTGCGAGCTGAATTAGACCCAGTCGGCCTAGACTGGATTAGGCTAGGTTAAGATACCATGATTGGTATGCCTTTGTACTTATGAAAAAATTGAGCAACATGGATCCATCACATCTGAAGTCCAATCACAAAAGTCCGCTTAACAAGTGCCATCCAAGATCTCATACAACCTAGTTGCCTGTTTGTCTAGACAAAACTTACTCCTAAAGCCTACACGCCTCGCGATCCACGCTCGGAATCCTAACCATATCTTCCTTAGAAACAATAATCATCCTCAAGCCTCAACGGTAAGCATCTCCCAACCATACTCAAGAAGCCTCCCGATCATGTGCATCACAAGTCAAATTGCACAAATGATGCCAATTCCTAAACTCACTTATCCTCCTACATGCCTCGTTCATTCTCTTTCCTGCCCATTGAATCCTTCCTCGACCAACCTTCCTGCCTATCTCATTTAGTCATATGCGGAAAGGGATCTGACAAAAAATCTCATCTTCTTGTATATAAAGAGGCAGCAACTTCGCACCATTCCTCTGACAAAAGCATTACAACTGCATTGTTCATTTGACAAAATCTCCACTATGCAACAACCACTTTCTATACCATAGTAGTCCTCTAATAGAAGCATGTTGATGTATGGCTTGCCAGCTGGCACATTTGGACCCCCTCCCCCCCAATGTGGCGTCTGATCTGGCTGCAACCATGCTAAATATCACGATTTATGGCTCTAGAGACACTTGTCATCCAAGGCATTAATTCAAGCCCTTTAAAGGATGATCTCTACAGCTATAAATAGTTGAATTAATGCACTTTTACAATAATCGAATTTTAAAAGCACAATATCTCCATTGTCTTCATTATTGTAATAAAAAACTCCCAAAAAGTAATAACATTAGAAGCCATAGTTGATATAAATATTGTCTAGATCGAACCACTCTATATTATGTATTGTTTAATTTCTTGCTTTGCATTTTACTCATATTACTCTCCTTTTTACATAATTGACAACGTTTTTAGTGAATGACCTTGCCTCAATACATTCACTACCCACTATTTCAAGGTTGATTAGAAATCTTGTTAACATTTTGACTTGGAAGGAGGACCTTTAACTTGAAGCTCTTCAATTTCATCACCTTTTATCCCTTCAAAGTGTTGGAACTGGGCCAACACTCAACAGGTAAAGGAGTGAATTTCAAATCCTTTTACCATTTTAGATCTTATTGGGCCTATAAAGTCTAAATTGATTTAGATCCAATCTAAATAATTTTAAATAAAATCTTTATTTTATTTAATTAATTGCTATAAATATTTGATTTGTTTATATTTGCGATATATTAAGTGTATATGTGTTTATTCGACTAACTTTTATCGAATTAGAAAATAGCCGAATTTATTTTAATAAAAATAACCGCAAGGGCACAACGTACAACTATAGTACGTGACGAGTACATGTTGATCCGTAGGGAATTGTATCGATTTAAAATTCTACTTAATCAAATTAAACCAAACTTGAGACTATTTTTAAGCTAAAAAATGTAAAACTAACTAGAAAAAGTGAATGAAAATATGAGATTAGAAAATAATTTAGAGGCAAATCCACTCTCAGTCTCTCACATAAATCAACACAAAAATAATCTATGATCTCTTTTTTTATCTTAAGTGGAAATAGTGATGTATTTATCATAAGTATGGTCTATTTATGTTATTAATTAACATAACTTAAACCATCAAACTATAATACAACACATAAAACCACTTATCAATTGTAATGAAAATGAAGTCAAAGCAAAAGCTATTTTAAGTATGATCTATTTACTATTATATTTAGTAACATAGATCATCAAATTTTGATTCTACTTTAATTTCACAATAAAAAATCATTTAGTTAGTCAATGATGTAAATTGTGTTTATGTTTGAATAATAATAGCCTATTTGTGATAACAACATAGACTATCAAATTGACTAATAAACTTACATCATAAACTAACTTTTCATGAAGCATAAAAGAGATAATAAATAACAAAATATGTTGAATTTACATAATTTTAGAGAGCTTCATCACCCCTAAATTGAAGGGTTTTAGCTACTCATTTGTGTTATCATTTCAATACATGTAAATTTCAACATAGAAAATAAAATAAATGCAAGCTAATTAAAATAAAAAGAGAGCTAATCTACTTGCATAAATTAAAACTAATCTAATAACATGAAAGGAAAGAGAGCTTATAAATGAAAATAAGCATAAAAGAACATCATAGCATGTAGAAGAATTAGAAGCAAAAGAGGCTTAGAAAGCCATTTTATTTCTCAAATAATTTTGAGGCTTACAACTTGCTTAATATGATAAAAGATTAAAGATTCATTACATGAACATAAGAGGGCTATTTATACATGCATAAAACCTTAATCAATATTTTATGGGGCTTTCAAAAAAAACCCTTTAGGAAGTGTGGCCACCAAGTTATCATTAGCATGAATTAATCATCCATTAAGTGTGCATGTAACTTTAATCTCCACTAACTTGTGCATTAGCTCCTAATTGTTGATTAAGGTAAGTGAGTAGGTGGGGTCCTCCATGATGCATCAATTAATTTATTTCCATCTTCATTTGCCTTCTTCTCTTGTGCATGCATATCTTCATGAAAGCTTCTTCAAATTTCCATCCAAAATTCCTACAATTAAAACTAAAGTGTGCAAGTAAATATTCTCTAAAATTAATATATGCATAAAATTACTATTTTACCCCTAAATTGATGCATGAATGATGATTTGAAAGCATTTTTGAAATTTGGTTTTAAACATGTAAAAACACCCAACTATGACATTTATTTAAAACAAAGTAGATTAAATATGGATGTAAAAATATGCACATTTACATGCACATCAAATACCCCCATACTTATCTTTTTATTCGTCCTCGAATAAACTAAAACTAAGATAAATCCATTTTCGTAGGGAGCACGATTGCTTTGAGTGTATGCAACAAGCCATTAAAGCTCTAGGTGTCCCTAGTAGGATGATTGTTGTTTCGTAAGGGGTTTCAGCGGATACTACCCACAAAATCCAAATGCAACATGAAAAATTCCGAAATGCAAGATTTATTTACAAAGATATGAATGCAAGTTTTTGAAAATATTTATAAATGAAGAATTTACTTTTAAATTGACACGAATAAGTTAAATATAAGTTTTGGTCATTATCATGAAATTTTAGTCATTTTACTCATCAAAACATCTAACAAAAATTAAGTTATCATCACAATTAGACTCGAGTTTGGCTAGTTGTTTTGGTTGATAACATAGTGCAACTATGAAATGGATCCTTAATTGATTGTCAAAGTTTTTCAAAGTGGTATTTTTATTTCTATTGAATAACAAATCGAATCAAATAAGTGAAAATAGTGCTTGGATTTCATTACTTCCTCTCTCTATTTTTGAAAAGTATTAATATTATTAATATTTACACACCTAACTCAGATAAACTGAGGCCAGATATACCGACCATGCACTGCCTTTCGGACGTACGTGAGAAGAGTACAGAGCGTGGAGAGTGTACACACTTGCGTATGAACACATGACTCTAGGTGGTTATTTTTATTAAATTTATTTACATACACCTAACTCAGATAAACAGAGGCCAGATATACCGATCCTACACTACCTTTTGGGCTTACGTGAGAAGGGTACATAGCATGGCGAGTCTACACACTTGCGTGTGAGCACATGTCTCTAGGTGTTTCTTATTTTCACAAAAACCATTTTTTTCTTCTTCGTCGTTTATGAGGAGAGAGTTTTGCAAAATCATCTTAGCACCATTTAACTTAGAAGAACAAAAATGTTATCACCTTTACTTTAAAGCAACCACTCTTTTAAACAAAGATTTACAATTAGGATATACTTCATAATCAACACACATGAACCTTCCTATATACTTGTTAAATCATAGTTACTTGTAATCAAACTTTATTTTTATTTTTGTTTAGACAAATAAATTTTCAAAAATTTCAATTTAATAACCAAAAACATATACTTATCCTATAGTGTTTCTTCAAAAGTAAATTAATTTGCTAAAAAGAAAATTTGTTTTGGGATTTTTTTTGTTTTGAGTTTTGGAAAGAAAAATGTAAAAAAATTAAACTATGAAACCATGAAAAATGATAAAATAAAGATGGGACTCCCCCCCACACTTGATTTTGACTGTGCCCCCACAGTCAATGCATGACATACTAAGTGTAACGGGGAAAAATATGTACATATTTACAAAATATTATTAACATTTCTTACTAGACGTAGAATGGCTAATGAAGAATCATGAGCTCCTTCTCTCGATTACTTGGCAATTCCAAGTACAGTTTTAAACGATGACCATTGACTTTGAAAATTATTCCATCCCTGGGGTTTTGTATTTCTATTGCACCATATGGAAAAACAGTTTGTACAATATATGGTACGGTCCATCTTGATTTTAGTTTCCCAGGGAATAAGTGAAGTCCTGAGTCATACAAAAGAACGTTTTGGTTTGGCGAAACGTTTTTCTTAGGATTGACTTGTCATGAAATTTTTTTATTCTTTCTTTGTAAATTTTCTCATTTTCATAGGCGTCATTCTTAATTTCCTCCAACTCGTTGAGTTGCAATTTTCGGTTTTCGCCAGCCTTTTCAAGATCAAAGTTTAAGTTCTTAATTGCCCACAACGCTTTATGTTCAATTTCAACTGGTAAATGGCAAGCTTTCCCATAAACTAAACAAAATGGGGACATGTGAAGGTTAGTTTTAAACGCTGTACAGTAAGCCCAAAGCACATCCGTTAATTCTTTAGACCAATCCGTTAACAAGTGTTCGTCGACGGATTTTCTATCGGTTTAGAAAACCATCGAACGAATTTAGAAATAAATTTACCGCAAGCGCATGACGTACACTTGTAGTACGTGGCGAATACGGGTCGATCCGTAGGGAATTGATGATTTTAAAATTCTATTCAATCAAATTAAACCATAGTCGAGTGAAAGTTAAGCTAGAGAATTAGAAAATTAGCTAACTAACTAAAAGAAAAGAGATGCAAATACAAGAATTAAATGACAATTTAGAGAATAAATCCACTCTCTAGATCATGTAATTCAACACATATGAAATCATAATCTCTCTTTTATGGTCATTAGTGCTTTAATTGATGTGCCTATCATAAGTACGACATATTTGTGCTATTAGTTAGCCAACATAAGCCATCAAACTTTGACACACCCCTTAAATCACTTATTAACTTTCATGAAAATTGACAATGAAAATGAAAAATAAATCTATTTTAAGTATGGCCTATTAACTATTGATTAGAAATATAGACCACCAAATTTTAATTTCAAATCACTTTCTTATGCCATAATCATATTTTGATGAAGAGGAATTTGTGTTAGTGATTGTTTAAGCATAGCCTATTTAGTGTCAACAATATAGGCTATCAAATTCAAAGCAAGAACAACAAATAAAACACTTCATTGATCATCATTAAGCACAAAAAGAGAGCATGAATTAACAAATAGTTGAAGCTACATAATTAGAGAGCTTCATTACCCCTAAATTGAAGGGGTTTAGCCTCTCATATTTGTCATTTGATTAACAAATGTAGCTAGCAACATGAAAGCAAAAAGAAAGGAAAATGAAAGCTAATGGAAAAGAGACGCTAATTAACAAGAATTTAAACTAATCTACTTTGCATGAATGTAAACTACACTGCTAACATAAGAAGAGAAGAAGCATGTAAATAAAAGAGAATTAACATTGCATAAAAGAAAGAAAAATTACATGAAATAAAATGTCTAAGTAGCCATGGAAAAAGAAGAGATAAAAGCTTTGATTTATTTCCTAAGCTAAAAACTAAGTAGGAGAGACTAAGTAAGGAGAGGGTTACATGAAACATAAGGGGATTTTATACATGTGTTAAACCCTAATTCATATTTTTGGGGAATGCCCAAAATACCCTCTTAGGAAGTGTGGAGGCCAAGTAATCATTAGCTTCAAATAATCCTCATTTAAGTGTACATGAAGCCATTAATTCCATAAGTATGTGCATTAGCCTCTAATTTGTACATTAAGGTAGGTGGGTAGGTGGGGTCCTCCATTATCTTCACTTTGAATTATTTCCATCTTCATTTGTTCTCTTCACTCTTGTGCATGCATATATCATCATGTAACCACTTGTAAAATTCACCAAATTTCCTACAAAACAACATAGAAAATTCCAAGTAAATTTTCATAATTTAATAAATTTATAAAAATGACCATTTTACCCATATATGAAGATGAATATGTGACAATTTCAAATAATTTGAATTTCGGTTTAAACAAGTTAAAATACCCAATATGATCATTTATTTAATTTAAATAGATTAAATATGGTGGTAAAAATATGCACATCAAATACCCCCACACTCATCTTTTTATTCGTCCTCGAATAAAGAAAAACTAAGATAAATCCGTTTTCGTAGGGAGCACGATTGCATTGAGCATATGCAACAAGCCATTAAACCTCTGGGTGTCCCTAGTAGGACGAGTGTTGTCTCGTGAGGGTTTTCAGCGGATTCTACCCACAAAATCCAAATGCAGAATCAAAGTATTTACACAATGCAAGATTTATTTACAAGGAGATGAATGCAAGTTTTTGAAAATATTTAAAATGAAGGATTTATTTTTAAATTGACACAAATAAGTTAAATTTAGGTTTGGTTATTATCTTGAAAATTTAAGTCATTTACTCGTCAAAATTTCTAACAAAAATCAAGTTATCATAACAAATAGACAATAGTTTAACTCGTTGTTTTGGTTGATAACACAGTGTAATTTGAAATGGATCCTTAGTTGATTATCAAAGTTTATCAAAGTGGTATTTTTATTTCTTTTCAATAACAAGTCAAATCAAATAAGTTAAAATAGTGCTTAGATTTCAATTGCTTACTTTCTCCATTTTTTCTTTTGAAAATTATATTGATATTTACAATATTTACATATGCCTAACTCAGAAAACTGAGGCCAGATATATTACCCATGCACTGCCTTGCGGACTGATATGAGGGGAATACAGAGCGTGGCGAGTGAACACACAAGTGTGAACACTTATCGACTGTAGGCGTTATTAAAAATAATTTTTATATACACACCTAACTCAGATAAACTGAGGCCAAATATACCGATCGTGCACTGCCTTTCGGGCTTACGTGAGAAGGGTACAGAGCATGGCGAGTGAACACACGAGTGTGAATACATGACTCTAGGTGTTTATTAAGAAAATATATACATATATACAAGAATTTATTTTTTTGTGTTTTTGTTTTTTTAGGGAGAGAGTTTCGCAAAATCATCTTAGCATCATTTAACTTAAAAGACAAAAAAAATGTTATATCCTTTACTTTAAATCAACCACTTTTTAAAACAAAGATTTTCAATTAGGATATATTTCATAATTATCACTTATGAATCTTCCTATATACTAGTTAAACCATTGTTATTTGTAATCAAACTTCATTTTTATTTTTGTTAAGACAAATAAATTTTCAAAAATTTCAATTTAATTAACCAAAACCATATATTTATCCTATAGTGTTTCTTTTTAAAAATAAATCAAAAATGCTTAAAAAAATTTGTTTTTTTGTTTTTGAGACTTGTTTTTTAAATTTTGGAAAGAAAAATTAAAAATAAACCATGAAAAATTGAAAAATGATGATGAGTCTCCCCCCACACTTGATTTTGACTATGTCCCCACAGTCAACCCAAGGAGAAAAATAAAAAATAAAAAGATGACCTATATTTACATGAAAACGAAAAGATTATTATTTACAAGAATTCAGAAAGTATATCGTCAAAAAGTAAATGAAACGGTCTTCCAAAGACCGATTCATTTGTCTCGTCAAGTATGCGAGACACAGCTTAAGCTTGGAAAACCAAACCGTAAAAGATTTCGAAGTTGAATTTGGATTTGGAAAAACGAATGCCATTTTATTGAAAATCGTACGAGTTGTTTCCTTTTCGATGATTTTTGGGGTTGATAAAACGATTGATTGATGTTCAAGCCTGTTTTCACCAAAGTGAAATTCAAATTTATCGTTGAAAACTTCATCAAAATTGTTGATTTCAAAATCAAAATGGTGATTTAAATCTTCCCCATCAAATTCGACAACTCGTTTTTGAAAGGTCCAAAGAAATCGTGTTCATTGAATTCGTCTTCCTTATTTGGATTATCAACAACTTCATCGTATATCTCAAGTTCAAAATCTAAAGTTGTTGTATTCAAATTTTCGAAATCGAGAAATGGAAGATCGAATTTTAAATTTGGTTCCACACCCTCAAAAGAATTGAAATCCAACTCAATTACCGTATTTTCAACAACTTCATTAAGATTGTCGTTTTCAATTTCAAAAGTTGTTATTTGAAAATCGTCAATTGTGGTAAAAGATGGATTATTATTTGACTCGTCACACGTTAGGATTTATTTTGTTTTTCACGTTGTTTCATATATGTTTCAAACAACGAATCCGTGTGATCATCGTATATTTCATTCATTTGCTCAACAAAATCCAATTTATAGTTATTAACTTGAGAATTTTCGATTTGGATTTGTTGAGAACAAAGATTTTCACTCGTATCGTAATCGACATTATTCCCATTGCCAAAATTATTTGAAAAGTGGATCACATTTTCGTTTTCATTTTGAAATTCATTTTGGAGTTCAAAATTGAATTGGCATGGGTTATAATCGAAATCATTTGAATTTGGAAGTGAATTCAAATTTTGAAATCCTTGAAAATTTTGACTTGAGTTATCACACAAATAAGAATTACACAAATCATTTATCATTTGATTTTGTTGTGTAGAGATTTCAAGTAGAGACGAAATGCTCTTTTCAAGACTTGAGGGTTGGTCATCGTTTTGAAAATTTTGTGGTTCAAAATTTGAATCATTTAAGCAATAGTTGTTGTTAATATATCCATACGAATTTGGAGTGAAATCATATGAATTATATTGATTTTCACAACTATTCTAAAATTCACGTAAGTGGGGAAACTCGGACATTTTCAAGAATGTTTTTGTTTTTTTTGTAAAGGAAAAATATTTACAAATAAAATTTATTTTTCAAAAGGGAAATTGATTTTTGTTTTGTTTTTGGATTTTCAAATTTTTTCTTTATTTTTGGAAAGGTTTTATATTTTTTTTTGTATTTTTTATTATTTTTGGATTTTTGAAATTTCAAAGGAAAAGGAAAAAATTTCAAAGAAAAAGAAAGGGAATATTTACAATTTTTTTTAGTTTTGAATTTTTTTAAATATGCATGAACTAATGCAACTAAATGACTGCAAGGGCAAATTACAAATGATTTATACTAAGTTAACCCAAAATTGTATAGTTACACATTGTCTTAAATCAACAAGATAGTTCTCAGCCAGGTAACGGGCAGGAGTTATCGGTGCACCACGAATCACCGTAGCAATGCGGCCGAAGGTTTAAGTACCTTTAGAGGAACAACTGCTATAATATTTACGAATTACCGTAATATTTATAAATGGTTATTACTCTACCGTAGCCTATACACCAAGAAAGTAAATTGTTCAAAGAAGACAACTTGTCAATATACAATTAAGAGCTATCGATGTCTAACCGTTATTATTAACAAATTCTAGGATGAAATGCAAAGCAGAAATTAAACGTGTATTAACAATGCAACTACGAATGTAATTTTTTTTTAAATATATATATGCAAATGCAAGCAATCAACAATGCAACTAAAATAAAAACAAGAGATATATACAATGTAAGGCAAATAAAAACAATAGATATATCAAGCAAGCAGTTTTTTTTTCTTTTTATAAAGCAAAGCGAAGCAATTATTTTTGGGCAACAGTTGAGCGAAGCAAGCAACTTTTCCAATCTGCTTTGGCAACCTAAAATTAAAAACAAGATATATACAATTGTTTTTTTTTGAAAAGGAAACTTAAAAGTGAGGTTTTACTTAAATTTTTTTTTGAAACAATGCAATTTACAAAACCAAACTAAACAGCACACAAATGATTTTAAAACAAAACAAAGCAAACTAAAAACAAAACTCAACAGTCTAATTTACTCGGCCCACAAACAAATCAACAACATACTTTGTTTCTCTTTTTTTGTTTTATACGAAAATCATCAGCTTTCCACTTCGTATATCCTTCAAATTCACACAATCAAAATCAATTGATAAAATGATGTCTCAATTCCATTTTTACAAAATCGAATCTCACTTCAAAATTAAAATTAAACTTCCACAGCTCAATACAAGGTCAGCGATTGGTTTTGGGAGAAGGCGATGTCAATTAATGTGAAGATAGCGATGTTGGCGATTTCGATTCAGGCTATGGGTTAGTGGTAGTATGTGACTTAGGTTTCGGATAGGTTTTGCGATTGTGAATTGGGTTTGCGAGTGTTTTTTTTCGATCCGAAGGGGACGTTCGAGGTGGATTGGGGGAAGCACGGTTCGATTGGATCGCTTTGAGGTTGGTTTGATGCTCGTGGAGGTTGTCGTGGTTGCTTATGGGTGGTGAATGTTGGATGGTGGAAGCAGTGAGAGGTGTGCGTGCGTGGGTTTAAGGAGTGCGATGGTGGGTTGTTCGATTGTGGGGTTCTGTGATATAGGCGAAGTGGTACAGGCAAATGGTGGCTCTGGTTTAGCAGTAAGCTATGGGGTTTGGTGGTAATATGATGGACAAGTAGTGGAAGTCTGATGAAGCAGGTAATGGTTAATGATAGTGTGGTAATGACAGTGTGGAAGTGGATGTTATGTTAGGATGATGATGAATGGATGAAGTAATTGTGGGTTGGTTTGTTGAACAAGTAGTGGATGTGTTCAAATTATGTTGAGCGAAGAGGGACAGTAGTGGACAGAACTGGTGGTATGTATACAAATGGTTTGGGGTAGGTGCTGTACTGGACGATAGTTGGTATGGTAGAGGATGGGTATGAACTGAGGAAGTGAAATAGAGGTGATCAGGTGGTCTTGAAGTTTGATTGAAGTTTGCGACTGTAGAGGATGGCAGCAATACGTAGTGGGTTTTTTTCTTTCTTTTTCTTTGTTGTTCGGAGATGGTTTGGTGATTGGTGATGGCAGTGGTTGGCTTTTAGGAGATGGTTTGGACTGCAGGTTAGTTGTTTGAATGATAGGAGGAGTATTTGATGGAAGGCAATTATGGCCAGAGGAGGGCTGTGGTTGTGGCAACGGTTCAGGTCGGGGAAGAAGTATGTTATGTTTTTGAATATGGCAGTGTATTCAAGGCAGCTGGCACAGTGAAGTTTCAGTGACAGTCGCAATGGATGTCTTGATGATGATGAGTATGTAACGAGAAATAGCAGTGAACATGTAAAGAGTGTATTGATCAGGGGTATGGTTTGTGGAGAAGTTGTATATTGTAGAAACTGGCAAGTGAAAGACAGTGTTGTTTGAGGGTGATTTACAGGCAGTTTTGAAGATGTTGAGATGGTTGTTAGAGTGGATGTATTGTGAAGTAGTAAAGGCTGCTGTTTTGTGCACTGTGATGTCAGAATTGGTCGAGGCAGTTGTTGAGGTGAGGCTATAAGGTTGCAATGTGTTTGCTGTAGTGATGAGATGAAGTGACCGGGGGAAGTGTGGAAAATTACAGAGGTGGTGATGAAGTTGAGGCAATGACAGTTGAAGGTGAGGAGGAGTCTGAGTATGGAATGTGTGAATGTTGTGTTGTAATTAGAGCAGCAGTTAAGGTGACAGTGGAGTAGTGAAGAAAATTTGAAGAAAGGCAGAGAAGTATGTAAACAGTTGCACAGAATTGTTGGTGGCCAAGAGTATGTATGTATTTGATGTGTATCTGATGAAGAATGGATGTGCAACAGGTCTGCAAAAGAAAAGTGCACTGTGACGTAGTGAGTAAGGTGGGATAGCAGTGAGCAAACAAGTGAAATGTGCACAGAGAGGGGTTATGTAACGTGGATAGAGGAAGTAGATGAATGTAGATAGTAGACTAAAAATTGTAATTTGTAATTGAAAATTGTAAATGTAAAATGAGAAAAGCAATAGCAATGAAACCCTTTTTTTTCTTTTCAATTGAAGTTGTGTAATTTTTTTTTAATATGAAATGCCAATGCAAAAACAAATGGAAAAGCAAACAAACAAATTGAGAACAAAAAAATCAAACAACAAACACACAAATTTTTTTTAATTTGCAAACAAACACAGAATAAAAAACACACAAAAATCAAAAGAAAATAATTCGAAGAATAGAAAATTAAAATCAAAACAAATCCCCGGCAACGGTGCCAAAAACTTGTTCGTCGACGGATTTTCTATCCGTTTAGAAAACCGTCGAACGAATTTAGAAATAAATTTACCGCAAGCGCACGGCGTACACTTGTAGTACGTGGCGAATACGGGTCGATCCACAGGGAATTGATGATTTCAAAATTCTATTCAATCAAATTAAACCAAAGTCGAGTGAAAGTTAAGCTAGAGAATTAGAAAATTAGCTGACTAACTAAAAGAAAAGAGATGCAAATACAAGAGTTAAATGACAATTTAGAGAATAAATCCACTCTCTAGATCATGTAATTCAACACATATGAAATCATAATCTCTCTTTTATGGTTATTAGTGCTTTAATTGATGTGCCTATCATAAGTATGACATATTTGTGCTATTAGTTAGCCAACATAAGCCATCAAACTTTGACACACCCCTTAAATCACTTACTAACTTTCATGACACTTGACAATGAAAATGAAATCTATTTTAAGTATGGTCTATTAACTATTGATTAGAAATATAGACCATCAAATTTTAATTTCAAATCACTTTCTTATGCCATAATCATATTTTGATGAAGAGGCATTTGTGTTAGTGATTGTTTAAGCATAGCCTATTTGGTGTCAACAATATAGGCTATCAAATTCAAAGAAAGAACAACAAATAAAACACTTCATTGATCATCATTAAGCACAAAACGAGAGCATGAATTAACAAATAGTTGAAGCTACATAATTAGAGAGCTTCATTACCCCTAAATTGAAGGGGTTTAGCCTCTCATATTTGTCATTTGATTAACAAATGTAGCTAGCAACATGAAAGCAAAAAGAAAGGAAAATGAAAGCTAATGGAAAAGAGACGCTAATTAACAAGAATTTAAACTAATCTACTTTGCATGAATGTAAACTACACTACTAACATAAGAAGAGAAGAAGCACGTAAATAAAAGAGAATTAACATTGCATAAAAGAAAGAAAAATTACATGAAATAAAATGTCTAAGTAGCCATGGAAAAAGAAGAGAGAAAAGCTTTGATTTATTTCCTAAGCTAAAAACTAAGTAAGAGAGACTAGGTAAGAAGAGGGTTACATGAAACATAAGGGGATTTTATACATGTGTTAAACCCTAATTCATATTTTTGGGGAATGCCCAAAATACCCTCTTAGGAAGTGTGGAGGCCAAGTAATCATTAGCTTCAAATAATCCTCATTTAAGTGTACATGAAGCCATTAATTCCATAAGCATGTGCATTAGCCTCTAATTTGTACATTAAGGTTGGTGGGTAGGTGGGGTCCTCCATTATCTTCACTTTGAATTATTTCCATCTTCATTTGTTCTCTTCACTCGTGTGCATGCATATATCATCATGTAACCGCTTGTAAAATTCACCAAATTTCCTACAAAACAACATAGAAAATTCCAAGTAAATTTTCACAATTTAATAAATGCATAAAAATGACCATTTTGCCCCTATATGAAAATGAATATGTGACAATTTCAAATAATTTGAATTTTGGTTTAAACAAGTTAAAATACCCAATATGATCATTTATTTAATTTAAATAGATTAAATATGGTGGTAAAAATATGCACATTTACATGCACATCAACAAGAAATCTTATCAACACCCCAAAGTAGAGTTTAAGGGTAATCTCTTTTGGTTTTTCTTAGATAAACGGAGAAAGGTATAATGTGTACCTCCTCTTTAATTTTCCTTTCGAATAGGTTGCTTTAGTGTAAACTTGTTCAGAACAACCTTCCGATCCAGTCAAAATGGCTAGTTTCTTTACTTAACAGCCTTCTAAACTTGTTGGGATGATATGGATGTCCCTTTGAAAGCCTTCCTTCCGAAGCGGTTACAAAGCATAAGAAGATAACCCTGTGAATCCAAGATTGAAACTTGATTTGGTAGGTTTTGACCTTATCGAAAGCTCGGTTGATTGGTGGTTAAGGCTTGGTTCAGGAACCCAGGATTAAGGTTCTGACCCTGTCGAAAGCAGTATCCTTAAGTGTCTTGGCTTGGATTGGAAATCAAAGGCCAAAGTGAGTTTGTATGAGGTTTCAACCTGGTCAAAAGTAGAAGTCTTGGAAAAGATGGCCTAGAACCAATAACTTGTATTACTTGAGAATATGTAGGTTTTGACCTAGTCGGAAGAGACCCTTCGATATAGTCAATACCTGTAACACAAGGTTAGGCCAGGTAAAAGCTAGAGAAAACAATTAGGTAATTAAAAATACTGCAGACTTCCCTTTCTGAACTCAAAGAAGGTTTTATTAATCAGTTTCCCTAATTCAATTTACAAATTAGGGTTTTACAGCTTTTAGAATTAAGAGAATACAAGTTTAGAATGACTGAGTTCGTATCCCCAAAACCTGACCCCTTGGGTCTTATTTATAGATGCGGGTCAGCACCTTTCGACCCTAATGCTTTCTACCTGGTCGAAAGGTGGCTGCCATATTGTCTCTTGTATGCTTCCGCATTTTTCGAAAGGAAAGGTTGTGCTTTTCTTCTCTATGTTACATTGTAAGGGCTTTCGACTTTGTCGATGGGCTTTATTCAGTGGTTTCGAAGGTGTTGGAATGCTGATGGTTTCGATGCTATTAGTTGCTTTTGAACTCTTTCCTGTGACTTGATGCGGAACCTCCCTGGATAACAATGGCTTCGACCAGTTCGAAAGGCTTAGCTTAGCTTTCGACTGGGTTGTCCAGGCCAATACACAATTCCGAGTTGTTTAAGTGAAGGCGAAACCTTTGGTTTCAAAAGGTTTGATGCTTATGTAAAGAGTTGTCCTCCTTTGCCTTCGAAAGGAGTTGCTTCGACTCATTTGAAAGGTCTTCATGCATATGGAATCATCTACTTCGAAAGCTGGTCACTAAAGCGGAAGGGTGCTTTCGACCCCTTTAACCCCTTCGAAAAGTTGAGAATCTTTTAGACTTTGGTTGTAGCATCCCTTCGAAAGGTCAAGCTGAAGCCTTTTCCTCTTGTTCTTTTTTGTCTTCTGCTCAAATAGGTTTCGACTAAGTCGAAAGGAATTTTAGGTAGTAACACAATCTTTACGATTTTTATTAACGGTTTTCTCCAAGATTTGTTTTATTTGACGATTTCAAACTTCAACTTGGCCACAAGTTTGAGTATCATACGGAGTGGATAACTTGTGGGTTATCGAGTATTTCTTCATTAAAGTTTCAAATAAACGATTGCAAAAATGGGCGCCGTTATCACTTATTATTGTGCGAGGTGTGCCGAACATCGTAAAGATGTTTTCTTTAAGGAATTTCACAACAATTCTATGGTCGTTGGTTTTACACGGAACGGCTTCGACCCATTTGAGGACATAATCAACAGCAAGAAGTATGTACAAATTACCAAAAGAACTAGGAAAAGGTTCCATAAAGTCAATACCCCAAACGTCAAAGATTTTGATCGTAAGAATGGGGTTTAAAGGCATCATATTTCATCGAGAGATTTTTCCTAGCATTTGGCAACAATCGCAAGTTTTAAAAAATTTGAATGAGTCTTTGAAAAGAGTAGGCCAATAGAAACTACATTATGTTAGGAAATTAATTCCTTGGTTTCGATGATCACAACTATGCAATGGAAAACAAATATACATATACAGGAAGTTGATATAGAAACATCACCAAAAAGACAAGAACAAGACTTAAAAGAAGTATCAAAAGGCTACAAGTCGAGAGAATCGGATAAGAAGTGATACAGACACAAGAAAAGCAACATGCACCAATCCAGACATCTGAGTGCACAGACCAGACGTCTGGTTAAGTTCTCTGGTTCACAAACTCAGAAGAAACCAGACGTCTAATTCTGAACTCAGACGTCTGCCATACATCCAGACATAAAACAGAAGTAAAGACCATACGTCTAGATTATAAACTCAAACGTCTGAAATGCTACCAGACACAAAAAAATAAATGAAGGTCAGACGTCTGAGGTCACTTTCCAAACGTCTGAAAATGGGTTCGACTGTGTAATTTCAAACTCCAACTGTCACATCCGAAGAGTCACATCCACTCCTCTTCACTGCAACTCTTCATCACCAACAGGAGCAACTATACAACGATTGTTAATGAAGGCAACTACACATAGAGACTCTTCATCACTATAAATAGCATAAGGAATTCAAGAGAAGATCTCACCTTACTCACTTACGCTCTTATCTCTTGTACTCTGAATTATTCCTGATCTATAAGCAATCAACTACATGTATTTAACTCTTCCATATATACAGAACTCCTCATTCAAATATTCTCTAGATGGATATATATATTGGAAGCATTTGTACTCAATAGTCAACATCCGTGTTATAGAACACATTCTTGACAAAGAAACTCTGCAATTGTAAACCTGTTCCTCCGGATCAAGTGAGGGTTAGCTGAAAGGAAATTCCGAAGAGGAGCTTCGGGACTGGACGTAGGACGGGAGGTCCGAACCAGTATAAAATACCAGTGTGATTATTTTCATTTACTTTGCTACTATCGTTTATCAAGTTATATTATATAGTTAGATGTTTATACTTGCATATATCCTATACGATCCACTCATATAGACTTTCAATTGGTATCAGAGCAAGGTTTGTTTAAAAGAACAGTAACACGTTTTCTAATCATTCTAACATGGCAAGTATTTTTCAAGAAGGACAATCCACTGCACGACCCCCACTTTTTAATGGCTCTAATTATGCATATTGGTCAACACGTATGAGAATTTTTATGGAAGCTAATGGTTTAGAAATTTGGTCAGCCACTCAAGATAAATATGAAGCTCCAACTACTGCTATGAACACATGAACCGATGCACAAAAGACCTTAGCATCAAATAATGCTAAAGCTATGAATGTTTTGTTTTGCTCACTAGACAAAAATGAATTTTCACGTGTCATGTTATGTACAACTGCATTTGATATTTGGCGTACCTTACAAATTACACATGAAGGTACAACAAAGGTCAAACAAACTAAAATTTCAATTTTACAAAACCAATTTTCATCATTTAAAATGAAACAAAATGAAACTATAGTAGACATGTATTCTAGATTTCAAACTATTCAACATGATCTGATGGCATTAGGAGTTAAGTTTACTGATTTTGATTTAGTTTCTCGAATACTCAACTCTTTAACACCTGATTAGGAAAGAAAGGTATTAGCTATTGAAGAAGCTAACGATCTTTCTACTCTCAAAGTTGAAGAGTTGATAGGAAATTTGATGTCCTATGAAGCTAATTTGCAGGCACGTAAAGAATTAAATTCGGAGAAGAAGAACATAGCATTTCCATCAATAAAGAATGATGACTCAGATTTAGATGAAGATGAGATAGTATTTATTGCCAAAAACTATAATAGATTCAAGAAATTTAGAAAGATGACCAAGTTTCAAAAAGAAGGAAAGACCAACTCAACAAATTTATCTCAAATTAAGTGTTATGAATGTGATCAATACAGACACATGAAAAAGGATTGCCCAAAACTTAACAATGATAAAAAGAAGAGCAAATTTGAAAAACTTAAAAAGAAGAAAGCTTTCAAAGTAACATGGGGTGACTCCAATTCTTCATCTTCAGAAAGTGATAGCGATAGTGACGGAGAACAAGCTAATGTATGTTTTATGGCACAAAAAGATGAGGTATGTCCGAAACTTAGCTATGAAGAATTATTTGAATTTAGCATGGAATTAGATGATAAATTTAGAAAAATTAAAAAATTGAACAAAGAATATATAGTAAAAATAAATAGATTAGAACTTGAAGTAGGAATGTTGAAAGATGAAAAATCTATTTTAGAAGAAGAACTTGAAATATCTCAAGAAAAATTAAGAAATAATGTGATAAAAAGTGAGAACATTACTCTAGAAAAGGAAAATTGCTAAAAGAAAATGTTGATTTTAAAAATAGTATTGAATTATTAAAAATAGAAAATAGAGAATTAAAAGAAAAATTAGATAAAATTACCAATAATGTATCAAAATTCAACAAAGGAAAACAAGATTTGGAAAATCTTATCAAAACATCAAAACCATCAGGTAATAGAAATGGAATAGGATTTAAAAAATGTTCTAAACAAAAGGGAAATAATGATAAAAATATTAATTATATAGAAGCTAGAAGTTTATCTAAACAAAAATTGAATACCAAAAATATGAAAATTTGGGTTCCTAAAATAAATAATAATTTGATTAGACAAAAGCATATCAGTAATTACTTAGAAAATGTAGTCTATAATAAAAATTATATTTATAAAGGTACCAAACCATCTTGGGTGTGGCTACCTTCCTCTAACAATTAGGACCCGAATCAAATATATGGGTACCAATTAAAACATTTTTTATCTTGTAGGTACCCAAAATAAAAAATAAGGAGAAATGGATACTAGATAGCGGTTGCTCCAAACATATGACTGGAAATTCAAAAATGTTATCAAATATAACATACATCGATGGTGGAACGGTAACATTTGGAGACAATTCAAAGGGATTTGTCATAGGCATTGGAGAAGTCATCAACTCTGGCATATCTAACTCTCCTATTATTACAAATGTTTTACTAGTAGAAAATTTAAAACACAACTTGTTAAGCATTAGTCAATTATGTGATAAAGGTTTTCAAATAAATTTTGAAAAAGATAGATGTAATATTTTAGATAATAACAAACAACTCATTTTTGAAGGTTTTAGAAACAAAAATATTTATGTATTAAACATGAATATTAATAAAAATTCAAACTTATGCTTAACTGCCAAACATGATGATCCATGGTTATGGCATAAACGATTTTGTCATATTAATTTTAAGAATATTAATAAGTTAGCTAAACATGAGTTAGTAAGAGGGTTACCTAAAATAAGTTACAAAGTAGAAAATTTATGCGACGATTGTCAAATTGGTAAACTAAAGAAAAGCTCGTTTAAATCTAAAAAAAATATTTCTACAAAACAACCATTAGAATTATTACATTTAGATTTATTTGGTCCAACACAAATAAGATCTATTAATCATAACAAATATGTTTTCGTAATAGTCGATGATTTTTCAAGATATACATGGACTTTATTTCTAAAACATAAAAGCGATACTTTTGGTATGTTTAAAATATTTGCAAAACGAATTAAAACTCAAATGAATTTGAAAATTAAAAATATTAGAAGTGATCATGGAGGAGAATTCGAAAATGATCTTTTTTCAAATTTTTGCAATAAAAAAGGGATAACTCATAATTTTTCTTTTCCTCGTACACCCCAACAAAATGGTGTCGTAGAAAGAAAAAATCGTACATTACAAGAATGCGCACGAACATTATTAAATAGTAGTGGATTACCAAAACACTTTTGGGCCGAAGCTATTGCTACATCTTGTGATGTATTGAATCGAGTAACTATTCGCCCAATGACTAAACAAACTTGTTTTGAAATATTTTTTGGTAAAAAACCTAAAGTATCATACTTTAAAACTTTTGGCTCTTATATTAAATACAAAAGATAAATTAGGAAAATTTGATCCAAAAGCCGATGAAGGTATCTTTGTTGGGTATTCAGATCGTAGCAAGGCATATAGAATTTTTAATAAAAAGAATAATACTATAGAAGAGAGTTTACATGTCTCATTCGACGAAAATCCTTTCAAACAACAGACTAATGATGAAGAAGAAATTATTCCACTAACAAATTCAACAAATTCTAGTAATAATGAAGCCAGTATACAAAATAACGATATTTTAT
The DNA here is from genome assembly GCA_030737815.1 of Allium fistulosum. Classification (NCBI taxonomy): domain Eukaryota; kingdom Viridiplantae; phylum Streptophyta; class Magnoliopsida; order Asparagales; family Amaryllidaceae; genus Allium; species Allium fistulosum. The sequence continues at coordinate 190,363,949 of CM060902.1, read as the reverse complement.
CATCTCCTAGGATTATTAAGAATCATCCAATAGATAATATAATTGGAGATCTTAATTCAAGAGTTACTAGAAATCAACTAAATCAAATAAGCCATATAGCGTTTGTATCAAACTTTGAACCAAAGAATTATAAAGAAGCCTCAAATGATAATTTTTGGATAATAGCTATGCAAGAAGAATTACATCAATTTGAACGTAATAACGTATGGGAATTAGTATCAAGACCTGAAGATCAATCAGTAATAGGAACAAAATGGGTATTTAAAAACAAGGCGGACGAAAATGGAAATATTGTTAGAAATAAAGCACGACTAGTTGCTCAGGGCTACAATCAAGAAGAAGGCATAGATTACGATGAAACTTTTGCACCGGTAGCAAGATTAGAAGCCATTCGTACTTTACTTTCCTTTGCAACTCATAACAATTTTAAACTATTTCAAATGGATGTCAAAAGTGCTTTTTTGAATGGTTTTATTAAAAAAATGTATACGTCGAACAACCACCACTTTTTGGTCATGAAAAATATCCCGATCATGTTTTTAAATTACATAAAGCACTATATGGATTAAAACAAGCACCTCGTGCATGGTACGAACGCCTTAAAAATCACCTAATAACATCTGGTTTTCATATAGGAAAAATAGATACAACTTTATTTATTAAAAGTGAAAATAACGAAATTTTAGTTGTACAAATTTATGTTGATGATATCATCTTTGGTTCAACCAACGAAAGGCTATGTAACGATTTTTCAAATATTATGACAAATGAATTTGAAATGTCACACATGGGAGAATTAAATTTCTTCTTAGGATTACAAATAAAACAACTAGAAAATGGAATTTTTATTCACTAAAAAAAATATTGTAACGATTTATTACATCGATTTAAAATGGATAAAACTTCAAGCAAACCAACACCAATGAGTACCACTATTCACTTAGAAAAAGATGAAAATGGAAAGATTTTGATGAAAAGTTATATCGAAGCATGATTGGTTCTTTACTATATTTAACGGCTAGTCGACCAGATATTATGATGACTGTATGTCTTTGTGCTCGATTTCAAGCTAAACCAAAAGAGTCTCATCTACGATCTGTTAAGCGCATTTTACATTATTTATCTAGTACTAAAGATTATGGTTTGTTTTATCCTAAAGGATCACCGTTTGAACTTGTCTCATATAGCGATGCAGATTTTGGTGGTTGTAGAATAGACCGTAAGAGTACCAGTGGAACATGTCATTTTATCGGACAATCTTTAGTTTCGTGGTTTAGTAAAAAGCAAAATTGTGTTTCGTTATCTACTTGTGAAGCTGAATATATCTCCGCAGCTCTAGCATGTGCGCAAGTAATATACATGCAACAAACACTAATGGACTTTGGTAAAATTATCAATAAATCTCCAATATATTGTGATAACACAAGCGCTATAAATTTGTCAAAAAATCCTGTTAATCACTCACGAACCAAACATATAGATATACGACATCATTTTTTACGAGACAATGTTGAAAAAGGAACTATATCTTTAGAATACGTAAGTACCGAAAATCAAGTAGCCGACATATTTACAAAACCATTAAACGAACAAACTTTCATAAAACTCAGACGAAGTTTAGGAATTTGTTCACTTCAAGATCTTAACTAAAATTGAATTAAAAACTAAATTTAGTTCACCTCTTCATTACCACAAATTACTGAATTTTTGAAACCATTAAAATTTTAGAAAATTAGTTTTTCTATAAATAACCTTTTTCATCATATATAAATACACATGTTTATATCACAAATATATACAAAGTATCGAATTCTTGAAATTTAAAACAATGTCTTCTGGGAGTTCCTATATATCTATCTCCGTCTCCACACCATCAACGGACAGCGCAGTAGACACACCACAATGCCTTCCGACATCTACACCAAAGCAAGAACCGACAAATAGGTGGTCCTCGTATCATACGGGTATTACTCTAGAGAATAAGAAAACTAAAAGATCCTTGTTTATCTCTCCTGATACAAAGGAGAAAATTGATGAAATTCATCATTACCAAAAACAACAGATGGATCTTCAACGAGAACTTTATTTCGAACAGAAGGTTACGGCACGAAGACTAAGTTTTCTAGAACAAGTGGCGATGAAGTTTTGCTCATCACGAAAGAAAGATGTACATGAACCACTACCAAAACCTTGTAGTTCATTAGATCCATCTTCTTCGTATCGCACTCCTTCAGATCCTTCCCCAAGATGATATTCTGGCTCCCCACGGACCCACGAACGTAGGAATATATGGTCTCCACTTAAACCATGGAAGGATAACGACTCGGGAAATCCTAAAACTCCATCGCCTAATAAATAAAAATAAATTTAATTAGTGTATATTTGTATATGTTATTATATTATATATGTATATGTACATTTGATAAATAAATATAACCATCAATTTTATACTATTTTTAGCAAAATTGCTCCTTTCAGACGTCTGACTATTGTCTTCAGACGTCTGATTCACTGATATATGTCACAACTTTAAGTACTGTGCATATGTCAGACGTCTGATATAGCCCCCAAACGTCTGAAATGAAGCTCTGCCTTCTTCAAAAGAACATTCAGAATAATTCAGACGTCTGAACTAATTTCCAGATGTCTGACTTAATTATCTGTTTCACAATTAAACCAAAACAGACGTTTGTGTACAAATCTAGACGTCTGATTACTCTCTCTGCCTCTACAATTTTCAATCTATATCAAATCAGACATATAACTCATAACAAACAGACGTTTGTTTGAGTGTTCTGTATAATCTTTAGGGCAAACCAGACGTCTGCTTTCAGCTTCAGACGTCTGGAATTCAATCGACCTTTATTATAACCCCAAAAGAACGTCATTTTTTATACTTTTCAAATTCAAATTAAATTTCCTCTCTGCCGATTTGCAATTAAACTTCAAATTCCGCTTTAATTCACGTCGATATCAGAATGCCTCCTCGAACAAAGAACATCAAAGCTCCAAAACGAAAACAAGATCAAACTACGTCATCTTCAAACCCTCAAGTATGTTCCGATGAGCAAATCGAACGTTGGATGAATAAAGCTCCTCATTCTATAAAGAGGTATGAAGAAATTAAAAAGAAGAAAATTCATACAGGACCCTTTTATAATCTCTTAAAATTTCCTATGTACGATTTGGATGAATTGTGTGAAAATGCTGGTGTAGATACCCTAATTTCATTTCAATCCAATGATATTCAAATAGATCAACTAGCTATCTTCTTATTCTATGCCAATCTAGATAGCACTACAGTATGGAATACAGAGGACGAAGATAATTGGTTATGGTCGAGCATTTATGGAAACACGATTAGGTTAACTTCGGGAATAATAGGAAGAACTTTAGGATGCTCCGACACCGGCGAAGACCTACACAACATTCCGGATATGCGATTTAAGCCCCGGAATAGTATTACCCATCAAATATGGGAGGACGAAATGCCAAAATTTGCCTCAAAATATTTGCGTCCGAAAGCTCGGCTCCTAACAAGGATAATAATCAATACAATTGTTCCGCGAATGGGGAGTCACGAGCAAATAACAGAATTGGAGCACAAAGCGCTTTATGCTCTCTTTAGCGGGACTCGAATTAATTGGGCAAAATTCATATTCGATGAACTAAAACAATTTTGGAATCGATCGAGGCCATCAATCATCTACCCTACCTATATTATGAGGCTACTTCGTGCGCATAATATTCCATCTTATTTATCCACTTTTGAAGAAATTTCGACGAAGTATGCCTCCACCAAATTCTTCTCTTTGATGCACTTACCTGAAATTCCACCGGAATATATGTCTTTTGAAGATTGGACACACAATCGCCACTCTCGAAGAGTTGAGCCTCCTCCTCCTCCTCCCACTGATCCATCGCAAGAGGCAGAACAACATAGAGAAATCACTCCTCCTCCTCCCGCTCCATTTGACTATCCAGGACAAGAAGACATTATAGAGACTCGACTAGAAACAGATCCTAATGAAAGTATTCGAGATATTACACTCAGAAATCAACATATATTATCTCAAAATCAAAAGTACTTGGCTAGGCGAATCGACAAATTTGAAACTTCATTTGCTACACGACTAGCCACAGTCGAAGACTCTCTCTCAACTGTCCTATCAGTTCTAAAAGAGGTTCTACAGCGAGTTCGTGGTCCTTCACCACCTTCTGAGGATTGGCCTACTCCTGTACCCTCTCCTCCTACAAAACACTCTAAATTATTTGACGATGACCCTTCCAACGAAGCTTTGACATCTCCTTCTAAGCCAACCACTTCTGACAAACCAAAGGAAGATGATCCAAAACAAGCTTCTCCTAAGGAACTCTAGAATTTAGTCGTTTTGTTTTCGCATTTGTTCAAATCTATGAATGTAACTTCTTCTTATTATTAATGAAAATTTCTTTTTGGCTTGACCTTTTAAATATTCTTTTTGATAATGTCAAAGGGGGAGAAATATATATATACTCTTAACAACAAAACTAAGCACATATTCAGGGAGAGATTTAAAATATATATATATATAAGTACATTGAATAGTTGTCATCATCAAAAAGGGGGAGATTGTTAGGAAATCAATTCCTTGGTTTCGATGATCACAACTATGCAATGGAAAACAAATATACATATACAGGAAGTTGATATAGAAACATCACCAAAAAGACAAGAACAAGACTCAAAAGAAGTATCAAAAGGCTACAAGTCGAGAGAATCAGATAAGAAGTGATACAGACACAAGAAAAGCAACATGCACCAATCCAGACGTCTGAGTGCACAGACCAGACGTCTGGTTAAGTTCTCTGGTTCACAAACTCAGAAGAAACCAGACGTCTGATTCTGAACTCAGACGTCTGCCATACATCCAGACATAAAACAGAAGTAAAGACCAGACGTCTGGATTATAAACTCAGATGTCTGAAATGCTACCAGACATAAAAAAACATATGAAGATCAGACGTCTGAGGTCACTTTCCAGACGTCTGAAATGGGGCTCGACTGTGTAATTTCAAACTCCAACTGTCACATCCGAAGAGAGACATCCACTCCTCTTCACTGCAACTCTTCATCACCAACAGGAGCAACTATACAACGATTTTTAATGAAGGCAACTACACATAGAGACTCTTCATCACTATAAATAGCATCAGGAATTCAAGAGAAGATCTCACCTTACTCACTTACGCTCTTATCTCTTGTACTCTGATTTATTCCTGATCTATAAGCAATCAACTACCTGTATTTAACTCTTCCATATATACAGAACTCCTCATTTAGATATTCTCTAGATAGATATATATATATTGGAAGCATTTGTACTCAATAGTCAACATCCGTGTTATAGAACACAATCTTGACAAAGAAACTCTGCAATTGTAAACCTGTTCCTCCGGGTCAAGTGAGGGTTAGTTGAAAGGAAATTCCGAAGAGGAGCTTTGGGACTGGACGTAGGACGGGAGGTCCGAACCAGTATAAAATACCGGTGTGATTATTTTCATTTACTTTGCTACTATCGTTTATCAAGTTATATTATATAGTTAGCTGTTTATACTTGCATATATCCTATACGATCCACTCATAAAGACTTTCACATTGAAGCACCTTTTCAGCAGTTTTTCGAGGACAAAAATGTCCACCGCACGCTTGAACGTGACAAAATGAGAGAACACTCTTGATTTCGTTATCCAGGATGCAACGTCAAATGATTTGGTCCGGACAATACTTGAACAAGTATGGAACGTCCCAATATAAGTATTTGACTTAGGAAAGAAATTTGTATTTATCTTGTTTTGACCAAAATGAAGGAGTTTCCTTAGTGACTAAATAGTTCACTATTTCTGCATAACATGGATCGACAGAAACAGAAAGGAATTGTTCGTCGGGAAAGCTCTCGTTGATCGGTAAAGGAGATGGAGCATTTGGGAGACGCAACAGATAATCGACGATCCTTTTTTATCTCTTATCGTGAGGTCAAATTCTTGAAGTAGAAGGATCCAAGGGATCAAACAAGACTTAGCGTCCTTTTTAGCAAAAAGGTACCTAAGAGCGGAGTGGTCAGTATAAACCGTAATGTGTGAGCCAACCGGATAAGGTCGAAACTTTTCGAGTGCAAAGACTACTGCTAGAAGCTCTTTCTCAATGGTCGTGTAATTGAGTTAAGCATCGTTTAGAATCATACTAGCGTAGTAGATGACGTGAAGAATTTTGTTGATGCGTAGTCCTAAGACATCACCAACTGCGAAGTTAGTAGCATGGCACATTATTTCAAATGCAAGATCCTAATTCGGTAAGCAAATGATGAGAGCATAGATGAGTTCGTTTTTGAGACGTTCAAAAGCAGAAACACAATCAGAATTGAAATCAAAAGGAACGTCTTTTCCAAGAAGAGTCATAAGAGATCGAACAATCTTACTGAAGTCTTTCATAAAGCGTCAATAAAAACCCACGTGTCTAAGAAAAGAGCGAATGTCTTTAACAGATTTGGGAATGGGTAGATTTGCAATGACATCAATTTTTGCTTTATCTACCGCAATTCCTTTATTTAAAATGACATGTCCAAGAACTATGCCTTGAGTGACCATAAAGTGGCATTTTTTCCAATTTAGCGTTAAGTGTTTGTCCTTGCATCGTTTAAAAACCAACTCAAAATGGCATAAGCATTCAGAAAAAGAGTTTTCAAAGATTGAAAAATCAGCCATAAACACTTCAAGAAAACATTCGATCATATCAGAAAAGATGCTGACCATTCATCTTTGAAACGTAGCAGGAGCGTTGCAAAGGCCAAAGGACATACATCGATACACAAAAGTGTCATAGGGAAACATGAAAGTTGTTTTTTCTTGATCTTCAGGAGCGATTGGAATTTGGTTATAGCCGGAATAACCATCAATAAAGCAATATAATTCATGGTCGCTAGACGTTCGAGCATTTGGTCAATAAAAGGAAGAGGGAAGTGATCCTTACATGTTGTAGCATTTAATTTTCGATAATCAATGCAAACACGCCAACCCGTCTGAGTACGAGTTGGAATGAGTTCATTAGAATCATTCTTGACGACGGTAAGTCCAGACTTTTTTGGTACAACATGAATTGGGCTAACCCACGAACTATCAGAGATTGGGCATATGATTCCGTTGTTGAGAAGTTTAAGAATTTAATCATGAACCGCATCCTTCATTTTTGGGTTAAGCCTTCATTGCACGTCATAAACAGGCTTGGCATCATCGACTAAATGGATGCGATGTTTAACAAGAGCGGAACTAATTCCCTTTCTATCGATGATCGACCATCCAATTTCTTCTTTGTTTTTCAAAAGGATTGAAAGTAAGGAAGTTTCTTGATCAAGAGAGAGAGTTGTAGAGATTATGATGGGAAATGTGTCGTTGTCACCTAAGTATGCGTACTTAAGGTGATCAGGAAGGGGTTTAAGGTCCAACCTCGGGGGTTGCTCGATCAAAGAATTAGGTTAAGATTCGGACTCAACTGGAAGCGAATCAAAGGGGAGCGCGTATTCAATCTCGTTGGGGATTTCGTGAAACATTTTTTCATACTCGGCCTCGCGTTCATCGTTAAGGTCAATCATCTCGTTTTCGAAGTTTTCGTGAATGGCACTAACTTCCAACGTTTGGTCGTGTGGTTCAATCGATTGATTTTCAAGATTGAAAATGTTAATATCTAAAGTCATGTTTCCAAAAGAAATTTTCATCGAACCGTTGCGAAAATTTACTAGAGTGTTTGAAGTAGCCAAGATAGGTCGGCCTAAAACCAATGGAATTTGACTCATTGGATTATTTACGGGTTGAGTCTCCAAAATGATGAAATCGACGGGGAATATGAATTGACCGATTTTGATGAGTACATCCTCGATTTCTCCCACGGGTTTCTTAATAGAACGATCGGCAAATTGAAGAGTTACTTTTGTTGATTTTAGTTCACCCAAGCCAAGTTGTTGGTAAACTGAATAAGGAATCAAATTTACACTCGCACCCAAATCGAGTAAGCATTATCGTTCATGTTCACTTACAAACGTGGCTAGTTGACTCATTTGCATTTCAAGTTTTGCAATTGACTGACTCGTGTTTTGCATATATGAGGTTAATAAATTTTGCAAATTATTATTTGATTGGATGCTTTGAGTAGTTGCTTTAGCCAACGTTTCAATACTTTTCTCTAGTGAACAAAAACATTTATCGTCTTGGGGACGGGGAGCAAAATTTGGTTGATAATTTGATTGTTGCGGTTGATTTTGAGATGGGCCCGCAAAGTTTTGTTGAAAATGATTGGGCTGAAAGGGAGGATTTGAAGCATTATTCAGAAATGCTTGAAAACTGGGACAAACCACATTCTTGTTGGGATTGTTTTGATTCCACGCAAAGTTCGGATGATTTCTCCAACCAAAATTGTACGTTGGTGAAAATGGGTCATTTTAAACTTTGTTGAAAGCATTGAGTTGTTCGACAGAATTAGAGCACTGATCGGTAATATGATTAGAATCGTTGCATTTATGACACATGTGTTGGGAAGCTTGGTTCTTTTTGGTTAATGAGAAAACATGGTCGAATTTGTTAATCATTGCGTCGATTTTAGCTTCCAAAGCCAAAGATGATCCTATCGAGTGTGCGCTCGATCGTGAGTAAATTGATTTTTCATTAGAACGTTCCCATTGGGATGACTTTTCGACTAGGTTTTCAAGAAATTGCCAAGCATTGTCATGATGTTGGGCGAGAAAGTTCCCTTGGCACATAGAATCTAGCATGGTTCATGAACTGTTTTCGAGTCCATCGTATAAGATTTGGAAAAAAATGCATTTTTCGAAGTTATGGTGTGGTCATTTTATCAAAAGCTCTTTAAATCTTTCAAAATATTTTCCAATTGGTTCACCCCTAAATTGATGAAAATTTACGATTTTGTTTCAGATTTTAGTTGGTTTTTCCAAGGGGTAGAACCTTCTTAAGAAAACCTTAACGAATTCTTCACAAGTTTTAATCGAATTTGATGGTAAGTTGTACAACCATTTTTCAGCGTAATCCAAAAGAGCAAATGAAATTAATCGAAGTTTGATTCCATCATCACTAAGTTGTTGGAGTTTAATGGTTGTGCAAACTTGTTCAAATTTCGTCAAGAAAATGGATGGTCATCGTGTTCTAAATTGCCAAATTTTGGAAGCATGGAAATATGGTTTGAATGAATTTCGAAATGGTTACCCGTAGGAATGGGTAACGTGATACAAGAAGGAATAGAAACTCTATCGGGAAAGATTCTATCCATAAGAGTTTGAGGGGCGTTCTCGTTTGCCATTGTTGGAGTATCGTCTGTTCGGTTTAAACGATTTGTAGTAGAGTCTCGAGTCCAATGATTCGTTATTGTGTAATGAGTTCAAGTACTCATGCAATAGCGGCAGATTAAGGGAAGAGAAAGAAGTTAGAATCAAATTGAAGAGAAAGAAGCGAGGTTTAGAAAATGAAGTGAGAAATTGTTATATATATATATATCTTAAAGGAGGAATATTTACCAAAAGAGATTTATTTTTCAAAAAGGGAGATTTGATTTTTGTTTTGTTTTTGGGATTTTTAGATTTTTTCTCTTTTTTTTGTTTTTGTATTTTTTTTGTTTTTGTATTTTTTTTGTTTTTGAAAAGATATATATGTTTTTTTTTGGATTTTTGTTTTTCTATAAAAACTAACTCAATTTTTTTTGGATTTTGATTTTATTCGAAAAATTTCAAAGGAGAAGATTTAAAAGAATTTTTTTGTTTTGGATTTTAAAAAAAAACTAAGTTATGTTAAATTTACAAAAAAAATTTAGTTTTGGATTTTGTTGTTGTTTTTTTAAATATGCATGAACTAATGAAACTAAATGAATGCAAGGACTTAATTACAAATTTTCGGTCCTTAGTAGCTCCTAACCTAAAATTGAATAATCACACTTTTTCTTAATCCAACAATATATTTCTTAGCCAGGTAACATATAGGATTTATCGGTGCACCACGAATCACCGTAGCAATGCAACTGAAGGTTTAAGTACTTTCAGAGAAACAATCAGTATAATATTTACGAATCACCGTAATATTTATAACTGATTATTGCTCTGTCGTAGCCTAGACACCAAGAAAATAAATTGTTTAAAGAAGACAACTTGCCAAGACACAATTAAGCCCTAAATGAGCTCGTGACTCTCTTAAGCCAATGTATAACCGTTATTATTAGTCAAAATTTTATAATAAAATGCAATTTGTGGGCCAAGGAAGGGGTGATGAAATCCCCCACCTTATGTGAATTGGGGTGTTGGCCTTAGAAAAGAAAAACAAGATGATACGAATGCAAAGAAGAATTTAAACGTGAATCAACAATGCAACTATAATGAAATTTGTTTTTGTTTTTGAATATATATATATATGCAAATGCAAGCAACCAACAATGCTATTTAAATAAAACTGGAGATTAGAACACGATACCAGAGCGTGCAGAATTATTAGCATTTTTTTAAGCAGCGATTTTTAGCGCAATTAGAAAGCAAAGCAGAGCAGTCAAAAGCAGCAATTCCTATTTATTTCCTACACAACCTGAAAAAAAAGATTCGAATACTATTTTTTATAGGGAATTTTTATAAGGATCGAAAGAAAACAAAAGCAAAATTGAACTTTTTTTTTGAAGAGAAGGATGAATGAAAGTTCAAAAAAAACAAAAGAAACAAAAGCCCAACTTTTAAAAGAAACTTAACAAAAAGTTAATGACTTCTAAATTTTTTTCTCTGTTTTTTGGTTTTTTTTAAATAAGAAGGTATTTTAGCAAGAGAAAACAAAAGGATTTAAGATAAAATTAAACAAATTAATCAACTCAGCCCATAGCTACAATTCTCGACCCACTACCCAAATACGTTTTTCTCCCTTTTTTTCTTAAACCGTTTCCTCTGATGCCCAAAAGAAAACGACAACTAACACACGAAATAAAAAAATGAAAGAGAAATAAAAAGGAGAAAAGGAAAAAAATTCAATGATTCGAAGAATGATCGAGGTCGATTGCTGGCAAATTTGGCGACGATGATTTGGATGCAGGTTGATTTAGGATTGGAAGCGGTGGCGATGGTTTAGGCACGGTTTCAGGCAATTTGGGGTTAGGTGATTTTGGGTGCGGCAATTTCAAGTGAGTAGGTCTGGAAGTGGTTGCTGGAGATGATTGGTGGTGAAGTTTGTATAGGGTGAGGAGTTTTCTGGTGGTTTGGAGGTCGCCGTGGTTTTGGGTATGAAGGGACAAGCAGCAGTGGTTATGGATTATGTGGCTGATGGTAGCAGGTTGTTGAGTCGTAGCAGGTTGAGTAGCAATGTTGAGGTTGCTGGGCAGTTATTTGGAAGATGGAAGAAGTGTTGTACATGCAGAAGTGGTTTGTGGCTGTAGTAATGATGGTAGTGGCGGGGGGGATGGTATGATAGTGATGTCAAGTTGTTGTACTATGATGTAGGTTGGTGAATTTTGACTGTTGTAGCAGCAAGTAGAAGGGGCAGTGATGTATGGAAGTCGTGGGCAGAGGGGGCAGAAATGAAGTGAACTGTAGGTAGTGGAGTTGATAATCAGATGTATGGAAATAGTAGTTGACAGTAATGGGTGCACAGAGGTGGTTTTTGTTGGGCAGTCATTTTGTGTATGTATGGTGAATGGCAAGTCCGGTGATATGGTTAGTTGAAGGGGCAGAGGGCTTGGCAGTAAGGTGGAAACTGAAGTGGCAGTCTTGTAATGATGGTCAGGGGTATGTGATGGTTGTAAGAAGAAATGTACAGTCAGGGGTTATGTGTGATGGTCAGGGGCAGTTTGAGCAGTTTGTAGTTGTACAGTGAGCAGTAGGACCCAAAAAATGGACCAACACCCTGGTTAGAGTTTGAAAGCACCAGCCCTGTTCTGACAGAACAATATCACAGATATAAAGAAAGAATAGTAAAAGAAAGTAGACCGAGAATTTTTATAGTGGTTCGGCTGTTAATGAAGCCTACGTCCACTTTATAGTTTTATTATAGACTGATTGTTGTTACAATAGATGTTTGATTACAAGACTTTGAATATTTTCTAGCTAGATTGAATCTCTAGAGTTGGAATCCACTGGAGAATCGCAGTGTATTCCTTTGGAGACTGTTACGAGGGAGGTAAAGAGTGAAGAATAATTCCAGTAGAGCTTCACCAACCAGTCCGAAGAAGATCTTCTTTATGGTGTAGGTAGGATGATATTTATAGAGATTGGAGAGCTTTTGGGCCAAGCCTGTTTACTGTCTTCTTGCAGATGGACATAGGAGGAGCTAGAGGAACTAAGACCACGACCCAAGCTAAAACCATGGATCGCTAGCGATCCATGGTCTGTGGGTCGCTAGCGATCCATCGTTTGTGGATCGCTAGCGATCCATAGGCTTAGCTCGTGTGCGAGCTAATCACTTAGCTCCCATCATATTGCTTTGCCTAGTTAGCTCGCTGAAGACCCTTGGACAAGTATGGATCGCTGGCGATCCATGGTGTATGGATCACTAGCAATCCATACACTTAGCGCATTTTCCTACTTTTTCTATCATGTTTCTTTTCTTCCACATGCCTTAGTGAGCTGGCGATCCCAGGATGAAGTATGGATCGCTGGCGATCCATGATGCATGGATCGCTAGCGACCCATGGACTTAGTATACTTCTAGACTTAGATGTGTATGATGCTTTTGTTGCTTTCTATCGAGGTTGTTCACATAGTCTCGTTGCACGTCGCTTTGTCTTGATGACGATTTACTTGCTAGTTGCGTTTGGCTGCTGATTGGACTGGACGGATGCTCGTCTCTTGGTTTAGTCAAACTCAACTGTTGCTTTACTAACTTCATCAAGTCGTTCTGTCTTCTCTTGGATCCTTATAGGTTAAAAACCCAGATAACATTTGCCCCACAAATTATGCCCTTGTTGAAAACGAGGCATGCTCTGGAAGTAACTTCTTTTGAGTCTTTATTTTGTGAAATCTAGTTGATCGTGTCGAGGTTACCATGCAAATTTGGCTTTGACCGTTGACATCTTGATTTGAATTGTTAGAGTCCACCTCAAGATGTTGTTCTTAATTGACTGACTTCTGACAGCCGTTAGTTTTTTATATGATCAATTCGAATTTCAATTCCTGGTATTGACGATGCAGTCTTTGCTCCATAGTTTACGCAAGGGTTTAGGTCGGTAAGTGGGTGCATAATGTTGGTTTGGAGTTATCCCATATAGCTTTAATTCTACTGGCGGTGAAGCTAAGTTTTGTTTCGAATGACTGTATGCCATTCTGGAGCGAACTCTTGCTCTTGGTCTTTTACTTGTTCTTTTCGGGAATTTGGTTAGGTTCCCATCGATGTTTTTGAATTCCAATGCGATGATTTATTCCAAAATCGGATATAGTGGATGATTCAAATGTATCGCTCTTCCTATTTCTGCATTTCAATGATCTTGAAAAGAAAAGCTTCCCGCGTTGCTTCGACAACGGCTCCATTATCGATCATTGATCGATAATTGGTAAGTGTGGAAGAGGTAATTTCAAAGGACGATATGGATTATTTTTCAAATGTAAGCAAGCTATCTACACTAGATTATTTGTTCACAGTATTTAGGATACTGGACTCTTCTCATGTAGATAATACACTACATCTGCCCCGGTCAACGCTTAAGACCCGATTGGTCAACATATGTCGACTTCCCTTGGACTCCGAGCGTTGGTTATACGAGGATATTATTTAAAGTAAAACATACCTGACAGGGTTGAACGCCTAGTTTTGTCGTTGAAAATGACTTTTCGGTCATCCAATCTTTAGTCTGGCGGAGGCATTCCCACTCCTCCAGAAGTTGGGTCCTTCGCAATGTAAGCTTCACTTATTATCCCTATCACATTAGGATGATTGATTACAGTTAAATTACAAGGCACAGTTGCTCTTATAGAGTTGTAGTTGGAGTTCGATCAGGCATAGTTTTAGCCTTCGGAAACTAGCGCATGAGTTATCCGAGTGCGATTGTCCTTCCTTTGCATTTTTCAGAATTCAGTGCACACCAGCCTCTGTCTCCGGGGACTGTTGGCTTAATTGCTCGATTCCGAGCATTGCTTTTTCTCGCTGTTGCACTTCTTGTGCTCATATGCAGCATACTCGTTTACTACAATTCTATACGTGTAAGTAATACTTCTGCGGTCATTTCGGCATATTCTATTTCATAGCTTTGTCCAGAACTATGAAGTAGCTTGGTCTAGCCAGTTCTATAGCTAATCCCTACTTATTCTCATTTGAGTTCGTTTCAACAAAGTGTTGGTGTAAATGCCTTAGTCCGTAGGGCTGATTACTTTGACTACCGAACTAACATGTTTTGGGGTCTCCTAAGCAATAAGTTCGATTGCCCCAGTTCGATTGACACGATAGCTCCCATCTTCGGGAATTAGAGACTTTGTTGCTTGATCCCAAGATCTGAGTTTTGTAATGATGTCGGTATGTATTAAAAAGATGTGTTTCTGGCATCTATTGCTAAAGTAAATTCTTCTGAGTTCGGCATTGAGATCCTAATCATGTGCTGGTTTCCATCTTCAGAAACTCATACACGGATGACTCAATTCTATGTATTTTTCCTAGATGTTGTGAATTTTCCAATATCATGAGATGCTAGAAGGTAGGGATGAAGGTTCAATCAAGCTCTTGCTTCCATTTCTGAAAGCCGATGTATCGATAGTTTCATTTTGGGCTTTCTTCCTAGCATCACCAAACTTTGGGTAATGGCATATTCCTGCAAGTTGGAACCAAATGATCTAGTTAGACCGTAAGTAGGTCATCGATCCTTCTCGTCATCGCCAGACTATGAGCGATGGTTGATTCTTGGACGTTAAATCCTTCATTTCCTTTGTTGGCAATTTTGTTGCCAGAATGCTCTGTTTTGTGATATAGAACCGTTATCTAACCAACCTCGCGGTTATTCGTGTTTGGACATTTGAACCATTTCTTTCGATAAAGTATCTGTGCTTCTATCTTTTCTTGAGGGACTAGCTATTTCGAATGCTTGTATTTGGGCGACTGTGAGAGATGGAAATCCATGGGGCGAATTGCTCAAATGCCCCAAGTCTGGCTCTCAATCCTATTCTGGAATTGAGGAAGTTCGGGGATTTTATTTCCGACCTTCCATGATTGCTCCCGGTTATCCTTGGCCATGCATGCTCTTCGTGGTTGCCAACATTGTCATGGAAGTTTTGTTCTTCTGCCAGCTCCTATCTTTGAGAATTGATAACCCAACTGCTTGGTTCCAAGCAACATTTCCTCGAGGCTGCCTATCTTTCAGCTGCGTCTAAATTCTTTCTAAGTTGAATTTAGGAAATTCGGTTGTGCACCAGCATTCATCCCTAGAAATTAGTACATGGGCAATTCAATCCTGGGATTCCTTTTGATGGTGCTTTAATCCTGTGCAGTGTTTGATTCGTGTGATGAAAGGTCAAACCATCCGGCTGACTTATGAAAGGATATATCTTCTGGTTGTTGCCTGTCATTAGGAAACAGTATTTTTCTGAAGAGAAGGTAGAAACTCAGTTGAGGACCAACTTCTATCTCCAGAAGTTAGTGCGTCGATGGTTCACCACGACGAGTGTTTCTCATCAGCCTTGTAGATTAAAGTTTTCCTGGCATTGCCGAGGCAATACCGGTACTTAGTGAGTAGAATGTTTACCGGAGTTGCTGGGGCAACATCGGTACTTATGAATAGAAAGTTTCCTAGCATTACCGGGGCAACACTGGTACTTAGGAAATAGAAAATTTTCCCGGCGTTGCCAGGGCAACACCAGTACTTAAAAGATAAAAGAAGGCCTTGGCGTTGGCGAGGCAACATCGACACTCAAGAGGTTGGGATTGATTTTCCCCATCGACTCGGCAGTTCTCTTAATCTAGTTGGGTACTAGTTTCGGCCTTCGAAAACTAGCACTTCGAAGGTTGGATTGTAGAAGTATTTTCTTAGTGCTGCCTGTCTTCGGGCATTGTTAAAGTCATGTTGGTGAGGGTTGGATCATTCATCCGATCCTGTAGAGTTGAGTAGAATCCATTTAACCCAATGTGGTTGTTTTCTCAACGTTGCTTAAATCTAGGTGATGCCATGTTCTTGAAGGGTGAGAGTCTCAGGCGCTTCCATTGCCTAGCTTTGTTTATAACCATCAAGTATTACCCTTGGAGATGCAAGGCTGTTGCTTAACCAATTCCATAGTTATTCTTCCTCCCGCTGGTTTTTGTTATGATCTAACAACTATCTACGGAACCCTTCATTTCTGGGTGGAACCCTTAACTTCTAGGTGTCAAACCCCGTGTTCTTATAGGAAATCTGAAATTGTGGATCAAGTCATCGCATTGCCCCTGGTACGACTGCGTTCATTCCTATACTGGTCATGGACCGGGAGAGTTCGGTAGTGTTTGTCTTGAATTCATGGGACTTAACCTTGCTTGTTTCAGGCTATATGCATTATGCTAGGCTGATAGTATTATTGCAGATATCAACCTTATTCGTTGGTTCCAATCTTCGGGAATCAATGGTTTAGTTGCTCGATTTCGAGCGTTCTCTCCTTGCCGTTGTCTGTCTTCGGGTAACAGCTGGTTTTTTGCAGGTTAGGGTTTGAAACCTCATTCGAGCACCTACTTCTGTCTTTGAAAGCTGGTGCGTTGATGATTTGATTCTAGAAATGCTTTCCGTCATCGTCTATCTCTGTATAATGGTAAGTTTCTCCTTTTATTGGAAGTTGGAGCGATCTTTTATCCTGACCAAGTATTAATGTGTTATGTGCCCCTCAGTCCACAGAGCTGATTATTCTGAACAATTGATGTGAGACGTAATGTTCTAGGCAGCTCCCTGGATGCCCCCATTCAAAATTACATCGCAGCTCCTATCTTTGGGAACTCGTGACTTGGTTATCTTGAATTTGACATTTTGTACATTAACTTTGGTCAAAGATGAGCATACTTTACCGACTTCTTGGTTTGTGAGCTTTGCAGCACTATCGAAGCAATGTCGGTTCTTTCAGGTAGTGGGAGTCGATCCCTGTTAATCGAAGTGCGATCTTTTGAGAGTGCGTGGCTTATGGGATCGATACAACCCATCGACCCGGGATGGTTTGGAACTTCTTGACATTTCCACTGAGGAGTTTGTTGATATTACTGGCAACGACACCACTCCCAAAATGAGGCAGAAAATACAAACAAAGGGAGGAAAGGGAAGTGGTGGAAGGAAGTGCTGATGAGCTTGTGTGGAGACTGGTCTGATTTTGGTTCTTTTTGAGTCATTTTGTTGAAGTGCAGAGTCTGCACTTAGTGTTCTTGTCATGGAGTCTGTATTTTCTTTTTGTTGGCCAATGTTGCGTGGGTACAGCTTCCACGTTTTGACCCTGTGTGAAGAAAATTATAAGCAATACATTGATATTTTGACTGTACTCGTATATGTCTGTTCATATGTATTTTGTGCACTTGTGCTTGTTTTTTTACACTTATCCAATTTTGTGATTGCCGCCAAAATTTTTATGTGGAGCAACAATTCTTTGTTTAGAGTAACAGAACTTGTGAACTTATTGTTTTCAATTGTTTTTATTTAATTACCGGTACATGCCCCCCAGTTCACAAGGCTATTTACTTCAAATGATCGGTAACTTATAGTTTAGATAATTTTCATATTAAGCTTGAAATTTGGCTAAGTCATAGCTTGATTTTCCTTCATTCAGAAGTTTTGCAACTTTAGCATGTAATTCAAGTTTCTTGTGATATTCTGGTAAGTACGCAATATATGCGTGTTTTAGAGGAGCACGTTGCATGGATTAACTGAGGGCAGTTTTAATCATTAAGTGTCGTCATTTGAAACTTTTTTGTTGGTTTGTAGAACTCTAATTTTGTTGGAGTTGTGCCCCGCAATCATAGAAGTGGTTGGCGCTGGTTATGAGACACGCGGTGTTCAGGAACGATATGGCTCGTCATTCCGACTCTGATGCCTCTTAACGCTGCCTATCTTTAGGCAACATGAGGAGTTTACGCTTTAGGAGCGAGATTTTTCGACGATGTTCTTCGGTGTTTCCTATCTTCGGGCAATGTTGAGGAGTTGGTGTGCGGCTTACGGGTGCGCGTATTTTGATATTCCTGTTTGTTGCCTATCTTCGGGCAATGTTGAGGAGTTTGTGTTTTGAAAGTTAGTGCACGGCTTATTGAATGTGTGGCTTTTAGTTTTCCTCGGTGTTTCCTATCTTCAGGAAACATGGGGAGCTTAAGTTTTTTAAGAGTTAGTGCACGACTTACGAAATGCACGACTTTTGGTACTCCTCGGTGTTGCCTATCTTCGAGCAACGTGAGGAGCGCATGTTTTGGCGCGGCTTATGAAATATGCGGCTTTTGGTACTCCTCGGTGTTGCCTATCTTCGAGCAACATGAGGAGCGTATGTTTTGGCATGGCTTATGAAATGCGCAGCTTTAGGTACTCCTCGGTGTTGCCTATCTTCGGGCAACGTGAGGAGTTGGTGGTTTGAGTTGATTCACTTTCTTCGATTCGGCGAGTTGATGGAGCATACTCGGGCGCAGTTTGACCAGTCCAAGTAGCTAAACAATGATTTTCGAGTCGATTTGACCTCGTCAACTCAGTAGGTTGCTTACATGAACATAGTTTTATTTGGTTCAAGAAGCTAAACAGTTTTTGGTTTGGGTAATCATGGCTTGGATGATCCTTCCGTGTCTCTAGAAGATGTACACGTCCAAATAGATCAGGCTGCCATGGTGGAGATATCTATAGCTGACAGCATGAAGATGGATTGAAGAAAGAGCCTATGGGAGTTCAAGGCACGACTCTTAGCTCTTGATCCAAACTGCCTTTAGAGAATAGGTCTTTAACTGGCATACGGTCTAAGAGGAAGAGGAATTGGTCACCAAGAGCAGTAAAATATTAGTTGGAAAGAAGTGGGCAAGTATTATGCTAGTATTTTGTTTGTTGAACTAGCTAGGTCATTAAGTCCACGGTTGTCAGAATGCCAGTATATTTTTTGTTGCACTAGCTAGGTCATTAAGTCCATGGTTGTCAAAATGGCAGAATTTTTGGTTAGGCATAACAAAAATGTGGTATGAGTAGTCTTGGCCTTTCTATGGCTATTCAAGTGTGTGAGGTGCCCCCCATGCCACAGGGCTGTTGGCGCGCTTGAACTGTATCCATGATCTCTCCACAACTCGTTTGGTTGCCCCTGGTCCAGTGGGTGCGGATCTCCTAGGTGTCGAATCTTGGCTTGATTCGAGTTGGCCTCTGATAGATCACAAGGTCAGTTCAGTTTTGGCTTAATCTCTTTGAGCGACTTTGAAGCTCTGGAATTTAGCACTGTTTGTCTCATTGGTTGTTGGAGGTGATTCCATTAATTTTGCGGAGTGACTGGTATGTTTGTCGATTTGTGGCCCCGGAGCGTGATTTCATTGACTTGGGGAGTTCTGGATCAAATGACTGCTGATCTACCAGTTTGTCTTCACGACGCTTTGGTTCGTGAAAGACCTTCACGTTTGCGAAGGGTTTTTTGGATCAGATGACCGCTGATCTACCGGTTCACCTTCATGATGATTTGGTTCATGAAAGACCTTCGCATTCGTGAAGGGTTTTTTGGATCAGATGACCGCTGATCTACCGGTTTGCTGTCACGACGCTTTAGTTCATGAAAGACCTTCACGTTCGTAAAAGGTTGTTTGGATCAGATGACCGCTGATCTACCGGTTCACCTTCATGATGCTTTAGTTCATGAAAGATCTTCACGTTCGCGAAGGGTTTTTTGGATCAGATGACCGCTGATCTATCGGTTCACCTTCATGATGCTTTAGTTCGTTAAAGAATTTCACGTTCGCAAAGGGTTTTTTGGATCAGATGACCATTGATTTATTGGTTTACCTTCACAAAGCTTTAGTTCGTGAAAGGCCTTCACGTTCGCGAAGGGTTTTTGGATCAGATGACCTCTGATCTACCGGTTCACCTTCACGATGCTTTAGTTCGTTAAAGACCTTCGCATTCGCGAAGGGTTTTTTGGATCAGATGACCGCTGATCTACCGGTTTGCTTTCATGATGCTTTAGTTCATGAATGACCTTTATGTTCGCGAAGGGTTTTTTGGATCAGATGACCGCTAATCTACCGGTTCACCTTCACAATGCTTTAGTTCGTGAAAGACCTTCACGTTCACGAAGGGTTTTTTGGATCAGATGACCGCTAATGTACCAGTTCACCTTCACGATGCTTTGGTTCATGAAAGGCCTTCGCATTCACAAAGGGTTTTTGGATCAGATGACCGTTGATCTACTGGTTCACCTTCATGACGCTTTAGTTCGTGAAAGACCTTCACGTTCGCAAATGGTTTTTTATGGTCGGATGTCCGGCGACCAGACGGCCTTGGAATGATAATTCATCGGTTCCAAGAGGAGTTTTGGGTCGTATGTCCTACGGCCCGGCGATCTTAAAGCAATGATTCATCGACTTCAAGAGGAATTTTTTGGATTCAGCTCGAGGGAACACAGTTTTATCGGTTCCTGTAGGCTAAGGTGTTGGATCTGTTTGTTCGACAATCATTTGGAAAAGACTTCTCGACGCCACCAGCAACGTCGATTCTCAGAAGGGGGGATTGACATGACTCGTCGAGGGCATAAAAGCATTTCTTTCACCGTGCTATCTGCAATGCCTCTAGTGTACCGTTATGGCTCATTTGGAAAAGGAAAGTAGACAAGGATGGATGAGAAGGCATCGCTTTAGGTTGATGTCTCATTCCTTAGTTGCTAGCTAGCTAGAGTTTTATTTGATAATTTCTTTTCATCGGATTTCATTAGTTAGCTGGGGCGCTTTTCTACTGGGTCTTAGTAGCCTTGCTTGGGCAGAAGGTCCCTGAGGTCATGTACTTCCTTCATCGTTTGTTATGTTCTTTGGTGTAATGTCAGGTTTGCCTTCTTCTAATTGCACCACTTGTGGTCTTTAGAACAGGTATTCCTTCCTATAGAATTCTTCCAGGGTAGTAGGTTGTTTCATTCTTTAATGATTCTTGAAGGCCTTGCAGTAGACTGCATCCATTGCCCTCGCTTCATCCGTATGCTAGTCATATTGATTTCAGTACTTTGTCTTCTGGAGTTTATGGCGGTCTGGTGAAAAGGTATGGATCGCTAGCGACCCATGTGCTTAAGTGATTTCCGAGCTTTGCCTTTAGGATTGCGTCTACTGTCTCATGTTGATGTTCTCCATCACCTTAGCATGTGTTTACTTGCTTTTTCTCCGATCCTTCTTGGTTGGTTCTTCTGTTCTCAACAACAAACCTTTTAAGCAAAGATTGAGGTTCTAACTTCTGAACCTATCTGATCCAAAGTAGATAGCCAGATCTAAGCCTGAGTTGGGTTCTCAGCGAAAGCACCAAAATGTTGACCTAAAAAATGGACCAACATCCTGGTTTGAGTTTGAAAGCACCAACCCTGTTCTGACAGAGTAATATCACAGATCACAGATATAAAGAAAGAACAGTAAAAGAAAGTAAACAGAGAATTTTTATAATGGTTCGGCTGTTAATAAAGCCTACGTCCACTTTATAGTTTTATTATAGACTGGTTGTTGTTACAATAGATGTTTGATTACAAGGCTTTGATTATTTTCTAACTAGATTGAATCTCCAGAGTTGAAATCCACTGGAGAATCACAGTGTATTCCTTTGGAGATTGTTATGAGGGAGGTAGAGAGTGAAGAATAATTCCAACAGAGCTTTAGCAACCAGTCCGGAGAAGATCTTCTTTATGTTGCAGGTAGGATGGTATTTATAGAGATTGGAGAGCTTCTGGGCTAGGCCTGTTTACTGTCTTCTTGCAGATGGACATAGGAGGAGCTAGAGGGACTAAGCCCGCGACCCGAGCTAAAACCATGGATCGCTAGCGATCCATCGTCTATGGATCATTAGCAACCCATAGGCTTAGCTCGTGTGCGAGCTAATCACTTAGCTCCTATCATATTGCTTTGCCTAGTTAGTTCGCTGAAGACCCTTGGATAAGTATGGATCGTCGGTGATCCATGGTGTATGGATCGCTAGCGATCCATACACTTGGCGCATTTTCCCACTTTTTCTATCATGCTTCTTTTCTTCCACATGCCTTAGCAAGCTGGCAATCCCAGGATGGAGTATGGATCGCTAGCGACCCATGGACTTAGTATACTTCTAGACTTTGATGTGTAGTATGCTTTTATTGCTTTGTATCGAGGTTGTTCATGTAATCTCGTTGGCCGCCGCTTTGTTTTGATGACGATTTACTTGTTAGTTGCGTTTGGCTGTTGATTGGACTGGACGGATGCTCATCTCTTGGTTTAGTCAAACTCAGCTGTTGCTTTACTGAGTTCATCAAGTCGTTCCATCTTCTCTTTGATCCTGATGGGTTAAAAACCCAGATAATAGTTGTAGATGTGGGAAGAGGTGAATGTTTTGTGGTATGGGAAGTGGTTCAAAGAGGAGCAGTGGTTATTGTAGGTGGTTTAGAGATGAGTTTTTAGTGTTTCTATTGAGGCAGTGAGCAAGAAGAGTTGCAATGAAGAGTATTGTTGATGATTGTTGTAGTTGTTTTATGTTACAGTGGGTCGTGGAGATGACAGCGGGGAGGTGTTCAGTTTTTGAGGAGAAGGAGTGGTTCAGGGCAGTGACAGAGGGTGGTTTGTATGGTTGTCAGCAGCTTTGGTTGAAGCAGTTATGAAGTAGTTATGGGGTGATGGTTTTAGGTTAAGTGGCTAGTTGTAGATGATGGTCTTGTGAGTATGCAGTAAGGGTTAATGAAGGGTTGGAGCAGTTTTGTGGAAATGAGATGAATGGCACGGCACGGCAAGGCAAGGCAAGGTTGGATGATGGCCAGTTATGGCGACTGTAGGAAGTGGAACACGGAGGAATTTGTTGATGGATGGAAGGCAGGCAAGTATTTGTGGTGAGGAGAGTAATTGATGATGAAGAATGTTATGATAGTTGATGGGAGGAACAGACAGCAAGCAGAGGAGTGTTGAAGAAGTGTTAGGTGAACTTGCAAGTGTGTGCACAATTTTGTGCATAGTTTTGGTGCATAGGGAAGTGCAGGGAGGGAGGTGATCGGTGTGCAGGTGGTGGTGGAAGATTTGGCAGAGGAGAGATGGCAGTTAGCAAAGGCAAGAGGATGGTTCAGTGGCTTTGATGTCAGTGAATTTGATGTGTGCACAGAGTAGTCGAGGGAACTTTGTTTTATGCAAATGTAACAGTAAAAACAATAATGTAAATGCAAATGTAACAGTAAAATGTATGCAAAACAGAAAATGCAAATGTGAATAATATATATATATATACATATTTGAAATTGTGTATGTTTTTTTCTTTTTTTAAATAGCAAATGCAAATGCAACTAGAAAAGCAACAAACACTCAAATCAAATGAAAGCAAAGATTACACAAACACACAACACAAAATAATTTTTTTTTAAATGCAAATTAACACACAATAAAATCAAACGAAAATAATTCAAAGAATAGAAATAAAATCAAATTAATTCCCCGGCAATGGCGCCAAAAACTTGTTTAATCAACTAACTTTCTATCGAATTAGAAAATAGCCGAATTTTTTTAATAAAAATAACCGTAAGCGCACAGTGTACAATTTTAGTACGTGGCGAGTATGGGTCGATCCGCAGGGAATTGTATTGATTTAAAATTCTACTCGATCAAATTAAATCAAACTTGAGGTTGTTTTTAAGCTAAAAAAAATGTAAAACTAGCTAGAACAAGTGAATGAAAGTATGAGATTAGAAAACAATTTAGCAGCAAATCCACTCTCATTCTCTCACATAAATCAACACAAAAATAATATATGATCTCTCTATTTTGATCTTAAGTGGAAATAGTGATGTATTTATCATAAGTATGGTATATTTATGTTATAAATTAATAGAACTTAAACCATCAAACTATAATACAACATATAAAACCACTTATCAATTGTAATAAAAATGAAGTTAAAGCAAAAGCTATTTTAAGTATGATCTATTTACTATTGTATTTGGTAACATAGATCATCAAAATTTGATTCTACTTTAATTTCACAATCAAAAATCATTTAGTTAGTCAATGATGTAAATTGTGTTTATGTTTGAATAAGAATAGCCTATTTGTGATAACAACATAGACTATCAAATTCACTAATAAACTTACATCATAAACTAACTTTTCATGAAGCATAAAAGAGATCATAAATCACAAAATATGTTGAATTCACATGATTTTAGAGAGCTTCATCGCCCCTAAATTGAACGAGTTTAGCTACTATTTGTGTTATCGTTTCAACACATGTAAATTTCAACATAGAAAATAAAAGAAATGCAAGCTAATTAAAATAAAAAGAGAGCTAATCTACTTGCACAAATTAAAACTAATCTAATAGCATGAAAGGAAAGAGAGCATATAAATAAAAATAAGCATAAAACAACATCAAAGCATGTAGAAGAATTAGAAGCAAAAGAGGCTTAGGAAGCCATTTTATTTCTCATATAATTTTGAGGCTTACAAATGGCTTAATATGATAAGAGTTAAAGATCTATTACATGAACATAAGAGGGCTATTTATACATCCATAAAACCGTAATCCATATTTTAGGGGGCTTCCCAAAATACTCTTTAGGAAGTGTGGCCAACAAGTTATCATTAGTATGAATTAATCCTCCATTAAATGTGCATGTAACTTTAATCTCCACTAACTTGTGCATTAACTCCTAATTGTAGATTATGGTAAGTGGGTAGGTGGGGTCCTCCATGATGCATGAATTGATTTATTTCCATCTTTATTTGTCTTCTTCTCTTGCATGCATATCTTCATGAAAGCTTCTTCATATTTCCATCCAAAATTCCTACAATTAAAACTAAAGTGTGCAAGTAAATATTCTCCAATATTAATATATGCACAAAATTACTATTTTACCCCCAAATTGATGCATGAATGATGACTTGAAAGCGTTTTTGAAATTTAGTTTTAAACATGTAAAAACACCCAATTATGACATTTGTTTAAAACAAAAGTAGATTAAATATGGAAGTAAAAATATGCACATTTACGTGCACATCAATATGTGTGTCAAATACACGCATATGTGTAAGAACACATGCAACATAAAATGCGTACATGTTCTAATGTGTCTGTATATGTAACAACCTTGCCTTTCGACGCCGTTATAATAAATTAATTTGATTACAATAACATTGCTTGAATTTGATATTTGGTAATTTGTAATTTGAAAATAAATTTTTAGTTAGACTACATTCTATTTAATAAAAAGTTTATTTTAATAAATTTAAATTAATAAATTCTTTCTGAACGATTTATTAGAATTGATTAAATTATTTTAGTTGAATATGAAATATTTTAAAATGTAAATCAATTTAAATTGGATAAACATTTATTTATGAATTAATGGTAAGAACTAAAATTTGGATTTAAATGTAAATGAAAAATCAAATTGAATTTAAATCACAACTTATTAGGCCCTAGCCCAAGCTCATTTCACATGCTCATTCCAGAAACCCTCTCTCATAAATTATCTCAAGACCCGAACCTAATTTAACCCTAATTCTCTTCAGCACATAAAAATCGCACATGAACTAAATAAAATAAAATAATAATATCGCGTTTAAAGGAATCGATGGCGAAGACGGCGTGAGAGAGGGAGGAGGCCTTCGCCATGGCGGTTGGTGTTTGGGTACAGGACGAGATTGAAGGCGATAGGCGGAAGCATCATTCGGTTTTGAATGCTAACTTTGATGACACTCAAGGTGGCTGGTGACGACGGGAGTTGTGTTCACATTTTCTGGGGTCTTGTCGATAGCATGCTGGTGGCTGTAGGGGCAGGTGGCTGATCTGTGGTTGGTGATGGATGATCGTAGTAAAATCGTGTGGAGCAAAATTCAATTGTTTCATTCATCAATCAGGTGACTAAATATATTCACTTAATACTATAATCTAATATACAATTCATTTTATATACCATTAGATCTATATAGTAACGATGAATTGATTTGATATAGATTAGTTTCTCAAAATAGAGATGACTGATTTTGTTTTTATCATTGTTTGGATACATTTAGTTGATATGGATGCTATTGATTGGAATAGTGTGGTATATTTATGATGGTTTGATTGATTGTCTAGAATTGATAGTTGTTTGGATGTTGGTTGTTTGTAGTGGTATAAGTATTGATTTGCAAACAGAACTCTATCCGATTGCGAATTGAACTTCATATTTTTTAATATGAATATGTGTCAATTTATTTTATTTGTCTGAATGATCATCAAGAAGTTTTAGGAAATTATTTTATAAGTTAAAAATCATATTAAAAGTATTTTAAAAGTAATTTACTAAAGATTTACTTAATTTTATTTATATTTTCTAGTTAGAGATCTATTTAATCTATAAATATAGTTTTCTTTAGATTATAAAATGTTTTAAAATCACTAATATATCTATATATTTTGATATTCTAAATCTTAGAAATATTTTTCAAACCACTATCTAGAAAAATATGAAATGACATCTATAGCACAATTAATAGATTTTAAAGAGAATTAACAATAATTTTGGATGTAAAAAGGAGACTTTCAATAATATTTAATTGTTGTGATAAACAAAACCCATTTTACAAATTATATATCTATTTGAAAATATTTTGAAATTATGGAAGATTATGAATTGATTTTTTTTAAATGTTATCAAGTGATTTAGTATTAGTTGTCAATGATTTGAGCATAAAGTGAAGTTTTAAATGGTAATCTATATTTTCAAATAAACAGAAACATAATTTGAAATTTATAGATTTATTTAAAAGTAGTATATTTGATTAAAGGAAGTTTATGGAATGATTTCTATATATGAAATTTGATTTGTTAAGTGATATGGAATGTTTAGAAATATATGAGCATAGATTTGCAAAAATGGATTTTGGTATTTAATTCTTTCTTTTGGAATTATATTTTACAGTGAGAAATAAATATAATTTAATTCAAGCATATATATGTATATATTCATTTAAAAGTAGAAATTTATAGATTGGTCTATAAAACGATGAATGTTTGAAATATGCATGGTTTAAAAGTAAATTTTGTATTTAAATCTTTATTGGGATTATATAAATAAAGTGAATGAGCTATTTATTTTATATTATATATATATATATATATATCTTTTAATATTCGATCTAAATGATTAAAGAAAGATTTTATTGAACTTTATTTTTTTTATTTCTGAATTAAATTAGGATTTTATGTATGATTTCTACGTCTTTCGACTTCTCATTTTGCCAAACAGATATCGATATTGTGAATGATTCAACATTGATACTTCTTTGGTTAATGATTTAATATGATACGGTGATGACATCATTTGGTATGATTTCATGATATTTATATTCTATATGACGAGAAATCTGAATAAACGGAGTTATAAAACCTTTTGGGATGGGGGCATTCTGTAATATCACTTCGGTTATTCTCTGGACTTGATATATAGAATATGAGTGATTGAGTGGAGTTTATAAGCAGTGAATAAACATTTAAGTATCATGCAGTAGTATGGGACGATGTTATGATATTTATTCGATTATTCATTGTAAGTAGATGACAATCACGTGATGGGAATATAACGGATATTGTGAGGTGATACGTAGTGATATATGGCTCCCTGCCTATAGTTAGTGAGACTTTGGGTCTTTATGTATTGGTTCTATATGCCACTATTATGATGTACTCTTATTATGTTAGATGGAGAGGACCAGATGGCCAGTATCCATCCTGGCAGCCTGATCATGGGGTCGTGCCCCATATCTATGACAACCCGTATTTATGGAGCTCCGTATACATACATACATACATACATATATGTATGTATGTATATATGTATGTATGTATGTATGTATGTATGTATATATGTATGTATGTATGTATGTATGTATGTATGCAGGTATGTATATGTATATAGCTTAGTGCTTGGCTTTGTGTCATTGCCCCTATGTTACCTAGCCAACAGTCTGTTTCCTATAGGGGCCTTTGTAGTGTTGTGACTTAAGGTCTTTGCACTAACCAAACACGGGTGGATACGTGTCAAGATGATCGTAAGGTAACTAAAGATTGTAGAGACTTAGTGTCTCTCGATCTTGCTTAGTGTTATTAGTCTCCCTTCTAGTACTAACAGAGTAGTAGATTAGCATAAGTGATTGATTGACCTCACTAAAGTATTGATGTGGGCCAGGTGCCACATATTATTATATATATTACTCTACTTAGGACTTCGAGTCTGTCATATAGCCTTTTCCCATCATGAATATTTACATATTGACGTTATATGAGGAGATGAGATTATACCTAAGATATATGATCAGTGTATAGTGGATTCTCAGTATTTGATACGCAGCCTATCATATTTTATATGTATTAATGATTTTATTGAGGTTGAGAGTTTTAACTGGGCAATGCTTTATGCTAGCCTAATTACACTTGGTGATATCTCTTTTATTATTATTTTTGGATTTGATGATGTTTTCTAGATATATATGATTCACCCTTTCATGTTGATTATGTGTTTCTGATTTGATGTGTTTCTAAATGGATGATGACATATATCAATATCACTATTGACAGTTTCCCATGGATTCAAGTTATTTGAGGGATATGATACTTTGATGATTATTCTGTTATTATACATATACTTGTTTGATGAATTGATTATCAATTTTAAGTTATTATATTATTATTCTTTGCTTACCTTGTGTTCCATTATTACATACCTTGATTAGACATAGTCTGACCCGTGTGTTATTTTATTATACTATGGTCAGTCTGAGACATTTCAGGTACATGGATGACATGACCATCTTGTATTTCATTAGGCTTAGAGAAGATATCTATTAGAATGTTTTATGATTTTTTATATAACATGGATTCATTGTATATATTTGATACATTGTTGTATAATGATTGGTTATCATATTTTATTGAGAGAGTTGACATTTGAGATATTTGTATCTAAACTGTATTATATATTATATATATTATATACTATATTATATATTATCGCTGCGATTGACTCGGTGTTCTCTGTTGTTTATTGTATATTGCGTATTATTCTGTCTTGGATGCACACGTGTTTATTGTTTTGTTTAGATACTGGATACATATAGTTGAGTTATTTAATCGATGTTTTAATACGTAGCAGTGTTAGTCCAAGAGAATATTTATGTGTACCCTATATAGCCTCATTCTCCATATTATCTGATGGTATTACTTCATAATTCTCTTAGATAATATGGTATAGAGGTGGGGGTTTCATTTATAAGTGCTGAGATTTACACTGCAATGGACACATTAGACCATTTATATACTTATTTGTTGTCTATTATTATTTTAATATACATATAATATAAAGTACTATTACACACACAAATATACATATCTATATATATATGTATGTATGTATATGTATATGTATGTATGTATGTATGTACTAAAACAATTATGTATAAATTTAAGTTTAAACATAAATTTAATTCCAAATTCAATATTTAAATTAACATAAGGAAAATTTATATTTTAAATAGATCTAGATTTAAAATAATATCTTATTTAAAATTTAAAATTCAAATATTATATATATATTTAATACATAAATACATTTACACATATTTTAAAATATATTTTTTCAATTCAAAAATACAATAAATTGTGTGTATATATATATATTAAAATTCTTAAAGTTCCAATTTAAACAAAAGAGGAAAAATATTTTTTTAAGCCAAAAATGTTCTTGATAGAATTAAAATATATTTCATTTTTATTTTTATTTTTATTTTAATTTTATTTTTATTTTTATTTAATCCATACGGATTAAAGATCCATTTTTTATTTTACAAATTTTGTATGGACTTTTAATAATATTTTTTTAATTAAAATTTCGAATGTAGTTTATTTTATAAAATGTGTAGGTGGAAATCCAAATCGGTACTTCCTTAAATAACCATAGTTATGACTAAAATTTGGAATGGTCATAAAATTAAAGGAGTTAATTTTGTTACATAAATCTTGAGTAGAGTTGGCAAAATTGGATGAATTAATATTTTGTAATACATGTATCTTAGCAATAAACAATAGTCATGGTAAAACAATGAGGCGTTTTCAGGTGAGCGCTATGTTGGTGAATCGTCTGCTTCAATCCGGTAGGAAGATGGGTGGTGAGATTTCCATTTGTGGTTTGGACTAAGTAGACAGTAGACATCATATAATATGGGGCATTTACTGGTGAGTGTGATGCACTGGTGAATCTATGCTGCCATTCGGTAGGAAGATGATGTAGGCGAGATTTTCATCTGATTTTGATGGTAGAGGAGCCATGGATTCAACTTAGGGTATTGGAAAGAATATGGGGTAGAGAAAGGGTAGAGGGATGATGAAGGAGTTTGGATATGACAATGATTAAGGTTTAAGGAGAAGTAACGAAGAGCAAATTTTAGCCGAAGGGTGTTTTTGCTAATCCAAAACAATATGTTTGAAATTAGTTCAAGGAATTCTCATTATTATACATATAAATAAATTATTATTTTGATTTCATTTTATTATATATATAAATGAATTTTTTAATTGCATACATATACATGTGAAAATATATGTGTAAAATTTGTTATATAAATTTATATATAGTTTGTACATAACAACAATTCAAAATTTAAATTTATTTTAAAATTTAGTTTACTTTTAATTTTTTTTCTTATTATGAATGGCCAAAAATAAAAGTACCATATTAAAGTTTTTTTATCTGTAAGAATATACATACATACATACATACATACATACATATATATACATACATACATATATATACATACATACATACATACATACATACATACATATATATATATATATATATGCAGATTTGATAGTAAACAAATATATAAATTCATGATAACGTATATTTCTAATCTATACACATACAATTAAATAAGTGAATATACAAATAAATAAAGATAAATCAGATGTTACATATATTGTGGCTTGGATTTAACACCTTTAATGTTGAATTAGAAAAGCCCCTTAATTCAGATTCAGTCTCTTTTAGAAAAGCTACTAACCAAAGAGAGAACCACACCTTAAATTATATTTAGATTGGGAATGTAGAGGAGATGCAGACTGCAATCTATGGCCAAGGCTAGAGTAAGTCAAGGCTAAAGAGTAAAGTAGAAATTGAGGTAGGTGTTGAGTTTATATAAGAAACTAAAATAGTGAAACAGGGAGATGTAGATCTCCCTTTTTCCTCTCATTTTAAACCTATTCAAACTCATATTTTCAAATAAAATATCACATCTCCTCCCTCTAGTCATGACCGACTGTACAAGTAGGCTAATAGGACTATACACGTTTCCAAATCTGGTCAATATTTGCATATTTTAAGTTCAATTTAAATGTTTATCGATATTATATATCGATATGTACATAATAACTTTTATATGCATACTATATTAAATACTGATTCAAATAAATCAAATAAAATTTTATAATTAATATTACATACATATTAATTAATTTAATTATTATTTGCCAAACATTAATTTATTTAATTAATTTATAACAATTATAAGATATTTAAATTGTGTGGTATTCGGAGGATCCAACATTATGGTTGTGCGACTCATAGGTTTAAATTCAATTAGCGATTAATATTGAACAATTTGAATATTAGCATTGACATGTCACCTTAGCTAATGATGTGACAGTTTGACCGAATTTATTGCTTACACAATTTTAGTAAAATCAATTTTACTATTTTAAGCTTCTTCGATAGTACAATTGTTTAGATCAATTCTCTTCGATGAAATTATATTATATTAGGACTTTTGGAATTTGGATTTGGTCAAAATTCCAATATTACCCACATTTAACTTGTATAATCCAAACACAATGTCCTTGGTTCTATGATAACAATTATTATTAACCGAACTGCTCTGGCCAGAGACTGACTTTGGGATGATGCAGTTGACCATGATACTAACCTTGTATAACCGAGAAGATGAATTCTCTATTGAATAGTATTTCACTTCCAATGCTTCAACTCTGACTCAACTATAGTCATTTGATGGACGTTATGCCATGGTTTAACAATAGTCAAAGTGGAGTGTTTATATTTATGTTTAGTACTATTCTCAAGTGGAGAGAACCGTGTAATATTGTCACTTTAATAATCTTTGTTTGACCTTAGTTATATTAACCAACAGAAAGCTATCAAGTGAGTCATTCCATTGTAATCCAATAATTATCAGTGCATGACCACTTAATGCACCTAGCAGCCATCAGTAATAGACTATCTAATATTTATAGGGCGTTACATATTCTAGCCTCAATGGATGTATCGATATCCGGTCTCGATGCATCTTGACTAGGAATATTTAAAATGATAAAATAAATATACACACAGAGACAGAGAGACTATAAAAGCTGTGCTTTGCATAATATTCTTTGAGTTGAAGTCCAACTTGAAGCCTCGGAAAACATCCCGCAGGTTGGTAGAAGTTGTCGTAGAAATTCCCAATTTTAGCCACATGTACTAAAATTGGGAATTTCTTCGACAACTTCTTCCAACCTGCTGGATGTTCTTCGAGGCTTCAAGCTGGACTTCAACTTAAAAAATATTATGCAAAGCACTGCTTTTGTGGTCAATGTTGCCTCGATTTATCATATTTGGAATGAGAGGAATATAAGACGATTCAATAAAAAGGAGAGTTCAAAGCTACATCGTGCGAAGATGATTGAGAATGAAACTATGGCTTTGGTTGTGCGGGATTGGAATCGACAGCACTATAGTGAAGTTGATGTTAATTTTCTTAAAAGATGGGGCGTTGAGCTTAAAGATGAGGGATGGCGGCTGCTAAGGTTTAGGCATATTGATTTGTTTGTCATATGAGCTAGTTGAGCTGGGCCGTGCGATTTGGGTTGTGTAAGCGGAGGTGTTCTTTTATTTTGAGATGCATTTGTTGTATACATGTTTTAAACTGTTGATCTATTATGATTTTTTTTCCTTGCTACTCTATTAACGTTTTTTAAGGAGACAAAGACAAAAGAGTTCTTTATACGTCACTAAATAAAGAACCTTTTTTCAATGCTTACCATAGGTTTAAATATATATTTAAATGAAATTCCATGTATATATGTCGTATGTTGATTGTTTAATAATCTGTTAATACCTATATATTTAATGTGGCTATAAATCCCAACAACCACATATACAATTATATATATGTATAATAGTATAAATATACAACCTTATTATTAGTCACTGAACATGTGATGTTCTAAACAGTATTCCAAATTAAATATAACTTGCTTGGTTAAATTAACCATTCAGAAAAAGATATAGCATTACAAAGCCCAATTTTAATTAATTTACAATTAAAACCATAATTCAAATCTAATCATATTAACAACATTAAATATGATTTAATATAAAAGAAAAGATATTCATGATAACACTATAAAAGAATAACACTATAAAAAATCTAATGCATAATGAATTAAATAAGGAAATTTTTTAAAATTCGCTTATTTTAATTCGTTGTTCGATGCGTGTTAATTCAACAAATGTTAAATTGTGAATCGTCCAATTTTATTTTATTTTTTTACATTAATAAAAGTGAAAAATGGGCACAATGACAAATTTTGAAAAAAAATTAAGGCCGAAGAACAACAAGTTTCATTTTTGGACTAAAGGATAAATTTTGAAAAAAATTAGGTTGAAAGACAATACTAATTATAGCTAGATTTTTGTACGGTGTACAATGTAATGCTAGTTATAACTAGCATTTTTTGTAGTGTAAAAACCAAATATAATGCTAGTTATAACTAGCATTGTCTTCAGCCTAATTTTTTTTTTCAAACTTTCATTCAATTCAAAAATGAAACTCGATTTCTTTTAGCCTATTTTTTTTTTAAGTTTGTTCTTCTTCCTAATTTCCTCCTAATAAAATAACTTAGTGTGCTAGAAGAGACAGAGCTATGCTGCATAAAAACATCGCAACAATTTTTTTAACATCCGCAAATTGCAAATCAGTTTGCATTTTGTCATCGGAATTGTAATCTAACATTGACGTGTTAGAAGAGAAAGAGAAAGTGAAAGTGAAGGGAGAAGTAGATTGTAGTGAAGGACCATACAAGGATTAAGTGAAAATGGAACGGGGCAAAAACACACGGGGAACATTCTCGTACAGACAGACTGGCAGAAAGAAAGCATCGCACTGTAGTACAATTGACATTCAATTCCTGAGTGGTGAGGGTGAAATGATGTACGGCTAAGGAAACTAAATCATCGAGGAACACGTACGTGAGAATCGTGCATATAAACACACATCATTAAAGCTTACTTGTCGTCAGTATTCATGGAGCTTCATTGATAAATTCACCAGAATCTTATCCAAAGTAAGCTGAGTTGGTTATACACAAATCACTTGGATATTATTGTATTGTATTGAGATCGTCACAGTGCACTAAACCATCGAGATTATTGCCTAACTCCTTAGAACAAATCAAGTACATTCATATATTCGAAACTAACCTGGGTTGCTTCTGTCGTTGTACATGTGAACTGAACTCGTAAACAAATTTTTGCTCTTTATATGTTCAGGTATCATTTATTTTTCAAAACATACTGTTCTCAGTATGAAATTAATAAGACTTAACCAAGTACCGGTCCAAGTCAAACTAGAGACCGAGTATGAAATACAATGACTAAAAATAGCTAAGCTAATATTCAATTATATTGACGGAAATGAATAACAACCGGTCACAAATTCAAATGCAAATTGTTAATGTACGAATTAAGAATTTTCATTTTACTTTCTCGGCAGTTGTCTCACAACTTCGTTTAATGCATTTTGTTATTGCAATGCATTTTGGAAGTAAAACCGCATATATTTCGTACAACTACCATGACTGAATGGACTGACTGTCGATCCTTATGATTATTCCTTATATAAAAGTCCCAGTGATAAGGTTCCAGCTATTCAAATTATTCAACTTGCTATAACTATTTATTTAATAATTCAGTAGAACAACTCATTATAATTAAAATTAATTGCATGATATAATTGAGTGAATAATTTTAATTAGCAAATCTATGATCGAGCCTGAATAATTTCTGGATAGGTGTTGATTGATTATTAAGTTGTCTTATCTTATCAGACTACCCTTTTGTCGATCTGAAAATTTCTTCAATCTGTTGGTCAACAGTAACTAGATATATGCAATTTAAATTACCTAGAAACTTGCTTGAATCGTATGCGTGGTCCCAACATCTCAGCTTATAAATGTACATCAACCCATCAACTTGCAACACACTCATCCTGCAACAAACAAAAGCAACCAAATCTTACAAAGCTATAAAATAAAAAATGGCATCGGAGAACTTGAAATTCACAGTCCACAGACAATCTCCAGTACTCATATCCCCTGCAGAGCCAACCCCTTACGAACTCAAGCCCCTCTCTGACATCGACGATCAAGAAGGCCTCCGTTTCCAGATCCCTGTCATACAATTCTACCGTAACAATGAATCCTCCGTTCTTGACCCTGCACAAGTCATAAAGGAAGCCATTGCCAAAGCCCTCGTCTTCTACTACCCCTTCGCAGGTAGACTCAAAGAGTGCATAGGAAGAAAACTGTACGTGGAATGCACTGGTGAAGGTGTCCTGTTCGTTGAAGCAGACGCAGATGTCCGCCTCGATCAATTCGGGTCAGATCTGCAACCACCTTTTCCATGTCTGGAAGAACTCTTGTTCAACTTTGAAGGCTCTGATGGTGTTCTCGGATGCCCCTTGCTGCTGATTCAGGTAACTCGCCTGGCTTGTGGTGGTTTTATTTTTGCACTTCGACTCAACCACACCATGTCGGACGCACCGGGCCTGGTCCAGTTCATGGAAGCAGTGGCACAAATGGCACGAGGATTCAAACACCCGACCGTTGAACCGGTCTGGAACCGTGAGCTGCTGAACGCGCATAACCCACCGAACCCCACGTTCGTCCACCACGAATATGATGATGTACCTGACACCAACAACACCATCATCCCTCTCGATGACATGGTCCACAGATCATTCTTCTTTGGACCGGACCAAATCACCAACCTCAAGAAGCACATCCCGGTTAAACTTCGTGGCAACACATCAACATTTGAGATTTTGACAGCGTGTTTGTGGAGGTGCCGGACGATTGCTCTTGGGCCGGACCCAGAGGAGGAGGTGAGGATCATATGCATCGTGAATGTTAGGAACAAGATGGCATTACCGGAAGGGTATTATGGGAATGCTTTTGCGTTTCCGGTAGCGGTGGCGAATGCGGATAAACTGATGAAGAACCCGTTAGGGTACGCACTGGGATTGGTGAAGAAGGCGAAGAGGGCGGTGGATGGGGAGTACTTGAAGTCGGTGGCCGATTTGATGGTGATGAAGGGAAGACCGCATTTCACGGTGGTTAGGTCGTACTTGGTGTCGGATGTGACAAAAGCGGGTTTCGGGGACGTGGATTTTGGGTGGGGGAAAGCGGTTTACGGTGGGCCGGCCAAGGGTGGGGTGGGTGCGATCCCGGGTGTGGCTAGCTTTTATATACCGTTTAAGGGTGGGATTGTGGTGCCGGTTTGCTTGCCTGGGTTTGCTATGGGTAAGTTTGTGGAGGAGATGGAGAAATTGACTGCTGGTGATGGTAAGGAGTTGGACGATGAAAGTGGGTATCCGGCTCGGACAATCTATTCTGCACTTTGAATGTTTGGAGTGAAGTTAAACTAAATTTTTCAAGGGTCCCAGAAATGTGCTGCTATTATCTGTTTTTGATTTTTAATGTTGCAATGCTACAAGATTAAAAGTATGTATGGTGATTCTTGTTATATAAATACATGACTAGTAATATATATGTTTTATACAAGGAAGAGGGGAACTAAACGATTGCATTTTTTAGGACTCTCTCCTTTCTTGAACACCATTGAACACAGTGATCGGTTTGACCACCATGGTAGGTAGTTTTAGTCAGCTAAGCTAAAGACAACGAATGTAGAAGCTAAATTTGCAGTTAATAGAAGACGGTAAAACATGAAAAAAAATGAGGGTTCAAAAAGAATATAAGACTTAAATCCTTTGTGAGACCTATCATATGGAACGTAATATTTAAGTTAAATTTGATACTTCTTATTTTTTCAAAAAAGATACAGTTTCATTATTAATTCCCAAAATAATTATAAAAAGAATGTTAAAATATGGTTTGAACTACTCTGTGAACTATTCAAAATATTATTTGATTGATAATATAAACATCCAAAAACATACAAACATGACTTATTTTCATAATGCAAGATATATCTGTTGGTTGTTTCAGTCGTGTATAGTGGAAACTATCGACAACATCTGTACTTTCGAATTTACGGATATTGCTCCAAGACACAGAATGGTGCTCTTCTTAACCACTCCACCGTTTGATAAAACGAATTGGTGCACGGAGTTTATGCAAACTATCTCCCAAGTTACATCGATGTAACTCTCTGATCAACTGTGGGTGCACAAACAAAGTAATCCCATCGATCTTTTGAATTACTATAGTTCTAACAATATCAACATCGTAATCTACACTATTAAGAACTCAGTATAGTTTTCACAAATAAAATAAGACAGAGAGTGCGGAGAAGAAAATGATCAAAATTTTCTAAGTAAGAATGTGTTTTTTGTCCCATGGATAGCAGGAATATTTTATAGGCAATGAAAAGTTATGTCCAACGACCATAATTGTTCCCTACAAAGGCCATAACTCTTGGCTACAACGACCATAATTTTTCATTCAAATTCACATCCGTTGTAGTTTTTCTCACCCTTAACATCCCTTCGAATTTCGAATTCAAATTATTTTTGTGTCTTTTATTAGGATAAAAACCCTAGTTTGATTCATGAATTTTGTCAAAAAAATATATTATTTGGACCTCAAAGCCAAATCTAAGCTTGAACCCGACTCGACATGGCCGCGGAGGCTGGCATGCGTGTGTGTGTTGAACATCATGATCTCCCTTTTTAACATAAGTGAAAATATTTCGATGTCCAAAAGGTCCAATCGCCTTCTCTTAAATAAAATAAGTCACATAAAATTTATTAAACAATTTCTAACAATCTCCACCAAATATTAGTAAAATATCTCGTCGTTGCAGGAAAACTTGTGCATAATTATAAATGTCTTATGCACTTGAATATATACATAAAGATAACCCATCAAAGCACAACAATATGGACTGCTTGACTGAGCATTGAATCATCGATTCTATGTAACGTTTCAAACATGTTTCACACACATGTGTTCTAAGATAGTATGAATATGTTGACACGTGTATGGCCTTGTATTTGTATCTCGATTTCATGAAATGCCCTTAGAGACTAAACCACATTTTCCACTACTAGAAAAACAGTATATTTCAACGCCTCTGTTCCAACGGCCGCCAACGGCTATTCCAACGGCCCGTTAATTTTTTTACGTAGCCGTTGGAAGCCGTTTGAATCCATTGGAAATAAGCCGTTTGCGGCCGTTGGTAGCCGTTGGAAAATTTTCTGCATTACTAACCCGAGACCAGACCTGCAATTCATTATCTCTTCCCCAAATAACATTTTCACCAAATTCCCCCATTCCACCACCTCCTAACCAGCTGCTGCCGCCCCAAACACCATCCCAACAACCTCCGACGCCATCTAGAAGCTGCTCCGGCCAATCTACACCCTTCTAGCTCTCCAAATCGGTAATTTTCCTAAAGTTAATATTTAGGTTTTTTAGATTTAGGGTTTAATTCGAATGTTGATTGATTCCTAATTGTTAGTGTATGCATATTACATTATGTTATCCCCTAATTGCAACTATTATAACATAATGAACAAGTTATTATAATTGATTGAAAATTTTGTAATTTAAGATATTGCATTAGTTTATGTTTATTTGGTTATAAGTATATTAAACGTATGTGTGTGATAGAGTTTATTGCATTTGAAAGCCGTTAGAACAGATATTGCATTTGTGCGAACACGAGCTTTGTATTTGTGCGAACACACGAATTGATTTAGTTTATAAATGAATTTTGTGTACAAATTTTGTGTATAAATGAATTTAGTATATTATGTAATAAAACGGTTAAATGTAAACCAATATTAATTAAACGAGTTATATATTCAAATTTAATATAAACAAATATTTAAATCCTTAGATATTATTCGGCCCCGTCTGACAAGTATTGTATATGATCGTTTTAGGGATATTCGTTTTTTCCACAAAACGGACAACTCTATTCATCTGATACATCATTTGTCGGATTTGTCCCAGTATTGGACAAGTTACAAACACTATAAAGTAATTATATTCCGTCAATCATATCACTTTAAACGGTTCACAAAATTTCGACGGCATTTCCTTTACGTTCCTTGTGTACACGCATTTGTGTACGATACAAGGAACACGGGGGAAATGCTGCCGAAATTTTGTGAATCGTTTAAAATGATATGATTTACGGAATATAATTACTATTGTGTTTGTAATGGGAAGTAGAATGACCGACCATCAAAGAAAGACACATAAGTGGCAATGAAACAATAGTTGCTTATTTAAAATAAAGTTTATGAAATTAGCAGTTTGCGGCCGTTGGAAGCCGTTGGAAAATTTCCTGCAAAATATAAAATGAATGATTTATAACATTTTTACTCTATCATAGGTTTTATAGTAGGGAAACATGGTCAATTACTTTAATGATCGGAGCTGGATGTATCAAAGAAGGGAAATTAGTGGCGCAATAAGCGAACATTTTCTAAAAGGGGTACAAGTGTTCATCGAATTTGCTATAAGTAATATTGCAAACGATGAAGAAAATTCGTTGTCCGTGTAGTAGATGCAAATTGTTGAACTATTTAGAACCGAATATGGCTAATGTTCATTTGTGCCAATTCGGTTTCATACCCAATTATTTGCTGTGGGATCGTCATGAAGAAATTGTAGCCCCTAATAATTATTTGCTTTTGTTAATGGATATAAATTCAACACCAAAGAATACGGTGCTGAAAAATTAACAAATAATACTGGTGTATTTGTTAAAGGCAGTGATGACCCTAATAATCATATAAATGATTTTTATGGCGTGTTAACTCAGATATTGCATTTGACATATTTTACAAGACCCGTGGAGGATGTTTATTTGTTTAGATGCAACTGGTTCAGCAATGTTCCAGGTTCTGGTATTAACGTGCATCCACAATATAATCTTATAGAAATTAAACATACCTCGCGTTATCAAAAGTACGACCCATTTATACTAGCCAAACAAGCTCTACAAGCTTATTATGCCCCTTATCCATCTCTAAAAAGGGATAAAGTAGATTGGTCTGCGGTTTTTAAAACCAAAGCAAGATTTACGTTCGATGGACAAAATATTCCAGACGAACAAGCCTATTAAGCAGATCTGGAGGAAAATGCTGAATAACAATTACAGACGATCAAATTGATTTTGGACCTTTAAATGATGAGACAAATGTATTAGTCGAAGCATTTGAGAGTGTAGAGGAAAACGACATAGAGCACGAAACCGAGTCTGAATCAGAAAACGATGAGGACAACTGAGTAATATCCGGTAATTTTTAAAAGTATTCACATTACATTGATCTCTGATTAATAATGCATTTATCCAATTTATACAATTTTAATGACAATAAGTGTATTACATTTTTTAATGGTTCATCATATCATGATTATTATGAATTGTATATGTATGTATATATGGCAGGTATATATATTATGTCCGGTTCTGGTTCTGGGTCTCGACGACGTGGCTCTTCACGTCATATTGGAGAGGGTAGTGGTGAGCAACTAGCTCGGCCACTTGTTTACTTGCAGCCTAAGGCTGATGAGACGTAAGTATCATAATTAGCAAGCATAGCATTTTAATTTTTTAATTGTACATGATATATCTATAATTGTCTAAAGTTCAATTTTATATTTAACGCGGTGGATTTGAGTTGGAGCCATCCAAAGTGGTTCTGAACATTTCGAAGCAGGCGTACATGGCTAGGATGACCGATTGCTGGCCCAAGTGGGGCAAGATCCCCGACGACGTGAGAGAGATGATTTGGCAAGATTTTCTGGTAAGTTTATACCGCTTTACAAGATGATTAATTAAATACAAATAAATAATTAGTAATATTTTCTCATTGTACAGGGCGCCATAGATTTGCAAGAGCCTGACGTCAATTAAGTTCAGCGACACTGGAACTCCAGGATCGCGAAGAACAATAGGGAGACTATGTCGGAGACTAAAAAAGTAGGAAAGAAGCCCAAGTGGATGAGCGCGACTGTATGGGAGAAGTGGGTTGAGTGGTGGAACTCTGAGGAGTTCAAGGTAAATCTACAATAAATCTCAGCAATTTTTTACCGTTTAATAAATAATTAATCATTGTAAATTTGCAGGAGGAGTCAGCTAGGAACTCGGCAAACAGGAGCAGGAATCCTGTATCACACCGTGGAGGCTCCAAATCTTTCCAGCATCACCGCGAAGATTTGGTAAATTTATCTATTATCACATTTGTATATTGATCAGTTTAATTAGTTATGTACAGTTAAATTATCCAAATTATCAATTGCAGGAACGTGCTCGTGGAGGCTCTGTTGGCTTAGTGGACGTGTTTGCTCACACCCACGCGTCTAGGCAAGTAGATGAGGCTGGCAATATCATATATCAGTGGGGTGATCAAGATAGGGCGACCGAGGCATATGTATGCATTTTTAAATTTCTAATACTTACACCGATAAGTTTATTAATTTCTAGCTATGCAAAATAATTACATGCTACTATTTTTCAACTGAAATTGTTTTTTTTTCATTATAGTCGAGGTTGCAAGAGGCATAGGCTAATGCGCTTCAGCAGTCAGGTCGTGATGCGCTGACACAGGAGGAGCAGGATAACATTTTTACCGTTGTTATGGATCCGGCACAACGGAGTAGACGTTTTGGCTTCGGGAACCTAACGGTAATTAATCCTTTTACATATTTACAAAAAATCAGCATTTAGATATATAATGTTATAATATTTTATATGCTGAGACAACCCTTTTGCTATTATTTCTATTTGCAGGCTCGACAGGCTCGACAAGCTCAAAAAGACCAAGACAAAGAAGAAATCAAGGAGCTTAGAGCTATGGTTGAGCAGCTACGGGAGGAGAATCGTCTACGAGCCATCCAGGTGGAGCAGCTGGATCAAAAGCTTGCACAGTATTTGCAGAATCATGGTACCCTTCCTTCGTCGTCTGGTGCTTCGGGAGACGACGAGGATCCTTGAGGAGGTATGTTTTTGAGTATTTGTGTTTGAACAATGTATATATTGACTTGGAGATGTTTTGATGTTGATGGTGATGTTGTATACATTGGTATGGAGTCACTACAACAAAAATACCTTATTACAACGTCATTTTTACAACGGGCATATTCTGCCCGTTGTAATAGATGGCTATTACCACGGTCGTTTTAGGACCATTGTAATAGATGCTCTATCCAACGTTCTTCTTACAACTTGCATTATTTGCCCGTTGTAATATAGAGATATTACAACGGTCAACTTTTGCCTGTTGTAGTGAAAGTATATTTTACAACATTCAGCAAATGGCCGTTGTAGTTGTAATAGATGGACCGTAGTAATAGATGGAATACGAAATTAGGGCACTTTCTCTCGTACTCCCTTTCTCTCCTCCATTTCAAACCCAATAAGAACTTTATTTCCCAAAAGGAAAAGGAAAAATGGCAGCAATTATCTCCTCTACTCTATCACTCATATCTTCACCATCGAAAACCGCCTCAGTTTCCGCTAAACAGCCCTCAAAATCCCTCCTTTTCACAACCCAATCTCGCCGCACCACCAATTTCGCCTGCTACTGCGCCGCCACCGCCCCAAAAATCGAAGAAATCGGGTCCCAAATCTCATCCCTAATCCTAGAAGAAGACCGCACCTCGTCGACTACCTGCAGGACCGCCACGGCGTTCGCCCCTGTTGGAGCTCCATCTGCTCTGGCCATAGATGCAGCGCCGGCTGTGGTGGAGGAGAAGACAGAGTTCGATGTGATGATTGATGAAGTGCCAAGCAACAAATAATTTCCAAGTAGGTAGTTGGTTAACGTTTAATTGCAAAAAATAACCTGATGAAATTGATTATTTCTTTATTTGTTCATTTACTTATTTTTCCAATTTCTTTAAATACGTTTTTTGTTCTTGCACTTGTTTGAATTTGATTGTCTGGTATTATATTGACATTCTTGGCATCTTGGTTCAGTCCTCATAATGTTTCCCATCTTGTTTGCAGTGAAATACAAATTAGTTTACAAGTGAAAAGAAAAACTTGAAAAAACTACCAAAAAGGGAAATAATCAAGTGCGCCAGGATGAATTAAAAGACGACTGTGG
The DNA here is from genome assembly GCA_030737815.1 of Allium fistulosum. NCBI lineage: Eukaryota > Viridiplantae > Streptophyta > Magnoliopsida > Asparagales > Amaryllidaceae > Allium > Allium fistulosum. The sequence goes on along the minus strand of CM060902.1, from coordinate 190,320,428 downwards.
CATACACAAACTACTAACGCTTTCATCAGTAGTCGTCTGCTCATTCCTAATCTGAACAGTAACAGATTCGACATTATTGGGTTGAGGCACCAACACTCTGTCTTTGACCAATCGAGAGTTGACACGTGGCATGCCTGTCAGCCTCTGAACCAGTCCTCTGAACCCGTATGGGTCTATGCAGTAGATCTTGGGCGGAGCATGCATGTCCATCCTATTAGTTGATCCGGGCAGTCACTAAAACCACATGGGTAACAGAAATTTAACACATTTGATGCTTCTTTAATTTGTTAATGAAAACGTTGTGCTTGCTCAGTTGTCTGAATTTAGCAGATATATGTGCTTTTTATCTTTATATTGACATGTATATAGTTTAGTTGTTGTGCTTCAAAACAATTGATTAACTCACGGATTGAATTTGCATGCAAGTCGGTATGATAATATGTATATCAGCTTATTTTTATCTTTGTTCATCTGACACGAGTCAAGGATGTTTAAAGGTACAATTATAAGCATTAATAGTGCCATTTGGAAGGGGTAGCAGCGATAAACCAGTAAAAATTATGCACATCTTTTTGAAGAGGCAAAAGGAATCACATATTAAAAGCAGGTTATTTTGTATGTGATGGTTTGATATTTTTATGTGGAGAAGTGGTTGGTTTGCTTATCATGAAGAATCTTCATTCCCAAAAAGATGACATCAAACGATTCTATTGAACCAAAACTATTCATCTATATTAACTTAGCACTCTTTAAGCATCAAATTGGATGAACCCTCTTGAGTATATTGATTCAATTTATTATTTACTACAATGGGAATATCAAGAGATGAAACATTACCGTCATTACCCATTATGTTTGTGTTTAAATAATGCCATTTATGAATTCTTTCACTCTTTTACTATTACTGAGGCTATGTATGGCTACATGTGAATGGTCAAGAAGACCAAAACATCGGTTATTAGAATGGACTGAATATCTAATAGAGAAATTGATTTCAAAATTGAATGGATTTGGCTATGGATGGTGGATGTGGGAAATGCGTGGAGATGAGAAAGATGAAAGAAGTAAAGATTTTGGGCTTTCGATTTGTACAGTTAGGGAGAAGTGTGGTAAAACGATAGTCATTTGTTAAGTAAAAAACGAAATCGAACGCTGATCCATTATTTCGAAATAGAGACAGAAATGGTATCAAATAAGTATGTTTTGATTTCTGTTTTTATATTTAAGTGATAGATAGATTGTGCTCTATGTTTATAATTAAAATTTGGGTTGTGTTTGTTTTTTTTTCCTTCGTTAGTTTGTCGAATTAGTTAAGTTGATAGAACATTGTTGGGTTACAAGTAATTTTTATAGGATTAATGTTATTGTATTCATACTACAAGCACCTTACTGTAACTAGCATTTGTATTTACTTTGGGATTTCCACCTTTTTGTCTTAGAATACTACAAAAGACTATTAAAAGGAAGGAATTATATGCATGTATAAGCAAGAATTTGTAAACTGATTGACGGAAGCAACACTGAAATATCAGCGGTTCATGCAAATATTAAATAAACTGAGAAATTAAAAGAAAAAAAAAGACAGGTCTTGTAATAATTATTTTTCAAAATTATACGGCCAAATTGAGGTTGTGCTAGTAACTTTTTTTTTGTTTCCCTGTTAGGGTCTAATGAATCCGTTGGATACAATATAAAGTAGCATAGTGATAAACTGATAATAATTACATAAGAGTTGAAAATTTTGAGTCTGAATGCTTCGTAGATGTACCGTAGACTAGCTGAATCTTCATTCCACGTTTAATCAATTAAAATAAAAGAAAATGTACAATGCACAGTAGAAATTGAGACATCGAAAATTTACCTATGTGACTACACTGTAAGGTTGAAGCATATGAAAGTTTGAGTTTCTGTGCTTCCTTTAAGTCAAAATAATCAATAAATGAACAAATATATAAATCTAAGTCATGTACTTCTTAGTTTTTAGGTATGCATACAATGTGCAATGGAACTTTGTGTTTTTTGTTACTCAATATTAAATCAGCACACATATTATTTCAATATATTTGTTACTGGAGTTTGATATGTCGTCATCTAGTACAGATCCATAAGGGTGATGACCGAGTTAATTGATCATACTTGCATTAACAATATTTTGTTGTCCCAAATGTCTAATTTCTTTCAGATTTAGGCAAACAGATCGTCGTAGTCTACATAATGGATATCATAGTAGGAAAGAGGAACACCAAATTATTTCATAGGTTTTTCTCAAAATAATTGTTCTATAGATAAAACCAGCTTCCTTCATGTTCATAATATTAATGGTTCGAATTACTATTTGTTTCCCTTGTTGAAGTATAATTCTAACTTCATGTTTACACTATGAAGTTGTACATTTTGTTCTCCAACTGGAAACACTCTGCTAAATACTATCTTGCATCCCGCAAGTATTTTTCTTTGTTCTGCAGCTAATATAGCTCTAACATCAACTTCGTTCAAGGACTCATGTGAGAAAAAGTTCCGGTGAACTAAAGGGAAGAAGCATATGAGTAAAAAATTTGTTTGCATTGTCTGGTCTTGTACCTGGTTTGAAGAAGGTACCTTTTCTTTCCTTTCAATAGTGAATATTTAGCATCTTTTTTACTTACATTTTCAATTTGACGTCTACAACTTCTCTTTTACTTGAAGCCTATATAGCAGCTTAAAGAAAGATATCTTATATATGTTGTAGTGCAGGAGCAAAAAAGCCAGTAATTAATTGCACCTTTTTACAGAAGAAAAAGTTGGGTGGTTGTAACTCAAACAACTGTGATCAAAGCTGAAATTATGGGTTGGATGTTGTGGTGAGGGCAGCATTGAGTCAGTGATGATCAAGTATGGTTTGGTGGCAGCAGTGTCTTAAGGCAGAGGAATGTTTGTAGGATGTTGAATGTTGTTTGGTGTTGTCGGACAGTATGGCAGTAGCAAGTGGTAAGTGGAGGATGTATTGGCAGCAGATAAATGGCAGATTGAGGTTGCTTGACAGTGGGAAGTATGTTGGTGGAGTAGTTAAGGGGGTGTGGTATGGACTATTGTCAGGAAATGGTCACTTGTCACAGTGTATATGTGAAATGTTGGGCGATTGATATGTTGTGGAATGTTATGACAGTGGGGGTAGTGTTTAGGGGGAGGCAGTATGTATGTAGGAGTGGAACAGAGATATAAAGATGCACAGAGAAGCAAAGATGCACAGAATTGCAAAATTAGTGTACAGGAAATGAAATTTTTTTCGTTTTGTAAATTGTAAACAAAAAGAAGAAAATGCAATTGTAATTGACAATGAAATGGAATAGAAACTCTTTTTTTTCCAAATGAAAATGTGTAATTATTCATTATTGGTATGGATGTATGCTGCTTTAATTTTTTTTTAAATTTGCATTTATTTTACAACGGTCAGAGCCCGTTGCAATATCATGTATTACAACGGGCATTGTCCATTGTAAAAAGGTGTATTACAACGGACATTGCTCGTTGTAAAATATGGTCGACCTATTACAACAAGGCCTAATACAACGGGCTCATGCCCGTTGCGAAATCCATATTACAACGGGCATTGCCCGTTGTAAAATGGTTGTTTTGTTGTAGTGAGTGGGTGAGAAATATTTTGATGGCATGTACATGGTTTATTGATATTTGTTGATGGTATGTACGTTGATGGTATATTTTGTGATGTTTGATCGGTTTGGTTTGTTTATATTGATGTTTTATTGATTTATGTGTGTTGTTTGTATTGATATTGATATATATGTGTGGAATTGATTGGAAATGGAATGGAAATTGAATGGATTGGAAATGGTGTGGATGGAAGGTAAATAGGTCTGCTGTTCTACAGCAAAATAAACACAGTTTTTCCAACGGCTTCTAACGGTTTCCAACGGCTTATTAGTCATTTTATTGTAACGGTTTCTAACGGATTTCAACGGCTCCAAGCCGTTAGCGGCCGTTGGAAATTCCGTTGGAAATGGTCCGTTGGATCCATTGGAAAGCATTGGAAGGCGTGAGATTTATTCCAATGGCTATTCCAACGGCTTCCAACGGCCGCCAACGGCTAGGAGCCGTTGGAATAGCCGTATTATCTTGTAGTGTTCGTAGAAGGTGGCACCACTTTCGTGCACATATAGGTAGGTTTATCGGAAGTGCCCTATAACATACACTTCGATTTTATCCATATTATTAACCTATTATGTACTAAGCAGTACAACCACCACCATTTTATTATAGCTATCAAGCATTTTACCTTGGAATTGAGCATAATAGACTAATATTATAGTGCATCCATTCGTATCATATGATGTACTTTTTCTCATTGAACTCAAGATAATGAATTTTATTATGTTGAGTTGAGTTTCCGTTATTGGTAATTGTCTTCTATTACCTTTATACCCATTCCCTTTTATGTGTTCAACACCAATTCCCTTGTATGTCCTTTAGTAAATAGATTTGCCAAGTTTGGCTAGACCTTTACAAAATCTATGGTACTTACCTATCAGTGAGTACTTGCCTAACCGCACTTTTCCATAGACTAGTGTGCCTGGATTTTGTATTATATAACCGAGGCTTGTTATAATGTTGCTTAACTATCATAGTCCACGGATATTGGAGTCATAGGTTTTGGCCATACATGAATTTCTAGTAATAAATTCCTTAACCATTTTTCTGCTTTGCTACAAGTAGCTAATGCTACAAATTCAACAGTGTGAGTTATGGTGTAACGGATCTTAAGGTTAATTTAACACTAGAGGGGGGTGAATATAGTTTTATAACTTTCATGAACCTTTAACTTTGTTTCAAGGTTTAAATCAAATTATAAATTATCCACGCAAATCTACACTAATCAAGCATGCACAAATGCAATCACAGATAAATATAAAAGCAATAAAAAAAATAAAGTAAGACGGATGGCCCTAGGAATTTTATACTGGTTCAGATTAACCAATCCTACATCCAATCCCGTACAATACCATACGCATTTCTTTTCAATCGCATACTTTAGCCAAGTAGCAAACGAACCAGAATACAGTCTCAATTTCAAGGTTACGAGATACACCCTCCCGTCTCATGAGTCTGGAGCAAACCCTCTTGATTTATTAGGCAACAAGATCACCCATTAGATTTACACGGGCTACTACGCATACCTACATGATTTGAACGACCAACAAGCACACTCAAACAAATAAGAGTAGAGTCGTTGATTTTCAAATAGAAACAGTTGTACTTGGGATATAAGATATCCTAAAACCGTTCAGATAGCTGTTTGATCTTTGAATTGATGAGAGAACACTTCCAAATCAGTAAGTAGATTGTAGAGAATAAATATAGTAAAGTAGAATTTGAATTTGAATGAATTCAAAGAGTACATAAAATGAATTTTGTGAAATATATGGTGAGATAGAGTAAGAGAAAGCAGTTAGTATAATTCATTTTCCAATCCCCTTTATATAGTGTATGAGGGGATGTATCTATTCGCGAAGAGATGCGGTTAGAAATCACAACTATTCAAAATCCAAAAGACATCTCTTTGATGTCGACATACATAGGGGCCTACGTCGACATATCTATGTTAACTTTGAAAACAATATTTCGTTTAAAATGTTTTCAAACTTCTATATTTTTGTAAAATAATTTCAACATGGTTATTTAAATAATTTGAACACATAAATTTTAAAATATTTGTAAAAATATATTTTGAATTTTAAATAATTTATTTTGATAAAATATCAAAGATCAGAATTTTTTGATAAAGATCAGAATCTACGATCATAGACTTTAACAATTTTTTCTATTGACTCATAACTGTACATTAAAGTCTTGAGCTTTTTGAATCTTTTTCTTTAAACTCGTCTTGATTATCTCTTACTCTTGAACTTTAATCTTTATACTGATTAGTCTTCAAGTCTAATCATTATGTACCCATGTAATATTTTGCAATATAAACTATATAACTTGGAAAAACATTAGTATCTATATTTATATTGTTGTTGTCATCAAAATCAATATCTAAGGTATTAACAATCTCTCCCTTTTGATGACGACGACTATGTAAATATTTCTGTATCTAAATACAATATAACTCTCCCTAACTTAAATAACCCCCCTTAGTATATGCATGTGTTATATTTAATATTTTTCTCTCCCTTTGCCATCAACAAAAATGGATGAAAAATAAAACTCCCCATAAATATGATATACTTGTGAATTATGGAGTCAAAATCAGTTTTTAAATGTGATGTGTGTGTGTATATATATATTAAGCAATGATTAAATTCTAAATCGTATACTAAATATTGAAGACATTAAATACATAAGACAAACTTTATTAATTATTCGGAAATACAAATCAACCTATTACACAATCAAAACATACAAACAAACAATCTTACACAAACCAAGTCAAACCATATATATAAACCAATAACAATCCAAACCTAACTATATTAAATATTTACAAACCAATCAAATTCAAATATACAAGTTTTAAAATGCATATATACAAATTCTAAACAAATTGGAACACTTGATTTTCCTTGGAACTTTAACCCATCCTTCGGATCCAAAAATTGGATTTTTTTGATAACATCACAATCTTCTTGTTCCATGTTTGCTTTGAAGTTTGAGCATTTCGGGTTGTTGTTTGATCATCTTTGATAAGGGAGGAAATTAACCAATGAAGAGCACCAAAATGTTTCTATTGTTCCTTTACCATTTACATTTGACTTAATTCTAAATGTCTTTGATTTTGGAGAATGAAACAGAGAGCATCTTTGAAAGATTGAAGTGTTTCTTTTAAGTTTTCACAGAGTTTTTGATGTAGAGTACTTATTTTTATGAAAGGAAATGTTTTAGAATGAAAAGAGATGAAAAGATGAATCAATGATGAGTTTTTCTGGAAGAAAAGGGGTTAAATAGAGATGAAAGGATGGATTAAATAACTGATTTAAAGTTGGTTACTAAATTTTGAGAATTAAATTTTTTCAAAAACGGCTAGTATGTCGACATATCTATGTAGGGTATGCCGACATATGTGCCTTAATTTGCACCATTTATGCTTTTATTCTAATTTTTGTTTATACTTAGTACCATTCTATTTTAATGATTTGCAGAGACTAAGATAACATTATTGAACAACAAAAAGTAAAGTTCATTGATTAAAATAGAAGTACATGGGCATAATAGAAAAATACATGAAAATAATACGAAAATATCATGAAATAAAACTAGAAAAACATACACGTAAGATATAGAAAGGTAGATAAAAAAAATCTAAATGATGATGATGAATAAGGAGTATTTCCACTAAGTTTCCTAATGATCTTCCCAAAGTATTTGTCCACTTTTTCGAGAGAGAAGTGAACTTTTTGCTCATGGAACGTTTAAGCTTCTTTTGGTTTTTGAGGATTTCTTTGTTGGAATAGCGAGAAGGTTTGTCAAAGCTTTCTAGAGAAGTGGCTATTTCCTCCCCTTCTACCTTTTGTTCTTCCTTTTCTTCAATTTCTAAACCATCGTTTTCTTCTTCTTCTTGAAGAATCTCTTGCTCTTCTTTCCTTGCCAATCTCTCTTCCTTTTCGGGACGAGATTCATAAGGTTCGAATTCAAGAGGAATGTGCATAAGAGAGAGGTCGTTTTTATTGAAAACTTTGTGAGGCAAAATGTTTTCACCACTTAGATCGACACCAAAATAATTGAAAATTCCAGTAAGATACACACCATGATAAGATATGTTCTCATTCCTAGAGATTTTCTTTGAACAAAGTCATCCAAAATCACTTGAGCCCAATTTATATCATATTTTCCAAAAATAGCAAAAAGAGCTTTGAAAACTTTTTGATTCAGATTATTGTTATTCTCCGTCCTTGGAGTAATGCTTTGTTGTGAAATAAGATTTATTAGTCTTGGTTCAGGCCTAAAATTCTTTCCTTTAAAACCATACTCTTAATCATTAGAAAATAAATCATGCATAATGTTTGTACCAAAATTGGGCACAACACTCTTCGGAAGTCTTTGAAGAGATAAAGTGAAGAAATTAAATGTAAAAAGAGGTTTTATCTAACAAAAACTCCAAATTTCAGAAATGAAAATAATTAAAGTGTAAGGAGACACAAGAATTTAGAGTGGTTCAACGTATAGCCTACGTCCACTATGAAGTAGTTTGCTTTATTAATCTTTCCTTTGCATTTACAAGTGAATTCAATGATTTACAGCAGTCAATTGTGATTTGCAGCAGTGAATTTTGTTTGTGGCAGCAGCAATTGAGTTCAGATCTGGATTTGGCGGAGTCCGGGCGTTGGAGATCTCAAAGAGGAAGAAGAACCCCTTTTCTGTTGACTTTGGGGGTCTATTTATAGGTGTAGGAGACTGATATTTCGCTTAGATCTCTAGAGACCCTCTCTGGCACGTGACCAGGCCCGTACGCCCAAGCCCGTGAAGTTTCGGTCCAATCCGTGATCGACACGAGCAGATTTCAACTCGCTCAAAATTTCATCCAATGGAGTCGAAATTTGGTGTGGACATTCTTTAGCATGCACGTAGTCTTCTGTGAAAAGTTCATAGCATTTGGACTTATAGATTGGGAGATATGATCGATACGAAATGGAGTTTTCGGCAGGCTGTTTCATTTGACTCGCTTCCATTTCGACTCGCTTCTATTTGACTTGATGATGTGGCGCTTCCTGGATCGCTCCGCCTTTGACGCTGCTTTGAGCGAGTCGAAGCGCACACTGATTTGAGCGAGTCGAAGTGTACAATGGTTGATCGAGTCGAAGTACATGGTTCGATCGCTTCGAGTAGTGACTTTGCCAACCGGGGCTGAATTCGATGGAGTCGAATAGCTGTTTGAGAGGAGCGAGTCGAAACGTGCACTTTCGATGGTTCCGAACTGGAGCGAGTCGAAGAGGGCAACTGAGCAAAGCGAGTTGAAATAGGTACTTCAAGTGGCAGTGAAGCGAGTCGAATAGGAACGAGTCGAAGTTGGTATCTGAGGGAACCGAAGCGAGTCGAAGGAGCGAGTCGAACGGTAGCAGATCTTCGTCCAAGTTTGTATCCTTTATAACTTGAGCATACAAACTCGGATCGACTTGAGATTTTGAACGTTGGCTCCCATGGCTTAGCTCATTATGTCCTACCAATTTTGGCTCGATCCGGACTCGGACAAAATTCATCGATATCCGTAGCAAGCCCGTATACAACTGATCTCTGGGACGTGCCGTCACTGGTTACTAGTCAATTCCTTGGTGTTACGGCCTTGCCAAAAGGCAGGATAACATTTGCCCCCCAAAGTACGTCTTGTGAAAACATGATGTGCTTTGAAGTGCTGCAGTCTTTACCCTAATAGTTATTGTCTTTTCGATGAAAGTTTTAACCTTTGACCGTTCTTCTTGATAATGTAAACTGTTGACTGTCGACTGCTGTGCCCTGTATTGTTGCAACTGATTGTTGTATGCTAGTGGTTACCCGTTTGCTGTTGTAGTCATTGCTGAATGAATTTCTAATTCCTAAAAATCTAGAATATTGAATATTAATCCGTCATTCATGCATATATGTTAATCTGACTCCCGCTGACGTTTGTACGTTCTCGAGTCTTTGTCAGTTTATTGTTTTTGAATTCCGTATCGATCCTCTCCTGAATCGATGTGAAACTCGTTGCAACAACGCTTGACGGTTGCTTTTGAATGTTCCTTCGTAACGATCCTCTCCTGAATCGATGTGAAGGGTTGAAAACATTGAAGATGATTTTCATTAGATTTATGGACGTAAAGTAAGTATGTCGAGTTGATGGAGTTGATCTATGGAAGTCATGATTTCATGGGTTTGAACTGATTGTTCAACTCGGTTTTGATGACGGACTCGAACTGAGCGAGTCGAAGTGGAGCGAGTCGATGTGGACTCCCTGATGGGTTCGAACAGGATGATCGACTCAGTCTTGGGTTCGAATTGCAGAGGAGTCGGAGTCGAAACACAAAGGAGGCAGAGGAGCGAGTCGAGACGTTCACTGATTGAGCGAGTCAAAGTGATGTCTTTTATGGCTGCATGAGGGAGTCGAACTAGTCACGGGGATGGAGTCGAAGGAGCGATACGAAAAGGAGTTCTGCATCAGTGCGCTGAAGAGGGAGTCGAAGCACGTGCTCGACCCTACTGAAATTCGAATCGGTTATTCCCCTTGCTTTCGACTCCATATAAATATCTGGCACTTAGCCGCTTTTTTACTTTTTACCTTTCATCTTTATCTGCCTTGCCTTCGTATCGTTCCAGAGCATTTCACGAGAAAAAACCTTTGCCTTCGAATCGATTCCTATCTCCAACCACTTGAACTAACTGTCAGATCTAGGTAATCAATAAACGAATCCACGCGTAAACGATGAGGCTCGGGTTTTCTTATCAAATTGATTGAAGTTGTGGTCGATCGAAGGCTCTCTGGCCTCCGCTTCGTGTCGATGGAGTATGGGTTTCGAGATGATGAGGCAAAGGTCTTCGTATCGATCGATGGTGGAGTTTCGCTTCGAGTCGAACGCTTTGATTCTGTTGATCGATACGAAGGGGCTGTGTCTGATCGATTCGAAACAGTGGCTTTCGATCGAGTCAAAGTGGGTAGCCTTGGGTCGAGTCGAAGCAGCTATCTTGGATTGAATCGAAGTGGTTGCTTTGGATCGAGTCGAAATGCGTGACTTCGGAGCGAGTCGAAGTGGTTGCTTCAGACCGAGTCGAAATGCGTGACTTCGGAGCGAGTCGAAGCGGTTGCTTCGGACCGAGTCGAAATGCGTGACTTCGGAGCGAGTCGAAGTGGTTGCTCCGGACCGAGTCGAAATGCATGACTTTTGGATGGAGTCGGAGTAGATGGCTCTGGAACGAGTTGAACTTGCACTCCATCCTTTTGACCGAGTCTAACTCAAACGCACACGACTATAATTCATTGATGCGAACCTGGCTCTCGTGAGAAACACAAATTTGATCATCAAAAAACTTTAAACTTCTCACACATTCGAACAACTGTCCCCGACGAGCTTCAAATTGGCATACTTGGACTTAACCGTTTCACTGCATATCTGACTTCCTATCGAAGCTCGTCGATGAAACTGCAACTTATAAAAATGACACCAAACTTTGATTTGGAGTGATAGTTAATAACTGGATGGCACGGTTGTGACGGTCAGCGATGACGGTCCTTCTGACTGAATTTCGAAGTCTCGTCGTTTATATGCTTTCCTTAATCCGGTTGATCGCCTCAAATAATATACAGTACCGCACTGCACAACACACTCACACACTTTACGCTGGGGGATGCACGGGTGTTATTAGTCAGTTTAACAATGATTTTTTATAAGTTAGCTGGTTATGGATCCTTCAAGTTCTCAACAGCCAGAATTTCCAAGTTCTGTTCCTTCAACTATTGAGATACCGGTTATAGAAGCCGAAGTTATTGAGGTAGCTCCGGACGAGCGTCAAGGGGCTCGGTTTATTTGTACTCCACCGGATTCGGTGCCGTCGGGTATCTCCGAAGACATGTTAGGCTGGATTTGCTTAAGGCACGGTTTGTCGCTTGACGACGTGCTACTTCCTGGGCCGAAGGACAGGCCACATTATCCTCCGGAAGGATTTACTGCTTTCAACCGTCACGCTTGCACGACGGGGACACTTCCTCCCTTCAATGACTATATCAGGGAGATCTTATTGTTTCTTGGCATAGCCCCGTCTCTGCTACATCCGAATGGATATGCCTTGTTGAACAGCACCTTTGTCTTGTTTATGGAGATCCTATTTCGACCGCCGAAGCCGATCGAAATCAGATATTTATTCAATGTCAAAAGCCGTGGAGATAGCCCTTCTTTCACCTTCTTGGAGGCAGTCAGAAACTGCCACATTGTGTTGGGCTCCTGGGGGAGGCTAAGTTATTACAAATCCGAATGGTTCTACGTTTGGTGCCCCCCTGGATTTGCTAGGCGGTGGTTAGATAGACGTAAGTGTCGCCATCCCCTCTTGAATTACCGAGATGTTAGTAACCGACTTCAAAAATTGACATACTTTTCCTTTCTTATAGCCACAATCTCTCGCCCCGATGGCGCGTACTTCAGGGAGCTTGTTCGGATTCTTCAAGCATTTCCGGGCGAAGAGAGGCACATAGACTTAGTCCTGACCGACAGGAATTTGAGGGCTGTCGGGCTGATAGAACGAAGACAGAGCATACACCTGGATGTGATACATAGGGTGGCCTCGAAGAAACGCATGAAGCGCAAAGCGCCCGTAGTTGTGATCACCGAAGAAGTTGATCCAGAAAGAACGCCCACCGATACTGAGCTCCCGGCCATGCCTCCTTCCGACGTTCAGGATTCCGGAGGAAAAGGAAAAGGCAAGGTCGCTACTTACAAACGCCCTAAATCTAAGAGATTTAAATCCGTGGTCGTGTCTTTACCTTCCCAGGGGATTAGAATTTCAGAGGCTCCTCCCCCGCAAGTGGAGAGTCCTTTTGCAGGGCTTGATGATATCCCGATCCCGGATTTCGTGTCTTCTCCACACGACGCCGGGATGGAAGGGCTTAATAGTGTTTTTGAACCGAGCGGGTCGCTTGCTATGAGTGCGGACGACATTTCTGGTTGGTCGAGGGATTGCACATGCATACACTTCACTACACTACATGATTCACAACTGTACTTCATCCGACTTAGGAAGTTGCTAACTCTTTCTTCGTTTCTGATTTTCAGGTACTATGTCCGGAAGGGGATCTATGCTCGGTAATCTTCGTTCTGCTCGAAAATCTTCTGGTTACTATGATTCCCGTAGGAGGGATTCGGACAGAGATCGCGATCGCGATTATTCTAACCAGGATAGGTACGGGCATGACATGGAGTATAGACATCGATCCAGATCATGCTCTCCTCCTCCTAGACTTCCGTCTCCTCCTCCTGTTCAAACTTCATATCCACCAGAGCCTCCTCATCACAGGCCTTCTTCTCACACTTCCAGATCTGAGACTCATCTCCAGAGAGTCAAGACTACATCTTCCATGGTTACAGAGCAGGTCCCCGCTGATCCCACTGGAGAAGGGGCCCTTAAGTTGGCTCAAATGAAGAAGGATTTTTCTAATATTTGCTTCGACGGTTATGTTTTCCCTTCCCACTTGAAGAGAATTCCATCAGGGGTAGAAGGCACGATGCATGACTATGTCCACGACATCTACACCCAATATCGAGAGTGGGCGAAGGCTGCTGAAAAAGCTTCTAAAGTGGCCTTCGAGCGGGCTAAAGAGATCGAGAAGATGGAGACCGAGCTCGCGAAAAGAGATCGTATTATTCAGGTACTCTCTGCTGAGTCCGAGTCTTCTCGGAAATCTGAGATTGAGGCCATTAAGAAGGCTGATGAAGCGAAGGCGGAGATGGAGAGGTTCGGGCAGACACATGTTGCCCTAGTGGAGGAGATGGGCCACCGGAATACCAAAGTCATCGCCGAGTGGGATGCGGCAGTCAAGGAGCTTAATGAACTAAAAGCCAAATTCGCTAGCTTGGTCAAAGAAAAAGATGACGCGAACCACGCAGCCCATGAGGCATGCGATCAGGCTGTTCTGCTCAGGGGAGAACGGGATGCGGTGGTGGCCAAAGTCCAGAAAGTGGAGACTGAGGTCGAGGAGAGGGTGAAGTTGGCCGAGTCCAGGTTAGAGGCCGACATTGAGGACCTCCTTGTTGTTTACAACGCTAATGTGCTGAGGCATAGGGGTCTGGCCTGGCTCGATGATTATTCGACGCAACTCCATAGTGCTTGGGGCCGACTGGTTGAGGAAGAGAAAGAGGCGCACCAGGGTGAGTCTGTGGATGAATTCGAGCTCGAGAATCGTCTGTTAACTGATGATGAAAAGAAGATTCTCCATGATTCAATGATCTCTTATGAGAAGGAGAGGCTCAGCACCCAACACCTGGAGGTAGGAGAGGGCTTCGGGGTTGGACATCATGATGCAAGTCTTGATATTCCGGTGTCTACCCAGCCTGAATCTTTTGCCTGCGGCTGATCCTCAAGCTGTTCCTGCCTATAATCCGGATCAGCCGCGGATGTCTCCGACTACAGCGCCAACGACTGAAGCCGCCCCGTTGCTTACAAGCCAAACTGAGGAAGGTACTCCGAACATTCCACATGTCTTTCATGAGTCGAAGTCTTCGATCGAGTTTAAGTTCTAACAATTTTTTCATTCTTTGTCCAGTGATTGATGCCGCACCGGCCATGCCTCCTGCTACTCAAGAGTTATATCAAACGCAGGAGGCTATTGCAACTGAAGAACCACCCTGAGTACAACTGCTCCGCTTGACGATCCACAGGGAGGTACTATTATGTTTGACGAGCAGTTGATGAACGAACTCTTTCGCCGTCACGGCGATCCCCTTGTTGACTTGCCACCCGTCATGAGCGGAACTGATCCTACTGCAAGTTCTTCAATTCCAACTTCCGATGCCCCTAGTAGGGCTCGTGCGATAACCGAAGAGGATATGTTCGCTCAAATTGACGCTGAAATGGCAGCAGCGGCTCAGGGTAGAAGCTTTGGAGGTGGGATGGAAGCATCAGGGCCTGCTCCGCTTAGAATGATATCTCCCGGTGGTGCTGTTTTTCTCACCGGTATGCCCGTTCCGCCTTCTGTATTCGATCATGTTCCTCCGACTCCGCCTGCACGGAGCGTTCCTATTCACGTGAGTTCGGAGGAGGATGTCGACATAATGCCATCGCCTGAAGGCCAACCGCCGAAAGGCACAGGCTTGAAGAGGAAGATTGGCGATGGCTCCAGCGGGTCCGCACTGAAGAGGAAGCCAAGGAAGAAGAGAGATTAGGCATGATCATCTGGCGTATTTTGATTTTGCATTTTGTTAGCCGTGTATAGATGCGGGTTCGGCCCCTACTAGTAGGAATTTTTTGGAAACTTGTACACGAACGTCTTCTATAATCAATAGAAATGAAACTTTTCTTTTTTGTCATTGTGTATTTGTCTAAGTGTTTCAGTGTATGAAATGCACTTGTGAAGTTTCAGGTTCCGAATCAAGTTTGTTTTGGTTTGCCAAGTTCGGGAACTGTGGACATGGCTTGTGACCGGGAAGCGAGTTGAATTCCGACATCGCATTGCTTCAATCAGTGGTTGATGCCTAAGTCCTGCCCCCAGTCTTTGGGATGAGTTGTAAACCGTCAGCCGACGATCGCTTCTTACTTGTAACATGTTGAGTCTTGCGCCACCGAACGGATGTCTGAAGCAAGCGGAGATTGAGTAATGCGTCCATGCTTGTTTGATTGTCGACAATCATTTTCGTACTCCGGGGCTTCCCATTCATTCATCAGTGGCTGGTTATGCCGGCTTAAGTTTCGATCACATGTCTGCAATCGGGAGACTTGGAATTGGCACTTGCACTCTGGGAGTCCAGAGTTCATGTTTATACTCCGCTTCGCACTCTGGGAACGCGGAGTTGAATGTTTATACTCCGCTTCGCGCTCTGGGAATTCGGAGTTGGATGTTTATACTCCGCTTCGCACTCTGGGAATACGGAGTTGAATGTTTATACACTACGCCATAGATGACCTTCTGCAACATTTTTGCAAGGTGTTGCCAGCTAAAATGTTGCGATAGATATAAAATTTTGGTCCTACTGCAACGTTGTATTTTTGGTGTTACCTTAGCCATAAAAATGTGTTGCTCTAGCTAAACAAGTGTAACACGATGCAACATTTTTATATAGTGTTGCTATAGATGTATTCAAATTAAAAAATTAATAAAATTAGCAATCCGCGTGAATACGATCCAACGATCTATATTTAATATGATTATTAAAATGGATCACAGCTACAAATTGCCCCAAATTTTCGTTTTCCCGCCTGAACTTTAGTAGATCCCTTTCGGTTTTCATTTCTCAAATCAAAAAGCAAATAGAATACTTCAATGGAATTTCGAAAATCCTAAAATGATTACTCGCACTGTGTTCATCGATTTGAATCACAAACATCACCGTTCAAATCATGGAATCTGTAGCCCTCTCCTCTTTCAACACCCTCTTCTTCCGCCGCCAGATTCGCCGTCCTTCCAAACTTGTTAAAATTACAAAGTGCGAAAAGAACGTGTATTTCTCAAATCGAAATAAAAAACACTCAATCCAAACTTGCCCGAACCCAGACAAAATTCTCAATCAAAATAAAATTGTTTGATTCAGGCGACTTAGGTGATTTAAGGTTTAGGGTTCGAAGAATTTGAGGTTGCGGTTTAAGAGTTTCTGGAATTAGAGGGGGCACGAAGGTGGTTTTAGATTTGGAGATCGTGAATTGGGTCTGGTCGCGAATGCAATCGGCGATTTTTGGCTTGATGATTTGTGGTTTGAATGAAGTCGCTAATGGAATCCGGTTCAGGTCGTTTGGATTTTTTGTGTTTTTTGTGTTTTTTTTGAATTGGTGGTCGGGATTGCTGAGAAGATGGTCGATGTAGATAGAGTGAAGGCTGTTGTGTTGGTAGGCTGTGAATGTAGGTGTCGTGAATGCTGTGAGGCGGTTTGAGGGTTTGGGTAGTTTCAGGTGGGATGAAGGAAGTGTTGAATGGTGATGTATGAAGGCAGTGCTGGTTTATTGTATGATATTCAACATGTCTGATCACACTGTCTTCTTATAGATTGTTGGTTTTGTCATTGGACTAATACCTCAAATCAGAAACACATTGATTGGTGAAGGTGCTCCTGTTCGTGTAATTCAAGACTCTGCTTCATTATTAAGGCATTTTCTACTGATTTAACCCAAAGTAAATGCTGATTGTTATTCTAAAACTTAGCTGGTGTTGATTATTTTCCAAATTATTCAATGCAGTGATGGAGCAATTCCTGGTACCACTCTGATAATGGGAGGAAACCCTATCAAAGGTGAAGTTTTTATTAGTCAAGCAATGTTTCTCTTTTATAGAAAATGATGTGATAAAAATTATGTTTTTAATAATATGATTTTCAGGTTTAAGGGGATCAAACCTTTGCTTATCGCTCATATTTGGAGTTCTAGCTGTTCGTTATATTTTGCTGCCTTTATTCGGCATAGTTATAGTCAAGGGAGCAGTGCATATAGGACTTGTGCATGCTGATCCATTGTATCAGTTTATCCTACTACTGCAGTACTGTTTACCACTTGCAATGAACATAAGTAATGCTTAAGATTTATACATATATTAGTCATATTTCCCGAGATATAACAGTGATTTATAATCAATTTTTTTGATAATGGCAGGTACCATTACACAGTTATTTGGAGCTGGAGAAAGTGAGTGCTCAGTTATATTACTATGGACGTATGCATTGGCTTCTGTTTCGCTGACTTTGTGGTCTACCATTTTCATGTGGCTTGTATCTTAAGTAGCTTATACCGGCCTCCTCGGTTTGTATTAAGTTATTGATATCTCATAGATTATTATTCTTTATTCCTTATAAGAACCACAAATACACAGGCTGAATATATACTGCAATTTTGTGTTAGACCCATTGCCTGTTTAAATGTAATATATTAGTAAGGTATTGTGTAACAGATTGAAAGTTATTTTGGAAGTGTTGATATCATACAGACAATATGTAATCATTCAAGACACGGCTATTGTTGATGGTGAAAGTTTTACCTAGGATATACCAGAAACTTCAACAAAGTAATGGCCCATCAGACCCCCGCCGGCGCTGCGCCCGGACCCGCTACTCGGTTCGCCTTCGGCTTGACACTCGGCTCGTCATATATTTGTCAGTGTCGGTGTCTGTATAAATTTAAACTGCATATGTAATGAGTGAACTGAGTGATGTAGTGAGGAATATCTGTATATGTGAATATCAGTGTTATATATCATTGAATTGTAAAATAGTGGAGTCAGGAATTTGTACTATTTCAAATGTTGAAATAAAATATTTATTTAAATAAATTACTGTTTAAATATCAAATTCTGTGTAATAGCATTTTATTAAATAAATATTTTTTTTATTAAAAAATCAAATATGCTCTACATTGTGGGCCTCACAAATTCAGAAAGTTAATATCTATAGCAACATTTTGGAATGTTGCTACAAATACCTATGGGTGTTGCTATAGACACAAATAGGGTTCTATTGCAACAATATTACTTATGTTGCCTAAGATAGTCAAAATGTTGCCTTTTAGGTCTAAGGCAACGGCAAAAATTGCATCACCCGAAATGTGTTGCCATAGACTTATGGCAACATTTTTTGGGCCTGTCCCAACATTTTTTTTGTGTTGCAGAAGGCCATTATGGCGTAGTGATACTCCGGTTTGCGCTCTGGGAATTCGGAGTTGGATGTTTATACTCCGACTCGCACTCTAGGAATACGGAGTTGAATGTTTATACTCCGGTTCGCGCTCTGGGAATTCGGAGTTGGATGTTTATACTCCGCTTCACACTCTGGGAATACGGAGTTTAATGTTTATACTTCGGTTCACGCTCTGGGAATTCGGAGTTGGATGTTTATACTCCGCTTCGCACTCTGGGAATACGGAGTTGAATGTTTATACTCCGGTTCGCGCTTTGGGAATTCGGAGTTGGATGCTTATACTCCGCTTCACACTCTAGGAATACGGAGTTGAATGTTTATACTCCGGTCCGCGCTCTGGGAATTCGGAGTTGGATGTTTATACTCCACTTCACACTCTGGGAATACAGAGTTGAATGTTTATACTCTGGTTCGCGCTCTGGGAATTTGGAGTTGGATGTTTATACTCCGACTCTCACTCTGGGAATACGGAGTTGAATGTTTATACTCCGCTTCGCACTCTGGGAATACGGAGTTGAATGTTTATACTCCGGTTCGCGCTCTAGGAATTCGGAGTTTGATGTTGAGTTCGGAGTTGATGAAGGATTGTCATGTATCAATCCCTTTTTTGACTTTGATGTTATGGCTTGCCCCCGAGCTCGATTTTCACTTAGGGAGTGATTGGTTGCATCGCAGCCACTCTCTATTTGAATAAATCCCACCGTATGATGAGACTTAGCTCTCCGTGCATAGTGATGGTCATATGAAGTATTTCAAGTAAATCACAGCTCTGGCTCGAAGAGGTTGCATTTTATTGCTGAAATAAGAAAGTATGGCAAAGTCAGTTGCCTTATTACAAGTTCTAATTTCGAAATGCATAAACAAATTGCAAAAAAGAAAAGTAAACTAAATGGATAAAGATAGCCTGTCAGGTGTAATAGCGGCGAAGGCTCTCGCTATTCCAAGCTCTTGGCAGGATAAGACCATCGACAGTCGATAACTTGAATGTGCCATCTCCGAGCCTTCGTTCAATAACATACGGTCCTTCCCATGTCGGCTTCATATGTGAAGGAACAGGATAGATTCTCTTTAAGGCGAGATCGCCCAGTTCGAAGGTTCGCGGACGGACCTTGGCGTTGTACAATTTGGCGACTCGACTTCGATGCGCAGCTGCCTTCAAATCAGCCTCCTCACGCTTCTCATCCAGTAGATCAAGAGATTCAGCATGTAATATAGCATTTTTCTTTGGATCATAATATGTCACACGATGAGAAGGTATATCTAGCTCGACTGGAATAACGGCCTCTGAACCGTAAGAAAGAGAGAATGGAGTATGGTCGGTCGCGGTCTTGTGGGTTGTTCGGTAAGCCCATAGAGCCATAGGAAGTTCATCGACCCACTTGCCCCCGACCTTTTCTAGTCGTTTCTTCAGGATGGACTTTATGACCTTATTAACTGCTTCGACCTGTCCGTTTGCTTGAGGGTGTGCAACTGCGGAGAATTTCTTTTGGATGTGAAATCGTTTGTAGAAATCTTTGAATTCAACACTGTCGAATTGGGTTCCGTTGTCCGTAATAATGGTGTGTGGGAGACCGAATCGACATATGATGTTACGAACCACAAAGTTGATTACTTTCTTCATTGTAATGGTAGCGAGAGCTTCGGCTTCAGCCCACTTTGTAAAGTAATCAACCGCGACGATGGCGTACTTCGCACCACCTTTTGCCAGAGGTAGAGCACCGATGATGTTGATGCCCCACATTGCGAACGGCCATGGGCTGACCATTTGCGTTATCTCAGTAGGAGGAGCCCTAGGGATTTGGGCATATTTCTAGCACCTATCACATTTCTTTGCATAGTCCAACGCATCGCGATTCACGGTAGGCCAGTAATATCCATAGTGAAGTATTTTCTTAGCAAGTGCTTGCCCTCCAGTGTGATCACCACATTCTCCCTCATGCACATCGCGCAACACTTGTTTAATTTCATCGTGAGCGATACATCGGAGTAGGGGAACTGAGTACCCCCTTCTGTACATGAGTCCATTCTGGATGGTAAATCTTGAGGCCTTTCGAAGGACTTGTCTCTTCTCACTCCTGCGTTCTGGCAGGGTCCCATGCTCAATGTAATTTCTGAGTGGAGTCATCCATGAACCCTTTTCGGGGACGGTTTCGCATACCTGGTTCATTTTCGCCTGGTCGATACTTGGTGAAGATAGCATTTCTATGGGAACGAGTCCCATTTGTTGAGCTTCGCCCGTGCTGGCTAGCTTTTCCAATGAATCGGCCTTTTGATTGCGTTCTCGAGGTATACTGTAGATGGCATAGTAATCGAAATGGTCTAGTACTTCCTTAACTCGAGCTAAGTAAGCAGCCAACCTTCGATCTCTCACTTGATACTCTCCCCGTACCTGACACACAACTAGTTGTGAATCACAATAAATTTCCACTGCGATAATTCTCAAATCTCTAGCAAGTTTCAAGCCAGCTAGGAGGGCTTCATATTCAGCTTCATTATTAGTTGCATGGAAATCGAACCTTAAGGCATAACATATGGATCGACCTTCGGGAGTTTCAAGCACAATACCAACGCCTGAACACCGGTCGTTCGATGCTCCGTCAGTATAAAGTTTCCAGACGTATTCGGGGGACCCACTGGCTTCAGGCAAGTCCTCTGGGATGGTAAATTCAGCTATGAAATCGGCTAGGACTTGTCCTTGTATGGCCCGTCTCGGAGCGTAAGTAAGGTCAAACTGGCTCAGTTTGATGTTCCATTTGAGTAACCTACCAAACGTCTCAGGCCGCGAAAGGACCTGTCGTAACGGCTGGTCGGTGTAAACAATAATGGAATGTGCCTGGAAGTATGGTCGGAGTTTTCTTGATGCGATGACAAGGCAATAAGCCAACTTTTTTAGCTTCGGATAATTTCTTTCAGCCCCATTCAATCGTTTGCTGACATAGTATACTGGCCTCTATATCTTGTCTTCTTCTCGAATTAATGCAGCGCTGATAGCATTTTCTGATATCGCCAAATATACGAACAACTTTTCATGATCGATAGGCTTTGACAGTATTGGTGGTGTGGACAGATGTTGAACTAGTGCTTGGAAAGCGCCCTCGCATTCCGTGGTCCATTCAAAGTTTCGTTTCCCTTTTCGAATCAGATCGAAGAAGGGAATGCATTTGTCAGTGGACTTTGAAATGAACCTGCTCAATGCTGCTACCTTTCCAATGAGACTCTGGACTTGCTTTATATTTTTGGGAGTTTCAAGATTTCTGATTGCCCAAATCTTTTCGGGATTGGCTTCGATTCCCCGGGCGTTAACGATGAACCCAATGAACTTTCCGGATGCAACTCCAAAGTGACATTTCAGTGGGTTGAGCTTCATCTTGTACTCCCGAAGTATGTTGAACATAGTTTCTAGGTCTTTTACATGGTCGGTGGAGAGTCGTGACTTCACAAGCATGTCGTCTACATATACTTCCATTGTCTTCCCAATTTGATTAGCAAACATCCGATTGACCAACCATTGGTAAGTAGCCCCAACGTTCTTGAGTCCGAATGGCATAACCTTGTAACAGTAAAGTCCTAGATTGGTCACGAAGCTGGTATGTTCTTGATCGGGTAAATGCATTGGTATCTGATTGTAGCCTGAATACGCGTCCATGAAGGACAAGAGTTCATGTCCAGCCGTCGAATCCACTAGCTGATCAATTCTAGGAAGCGGGAAACTGTCTTTGAGGCACGCTTTATTCAGATCGGAATAGTCGACACATGTTCTCCACTTCCCGTTTGGCTTTCGGACGAGCACGGGGTTTGACACCCATTCAGGATATAGCGCATCCCGAATGAATCCGTTTGTTTCAAGCTTTTCTACTTCCTCTTTAAGGGCGGCAGATCTCTCTAGATCCATACCGCGCCTTTTTTGTTTGACCGGGACATGACTCGGGTCAATGTTCAGAGTATGGCTCGCGATGTCCGGTGAGATCCCAAACATATCAGAATGCATCCAGGCAAATACGTCAAGATTTGCCCGCAGAAATTCAACCAATTCCTCTTGAGTTTTCTGGCTTAGCTGAGATCCAATCTTTATCATTTTTGAATATCATTATTGTCAATTAGGACATCAATCGTTAGCTCGGCCAGGGATGCTTGACTTTTTTTAGATTCTCCTTCGTCTTCAGTTTCTCTCGGGTCAAGATCCTTGAGGAATTGGCTGGGGTGCCCGGGCTTGGGCCCGGGCGTTAATTGTCAATTATCGATGAAACGGACGCAAAGAGATTCCTCTACGCCCTTTCCCTTCTCCTTTTGCTGCGCCTCCCGCAGCTCAGCAACATAACAGGCTATGGCAGTGGCCTGATCTCCCTGAATGATTCCTATTCCATGATCAGTGGGAAATTTTAAGGTCAAACACCATGGGGCAATGGCTATTCTGAATTCAGCGAGGGCTGGCCGTCCCAAAAAAGCATTGTAAGGGGAGTCTATGTCCAAAACAATGAACTGAAGCATCCGTACTCTCCGTCGTTCTCCAATTCCCAACTCTACTGGTAGTTCCACCATTCTAGTGGGTATAGTTGTACTTTCGTTAAAGCCATGGACTAGGGATTGACAAGGCTTCAAGTCTGTGGCTTCCATTTTCATTTGATCATAAGCTCGTTTGAACAAAATATTCACAGAGCTTCCACTGTCAACTAAGATCCTTTTTATCCAAGCGGGACCTACTTGTGTTGAGATGACCAGTGGATTGATAGTGGGAGCTTCGATTTTATCTGCGTCTCTGCTCCTGAACACGATGTCATCCATCATCGTTTTTTGTTGCTTGGCCGGAGCCCCCTCATCAAAACTAGTGCAACACTCGAAGTCTGCATGCCTGATAGAACTGGCATACGACTCCATTTCCTTCCAACTTCGATCTGCTGGGTGAGGACCACCACTTATTGTATTGATGACCAACCTCCCGTCTGCACGAGCGGGTTCCTCCTGTCTTTCCTAATTCGGCGCACGATTCTGATTTGATGGGCCCACACCACCGGATTGCGGCGCTCGTATATACTGATCCAGCTTCCACTCACGTATAAGTTTTTCAATGAGGTCTTGTAGGTGACGACACTCATTGGTGTTGTGGCCATAACTCTCATGGAATCTACAGAACATTCCTGTTTGGATTTGTCTTTCAATTGGCGGTTTTGGGGCAGGTTTCTTGTACTGCATGGTATTGCAGGTTTGCAAATACACATTTTCCAATGACGTGTTCAATGGAGTGTAATTATCGTACATGGAAGCTCTACGCCGTGGACCACGATTCTGATCGCGTTTTTTGTTCTGATTTCCATTGTCCCTCTACTGATTATATTTATTTTGTACGTTCAACTGAATTTTTCCAGAACTATCCCAAGACTGTTTAACAGCGACATTACTCTGGATACCCTCGATGTTGGGCCCTGCGTCATCCTGCTTCCTAGACTGTTTTGCTTCCTCCCTTCTCAGGAATTGGGCTGCCTTGGAATAGAAACGGTCCAATGACGCAGGTGGTTTTCCAACTAACCAACTTCCGAACTCGGAATCAGCATCAATCCCCTTAGTCAGAGCCATTAGGATAGAGTTATCATTGGGATTGCTTATTTCTGCACACGCAGCATGGAAACGCTCCAAGTAACGCCTAAGCGTTTCTTCGGAAGCTTGCGTAACACTAGACAGAGTGTTAACGTCCTTTGGCCTCGCCACATGCATACGTAATTGTTCGACAAACTTGGTGGCCATCTGGTCAAAGTTAGAGATGGATCACGGTGGCAAACGAGTGAACCACATGGTAGCGATGCCCCCTAAGGAAATGGGGAAACTACGGCACTTTACTGCGTCATCAGCTCTAGCAACATTCATCAGCCATTCGTATTTCAGGACATGTTGATTAGGATCAGAACTTCCTTCATAAACTGGCAAAGCTGGCATCCTGAACTGCCGAGGTGATTCAGCATATAAAACATCATCGGTGAAAGGGGTATGACTTTGGGAGATTCCCCAGTCGTCATTAGAGAGACCCTGACTTTCACGGATCATTTGGCGGATCATCGTTGGTATATCTGGTGTTCGGACACTTGGAGCATGTTGTGCCAAGGTATGGTCGGGTTCCACAACACGAGTTTGGACCGGACGTGGTCGACGGTCCGTGCCTCGCCTCCTTGGTTCGACATCCTCAGGGACATAAGGCTCAAGAGTCTGCTCTCGTTGGCTATGTTAAGGATCAGCTTGGTTTCTAGCGTCACCTCCTCGTCCGGCAGTGGTGGTAGTAGCAATGTTGCCGGTAACATGATAAGGAGCAGCCCCTTCTCGAGTTGAAGGTTCTGTGCGGAGACTAGCGGATGGTCCAGCTCTAGGTTGCCCAAGGGTCGAAGCAGGTTGGTGTCCCATGGCTTGGGTGTAGCTCACACCTAGCTGTGGACGTGTGGATCTAGTTTGGCCATCGGAGGAGGTAGAACTTTCCGTTGAAGAGTGAGAACCTTGGTCTATTCTTGATCTTCTTCGCCTTTGGCAATTTAGCTGGTTAGTCAACTCCGTGTTGGCGCGCAGTTGTTCCGCTAGCTGTTGTCGACTTTGGGTCAACTCTTGAAGCAATGTCTGAAATTTTTGTCTAATGATTGGACCTGATGGATCTGAAGGTCCTGTAGCATTTTGGTTGGATGGAGGTGATTGCGCGGGATTTTGTCGGTCCCGTGCTCCTTGATCAGCAGCTGTAGAGGTGGTACGTGTGCTCACCATAATGAATTGATGAAGTCCTTTCCTAGATCTGATTGCAAATCTGAGTAGAATGGAAGGGCTTCAAAGTTCTAGATCTGGATCTTCTTCTTAGATTTGTGCAATCCAATATAGATAGGAGATCCAAAGAGCAGGAGAAAAATTGGTTTTTCTCAGTGAAAGCACCAAAGTGTTTGTACCCAAATTGGGCACAACACTCTTCGGAAGTCTTTGAAGAAATAAAGTGAAGAAATTAAATGTAAAAAGTGGATTTATCTAACAAAAACTCCAAATTTCAGAAATGAAAATAATTAAAGTGCAAGGAGACACAAGAATTTAGAGTGGTTCGGCGTATAGCCTACGTCCACTATGAAGTAGTTTGCTTTATTAATCTTTCCTTTGCGTTTACAAGTGAATTAAATGATTTACAGTAGTCAATTGTGATTTGCAGCAGTGAATTTCGTTTGTGGCAGCAGCAATTGAGTTCAGATCTGGATCTGGCAGAGTCCGGGCGTTGGAGATCTCAAAGAGGAAGAAAAACCCCCTTTTCTGTTGGCTTTGGGGGTCTATTTATAGGTGTAGGAGGCTGATATTTCAGTCAGATCTTGGGAGACCCTCTCTGGCACGTGACCAGGCCCGTGCGCCCAAGCCCGTGAAGTTTCGGTCCAATCCGTGATCGACACGAGCAGATTTCGACTCGCTCAAGATTTCATCCAATGGAGTCGAAATTTGGTGTGGACATTCTTTATCATGCACGTAGTCTTCTGTGAAAATTTCATAGCATTTGGACTTGTAGATTGGGAGATATGATCGATACGAAATGGTGTTTTCGGCAGGCTGTTTCATTCGACTCGCTTCCATTTCGACTCGCTTCTATTTGACTTGATGACGTGGCGCTTCCTGGATCACTCCGCCTTTGATGCTGCTTCGAGCGAGTCGAAGCGCACACTGATTTGAGCAAGTCGAAGTGTACAATGGTTGATCGAGTCGAAGTACATGATTCGATCGCTTCGAGTAGTGACTTTGCCAACCGGGACTGAATTCGATGGAGTCGAATAGCTGTCTGAGAGGAGCGAGTCGAAACGTGCACTTTCGATGGTTCCGAACTGGAGCGAGTCGAAGAGGGCAGCTGAGCAAAGGGAGTTGAAATAGGTACTTCAAGTGGCAGTGAAGCGAGTCGAACAGGAACGAGTCGAAGTTGGTATCTGAGGGAACCGAAGCGAGTCGAAGGGAGCGAGTCGAAGGAGCGAGTCGAACGGTAGCAGATCTTCGTCCAAGTTTGTATCCTTTATAACTTGAGCATACGAACTCGGATCGACTTGAGATTTTGAACATTGGCTCCCATGGCTTAGCTCGTTATGTCCTACCAAATTTGGCTCGATCCGGACTCGGATAAAATTCATCGATATCCGTAGCGAGCCCGTATATAACTGATCTCTGGGACGTGCCGTCACTGGTTACTAGTCAATTTCTTGGTGTTACGGCCTTGCCAAAAGGCAGGATAACATAATTTCTTTAATACCAAAATCAATTTCAAAAGTGGAAAGGTCATTTCCACTACTTTTACAACTAAGGATTTGACCAAGAATTTCACAATCTAAAACAATAGTAGTGTCTTTTACACTACTTCAAATTTGACCTTCTTCTCCTTAAATTTTTTTTCCCATTCAAATTAGCATAAAACATTTTAACCAAATCAGGATAGCAATCAAAATCAATTTTAGATAAATCGGTTAAACAAAAACACCATTTTCTAAAGCAAGACCATGTAAACCATAAGAAGAAAATTCGTTAAAATTTGCAAACCTTCCCAAAAAAACTTTTCCATAAGTAGCATACTTAATATAAGCTTCAATGGACGTTATGAAGTTGACTTTTGATCTTTTTGGTAAGCCTAATGGCTTTGGATGAGGATGATTGGTTTGAGAAAGATACTGCTGAATTGTTTTGGAGAGAGAAAATGAAAAATAATTTTGAATTTTAAAATAAAGTGTGAGTGAATGAAGAGAAATGAATGAGTTAATTAATAGAGAGTGAGCTGAAAATTTTTTAGTTGAAAAGATGCATTTTCAGTATTTTAAATAAATGCAAAAGAGAGGGAAATTCAAAAGTTTAAACTGGAAAAGTTTCTTCAATTTTCAGACTAGTACGTCGACATACATATGTGGACTATGCCGACATGTAGGCCGAAATTTCCAAAATTAAAACTAAGGCAACAGATTCCTATACACACACACATACATACTTATATATACTTACTACTACTATTATTAATCTATATTTATTCCTAAATTTAATAATTCCCATGAAATAAAAATTAAATGTAGAAAGTACCACTTTTTGTTGTTTTCCTTTGTTCTGACCCGGTTAATCTTCTATTGCTGTGAAACACATGTTAACATCCTCCATGTCTGGTTTATTTTCACTCGTGTTTGTATCAAAATCATCTAAAGTTGTAGTGCAATACCTCTTTATCTTTTTAGATGGATCAGCAAAAGGCGTGATCTTTGATTTCTTCTGATATGGATAGTCTCTTTGCAGATGACCGGGTTCATCACAGTTGTAAACTTAATCGCAATTCTATTTATAGAATTTTTGTTTTCAATTCTAAGTTATTCATCTTTTTATACTTCAAGAATTTCCTGAAATTTCGAGTCACAAGAGCAATCTCCTCATCATTATCGTTGTCATCTAAATCCCGATTGTTAGTTGTAGTATTGAATGTAATTGATTTCTTTTCGATTCCTTGCTCTCCTTTCTAACCTGCAATTGTGGTTCATAGGACATTTGGTTACCTATTAATTCTTCAATTTTAAAGTACTAATGTCATTGCCTCTTTTATTGCTAATGTCTTTTGATCCTATTCTGAAGAGAGTGAATTAAGGACTTTTCTAACTTAGTCCTTTTTAGAGAAATTTTTACCCAGTATTACGAGAGAACGAACTATATCTCAAAATCTAGAATACATATAAGAAATAAATTCATTTTGTTTTATTTTAAATAACTGAAACTAATTAGTTAGCACGTAAATTTTTGTCTGTTTCACTTTAATTGTGCCCTCATGTGTAACTTCTAGTGTTTTCTGTAGAATATGCTAGTATATGATTTTTTGTTTGATGATAATAAACATATATATATTTATTTAAATGTATTTGTTATTGTACTATTTTATTTTTCACATAATTAAATAAATATTTGTTGAATAAAATAAATAACACAGAATTTAAATTCAAACAAATATTTTATTACAATTTTGAATAGTACAAATTTGAGCTCTCATTATACACACAATTTCAATTACAATACAATTTCAAATTACAACACAATTTTTTCACTATACAATGTTTACATACATTTTCACCTCACTACATATCACTCATTCACTCGTATTTGTTCTTCAACTATAGTCCAATTTGTATCCAGCATCTGAATTACCTGAAAAATAAACACTAACGCAGTAAAATTGAAAAAGAAATATTTGTGCAGTATACAATGAAATGTGTGATTTTGAAAATGTTATTTGCCTCAGTTATTTGGGTTGTTCGCCATCATATTTATTTTGAATTCATCTTACACGAACAACTTGTGACATGCACAGTGTATCACTGTACATGCCACAAGGCCGTGCACACCGATATACACTTAATAAAACTGCAGCGACAGGTGAGCACAAGGTCAAACCCGAGCCAAAGCTGGGTTCAACTCAGGTACAATACGAAAACAAAAATAGAATGGTCAAGTACAAGTTTCAATGATTGGAACAAGCTCGAACAACATAAACCAGACCATTCTAACTCGAGGCAGGTCACCATAACTCGACGATCAGATGCACATGTGCAAGGTGATGTACACATGGTTGGTCATATGTACAACCAACTTCAGGAACTCAAATGAAACCAGACAAGACCAGTGTCACACAGGAATGAAATGCCACACCACTCAATAACAAAGTGTACCAGATCAGTACGACATGGCCATCACAACCAGAGGCAACAACAAATCAAGGTGGACAGCAGTATGTACATGTACAAGCTAAAGGCAAGCTATATACATATGAGATACAAGTACACACATCAAACAACAAGTGAACAAGACTACAATAATGGAAAGAATCGAGTGAACCACACTAAAGGAGTATGTAAAAAAGTGTCAAGACAGTATCACTCGACCATACCAACCGGACTCCAAGTCTCAAATCAAAACATATACAAGTGCACAAATGTATACATGAAGCTTCAAACAAAACCAAACATGTACAAGTTCAAGGAACTGGTTAGAGCACATAAATGTATGTATATAGTTATGAAGACCAACAAAACTCAAATGCATATGACCATTCTACATGAAAACACTTAAGAAAATAACAATTGCACAGGTAATAGTGGCAACCAAGCATGAATAATCACAGACAATCAATACACGATCATATGTCAGTTTCAAGATGATCCAGAATAGCATGGATGTGCAATCACTCATGTACATATACAAGGCAGTGAATGAATTAACTCAACTGCATGAACATCAACACAGCAATCAGACATAACATACATATGTATGTATACACATGGTGACACATTTCAAGTGGAACAAGTATATACATATGCAACATGTAGACATTCGAAATAAAGCAGTAGTTGAAACAAGTTGAAAGCTAGCAGTCTATATGAAGTAGAGTTTACAAAAAATCAATGAAGCAGTTTGTAGTTTTACAAAAATCAGGGTAGCAGTTTCAAACCAAGTCAAGTTTAAATGCCAAAGTCAAAGCCAGGTGATAAGAAGTTCGAATTGAACAAGCCGAAGTCAATTTTCATCTCAAAATATTATCACAATTTCAAATGCCGAAGTTATAGGAACCGACCTAAAGCAACTTCGATCACGTGAACAAATCAAGGCAGAAAAGAACGCAAAGCAATTCAAATATATCAGAGATGGAACAAGTCAAAAATCATCACATCGTTTAATCGAAAATCAATGGCCGAGCATAGCAATGTGACAAATTCAAATAAGAAATATAAGAAATAAAATTAAGGGGTTCAAACCCTATAAATACCCAAAAATCATCATCGGTAAATGCATCGATTCGAGTTCAAGAAAATACCAGAGCAATAAAAATCATGAATTAATTTATAACTCGAATCGAAGTCGAGCATAACCAAAACCATAAAAAGGGGGCAAAATCACATACCACTTTTATCATTCGAGCTTGACACTTTGGAGCAGCCGCAAGCATTTCAAAGCCATCAATCGATTGACAAAGCAATCCAAAGCAAATGCACACCTAAATCGATCAGTTCTAGAAGTGGCGGGAACGAAGCAGACATTACAAAGCAACGAAGAAGAACGGCCAAAGTTTTACACGAGAAAAATAAAAAGGAAAACATGCCTTTTAGTTTCTTTTTGGGCCGGCTTTATTTATTTTATATTTGGGCTTAAATATACAAAGGGTTTTGTTTTTGTTTTTTGTTTAGTTTATTTTGTAATTTCCTTTTAAACTTTTGTAAAATTCTAGTCGTGTGACTAGGTGATGAACTACGGTGGTGTAGTTCGAGAATTTGCAACTCAGTGGCCGAGTTGTGGTAGGGTTTTGAGCGTAGAGTTAGGTTCGTCGATAGCGGGTGTCGCATGTTTACGTGTGTAAGCGTCTGACTACTTAATTTCTAGTAGAAACTTTGGGGGCAGCACGTAGGCAGGGTTTTGCCGAAGCTGGTTAAATCTGTGTTGTTCTATTTCTGCTTTTATTATTCTGCTATTATCTATGCTACAATAATTATATATATTTCCGTATTAATTTTTATTATTTTTAGTATCACCCGATTCACCGCCCTTTAGGGTGAAATCGATCCTACAAGTGGTATCAGAGCAAGGAACAAAAACCATTTTTTGTTTTAAAAATTTGATTTTTCAAAAACCAATTTTTGTTTTTAAAAATTTGATTTTTTAAATGGCTTCTTTTAATAATGCCTTTGCTGAAGGCCAGTCCATAGTTAGACAACCCATGTTCAATGGTGAACATGCTTATTGGAAAAATAGAATGAATTTTTTTCTGAAAACCATTGATGCTTGGAATATTGTTGAGACAGGATATAGGACACCAACTATAGTGGTAGATAATCAAAAAATTGAAAAATCGATGGATCAACGGACATATGTTTTGAAAATAAACTACAGAATGCTAATGCTAAAGCTATGAATTGTATTATTTGTTCATTAGATCAAATTGAATTTAATCATGTCTCACATTGTCTAACTGCGCTGGAAATTTGGCACACACTTGAAGTGACTCACGAAGGAACCTCCCTAGTCAAAGAATCTCGCATTGCCATGCATAGTAGCGAATACGAGAACTTCACAATGACCAAGGATGAAAATGTCAAAGAGATGTATGGATGACTTTCTAATCTCGTATACAAATCAAAAGCTCTCGGAAAACCATACACAGAATTGGAAATAGTCCGAAAAATCCTCAGAGTCCTTCCACGAAATTTTGAAGCGAAAGTTACTGCTATTCAAGAATCAAAAGATCTGAAACAAATTAAAGTTGAAGAACTCGTCAGAAATTTCACCACTTATGAGCTAGAAATCAAATTTAAGGACGAACGTGATGGAGGTGATACGAGAAAGAAATCTGAAAGGTACAACGGAAAGTGAAGATAACGACGATGATGGTGGAGCAACTGAACTGGCACTGTTAATAAAGAGATTCAAAAGGTGGAACCACAAATACAGAAATCCAGCTCTAAATCAACAATTGAAAAGCAGAATAGTCAAAGTACTAGACAACTTAGAAGAGCAGGAGATCATATGTCACAAGTGCAACAAACCCGGTCATATCAAGCCAAATTGTCCTCAGAATCGACTCAGCCAAGGAAAGAAACTGAAAAGGAGAAGTTTTGCAGCTACTTGGGATGAAACTGATGAAGATGATAAAAGCACCGGCAGTGAGAGTGAAAAAGGAAATCTGTGTCTTCAAGGAGAAACAACGGACAGTGATGATGATGAGCCAACCGAGGTATCAAAACTTACTCATTCAGAATTACTTATATACTTTCATGAAGTAAATAGCTGTGTTGAACGACTTAGGGAGAAGTACGCTAAAATTGAATCACAAAGAGATAGTTTAATAGAACTAAATAAATAGCTTGATCAATTTGTTAAAAACTTTCGAAATAAGAGCCGTAAGTGTGATAAGTGTCTATCATTCGAAGAGGAAATTAAAAAATCAAAAATTAAAATTAAATCACTTGAAAATGAAATTCTATTTTTTAAAGAAAGTGAAAACACAAAGAGAGAAAATTCTATTAAAAAGTGCACCTTGTTATTGAATGAAAATGAATCTCTCAAAACACAAGTCCAACAATTGTCTACAACTTTAGGGAAATTCTCCAAAGGAGAAAAATCACTAAATATGCTATTAGTGAAACAAACTGTTAATACTGTTAGACAAGGACTTGGGTACACACAATCTGAAAAAGTTAGAAATAAAATTAATCGTGTCAAATCCGAGTGCACAATTTGTAGAAAAATTGGACACAATCAAAACAATTATTGGTATAGGCCCAAAAACGTGAAAACCATACCAACTTGGGTTCCAAAAGGCACTAATATAAAATCCCTTAAAGTCAAACAGATCTGGGTGCCAAAAGGAACAAATATAAACTGTTTTGGTTCTATACAAACTTGTTTTTCAAAATCTTTTGCCACTGACAATTATGGACCTATAAAAACAATTAGGTCACAAAAATATTCTCTCGTGTAGGTGTGGTGGCAGGCTAAAGAACAACAAGAGTGATGTCTGGATTATGGCTGTTCCAAGCACACGACGGGCGACAAATCAAAGTTCCTTAGCCTAGTACAAAGGTGGTAGAATCACAATGGGCAACAACAAAAAATTATCGGCAAAGGTAAAATAGGCAATGGTACATTTATCTTGAACGATATATTAAATGTGAAAATCTACACCATAATCTGATTTAATTCAGCCAGTTATATGATATGGAAATAAATGTTGATTTTGATTCTGATTTGTGCAAAAATGTTGACTAATTATCTTTTCATCTTTAAACTAGTTCATATAGATTTGCTTGGACTAACTATATTGCAAGTTTAGATGATAAGAGATAGTGTCTTGTTTTGATTGATGATTATTCTAGGTACACGTGGATATATGTGTTTATCTTACTGCTTCTGGATCTCACACTATGTTCACTAGTTGTTTATGTGCACAGTCTCAATTCAAAATCCAAAAGAATTTCATTTAAAAGCTGTAAAAGGATTTTAAGGTATTTGTTGCAACTTCACGGTCTGGTCTATGATATCCAACTAATGATAACCTTGAGTCAAATGAGAATTCAGATGTAGATTACACTGGTAGCCTAGTTGATAGAAAAAGTACTAGTGGAACGTGTTTTATGTTGAGACATTCATTAGTTGCGTCATTTTCAATGAAAATATCTGCATATTTTTCATTTTAACTTATTTTAAATCAGCAGACATTTTTTATATAAAACCCCTTCCAGAAAATAGTTTTTTGTTGACTTTGTTTCAGGTTAGTCATTTTAGAAAATTTGATTTTATAATTATTTTTGGATTTGATCTTAAATGTTTACATTAACTAATCTGGCTTCCTACTGATTATCGAAAAGATAAATAGTGATTGAAAAAGTGATGAGTGTTGATATTAATCATATATTATGACTTGAGACAGTATATTTAGTAAATTTCTTTAAAAATTTAAACAAGATTTATAATAACTTTTGTTAGTAAAAATTCCATGACCATCTCTATTTCTATCATATTTCTAACGTCCATCACTCATCAAAATCCAATATAGTATGTCAAAAAGTGGTATTTTAAATAGAAAATTATTTGTTTTTATTTTATTTTATTTTTTTAGCAATAAAAACATCCAAAGTATTCACTCTCATTTAAAAGTCCTCACGGTTATGCATGGGTGAATTACTTGGAATATTTGTTTATGTGCTTTCATGTTCATTTAAAAGTCCTCACGGTTATGCATGTATGGAACACATATCAAAATTGATTATTAAATAGACGAGTTGATTCTAATCCCATTTAAAAGTCCTTACGGTTATACGTGGTTAGAAGATGATTGAATTCATTTCTTTTATAAAAATTGGGAATACTACTAATCTCATTTAAAAATCCGATCAGTTATGCATAGTTAGTAGATATTCAAATTCCTGATATAAATATACCACAACTAGACACAACTATATGGTTTTATATGCCGTCATCATCCCTATCACACTAAAGCGGAATATGGGCCTAACAGAGTATTTATGATTTTTGTTTGATTTTTTATTGAAATTTTTTTATTAAATTTATACTCGATTGGGTATTAATGTTGTATTAATGTCTATCACTTTATCTCTATTTTTCTAACACTATTACTCTTTTGATGATAACAAAAGGGGGAGAGAAAAGTTAAGATTTTGGCAAATAAAGTTCAAATATTTTATTTTTTATTTGCATATTCTCATCTAGGTTCATTTGCATATTTTTATTTATGCATATATGAAGGGGAGCTTTGTTGTAGAGAGGGAGCATTCAAATAGGGGGAGCAAATAGAATGATCAAATACATTTAATAGAGTCAAAATCTTAATATATGTTTGTTATCATCAAAAGAGGGAGATTGTAGAATATGCTAGTATATGATTTTTTGTTTGATGATAACAAACATATATATTTATTTAAATGTATTTGTTATTGTACAATTTTATTTTTCACATAATTAAATAAATATTTGTTGAATAAAATATATAACATAGAATTTAAATTCAAACAAATATTTTATTACAATTTTGAATAGTACAAATTTGAGCTCTCACTATATGCACAATTTCAATTACAATACAATTTCAAATTACAACACAATTTTCACTATACAATGTTTACATACATTTTCACCTCACTACATATCACTCATTCACTCGTATTTGTTCTTCAACTGTAGTCCAATTTGTATCCAGCATTTGAATTACCTGAAAAATAAACACTGATGCGGTAAAATTGAAAAAGAAATATTTGTGCAGTGTACAATAAAATGTGTGATTTTGAAAATGTTATTTGTCTAAGTTATTTGGGTTGTTCATCATTATATTTATTTTGAATTCATCTTACACGAACAACTTGTGACATCCACAGTGTATCACTGTACATGCCACAAGGCCATGCACACCGATATACACTTGATGAAACTGCAGGGACAGGTGAGCACAAGGTCAAACCCGAGCCAAAGCTGGGTTCAACTCAGGTGCAATATGAAAAACAAAAATAGAATGGTCAGGTAAAAGTTTCAATGACTGGAACAAGCTCGAACAACATGAACCAGACCATTCTAACTCGAGGCAGGTCACTATAACTCGACGATCAGATGCACATGTGCAAGGTGATGTATACATGGTTGTTCATATGTACAACCAACTTCAGGAACTCAAATGAAGCCAGACAAGACCAGTGTCACACAAGAATGAAATGCCACACCACTCAATAAAAGTTTACCAGATCAGTATGACATGGCCATCACAACCAGAGGCAACAGCAAATCAAGGTGGACAGTAGTATGTACATGTCCAAGCTAAAGGCAAGCTACATACATATGAGATACAAGTACACACATCAAACAACAAGTGAACAAGACTACATGAATGGCAAGACTTGAGTGAACCACACCAGAGGAGTATGTACAAATGTATCAAGACAGTATCACTCGACCATACCAACCAGACTCCAAATTTCAAATCAAAACATATACAAGTGCACAAATGTATACATGAAGCTTCAAATAAAACCAAACATGTACAAGTCCATGGAACTGGTCAGAGCACATACATGTATGTATATAGTTATGAAGACCAACAAAACTCAAATGCATATGACCAGTATACATGAAAACACTTAAGAAAATAACAAGCACATCGGTAACAGTGGCAACCAAGCATGAATAATCACAGACAATCAATAAACGATCATATGTCAGTTTCAAGATGACCCACACTAGCATGGATGTGCAATCACTCATGTACATATACACGGCAGTGAATGAATTCACTCAACTGCATGAACATCAACACAGCAATCAGACATAACATACATATGTATGTATACACATGGTGACACATTTCAAGTGGAACAAGTATATACATATGCAACATGAAGACATTCGAAATAAAGCAGCAGTTGAAACAAGTCGAAAGCTAACAGTCTATATGAAGCAGAGTTTACAAAAAATCAATGAAGCAGTTTGCAATTTACAAAAATCAGGGTAGCAGTTTCAAACCAAGTCAAGTTTAAATGCCAAAGTCAAAGCCAGGCGATAACAAGTTTGAATTGAACAAGTCGAAGTCAATTTTCATCTCAAAATATTATCACAATTTCAAATGCCGAAGTCATAGGAACCGACCTAAAGCAACTTCGATCACGTGAACAAATCAAGGCAGAAAAGAATGCAAAGCAATTCAAATATATCAGAGATGGAACAAGTCAAAAATCATCACATCGTTCAATCGAAAATCAATGGCCGAGCATAGCAACATGACAAATTCAAATAAGAAATATACGAACGAAAATTAAGGGGTTCGAAACCTATAAATACCTAAAAATCATCATCGGCAAATGCATCGATTCGAGTTCAAGAAAATACCAGAGCAATAAAAATCATGAATTGATTTATAACTCAATTGAAGTCAAGCATAACCAAAACCAGAAAAATGAGGCAAAATCACATACCACTTTTATCATTCGAGCTCGACACTTTGGAATAGCCGCAAGCATTTCAAAGCCATCAACCGATTGACAAAGCAATCCAAAGCAAACGCACACCTCAATCAATCAGCTCTAGAGGTGGCGACTTTAATTTCAGAGCCCTAATTTTTTTAAGAGGAATGAAGCAGACATTACAAAGCAACGAAGAAGAACGGCCAAAGTTTTACATGAGAAAAATAAAAAGGGAAACATGTCTTTTAATTTCTTTTTGGGCCGACTTTATTTATTTTATATTTGGGCTTAAATATACAAAGCGTTTTGTTTTTGTTTTTTTTAGTTTATTTTGTAATTTTCTTTTAAACTTTGGTAAAATTCTAGTCATGTGACTAAGTGACGAACTACAGTGGTGTAGTTCGAGAATTCGCAACTCAGTGGCTGAGTTGTGCTATGGTTTTGAGCGTAGAGTTAGGTTAGTCGATAACGGGTGTCACAAGTTTACGTGTGAAAGCGTCTGACTACTTAATTTCTAGTAGAAACCTTGGAGGCATCACGTAGGCAGGGTTTTGCCAAAGCTGGGTAAATCTGTGTTGTTCTATTTCTGCTTTTATTATTCTGCTATTATCTGTGCTGCAATTATTATATATATTTCCGCATTAATTTTTTTTATTTTTAGTCTCACCCTATTCACCCCCACCCCCTCTAGGGTGAAATTGATCCTACTTTTTCCAGATTTCATATGCAAACTTATAAATGGAGACTCTATTAAATTCATTTTCATCTAATAAACGAAATAAAATAGTGAAAATAAGGGACACGTCCCTAAAATCAAACTTAATACACAAAACATCTCCCTCATAAAAAAGATATAAATTACATCCCTATTTTCAAATACTACAATTTTCTTTCTTACAATACCCCTCTTCTCCATTGCAACAATGTTGATTCTTCATATATGGATGTTATTCTCACATCCATAATTAAAATTTGCACCCCATTAATTATCAATCTTTAAAACGCAATAACTTCTTGTAGAAATGACGGATTAACAAACTGTTTTCACCATTAAATCACAAATTTTATTTTCTTTCTAACGAGTGACATTGCGCATATGTAAAAACAACGGCAGAGCAAGCTATTCACGGATGTTTTTCAAATTTCTGCAATTAAATGGTATGATTGCAGACAATTCAGCAATTATATACAATAATTGCAGAAATGTCTGCAATTATATCATATAATTGCAGACATGTCTGCAACTATATGCAATAGTTGCAGACATTTCTGCAACTAAATGCAATAGTTGTAGACATTTCTTCAACTATATGCAATAATTGCAGACATTTATGCAATTATCTGCAATTATATGCAATAGTTGCAACTGTATGCAATAATTGCAGACATTTCTGCAATTATCTGCAATTATATGCAATAGTTGCAACTGTATGCAATAATTACAGACATATCTGCAATTATACCATATAATTGCAGAAATGTCTACAATTATATGCAATAGTTGCAACTGTATGCAATAATGCAAACATATATGAATTATACCATATAATTGCAGAAATGTCTGCAATTATATGCAATAGTTGCAGACATTTCTGCAATTATATGCAATAGTTGCAGACATGTCTGCAATTATACCATATAATTGTAGAAATGTCTGCAATTATATGCAATAGTTGCAGATTTGAGGAAAAATCGAAGATGTTTAAAATTTGCAGAATTGTCTGCAAATATATGGAATAATTGCACCTTTACTGCAAATACGATTTTTCAGTATCAACAATGGATCTTATTTTAAAGATCATAAATTTTTTAATTCTTTGGTGAAAACGATATGTTGATCCGATGTTTCTACAGAAAGTTATACGTGTTTGAAACGTTAAAAATGTAAAGGGTATTTGGGTCTTTGTGCGCGCATGAATTTGAAAACAGGGACCAGAAACTTATTAAAAAAACGGAGGGATGTTTTGAGTATTTTCAAACCTTACCAGGGATGTATGCCAAATGCACCCAATAAAATATTCATGGCCTTAGAATTATTAAGTGCTTCTGTCTTTTGGTCTGGTGTCCATGTTGAGTATTCAGTTTGGGGTTCAATATATTCACTCTATGTAATATTTAAAATATCTAAACCATTAGATTATAAATAATTCTTCATCCTACATGACCAATAGGTGTAATTACTGCCATAAAATAGTGGGGATCTAACAGTTGATTGTCCTTCTACAAAAGTATTAAATAGTGAACTATCAGTGTTACTAGCCATTTATATTTATCAAAAATTAAATTATTGATTTTTGAAAACCGAATGCTCTAATACCAAATATTGGTTACGGTGTAACAGATCTTAAGGCTACTTTAACACTAGAGGAGGGTGAATAGTGTTTTATAACTTTTATGAATCTTCTTAACTTTGTTTCAAGATTTAAATCAAATCACAGATTATCAACACAGATATATACTAAACAAGTAGCCACAGATGCAAT
This sequence comes from Allium fistulosum, assembly GCA_030737815.1. Lineage (NCBI taxonomy): Eukaryota > Viridiplantae > Streptophyta > Magnoliopsida > Asparagales > Amaryllidaceae > Allium > Allium fistulosum. The sequence continues at coordinate 190,281,218 of CM060902.1, read as the reverse complement.
CCTTGATAAATATAAAAGTAATAACAAACAGTAAAGTAAGAGAGGTGACACCAAGAATTTTATACTGGTTCGAATCAATCAATCCTACATCCAGTCCCATACAATACCATATAGATTTATTTTGAGTTGCCTACATTAACCAAGTAGCAAGCTAACTTGAATACGGTCTCCATTTCAAGGCTATGAGGTACACCCTCTTGTCTCACAAGTCCATGGAAAACTCTCTTAATTTACCGGAAAACAAGATCACCTACTAGATTTAGACAGGCTATTAAGCACATCTACTTGATTTAAACAGGCAACAAGCACATCCAAACAAATAAGAGTAAAGCCGTTGATTTTCAAATACAAACAGTTGTACTTAGGATAGATGATATCCTACAGCCCATTTGCTAGCGGTTTAACCTTTGAATTGGTAAGAGACTACTTCCAAATTAGTAAGTAGATTGTAGAGAATGAATGTAGTAAAGTACAGATTGAATTTGAATGAATTCGAATAGTATAGAAAGTGGATTTTGTGAAATATATGGTGAGAATTTGGAGTAGGAAGAAAGTAGAGAAAGTAGTCAATAAAATTCATTTTTCAGTCCCTTTTATATAATGTATGAAGGGATGTGTCTATTCATAGAGAGATGCAGTTAAAAATCACAGTTATTCAAAATCTAAAAGACACCTCTTTAATGGTTTATATGTCGACATACATAGGAGGCCTATGTCGACATATCTTTGTTAACTTTGAAAAACAATATATCTTTTAAAATGTTTTCAAACTTCTATTTTTTTGTAAATAATTTAAGCATGGTTTTTTAAACACTTTGAACACATAATTTTTTATATAAAATATTTGTAAAAAATATATTTCGATTTTAAACAATTTATTTTGATAAAGTATCAAAGATCAGAAATTTATGATAAAGATCAAAACTCGCTACCAAGGACTTTAACAGTTTATTCTAATGACTCATAACTCTACACTAAAGTCTTGAGCTCTTTGAATCTTTGTTTTTAAACTAATGAGTCTTGATTATCTCTGACTCGAACTTTAGTCTCTATACTGATCGGTCTTTAAGATTTATCCTTCTGTACCTATGTAATATTCTGTAATATATACTATACAATTTGGCAAAACATTAGTATCTATATTTATACGGTTGTTGTCATCAAAATCGATATCTGAGGTATTAACAAGCAACTATGGTAGAATCAGTCATATACATTTGTTTCTAAGAGGCTCAGGATATTGCTTCCCCACCAAGACACAATAACCATCCGTTAAGTGATATATGATCTTCACCACTACTGTTCTAACTAGCGTCCGTGTATCTATCTATTTATACTTGAATACCCATTGTACAAAATACTATTTCATGATCGTTTTAATTATTTTAAATTTGTTTGTGCATCAAACTAATGAACATGACTATAGTTACTGGTATATGTGCTTGCCTTGCCCACTATATCAGCAATATCCTGTCAGGTGCATGTCATGGGATACATCAAACTCGCTATAATTCTAGCATATTCTTATTGATCTATTTATCTACCAGTATTAGAAAATAACTGCATTTTTGGATCAAATGGGGTGGATACTTGTTTGCAATCAAAGTGATTGAACTTTTCATGACTTCTCAATGTAATGTGATTTGGTAATAGTGAATCATCCCTTCATTCTTATGATTCTTATTCCTAGAATCACTTCTATGAACCCCATGTCTTTTATGTCAAAACATAAAGTTGAAAACCCTTTTGTTTCTTTGGTACTCAAAGTATCAGTCCAAATATTAATATGTCATCGACATAAAGACACATAACTACACCTTTTCCAGCATGTAACTTCCTATAGGCACATTTGTTTGATCTACAAATCCTACAACCATTTGATATTATGGCCTTATTTGAAACAATCCACCATCCATGACATCGATCCTCCCTCAAAAGTGGTACTAACATCATGAATGCCATTGATAGAGGATCATTTTTTGAGTAAATTATTAAACAGAACATAAAGCTATCTATGAAAATCTATAATTTCTAAAACTCATAGCGGAAGGAATGAAATATAATAATCAGTAGTACAATCCTAGAAAAATAAAATAATGGAATATCAAATAAACTCCAATTACAACATCTCTCTATGTTGTTAATGAGAAAAGTCTAGTGTTTAGGAATAACTATGATAAATAGTATAGAGCTAATAAATAAATAAATAAATGCACGTCTCTGTTGCACCATAGAACCTCCAAGCCACTTTCAGTAATCTGTAACAAACTACAAAAGTATACCTAAAAACAAAATAATAGAGGGGGTCAGACATACGTTGGTTCAGTGAAACACATCATATAAGCATATAATACTAAGCTAGTAACATAACACTTCAGCTCCAAAACCATAACTTAACATATACTATATGTACCCATCAAGTCAGCTAAACACAATATAGTACTATGGGTATAACAGTTACTTAGTGTGCTAAGGTTCTACTATAATACTAAGTGATGCCATAATACATCGCCGATCATGCCCCTATTGAGGATTATACTCACCTCTTAGGCATCTAAAACTAAATACATTACTACATGATTTTGTGAAACCCCAACTCATCGTCATCCAAACCATGCACAACTCACTATTGGGAACTATATCCCTCAACATATTGTCTCTAAATTGTATGTGACTCGTTATTGAGACTACATGTCTTAATCCATTGCGCTAAACATCCTTGCTCACATCGAGAACACATTTCCCCTGAGAAGTGCACCATAACGCCTACATTGTCAAAATCGTCATTAATGGATGTTACTTGTTAAATCCATCATTCTGATACCCAAAGATGGAACTCCAATGTATTGCAGTAACCATGTAATTATCTTTCGGGGACAGAGAATAGATCAGTTATATTAAGCAATATTAAGTAAACAGAGTAGATGGGCAATCAAAAAACACATCATTACAATTCAAGTTTAACAGTTTAGTTCCCAAATTCGTGTCCACACAAGAGTGAAAAATATAATACAACATAAATAATAGTGTTATCCCCAATATATGAAGACATCGACATAAACATTTAGTACATCGGACCCGAAATAACAAATAGTACTACCAATCCTCCTGCTTCGTCTTTGGCACCTTTATTCTTCTGCCCCAAAAATGCAACATGACTAAACCCCTAAACTCAACCTATTCGAACAAGTATTCATGACTTTATAAGGAAAACAATGATAAAAGCATGTGTTAGAAATAAAGTCTGGTACAAGTAACATGTTACTCTAAACATAAAAGATAGTAAGACTTCACGGCCAAAGAATGGAAGAAGTTTTCCACTTACTATAACAAAAATTTACTATAGAGTTAAGGTTGTCGCAATTAGGTTAAATAGCCATTTTACGTGATCTGCCATTAGTTATAATGCACACTCTAATCGAAACTCAAAATATTATATTGTAGGGTGCCACTAAGTCTTATGCCTCCTATAATGGAGTGTTTCGATCATAGCATTTGGCTGCTACAAAGCCCTTATGCATTCGTACCTATTAAAGATTTAGATTTACACTTTGTTTTCCACTTTAGGCCTTACACAAACGCCAATTTCGGTTAACACTCCAGGCCTTACACTTACTTTGTTTTCATTTTTGGTTGCCACACCCGGCCTTACATCTACACTTTCATTTTTAGTTGCCACTTCAAGCAATACGCCTAGCTTTTTTTTTGGATGCCACAAAAAGCTTATACCTACTTTGCTTTTGATACTTAACTGCCACTTCAGGCCTTATGTCTCTTATCGAACCTTTAGTTGCAATCCTGGACTTTACATCGATTGTGTTCGGATGCTAATTTAGGCCTTACTCCAACATTTGACTATAGTTGCCACTTTAGGCCGTACACATATGCTTTCGGTTTTGGTTGCCACATGAGGCCTCACATCGACGTTCATAGTTTCAGTTACCACTCTAGACCTTATGCCTTTATTATTGTTTATCGATGCTACTAAGGCCTTAATCCTCTGTCGGTCCCTTTACAGCCATCTTATGCCATACATCAAATACCGAATATACTACTTAACCATTTACCATTATGCTTTTACTTAGCTGTTCATTAAGCTAACGCTTAGTCTAGCTATCATTCGGCTAACAATATTACTTACTACATTATCATCAGTGTTTTAAGTGCCAGTTCTACCCATCCTAGGCCTCAACCTAAATTCCCTTTATAAGTCACTTAATTTTGTTTTCGTATATCCTACCGAGAGCTAAACATCTCTCGACAATCGCTACATTCGGTCTCATCTAGGAAACCCTGTCTTAGATTACATTTGGTGACTTGTGACATTTAAACCTTTAACTTTTCGAAATCACCTCATCTACCAATAATTCCTCAACTTTAGCCATCAACCTCCTTGGGACTTTGCCTAATGGAATAATAGCCTTTTTGATCCCCGAATGTCGATAGTGAATACATCCATGGTATTTATGTGTCGAGCACTCAAGTGCTGGAAAGATAAAAAGTTAGGGTAAAATAAAAAGAAACAAAAATAGAATAAGAAAGAAGAACATAACATCAGAATCTCACATGTGGAACGATAATATATAATATACCAAAAGTGTAGTATAAAGAGTTACTCCAACATACATGAATCTCAGAGTTACAAAATGACTAAGTACTACAATCAGCCTAGATAGTTATAACTACCCGTCCTCACAATGCTGAATACATACATAAAAGTGAATGGAAATGAAAATAGGTAGATAGATAGATAGGTGGAAGCGTCCAGCTTGTCTCCATAAGCTTGAAACATCCAACCCTAAGGCTGGATTTACTCAATCTACTCAAAAGAGTACATGATGAGTTTTGGGAATGAAACACCACATGTCAGACATAAGTCTAGTATGAGAAACACAAAAATACGCATAAACACATAACAGAATTTCCGAGACCAACCGAATCATCGAATTGGGTTTCCCTTGGAAGAACCAACTCAACTAATATTTACATTAGGTGATATTATAAATAATATCTAAGGTGTGTAATATAAATATGAAAATAGCTGTGAGGCTTACATTTGTCACACCACAACATCTTGGAGAACATTTAAAACCGCTATGGTACGTTCGCATAAATGGATTTTCCATGGAGACGCCTTAAGCATAAAAACTAAAGCAGGTCTCCAACGACAAGGATTAGAAGATACCTTCTGAGCGTCATATATCACTAGATAAAATATACCATAAGGAAAACAAAACTGGCCTATGCCCGAACATGTAAACATGAACCATGTAGAACTAAGTATCAACAACTCCCACTAGCAACATATCGATAAGTATACTCTAGATAATAAAGTTGATGTACCCTTCTGGGTTAGCAAAACCTATGGATTATGTAGCCTACTTTGTCTTTAGTCATTTTTCCGATGTCGAGGCTATGTTTGGCACCTTTCATACGAGTCTACATCACTTGAACAGAAACCACTTCAATGACCTTTTAAAAACAGAACCGTATAATAGTTTTGAAGTGGTATTCGGCAAGTAAAGCACTTACCGATCCCGGACTCTTCAAAACCAATTGATGAATTTCCGGTTAACACAATTCCGGTTATTGTAGAAGTAATAAAAAGCTAGAGGTGTTTCGTACCAATGCTCCTCCCAAGGGTTCTCATTGGTAAAAATCCACGAAGCCTTTCATATACTTCCTATGTTAAGTTTGGCCAAGATTGGTAGTCGATTAATCGACTATCGAGTCTCGAATGCTTGCTTATGGAAATCAAGGTTTGTACACTTTACACGTTTCTGGCATTTTAGCTTTCTATTCCTTGGCCAAGAAGGAAGTCGATAGGTTAGAGCTTTATTTCTCCATCCCTCCCTAAACATCAGTCTTGACTCTCACAAATAGAGAAGCCTACTCGCTCGGCTTTTAGTGTTAAGCATAGTAATACTAACATCCTATAAACAATCAAACAAAGGTCATTTACATAGGTTTTACTTTTCTTCCCTTCTTTTAAAACAATAGTCTTTTGCAATCGCTTGTGTGTGTGTGTGTGTCTATAAGAAACCCTTTTGAAATGATATATATATATATATCTGTGTGTGTAATAGTTTTATTTAATAAGAATTTAAAATAAGTTAAGGGGGAAAGTGTATAAAAGTTCGTAAAAAGAGTTAAAATAGCTTCATAGGTTTATATATATAATTAAAATACCTTACCTATAAATAAGTTATAAATAGTTTTAGTAATTATTATTTTAAAAAGTTACTTAATATCGATTTTGAAAACTTTTACTATATTAATAAAATAAACAAGTTTTGTTTATATAAAATAGGAATAACCTTTTACTTTAAATCTTCAAAATAATTATTTAAAAATATATTTAAACTTCAAACTTCTTTTGAAATACTTAAATATCTTTTATAAATCTCCTTTTTGATTTCATAAAATATCCAAATTTACAACACTTTAAACTTCGCTAAAAACTTGTTTTTCCAAAGTGCATCCATAGCGACTATCGTTATATGGACCATAAATTCACTAAGTTTGCTTTATAAACAAAATAGCTTTTAAACTTCTCTTCTTACTATCTTTTATATTTCTATAAGTATAAAAAACATTTTTATTTTGAAATAAGAAAAATATGGAGTCTAAAAAGTAAGATAAAAGAAAGGGATTTCAAAGTGCATTTGCTATCGTTATACGGACAATTCCGCATTCAATTCAATATTTAATGTTATTCAATCTTATACACATATATGATTCCAAAATCAAACCATAACACTATGAAACATGTATTAACATGTTCATTAATTAACATGTCCATATTAAATGTTCACATATACTAATTTACATTTCAAAGCTTTTTAAAGCAAACTAATTAAACAAATCACATGCTTTGTGGAGCATATAATCCAAGGTTATAACTTTAAGTAGTTAAGGAATATTATCATAGTTTATAATAAGCAATTTCACCAAGTTTTTATAACTTTAAGTAGTTAAGGAATATTATCATAGTTTATAATAAGCAATTTCACCAAGTTTTTGATTTAACTTGTGACGAGTTTATAGTCATATTTTAATGTGTGAGATTACTCACTTTTCAACCAATTAGAGCTAACTCTTTCCAAACTCTACCTTGCAATACCACAACAACCTTCCTATCCACAACACACGAGCACACGATCAAGCACAAATAAGAGGAGTGGGAGACAAGAAGTGCATGACGAAGCCCAAATACCCTGATTTGGGTATGGCTTTGGCTAGAAAGGGGAGGATGTATCCAAACTTCTTAGGTTTTAGGAGATGGAATGGTGTTATAAGGTGTATTTGGATGATAGCTTAAGTTTAGAGGAGTTTGGGTTAGTTTAGAGTTGCTTTGATTCAATAATTTTGTGAAGATGAAGAGAGTGGAAGTGTAGAGTTTTTAGGAGTTATGAGTTGTGAGAATGAAGAGAGCCTCCCCTCTTTGATTTATAGGCTTAGGAATTAGTGGAAAAAGACCACTAATACTCTCCTAGGTCAAACATGAAGCCATAAGCAACCATGCCTCTTACACACCATGCCTTCCCTAAATCACTCCACCTTTTCCTCCCTAAACCAAGGGTTCTTTAAGTCTTTCTTTCTAGAAGCTTTTGTGCTAATTAATTACCATTAGTTATAAGAGTATTTAAGCACTTGTTAATGTGTTCATATGTTTGTTACATTAGCCCATAGATGGTGGATAGCTTTTATTGAAGAAAATATTGATTTTACCAAAACGGTTTTCTGTCACATTTTCAATATTTATTCAAAGATTATATTTTTGTAAACACATTTGAGAAAGAATTTTTCTATCATTAGTTATTAATTGAAAAGTGCTTAATACGGTTATAATATCATATTTCCAATACTTAATAATTTTCCAAAAGTTGTGATATTAGAAGATGAAGCGTTCGAATTTCCAAGTCATTGCACCTAATACTTTTGGTTTGTTAAGCCTAAATTTTTATACTGAATTTTTCTAGCTTCATACTTTGGTCCTTGTACTTAAGGTTCTAGTTCATTTTACTTTCGGTTTGATACCATATCCTTCGGCAGTGCCATCTGGTACATGTTGGGAATTGTTCTTTGCACATACGACACTAGTTTTACACATGTCGACTTCTTATTCGTTTGACATAGTCATTTCTTATCATTAGTTAGTACTTTACTGACACGTTAAGCATAAACATGGATCCGATCTATTGGCCAATATTAAATACCTAATTTAATTAATTTACCTCCCAGCCTCCACGCATTTTGCTTCCAGCGCCTCATTTATCCCCTCGGCCATACCTAGTTACTTTCAAAAATTACTTATTTTATTTCTTGAAATTCATATAAAAAAATCATGTATTTCCTTTCATAAATTTCCCAAACTCCCTATTTCTAACCATTTTCCATATTATACAGCCCCCAATTTAATTCTTATTGATTTATTTGTTTACAGGAAATTCTATAAGTCAAAATCCATCTTTAATAATATATTCTTATCATCATATTAAATTTTTGGGTCAAATAAATTAGAACAAGTGTGAGAATCAATCATAATTAATATGGCCATGAGAAATTTAAGGGAGAAATGAGATTAGAGAATATATTACTCACTTATATTTCACGGCTGATTGATATTTTTAGTTGATCTTCTTCTTTTCCTTTTCTTTCTTGATTTGGCAGCAATTTATCATTAAAGAGCTTCAAAACTTCTATTTTAGTTTTGGGGGTAGAATGAATGAAAAAGGAAAGCTGTTATCTTTATTCCAATGAACAATCAGGCCGTTGACCCATTCCTCTCTTCTTTATTTAATTCTTTTTAGTTAAGCCTTATTAAACAATAATCTTAATGAGTAAATGTGAACTTAAGTACTTATCAAATTTATTATTCAATTTCATATTAGATGATTTAAAACTGATAGTGTTAGGACTATATCCTAGGGAGAATTATGTACTTTGTTACGTATATCTAACTCGAAACCAATCTTTTTAAATGTATTTTCTTTTTATTATGTACTTCTTATATAGTGACATTATTAAATAAAAAATTAATTTAAGTATATTAAATAAAAATAATTAAATGATATGTTCTATGATAGTAATTATAATATATTATAATCATGAAAAATTTATCATATTAAAAATAACATGTTATTTTAAATATTTATAGTCAAGATGTTTCGTGATGGGATATCGACACATCCATTCGGACTAGAGTACATAACAATCTCCAAATGTTAGGAGGTGTATTATTCACGGTGGTTGGGGGCACCAAAAGATTACATAGTGATAGTTATTGGATACCTATGGAATGACTCAGATAAGGGTTTTTTGTGGGTTAATATAACTAAGGTCAAATAGAGAATCTCAAAGTGATGACATTATACAGTTCTCTTGACTTGCAAATACCGTTGAACTTCAATGAGGACACTTCACTTTGATTATAGTTAAATCATGATATGGGGTCCATCAAGTGACTATAGTTAGGTTTGAATTAAAGCATTGTAATCGAAATACTATTCAATAGAGAATTCACCACCTCGGTTATATTGGGTTAGTATCACGATCAACTATAGTCAACTCAAAATCAAAGTCTCTTGCCAAAGCAGTATGGTTAATAATAATAATAATTATTATTGCATTAACGATTTTGTAGTTGGATTTACAAAGTTGAACGTGGACAATGTTGGAATTTTGACCAAAACCAAATTCCATAAGTCCTAATATGATATTATTTTGACGAAGAGAATTGGTGTAAATAATTATTGCTGCTAGGTTTTTCTTATATGTAAAATTGGATTTTACTAGAAGATGTGTAAGCGATAAATTCTTCCAAAATATCACACCACTGGTTAAGGTAATGTGTGAACAATAATAAAATATAGAGTGGTTTGGTAGAGCTGCCTACGTTTATTATGAATTCCTCTTATTATACGACATTCTTACAAGTACAGGGAATTACAAGATGTACAACAAGATAATAGTGGCAACCCAAGACTAGTGATGCTATTAATCTCGAGGGCTTGATGAGCTTAGAACTGTTTATGGTGAGCTATTATGAGAATCTATTACTTGATGGCAAGCTGAGGAGACGAGACCATGAGTGACTGATGGATCCTTTGGATAAACTGACCCTTTATGGGTGGCGACTCACAACCCCTTTGAAGTTTCCATGCATGGGGTATTTATGGTGGTTGTAACTAATGTTGTGATGGTAGGTTAATGTCATATAGCTGGCTGGAAAGGTGCTGCGTAGTAGATCTGATTAATGAGGGATAATTGGCGAAGTGAAGGGAATCAATTGCCAAGGTCAACATCAACGGGGAAAACCATGGCATGCTCTTACTGTTCAGGTAATGTTTATGCATAGTGGCAGCATGTTGTATAACATACTCGGTGTCAAAAGAGGACATACTTGGTTGTTCTTCTTTATTAGCCTTGTTTGCATGCTAATGTGGCGAGCCGGACCAAATAGGACAGGCTTTTCCCAACGATATGGAAAGAGGTAGGAAACCGCTAGAGGTTGTGCCAAAGGAGTAGGCTAAGCCGGGATGGTTTTACTGTGTTGCTTAGATGATATAGGAGATTGATTGTAAGGTTGCTTGTGGTGGCTTTATCGAAGCCGTGTTGGCAGGTCATGCCAAAAGAATTCCAGAGACGTGTTGATCGGCGATTGGGCCAAGGGAGATGATCAAGTAGACTTGTAGTTTGCGAACCAGCTAGTTATAAGAAGAGGGCCAGAAGATGAGGTCTGGGCCGAGTAGTGCAAACGCCTTACTTTGCTTGTCAAGATGAATGATTGTTGCTACCTTAGGGTGCAATGGTCAGAGTGCCGACCTACAGTTCCATGGAGAGGACAGATTAACAGAGGTCCAACCTAGGCGGCAGATAAAGGAGACTTGCTGGCCCATTTTTGATTCTTAAGTAGCTTGGGGTAGGCTGGTCCAGGCCTAAGCCAGTCTGGGCATAAGTGATGTGCATGTAAATGTGCATATTTTTACCACCATATTTAATCTATTTAAATTAAATAAATGATCATATCGGGTGTTTTAACTTGTTTAAACCAAAATTCAAATAATTCCAAATTGTCACATATTCATCTTCATCCATGGGCAAAATAGACATTATTGTGCATATATTAATTTGAGAAAATTTAATTAGAAATTTCTATATTTTTTTATAGGAATTTGGCTTCATATACAAGTGGTTACATGATGATATATGCATGCGCAAGAGTAAAGAGAACAAATGAAGATGGAAATAATTCAAAGTGAAGATAATGGAGGACCCCACCTACCCACCTACCTTAATTACAAATTAGAGGCTAATGCACATGCTTATGGAATTAATGGCTTCGTGTACATTTAAGTGAGGGATTATTGAAGCTAATGATAACTTGGCCACCACACTTCCTACAAGGGAATTTTGGGCATCCCCAAAAATATGAATTAGGGTTTAACACTTGTATAAATACCCCGTATCTTCAAGTAACCCTCTCTTCCTCTCTTAGTCTCTCTTACTTAGTTTTTAGCTTAGGAAATAAATCAAAGCTTTTCTCTCTTCTTTTTCCATGGCTACATAGCCATTTTATTTCATGTAAATTTTCTTTTTTTATGCAATGTTAATTCTCTTTTATTTACATGCTTCTTCTCTTCTTATGCTAGTGGTGTAGTTTACATTCATGCAAAGTAGATTGATTTTAATTCTTGTTAATTAGCTTCTCTTTTCCATTAGCTTTAATTTTCCTTTCTTTTTTCTTTCATGTTGCTAGCTACATTTGTTGTTTTGATAACAAATATGAGAGGCTAATCCCTTCAATTTAAGGGTAATGAAGCCTCTAATCATTTAGCTTCAACATTTTGATAATTATAGCTCTCTTTTTGTGCTTAATGACAATGCTTGAAGTGGTTTAATTTGTTGTTTTTGTTTTGAATTTGATAGCCTATATTTTTGACACCAAATAGGCTATGCTTAAACAATCACTAACACAAATGCCTCTTCATCAAAATATGATTATGGCATAAGAAAGTGATTTGAAATTCAAATTTGATGGTCTATATTTCTAATTAATAGTTAATAGGTCATACTTAAAATAGATTTCATTTCAAATTTGTTGTCATTTTCATGAGAGTTAGTAAGTGGTTTAAAGGTTGTGTTATAGTTTGATGGCTTATATTGAGCTAATTAATAGCACAAATGAGCCATACTTATGATAAACACAACATTTAAACTCACTTATGACCCAAAAAAAAGAGATCATAATTTCATTAATTGTTGAATTATATGATCTAGAGAGTGGATTTATCTCTAAATTGTCATTTAACTCTCATATTTTTATCTATTTTCTTTTGCTAGTTTGTTAGTTTTCTCATTTTTCTAGCTTAACAATCTCTCGACTTTGGTATAATTTGATTGAATAGATTTTTAAAATCATCAATTCCCTGCGGATCGGCCCGTATTCGCAACGTACTACAAGTGTACGCCGTGCGCTTACGGTTATTTTTAATTCTAAATTCGTTCGACGGTTTTCTAAACCGATAGAATTTCCGTCGACGAACAAGTTTTTGGCGCCGTTGCCGGGGAATTGATTTGATTTGAATTCTCTATTCTTCGAATTAGTTTTCTTTGATTTTTGTGTGTTTTTATTTTGTTTTGTGTGTTTGTATTTAACAAAAACTTGTTCGTCGATGGAAATTCTATCGGTTTAGAAAACCGTCGAACGAATTTAGAATTAAAAATAACCGCAAGCGCACGACGTACACTTGTAGTACGTGGCGAATACGGGTCGATCCGCAGGGAATTGATTATTTTAAAAATCTATTCAATCAAATTATACCAAAGTCGAGAGATTGTTAAGCTAGAAAAATGAGAAAACTAACAAACTAGCAAAAGAAAATAGATAAAAATATGAGAGTTAAATGACAATTTAGAGATAAATCCACTCTCTAGATCATATAATTCAACAATTAATGAAATTATGATCTCTTTTTTTGGTCATAAGTGAGTTTAAATGTTGTGTTTATCATAAGTATGGCTCATTTGTGCTATTAATTAGCTCAACATAAGCCATCAAACTATAACACAACCTTTAAACCACTTACTAACTCTCATGAAAATGACAACAAAGTTGAAAATGAAATCTATTTTAAGTATGACTTATTAACTATTAAATAGAAATATAGACCATCAAATTTGAATTTCAAATCACTTTCTTATGCCATAATCATATTTTGATGAAGAGGCATTTGTGTTAGTGATTGTTTAAGCATAGCCTATTTGGTGTCAAAAATATAGGCTATCAAATCCAAAACAAAAACAACAAATTAAACCACTTCAAGCATTGTCATTAAGCACAAAAAGAGAGCTATAATTATCAAAATGTTGAAGCTACATGATTAGAGGCTTCATTACTCCTAAATTGAAGGGATTAACCTCTCATATTTGTTATCAAAACAACAAATGTAGCTAGCAACATGAAAGCAAAAAGAAAGGAAAATTAAAGCTAATGGAAAAGAGAAGCTAATTAACAAGAATTAAAACTAATCTACTTTGCATGAATGTAAACTACACCACTAGCATAAGAAGAGAAGAAGCATGTAAATAAAAGAGAATTAACATTGCATAAAAGAAAGAAAAATTACATGAAATAAAATGGCTAAGTAGCCATGGAAAAAGAAGAGAGAAAAGCTTTGATTTATTTCCTAAGCTAAAAACTAAGTAAGAGAGACTAAGAGAGGAAGAGAGGGTTACATGAAGATATGGGGTATTTATACAAGTGTTAAACCCTAATTCATATTTTTGGGGAATGCCCAAAATGCCCTTGTAGGAAGTGTGGTGGCCAAGTTATCATTAGCTTCAATAATCCCTCACTTAAATGTACATGAAGCCATTAATTCCATAAGCATGTGCATTAGCCTCTAATTTGTACATTAAGGTAGGTGGGTAGGTGGGGTCCTCCATTATCTTCACTTTGAATTATTTCCATCTTCATTTGTTCTGTTCACTCTTGTGCATGCATATATCATCATGTAACCACTTGTATATGAAGCCTAATTCCTATAAAAAATATAGAAATTTCTAATTAAATTTTCTCGAATTAATATATGCACAAAAATATCTATTTTGCCCATGGATGAAGACGAATATGTGACAATTTGGAATTATTGAATTTTGGTTTAAACAAGTTAAAATACCCGATATGATCATTTATTTAATTTAAATAGATTAAATATGGTGGTAAAAATATGCACATTTACGTGCACATCAAATACCCCCACACTTATCTTTTTATTCGTCCTCGAATAAAGGAAAACTAAGATAAATCCGTTTTTGTAGGGAGCACGATTGCATTGAGCGTATGCAACAAGCCGTTAAACCTCTGGGTGTCCCGAGTAGGACGAGTGTTGTCTCGTGAGGGTTTTCAACGGATACTACCCACAAAATCCAAATGCAGGATGAAAAGATTTACACAATGCAAGATTTATTTACAAAGAGATGAATGCAAGTTTTTGAAAATATATACAAATGAAGAGTTTACTTTTAAATCGACACAAATAAGTTAAATAGAGGTTTTGGTCATTATCTTGAAATTTAAGTCATTTACTCATCAAAATTTCCAACAAAAATTAAGTTATCATAACAAATATACTATAGTTTAACTTGTTGTTTCGGTTGATAACACAGTGTAACTATGAAACGGATTCTTAGTTGATCATCAAAGTTTATCAAAGTGGTATTTCATTTCATTTCAATAACAAATCAAATCAAATAAGTTAAAATAGTGTTTGGATTTCATTTGCTTACTCTCTCCATTTTTTCTTTTGAAAATTTTGTTGATATTAACAATATTTAAATATGCCTAACTCATATAAACTGAGGCCAGATATATTACCCATGCACTGCCTTGCGGACTGATGTGAGGGGAATACAGAGCGTGGCGAGTGAACACACGAGTGTGAACACCTATTGACTGTAGGCGTTATTAAAAAGGTTTTTATATATATATATACACCTAACTCAAATAAACTGAGGCCAGATATACCGATCGTGCACTGCCTTTCAGGCTTACGTGAGAAGGGTATAGAGCATGGCGAGTGAACACACGAGTGTGAACACATGACTCTAGGTGTTTATTAAAAAATATATACATATTACAAGAAATATTTTTTTTGTTTTTGTTTTTTTTGAAAGAGAGAGTTTCGAAAAATTATCTTAGCGCTATTTAACTTAGAAGACAAAAAAATGTTATATCTTTACTTTAAATCAACCACTTTTTAAAACAAACATTTTCAATTAGGATATATTTTATAATTAACACATATGAATCTTCCTATATACTAGTTAAACCATTTTTATTTGTAATCAAACTTCATTTTTATTTTTGTTAAGACAAATTAAATTTTAAAATTTTCAATTTAATAAACCAAAACCATATATTTATCTTATAGTGTTTCTTTAAAAATAAATCAAAATGCTTAAAAAAATTGTTTTTAGGATTTTTAATTTTTTTTTTGAGTTTTTAAAAGAAAAAGCAAAACTAAATCATGAAAAATTAAAAATGAAGATGAGTCTCCCCCCACACTTGATTTTGACTGTGTCCCCACAGTCAACCCAAGTGGAAGGAGAAAAATTAAAATTAAAACATGACCTTTATTTAAATGAAAATTAACGGTATTTACACGAGATCAGAAAGTATATTGTCAAAAAGTAAATGAAACGGTCTTCCAAAGACCGATTCATTTGTCTCGTCAAGTATACGAGAAACAGCTTAAGCTCGGAAAACCAAACCATACAAGATTTCGAAGTTGAATTTGGATTTGGAAAAACGAATGCCGTTTTATTAAAAATTGTACGAGTCATTTTATTTTCAATGATTTTTGGGGTTGATAAAACGATTGATTGAAGTTCAAGTTTATTTTCACCAAATTGAAATTCAAGCTGTTCATTGAAAAATTCTTCAGAATTATTGATTTCAAAATTAAATTGGT
Source organism: Allium fistulosum (assembly GCA_030737815.1). Classification (NCBI taxonomy): domain Eukaryota; kingdom Viridiplantae; phylum Streptophyta; class Magnoliopsida; order Asparagales; family Amaryllidaceae; genus Allium; species Allium fistulosum. The sequence continues at coordinate 190,265,241 of CM060902.1, read as the reverse complement.
GATTTAAATCTTCCCCATCAGAGTTTAACGACTCATTTTCAAAAAGTCCATAAAACTCGTGTTCGTTAAATTCGACTTCCTTTGTTGGATTATCAACAACTTCATTGCGTATCTCAAGTTCAAAATCCAAAGTTGTTGTATTCAATTTTTCAGAAAAAGGAAGATCGAAATTTAAATCGAGTTTCTCACCCTCAAAAGAATTAAAATCCAAGTCAATCACCAAATTTTCAACAACTTCGTTAAGATCGTTATTTTCAATTTCAAAATTTGTTATTTGAAAATCGTCGATTTGGGTAAAAGATGGATTATTGTTTGACTCGTCACACGTTGGAATTTGATTTTGTTTTTCACGTTGTTTCATATATATTTCAAACAACGAATTCGTGTGATCATCATAAATTTCATTCATTTGCTCAACAAAATCCAATTTATAATTATTAACATGAGGATTTTCACTTTGAAATTGTTGAGAACAAAGATTTTCAATCGTAACGTGGTTAAGATTATTCCCATTGCCAAATTTGTTTGAAAAGTTGTTTCTATTTTCATTTGAGTTTGAAATTCATTTTGGAGTTCGAAATTGAATTGGCATGGGTTATAATCGAAATCGTTTGAATTTTGAATTGAATTCAAATTTTGAAATCCTTGACTCGAGTTGTTACACAAATATGAATTACACAAATCATTTATCATTTGATTTTGTTGTGTAGAGATTTCAAGTAGAGATGAAATGCTATTTTCGAGATTCGATGGTTGGTCATCGTTTTGAATACTTTGTTGTTCAAAATTCGAATCGTTTAAACAATAGTTGTTGTTGAAATATCCATAAAAATTTGAAGTGAAATTATATGGACTATATTGATTTTCACAACTATCGTAAAATTCAAGTGAGTGGGGAAACTCGGACATTTTCAAAAATGTTTTTTTTAAAGGAAAAACTATTTACAAATGAAATTTATTTTTCAAAAGGGAAATTGATTTTTGTTTTGTTTTTCAAATTTTTTTGTAAAGGTTTTATATTTTATTATTTTTGGTTTTTCTAATTTTTTTTTGGATTTTTGAAATTTCAAAGGAAAAGGAAAAAATTTCAAAGAAAAGAAAGGGAATATTTACAATTTTTTTTAGTTTTGAATTTTTTTTTAAATATACATGAACTAATGCAACTAAATGAATGCAAAGTTAATTACAAATGATTTATCCTAAGTTAACCCAAAATTGTATAATCACACATTGTCTTAAACAAAACAAGATAGTTCTCAGCTAGGTAACGGACATGATTTATCGGTGCACCATGAATCACCATAGCAATGCAGCCGAAGGTTTAAGTACCTTCAGAGGAACAACCACTATAATATTTACGAATCACCGTAATATTTATAAATGGTTATTACTCTACCGTAGCCTAGACACCAAGAAATTAAATTGTTCAAAGAAGACAACTTGCAAATATACAATTAAGAGCTATCGATGTCTAACCGTTATTATTAACAAATTTTAGGATGAAATGCAAAGCAGTAATTAAACATGTATTAACAATGCAACTACGAATGGATTTTTGTTTTTTTCTTTTTGATGTTTTTTTTCAAATGCAAGTACACAACAATGCAAGACTAATAAAACAATAGATAAGCAAGCAAGCAGTTTATATATATATATATATATATATATATATATATATATATATATTGGCATGCAAAGCGAAGCAATTATTGTTGGCAGCAGTTCCTCTCCTCTGAATTTCTGCTTCTGCAACCTGAAATTAAAAACAAGATATATACAAAAAAAAAATTTTGAAAAGGAAAGAAAATTTAAAAGTAACGTTTTACTTAAAAAAAAATTTAAGTAATATTTTTACTTTCCACGTTTTCAACCTGAAATGCCTAAGCCGGTCTGGGCATAAGTAAATTAAGCTAAGAAATCTTGATTAGCTTTTCTTCTCACTTACGAAAAATTTGAGTAATATTTTGCCCCCCAAGCCCATGCCCATGAGCGGGCATGCGTTTGTAAAATCTAGAAGACTTCCATTGGTTGATAGTTATGCTATGCAATTGATGAACTATCCACGTGGCCTTGCGCCTTTAGCTATGAAGGTTGTGCTTCTCAAGATGTGGTAGAAAAGTGTCTTCTCGCCTATCTGTGTTGTGTGGCACATCACTTGTCACCTTTAAACGGTCGAGATTTCTTTTTTGTTTTTAATCATAGCAGCTACAATTAAAGGGAGAGGAATATAAATATCCCCTTCCACTTCAAACTAATGGAGCTTTGGCCATGTAATTTCTTCTACGGATTTGAACTCTACACTGTTTTCTCTCTATAAAAAGCAAATGGCTTTGTCTTCCTCTTCCTTTCTCATTGCTTTTGAGCGTTTGGCTTTTTATCCAACATGTTGGGATTTTTCTCAGATTTAGAGGGATATAGAGATCAGATTGCCTTCTTGGGTGCCAAAATGTGCTTGTTTATGGCGGCTCGAACTACTACTCTTAGATTTCGTCTGATTGATATGGACCCTACCTTTAGTTGGGATTCGGGTCCCTTGGCCAAAATTTTGACATTGATCGAATGTCGGTCTCGAGCTATGATTCTGGATAGGGATAGAGAGCTTCCTTACTTTGATGCTACTATTTCCTCGACCTTAGGTCGGTTTGGAAGCTCTCGCTCCCATTTGGACAGAGTAAGGACTAGCACTTTTGATTCTAGTGTCATCATTGAGGCCTTAGGTATGCTTCTTGAAGAGACAACCAAGGAGCTCTTCATGATCTCTAAGGAGAGTCGATGTTGAAGGCATTGGTAGTGGCAGCACACTCCTTTTTCAACAAGCTTTGGATTGGTCAAAGCATCTGAGGTGCTTCAAAGATGGAAGCTTGCTAAGTTTTCTTCATCAATTTCTTGATCATTTCCCTTGCTGGCTATTTTCTGGTCGATGACAAGAATATGGGTCGGTTGGCGTTGGAAGGGCGCTATCGATGTTCTTCTTCTTCTCTTTCTCCTTTTATTCTTTACAACTAATTAGGGACTCAAAATTGTTGTAAGCCTAGTGGGGTGAGTATTGTGCCCCCATGCATTATTGAACCGAATAAAACAAATTCTTTGTTGCAAACTTGTTGCTTGAGAATCTAGGTGTAGTGGTTTGATCTTGCTTTCGACTGCTAGGACATGGTATTTCTAATAGCTGGGAGCCTTTTGCACTGGTTTACTAAATTTCTAGGGTAGCCTGACCTGGTAGGTTGATGGACTTGGAAGCGAGTGTTGACTGTGCCGCCCGGATGCTTATTAGGAATTGAGGCTAGTGTGCGGCAGTTGAGCCTCTCTATGTTGCTCTACCGAATGGGCGGTCCCAGTTCGAAAGTAAGCACGAGGGGGGGCTTGGAGGTTCTCCTAGGTAACACATTGCATAAGGCATTCTTGTATGATTTTCAATAAAACAACTCTTAAAATGTGCCAAGTAGCAAATTGTCATGTGATGGCCTAATCTTGGTTGTGTGCTCATACTGGCTGAGTGCCTGCCAAGCGTTGAGTGAGGGTGGCATTGTAGCCAAGTAGAAGTGCAAGTTTGCCTATAGGTTCTTATGGGTAACAATAAGTCATGTGCGTAGCGGAAAACGGGCCTTGGCTCGAGCCTGAGTGCGTAGGCCTTGGGGGTCCTCCAATGTAACACATCGCCTGTTGCTCAGAGGACTGCAGGGCCCGGCTCGATCGGCAGTGCATGGTTGAATCAAGCACTCTTATGTGATGGAATCATAATGGTGAAATGGGTGGTTGGCGTCGTCGTTCACAAGAACTTAGCAGGTAGAAAACGTTAAGACTGAACTTGTATATGCATTGCTTTTAAGGTAGATGGTCCCAGTTTGAACCTAAGCGCTGAGTGGCTTGAAAGTTCGCTTGGGTGACACGCTGCAAGCAGAGGCTGACCCGACTTATTCTTACATGGGTACACTACGGATGTCAGAATTCAGCTTCACTCGGGATAACGACGCCAGTCTAGACAATAGTGTCCAATCCTGTTCGGGGGACAAATGATCTAATTGATGTGGGGTATAGACCGTTGATGACGTGCATCCAGTCACCGATGCACCCTACTGCATAAGGGAGAGACGTCTCACCTAGACCAAGAAACGAATTCATGATGATTCAGCTTTACTAATAGCTCAGAAGTCCCCAAAAAGGAAATTAATTCTCAACTATTCATCCTTGTGGATAGCCTGTCAAATAGAAAGGGTGCGATGGGTCAAGCGGTCCTGGGTGGTAAAGAGCGATGGTACCTAAACAAGGTAATTAGAACATGAAAACCTATTTTTTTGGATAGCTGGGGATTCCTCAATAAGATATGAATTCTTTGTAATTTACCCTCATGGATAACATGCCGGCCAGGAGGGGAGTGATGGCTCATGTGGTCCTGTGCGGCGGTCCCCAAACAAGGTTATGAGCACATGAAAAATCATCCTCGTTGGATAGCTTGAGCATTCCCTAACAATGAAACAAATTCTCAATAATTCATCACTATGGATAGCCTGATGGCAAGGAGGGCAGTGATGGCTCGTGCGGTCTTAGGCGGTAAAGGGCGTGGTCCTCAAACTAGGTAATGAGAACATGAAAACTCAACTTTGTTGCACAGCTTAGGCATTCCCCAACAAAGAAATGAACTCTCAAAAATTCATCCTCATGGATAACCTATCGCCTAGGAGATGACGGCTCTTGCGGTCCTGAGCTGCAAAGGGTGATTGTCCCTAAATAGGATAATGAGCACATGAAAACTCATTCTTGTTGGATAGCCTGGACCGTGGTGCTGAATAATGTGGGCTGTGGAGACTTCAGCGTTTTCTTTATAGAAGGTCGGGGGCTCGAGAGCAAACTTGAGAGAGTTGTTGGCTATTGATCTCGGATGCCCCTAGACATGCAGATGGGCATCAGGTTGCTCTTGGGAATCTTTGAGGGTGAAGATAGAGAAAGGATTCACTCGGCAACCATAAGGGGGCTTCCCCAGATATTGACATCAGTGCCGGGTCTCAGGGATTTCACAAGTACCGAGGAGGAGATCAAAATCGCTGAAGATGGTCACCCTGCCCTCAGGTATAGCTATGAGGATGGGCGATCAAGGCATCTCATCGGGGCATGCTTGACGAGCATGAAAGGCTCATTCTATATGCTAGAGGGTCCTTTTGATGATTGGAGGTGCAAGCGAGAATGCACTCGCGGTTGCTATATTTAATACTAGGTGTGGGATACCAAGCGCAAAAATGCTAG